>OW443343.2:7530000-10030000 GCA_937001555.2 Hypsopygia costalis | reverse complement strand
AGCATGACAAACATATCACGTGCGACAGGTTTCCATAACCTAGACAAGTGAAGTACAATGAGATTTTTGAGTATACAAATATGAACACTGAATTGATATTCGTATAAACATACACATATACTTATATGCATACACATACATATACATACATATATAGATACACACGCATAAATATAAAATTTAAATACCTACAATACCATCAGTTTCATAACAATTTTAGAATTCGTTGTTTAAAACTATTTAATTTCTATGCTTTCAACGTATAAAAAAAGTTTTTTTTATGTTTCAATTAGACACACGGTGTGTAGATAGTAACGCCCAAATAAAGCTATAAATGACCTCAAATATTTCTCGGTTCGTATCAGAACTGTGCGATAAAAAACCAATTTAGATAACTGGTCCGGTTTTCGATTCCACACTGCGGTCTTATAGTAGATTAGTGAAGTACCTACTAATTCGCTAATCTTGGAATCCCGTTCTCTATTTTATATCCAATGGTTAACCATTGTAATATAGGGATCTAGCCTTAAGGCCAGGCCTTACGACGATTTTCACTGAGTTGCTTGCGACGATTGTCACACCCGCGATATTTAATAATCCGCGATGCGTTGAGATGAGATACGATGGAAGTGCACTTTGTCAAATTGATTTAATTGTTGTCAATTTTCCCATTTCAAACTTGATTTCGCCACAGAAATACTTGGTCTGTCGATTTCGCTGATCGATTGTTTAGTCGATAATAAGCACTCCTTTACGCCTAACGCAGTAGATGGATAGTTGTTAAATGTTTAATTAAAAGTCGATCGAAATATCAAAAAGACACATACTGTTTGTTTTTTTTTTAGACAAGCAACAAACGAGTTGTTTGTATAATTTTTTTGGGGTTTAAGTGGTTCATCAACATGTTTGAACCAAAGCCAACTTCACTTGCACGTGGTGCACCCTGCTGAGTGACAAACGAAGCTCTGGCGAAAATAGAGGTAGGGAGCGTAATTGTAAGCTACCCGACTGGGGAATGTACCTCCACCTCACAGAATACCGCAGCCAAATAACAATTCCCTTGAGGATTGTTGTGTTCCTGCGAGTGAGTGAGGTCACCAGAAAGAAATGAAGGAGATGCTGCGTTGGCAGCGGGGGTGGCGGCGCGCGAGCTTAATATGGCTACGGTAACCGCTTCACATCAGGCGAGCCGTATGCTTGTCTGCCACCCGACGTAGTATAAAAAAAATATTAAAAAAATAATACCTTTACACATTCCCACAGACTTTGGTCACTATCCATTTTCATTTTGTCAAAACTAGATTAGAAGCGAGATTTTTTTTATAATCTAATTGTTGATGAGGTCTACTGAGATTTTCACATCAGACGCTGTAAGCGTGAGCTTCTTCTAAAAAGGCGTAAAGAGGTTTTACAAAGTCGGCAAACGTTCAGTAAAAAAAAGTTTCGGCAGCAAAATTACGAATCACAAAATTAAAGGCGGTAAAATGATTATAATCGAGAGGCCCTTTTCCACATCACTAGTCATACTTACATTCTATGCTAATGTCAGAAGTTCCGAAGTCATCTGATGAGGCTGTTAAAATCTACTATGCGATCGATGTGTAGATACGCTAATAGGCTAGTGAGGCGATAAAACGACTTTCTAAATACAACTGTTTTGTAGTTATAAGTTCATAAGCACTTATTTAGATAAGGGCTCTATAACATGAGGTTCTTTTTGTTATAGCTGCTTGACAATCGGTATTTTCTATACCTATCTAGCTGGTGACGCATTGATGAACGAAATATTCCATACTGATTTACACTACTTTATGAAATTTTTGGATGACTATCTATCTATCTATCATTTCATTATAGTATCGTAACTACCATTTCATTTGAAAACGCGAACCTGGTCAATTCCTCAAAAAAAATCCACATGACATTTTGAAGTGTGTCCTAACCTATACAGGGCATTTAAAAGAATTCTTCTGTTCCGTATACATATAAAATATGAACCTATGTTTGGAAAGAGGTTACATTGCCTTTTTTTTCTTTCAAAAATATAACTTTTTGGTCATTCCTCGAGTATAGTTATATTTTTTTTCGGGATAAAAGCGTCCTATTCTGGACATCTAATTATGATGATCGCAAAATTTCATAGCCTACGACTCAATAATTAAGGCGTGAATATGACGAAGATAATTAAAGATCGAAATTTTTTCTTCTTTGAACAGTCTTCAACAAAACCAGACCGTCTGGAAGCTTTACTGGCGTGTGTCGTTTAAACCTATGGGGTTCTATTATTGGTCCTACTTGAGCGAAGCCGGAGCGGATCACTAATAATAAAACCCATGTAGACGTCAATGGTCTCAATCTCAACTACCACCTATCAACAACTTTATAAGGATTAAAGCCCGTATTATAAACTCTTCAAACTACGCAATTACGTAAATTATATATAACGACACCATTTAGACAAAAATCGCTAGTTAGACCCGGAAATAACAGGGGTAGAACTGGTTCAAATCGAGCTGTAATTTTAAACTATCACGAATTAAGCAAAGGCGCACGCGACCTTTCGGTCAGGGTCCTTTCAAACATCGGATGTTATTGTAAATAGGGTATTTATTGTGATAAAGGCTGATTCATGTTTAGAGTCAAATAAAATAATATTATTATTAGTATAATGTCTGTAAGTAAGTAGTAAAACTGACGATGTCTTTTAATCTTACAATATTATTTATTAGATATAATGAAAATAACTTGCTAATAATAAAGTTGATACTGTTGATTGTTTGCACTTGGTGGAACATTATTATCATAATGTTATAATAAAGCATTTGTACTGTTCCACGTTATTATATTAGGTTGGGGAAAAAGTCTTTTCGTATTTTATATGAAAATTCAAAACATTTTTTAATAAAGTTTATTTACATTTAACTAAAGTATGTAGGTGCCATTTTGTTCGATAACTTTTGGCCATCTTGTAGGTAGAGACATGATCCCATTACTATAGAAATTTTGGGACTTCTGTTCAAAAAACCACGACAAGTGGTTTTGGCAGTCTTCTCGTGATGGTAACCTGACATTGCCTAAAGAATTCTGAAGAGACCGAAACAGGTGGAAATCAGAAGGTGCAAGGTCAGGACTATACGGCGGATGCATTAACACCTCCCAGTCAAACTCTCTTAATTTTTGCTGAGTGGCTAAAGATGTGTGAGGTCTAGCGTTATCATGATGAAAAATCACACCCCTTCTGTTAATTAATTCCGGCCGCTTTCTCTCAACTTTTTGCTTTAATCTCATCAGTTGTTCACAGTAGAGTTCAGAATCGATAGGCCTGCCTGGCGGTAACAGCTCATAATGAATAATACCCTTCCAATCCCACCATACACACAGCATCACCTTGTTGCGGGTTAACCCGGGTTTTGCCAGAGTCTGTGAAGCCTGACCGGCCTTTGACCACGACCTTTTTCGCACGTTCTTGTCGTACGTGATCCACTTTTCATCACCAGTTATAAGCTTCTTCAAAAACTGTTCGCTTTCATTACGTCGTAGTAAAGAATCGCAAATGAGTACACGGTTCATTAGGTTTCTTTCAGTGAGATTGTGAGGCATCAAAATATCGAGCTTTTTAGTGTACCCAGCTTTTTTCAATTGCGCCAAAACTGTTTTGTGGTCAATTCCTAATTCTTCAGCTACGTCGTAACTACTGATATGCCGCTCTTGCTCCACTTTTTCAAAAATGGCATCCATTTTATCCGTAACAGGGCGACCAGAGCGACGTGCATCTTTCACATCAAAATTTCCTGATTGAAAACGCTTAAACCAAATTTGTGCTACTCTCACAGACACTGCACTAGGTCCATAAACGTCACAAATTTTATTCGCAGCTTGCGTTGCATTTTTACCTTTTTTGTAGTAAAATTTTAAAATGAATCGAATTTCTTCATTAGATTCACTCATCTTGACAGTAAAAAAAACAAATGAAAATCACACATTTACCTAATTTGAATTTGGAATTATCTTTTTTAAAATATAAACTTTTTAAAGATATCAAAACCTGCCAGACACAAATGGTATAACCAAAGAGATTTTATTACAAGTTCATACATACTATAATGCGAAAAGACTTTTTCCCCTACCTATTATTTACATCTCTCATATTCGGTAAGTAGGTCCTTATTACCCCCAAATGGGGCTTGTAGGTGACATTAGCGCTCTAGGGTAATAATGTAGCTATAATAGGCTCTAGGGCGGTAAGTAATTAAAGAAAAAACACTTCACTCTTTCAAAAAGTTCGCGTACATCTAACCATCATACTGGCAATAGACATCATACATTCAGCCCAATGACAAAAGAGGTCGCTTCGCTATTCAACCTTGTCTTCGTATGAGTTTAATAGTCATCAATTTTAAATATCGAACGGCGAAGCTCAATTTCCTTCTAGAAAAAAAAAAATAAAAAAAAAGAGATGAAAAAAGGCGGGAATAGAAACTTTTACTTTTAATATTGTTTGTTTTCGGGATTTTTTTATAATTACGTGCTAATTAGGAAAAAAACATGAGTTCTGCAAGTGATGAAGATATAAGCTGCACTCCCGATTCAATGAAAATGGAAGCTAAAGCAGCAATTAACAATATTTTACCTGAAAGTTCTAAAGAGAGATATTTGAAAACTTACGAGTTCATGAAGTGGCGAAAAGAAAAACAAGTAAATGTTTTATTCTTGTAATCCCGGTTTTTTTTCTACTTACCTCATAATCGAGATGTAAAGCAGAGTAGTTAGCTCGGGTGTAAGCATCAATGGCACCCTCGAACTATAGGCTCCCTCGAAATATCTCGGGCTGCAATTGATGCCTTACAGCCCTTGGCTACTAATCTACTATTAATATAACCGCACCATCTGTTTACCTTGATAATGCCTTAGCGGCGAAACCGGTCGGTAATACTAAATATAATGACGTGGAACAGTACAAGTGCTTTATTATAACATTATGATAATAATGTTCCACCAAGTGCAAACAATCAACAGTATCAACTTTATTATTAGCAAGTTATTTTCATTATATCTAATAAATAATATTGTAAGATTAAAAAACATCGTCAGTATATATCAGTTGATTTATTTCACGGCTTATAATTAATAATATGAAATATATATTTATCTATTTTAGGTTCGTTCCCAATTCATTTCACTCAAGACAAATCTATGGCTATTATTTAAATCGACTGGACGCGCACAATTATTTATATGACCTCATATACCTTATATAAAATACTAATACATTTACTTACGAAGTTCTCATTTTAGAAACACATCCTGTACATTTATAGTGAAATGCCGTGGACCTCTCTCCGAGACACATTAGACAATATAATTGATACTTAGGGATAATTATTTGCAACCGGCGCCAATCAGATCCCTAGAAATCAATATCAACTCTATACCAACGTGTTTAAGTATAAATCAGACCAATATTGATCTAAAGGTAAATGATATAAAGGGGACGATATCCATTAAAATGTACAAAGTAAGTGTAAGTCGAATTAAATGGAAACCGATAAAATGCCGCCGTTACTGATGTCAGTGCGTTCGGTATACAAGACTGATTAAAATTCCGATGGTTTATTACTTTAAGGACATTTGTGATGGTCGACATTATTCGCAACCTCAAACAGACACGGAGGGATACCAAACTCCAGTATCTTAACCCGAATTTCGCATTGTTAAATACATATACATACTACTACTTATTTGCCATATTGCTGTCTCTCATATTGCTAAGAGAGAAAGTCAAGTTCCAAAAGCTTCTTACTCCTACTAATTTCTTCTGATTAAATTCGTTGTGACTTCCAAGGCAGCCGTAGTTTTACACCCGGGACTGCAATGGACTTCACTGTTCATTGCCTATTTTGGCGGTCGCCGCTGTTAATCCTGGCTACACAGGAGACACAGTGGTGGGAATGTGTGGTTGGCCCCCGTCCCTTTTTTTTACACATACAATGATGTCTGTGCAGAACATTAATGAGCGTGTGTGTGTTTGTGTGCACCATAGGTGAAGGAGTGGCCATATTGTTCGTATGTGCCCCGGTTATTTCATTATCTACTACCTAAAAATTGTTGATACTGATAAAATTGTTGGCACTTGGAACTTTATAGATATACTACCTAAATATATTCGTTTGTCCCAAGGGTCACTGCTAGTGTGCGCGTGCTGCACTACGCGCGGTTACAATCAAACTGTTTCAGATTCAGACTCGACTCTGGGGAGATTGGTTGGTAGCGACAATAGGCCTGTGTAATTTATCTGTTAGAGTGCAGAATACGTTAACTAGGTAATCTGCAGATTACTGGGTAAAATCTGTTAAGGCGCGAAATTTTACTTAAAGTAAGTAGTTGATATTTGCTCTTTACCTAGTTAATCTCCGTATTCATAAAATCGCGGAAGACAGTTGGCGCAACACTTTTGCCTGCCGTGGTCGCGCCGCGCCGGTTGCGCCAGTTGCCCATGTGGCATCGAGTGGAAGTAAGTACTGTGTTTTTCAAAAACTTGATATTGCTTTTGGAAAGGGTGTCTCACCTCTCTTTCCAAAAGCAAGTCGAGCTTCGATCGCTTCACTCGCGCGGCTTTTGGTGATCACAAGCATAACATAACCTAACCCAACTATGTCGGTAAACCGTAGGTGAATCGTCCATTAGTTTAATTTAGAACCTTTTTAGAATTTTAATAATATAATAATCTTTCTTGCAGTCATTAATTGCCATATAAAATACAAAATAATAAATAATTAAAATAATAGTGATAAAGTTACTTAAAATAATAAAATATACATTATATGTCATTCATAACTTAGTACGAATTACTAAGAGTCACTTTCGGTTCTCGCACCGATGAACATCCATCCAGTGTCTAAATATAGGGCTGTTCAGTCCACTACTCACCGCCTTTAGTATGCTATTTTCAGAGCTACACAACCTCTCCTAAAAAGAGACTTTGAGCGCTCTCAGGACAGCGACAAATAAAATTTGTAGACTTGACTGTATGCTTGGTCATCCTGTCAGTCTGCAGGTTTCCTAGAAATTTTGCAGATTATCTAGATAATTTCATCGTGACGTAAGATGATGTGTTGTGTTGTCGAAGTGTTTGTTTTTTTTTTTTTTTTCTGAATGTCGTCGTGATAAACATATGCGTGGTTGTCTGTCGGTGCGAGTTGGACGAGTAGAATTGATAGTTATATAATATCAATTATTTATTATCACATTTTCTTTTTTAATGTATTACTATGTTGATGTGGAATTTTAAGACAAACCTCAGTGTTTATCAAAGTTTAGTATCTCAGTTTTAGTAAACTTGTAAATGTTAAATAAATAAATTTAAGAACTAAAACATTTTTTTTACAAATTAATGGACTCAGCCAAATAATCTAAAGATTACCTAGTTAATCTGCCCTCTCATATTTAAGTAGTTTTTTTTTTTATCATGATCTGACCACAACATCTATATATATAAAAGAAAGTCGTGTTTGTTACAACACTTATAACTCGAGAACGGCTGGACCCATTGCCATGGTTTTTGATTTGTTGGATTTGTCTCCGTCCAGAATAGCACAATAACTATTAAAAACATTGGAAAATTTACGAAAAAAAATAAAATAAAAGAAAAATCATTTTTCCATACAAAATGTTCGTGGATGTCGGACCTGTCAAACGTGACGTTAACGTGCGTACGTCAAATGTATGCGTGCGTTCAGAAATGTGGGTATAGGATAATAAGTATTAAAACATTGACAAAATTGTCGAAAAATTAAATTTGAAAACGGATTGGGATATTTATTGATTTTCAATTAAATGTCAAATCGATTGGTCTAACTTTTACGTCGCGAAAGTTGTCCGTTGTTGTTTTGAAAATTGTTTATGAATGAATGCTTGAAAATGAATATTAATTGGTTGTCAAGTGTCATGGTACTTTATTTTGTGACATAGTAAAATACTGAACTTAATATTTACCCACTGCTGGGTAATATTTACCCACTGCTGGGTAATATTAAATACGGGTCTTCCTTCAACTGAATATGTTTCGAGCATACTCCACCACGCTGCTCAACTGCGAGTTGGCGGACGCCAGTAATTTCAAGCCGCCTAAAGGCCACTTGGCTTAACGACTGCCATCTAATGATAACAACCAGGACCGACGGCTTAACGTGCCTTCCGAAGCACGGAGGAGCTCGAGATAATCTAATGATAACAATCGGGACCGACGTCTTACGTGCCTTCCTAAGCACGGAGGAGCTCGAGATAATCTAATGATAACAACCGGGACCGACGTCTTACGTGCCTTCCGAAGCACGGAGGAGCTCGAGATAATCTAATGATAACAACCGGGAAAGACGTCTTACGTGCCTTCCGAAGCACGGAGGAGCTCGAAATAATCTAATGATAACAACCGGGACCGACGTCTTACGTGCCTTCTGAAGCACGGAGGAGCTCGAGATAATCTAATGATAACAACCGGGACCGACGTCTTACGTGCCTTCCGAAGCACGGAGGAGCTCGAGATAATCTAATGATAACAACCGGGACCGACGTCTTACGTGCCTTCCGAAGCACGGAGGAGCTCGATATAATCTAATGATAACAACCGGGACCGACGTCTTACGTGCCTTCCGAAGCACGGAGGAGCTCGAGATAATCTAATGATAACAACCAGGACCGACGTCTTACGTGCCTTCCGAAGCACGGAGGAGCTCGAGATAATCTAATGATAACAACCGGGACCGACGTCTTACGTGCCTTCCGAAGCACGGAGGAGCTCGAGATAATCTAATGATAACAACCGGGACCGACGTCTTACGTGCCTTCCGAAGCACGGAGGAGCTCGAGATAATCTAATGATAACAACCGGGACCGACGAATTAACGTGCCCTCCGAAGCACGGAGGACCTCGAGTTAATCTAATGATTACAACCGGGACCGACGGATTAACGTACCTTCCGAAGCACGGAGGAGCTCGAGATAATATAAACTCATCCATGGACAGGCTACGGTTGACGTTGCTTAACTTGCGTGTACAATTAGACTGACACGTGCAATGACGCCATCGTGCTTCTCTATTATTTTCTATTATTCAATATATTAATTTCAAGACATCATAAATTTTGTTCAACATATGTATACCACGACATTCATTGACAATTAGGCGGTACGAAGTTCGCCGGGCCAGCTAGTGTAGATATATATCGAGGGTTGCATGTTCAATCGCAATAATAACATAAAGCGACTTTGAATTACTGAATGTTGAAAGTTTGTAGAAATATGAAACTCATTTAAAATATTTATGCCAACACAAATTTATACTAATCACATTATCAACAAATTGCATTTTGATAACACTTAGAATTTTAGATATTTTCTTTATTTTATTTTAATTTTATTTATTTATTTATTTTATTTATTTATTGTTGTTTGGGTGACTTACAGCGAAATAGGTGTAAATATATAACACTTATGAGTAAAACTATGCTAATTACAAGTCTCCGCACACAATACAATTATGTATTTTATACGAAAGGCGAACTTAATGCTAAACTGTTGTAAACCAGTTTACCTTTGGGACTAAAGCCCCAAAAACTGGTAGACAATGCTGAAACTGGTAGTGGTAGAGTTTCAGAGTAGGGGTGCAGAGGTTAAAATATGACGTACTTAAAAATATACAAAACACAAATACATACTGTGAATACTATATAAATAACTGTTATATAGTATTTACAGTATGATTATAGTAGTATTGATATAATATGATCAACTACTATACTATTTACATATGAATACAACTGACATCACGATGAAGAGAAAAAAAAAATATACTACATTTTCTGTAGAATTCCAATAGCGAATAGATAAAGAAAAAAATATAGCAAATAACAATTTTTATTACATAAAGGACATATTATTTCTGTGACATTATGAAAACTTTGCAACTATTTACTTTTTTTGCAAAAATTTTAATTACTTAAAGGACATATTTATTATTTAAAAATCTAATCTAAACATTTAATAATATACAAATAACTTATAAATAAAATACCTACTTAAATATAACTTAGAAATAAATAACTATAAATAATGAAGCCCCACCAAATCGTCACCCACTTGCAAAGTGCCCAAAAGGCTGGCAGCACTGCCACGTTGAATGGCAATGCTAATCCTCTGGCCGAGATATTGGCCAGCCCTTTGGTCATGTGATACTTCGATCAATCTTTTTGATAACTAATAAGGACATATTATTTCTGTGACATTATGAAAACAAGCATACAATACGCATTATTGAAAGCAGTTACCGCAGCCTGTGCATAAATCTCGCGTTGCTGTCCCTGTAAAATCTCTTTAGGTCCTCTTTGTGGAACATCATGCTTTTGTCTCTTGGAGAAACCACGACAGGAAGTTGATTCCAAAACTTGATAACACTCAGGAGAAATCCCCTCTGGAACCGTACTATACGCGACCATTTTGATACCAAAGTGTGAGGATGAATTTCCCTGGCGATGGTAAGCACTTCGATTATAATAGGTAGGGGAAAAAGTCTTTTCGCATTATAGTATGTATGAACTTGTAATAAAATCTCTTTGGTTATACCATTTGTATCTGGCAGGTTTTGATATTTTTAAAAAGTTTAAATTTTAAAAAAGATAATTCCAAATTCAAATTAGGTAAATGTGTGATTTTCATTTGTTTTTTTTACTGTTTAGTTGAGTGAATCTAATGAAGAAATTCGATTCATTTTAAATTCTTACTACAAAAAAGGTAAAAATGCAACGCAAGCTGCGAAAAAAATTTGTGACGTTTATGGACCTAGTGCAGTGTCTGTGAGAGTAGCACAAATCTGGTTTAAGCGTTTTCAATCAGGAAATTTTGATGTGAAAGATGCACATCGCTCTGGTCGCCCTGTTATGGATAAAATGGATGCCATTTTTGAAAAAGTGGAGCAAGATCGGCATATCAGTAGTTACGACGTAGCTGAAGAATTAGGAATTGACCACAAAACAGTTTTGGCGCATTTAAAAAAAGCTGGGTACACTAAAAAGCTCGATATTTGGGTTCCTCACGATCTCACTGAAAGAAACCTAATGAACCGTGTACTCATTTGCGATTCTTTACTACGACGTAATGAAAGCGAACCGTTTTTGAAGAAGCTTATAACTGGTGATGAAAAGTGGATCACGTACGACAAGAACGTGCGAAAAAGGTCGTGGTCAAAGGCCGGTCAGGCTTCAGAGATTCTGGCAAAACCCGGGTTAACCCGCAACAAGGTGATGCTGTGTGTATGGTGGGATTGGAAGGGCATTATTCATTATGAGCTGTTACCGCCAGGCAGGACTATCGATTCTGAACTCTACTGTGAACAACTGATGAGATTAAAGCAAAAAGTTCAGAGAAAGCGGCCGGAATTAATTAACAGAAGCGGTGTGATATTTCATCATGATAACGCTAGACCTGACACATCTTTAGCCACTCAGCAAAAATTAAGAGAGTTTGACTGGGAGGTGTTAATGCATCCGCCGTATAGTCCTGACCTTGCACCTTCTGATTTCCACCTGTTTCGGTCTCTTCAGAATTCTTTAGGCAATGTCAGGTTAACATCACGAGAAGACTGCCAAAACCACTTGTCGTGGTTTTTTGAACAGAAGGCCCAAAATTTCTATAGTAATGGGATCATGTCTCTACCTACAAGATGGCAAAAAGTTATCGAACAAAATGGCACCTACATACTTTAGTTAAATGTAAATAAACTTTTTAAAAAAATGTTTTGAATTTTCATATAAAATACGAAAAGACTTTTTCCCCAACCTAATAGAAGGTTGACTTGGCAGGACATCATACCAAACAACTCTTCTGAATACAGCCAACAACTGGATCTGAATACAATCGGTAGAACGAACAAAGGAAGGGAAAGTAACTCCTTAGACTTAAGGGCTCAAAACGAGCCGTATGCTTGGAATTGCCAATAACTTTTACAAGCACTCTGCAGTTCTCAGGCGTCTTAGTAGCTGATTGTGCCTCTACCCTGATGTGAAAAAAGTACTCCATATGAAGTCGTATTTGTGATTTATATAGCAATAGTTATGCCTCGAGCTGAAGTAATGAGTGTTAATAGTTCTGATGTATCTACCAGACTAGAAGCTGCAAGTTAAACAACGTCGACCGTAGCCTCTCCATGGTTGGGTTTATTTATCTCGAGCTCCTCCGCTTCGGTGGGCACGTCAAGCTGTCCGTTTTGTTAATTTTGTCAGTAGATGGCAGTCGTTATGCCAAGTCAGTGGCCTTTAAGCGGCTTGAAAACACTGGCCTCCACCAATTCGCATTTGAGCAGTGTGGTGGAGTATGCTCTAAGCCCCTACAATTAAGGGTTTATTAATAAGAACATGTATTCCAGTAGTGGGATGGATAAGGGTTGACGACGATATTGAATTATTTGTTTATGTCACTTCCACAACTGGGACGAATTTAGTGATACCTCAAATGTTGAAATCCGTCACGTGTGACGTGATGTAGACTGTACTGTGAGGTAAGATATCGTAATTTTGACTATAATACAGCATGTCCAAGAATTGTAAACACACACGCTCGAAAAACATTACCCTACTTTGACAGTCGAGTAAAAACAAAAACCGTTTATACACTGTACTATGTTAATGCCTCTATTTCATGGCAATATGTAATGACATTTTAATAGCACCTAGTTATCCAACTTTTTAAAGATGTGGGTTATTTGTGTCATTGAAGACGACCTTTGGATTCTTGATGTAGTATGTAAGAAACGCTGTTTTAATGAAACTATTTACGAAGTTATATCATTTTTTTAAATAAATAATTACACACTGCCATCTAGTCCCAAACTAAGCAGAGCTTGTACTATGAGTACTTGATAACTGATATAATACTTAAATTCATTTTTTGAAGCGAAAACTTGTTTAGCGGCGTTGTGCACTTTTTGGGATGGGTAAAAAATGTTAAACTCGCGTCATGATCACGTGTCCTGATAGTAAGACAAAGCTGCGAAACTACAAAACTATTTCGATTCAAACCAATCTCTAAAGTTTTAAGCAAAGACGATACGATTGAGATTGGTTTGAATCGAAATAGTTTTGACATCAAAATAGTAAGCTGCGAGACTACAAAATTCTCTCCCGGAATGCAACCCGTTGTTTTTTTTTTTCTTTTTGTAAATACATACTTACATATAATGAATAGAACAAACACAGACCAAGACAAACAGTTCATGAGCACAAAATGTTTGTCATGTGCGGGAATTGAACCCGTGACCTCGGAGTCAAAGTGGCCATTGCTACCCATTCGACCACCAAGCTCGTCATAAAATCGTCATCGAAGTATACGTTACGGAACTACTTTGTTCCTTTCTGTAACAGTAAGACGATGAACAAGCAGATCAATTAAGTAATGATATTTTATCTAATCTCATACTGAAATTTACACATTAAAAAACTAAACACAGTATCTTAATGACAGTCTTTACGCACAAGCTATCAAAATAAATTTAAAAAGTTATTTTTCGATACAGCTCTTATATGGACAACTGTATCGTAAAATAACTTTTTTACCATTTCGATACAGCTTCAGCCCTGGATACAGGTATTTTAAACAGGTTGCAATGCAAATACATTGCAACTATGCAAATTTTTTCTACATAATCTGTGAACGCGGCGCCGCGCGGCGCGTCGCGCATGCGCACTACGCATGCTCGATCTGCAAATGGATTTATAAGTAAGAATTATAGCTGTTAAATTAACTTCATAGTTGTATTAAAAATATTATTATCATATATTTCATGAGATTAGATAAAGTAGTGTATGAAACTGCACATAATTAGGTATTAAAATACTCGTGTGGTCTATTATAACATTCGGCTTCGGATGTTATAAACTCACACTCGTATTTTAATAACCCTTATTATGCAACAGTTTCATAAACTACTATTTTTACTATTAATGGAATAATTCGTATCGGAGTGCTAAGTGCGAGTTTTTTTATCACATTCGAACGTGTTAACGTTTACAAGCCGACCAAATTGAGAATAAGTTTCATATTGTGAATTTACCAGACGCGTGTTTGAAATTTAGCACGTGCGTGAAATTAGATAAGGGTCATTATACGAAGTACAAGAAAAACTGTTCTTGTGTCATATTTAATTAATTATAAGTTATGTCAACAGTGTAATTAATCTATTTAGTTTATATCTGTGCCTATTTATCGAAAACATAGCAAATTCAACCACATCTTATTTACTCTAAACTCGTAAAATAATGAAAAACAGAGGCTCTTGTCATATTCCGTGAACTGTTCGGAAGACATGTTTCGTCAAAAAAGCTAACAAAAAAAATTACGTAATACACTTTATTAAAATTAAATTATAGTATCTGTTTCTAGACATACCACTGAATATCAAAACACATCGATATATTTTTTCCTTTTAATAAATTCATATTTGTAGCTTTGTTGTTTGGGTGAAAATATCTTAATAATAATAAATTAATTTTGATAACACCCGTTATACGGGTGTAATCAAAATTAACATCAATTCTGTGAACCGCTATTTTCACCCAAAAAAAAATTTTATCTACTAAATCATTACTCTAATTTCCTGGCGACACTACTCTTTACTGTTAGTTCAGTTATGTTTGTCCACAAACGTGAAGGGTAATTTCTGTGAAGTTTTATTAAAAAAATATAAGCAATATACGGTTTTTGTCAAGTTTGTTCCATCAATTCGGTTAAGGAAGATTTTTTAAAAGTAATTACGTATTTTATTTGCCACCATAGCTCATAATTAATGCTATGAGGACTAATATTGGTTGAGGTTATAAATAGCTAGGCTAGGATTTTAAAAACGATTCGTCAATCCCGTGATCATCACTTCCGTGAACTCGTTGTTCACAGAAATGACAGGTTTCACGGAAATGATAGCACTTTTAAAATAAATAGTGTTAGGACTTAAAAACGCTCGTGCACCGGCTACTTCCAGTTAAATTAATTGTTGGCCTTTATAATCTATACTTATAATATAATATTTTCTAAAAAAAACCATTCATGTTCACGGAATTGATGGGTTTCACAGAAATGACGTTTTGTTTGTTTATTTGTGTCTGATAGCAAAATAAAACTAATACACTGGTTGTGTAGTTTTGTTGTGGTTATGGGCATGTTATTTTTTCGTATTAGGTACAGACAAAAATGGCAAACACAAGAAAGAAGATGTCAGATGAAGCAAGAAAGGCTAGGAGAAGAGAGCAAATAAAGCTTAGTGTGCGTCGACAAAAACACAAACAAGATTTTACAGCTCAGTAAGAAGTGAAAAGGAAAGACGGAGAGAGATATCACAAGAAAAAAGAAAAGGGATTACTTAAAACTATAAAAGATTATACACCTAGACAACAAATAAAACTACTAAAATACTGTTTAGATGATATCAAAAGTATAGTTCCTTATTTAACAAAATTGCATTTTTTTAGTGATGGGCCAACTACCCAATATACGAGTATAAAACAACTAATTGTAACTGTCAAATATTTCAATTCAATGTTTAGTGCTGACGCTGTTTTGTGGCAATATTCGGAGTGTGGCGATGGAAAAAGAGCCTCAGACTGTGTAGGTGGCTACTTAAAAAGAACTGCCGATCGACGAGTGGCTTTGGGGGATGACTATCGAACTTTGATTACTTGTTTAAATAAAAAACTGTCCTTCGGTTAAAGTAATACCAGTAAGTGATCATTGTATTGAGTCAATAGAGAATATTTTAAAGAATAGTGATATAAAACCCTTTGAAGGCATAATGAAAGTGCACCAAATTAGATGGGTAAAAGAACACCAGAATGTTCTTCAAGTCAGGCGGCTTATTTGCTTGGAATGTCCTTTAAACATCACCTGTTTTTATTTTGGACTAAGGAAAATAGCTATATATTGAAAATGGTCATCTGATCATAACTCCAGGGATTCAGACAATATATTTGTTTGATATCACAGAAATGACGTACCTGTTCAATGTCATTTCCTTGAACAAGAATGTTTGATTTTTTATTTCTGTTTCAAAATAATATTCTTTGTTTTATTTTGTCTTGGTATAATTATTACTGATAAAACTTTTAAGTTCTATATGTTAAACTCATGTCTTTATATTAATTATTAATTAATGATCAGTTCCATCATTTCAGTGAACACATGCGCCACTTCTGTGAGCACCTAAAAATGTTTTTTCTGAGATTTACGTATTAAACGCAATTAAAATTTTGTTTTCTGCAGTGATTATAATATTTGTTCATATTTTGCATGACATGAATCTTTAAAACCTATAAAATCCTAATTTTTATTTTTGTAATTTAAAAAATGTTGTTCTGTATGACCCATAAATAAATATTTCTGGACAATATACACAGCGCCATCTAGTCCCAAATTAAGCGCAAAGCTTGTGTTATGGGTACTACACAACTGTTAATCATACTTAAATTCATTTTTTTTTTGTAAATACATACACCACAATACACAACTACAATACTAAATACATATAAGTAAATACACAAATACATACAATATATAGAAAACACCCAGACCAAGACAAACAGACATGTTCATGCACACAAATGTTTGTCTTGTGCGGGAATCGACCCCGCGACGTCGGAGTCAAAGTGGTCATTGCTAACCATTCGACCACCGAGCTCGTCATATAAATCTAATTCAAACTATATAATTATCCCTCAAATTATGAGTCATTTCAATAAGCGTAATATTATCATAGTTTTTAATTGCCTATAGTCATAGTCATATCAATTGACAGATTCTTTGTAAACAATGGTCCTTCGTGGAGTCAACACACGTGTTCAGCCAACGAGGGTGCTTGAGATCAATATGAAATGTCAACGAATATCGCATTCTCCTCTCTAGAGTAATATATGAACACCACTCTGAGTGTAATGGCCGGACCCAATTGTTAAGGCAACGTTACACTGAATACTGCAAGTGTATTATAAAATAATAATATTGATAATAGTAGTTTATGAAACTGTTGCATAATAAGGGTTATTAAAATACGAGTGTGAGTTTATAACACGAGCCGAAGGCGAGTGTTATAATAATACCACACGAGTATTTTAATACCTAATTATGTGCAGTTTCATACACTACTTTATCTAATCTCATGAAATATATGAGAATAATATTTTAAATACAACCATGAAGTTAATCTATCAGCTATAATTCTTACATAAAAATCCATTTGCAGATCGAGCATGCGTAGTGCGCATGCGCGACGCGCCGCGCGGCGCCGCGTTCACAGATTATGTAGAAAAAATTTGCATAGTTGCAATGTATTTGCATTGCAACCTGTTTAAAATACCTGTATCCAGGGCTGAAGCTGTATCGAAATGGTAAAAAAGTTATTTTACGATACAGTTGTCCATAGAAGAGCTGTATCGAAAAATAACTTTTTAAATTTATTTTGACAGCTTGTGCGTAAAGACTGTCATTATGATACTGTGTTTAGTTTTTTAATGTGTAAATTTCAGTATGAGATTAGATAAAAACCATTAGGTACCTATCTATATAGAATAGATAATTTTAAAACGTGCAATTCTAAATTGAAATTTTAATTTAATTTAATTTTAATTTTGAAACATTTAGGTACACAAAATTTTAATTTACAAACAAAATAAATTAATACAATTTTATTTGCATTGATTAATATGTATATAAACATATTTAAAATTGTTTTGCAAATAGCACTGTATTAATTTACTTTGTACATTATCTTATTTGTAAAAAAAATAAGATAGATAATGCAAATGTAATGATAAAAAATTAACACTTTGTAATTGTAATTACGGAATGGTAGTAGAATAAATCTATTCTAGGCTATTTTATTTATTTCATGATTTAGGTTAAGCTATCTGTGTGAATAATATTGGATAATGAAAACACAGATTAATAATAGGTCGCCACTACACTTACGATGATGATGATGATGAATAAATGATGTATATGACCTATGAATAGAAGTCGACAAAGAATTATACCCCAAATACGGCGTAATCGAGACATTATATTTAATAGTTACTAATGTATCTCGTTGACAGCATTATTGTTTCATTTGTCAATAAAAAGTTGCCGCAATCGAGGAGCAAATCCATACAAAGAACGGTATCTAGTTGAAGAAACATGTGATAAAAAAGAATAACTACTCAAAATTTGAACTCTTAATAAAAAAATAACTTTCCTATATAGGTACGTGACAGAGTCTGTGCTTTTTCATTTTCATTTAATAAATTAAAAACAAATACTTTCCTTAGAAAAGGTCACCTTATACTTTAAAATAATACCCTAAAAAGCAGGATATCTTTATATGTAGATAATAAATGACACTTATATAAAATTTATTAAACTTTGTCATATAAAATCCAATATATGGTAATACAAACTAAGTTTGAATCACTGTACAAGTTAGCCATTATAGACAACTTTTACTTCGCGAGTAACTTCAGAATCGATGATAAATAAATTTTGGAATCAACTGATCGAAAAGTTTTGGAGAAAACCCAATTTGGAATTTGTAATGATGGGTGCTCACATCCCTTAAAGTTTGGACAGTGATTAAATTTTTGCTCTGTATACAAGGCGAATTCAGTTCGACATTCGATATCATGCTCATTCCAGCTGACGTTGTGAGAAAATTATATACTCGAATGTTCTTGACTCGTACTGTTCGTACATTACAAAATACGTACCAGTCAAGTAAAACAATGCAGGCAATGTGTCAGAATAGCGTCTGCTTAGAATATAAACCTGCTAAAATTATTTTTAGTCGCACTGCACTAAGAATAATTTTATATTGTACGGTGGTCAGCGACTTCGTCAAGCGAGTGCGTGAGGGATGTGGCCTGTGTGACGTCACACTGCTCGCATGTCGCGGTGCTTAAAGGTGCTCAGTCTGAGCTACTCTTTTTTATACTCCTTCATGCTCGATTCGAGCGGCACACAGCGTACGCACTCACATGGCGATATCCAGTTATCAGCCTTACGATCTAATGGGGGTTCTTAACTCTCCCAACAAACACAACCAACAGAGATATGCCGTTTTATACTATCCATTTTTACCCTGTGGTCGAATGGCTAGCAATGGCTATTTTGACTTCGAGGATCGCAGGTTCAAATATTTGTGTGCAGGAACATATCTCGGTTTGTCTTACATATCCTAAATTGTTTTACATATCCTAGATTGACTTGGGTGTTTATCCTAAGTTAAACATATTTACAAAAAAATGTTTTACCTAGTACCCCTAGCACAAGCTTTACTTAGATTGATACTAGATGGCGCTGTGTAAAGATAGACGTAATTGGCTATCCTCATGGAACCAATGATCGTACGCCTGTGCCAACTATTCGCGAAGCATCCAACGTTGCCGTCATAGGAAAACTCTTCGTGTAAAACTGCCTTTATGGGCTTGCTTTCACTAGACCTTTCCAAATAAATTACTGGCATTATATTGCTACCTATGCCATTAACATTTTTATTGATAAGTACGTACTTACACTAACAGAAATTTGTATGTCATTGTGTACATGCATTTGTAATTAGCTCTTACAAAAATTACGCTTATAAATTGTGACTTGTACTAATGGATACTTCATACTATCAGAGAAGAACAGTTACTTATCATGATGCCATGCTCATGGGCACATTCCACAATCAACACCGTTCGACATCGGCGGGTAATTTACCCTCATTTTTCTAGTTTTATGAAGATCTTCATGCTATAAATTTAGACTTAAGCACTATTGGGCAGTAAAGGTAAAGCTGAGCGTTTATGGAGATATTTGTATAGAGAGACAGAAATGAGAAAATTGCTAGTATTTAGAATTCAATCACAGATTAATGATAGGGCTCCACTACTCTAATTAGATACAGTTTTTCTTTATTTAAAAGTAACTCCCACCCGCGTCTTCGTCCGCGTTTACGAAAAGGTATTAATTTTCGGGTTTATAAGACACTCAAAAATAACCTGACTTTCTATCGGTAAATGAATTTTCAAAATCGGTTGAGTAGATGCCTGCAACCTCACAAACTCACAAACTTTACCTCTTTATAATATTGGTATAGCTAAATAGCTCCTCGAATGCTACAGTAAACTACAATACATTTGACAAACGAAAAAAATGTTGTCTACTTCTGAATGAAATTAAATTCTTTATTCTGTCATTAGTACGTGTACTATGTGTTTGTGTCATTTGTACACTTAGACATGTCTTACCTACTCTTTTTTATCTTATTTATTTTAGTCTTAGCATATACGCGGTACATCAAGTAGACACATTAGTTATACCTAGAAGGTTTATAGTTTTTGCCGCATTTTTCGTACGTTGCTCCATCTTAGTCGGTGACTACCTATCATTAATCTATGAATACGATCTTGACATACCGACAAAAAAAACTCAACAAAATGTAACATTTGTTGAGTTACATCTCATTACGAAAATAATAACAGCTTGTGGCGAGCTGTTGGTGTCTAATGACACCACGGACCCAAATCTCCAGAGAATCGGTCAGGGCCTTTGTCTCTGGCGAGTTTTCATCGGTCGGAGTATAAACACAAGAAGGCCCGCAGGACTCTCAGCTCTGGCTTGCCTTCATTGGCCGTCCAGAGAGAAGTCGTTAGAGCTATTTGCTCCAGGGGCGGAAGTGTTAAAAAGCATAACGCCGCTAGTAACTTCGGAGAAAGCGCAGCGCACCTCTCGATACCCCTGAGTCAATCACACCGGTATTGCCCCTGGCCGATTTCCTGGCATTTCGGGAGCCAATCTAGTGAGTGGCAAGCTACCGCCTGCCGCAAATAACGAGCAATATATAAATAATAAATATATAATAGCCCGGTATTTAGTTCACCCAGATCTCCTACACCAGATCTATTTTCCACACTTTGGAATAATCTCAACGCCTGCCGAGTCCTGCTCATGGATATCATTGAGATATCCTGGAGCGAGTAACGGTGGGCGTACAACATTTCACAGATCCCCGTGCACGCCTATCAAATAACCAGGCTATCTAGCTGTAAGCCTAGTAATAGACATGTAGATTAATTTATTATCTAATTCCATTAATAAATCTATTCAACAAAACAGAAGCCACAAACGAGAGCCTACACACAAAAGAGAACCCGAATCTCCAAATAGCATAAAATATATATTTCCAATCCTTTATAGTTATACTGCTATTCAATGTATAATATTTCAATTGAAACTCTAGCTAAAATAACACTAAATAAATGGGACTTAATTCTGTGCCTACCTGACCGATACCCGGGCTTGATTGAAATGTAGGGTTGAATAAATACTGAAAGTGGATTGAAATACTTCACTAACATATTTTGGGTTTATATACGGTCTATGTAGCAGTAACTTTACACAATGCTAGTAATATTTAGTAATACTAATATTTATGTTTTCTACGTTATTTTTTACTAACTGCGTGTTTTACGTGGTTTTACTCCTTTACCCGTATGATAACGCCACGTCATGTACACAGTTATGAAAATCCATCTTCTTCTCTCCTTCTCGAAAATACATCTATAGATATTATAAACCTCAATGCTTGTGGTTCTGATTGTTTACACTCTTGTCATAAGAGAACCACTTATCTGATTTGCCTTTTTCACGTGAATATGTCTTTAAAATTGTTTTTATATGGAGGCAATTCAAAACAACTAATGATAACAAAATCGGGGGATACAGTTTGGTGTTGCAGCTATAAATCTATCATCTCCAACCAACATTCAATCACACTACTTGATAGATAAAGGTTCAAAGAATTTAATACGCTAAGTAAGGACTATGGGACATCGCGTGCGGGGGACGGGGAAGCGCTTCCACTTTTTGAGAAAAATTTTTTTTTTTAATTAGGGTTTAGAACGTATTCACGTACAACACACGGCCTAGCCAAGCCCACCCTATTTTTAACCGACTTCAAAAAAGGAGGAGGTTCTCAATTCGACTGAATATTTTTTTTGTATGTATGTTATTCATATCTTTGCCAATTGTGAACCGATTTTCATAATTCTTTTTATATTTGAAAGGGTATGATTGCAAGGTGGTCCCATATTCATCAAGTTAGGATCTGATGATGGGATGCCAGGGAAATCAAGGGAAATCCTTAAATTTTATAAGCACGTATGGTTAAATTTATTTTTTTTATTTGAAAGGGTAATTGAGAGGTGGTTCCATATTCACCAAGTCTGGGTCTGATGATGGGATCCCAGAAAAATCGTGGGAAACCCTTAAATTTGCCCTATGGTAGCAGGCAGAATAAAATTGTGCCACTCCATTGCTCTGCGCTGGATGTCGTACAAGGCGACTAAGGAATCTTGTGTCACGCGATAACTTTTCTCCCGGAAGATGGGCAGCAGCGTCTGCCGGGGTATTCCACCAATAAGCTGCGCTCGCTAACTGAAGTCGGTTTAATTTTTTTTTTAAATCAACTTTTATTTTTATTTATAACTGTACACATATCGCTCATTTGGTGCAACAACGACACAATCGAAGTCGCCATGCATTTTTCGAACGTTTATTTGGTTATTTATTTTAATATCCTAATTCTACTTCCTGATTCTTCTTAACTTAGAAATATTATTTAGAAGACCTAATTATTATTATTTTATTTTGTTGCAATTAATTTTAAATGTTATTTGGTTGGATAATCATAAAAGTGATTTACGTGCAACAATGACATAAATGTACGTTGTGATTGTGACCTTATTGCAGCTAATGAGCGATATTATAGAATACTAGCGGCCCGGTACGTGCTTCGCTACGTATAAAGTGAAATAATAAATTAATTTAATTGGAACATCAAATTCATTTATTCAAACAAAAAAATATTTTATTAATTGCTAGCTATTTTAAAACTTAATCCAATAAACAATATTTTTTGTTTTTCCATTTTGCGCATGAATAAACAAACGGCTGGGAGGTACCGATTCTGGAACAGGCAACATAAATTCGAAGCACGTCCAAAATGAAATGACCGCATGAATGACATAACAACATCCTTGTACTGTCAACACTGAAAACAGTTTCAATTTGACAGCACAATCCCCAGCTGTAAAAAGTTTCAATTTGACAGCAAAATCCCCATTAACAAAATGATCCGCCATTTATTGAATTCATTTGTTACAAAAAATGTGATAAATGAAGAACCGCTCTACCGATTTTGTGCAAACTTTACAGAAACTATCTACTAAATAGTCCGAACAAAGCCTAAACATTTGGTTTGGATAGGTGAGCCCGTTCTTGAGTTATAAAATTACAACGAAAAGTGGCATTGATTTTTATATATATAGATTAGTTCACGCGAGTGGAGTATATCCATCTATTAAGGTCCATCCTACGCTGCATTTTCCGTTCCACAACCGCCATTCCCGGTCGTTTTTGTCACATGGACCGTCTGTTGTAGTCAGTTTAGGTCCCAAATAGTGTTAGATTACAACTAGCCATCTCTTTAGGCTTTTATTGCCTTATTTGCCATATTGCTATCTCTTACATTGATAAGAGGGAAAGTCAAATTCCAAAAGCTTCTTATCCCTACTAATTTCTTCTGATTAAATTCGTTGTGAGTTCCAAGGCAACAGTAGTCTTACCCCGGGACTGCAATGGACTTTATTGTTCATTGTCTTTTTTGGCGGTCGCCGCTGTTAATCCTGGCTACGCAGGAGACACAGTGGTGGGAATGTGTGGCGGGATCCCGTCTCATACCAAACTTTACGTACTTTGCTCATACTGAATTTATCACGGAGAGATACACAGAGGAACTAGGTACATTGAAGATCTGGTAGAAATTGCAGGGAGCTTAAGAGGGAGGCTTATGGAGGAGTGTAAGTACATAAAATGAAATGATTGGGTTGATGAGCGGAACCGAAGGACATATACTTAATACGCGTGTACAACTATTTCTAAATATTGGATCGAAGATATTGGTGAAAGATTTTTTTAAACTTTAATGATTTACTTTCGGATAATCGATACTTACAAACTTTAACTCAAATCAAAAAACAATATTTTTTTATGTAGCAAGTAGCAATGATAGTATATATATATAAATATAGTATATAGATAAGTAATATAGAATAAGTTGAGGGTTGGGTACACCTTTTCCATAACTCTTTATAACATCAGTGTAGGAAAGTAAACATGTACCTATAAGAAAGCAAACTTACAGTGTAGGATGTCAAAAAATATAAACAGCCAGCGGTCAGAAATCGTATTTTTATCGTAAGACACTAGAAAAGGTTTATAAACTGTAATTCGACGACGAAAGAAACACTGAAAAGTAAAAATAGACTCCTTCTATTGTTGAAGTCGGTTAAAATATAATCTTTGTTATCCGCGCCATAATAACGAATCAATTAACACCTTATTCATCAAAATCAGATGAATAGTTTAGGCGCTATGGACATACGCAAATACAACATACGACAATCCCGGAGGTCGAAAGGCTAGCAATGGCTACTTTGACTCAGAGGCCGTGGGTTCGATTCCCGCACAAGTGAAATATTTGTATGCATGAACATGTCTGTTTGTCTTGGTCTGGGTGGTTGGTATGTATTATGTGTATGTATTTACAAAAAAATATACTTTAAGTATTATATCAAGTACACATAGCTTTGCTTAATTTGGATCTAGATCGCGATGTGTTTAATTTGTCCAGGAATATTTATTTATAACATACATATATACATACAGAAAAGAAAGAGTTATGATTTTACCAGTCATAGACTGGTAAAATCATAACTCTTTCTTTTGACTTCGCTTTAGTCGGGTAAATATAGAAGTTGATTGGACTTTAATCATTAGGTATCGTCAGTTTTGTCGTGAGGCCCTGAATAAGTAGGTCATAGGAAAGGTAATTATTTAAAAAAATGGCTGCCCAATAATGTCGAAGAGATAAATTTAATAGTCTACCATAATTTGTAACAGGACTGGGTATTATAGTTAGTGAAAGATTGTCTTGATAGAAGTTAATGACGGTTGGCAATCATAATAAACTATTTCGTATTTATTATAAGGATTTTTGAAGAACTCTATGGTGACGTTGCGCGTGTCAGATAAATAGAGCACGAAAGTTAAGCAACGACCGTAATCTATATATTTATATAAAGGTTTATTTATCTTGAGCACCTCCGTTCTTCGGATGGCGCGTTATTCTTACCAGTAAAAAAAGTACAAACTGGGTTTTAAGATAACTATATTGACGAGCCCGATGGTCGAATGGCTAGCAATGGTGACTTTGACTCCGAGGTCGCGCGTTCGCTCCCCGCACAAGACAAATGTCATTTATACATGTACTTACAGAAAAAAATATTTAAGTATAATATCAGTTATCTAGTACCCATAACCTTGCTTAGTTTGGGGTGGTTTGGGACTAGATGTCATTGTGCGTAATTTATTCAGGAATATTTCTTTATTATTATTATTTGTATTTATTTTATAGCATAAAATACTGTTAGCCCTTACTTGCTTATTTTTTTTAGTTTATTTAGTGCAATATGTTGTTTTATGAGTGAATGAAATCTTCAGAAACAAGTTCTTCCAATCCAAAGAGAATGCGCTTATTAACAATTCCAATTTCCAACGAACGTATTTGTTTAACTGCTATAAATTGTGAGTAATTAAAGCTGATGTAATCACGAGACCATCGTTAACAAAACATTAGTCGTAGAGGCGATCTTGATTACAAATTATGATGAACTCAAACATAAATATGTTTTTATTTCAATACGCTTTACGCTGGAAAGAAAAATAAACATAAACAACAAAAAAAAATGTTTTGTAGCAAACTTTATTACTTGTTGTAAAAAAGGAACTTAAAAATTACAGTAACTTATCAAGTCCTTTCATTTGATACCCACATCACAGTATAAGTAACTACTACGTACCGTATGGCTGGCTACTCCCTGCCGCTCTCTCGAATCTACCTCACCTCCCCTCTGAGACAAACCTGGGAACAGTTTGTATGGCGCCGCACGCACACACGCTCATGAACGCGCTGCACAGACGTCATTGTTTATGTAGTAGCACAGTATAAGTAATAATACTACGTACAGTATGGCCAGTCCCTGCCGGTCTCTTGTGTCGACCTCACCTCCCCTCTGAGACAAATCAGGAACCGTTAGTATGGCGCCGCACGCACACACGCTCATTATCGCTATGCACAGACGTCATTGTTTATGTAGCCGTAAACGACGCGACATTTGTATGGAGTGGCCGGGGTGTGGTAGTAGTCGTAGTAGTATGGAGTGGCAGGGATGTTCCCATATCAAAGGGGTTAAAGTGGAAATTATAAATCGCCATATGGTAGCCCTCGTATTTGATTGACAACGGCGGCATTTAGGTAAAGGTTGATTGTCACGGAAACCAAAGCAGTGTAGCAAATTTCAGGTTAATCCGACACTGGTCAAAATTTACTTCCAAAATTTGATTAGAAAGAAAAGATAGAAAGAAAATATGTTTGTTAACATCACAACATGAAACAATAGATTCACACAATATACACAATAACATTAAACATTTCAAACATGAACATAATCATGATGTTAATTGGCCATCGCTCGGTTATAGACACCAAGCTGAACCTAAATAAAAGTTTGTATGTGATATTCAATAATATTCGTTCTATATGATTTGATTATATGATCTTAAGAACTTATATCGGTAACTTTAGTTCATTACTTACCGATATATGTAGTTCTTAAGATCAGTAAAAGGTGCACTGAAGTACTTGGGACATATCTCCAGACTGTCAGGGGAGAGTTACCAAAGAATAGGGAGGGCACAAAAGATCCAGGAGGATCGACGTGGTGCTGCAGCACTGGACTCATTTCAAGATAAGAGAAGATAAGATCAGTTAGCTAAAGTGGCAGTAGGTAAGTCGCATAGCTCACAGAAGTACCGGGTTACTTTACGTTACAGAAGTTAGGGCAAAAACGGAAAGGTTTTGGAATAGGCCAAAGAAAGCAGCGTAGGACGGAACCTTACTCTGTAGATCACTATCTATAATATAAAAATGACTCACTGAATGTGTTGCTAAGCACTATTCTCGAGAACAGCTGAACCGATTTCGCTAATTCTTTTTTTAGAATATTCCTTGAAGTACGAGGATGGTTCTAAATATGGAAGTGGGATTTTTTTTTTAATTTCCTGAGAAAGTCTAAAAACAACACTTTTCTATACTCCCATACAAACGATTCGTAATAATACTTAAAAGTAAATTTGAACTTTAATACCATACCATAAAGTTCAAGTGTTAGTGGCCTCTCCACTAACACTTGAACTTTATCACACACACATCCGGGAAGGCAAAACAATTGAGTGACGTTAGTACCGTAGGCGGTACGAAGTTCGCCTGGTCAGTTAATATATATATAGTTAGTTAGTTATATATAGGAAAAAAACTAATGTTTATATATATATATATATATATATAAACATACCTCCAAACAGAGGTACGAAAATCAGCGTTGTGTCTACACTCACCGGGACCCTCCGTCGTGGAGATGTGTGTGTGTGTGTGTGTGTGTGGTTCAGGAAATTGGTTCTATTTTTGTTCTAGCGAATCCTGAACAAAACTGAAGTTGTTTCCGTGATATTAAAGGAAATAATAGCTTTTAAAATTAACCTCAAGCCAGCGAAATGCTTTGTTAATTTGTTTGTGTATTCCAGATTGGTCTCAAACTTTAGTTCAGTTTAAACTTAACTTTAGTTCGGGTTAGGTATACACCATAAACCATCAATATCATAAATACCTTGATAAAAAAAACAAAAAAAAGGTTGAAAAAAAAACAGCTTGTAAAAGCGAAACCGGTCATTAAAAAAAAAATAAGTGATTTTATTACATTAAAATATTCCAAAAGTTCCACCAAGTGCCAACAATCACCAGTATCAACAATAATAAAGATTACTCCTTTATTTTTATTAAGATTAAGCCGTCGGTCCCGGCTGTTGTCATTAGATCTT
Source organism: Hypsopygia costalis (assembly GCA_937001555.2). Taxonomy (NCBI): domain Eukaryota; kingdom Metazoa; phylum Arthropoda; class Insecta; order Lepidoptera; family Pyralidae; genus Hypsopygia; species Hypsopygia costalis. The sequence goes on along the minus strand of OW443343.2, from coordinate 10,001,956 downwards.
GAAAACACTCGCCTCCATCAAGCCGCAGTTGAGCAGTGTGGTGGAGTATGCTCTAAACCCTTTCGATTGAGGGGAGACCCGTATCCCAACAGTGGGATGATTATGGGTGGTACGATGTAAATAAGATTTATGTTTATTAGATTTCTGTAACTGGGACATCACTCAGATGGGATCTCCCCGGCCTGCTGTGAGCCAGCAAAAAACATGTTTTTTTTTTTATATGAGAGGGTGGAAAACGAGCATGTGGGTCACCTGATGGAAAGCAATCACCACCGCCCATGAAGATCAGCAACACCAAGGGGTTACCGATCCGTTACCAGCCTATTCTCATTCGTTTCCTTCTTTCTGGCGACCTCACTCACTCGCAGGAACACAACAACCATTAAGGGAATTGTTATTTGGCTGCAGTATTCTGTGAGGTGGAGGTACTTCCCCAGTCGGGCAGCTTAAAAAATACGCTATACCCTACCTCTCTTTTCGCCAGAGCCTCGTTTGTCTGTCAGCAGGGTGCACCACGTGCAGGTGAGGTTGGCTTTGGATCAAAGATGTTGATGAACCTCTTACACTCCAAATGTTCTCAAAATTTACGTGTAATTGGAATACTCGTGTATACACGCGACGAAATAAAATTATGTAGGTATACAAAATTTTATTTCGTCGCCAAAATCTCTGTATCCCAGCAGTGGATTGAATAAGGGATGACGACGACGACCCCTTTATTTTATTCTGTCTGCAAATTACAAACTCTGCATAACGATTACAAAACGTGCACAATCTCAATTGCAACATGATTATTATAATTTAAACCTCACAGCATTTAAATGACGATTATTCCGACCATCAATTTATATTAAATTGATTCCATTTGTCAAATGATTGTTGCGTAGGATTGAGTCCGTCGTGACAGATGCAAGCATTATGATATTTGCATACAATCATTATCTTCGAATTATGAAACTCAAGAATTTTATTGTAAGGTTATATACGATTGATTAATCCTTGGATTAGTTTAGGTATATGATGCCCACCTAAGATGTTTTTAAGTACAGATGCGTTATGTCTCCATTGTGGCAAAAAGAAAGTAAAATAATTGCTCGCTCAGTTCCACGCCAATCATCATCGTGGCAAGACATTACAGTTACTTGATTAGCATTATAAACAATTATTGAAAATTTGTAAATGAAAATGCCTTCCTGTGTAAATTAATCAATGAAAATAAAACGGGTCCCCACGTATTTTTGTCGGGAAAGCCAACTAGTTTCGATTTCATACGGAAATCTTCATCTGGGCGAAGGTCTAGACGCGCACTCACTCTCTCTATCGCGACGAACACTCAATTAATTTACTATTGATTGACTGATTTGTCGTGTGAGTTTTAATAATATTGTTAGCCTTCATGTGTGTTGGTTTTTTTTCTTCCTTTGCATTACATACAGTACGATGTACGATCATGTGTAGGTATTGTGTGAGCGTTTTCTAGCCAATTTTTATTGTCATGGTGTTATATATGTCTATATATAAAAAGTCACGATGCACATGCCCACGGTCTCCTTCTACAATTGCATCTCATCGACATCCGCATGCTCTCTATCGGCAAGAATTTATCCTCATTATAATCTCATTTAACGTAAAGTTTATCCTCATTCAAACCATATCAGAAATAGCCTTGGGATTTTCCAGAGAGGTTTGAAGTAATGTAGAGCCTGCAGAAATCCGATATGAAACCATAGAAGTCTAATACCTAAACGGAAATTTAAATCAGATTTCCATTTAGGGATTAGACTTCCAATCAGGCGAGTTCAAATCACGTGGCCACATTTGTCGCTAAAGAACATACACCGTCCGTTTACATAGATCGGCTCGGAGAAAAGAGCAGATTTTGGTCGCGTTTAAAATAGAATTTTCAGATATATTCATGGTTTATTTTTAAGCTCACTTCTTTTGTTATATGTGTATGCTCCAGAGCTGATGTGTATTTAAAAATAAACCTTATGCCAATCATTCAAAAATCAAAACTCGAACAAAATTTGCTCACATCCTTAACGCTAATACCTATTTTTGTTTCCTTTTATACTACTACAGTGGTAAAGAATCATACGGCCCGCCTGATGGAAAGCAGTTTTACCGTAGCCTATGAATGCCTGTAATGCAAGAGACATCACCCGCTCGTTGCCTACCCTGTAAAAACCTCTCCACGCCCTTTTGAAGCACGCCATGCTGCAGTCTCCTGAGAAAACCTTGGCAGGCAGTTCACTCCACGGCTTGACAGTACGTGGGAGAAAACTTCTCTGGTACCATACAGTATGGGACCACATAAGCGAGCGATGCAACTCCTACAGTTGCATCGCTCGCCTAAGTGGTGGTGGATTCAAAATATTCGATCATTTAGGCGATTAAATCCAATTACTAATGCAAATTATAAATACATCGATTAAGTCTGAATAATATCTCACTATCCATAGCTAATTTAGTATGAAACAGTAACAGGAAGGTATCTAACGATAATAAATGAGTCTGCAGGTATTCTGTTAACTGTCTAATTTCGCTAAGAGCATCCGCGATGGCAGCTGCGCTAATTTCAATTGCTCTGTCTGATAAAGTCTGATTCTACAGTCAAAGGAATAGCTTTGTGTGTTGTACATATGTACAACAGGCATTCCCATTATTATTGGTTCTGTGGTGTCACTGCAGCACTGGTGTTTAGCTAGAGTAGTAATCTTGATCATGTGTAGCGGGGCCCCTCGAGCTAACGGGGGCCTACCACACATTTTCACCACAGTGTGTACTGTGTAGCCAGGATTAACAGCGGCGACTGCCAAAAAAGACAATGAACAATGAAATCTACTGCACTTTTTTTTTTATACTACGTCGGGTGGCAGACAAGCATACGGCCCGCCTGATGTGAAGCGGTTGCCGTAGCCATATTAACATAAAATATCGCTCGCGCGCTGCCACCTCCGCTGCCCACGCAGCATCTCCTTCCTTTCTGGTGACCTCACTCACTCGCAGGAACACAACAACCCTCAAGGGAATTGTTATTTGGCTGTGAGGTGGAGGTACATTCCCCAGTCGGGTAGCTTACAATTACGAGCCCTACCTCTCTTTTCGCCTTCGTTTGTCAGTCAGCAGGGTGCAACGCTTGCAGGTGAAGTTGGCTTTGGTTCAAAGATGTTGATGAACCACTTACACCCCTAATAAACTTCCGGGGGTAAAACCACAATTCAAACGCTCTATCCCGCGTTCTAGAACATTTAATTGCTCATCCTCGAGAAGAGCTCGCTCATTTCACGTGCCGACGCGGATCTTCTTGCGTAACTGTAGAGTATGGTTTCTTCCAGTAGCATATTTTCCAGGGGATACCTGGTCGCTTACACAGCTCTGTCCGTTCGTCAATTTCATACCATGATTCCCGGGATCATAGCGACGGGCGGGGCTCAACTTTTGTTTATCCTTTCCATAACTCTCGTGGGAAAATAGTAGCAGTGGTAGCTAATTTTTAAAAGTTTCTTTCTGTATTCCTCAAGGTTTTCGTTACTTCTTCCACTTAGTAGCAGGTGAATGGTTATCTCGCCATTTGTTCGGATGCCATTTCCTCGTCAGTTATCTAGCAGGGAGTACCGCGGTGGCTAGAAACCATCGCCGTCATTGACGCGAGCAGGTGAGGTTGACAAATGGCTCAGTTTAAATGTAAGTTTAGAAGTAAGTGCTAAACATACACTACATCCCTCCCTTATTTATAAATTAAACTAAAGATTCTAAACTAAAAATCATTTTAATATGAGCTACTATAACATCATCCAATCAAATACTAACAATAATCAAAATGCTTTGTAACACTCAGACAACTACTTAAATTAGGCTTCATCATAAGTATTTATATTTCCTGGTTCTGATGCTGTCCATTCGCCTTGTATCTTTTTCAAATGCACCACATTTCTTCTCAGTACTTGTCCTGATTCATCGTATTTACTATAAAGTATCCGTGATCGGACCTTTCGACCGTGTGGGAAGTAGGATTGAAACACCAAAACCAAGACAAACATAGATGTTCATGCACGCAAAGGCCTGTCTTGTGCGGGGATCGTATCCGCGACCTCGGAGTCAAAGTAGCTAATGCTAGCCATTGGACCACCGAGTTCGTCAACATATATATATATGTATAAACTAATACTAACCGTAACTTGTCCCAAAGTCTCTCGATTCATGTAGGACAGAACAGGAGAAATTGAGTAAGAAAATTTTGATGTAACTAACTCTCAGGAACATAATGACCCAGTCTCTAGGCAATTGTTATTTGGCTGCGATTGTCTGGGAAGTGGAGGCAGTTGTTCAGGTGGCCAGCTAGTAGTTGCGCTGTGTCTACATCTCTTTTTCCAGAGCCTCGCTAATTAACAAGCATTGCAGTGCATATGCAAGTGAGTTTGGACATGCCTCAAAGATGATGATGAGCGACTTACACCCCATGAAGAAGAATGGAACCATGGACATAATTATAATGCCTTAAACTGATACTATCTCTAAAACACATAAAGAGAGGTAGTTCGTCCTGAGAGTTCATAAAATATAAATGAATGGGCATACTCATGTGTAAATCTAGATTATAAACAACATAACATAAAACAAGGTAACAGTAATAGCTGGCCGCAACAGTTGTTTATCACGCATTACAGACGCAAATAACTCAGGCAGTTAAGTGAGTAATCCACAGATAATCATAGGAATTGCGGAGTGGGTGCAGCTGGATAGCGTTTATTCTGTCAGCCAGGGCTGCCAACTTAAAGCCACTGTAACCGCGAAAGTGGCGCCTCTTTGTACAAGAACATCGTATCGTTGCTAAATCTTGAAACACGTGTTTATTCATTTATCTATAGAAGTACTCGTGTAAAGTTTCGGATAAAATAGTCCAACTAATCTTGTTTCCCCATAGAAACTTTGGACCCCCATTTCACCTATCCTATAGGGGATGAATTTTGAAAAATTCCCGTACAGTTACGTGTGTTACTGCACACATCCTAAAAGGACGTTTCTGAGCACCTACGTCCTAAATGGAACCCCCATGCAAAATTTGAGGCTCGTAGCACTTGTAGTTTCTGAGATTTCGTGATGATTGAGCGAGTCAGTGGTTTTCTCTTTTATATATTTAGATTGGCCGTGTGGTTTCCGGCAGACTAGAATAGAATCACTCTGTTTCTTCCCATGGATGTCGTACAAGGCGACTAAGGGAAATACATTATCAAATATCGATCAGGCCTCCCCAACCCGTTTGGCCAGCGTGGGGAGTGTAGGTCAAATCCTCCTTCCGTCTATGACGGACGAGAGAGGGTCGTGCTCCTGTAGTGGAGACTAAAATGGACCTGATGATGATGATGATATTTAGATAATCCGACGGCAGGATGCATGCTATAACCGTGCATGACGCTCCATAGCGTGCGACCGCCATATGTGATAGAAAACCGTCGACCATAAAGCGGACATTATTTTATCGAATCCAGTCATTCCCGTCATTCATATCTATTCCACATTACAATCCAATTACCACCAACACCGACAGTATTTTACGATTCGGCGACATTCATCTTCAGTGCATATCAATTCCATTGCGGTGAATGCCGCGGACATAAAAGAAATCATTAGGATTATAAATTGCCAAGGGAAAAGGTATCTTATAATAATGGTCGAAGGGTAAAGGTTAATTATCAAATCGGTGAGTTGAAAGGTACTGATAATTCGACTTAACGAGGTGGTTATTTTTATATCACGGCATGGAGTTCGGAGCGTAACTAATGGGAGTAAGTTCTGTTTACTTTTCAACAGAAATGTATCATCTGGTATTATGGGCAGTGAATGGGCAGTATTTTATTTGACAAGATTAATGATAGCGTGAAGTTGTTCCGGAATAATTTATTTATTTTATTTTTTATACTTTATTATAACCACAATTTAAGGGTACATAGGCGGTCTCTCTCTCCGCCAACCCGCAGTCGAGCAGCGTGGTGGAGTACGCTCTAAACCCTTTCAAATGAGGAGAAACTCATATTCCAACAGTGGTATGAATAAAGGTTGACAACGAGGCGATCTTAATGCTAATAGCATTCTTTACCAGACAACCTTCGGGAAGAGCAGATATGCACGAATGCGGCATACAAAAATTAATTAATAACAATATTATATAGTACCACAGAAATATAGTATATAAATTCACATTAAATAAATAACAAAATATATAATACATATACTCAAAAAACTATTTATAAACATACATATACATATGAATAGGAGGATGATTCATAGTTTTGGCATAAACTTTCTTTTTGAATATAAATTTATTCGCGATTCTTCTGATGCTTATATAATAATAATTTAAAATTCTGGGTATGATTGTGTACTCATTGTGACGCTTATTCTGGTCCTTAAATAATAATGGTCCTTATATAAGTAGTCCGTTACTGTACTTTAATGACCCTGTGTCTAGTCCATGCAGGGGTCCCACCGCCGACGCTGATTCTGATTTCCATCGGTATATTTGATTGCGAAAATCAAAGACAGAGCCTCTTTCACTAGTTGGCAGGGTGCACTGCGTACAGGCGAGGTTGTATTTGGCTATAGAGATCGTGGCGATCGTTTACACCCCAAATGCAACCTATTAAGCAAGGTTGTGTATTAAATGTGATTTAGTAGTTGTCATTCATTATTATGTCAGTCATTTCCATTATTATGAAAATTTGTTAAATAATAGTTAACGCAATTATTCGAAGATAAAAAAAAAGTCAGCTGGCCGTACCGTGGTGGATTATACGTCAGCTGGTCACACGAACATGCAAAAAATTTTTGTTCGTTCAGTGATTTCCTCTCACTTGAAAATTTGTCAGATGATAGCTTACATGCAACTTTGAATAAATAAAAACGTCAGCTCTATGTTTGTGGAAAGGGCGTCAGCCGATGCAGTGAAAGGTGGCGCATGGCCCAGGCGTGAGCGTCGATCGCTTATTTGTGTGCCTTATTTCGGCACTGCCCAGGTCTCAGATCTTGATTTTAACTAGACAAAAAATTAGTCGTTAATTTGTCGAAATTTGTCGCCCAAAGCAATAATTCACGTTGTAGTCAGAGAGCCTAACGTACGCAGAGTAGAATAACACCACCCCATTCACATATGGCTATCGTAAAAAGCAACTAATGTAGTGCTAAAGAACACCTAGCATTCGTAGATCAGAAAACAGTTGCATGCATTGACAAGCTTTGCCAGACTCTGAAAAAGGAAGGAAATAAAACGTTTACTGTTGCATTTTGTGCATGATATAATTTTGATGCAAGATCTCGGACTATACTTATTATGAGAATTATTAAAATGCATGTAACTTTTTAATTACGCATCGACCAGTTGTGTTTTATATCCGACAAATTTCGACAAATTCAAGGCAACATCTGGGTGAAATCAGATTTTCGCTAGGTGATGTAGTTTTTTTGGGCAGTGCCGAAATAAGGCTTATTTCGGCACTGCCACAAAGAAGTACTTATAACTTTTTAACGGGACGTCGACTAATTCTGATACTTGGTGTCTGAATTCGACAAATTGACGACTAATTCTGGGGAAAATCGTATCTTCGCTATGTTTTGTAGTTTAATAGATCCCGAGTGGGCAGTGCCGAAATAAGCTTATTTCGGCACTGCCACAAAAAAAACCTTATAACTCTTTAACGGGAGACCGACAAATTTTTTGCTTTGGGCGACAAATTTCGACAAATTAACGACTAATTTTTTGTCTAGTTAAAATCAAGATCTGAGACCTGGGCAGTGCCGAAATAAGGCACACCGCTTATTTAAATATATAATAATGATTTTTTTTTTTATACATTTTAAATACAATCTAATAATACATAGTAAACACCCAAGTCAAGAGAAGACGTGTTCATGCACACAAATACCGTCTTGTGCGGGGATCGAACCCGGGACAAGACCGATCGAGCTCGCCAATGCACTGATCATTACTTGGTGGTTAGTGATCGCCGTTGTTAATCTTCGATACACTGGAGATACACTGCGAATGTGTAGTAGCCCTGTCATTTTAAATACATATTTCATATTCATAGTCGCGGGTTCGATTCAAGCACAAGACAAACATTTGTGTGCATGAACATGTCTGTTTGTCTTGATCTGGGTGTTTTCTATTTATTATAAGTATCTATTTACAAAAAAAAAATGTATTTAAGTACATTTATCAGTTGTCTAGTACCCATAACACGAGCTTTGCGCCTAATTGGGGACTAGATGGCGCTGTGTAAATTGTCGAGAAATATTTATTATTATTTATTATATCAGCCAAGAGCCGTATCCCATCTATAGCAGCAATACACCGGTTTACAAAGTAAATAGGTCGTTTAAACGGTGTTTTATGGAGCTCAAACAAAACGCAAACAAAAAACGTCCCGTTCACTTTCGTAAATATACAATGATTTATACTTTTTACGTCTATAAACCGCAACAATCCCTTTACTACGTGTTTAAGAACGAAATTCTGAATTCCGTTTATAAATACTTTTGAGCCGTACTTCGCAAATATTTTTCTTATTGTATGAAGGGATATACAGTGGGGTTGCATGTTTACACTTTGTTTGTATCCGGTTCGGCAACATTGTGGATTTGCTACACTCTAATGCAAAAACATTATTCTAACGCCTTTGTTGACATTTAAAAGGAGAGGAAAGGGGAAATATTTAACACTTTGGGACTGTTCGAATAGAATAGGCATTTTATGGTGAACAAAAACAAACAGAATTACCTTTTCTCTGAAGAACAATTTGTATGATATGTAGCAAGGTAAATTATGAAGAACCTGTGAATAATCAAATTCAGCAAAGTATCAAATTGATTACAATATTTTTTTTATACCACTCAAGTGGCAAACAAGCAGGTGGGCCACCACCTGATGGAAAGCAATTACCGTAGCCTATGAACGGCTGTAACACCAGGGGCATCACACGCGTGTTGCCAATCCCGTAAAAACCTCTTCACGCCCTTTTTGAAGAACCCTATGCTGTAGTCTCCTGAGAAAACCTCGACAGGCAGTTCATTCTACAGCTTGACAGTACGCGGGAGAAAACTTCTCTGGAACCACACAGTACGCGACCACTGAGGCTCCAATGTGTAATGAAAACAGGTATAGAAATACTATTACTACCATGACCTTTTTTCAAAGAAACTTTCCTAATAAAATACTTTTGAAAAATGGAAAAGTTAAATGCTACTATAAGTACAAATAGTCAGCGAGATCATAACTGTAGCAGATTGCACAGGGTAAGTTTAAAGTAAGTTAATTTAAGTTCATTAACAATTCAACTAGGTTCTGAAGTAAGTTTCCTTTATCATAATACGTATATTTTACAGTTTCATCCATCAAACGCCTTTGACTGGAGAACATCTTTGTACAAGAGAAAAGTGTAAACATAATTACTATTTTTGCCCGACTGCCAAAGAAAGAAGAGTAATATTCTTTGAGCGTATTATATATGTACTTTTTTAATACTACGTCGGGTGGCAGACAAGCATACGGCCCGCCTGATGTGAAGCGGTTCCCAATCAATCAATCAATAAATATTTATTTGCTCAAAATGTAGGTACATATATAGATGGCATTAGACAATTTCCCATGTACATTTTGTCTTGTCTAAGACATGCAAACATAAACAACACCGAAGCCAAATTAACGCTCGCAACGTAAAAATTCGCTCGCGCGCCGCCACCCCCGCTGCCAACGCATCTCCTTCCATTCTGGTGACCTCACTCACTCGCAGGAACACAACAACCCTCAAGGGAATTGTTATTTGGCTGCGGTATTTTGTGAGGTGGAGGTACATTCCCCAGTCGGGTAGCTTACAAATTACGCTCCCTACCTCTCTTTTCGCCAGAGCTTCGTTTGTCAGTCAGCAGGGTGCACCGCGTGCAGGTGGAGATGGCTTTGGTTCAAAGATGTTGATGAACCACTTACACACCATAATGTATGTGTGAGTGTATTCATTTTTATTTTTTACTAACTGTCCCGGCGAACTTCGTACCGCCTAACAGTCAATGAATGTCGTGGTACATATTAGTTGAACTAAATTTATGACTTTATGGTATTAAAACAATGAATAATAGAAATAAAAAATAATAGAGAAGCTCGGTGGCGCCATTGAGTGTGTCAGTCTAATTGAACACGCAAGTTAAGCAATGTCGACCGCAGCCTGTCCATGGGTTTATATTGTCTCAAGCTCCTCCGTGCTTCGAAAGGCACGTTAAACTGTCAGTCCCGGTTGTTATCATTAGATTATCTCGAGCTAATCCGTGCTTCGGAAGGCACGTTAAGCGTCGGTCCCGGTTGTTATCATTACTTGACAGTCGTTAAGCTACGAGTAAGTGGCCTTTGGGCGGCTTGAAAATACTGGCATCCGCCAATCCGCAGTTGAGCAGCGTGGTGGAGTATGCTCATAATTACGATACGAAAGGAACGCTTTCACCTTCAATGAGGGGAGACCCCCCCTCCCCCCGGGACTGCAGTAGACTTAAATGTGCATTGCCTTTATTGGCGGTCGTCGCTGTTAATCCTGGCTACACAGGAGACACAGAGGAGGGACCCGAAAAAGACTTGGACACAGTGTGCAGAGGCTTTTAGAAAAAAAAGTAGAAGAAAAATCTACACGCATTACGTAATGTCAAAGGGTACAACAAAACTCCGTGAAAACTGTCGCTAACGCTTGCTTGCACGCACGAATGAATGCATATTTTGAACTCTGTTGCTAATAAAAAACACATGACATGATGTGTCATGTGTTTTTTTTATGTGTCACAGCGGCGTGCAGCCCACATTCTTTTTCGCATGGAAATAAAATGAAAGTTAGTTAGTCTGTATTTTTCCCCTGTGTACATGTTCGTTAGGGGAAAAATATCAAAATTGCTAGATGAAAAGCGGTTATCATGGCATGGTAGAGGAGCTACCATGCCATGATAACCGCTACGATGGCGTTGTTGCGTGACAGTCTAATCGATCACGCAAGTCAAGCAACGACGACTACAGCCTGTCCATAGATGGGTTTATTTATCTGTAGTTTCTCCGTACTTCGGAGGGCACGTTAAGCCGTCGGTCCCGGCTGTAGTCGTTAAGCCAAGTCAGTGAACTTTAGGAGGCTTTAAAATACTGACCTCATACTGACCAATGTTCAGTTGAGCAGCGTGGTGGAGTATGCTCTAAACCCCTTCGATTGAGGGGAGACCCGTATCCCAGCAGTGCGATGAATAAAGGTTGACACGAATGCTAAGGTTGGTAAAGTACAGGGAATTCATCTCTCATACCTCAGAGCGGGAGGCGTCACGGACTATGTGTTTACAAAGAAGTTTTCTCCTACACTAGTAAGCTGTGAAATGAACTGCGTGTCAAGATTTTCTCAGGAGACTACATCATGAGGTTTTCCAAAAACGGCGTGAAGTGATGTTGCGGGCAACCATTGGCTACAATAACTGCTTTGCTTTCCATCGGATCATATGCTTATTAGTCACTTCAGTAGTACAAAATAAAATGTTTTTTAAAATCTGCATGAATAGACAAATTAAGCATGAGTTTTGAACTTCTTTAGGTGAGATGAGCACATTATTTTATTGAATGAGACTGAGCAGTCACTCTCGGGCATGTAACGCGTCACTTTCAGCTATGTAACGCTCGTTCGAGTAAAGTCGACAGGGAGGGAGGTGCTGTTACTATATGTATGTAGTTCAGCACTTACTACAGTCCTTTGGCATTCATCACGCAAGTCAAGCAGCGTTGACTACAGCCTGTCCATGGATGGGTTTATTTATGTGCAGCTCCTCCGTGCTTCGGAGGGCACGTTAAGCCGTCGGTCCCGGCTGTAGCCGTTAAGCCAATTCTCACACGAAGCTGTATACCTACTTAGGTTTAGGAAGTGGTGGCTATTTCTTGACTTACCGCCCTTTCCTGCCCTAAATGGATGTCACTACAATCCTACAGTGATGTTTCGCTTAAACTTTTCTTGTTGTGCTAGGAAATTGGGCCAAAAATACAACTCATATCCTTATACTGCTAATTCATTCCCTTAGAGGCGAACATTTTACGTATTTTGCATATAGTTAGGTATATGCCATTATTTTCAGCGAAACCACGACTTTTATATTCAGCCGGGTAGGTGTGAAATTATTGAGAACTTTTTTTATTTGATTATTGAAAAGAGTTTCATGAAGAAGCTGGAAAAAAGTAGCATAAGAAGTTAAGAATGGAAAAGGAGAAGGTGAGGAATTCGATCGCTTATTCTCTCGGTTCTAGGAAACTACCACCTTAACTGAAGCAAATACAGATTACATTTTTTGATTCCGAAAACTTCGGCTTACCTTAGCGGATAGCCCCCATCAAAGAGAAGCTAAATGAAAGTCGCTTAAAGTAGTATGATGGTAAGATCATTCGTAGTAGAGACGAGGAACAGTGGAAGAGGCCGCCCTTTGTTAACATGGTGGACTAGAATGACCAAATTTCTACAAAAGGAGAATCTGCCCGGTCCGACATTTCGAAACAGGCTATCTTATCTTCAAAAGTTAGGAAAACCGATCCCACCTGAAGTGAGATAGAGGAAAGAGAAAGAATCAGATGTAACTGTAGCCGGTAGAGAACCTGGAGCTCTACCGATGTAGCTGCTGATATTTGTCAGAAATTTAATTAATACGAAGTTTTTTTGTTCTTATACTACGTCTGGTGGCAGACATAATAACACAATCATACTGCCCGCTGATGTGATCGGGTTACCGTAGCCATATTAACGCTCGCAACATAAAATATCGCTCACGCTGTCACCCCGTTGCCAGAGCAGCAACACCTTCCTTTTAATACAAAGTTCAATCGAAGTTTAATCGAAATGAAAAAAATGCGAATCGGCTTCAGCTGAGGTTTAGAGCCGTTGAACACCTTTGAACCTGAGAGTTGTACTCTGTGAACTTATAAATGTATTGAAAATAACTGTACAAACTGTTAGATATTAGTCTCGGTCAGTCGTTTCACCGGAAACAATGCCTCAGCATTCAGCGCCAATGTCCGTGAAACATGTCGCGCGGTAGCATGCATGGATGCAAACACGACTCGTTCTGAACGCCGCGCCGTTGGTTGCCAATGAGGAGAAAATAATGAAACCGACACTCCGTTGCCACACGCAAGTCTAGCTAATTTTACTGAAAAACAGGCCTGGGATTAATAACTTTTAAACTTTCGCGTTGCATGATTGAAATTATAATAACTACGAGAATTAACGCGATCATGCATATATTTTTACATACTTTTATTATTGCCTGACGGACGACCGGCCGTGGTCACAGGCTGACTGTCTTAGCGTTGTCACTCTGTCTCCGTTGTCTAGGTCGATGAATCTTCATCTACCCCCGTGTTGTTAAATATCCACGTACCGCGACACATCACACTAACGACGCCCCTATTCTGCGAAACCATCGGCGGGTCCTTATTCTGCAAATTACCCGACTGCAAACCAAAACGAGGTTGAGTGATATTAATCACTGGATTCCATGCTGTTGATAATTTGCAATCATCCTCTCTATTGAAATTTGTGTACTTCTTCATTTTAATCGCTTCACGCACAATTTTTGAGAAGAATTGGCGATCCTCAAGAGTTGTGCGTTAGGCAATAATAAACGTATGTAAAACTACCTTACATGCATGAACGCGTTAATTCCCGTGGTTATTATAATTTCAGGCCAGCCCCCTTACCACCATCTCTTAGTGCGATTAAATAACTGAATAATAAATAAATATTGTCAGACAAATTACACAGCGCCATCTAGCCCCAAAGTAAGCGAAGCTTGTGATATGGGTATTAGACAACTGATAAACATATATAAATACTTTTTCTTTTTTGTTAATACATACTTATGATACATATAAAACATCCATACTATGACAAACAGACATGTTCATGCACGCAAATGTTTGTCCTATGTGGGAATCGAACCCACGAGCGTTGGTGTCGAAGCCGCGTCATTGACCGCTACGCCACCGAGCTCGTCATGTATAAATATCGTCAATAGAATGCTTATTCATTGGTATGCATAAGCAATCTATTCAATTATTGAATCGCAATAAGAGATGGTGGTAAGGGGGCTGGGATTATTTAGTGATCCCAGCGTTAATATAGGTTAGTATATCCACTTTATCGATCTGGCTTCATGTCAGACTCCTTTACCTTGCAAGCATCGCGTCTCTGTAACACGTTACCTGAGGCCATCAGGGAATCTTCTAGTAAGTTAGTTTTCAAAAAGAATGTTCAAGCTATTTGAGAATTTGCTCTAGCAATAACCATCACTGTCTTATTGATTTTTCTTTGGGTTTTCGTGTGTAATTATGTATATGTGTATAATTATATATTTGTGTATGATAATGTATATGTTTATAATATATGTCTATGTATCGTAAGCAATGTTGTTTTCATAGGTATTTATTGTGTGTATGTTAATTACTGTTATTTTATGAACCGCATTCGAGTCTTATCTGCTTTTCCCAAAGATGAGGTGAAACTGGTAGAGAATGCTCTTAGCATTAAGTCCACTTTTTGTACCCTTATTCTTTTGTCAATAAAGTTTAAATAAATATAGGGTTCTAAGAGGTACACACCTGATACTTTCACAAGTTTTTGTGATGACAAGTAGATAAATAAAACTAAAAAAAACTAACTACTGTTGTTTGTGGGCACTTGGTTGAACTATCTTAACATTTGTTAATAAAAAAACACATGTACTATTTCACGTAGTTTATTAAATTTAATTTTAACGACCGGTTATGCCTTGCGGCATTATCAAGTGCTTTATTAACCACAGAACTACTTATATATATTTTTATGTACTGCCACACCTCGGCCACTCCATACAAATGTCGCGTCTTTTACTACTATATAAACAATAGTGTCTGTGCAGACCGTGAATGAGCGTGTGTGCTTGAGACGCCATAAAAACTGTTCCAGATTCGTCTCAGAAGGCAGGTGGGGTCGATACAATAGAGTGGCAGGGAGTGGCCATAGTCTACGTAGTACTATTACTTATACTGTGATACTGTATTGGAATTTCGTCAGCCAAAGTAACAAAACCCACAGAACAATGAGGGAAAAATACCTGAATAAGGTGCCAGGCTAAATTGAACTATTTCGACATCAACCCATAATCCCACTGGGATGGGTTGGATTACGGGTCTCCCTTCAATCGAAAGGGTTTAGAGCATACTCCACCACCCTGCTGCGGGTTGGCGGAGGACTGTGTTTTCAAGCCGCCCAAAGGCCTCTGTCTTGGCTTAACGACTGTCGTCTAATGGCAACAGCCGGGACCAAAGGCAGCTGCCGCGATCAATGGGCTTGAGATAAATAAACCCATCCATAGACAGGCTACGGTCGACGTTGCTTAACATGCGTGATCGATTAGACTGACTAGCACAACGACGCCATCGAGCTCCTCGTTAAAATAGAATTATACTTGGTGGCAAATAAAATTTTGATTCTGTTACTTTTTTATTACTTTGTAAAATATTTCTAGCTAGTACTCAAAATGGTTTATGGAACTCGATCTCACTTTTAACTTATTGCCCTTTCATTTTACTCTGAGCATTAATGCTTACATATTTATTGCAAGTAATAAAATGTGCTCATTTTCAGAATTGCTTTCTTATTGGAGTTGGTGACTTCGAGGTCGGTGGGTCACTGTACGTGTTACAAGATGAAGTCAACCCAGTCAGTCAACACAAAAACTTTCGAGACGTTTGTGATTTGGTTGTTAAACTTTAATAATGGCGTGTATTTATTTTAGAGAATATAATATATACGGTATATGTATTGAAAAATGAATAACTTATAAAAAAAAACAATACTTAATATCTTTATTGCATTCCATATGTAATACATAGTTATAAATATGTTTTATACAGTATAGAAATTATTACATACATTACATTTGATTACATGAACCCTGTTGGGCATTGCAAAGATGTGTTAGTGTTTTTTGAGGTACGGCACGTAAATTTAGGCGTTTCACTGTTTATTATTTTTATTTTTAATATTTGTCGATGATAATTAGACTTATTTTTTATTGTATTACCCATATGTCAAAAATGTGTACGTTAAAAGAATACATTTCATCATTGTCTAGATATCAATTATTGTCTATTTACGTTTTTATTATATATATATTGATGTTTTGTGTATGTATGTCTATAATGTATAATATAATATTATAAGTGTAATCATCATCATCATCAGGTCATTTTAGTCTCCACTACAGGAGCACAACTCTCTCTCGTCCGTCCCAGACAGAAGAAGGATTTAGCCTACACTCCCCACGCGCTGGCCAGACGGGTTGGGGAGGCCTGATCGATGTTTGGTAAGTGTAATGAAATCATAAAGTATGGTAATGTAATTTAAATGAAACGTCAATAATAATATTACTTTATAATACTATATTCGTATGTCAAACAAAGTTATTTGGTCAACTTTAGTAGTAGTAATGTTTATCTATTAACATAAGTATTTTTTGTCTTTATCGTTTAGAAATTCGTATAAGGTATAATAGCTTATTCTTATTAATAAGTGTTTTTGTTTATTTATAAATTGGCTCTAGGTAACTTCTGTTTTTAACTCGTCTGGCAATACAATTTTTATAGACATAGAAACTGGGCCTGAATAGACTAAAAATAGTTTGAGTTTCGAAGTAGTAGGTATTCATTTGTCTTTTTATCGAGTAAGATAGCGTCGGAGTTTATCTTCTAATTTTGTGTAAGTACAAAAAGACATAAATATTTATAGCATGGGGTTCTTCAAAAAGGGCAAGAAGAGATTTTTACAGGGTCAGCAACGCGCGTGTGATGCCTCTAGTGTTACAGGTGTTCATAGCCTACGGTAACTGCTTTCCATCAGGCCCTATGCTTGTTTGCCACACTGGTGGTATAAAAAAAAAATGTGGTCTTATTAATAAAAATAAATAAATATTTCTGGACAATTTACACAGCGCCATCTAGTCCTAAATTAAGCGCAAAGCTTGAATTATGGGTGCTAGATAACTGATAAATGTAGGTACTTATATACATTTTTTGTAAATACATACTTTAATACATCGTAAACACCCAGACCAAGACAAACAGATTATGTTCATGCACAAAAATGTTTGTCTTGTACGGGAATCGAACCCGCGAACTCGGAGTCAAAGTGGTCATTGCTAACCATTCGACCATCGAGCTCGTTAATATTGTAAGTAAACTTGCGAAAACAGATATATAGATATGGATTTTTGCTATTCGTTCACGGTAAGGGTAAGCGACTGAACGCATTTGGAATACACGATACGATATTATTACTGCTTGTATTTAGTGCAATAAAGTTTATACAATGATATAATCAAATAAATTAGGTAGTTACAAAAGCTATCATCTCACTAGGAAGTATATTTAGTCTTTGCATAGAAGGCCAATTTCGTAATTATTATTTTATGTCGCAAAATGAAAATTGATCGTATCGAGATTGAACTATGAATTGACTGAAAATTGTAGACCAGGGGCCTCCTACCGCCGAAGAAGCCGATTACCTCGATGGTATATTCGATTCGAAAAATTGGTCCTATGTTTTAGTTATTAACAAATATCTCGATTGACGAGCTCGGTGGCGTAGCGGTCAATGACGCGGCTTCGACACCAACGCTCGTGGGTTCGATTCCCACATAGGACAAACATTTGTGTGCATGAACATGTTTGTTTGTCTTAGTCTGGGTATTTTATATGTATCATAAGTATGTATTTACAAAAAAAAAAATGTATTTACGTATGTTTATCAGTAGTCTAGTACCCATAACACAAGCTTCGCTTACTTTGGGGCTACATGGCGCTGTGTAATTTGTCTGACATATTTATTTATTTATTATTTATTTATTATTATTTATTCGAAAAATTAATGATATGTTTTAGTTATTGACAAACATCTTCAGTTTAGTCGGTAAAGCTTCAGCGTTTCTACCAACTAAGCTAAACACAAGTATTGTTACGAACTCATTTGCAAACTTTTTAATAAAAACTCGTCTCATTGTGACAATTTTGTCTTGTCATTATATTTATATAAATTAATACAGTCCATACATATCTTAGGCATTTTTTTATTTAAGTTTTCCTACAAATACCATAAATTAAAAGCTGAAGTGTGATATTCGCAATCGAAAAATCCGATGGTAATCGTCTTCAGCTTCGGAGGTAGGTCCCCTGGATTCATTCGTTAATTAATATCAATTCTTATGGCGACCGCCATACCATTCTTAGTTTGTTTATTTTTCAGTCATATTTTTATGAAATAACACTTTTAATAAAGCTTTCAATGTTCACAATTGCGATACCAGAATACTAAATGTATGCGTGGCGAGCGTCAACAGTAAGCGTCTGAAAGCTTAACTTAACTTAAGTATGGATTTCTATCACTCGCATAAGCAATAAATCGTGGTAAATTGAGTTTATAAGCTTTAATCTTCTGTATGCTTCTATGATACAATACTAAACAATAAAAATCCACCAATTACAACACCAAGTTAGTAGTATACTCATATTGTATGTATACGGTTTACACCACACATGTTAATTTTATATTTTGCTGATGCGGCGACTCCACGCGCACGCGTCATACTTGATTACTATAAAAGTAAATATTGTCACTAATATCAGTGAGTGCTATCATAACATCGAACAATACACATTGGAGAAAGGTATTCCCAGTATCTGACTTGTTTGTAATCACCTAATTATACTAACTTCAACTTTTGGTGATCTTTCCTTTCTGCACTCCACATCAAGTAATTAGTAACGTAAGGGAAAACACCCTTACAGTATGCATGTACATACCTGCATGATATAGAATCTACATAATGTAGATTCCACATCATGCAGGCAGTATGCTTTATTGGACTCCAGAGTCGTATAAAAAATAATATATGTAGGTATACAAATATATAAATTGTAAATTATTATATAATCATACCACCTGAACAGTATCATAAACTTGCAAAAAAAATTTGTTTGTCTGCCTATTGATTAATATTATTTATAGACTGCGAGGCACCGACACAGTATCCGCGAGGTCAAAGTTTTGCAATAAATTTTATGTATTGAACGGTTAACACAAAAGCGCTACACGGAATATTAATTTGTAAATGTCTTCCAATTAGGTAATATACACGAAGAAGCGAATACCACCTATACATATAACAAAATTCTAACTGACCAACGTCTATCCATGGGACATGATTGTTAATAAAAATGAATCTTTCAATTTTTCAATGTATAAATTGAAAGTCACGAGCGAGCAATGGAGGAAGCTATGCTCGGCATTTCAGTCGTTGAGTCAGCAGGCTGGAGTGGTAGTGGGCTTGCCACATCTGCCGAGGCAATGATGGCAGATGGGGGAGGAAAGTAGAGTGGAGACTGCGACGAAGCGTCGGGCGCCCCCTCTCTGTATGGACCCATGACCTCAAGAAAACGACCGGAAGCGGCTGGATGCGGCAAGCGGAGGATCGCATATGGTGGAAAGCATTAGGGAAGCCTCACACCCAGCAGTGGATAGATACAAACTGATAATGATGATAACTACGCTGTGACCTACAACTCTTTTGCCAGAGCCTCGTTTATCAATCAGCAGTACAAGGCTTTTTTTTATACCACTAAGTGGCAAACAAGCTTACGGCCTGCCTGATGGAAAGCAGCTACCGCAGCCTATGAACGCCTGTAACGCAAAGGGCATCACACACGCTTTGCCGACACTGTAAAAACCTATTCACGCCCTTTTTGAAGAACCCCATGCTATAGTCTCCTGGGAAAACCTCGACAGGCAGTTCAATCAAACAACTCCCTGAACACCCCATTGTACAATCGGTAGAACACACAAAGGGGCGCAAAATCTCTTCTCAGACTTAACGGTTCTAACGTTAAGTCTGAGGAGAGATTTTGCGTCCGTCCGGCTGTAAGTTTGGGATCATCAACAATCCTCACAGCACGCCTTTGGATCGAGTCACAAAGTGTAAGCTGGTATCTAGGCGCTCCCACCCATAGATGGCAACAGTACTCCATATGCGGCCGAACTTGAGCTTTGTAAAGCACAAGTCTTTGCCGCAGGTTGAAGTACTGCTTTGCCCTGTTGAGCACACCTAGTTTTTTCGACGCCAGCTTGACCATTCCCTCCAGGTGACAACGATCAGGTAACTAGGTGGCTTTTGTGCAGAGATGTTGATGAACCACTTACACCCGAAGTATCTACAAATATCTACCTACATTATAAACAAATAAATATTTCTAGACAATATACACAGGGCCATCTAGTCCCAAATTAAGCGCAAAGCTTACTAGACAACTGATAAATGTACTTAAATACATTTTTTTTTCTAAATACGTATATATAATACATAGAAAACACCCAGACCAAGACAAAACAGATAAGTTCATGCACACAAATATTTGTCATGTGCAGGGATCGAACCCGCAACGTCGGAGTTAAAGTGACCATTGCTAATAATTCGACCACCGAGCTCGTCTCTCTATATATCATATCTACCTACATTGCTTGCTCTATGTTAATATTTTTTTAAGTTTTGTTAACGTAGCTATTTATGTACTTTGAAAACTTCATTGTCAACATCCTGGCAGCAAAATAGGAGGGCTGTTCTCTGGTACTGTAAACTGGTGTTATAAATAGGTAACTACAATGTTACTCTTGCAGCTGATTTAAGCCATTTTACTAAAGAATCAGATGATGTAAAATTCCACTCAGTTCGGGGTAACCATAAAACCAGCGACGCGTGGATTGTTCCCGGCAGCACCACCACAGAAAACGGGGCGTGTTTATGACGTCACAAATCATTTCTTACATCTACGCATGTCGGAACTTCGGAATACACACATAATTCATCCGACTGGGCGCTGCTCACCGCATTTCGAACTAATGGAAGTAGAATATTAATACGTAACGAAATTAATTACTTGTTTTTATGATTTGATGGCCATGTTGCAGTCAAGTTTATATTTGTTTTATGTATGTTTTATATAGTAAATACAAGACAAACCTTGACAAAATTCAAATTAGTTTGCATGTTATTAATCTGAGCATAAAACAAACAAGAACAAGTAAAAACATGGTCATTAAAACTATACACCTATTTAACAATCACAAAGTTAATAATATTTACTTTATGATAATTATACTATTTATAATTTTTGTTTAGATACTAGCGAATTAAAGAAAATAAATAGAGAAAATATAAATTCATGATATAATTATGTTTTAAATAAATAAATATTCCTGGGCAATGTAGGAACAATATACACAGCGCTATGTAGGAATGCAATAAGACACCAATCCATTTTTCAGGTAAAAAAAAATAATTTCTTACCTACATCCAAACAGTAACATTAATTTTGTTATAAAATAATTTTATTAAAAGGAATATAAGGCACGGGGATTTGCTATGCCTATGCATATCAAATCAATAACAAATGGTCAAGATGGACCGATTACCTCAAGAGAACGGCCAGAAGCAGCTGGATGCGCTACCCGTGGCCGTTCCTTGCGGGGATCGCATAATAATATGCTAGAAGG
This sequence comes from Hypsopygia costalis, assembly GCA_937001555.2. NCBI lineage: Eukaryota > Metazoa > Arthropoda > Insecta > Lepidoptera > Pyralidae > Hypsopygia > Hypsopygia costalis. The sequence continues at coordinate 9,980,327 of OW443343.2, read as the reverse complement.
CATTTAGGAAGGCCTATGCCCAGCAGTGGATAGATACTGGCTGATGATGATTTACCACTATAATAATGTCGTGTCGAATCATTAGACTAGCACTTTCTAGTCAATTATTTCAAAAACAATTAACTAGAAAAATAATTATAACATACGTATACTTTAATGTCACAGAATTTTAATTTATAACAAAACATTATTACAATATAAATTTACACTACAAACTAAAAATAGACTAATCTTAAAATGAATAATATAATATAAATAAAAAGAAAGAAAAAAGAAATGTAACTAAACCGCATCAAAAAATTCCTCCGCATCACTGTCAAAAGGCATCGTGCCCAGAAAACTGGCAGCATTGCCACGCTGAATGGCAATGCTTATACGTTGTGCCAAATAAAAGCCAGCCTTCTGGTCACGGGAAGTATCGACCAAGCTTTTTACTTGACCTTGACCAACTAGAAAAACGAAAGAAATATTAGTAAGAAATACTAGTTCTATAAGAAAAATAATAAATTGAGCGACTAAAAATACTAAAGGGACGACTGGAATGTTATCTTTAGGCGCCAAGTTAGTATAAAATCGCTGAGTTTTACAACATCAGATGCTCGGCTTATTTGAAACTAGCTGTGCCCGCGACTTCGTCCGCGTGGAATAGTGTCTTTGGGTAGCATTTTTAATTATTTAGGCTAATAATTGCAGTGTTTCACTGCAAAGATCTTATTAAAGTATTTATATAAGTACATGAGGTATAAATATACTTTCATATAAAATTCCCCCCCCCCCCCCCTTACCCCTTACAACCCTTTATTCGCATTAAAAAGTAGCCTATGTCCTTTCTCAGGCTCTAGACTATCTGCGTTCGAAATTTTATTTAAATCGGTTCAGTAGTTTTAGCGTGAAAGCGAGACAGACAGACAGACAGAGTTACTTTCGCATTTATAATATTAGTAAGAATAGTAAGGGTGAAATTGTTTATATCGCCACTGGTACCTTGTGGGCACATAGATACTTCTTAAAGATTCATGAGTTAATATCTTATTTTACTTTTATTTTGTTTGTGTTAAGTGTACTGTTTGGGAATATCTTTCTTTCTTATACAATATATAGTCTTTTTTTAGATAATTAATTAGATACAATAATTTAGTAAAAAAATATATATTAGTTGTGTTAGTGCTGAATTATTCCAGACATCGCTGTTGGTGAGGTATTCAATGACTCTATAAGCCGGACAGTCTCATGCAATTTATTATAGAATCGAATGTAAATTTACTGCCTTTATTCTATAGTATATAGTTATAATAGCAATGAATATTTCTGGACAATTTATACAGCGCCATCTAGTCCCAAATTAAGCGCAAAGCTTGTCCTATGTAGAAACTGATAAATGTAGGTACTTAAATACATATTTTTTTTGTATGTACATAATTATAATACATAGAAAACACCCAGAACAAAACAAACAGACATGTTCATGCACACAAATGTTTGTCTTGTGCGGGGATGGAACCCGCGACCTCGGAGTCAAAGTAGCCATTGCTAATAAATCGACCACCGGGCTGGTCAGTATATAAAGTAAAATTTATCCACAAAAATAGACACTAAACAAACAATCGAGAAAAACGGCAGTTATATTCGCTTCCATGCTTCGAATCAGAGCCATCATCTTACAACACCTTTGTTACCTACTAGGAACAGTTTTAGATCAAAATGTATGCCACTGGAGTGTGTTGTTTACGGCATGTAAACAACACTGCGCCTGTAAACTACCGTAACTTACGAAATACTCCGTGAATGGAACAAAAGGTGTGCATCTGTTTTAGACAGTATCTTGTTGGTATTTGATAGAATAAAGTTACGAGGTGCAAATAAATACAGCATTCTTTTTAACAAAAAGAAAACCAAATCGAATAACGAACGCCGTATTGAAGGAGTAAGAATCGAATGAATATTGTTGAGCTTAAATATTTCTGGACACAGTCTAGTCCCAAATTATCAATCTTAATTTATCAATATAAATATTTCTGGACACAGTCTAGACCGCGTCAGGAATTCTCGGACATGGCAAGCAAATTGCAAGAGTCATTTAAGCTGGTATTGTCAAATTTTATGGAAAGCGGCAAGTTAGGAAACAAATGTCTTGCAATGGCACAATCTCCAGGTTCCGGCACACAGGGCAGGCTCTTCTTAAAGAGACACAGATCTTAGATCGTATATATTTATTAAGAAGATAGATGTAGGTGAAACGAAGTTCACCGGGTCATCTAGTTGATAATAATTAATTAATGAAATCAAGTATATAATTTTAGTCAATTCATAATTCAATCTCGATTCGGTCAACTTTCAATCTGCGATTGTAGAAAAATTACGAGTATTGGCGTTCTGGGCATCGCTAGCGATCTCGTCGCCTGCATGCACACCTTCGATCATAGAACGAAATGATCGAAGACTCACACAAACACATCGCGTGCCTGTAATCTTGGATCTAAACGGACCACACAGGCAAGTGTATACCTTGCCCATAAAAATAGCTTTAGCGCGCTACTTTTTATTAGCTACGTATTGGTTTATGGAATGCAATATTAGATAAACAAACACTGCAGTGTATTTGTGCCTTAACACCAAAAAATAGTTGAATGACTCTTTTATTTTATTTAATTAAAACTAGCTGTTACCCGCGGCTTCGCTCGCGTGAAATTCGGGCATTTTAGATTATTCAAGTCAAGTCCAACACGCGACGCAACCACCTTCATGTAGCACCTTTAATTGTACTAAATACGTATTCAAGAACTTTCCCGATAACTACTAAGCCCGTCCCGCTCCCGCCGCATGCATAAGCACTGATTGACTTCAAAAATCTCAGGAAGTATGTAGTAGTTATTTTTGGCTTTTGCGTGTCATTAAAAAATATATACATACAGTCGAATATAGAACCGCCCCACAGGTACAATAATTAACAATAACAGTTAATTTCTGGGACAAAAACTATCTTTTGTCCTATCCCAGGAGTCAAGGTATCTCTGAACCAAATTTCATCTAAATCAGTCCAGCTATTTAAGCGTGAAGATTTAACAGACAGACACTCTGTCGCATTTATAATATTAGTATGGATTGGCGTTCCGAAAAATCGTAAAAATGACACATATATTGATATATAGACATTTCAACCCTATCGCACCCCAATAGGGGATGGTCACGTTATCCACGTTGAATTTTTAAATTTTTGTTGGTTTCGTAATCAGCGACCCGATAAATCAATACCCATGACGACTTCGTGACTTTTTGATTCCATTTTTGAATTTTTGAAAAATCCTGAAACACGTGTTTACTCATTTATCTATACTAAGTACTCTTGTAAAGTTTAGGATAAAATAGTCCAACTAATCTTGTTTCCCCATACAAACTTTGGACCTCCGTTTCATTCTCTTAGGGGTAAAATTTGAAAACTCCTTTTAAGTAATTTCGTGTCCATTAAGTTATATTTTCAAATCGATGCCATTTTCGTAATTGACGTCCCAGGAAACCATAGAATCAACACCCATATATACACACACAAATACGTGACATAAAATCACCCCCACAGGGGTGATTTTATGTCACGTTGGCTAGGTTGGATTATAAAACAGTTTTTTTTTCATAATCAGCGACCCGATAAACCATAAAACCATACCCATGACGATTTTCAGACTTTCTGACCCCATTTTACCCTTTTACGGATTGAATTTTGAAAAATCCTGAAACACGTGTTTACTCATTTATCTATAGAAGTACTCGTGTAAAGTTTTGGATAAAATGGTCCAACTAATCTTGTTTCCCCATACAAACTATGAACCCCCGTTTTACCCCCTTAGGGGATGAATTTTGAAAAATCCTTTCTTATTGCACCCTTAGACGTCATAAGGAATCTACTTGCCAAATTTGGAATTTCTAGACCCAGCGGTTTGGGCTGTGCGTTTATATATAAGTCAGTCAGTCAGTCAGTTTCTTCTTTTATATATTTAGATATCAGTTTTTATTTATTACAAAACATTATTGCGATTTAAATTTACACTACAAACTAAATTAACTAATAATAAACTAATCTTAAAATACAAATACCTTTGTATTAACTAAAAATAAATGAATCTTAAAATGAATATAAATAAAAAGAAAGAAAAAAAAATATTTTTTTAATTATTTTTTTTATTGTACACCAAGACTTTCAATTGCACAAGAAGCCGTGTGTGCCCATTCTTTGACTCCGTCAACCGATGGCAAGATTGAATATCTCCAACAACAACAACAAAAGATGGTGTTGCTAACTTGTCCTTACATAATTCTACAAGAATAACACTCAAGTCCTCACCCTCAACCTCACAGATACCACTAGTCAGAAGGAACTTCCGCCTTTTCTAAATAATTATCTATTGATAAAGAAAGGTACGATTATATAAGGATATCCATAATATTTAATTGGTTGTGAAGTTGATAGATAATGGATTGGAATGGGCCTCCATTACATTACCTATAAACTTAATGTGTTCATTTTCTTATAAATAGCAAAAGTCTGAAGATTCTTTCAGTTGTTGAACCGACAACAGCTGTGTTCGAGAACGGTCGGTTAGCGCCAGACAGAATTAAGTAGGCGCCTCGGTAGGTTATTTGTCTATACATTTAAGCTACGCTTATCCGAGCTTCTGGATCACAATGGATAGTAATCACGTTAATCGACCAGCGTTCTGTCTGAATCACACAATTATAAATTAAAATTATAATATATTGTTTCTCAGTAGACATATCCTACAACACGCAAGTTAAGCAAAGTTCCTCCTTCAGAGCTCCTTCCGTACTTCGGAGGGCACGTTAAGTCGTCGGCCCCGGCTGTTGTCAATATAGATAACAGTCGTTAAGCCAAGTCAGTGGCCTTTCGGTGGCTTGAAAACACTGGCCTCCGTCAACCTGCAGTTGAGCAGCGTGGTGGAGTATGCGCTAAACCCCTTCAATTGAGGGGAGACATATCCCAACAGTGGGATGAATAAGGGTTGACGACGATTATAAAGCTGAGTTTGTTTGGTAGTTTGGTTGTACACACTAATCTTGGAATCTACTGATTTGAATAGAAAAAATGTTGGATAGGCCACTTATTGAGAAAGGGTAGGCCATACGTTATATAATAACGTGGTGATGTTCCGCGGGTCAACTAATTATTACTATAATAGAGTAAGTTTTTGTCGCGACTTCGTCCATGTGATTTTATTATTGTGTATTAGTGTGTGTTGTGAATAGTAGTTTAGGAACTTAACGCGAAAATTTGAAGATTAGTGACTTCAAATTTTTAAAAAGATTTTATTTAGTTTCACAGGATCTGTAATTTAATCTTGAAAGTTAAAATTGATCCACTTGTCAGTGTCTTATTTAACTGAAATTTAGCACACTCGTTTGGTCGTGAAAATGAACAGCCACTATTTTTAATCCAACATGGCGGCCGAAAATTGCCATTTCCTCATTAATTTCATTTTTTGATTTGATTAATACAGGAAATAATTTTCAGGAAAAAATCAAAATCAGAAGATGGCAACACTATACATTAGTTATTAGTTGCAAATAACTAAGTTTGTTACATATTTCGCGAAAGTTTTAATGTGGTTAACCTCTATGATATGGGTATCAAATGAAAGAACTTAATGAGCGAAACTCAGTAAATAAACTGTTTTTTTTAATTTTAGTTATAATCAAGATAATACCTCTCAGGAACTGTACGTGTCCCTGATGATTTGATTCCCTATCGATGGCGAGCGGTGCGACTATCGATACAGTGCGGTAATCAGTTGTTTTTTTTTATATGAGAGGTGGGCAAACGAGCATGTGGATCACCTGATGGAAAGCAATCACCACCGCCCATGGAGATCAGCAACACCAAGGGGTCGTCGTTCTGTTACCAGCCGGTATTCTGTGAGGTGGAGGTACTTCCCCAGTCGGGCAGCTTAAAAAATACGCTATATCCTACCTATTTTTCGGCAGAGCCACGTTTGTCAGTCAGCAGGGTGCACTACGTGCAGGTGAGGATGGCTTTGGTTTGAAGATGTCACCTCAATTCAACAAAATTCGATCGAAGGTTGAAATCATGCTTTTCTTAATTTAATACACGGTAACGTTAAATATTTTCGGGATAATTTATTCTATGTGTAGCCCTATAAGCTTGTTTACTTTCCTGTGAAAATTCCATTAAAATCGGATTAACCTTTCCGAATAACCCGGACAAACAATAAAGACTCTTCCAATTTATATTTATATTATGTATAAAATAGCAAAATACATGTTTGCTTTTTGCCAAGAATAGAAACCGGACTTTGCATACCGCATGCTCGTATACCCACTTATTATAATAAGGAATTATAATAAAACCGGCCAAGTGCGAGTCGGACTCGCGCACGAAGTTTTCCGTACCATTATCTATAAAAACGGCAAAAAATCACGTTTGTTGTATGGGAGCGCCCCCTTAAATATTTATTTTATTTTATTTAACTATTTATTTTTAAAGTGAATATATAAATAAATATTATATGAGTATTTCAAACGTGCTAGCAAAATCGAGCAAAAAATCACGTTTGTTACATTCGAGCCCCCTTAAATATTTATTTTATTCTATTTTTTAGTATTTGTTGTTATAGCGGCAATAGAAATACATCATCTGTGAAAATTTCAACTTTCTAACTATCATGGTTAATGAGATACAGCCTGGTGACAGACGGACGGACGGACGGACGAACAGCGGAACTTTAGTAATAGGGTTCCTTTTTACCCTTTGGATACGGAACCCTAGAAAACAACGAAGAATGAACATTTAAATGCTGTATAATAAGCGGATTATGTTTTTTTGTTTTAATAAAATTTACAATCTAATTTGGAGTTGATAGAATATCATTATGTAGGCATTTTGAAATATTCTAAGATTACATATAATCAATTAACTTAATAAAGTAGTGTACTGTATATATAATTTTGTCTACAATTTTTAGGTGCTTTAAATATTAATGGGCTTTTTCATCGAGGAAGCTGAGCAGTTTTTTCTTGTTTTTTTTTTTACTTGTATTCTTTATTACCATAGAAAATATACTAAAGTTGATTTAATCTAAAAAAAACTAATATAAATTAAATTATTATGTATGGTTCTTCTTAGAAACACAGGGCAATATAAAAAATACATCTTCTATATAAATAAAGATATTTGTATTCGAAATACCACAACGTCTCAAAAGGCTACTTGACAATGTTCTGAAATTACAAAATATATTGTTACAATGCAATACAATACTTTTTATTGCACTAACAATATAATATTACAAAGAACAGAGTAGCATACAACAGGCGGCTTAATCGTTACGCATACTCTTCTAGGCAACCATTGGGTAGAGAGTAGTACTATATATACTTAGTGTAAGTTTTATATTCGCATTCAATCATGTCAAAGTAAACAAACTGACCAAACGTAACATAATATATAAAAGTAACTTATTTAAAAAAATAATTTAAAACAAACTTTTATCACGCTAAAAGCAACAATTTATTACCATAGAAATTATACTAAAGTTGATTTGATCAAAAAAAAACTGATATAAATTAAATTATTATGTAGGGTTCTTCTCTGAATCATAGATAATTATAATTATAATTCTATAGAGAAGAACTCTCATGGTGTGAATTTATAAGACGCATGTTACATATCAAAATTATGTGACTTACTTGCTCACATTTTGTAGTGAACAACCCGGCTAAATTGGATATGTAACACGCGTCTCATAAATTCTCAATATTACATTTTTTCTCAATTTGGTCGGCTTGTAAACATATGTGACTTTTTTCTTGAAAACAGGCACTTGCAGTGCAGACCTTTTTTAAGCAATCTCCAACAGGTCAAAGCGAAGGGCAGAAAAAAGTCCGGACAAAAGTCGACCCGCCTGAACTCAGAGTTGTGAAGGAGCCTAAGGACCGCATAGTCAACGCTTTCCTCGAGTTTAAAGCTATTACAAAAGCGACTCAGAAAGTCAACCTGCAAATTTGCTCATCTATCATGCAGAATTATCTGCAAGGTAATGAGGGACAGCTCAGCGTAAAACTAGTGGAAGCAGATGCAGCTGTGTACAATAATGACACAGCCGAAACCGTAAAGGGAAAGGTATCAGGAACATACATGGCTGCATATAGCGCGACAGATGGTTTTGTGGCTCTAAACGAGGTAGAGACAGAGCGGACTGGAAGGCTGGTGTTTGAGACTCCTTCGGAAGACCCAATTGTAGTCACCGCCAAGTGTACGAAGGTAATGCTAGATGACAGATTCCTAGAAAAAGCGGAAGCTCTATCATCAGAGACTGGCATCGGCAGAGCCTTCGAGTACTGGGAGGTACCAGAAATAACTTGGGTCAACGGAGTACCCGGATGTGGAAAATCAAAATGGATTTCCGAGAATTATAATCCAGGCAAAGACTTGGTCATTGCAACCACGACTGAATCCACTCGCGACCTGAAAGAGAAAATAACTAAACGCATCGGTACAAAAACAAGAGCTAAAGCACGTACAATGGCCTCAGTACTTGCAAATGGGATCCCAGCGACAGACACCTACGAAAGACTTATGATCGACGAAGCGCTGATGAACCATTTCGGGGCCATAGTGATGGCAGTGCGAATTACCGGTGCCAAGAAGGTCCTGCTCTTTGGCGATATAAATCAACTGCCATTCATCGACAGATCCAACCTTTTCCGACTTAAATACCATCGCCCAAGCCCAGCGGCGAACATCAGCCGTGAATTGCTGTGCACAAGAAGGAATCCACTAGACGTTGCGTAAGCTCTCAGACAAGTATACAGTGGCATATACTCGTCCAACACTCGGACACGGTCCCTGAAGCTGATGAGGTACAGAGAGTCGCAAATACCCACAAGCGCAGCCAACACCTTGTACCTGGTACATACTCAGGCCGAGAAAGAGCTACTGATCGGTCAAGGTTACGGCAGTGGCGCAGGGTCTCGTACTTTGACCATTCATGAAGCACAGGGACTGACATACGAGTCAGTGGTAATCATCAGGACATCGATGAAAAACCTTCAACTGCATAGTAGTGTCCCCCATGCAGTGGTGGCAGTTTCGAGACATACCTGTAGCTGTATATATTACACAGACTGCAGCGAACTATTCGACGCAACTGCAAAATTCATAAAACGTGCGGAAACTGCTACCACGGAAGCAATTCGGGACTACAATTTGCAAATGGCGATCTGGAGTCGAGATACACCCGTCGTGAAAGAATTGGCAAAGCAATAGGAAAGAAAATAAAAAATAGGAACGCGACTACTCAGTTCCGTACGGTACTGATGACACAGAAACGAGATGGTCGCCCATGCAATATCAGTGACAACGACAGACGGAATATGCTGGGTCAAAGAACGTATCTGGTGGGTGAGAGGGAGAGAAGGAGAAAGACCATAGGGAAATAAATAGAGGTTTTACTGTGCAGCCCTGACAGCCCAGGTAGTCATGCTCACTAAAGTGTTCAAACTGGTGGTGGTGTCGTGTGGCGGGCGACCCGCCACACGACACCACTCCCAACCGCATTCCCAATAAAATGGTTGAATGCGGTGATGGCTGCCCCATGCATCAACTCGTGAACGGGTGCTGCCAGAGGGGACTGGTCTGCCCTGGCTGTCATGGTTGCAAGGTAAACAATAGGAGCAATAGACAATAACATATAGTAGTAATAGACAATAATATAATTATTAGCATAATAGCGACGTGCAATTTATATTGTAAGATAAAAAAATAGAACATTGTTAATAAAAGGTACGGACCCCGGGTCTGTAGATTGTGATATAAATCAATAAAAAAAAAAAAAAAAAAAAACATATGTGACTTACTTGCTCACATTTTGAAGTGACCAACCCGGCTAAATTGGATATGTAACACGCGTATAATAAATTCTCAATATTAATTTTTTTCTCAATTTGGTCGGCTTGTAAACATTAACACGTTCCAATGTGACCAAAAAAACTCGCATAAGCAATCTAACTAGAAATGGTAGGTGGTTTTCAGTATCGTAAAATACACAAATTTAGAACAATCTGCAGTCTTCCATTTTAATAGCCTACGTCCGACTTTTTTTTATGGTCAATCAAAGTTTGGATTATTTAAAAATAATATTACCTCTGGAGAAACAATAAAAAATACCATAACTTTGTTATGGCACTAGCTAACATAAACGCAATATTTAACATAGCTGTCGACATGACATTTTATATGTAGATCAATTTTTACTTCCGTGACGTAAAAATTGCCTGTGGTCCCATAGGTGACCATCACGGAATTAAAAATCGGTTACAAAACGCTTACTCAATACATACGCATTTATACATGCAGTACGCAAAGAAAGCATCATACATTATCATTGTACATATATGAGATAAGCGAAAAAAAAACCAATCAGGGGCCAATACCGTCGAAGCTGAAGCCGAATCCCATCGAATTTTTCGATGGCAAAAATTGAATCGAATTTTTCGATGACTAAGGGAAAGAAGGGAGGGCAAACAGCGAAAAATAATTCTTCTCTTGTAACTGGTTATGAAAGTTTAGTTACCTAAATGGAAGAAGGGAAAAGATTAGTAGTAATTTATGTTTGTCTTAACTAATAGAAACTCTGGAGCTCTACCGAATAAGCTAAATATATTTTTCAATAACTAAAATGTAAGACCTATTATTCTAATCAAAACATTCGATGGTAATCGACTTTAGTTTCGGCGGTAGGGCCCCAGATCCAGTTTCCGTGACTGTCTGATATCAATATGCGAAATAGGCGAGACAATATATTATATGCACCATAATCTAACACAAAATTAATCTGTGATAGTATACTTTGTGGAGCTGAAATATATAACAAATTGCCAAGTCTCTGAAAGAACTTAAAGTTAGTATTTTCAAGCGAAAATTAACCTTTGTAGATAGATGTTATTATGGTGTTTGAAAGTTTATGAATTACAATGTATATTTATCCATTTTTATACAATGTATTATTTCATTATATTTGATTATATACTTTTTTAAACTACGTCGGGTGGCAGACATGCATATGGCCCGCCTAATGTGAGGCGGTTACCATAGCCATATTAACACTCGCAACATGATCTGCTACCTCCACTGCCAACGCAGCAACTCTTTCCCTTCTGGTGCCGCCTCTCACTCGCAGCAACATAACAATTCAAGGAAATTGTTATTTGGCTGCAGTATTCTGTGAGGTGTAGGTACTTCCCCAGTCGGGTAGCTTACAAATACAGCGATCTACCTACCTCTCGCCAGAACCTCTTTCTCTAGTCGGCTGGGTGCACCACGTGCAGGTTAGGTTGGCTCTCTAAAGATTATGATGAGCCATTGACACCCCAAGCGCATCTACAAATTTGTCTTCGGCCTCCGGCAAATCGGTGAACAGCGAGCGTTTAGAAACTGACAACGCAGTTTGTAATCCCTCTAATTTAACGATTTGCCAACCACATATCCATTAAATTGCATGTAAAACTTGGGTTTTACCAAGAATAGGCTTGGGTCTGTTCTTGGAAGACGGTGAATATTAAGTAGACTACGCCAAGAAAATTGCTCACTTATTAAAGCTAATTGCCGCGTACGTACACATCTAGTAAATGAAGCATAGTAATTAAGTAATATATCTTGAGATCTGAGATGTTTACTTTGAGTAGAATCCATACTTACTCGTATCCATACTTCAAATTATGTTTGTTTGTTTATCCTTCTTTCATGTTGAAAGGGTCCTTTCTCGTTGAAAATAAGACTATCTTATTTTTTTCTTTCACGGGGATAGTTTAAGGTCTCGTGGGCTCTTTACCCCGGAAATAAATCTTATTCTCACGAGAAAAAAGTTTTATTAAAATAATTATCAATTAGTGAAACCGCTACTTCTACTTTCAGCTTTCAGCTACTATTAAGCAAAGTATGGGAATCACAGAAATTAAGCCGCTGTGTCTTTTTCTAGAGTAAAAAAACATAGGTTAATTATGTAGTGTTTATTAATATTAGAAAGAGACTAAAGTCAGGGACGTTATACACACAATAAAAAAGCAGAAAAGGAAGTGGACCTGTCCACTTCCATCACTGGCAACATAGTTACACATAACAAGGATGGACTGAGATCGGTCGGTGGACCAGAAGAGTCATGTAGTGGCGACCGTGGGCCAACACGCAATGCGTTGGGTGGACGACATCAGGCGTCTATCTATGTCCTACAAAGGATCAAATAAAGGCTGCTATGGATGGATGGATGAGTATATTAATATAATTATAATAATATAGTAATAGTTTTGGGGTGTAAGTGTTTCAACATCTTTGAATCAAAGCCAACTTCACCTGCACGCGGTGCACCCTGCTGACTGACAAACGAAGCTCTGGCGAAAAGAGAGGTAGGGAGCGTAATTGTAAGCTACCCGACTGGGGAATGTACCTCCACCTCACAGAACACCGCAGCCAAATAACAATTCCATTGAGAGTTGTTGTGTTCCTGCGAGTGAGTGAGGTCACCAGAAAGGCAGGAGATGCTGCGTTAGCAGCGGGGGTGGCGGCGCGCGAGCGATATTTTATGTTGCGAGCGTTAATATGGCTACGGTAACCGCTTCACATCAGGCGGGACGTATGCTTGTCTGCCACCCGACGTAGTATATAAAAAAAAAAAAATAGTAGGAACTTCTGCAATTGAAACGAATCTAATGTCAATTCCTATGTTGAAATCCGTCAAACTGTTTAGTCCGTAGATCCACAGTATAACTAATAGTAGAGCCTACCAAAGATCTAGAATTCACACACACATGCATATTCTCGAAAAATATTACCCGCCCTTCTTCGAGAGTAAGGTAAAAATAGAATAGTAGACATACAATTAATAATGAGATTTAGTGTTATTTTTTATCTCTTCAGGATTTCGAATTTCAAGAGTGATAAATGAAAGTCTACATTATTTGCTCATGTGTCAGTCTCAGAGTTTTTCCAGAACTAATGTGCCAAATAAGTAGTCTCGCCCGCCTGTGCTTTTTGTGTTGCTTTTTGTTGCCTTTGCTAATGTATTTTGCTCCATTTAACTGTTCAAAACTGCAAACAGACTCCTATAGGATTGTACAGAGCCACAGTATAAGAAATAGTACTAAGTATGGCCATTCCCTGCAAACTTGCAAAAATGAAAATTAAAAAAGGCGGTCTTATCGCTAAAATCAATCTCTTCCAGACAACTTTTAGAAAAGAAACAATGATGTATTATCAATATTATAAAAAAACAGAGCTCTGCGTCTCCGTGCTGCAGGAAATGCAGTAACCTTCCCAACACACCTTCCCACAGCCAAATTTCGGCTGGCCACCACCACAGCCTAAGTAATTGTACCACGTACCACCATATAACATCATACAAATAGTCTGTCCAGAAATATTCCGTCTGGAAATTCCGCTACCTTAGCTTACAGGACGGGAGGCCTCCACACATTCTCACCACTGTGTCTCCTGTGTAGCCAGGATTGTTAATCCTGGCTATACAGGAGACCAGGAGAGAGGAGGCGGCGACCACCTACATACGTAATGAACAGTGAAGTGCATTGCAGGCCCGGGGGTGAAACTACGGCTGCCTTGGAACTCACAACGAATTGAATCAGAAGAATTAGTAGGAGTAAGAACTTTTGGAATTTGACTTCCCCTCTTAGCAATGTGAGAGACAGCAATATCGCAAATAAGGCATTAAAAGTCTAAAGTGATGGCTAGTCTAAGTATTTAACACTGTCGTAGCTTGTTACGCTAACTTAGCATGTTCAATCGTAGAAAGACACAATGTGGGTATGTTCTTCTCGTAGGTATGTAGCCAAGAATACGTCACGAATTTGGTTGTCAAAATCTTTCATTTTCCATACAAAATATAGCTCATCACGTAGGCGAGTTCAAATCACCTGACCACATTTGTCGCTAAAGAACATACCATGGCATGTTTGATCAAATCACAACATTATGCTGTATAATTAAGTAGCGTCCTTGGTTTGTAACACGGTAACCAGTTAATTAACTTCAAATTACAAAGGCCAAGTCATGTTGACTCTCAATATTTTTTGCGTATTGATTCCCAATTTGACCGGATGGAAATGACAAATCAAACTAATCTTCAATCAAGCTTAAACATGTCAAATTAGAAGGTATGTTTACCACATTAAATTGGAGAGCATGTTTTAAGTTAAATACAATGATGTTATAAATAATATAGATATGCCACAAGCGTCAAAAACGTACAACCCGAAAAGTGAGGAAATTGTTTTACCTCACAATTAGCTCGCACAAGCAAGCCGACGACACTGACGTTTGTGACTTGATTGAAATAGATAAATGTCGTCGCCTGTATTACTAAAATGCACAATTTATGTTGATAAAGTAAATAAAGCTATTATGTGTGACATTATATAATAATGATTTTATTTTTAAAAAAATACATTCTTGACGTTATATTCGAATGCATACCAATATTTTACAATTTGCATGCCGAAAGGCAGAATGTAGCAGCTATTAGCAGCAATGTTATTAGTATTATTATATAATATAGTATTATAGTAGTATTTATAATCCAACTGTATATTACCCATATTCGCTAAATAAATTATTTGATTTGAATAAGCCCAATGGATCAAATATCACACTAAAGTACATGCACAACAATATTAGATGTTTTTTGTTAATTACGTATCTTTGCAAGAAAAATAGGCGCCATTGCGCCGTTTACATACTCAGCGAGGGAAAGAGATAGCAAATATAAAAAATATAAAGCGTCGGCATGATAAGTATAAGTATAACGATAAACATAGATATCCCAAGCCAGGTACCGTTTTCTGTCTCAACTTAGTATGGGTAGGTATGCCATATCCATAGTATTTGTAACATCATTGGTTAAATATTAATTTTAGAACATATATTCCATTTGTTGATATTTACCGAAATACAATTTTAAGTCAGAAATAACAATTTATTGGAGTTTATATCGAATAAATTTTCTTGCTCTACGAAAATAGATAGAAAGTCAAATTGAATGAATGAATGAAAAAACAAAAAACATTAACGTTGTGCATTTTTGAATATTTTGGAATGGTTAGGAAATAATTTCGCATGAATTGCTTTTTTCATTAATAGATGCACTTTGTTCAATTTCCATATTTTAAACACGAATTTTACAAGTATACAGACGCTCAAGCCATCAGACGCAGTCACCATCCGTGGATGCGCGTAGCGACTGTACTACAAACACACACGCACACTCGCGCAAGCGTCCTGCGCCGCACCACAGTATAAGTAATAGTACTGCCGCACTAAAATTTACTTTATATGTTAATAACTATGTTCTAATTTCTTTTAAACGCAAACGTGATTCTCGAAGTTGTCACTACGTATTCCATCATTCTATTATAATTCTTATCGTCTTTTCTTAAAGTTGAATTTTGTAGTCTCGCAGCTTTATCTTACTATTTTAATGTCAAAACTATTTCGATTCAAAGAAATCTCAATAAAGAAGTTTTCACTTCAAAAACAAAGACGCTTACAGAAATACAATAAATCACTGTATGTAATAATAGGTAGGGGAAAAAGTCTTTTCGCATTATAGTATGTATGAACTTGTAATAAAATCTCTTTGGTTATACCATTTGTATCTGAAAGGTTTAGATATCTTTAAAAAGTTTAAATTTTAAAAAAGATAATTCCAAATTCAAATTAGATAAATGTGTGATTTTCATTTGTTTTTTTTTACTGTCAAGATGAGTGAATTTAATGAAGAAATTCGATACATTTTAAAATTTTACTACAAAAAAGGTAAAAATGCAACGCAAGCTGCGAAAAAATTTGTGACGTTTATGGACCCAGTGCAGTGTCTGTGAGAGTAGCACACATTTGGTTTAGGCGTTTTCAATCCGGAAATTTTGATGTCAAAGATGCACGTCGCTCTGGTCGCCCTGTTACGGATAAAATGGATGCCATTTTTGGAAAAGTGGAGCAAGATCGGCATATCAGTAGTTACGACGTAGCTGAAGAACTAGGAATTGACCACAAAACAGTTTTGGCGCATAAAAAGGTCGTGGTCAAAGGCCGGCCAGGCTTCACAGACTCTGGCGAAACCCGGGTTAACCCGCAACAAGGTGATGCTGTGTGTATGGTGGTATTGGAAGGACATTATTCATTATGAGCTGTTACCGCCAGGCAGGACTATCGATTCTGAACTCTACTGTGAACAACTGATGAGATTAAAGCAAAAACTTGAGAGAAAGCGGCCGGAATTAATTAACAGAAGGGGTGTGATTTTTCATCATGATAACGCTAGACCTCACACATCTTTAGCCACTCAGCAAAATTTAAGAGAGTTTGACTGGGAGGTGTTAATGCATCCGCCGTATAGTCCTGACCTTGCACCTTCCGATTTCCACCTGTTTCAGTCTCTTCAGCATTCTTTAGGTAATGTCAGGTTAACATCACGAGAAGACTGCCAAAACCACTTATCGCGGTTTTTTGAACAGAAGTCCCAAAATTTCTATAGTAATGGGATCATGTCTATACCTACAAGATGGCAAAAAGTTATCGAACAAAATGGCACCTACATACTTTAGTTAAATGTAAATAAACTTTATTAAAAAATGTTTTGAATTTTCATATAAAATACGAAAAGACTTTTTCCCCAACCTAATATATAAACACGTTTATCTAAATGTACAACATTGTCGTATGTGTCCATACGCCTTATAAAAAAGAATTTTACGCAGTATAAGCGTGAGCCTGGCAGCGTCGGACTGGCCATATAGTCGGGGTGGCATTTGCCAGCCGGGCCCCAGCCTGCGCGGGCCCCCCACGGGCCTGGCTTGCGGGGCTTGCGGCAACCGTAGGATAATATACCATCTACCATCATCTAGTCTCGGTCCCCGGACTTGTCAGCCACCCGGGCCCTTCCGGCGCAGTCCGACCCTGGAGCCTGGCACTGATTTTCAGTGAAACCAATCAGTGAAACACGGGTGACGGACTGTCAGAATTTCATTGCGCAGTAGAGAAGAACTCTCATGTTGTGAATTTTCCAGACGCGTGTTACATATTTAAATTCGCCGGGTTGCTCACTTCGAAATGTGAGCAAGTAAGCCACGTAATCTTGATATGTAACACGCGTCTTATAAATTCACAACATGAGAGTTCTTCTCTATTTGTTCGGTTTGTTTACGTTAACATAATCAAACGCGAACAAAAAACTCGCACGAAGCACTCTGAAGTCCACGCGGACGAAGTCGAAGTCAGCCACCAGTAGAATTGTAACAGCATTTTATCAACTGCTCTGGAACTGTTCTGACATAAATTGTCAAGTCACAATTACGCATAAATTACAAAGCGTTCAAGTAGACACATTTTAACTCCAATGTTCCCAAGACAAACTTTAGTAGAGTTCAACTACTCGAAACAGTCGGTAATAATTCCAAGAAACTATTCCATTATCGAGTGTTGTGTAGGTTCCGTGTAGTCTGGAACTAGTTTACAAACAAGCAGACAAAAGGATAAGTTTTAACGAGGGTATTCAGGTGTTCTTGACGAGAAAATAGGCGTCAGATATTATCGTTTTATCGTTGGTCAATGCATAATGCAGAACAATTTTATATAAACAGCGTGTTTCCATTACCTAACGACATTTAGGAACTAAGGCCTCTTCCTCACCGGGTCGCGTATTGCCAAACTAAATACTAAGCACAAACACCCATAGAATGTACTGGACCACTTCGTGCTCATAAAAATACATGACGCACTCGAGCGAATTACTTACGAGTACAGAGCAGTCTGAGCAGATATTTATTTCACTCACATGAATGTTAAGCAACCAATACACCTACTATTATATTACGTTAAACATAATACATAGGATGAGCATCATCATCTAACTTAACGGAGCTCCTACTGGCTCCTATTTCTGTTTGTAGGGTATAACACAAACCTTACATAACCAAAAGACAACATTTGTACACATATTCTTGCATCTTGCAATAATAAATACTTTTCGAAATTTCTTTTTAATATAGTGATGAAAGAAAATTAATATGAAGATAGGTTAAATAAACATAAATAATGAAGTATTCGTATTTGGTACATTTTATCATACACATCATTACCGGAATATTATGTATAATGTCAATATTTTTATGCGCAAAGATTCCTAATTCCGCGAAAAAATGTTGATTGATGAATGATTCCTCTTTACGCAAATGAATATTGACATTACATCAGTCTATTATAAATTTAGAAATGAAAAGAAAAATATATACTCGTAGCTACAACTCACGAGTGTTAATACGACACGACAAAATCCTGAATACCCGATACGACGCAGTGGTAACAAGTTCTAAGATCACGTCTTGATACAATTTACAATACTCCTGCTTAAGGCGCTCAATTTTAATAGCAAAATAGACAAAATAAATACAGGAATTTACCGACGTGGGCGGCTATAAACAAATTAAGCTATGCCTTGACTCAAACGTATTAAATAATTAAAATTCTTTCAGGTCCTAGTACATTGTAAGTTTACCTTTACACCGACCGTAAAATATGGTATAAGCTGGAGGCTTTACGACATAAGTATTTAATTATAGCTCATTATAAAATGTCAATGTAAATAAGGACTAAGCATGGTCTAAGCCAGTCATTTTCAAACCCAGGGGGGTCGCCAAGTTATATTCGGGGGATCGCCGGGGAAAAAACGCAAATGTTTGTAGCTCGTACGCTACAATTAAAAACATAAGCAGGCTCTTGTTTTGTTCAATAATTCTTCAACTCAAATCTTAAGCAAATCTTTTTGCAATGGAAGCCTATTTCTCTTCTTAATTTTTATGTCAACAAAATCGAAAGCAAATGGCACTAACAATTTAAAGCTGCTGAATTGTTGAAGTTTGGAAGAGGAGGGGGAGAGAGGAGGAGGTCGCCAGAATTTTTTAAAGTGTAAGGGGGTCCCGTATTTCAAAAGATTGAAAAACACTGGTCTAAGCGAAGCATCGCAAATGGCGGCGTGTTTACCTAACGGACCATAATATTTTTGCGGTAGACTGTAAACTAGTTATGATGTTGGTCTCATGTAC
This sequence comes from Hypsopygia costalis, assembly GCA_937001555.2. Classification (NCBI taxonomy): domain Eukaryota; kingdom Metazoa; phylum Arthropoda; class Insecta; order Lepidoptera; family Pyralidae; genus Hypsopygia; species Hypsopygia costalis. The sequence continues at coordinate 9,961,199 of OW443343.2, read as the reverse complement.
CTTAAGATCATTTTCTTGTATCTGTAATATTGTAAGCATTGCAAAATCGAGCCCGGTGGTCGAATTTCTAGCAATGGCTGCTTTGACTCCGAGGTCGCAGTTTTTCTACACATCATATCAAAGAGAATGTAACCACTACGTTTTAAGAGACGGATGTGCCATACAAATAGCGTAAATTCTAAATGTATGAAATGGGAGCGAAAACAATCAGAATTTGTACCAAATTCGCTTCCGATTCATAGAGTCGTTTTTTTACCTTGAGTTGCGCATGCATCATATCATCATCATTCATCTCTGCACAAAACAAACATTTATGTGCATCACCATATGTAGTGGTCTGGGCACAGTATAGTAAAAGTAATAGTACTACGTACTGTACACTTCCGCCGCTCTCTCGTGTCGACCTCACCTTCCCTCTGAGACAAATCTAGAACAGTTTGTATGGCGCCGCACACACACATGCTCATTTGCACTCTGTACAGACGTCATTGTTCATGTAATAGTAAACAACATGACATTTGTAAGGAGTGGTTGGGTTATACATAGAATATACCCAGACGTATGGTCTGGGTATATATTTACAAAAAAATATTTAAGGATATTTACAGTTCTCTAAGAACTCAATTCTGGGGAGATTCGAAGGAGCTCGATGTCGTAGTTGTGCGTGTTAGTCTAATCGAACACGTAAGTTAAGCAATGTTGACCGTAGCCTGCCCAGGGATGATTTTATTTACCTCGAGCTCCTCCGTGCTACCGAGGGCATGCTAAGCCATGTATCCCGGCTGTGGTTAGTAGATGACTAGAATGATATGCCACCAGTGTGGATGGCACAATTGTGGCAAAATTATGAATCGATATTAGGTGTTTTGGACCTAAATTTTTGATATAAATTTGTGCGTTCTTGAGAAAAAGCATCTTTTCTGCCAGACAGACGGATGAAAGACAGACGGATAAATAAGGGTTCATTTTTCCTTTTGAAGTTCGGACCCTAAAAAAGTGTTGCATAGTATCGAAGAATTTAAAAAAAAATCTGATTATTGTTTATTGAAAGATAATTATCATTTTGACTAATATCCATAATTTTGTATGTACTTGTTATTTGTTGAAATATTAATTTGATTTTTTATGACATTTCTAATTCGGACATTCTCTGTATTATATTATATTTTTTTATTTTATATTATTTTGTTTTATTAGTAAGCTGACATAATTATATAGTAGTAATAAATTAATAATTGTTCATTACATTTGCATGCCTAGTATTGGTGTGACACGCTTGTTCTATATGTGTTTGAATATGCTTTATCACCTACTTCGATCCACCGTGTTACTGTAAATAAAGACATTTCATTTTATGTTACACGACACCTATGTTTTCCTTCACAAATGTACCTATGCTTATCTTCTATATGTATAAAAATTAATCCCTATTTCCTTTGGTCACATCATTATGCGTGAACGGCTGGACCGATTTCGCTATTTCTTTTATTTTATTGTTGTATTTGTTATTGCCAGGAGAAGGTTCTTATTAAAGAGAAAAATAAGAAAGTTCCGCGGAAAATTAGAAAATTTAAGAAAACTGAACGACCATAAAAGTATTAACTTTTCTAATGTAACTTTATGTCGCTTGACAGAACATTTGACAGATTGCGTGAAACCAATTTGAATTCAATATTCATAGTTAAGGAGACAGGACAGTCTTTCTGGTCAGCTAGTTAATTATATTTATGTAGACATAGTACATATTATTATGACATGCATATGTAGATTTAAATTATTCAAATGAATTTGTTTGTGTAAGAACAAGTATACATTACTGGAGAAAATCACAGGTAAACCATAACGCAGTATAGCAGAATGAAGGATTTAAGGTTTGTAATTAACCCTGCGGTGAAAACACTGTAATACGCGCTCACAGTAACTGTCGGCGGGTCCATCTGTCCGTAGATAAGACAGGAATAAAAACCGCTGTTAAACTTGCTTTGTGAGTGGGCTCGGAATGAATGGCACTCATAAAACTCCTATATTTGCATAAACAGATAACGTGGGGAAATACTACAAGATACACAAAATGTACAATAATAAAGATCGGACAGTATAGGGAAGACAAATAGCTTGCAGCTTACATAAATTACTTTGAAAATGCTCGCCTCTTAGAAAGTGACCCACACCCGGCCACTGCACGTAAATAACGTCTCGTTAATGCCTACTACTATTACGTAAATTAATGCCATCACAGGACGGGGGTCCACCACATTTTCCCACCACTGTGTCTCCTGTGTAGCCAGGATTAACAGCGGCAACCACCAAAAAAGGCAATGAACAGTGAAGTCCATTGCATTCCCAGGGGTAAAACTAGGGCTTCCTTGGAACACATAACGAATTTAATCAGAAGAAATTAGTAGAAGTAAGAAGCTTAAATGTAAAAAAAAATGCCATCAATCGCGAAGGCACGTGTGAGCGTGAAGTGTCAGACAAACTGTTAAAAATGCCATCTATAAAACTCGATTGCACGTGTGAACGTAAAGTGTCAAACAAACTATTTACGATTTTTTTATTTCACTAAGGTGACAGACAAGAATACGGCCCACCTGCTGGGAATTGGTCACTTCAGGCCACGGACGGTAGCAATACCTAAGGCAGCATTTGCGCATTACCGACCATAAAAAGTTACTAAGAAGGGCGTGAGGTCGACTCGAGCACTGTTTTTTGCACCATCTTGATTTATTATTTCTTCTGCTTCTTTGCAGCAAATACGCATCCATTGATGAATATGTACCTCTGTCATGGACTTCCATCGTTATTTGTCTGCGGCGTATCTCATCTAGGTCGACCCTGCTGTCTTTATAAAATCCTCCGGTCATTGAGCTGCTGGACTGCCTACGTTTCGGCTTCCTGGGGCCTTAACGCCGAAGCTGAAGCCGAGTACTATCTCTTTTTTTGATTCCAAAAAATATTCTTAGGTTATATTGATTGATAAACATCTTCAGCTTAGTCGGTAGAGCTATAGAGTTTCTACTACCTGAGCTAAACATAATTAGCAATAATCTAAGCAGTTGTTTCATTGTCATTCAAAAATTCCCATGGTAAGCGGCTGGAGCTTCGGCGGTAGGACTCATGATCGGGGTATCCAGCGTAGTACTTTATTCTTGATTTATTGAATGTATAATATTTAGCTACTGTGCTGTATTCTCTGTACTAAGGACGAGAGGTAAACAGTTAGCGAGAATTATAAATTTTATAGAGGTACGTTTATAGGCAGCGGTAGATGTTAGAGCATTATTTTTGGTATTTTAACAGAAATGTGGATTTTGCTGCTTCAAATATCGTAAATATTATAAATCCCAATAGGCAATTCAACGAGCCCGGTGGTCGAATGGCTAGCAATGATCATTTTGACTCCGAGGTCGCGGATTCAATCCCCGCACATGAGTAATCTTTGTTTGCATGAACATTTGTCATGGTCTGGGTATTTTTTTATGTATTATATGTCTTTATTTACAAAAAAAATGTATGTAGTTATCTAGTACCCATATATCAGTTATCTAGTACCCATAGTACAAGCTTTGCTTAGTTTGGGACTAGATGCGCTGTGTAATATGTCAAGGAATATTATTTGCCTTCTTTGGCGACCGCCAAAAAAGGCAAATAAACCAATTTTAACAGCAAAAATTAGCCAAATGTAGTTTTGACAAAAGACGTTAGTCAAAACTACTTTTAAATTGTCTCATGCAGTCAGAAGATTAGTCTTCGTGTATGGACTATTTTACACAGTCTGAACTTCATATCAGACAAAACTACTTTTGTCTTAAAGCATTAGTTAAAACCACTTGATCACAAAAATCAGTCAAAACCGTTTTAGACTAAGGACGTCGGTCAAAATGATTTTTGCTTATCAATAGTGGTTATGACCGGTCATGAGTTTTGACTGACACTTTTTCCTTGTGCCCTTTTTGCAATTACTGTTTTATGTATAACAGACAAAACCCACAAATTAAGTAAATAAATAATTATTCCTGGTCATATTACACATCACCATCTAGTCGGAAACTAAGCAAAGCTTGTACTATGGGTACTAAAATTAAACTTAAATACATTTTTTTTATAAATGCATAGGTACATAAAATACATAGAAAACATTCAGACAAAGACAATAGTTCATGCACACAAATATTTGTCTTGTGCGGGAATCGAACCCGCGACCCCGGAGTCAAAGTAAACATTGCTAGACATTCGACCACTGGCCTCGTCAAATTAATACGCTAAAGTCCCAGAGAAATGTCGATAGATCTTCTCAATACTTTTTATAACATCTACTTTAGATCTCATTCATCTTTATATTTCTCTCCTTTGAAGTTAGCATCGAGCAACCAAACTAAACGCTATGTTAACATACAAACAAACCAATTTACTTCCTTTCATTTTATGCAGTGATCGACACAGTACAGAAGCTGTCTAGAAACTTATGTAAATTGGTTCCATTCATAGATGAACCAATGCATTTTCAATTGCATGCAAGAATAACTTTGAATGCAGCTGAGAGATTGCACGTCCGGTACGAACTCAGTAGTTTTTTCAAGTCTCTTCTATCTATGATATAATTGAAAGCGAGTTTTTCATATACGATGTTAAAAATCAGGCATGCACCGGACTTCATGAATGGTTTCGTAAATTCGTACAATTTTTTTAAATTGAATTAAAAACAAAATAATTTTTATTTGAAATAGTTTTTAGCATAACACATGGCTCGGCTCGTTTAGAGCGTACTCCGCCACACTGCTCTACTGCAGGCTGACGGAAGCCAGTGATTTCAAGCCTCACATAGGCCACTGACTTTATCAATTATAATAATATACTCGTCGATGACCGACTTGGCTTATTTATATTTGACTTTCATTGGCATAATAATATTTTACGTTCGAAACTTTCGCAAAGAAAATCGAATTGGCTTTGATTATAAATAATCAAAAGGGTACAAAAAATACAAACCCTGTGACAGACAAACAGACGGACACACCAATAACGGATTCTTAACCCTTAATTGGGCGCGCCAAAAAGCTACTTATATAGTCGCGTAGTTCAGTCCAACCTGCCTAACAGACCCAATTTAATTTAGTTATAGAAATAAATTATGTGACCTTGTCATGTTGTACATGCAAAAACAGACTTTTATTAATGAGCAATGAGCATCTATGAACTTGCACATTAATCAGGCCTTGAATTCTTTTCTAAGATACCTAATATTATTTGTTATAATATACTAATTTTCAATATGCATCATAATTTGGACTAGCAACAATCACGTCACCATTGCTCGTGGCAATTGGAGTGTGACATAGTATTTGCTTTTCTATCTTGTTTCTCGGACACATGAAATTTTTTGTTAGCTCCAGAAGATGAACCATAGCACTCAACTTGATGGCTGCTTATGTGAATCTGCTGAAGGGTTATCAAAGGCCTCTTCTTCTTCGGCTACTAATATATTTGCATTTCCCAAATCAATAAAAATTAAGGCACAAAATTTTAACACGTTACCTACTGATATTTGCCAGGTAACAAAATGTCTGTATATACAATGTGTTACATGTAAAAATACGCTTACAAATTTTCGGTATCAGATGAAACTTTTGCAAAAAACATTACATGTTACGTTAATATTTCGTATATTGGGGTAGTAAAGTTTTTCACATATATTATTATGGATTATTCAGAAGTAATACTAAACCATTACACACTTGCTCTAAATTTAAACCACGTAAAAGGTTGCGTGGGTCTGGGGCGTGGGCCGTCCAGGCATATTTCAGCTTCGTTTGCGGCTGAATTATTAAGATCATGCGGTTCATAGTGGAAGAAATTAGCGCGCTAAATTCTAATTTTAAAAAGTTATAAACGTTCTAACACGGACTGGGGTTTGTGAAACCCCAACAGCTAAGCGAACAATTAAGGGTTAATAGTGGTGATGTAACGTGACGAACTCAAAGGCGTCGTTGCCCATGTCAGTCTAATTGAACACGCAAGTTAAGCAACGTCGACCGTAACTGGTCCATGGATGGGTCTATTTATCTCCAGCTCCTCGTGCTTCGGAGGGTTCTTAATGAACCCTCCGAAGTACAGAGGAGCTCGTCGTCGGTCCCGGCTGTTGTAATTTAGATGATAGTCGTTCAGCCAAGCCAGAGGCCTTTAGGCGGCTTGAAAACACTGGCAGTTGAGCAGCGTGGTGGAGTTAGCCTGAGAAGATTAATTAAATCAGACCAAATAATTAATATAGTTTTGAAAGTTGGTACAGTTATTCCTTAAGGTGTCCAGATAAATATATAAAAAGCCCCCGAGGGAGGGACACGAGCCGGCTGTGGGGGAGGGGGGGAAAGGTCTAATTTTCAAGTTTTTTGCTTGTGCCTTGAAAACTATTTATAATATCATTTTAGTGACTTCTACAATAATTATCTACACAAAATTCTCTACAAATTATATCTATACATTTTTGGTCTACGATCAATACTTTAGAAGATGAAGAGTATTAAAAGTCTTAAAAATAAGAAACAAAATCGTTATTGCCATTTTAATTCTTAAAAAAAATATAAAAAACAATTGCACGACTTATGAATCAAATTATGTTTCACCTTCATCATCTTTATCATCAAAATCGATGGGGGCTCCATTAGTACAAGCTCCTTGGCAACCGTTACAGATAAGACTACACTCCAGATCACTTTCTGCATTAACTTTTACATCGGCAAAATATGGATTTTAACAACGCGTCAGGAGCCGGAGGATCCAAGGTCGTGATTGGTTCTAAGTTTCTATCGACTCCTCGCTTCCAACCCCATATTTCAGGAGGCAGTTGGTTCCCAAGCCACTCCTGTACTTGATGGAATACTCTGTAAGCGTGATAATTCGCTGACCCTTTGGTAGGGGGGAGGGAAAAAAGATCCGGTTTGGGAATATCGATATCTGTTAAGTACAATCTGAGTACAGGGCGCTCGGTATATTTCAAGAAACATTTTTTCTCCGGCTTCTGCTATAACATCCGGAGTTGACGTTGGTTCATAAAATACAGTTGCTATTTCCTTTAATAATGGCTTTTGATCAAAAAGCTTGATAATTGATGTTTTGCCCTTCCTGTAAATAGCTGAGGTTGTATCACACCCGCTGAAACTATGCAGAAATAGAATAGAACAACAAAATGAATGTTTCTGTAGTTCTTGGGAGGAAAATATTTTGGTGTCCACTTTCCCTCTTCCCGGTTTGACAAAAAATATTTTTTTTCTGGAGGAATAAGAGCCATTAAAAGGACTACAAGATCAACATCTTCTCCAATAACAGTGACTATATAACAGTGCTATGTGGCGACGCAAACAACTTTGTAACGCGACTTATCATCTTTTTGAAAGTATAACGATTTTGTTTCTTATTGTTTTCACCTTTAATACTCTGCATCTCCTAAAATATTGATCGTACAGCAAAAATGTATAGACATAATTTGTAGAGAATTTAGTGTAGATAATTATTGTAGAAGTCACTAAAGTGATATTATAAATAGTTTTCGAGTCACAAGCAAAAAACTTGAAAATTAGATCTTTCCCCCCCTCCCCCACCGCCGGCTCGTGTCCCTCCCTCGGGGGCTTTTAGTACATTCATCTAGACACCTTAAGGAATAACTATACCAACTTTCAAAACTATATGTATTATTTGGTCTGATCGACGTTTTTGAGGCTAATTTTCTTAGGCTAAGTATGCTCTATACCTCTTCGATTGAGGGAAGGCCCGTATCCCAGCAGTGGAATGAATAAGGTGACGACGAAACGAAACGAAGTCGTGATGTAACTGAACAATGTATTTGAATTAATAAAATATAATTAATGTATTTGAAGAGAAAGAAATAAAATTAATGTATTTGAAGCGTTAACTAAATGGCCTAAAAAAAAATATTATCCTATAGAAGGACTATATAAACCATTTTACTCGAAATGTTTACTCAATCTACGAGCTATACTTTTTTACAATGGCAGCGATACGGCATAAATAGCCTCTTAAATATAGCAAATAGCTGTCGACACCATTTTATTTGATCGTCTTGTGTAATTTCGATATTTACTCTACGAGCTAATGGTGTTCAACAATCATGAAAATGGCCTTTGTGGTTGTTTGCTCATCACGCTCGATTTGGGGGTCGAGCGGGGCCATCAGCGGTGTTTGGACGGTCACACTCTCTGGAAGTGCCCACATCAGCCTCAATGTTAGCTAACGCGGTTGTCAGCTAAGGAAACGATTATGCAATCATTTCCTTAGCTAGATCCAATGACGTTTGCAAGTACATTACTGTTTATACCATATTACTTTAGTGAAACATAGGAAATGAAATAATATACATCTTCATCATCATCATAAAAATACCATCTATTTACCTTGATAATGCCTTAGCGGCGAAACCGGTCGGTAAAATTAAATATAATTACGTGGAACAGCCCCCTTACCACCAACTATTATTGCGATTCAATAACTGTTATTGTTATTAAATCGCAGTTATTGAATCGCAATAAGAGTTGATGGTAAGGGGGCAGTACAAGTGCTTTATAATAACATTATGATAATAATGTTAATGTTATAAAGCACCAAGTGCCAACAATCAACAGTATCAACTTTATTATCATCGCGGTTTAGCTACCGTCCAGAGTTAGTACCCAGAACTCTGATCGTTTTAAGCTGGTTCACAGGCTAAAAGTCGCACGACCAGACCTTAACATATTTGCACCTATGCCTTAGCATATTTTTTTAATCAAAATATGCGATGGTAATCAGCTTCAACGTCGGCGGTAGGGCGAGAAATACGATCGTTTTAAGCTGGTTCACAGGCTAAAAGTCCGATAGGAGAGAGCTATGTATGCTAGGGCATATAGGGCACGATGGAGAACCAAAATTGTCGATTTAGCTTTCAGAGTTAATAGGCCCGGCCATACATGTCGAGAAAGTGATGGTGGATGGCAGAGAAAGCTTCCAGAGTGATGCCCATGTATGAATCGACGAAGCGTTGGATGCCTCCCTTCTACATGCTGCCCTTTCTAGATAGACCGATGCTCAACAAAACAGCTGGAAATCGTTGCATACAGAAGGCGTAAATCCAGCAGTGGGTACAGGTGAGGACGAATTGATGATACATCAATCTTCAGAAACAACGTTTCTATTATTATTGAGATTAATTATCATTAACTAACAAATAAATTGTGCGATTCCATAATTAACAAAAATAGAATCACTGATCAATCTACACTTAATTAAAAATATTAAATTACAAAGTAATTTTAATACAGAAATCGTGGGCGTGTATCAGAAATAATTAAATAAACATTTTAATTATGTACGAGGTATGCGTCAGTAGATGCACATCGCTGATTAAATAAAATTAATTATTGAGCTATTCGTTTAGTAATTCGTAGGTTATCCGCCTCCTGATCAATTAATATGCATAATATATATTGTATAATTGTATTGTACTGTTTTTTAATAAAAGAACTGTTGTTGTTGTTATTGTTTAGTAAAAACTTTATCGTACAGTACGTTTTTAAGACACTTTCTAACAATTGCGGCGAAATTGTGAAATAAACTTTCCATATCCATAACAAATACACCTTGTATTACCTAGTATTGGATTACCGTTATGTAAGAGAAAGAAACTATATTTCCATAAAAAGGCGGGCAACGGATCAGTATCCACTTGATGTTACTGAAAAACTGTCATTCATCACACACGTTTGCCTCGCACTTTTATACATATATCAAAATGTAAAATGGTGAATTTATCGTATATAGAATCTCTTCCACACCCCTATAGAATTTCTGAATGAATAAACACATACAAATAATTATAAATAATTAAAGTTTTATACCTTTAATTTCATCGCAGTGGAATCTACCTGTCATCGCTCGTGTTAGTTGAATTTTAATTTATAGCCTTCAATCCTAAAATCAATTTCTCTGGTGCTACACTGTAATCCTTAGATACCCAATTATCCTCCTCACGCAGACCCTCAATTTTAACCTGACGCAGTTTTATTTTACCTGCGCCGGATCCATATCAGTTATTATTTCAATCACTTCAGTAATTTGGTATCAGCAACTGGTAGTTTGCCTTCTCAAAAGGATATTTCTCGTCCTAGTTTGAAGATTGGTACTGTCAGCCAAAACACATGCAATTTATTCTTATATACATTTACAGGGGAAAAAAGCATGACTCATTGTCACGTTCCGCCTGAGCCAAGCGTGCAAGCGAGAGCGCGTTCGTCTTGTGACGCATTTATCTCTCTTCCACTCCATATTTCTTATGACGTTAGCACGTAAAATTATCGTCCGTAAACCGACTTTACAGACAATTAATTTTTTTCTATTTACTTTTGGATTGTGAACGCACAGCTCAAAACACTGGACGGACAAGAGCAAGCTAATCTACAAAAAAGGATACTTTATGTTATAAACAAGCCTTTATAAGAATCAGGTAGCAATCAAATAGAGTAACGTTATAATAACTATATTTCCAGATAACACTTCTATTCACTTCGACAGTTGTCATCATCAAAAGAGCACCATTTGCATTTTCCCTTCCCTTTTATACAAAAGATCAGTTTTATGTTTATTTATGATTTTAACAGTTTTCAACAATGAGATAATATTAGAATTCAAAGTAATATTTTTAGAGAGCTTGGCAAACATTAATTTACATTCTAGAGACGGTTTTGTAATAATTGAAACGATTAAAGATAATTCTTTCCTAGTCGATAAATCGTTATGTTTAAATACTGATATTAACGCGAATTGTTGTGAAACTATCGAATAATTTAAGTACAATTTTAGAGAATGCTTTTTATGGTTTAGAGAAGATTTTAGAATAAGAGGATAAATAAGATAATTTGCTAGTCACTCAATTGATAGATTTATTGATACTTTTATTATTTGAATTCTAAAATCATCTCTAATTATTCTACAAACTATCAATTAATTATTAAAATATTTTTAGAAGAGGTATACATGTCGTTGTACCAGATAATCTAACACGTTACACACACAAAGAGACTATTATCAGGCCTCATAATACTTTTTTACTCGCTAATTTTATTAACTCACCGTGTTTTGTTACAAAAACTGTATAATTTTGTCTAACTATGTGAATTTTATAACAATTATCGTTAAGATCATTGTCAGTTTACAGTCATTTGTGTTATTTACATAACACGCAATTTAACTATTATTTTTGTTATATATTTCCTTTTAATGTATTTTGATAAACTTTACTAAAATCCGTACATGTCAGGTTAATTTATAACCTTGATGTTATCCGAGGATAAATTTGGAATGTAATGTATAGTTAGATAGATAGACTGCTTTCTTCCCTCTATCGAAATTTACAGAGTCACAATTTACAATACATAGAAAACATACACGAAAAATCTGAAATAATAGAGGTGATACAGGTAAAAGTAAATATTACAGGAAAAATATAGCTTGAGGAAAAAGCCTCAAAAACAAAGTTATTCGTGAGATGTATTTCAAAAGCACTTTATTGTTATATCGATAAGGTGCTTTTACACAAGTCGAAAGCAGCGAAATTTCAGCTTGGTTGATTTTAGTTCTGTAAAAACAAAAGACTATTGCCTAATTTTCTGAAATCAATTCAGATTATTTCTTGGTTGAAATTAACTTTGTTATAACGCAGATCAAGCAACGATGACCGCAGCAACATTTTAGTGACAGTGGTTGATAGTGTTAAGTAGTGATTGATAGTGGTTGATAGTGATTGATTCAAATTCAAATTATTTATTGTCTCCATGGTACATAGGATCTTATATAATAGTTTCTTAAAAAAAACAAATGGCACCGCGTGGAACCCCGTTGGGGTACTATAATTATGTTAGAACAATGTAAATAAATTTATAAATTGTTACAGAATTTAATTTCAATTTCAAGAATAACGTCATCAAAATAATTACAATATGTCTTGTATCAGTATAGTTAAAAGTCAAATTAAAATAATATTATCAATAATGAGTAATAACAATAGTGTCCAGCAATTAAAAATTATAATAATTAGAGTATGTCAATATACGTAACAGTCAAGTCAAAAATATTAATGAATGATAGTGATTGGTAGTGGTTGATAATGACTGATAGCGGTTGATAATGATTGATAGTAATAGTTTCGGGGTGGAAGTGGCTCACTTTTTGGGGCCAAAGCCAACCTCGCCTCCACATGATGCACTATGCCGACTAGCGAATGAGGCTCTGGTAAAAGAGAGGTAGGGTAGCGTAACCGTAATAAGCTGCCCGACTGGGGAAGTACGTCCACCTCACAGAATATATATATGTATCGAAATCGGAATCACTACCTACTTTAAAAGCCGTTGCGAACGACTAAAAGAACAGACGGACAGACACGCGGATAGCTTTATTGTACATAGTACAATAAAGTAGCATAATAAATAGTTATTATGTTTGGTAATTAGCCTGGTCATGGGAAACATCCGTGTAAAAAAATAATTAGATAATTAAATGAATGATTTTAGGATAGATAAATTGAGTAGGTTACCTTTGCTCTGAACTATGCTACTTCCTTGATGTCTCTTCGATAAACCTGGTGGTATAACGGCTGCTGCGACTCCGAGATCACGGGTTCGATCTCCGCACAAGTCATTTGTGTGCATGAACATGTCTGTTTGTCTTCGGCTGTTTTTTGTAAGCATTATGCATATATTTCCAAAAAAAAAATAAGTACGATGGAGATTTCAAATCCTTTTTTCAACTCATTTGGTAAATAAAGAGGCGTCAATGCATAAGTTAATGCCTCTGACGATGCTCACACACAGCTGCTTTCCATTTGGCAGGCCGTAAGCTTGATTGACACCTTATTATCATTATTCTTTTTGCATTTCGGCCCCAATATAAATGCATAAGCCAGGTTTCGTTGGATAGATGTTCCTTGGTTCCCAACCTATGGGTAATTACCCCTGCAGGGGTAAAATATGAATTCTGTAGGGATAATCAAGCTAATAAATGATTATCAAACTAGTTCATGCCAATAAAATCTAATATAAGGAGGGGGACGGAAGAGGGAATTAGTTTCCTTTATTGGTCATAGGGGTAACAACATTGAAAAGCTGTTCTATACGCTATCAATATGTGCTTGTGATAGCAACTACATCTTCTAATATATAAAATTCTCTTGTCACAGTTTTAGTTACCATACTCCTCCTACAAAAGGATTGACCGATTAAAATTCATATATATTCAGTAGGTCTAAGAATAAGTAGTTACCTATTTAATTCTATTAAAATAATCCTCATTGCATTGGCATTGAAATGGCAGTGGACAGGACATATAGCCCGAAAGTCAGATTCGTGGTGTAAAGACATATTAGAATGGAGACCATGATCACAAAAGACCTACAGGAAGGCCACAGATGAGGTGGAAAGACGACATAGTTGCTGTAGCGGGGCACAACTGGATGTCAATTGCCCAAAATATATCAAAATGGAGAGGATTGAAGGAGGCCTACACCAAAAAATTGGTTGAATGAGGCTTAAGATGATGATGATGATGAAAATAATCCTAGAAATAATTTGTATGGCAAATCAACGATTGAACATTGTATGTAATGTATGTACCTATTGCTCGAGAGGAACAGCCCTTAATATTTGCGTTTATTTCAACACAAAGTAATTTAAAACTGTGTGGTCCAAAAATATTGTACCAACAAAATTAAAGCCGTGTTTGTAACTCGAACATGCACACGGTACCATCATCACCTGTCAATGTAATTAAAAAGGCCGCATTTCACGGCCGGAGCCAGATGAAAGGGATTGTTAAGCCGTCGCACAGCTCATTATATCGATATTTTATAACGAGCTCGGTAAAGACCCGATGAGTACAATTTTTTAAAGGTTAAAAATGTTTTGATCCGTTGGTACTTTGGTACTAAATGTAAGTCAGACAGGGTTGCCACTTATAAATTAATAAATGTTCCTGGACAAATTACACACGGCGATCTAGTCCTAAAATAAGCAAAGCTTGTACTATGGGTAGTAGATTACAGATATAATATGTATTTACATACATTTTTTTTTGCAAATACATACATAGAAAACACCCACACCAAGACAAATATACATGTTCATGCACACAAATATTTGTCGAGTTTGTAATAGAATATCGCTGCCGCAAAATGACACCTGCCCCTTACCACCATCTCTTATTGCGATTCAATAACTGAATAGATTGCTTAATCACACTAATGAATAAGCGACTCTATTACATTTGAAATAGAGTCGCTTATTCATTGGTATGAATAAGCAATCTATTCAGTTATTGAATCGCAATAAGAGATGTAGGTAAGGCGGCAGTTCGTAAATACTTCGCTTAGCTGTACCTCACCCTGCAGTAAAATATAAAATGCAAAAATTCGTCACCAACATAAACCTTCATGGTAGCTCAGTAGCACGAGCACTCGACCGGTCATCGCGAGGTCGTGGGTTCAAATCCCACCAACGCGTGGGAGGTGATATTTTTAAAAAAGTATTTGTAACCGCGTTAACTGTTGCGTGGTGATCTCATCATCACATATTGGCTAGATACAATAATCTAATTACACAGGGCTGCGATTTTCTGTAAGAAATGGATAATCATATAGCGCCAGACAGGTTTCTCCTGGTGCTCCTTCACCGTGTATATGTGACAATCTATTTTAACAAGTTTAATGAGGACTTTATTGATTGATCCAGAGAAAATATATAGTACAAGCTTCTACCCGAGGCGTTGCCGCGTGTGAACACAATTCATAGAAAAAATATCCTATGTGTTAAAACAAAACATTCTTTATAAATGTCAAATTTCATCCAAATCCGGTGAGCTGTTTACTCAAGAAAGATCCACACATACATCCTCACAAATTTCATACATAAAATATCATTAGTCAACCCTAACTCATCCCACTGCTTGGATATGGGTCTCCCCTCAAACGAAGTCACTCTACTGCGGGTTGGCGGAGGCCAGTGTTTTCAAGCCGCCTAAAATCCACTTACTTGGCTTAACGACTGTCATCTAATGACTACAGCCGGGACCGGAGCCGGCTTAACGTGCCCTCCGAAGCACGGAGGAGCTCAAGATAATATAAACCCATCCATAGACAGGTGGCGGTCGACGTTGCTTTACTTGCGTGTAGGCTGACACGGGCAACGGGAGCACGATGGCGTCATCGTGCTCCCCCATATAATATCAGTAGGAAGTAGGATGCAGTTCTTCATATTAGTGGATACTTTTACCCTTTTTCGGCTAGCTCTTAAACCCTGTGTACTGCACAAAAATGTTAATTCAATAACGCCATTGAGACAACCCTAATCTCGTTGGGCGAAAATTGATTCAGTGACGGTATCTACACAATATTATGTCATGGTTTTATTGATGATGTATATCATGATTAAATCAGCCGTCTATATCGATACGTCAATACAAATTTATATGGAATATTTTTTTGGCTCGTCACTAAATTGCTAATAATATCGGTATTTGCATAGATTCTTTAAAATGCTATATTTTTCTTTGTTGTACTAATTTAGCGTAAGTCGTTACATAACTACTATACTTTTCTTATTAGAGGGTCGCTAGGAAATCATAGTCGTTACTTTGTCAACTTAATTGTATTCATATGTATTCGGGGTGTAAATAGTTCATCATAATCTTTGAACCAAAGCCAACCTCACATGCACGTGGTGCATGCTGCTGACTGACAAAAGAGGCTCTGCCGAAAAGAGAGGTAGGGTATAGCGTATTTTTTTAAGCTGCCCGACTGGGGAAGTACCTCCACCTCACAGAATACCGCAGCCATTATTCACATAATTGTATGGATTTTTCCTACTTGTGCAAGAGAATAAGCAATTAAAGACTTTATATCAACTTGTCTATAACAATTTAAACTAATATAAAATCATCAGCTTAATTCAACTTAAAACCTTGTTAAAAAAAAAACTTGGAAAAAGAGAGAGAATTGTTTTTAATTTATTAATTTGCGTAGTTTTCGTACCCTCTTGTAAATTCTCAATTATGTTAATTTTATTATTCTTCATCTTTCTAGCTCTTATGCAAGTTTCTTCAATGTAATTAATTATATTTTTAAAAGATGAACTATTTTATTAACAAATCTAATCAATTATTTGATTACAGATTACAAAATATCTCAGACATTCCCGAACTGGCTAAAGATTTTAACTTGGCTATCAACTAAAATTATAAATACCTATTAATAGAATTTGGTGATTTAATCACGCCCGCCTTTAATGAAATAATGGATACAAATTTATTCTTTATCAAATAATGGATACAAATTTATTCTTTATCAAATAATGGATACAAATTTCATCCCTCTTTGTAACGACGTTCCGATGTTGCCGTGATGGCATCATTAAAAATGATCTGTAATATATATAATTTAGTAATCCGAAAAAGGTCAAAAGAGAGAAAATTTAATAAGCATTTCTTAATTTACTTTAATCATCAGTCAACATTATCAACAGTACCAACTTTATTTACTTATCTTTTAAAAACCTTGTTTTCATTCATCAATATTTTTTTTAAATATGTATGTATTTAATTGTATTAAAATATGAACACAATTCATTGACAATATTTATAAAACCTTTTGTAAGTTGTTATATGAAAATCAACTTTACTCTACTTTAAATTTTCAATGAAATGAAAGTCTCATTTGTTCAATGCATATATTTTCGCAATTTCAGTGCTGCTTCCCTAATAAAAGTTATGTGAGTAGTTTGTAGGAAAAATAAGAATACTGTATTTAGTATGAAGCTACGAAGCTACTGTCTACGTTATGGAGAAAATAATTTTACCTACAGATAGCTTGAGAAAAAAAAATTGCGCGATGGTGGTGCGGGTAAAGTTCCTCTCGCCTGGTTAGGCTTGGGTACTGGGCGAGAGACTAGCAATAATGCGATATAGCCAGAAAGTTGATGCACAGGGGCGCATTAGCTGTAGGTATAAAGTCCGTTGTTCAGGAGAATAATGTCAACAATTATTCTTTTCTTATCTTCTGTCAATACCAAACACCTTACGGTATCATCAATGATCTATGTGAATAGATAAAAGTAAAACAAGTGCCGACTCACAACGTTGGATTACAACCATACAACGTACAATCCGAGATTACGATAATTTGAAAAATGACCGACAATCAAAAACATAGACTGCGTTTGTTTATGAAACGTAAAAATAGATGTAACTAGTGCTGGACTAAGAAAATCTAATATTATCGACTCGAAAAACAAAAGGCGGAAATCAACTTGAAAAAAAAAGATCATATGCGTAAACACGCATATGATCTTTTTTTTCAAGTTGATGCTTATTTAAATTCAAATCAGAAACGATAATTAGCTTCATTTTACGCTTAAATCTATTATTTTTATGTATTTTTTGATACGAATGAGCCGTTTTAGATTGAAAACCTTTAATATTATTGTTACAGTAATGAACATAATTTCGAAATTATAGTCTTTGCATTCAATTAAATTCGTGATTTTAGATTATAATGTTAAATAAATTTATATCTCCGTGCTTCGGAGGGCAGGTTAACCCGTCTGTACCGGCTGTTTTCATTATCTGACAGTCGTTAAACCAAGTCCGTAACCTCTAGGCGCCTTGAAATCATTGGCTTCGGCAAACCCGCAGTTGAGCAGCGTGGTGGAGTACGCTCTAAACCGTTTCGAATGACGGGTGGCTCATATCCCAACAGTGATATGAATAATAGTTAACGACGAAGTAAGTAGTAGTACTGTTGAGCATCAGCTGAACTTACTTGTATATGCCTATATTAACTTAACACATCTAGGTAGACCGTAGACCTCATAGGCACAGGTACTGTTAATCTTCGCAGGAGCAGCAATAAATAATAGTATATGTATAAAATAAAACCTATAGACCATAAGAACTAAAATATTAAAATGAGGAAATTGTACGTATACTTCGGCACTTGACAATAGATTTGATTTAAAAAAAAATGTCCTAGAAAAAGTGTCATAAATTCAAATATAAAAAATATATGTATAAAAATATATAATGCAATGGCAGGTAAAACTGCCAGCTGCTGTTACACATCAAGCCAAGTTTAAGTAGCAATTCAACCTAATACCTATTGCGTGCCACATACTTACTAAGAATTGCCAAAGTTACAGATTTGTCATGCTCCTGTAAAATTTTGTGTCATTATATTTGACCGCACCTCTGCAAGTAGAGGACGAAAGTACTAATACAACTTATTTTCTCTTGTAAATGTCGCAATTTATATTTTACATTCTTGATGTAAATCTGTTTGTAGATCTCGTAAATCGCTTCCCATAAACTTAAATCTCGGTGCTTGCTTAAATGACTTGTAATCAGACATTGTATGTAGCATATAAAGCATCAGAATGTGCAAAGTAAATTATATGGATCGTTTACAGTAAGAACATTGTAAGTTCGAGCACACCCCGGCCACTCCATACAAATATCGCGTCTTTTACTACTACATATACAATGTCTGTATTGGACATGAATAAGCATGTGTGCTTACGGCACCATACTAACTGTTCCAAATTTGTCTCGGAAGGGACGTGAGGTCGATACTAGAGAGCGGCAGGGAGTGGCCATATTGTACGCAGTACTATTACTTATACTGTGGTTCTAGCTAAAAAGCAAACATATACCTTTTTTTATACTATGTCGGGTGGTTAACAAGCATTCGGTTCGCTTGATGTGAAGCGATTACCTTAGCCATATCAACACTCGCAACATGAACTATCGTTCGCTCGCTGCCAACGTAACAACTCCTTCCTTTCTGGTGGCTTCACTCACTCACAGGAATACAACAACTTTGAAGGGAATTGTTATTTAGATGCAGTATTCTGTGATTTGGAGGTACTTCAGACACACTTATACATTATACGACAGATCGCAATCGAACAATTGATGATAAAATTGAATAATGATAATAAACAACGCATATACTCTCTACTGATTGACATTTGGTGACCAAAAAGCATACTAGCTACTCGCCGGGTTATAAATCTTTTTAATATCCATTGAAATTTATCGACAAATAAAAGCTACAACACTAAAAGTAACACAATAATTCACTACACGGTGTGGGATGATAACTTTCACTGCGACCTACTACTGTTCTTCCATTTTGTTTACGTTTCCCGCAATAGTTTCACCTTTTTGTTTATTTAGTTTATTCGTTATTTCGTGTATATATCTTACTTAGATCCACACATCAGAGACTTAGAACCATTTGTTTATTGACTTTCATGGATTACATTAATCTATATGTATATCTTACTTCTAACTGCTGCATTAAATGCGAAGTTTGGATGGAGATGTTTGTTACTCAATCACGCCATAATGGCTGAAACAGATCTGAATGAAATTTGACACAAAAATAGGTAGGTTAGTCTGGATAAGCACTAAGGTTACTTTTTATACCGGGAACATATCTTATTCACACAGAACAAAGTTCACGTGGACGAAATCATGGGCGGCAGCTAAGTTTACATCAAACAAAATGTAATGCAATGTAAAGGGGACACTGAAATCTTTAGAGCCTATCCTATCCTCACATACACATGGTGCACGGTGCCGACTAGCTAACGAGGCTCTGGCGAGACAGAAGCAGGACAAGTCGAGCCTCGAGCCCAACTGGCTATGTACCTACATTTTTTAGATAAGCATACCTTTAATACCTAGGCAATACCTTTGAGGATTGTTGTGTCCTGTGAGGGTGTAAAGTCAGCAGATGTGAAGAGATGCTGCGTTAACAGCAGTGGTGTAAGCGCGTTAGTAATAGTACTTGTATCTGTACCGCATTGTACAGGCGAGACGTATGCCCACTCGGCATGGCATAAAAATATATGTACGTACAAAGTCATAAAAGTAAACCATGATACAATATTTTAGGCTATACAATAAGATTCTATATTTTTATATTTTAGGCTATACAATGAAGGTGGCAAACAGGCATACAACATTAAAGTATAAAGCATATATATGTCGCAGGGAAACGATAGAAACAGAGATTTGTCAAATTCCTAAATTAGTTCACTAAATTGATCAATGTTTTCGATACGAATCACAATTAAGCCCAATATTCAGCAGGAAAAGGTAGGCAGGCCGTAATTCCTCAGATCACTGAAATATCTCAGACTAAGTGAACCTAGAGTAATTAGCTTTTACATCCTACTATATATATACATATATAGTAGGATGTAAAAGCTAATTATGAACAAGCTCAACTTTTTTGCTGGTTACTTAAAAAGTATCAAAACGAACGTGTCATTAAAAAATAATTATTCACAGGAGTTCCTAACGTCGAGATAATTTATAGACGAAAAGTACCACAACTTGAGAGTAATCAAAGTCCAAAACTTCGTAATGAAGTCCTGGCATCAGGAAAAACTTTAAATCCAATATATAGACTCAAAAGGAATGTATTTTTAGATTTTGTTAACAAGCGCTAATTGAACTCCCGAGAAGATGGTGCCCTACGATGAATAAGTATGAGGGGTGACAGGTGCGTAGTGTAGGCAGGTAGGTCGGCATCAACCCATAATCATCCCACTGTTGGGATACGGGTCTCCCCTCAATCATAGTGGTTTAGAGCATGTATGATGGAATTGTTCCTCTTTAAAAGACAGCAAATGTCTATCTTTTAAGATTAACTCACTATAACCATTTTTTATGGTAAATTTGGTTGCAATTTTTTTAATACCACTAAAGTGGCAAACAAGCATACGGCCCGCCTGATGGAAAGCAGTTACCGTAGCCTATGTATGCCTGTAACACCAGGAGCATCACACGCGCGTTGCCGACCCTGTTAAAACCTCTTCACGCCTTTGTACGTGTTTGTTTATGTGTCACGTGACGTGACACATAAAAAAAGCACACACGGGTGGAAATGCATTACTACATTATTGAGAGAAGAAAGGAATGCAACATACCTACAATACCTGAATTAGAAAATACATTGAACTCATAAAAACTACTCATACCATTAAAACTGAAAGGTAACAAAGATAAGTGAAGATCAAGATCATTGCCAGGATCAAAGAATCGAACAGTCACAAAAGGGAATCGAATGGCTAAATTAACGTTTGTCTGTAAGCTATTAATTCCGTAAATGACTCCGATATTTCTTCGGGTCTCAGATGGACTGACTTCGAAGAGATCTACAGATAAAAGTGCTGTAATTTATGAAGATCGTAGGCCGTTTAAAATTTTTGAAAGCGATTTTTCACGGTAGCCTCAGAGAGCCAGCCAGCAAAGGGTATTATTGCAATGGGGAATCATTTAATCGTTGTTAAACGTATACTAATATACTTACGAAGTATTGTTTTTGAAGTAAAAACTTCTTTGTGCGCGTTGTGCTTTTTATGTTTAGTAGCTAATACATAGGAGGCGAGGCTAAGCCGTCACACTCGGCTATGTAACTCGTTTGTTCGTTCTCATAACTCTACTTGCAATGACTGTGTTGTTAAGATAACAAAAAGCCCGAGCGGCGTTTGAATATCCATATCACATCTGTATAGACCATCTGTTTTCAGTCACAATTTGCAATAGTCTCAACGCCTGCCGTGACCTGCTCGTGCGTATATTGTTAAATTCAGGAGCAAATCACGGCGAGTACTACATTACTTACATTATCAGTATCAAGGGGCCTCTACGCGTTAGATCCATATCCCCGCGAATGCCTATAAAATGACCCGGCTTGACCCGTGATCAATAGAGAGATATAAGAATTTAAACATTTTGATTATATTACACGTTCACAGAAGTTTTCTGGAACATAGAGTTCATGTTTGGATGGATTACGTGGGGGGGGGGGGGGGGGGCGTGTTATTTGATTATTCGCAGGAAATGTAAGAATTGATTGTTGTTCTAGTTAAAACTATGGTTAAATAGGATGCTATTTATCAGCAAGTCTGGAAGGGATCGTCCATAGTTAGGGTTGCCAACTTATGTTTACAAGAAAAACAGTATATTAAAAGCTGCGTAACCAAACAAACAGTATAGTAAGGCCCAGTGCATGCGGAGCAGTACAATAAACAGTGCTATGGTAAAATGAAGTATTTTTCAACAGTATTAAAGCATAGCAAACAGTATAATACTGTTTTTAACAGTATGGTTTTAATGCCTTATTTGCCATATTGCTGTCTCTCACATTGCTAAGAGGGGAAGTCAAATTCCAAAAGCTTCCTACCCGCTGAATTGCCCGTGTCGACCTACGGTCGACAAGTGACGTCACGACCTTGAAACGCTTGAATTGCCCGTGTCGACCTACAGTCGACATTTGCAGTTTGGCGTTCAGTTTTGGGCAGATTGAACAATACTCATCTGTCATACATTCAGGCCCATTTGTCTAAGTTTTTTTCGTTTCTCCGCCATATTAGCTATCGGATTAAGGCCAAAGAATCATAAACTCAATGGAAAAAAAAAATAAAAAAAGGGGTTTAAGAGACTCGCCTTAACGGCGCCAGATGTTCGGGCCGGTGTCAAGTGCTATAAAAACTTATTTTGTTTACACACTTACCAGTGTAGGTTTTTGTTTATTAACATCGGGTTTTATCTCCCTAGCGTATTTTTAAATAAAAAACTATACGTTATCGCCTTGGTTCATAAGGTATTTTTTTGAATACAAGTAGGGCTATGAAACACCACTTGAGAATGTTTAGACCATCGTAATTCTACACTATAGTCGAGTGTTGAACAACAAAAGACGGCATTGTATAGTGCTGTTCTTAGTAAACGTAAAAAACAGCACTTGTAGGCACTCAATAACAAAGTTGCGTCTCAATGACCGTTTTTATGGGGCCCCGACCACACGCGGCGCCGGGCAGGTAGGAACAAAAAACAAATGGGCATAGTTCCGCCGCGTTTTTGCGCGGGGGGGGGGGGGCGCGGGGGGCTCAACGTGGGGGGCAAAAGAGCGGCTACTCCTACTAATTTCTTCTGATTAAATTCGTTTTGAGTTCCAAGACAGCCGTAGTTTTACCCCCGGGACTGCAATGGACTTCATTGTTCATTGCCTTTTTTGGCGGTCGCCGCTGTTAATCCTGGCTACACAGGAGACACAGTGGTGGGAATGTGTGGTGGGCCCCCGTCCCATTAAAAAAAAAAAAAGTATGGTTGGCAACCCTATCCATAGTTCAAGTTAACTTTCCCTTATCATATTGACAGCCAATACTTGTCAGGTGGCGGTTGGCGCGGCAAACGATTTATTGCTGTTTTAGTTGTAGCCGTTGTAGCTAGCTAGCTAACCAATAATGGAGTTGAAACCAACTAAGCATAAATAATATTGCTACGTTGTTCAAATGTCTATTATACAAATGTGGAAAAGCCGGTGTTTCTTGCAGTTTACTTTACTACTATTACGTTGTACTATTACTTATACTGTGCTACTATACTGCTTGGATTTATGTAAATAACTGTATTCTATTGTTTTTGGAAGCGTAAATAGACCTACATAATGCAGAACGCCGTCTCCGTGGGGTGCTCGTGGGCTCGTGCACCCATAAGATATAAACAGTGGGTGCCGAGCACCCCTGAGAATAGATCAAAAAACAGATCAATAATCGACTTTTAGGGATGGCCGGTTTTTCATTACCTGACG
Organism: Hypsopygia costalis; assembly: GCA_937001555.2. NCBI lineage: Eukaryota > Metazoa > Arthropoda > Insecta > Lepidoptera > Pyralidae > Hypsopygia > Hypsopygia costalis. The sequence continues at coordinate 9,937,510 of OW443343.2, read as the reverse complement.
ACCAGGGGCCCTACCGGCTAAGCTGAAGCCGATTACTTTTTTGTTTACGATTAATTTTTTGATTACGAAAATCAAACTTTAACTTAGATTGGTGGTAATTGTGTTTAGCTTAGCTGGTAGAAACTCTGGAGCTCTACCGCTAACTAACTAAAAAGTAAAACATATTTTTCGAATCAAAATATAGGATGGAAATCGGCTTCAGCTTCGGCGGTAGCCGATTACCATTGAATATTTTGGTTTGAAAAATAGGTCTTACCTTTTAGTTATTGACAAACATCTTCAGCTTAGTCGATATAGCTTCAAGGTTACTACTAGCTAAGCTAAACATAAGTACCATAAATATAAGCTGAAGTTTGATTCTCACTTTTTATTAACACGTAGCTAAAAACTTAGTTTTAACAATCTACCTCATTATTTAGTTACAAATAGTTTTGTTTTTGTCTATATATTCTGTTTCGAATCTGTACTTTTCCTACAACAATGTTAACTGTCACTCACTGCGATGTCAATGTCTTCTCCTTCTTTATTTTGTTTGTGGCAACCACTCGGGACATTGTCATTTTTAATTATTTTTTTTTTATTGCCCTGGCTTCTTGTTTTTTGTGGTATACGTTTTTCATTGTTTATTATTATTTTATCTGTCAACCGGCAGGACATGCAGGTAATATAATTTATAAATATATATTTTTTTTTTGTGATAAATATTTTAAATTGTATATTTATATATATATTGTATTTGTATTTTTGTTATGTCTGATATTGATGATTCTTTTCATTCCGCCTTAGACCTCAGTGGGTCCTACACTAGTAATGACTCATTATCTGTACCGGAGACCCTAGGCACTCTGTTAAGTGATGCAGTCATTGGCGCACCTCACTCTTTTAATGTTTGTCATCTGAACGCGCAAAGCATACCCTCACACTATTCCGAACTTCTTGATACCTTCTCTTCTACTACTTGTCAATCTATTCTCATTTCGGAAACTTGGCTCAAACCATGTCTTTCCTCCTTATCTTATACACTTCCTGGGTATGTTTTGTTACGTAACGATCGTATTGGCAAAGGTGGCGGTGGTGTAGCCATCTACTTACGTTGCGATATACCCTACGTGCATTTATGCTCCTCTCCTTCTTCATATACTGGTTCTGCTGAGTATCTCTTCATTGAAATCTCTGTTCAGGGTACGAAGGCAGTTCTCGGAGTCATCTACTGTCCACCAACTATTGATTACTTCTCCCAACTCGAGTCTATTTTGGAACCGCTCTGTGCTGATTACAGACATCTCATAATCATGGGCGACTTCAACACCGATCTCATGAGTAATACTACTCGTTCTTTAAGACTTCAGGATATAGTCAAGTCAGTCGATTTATCTATTTTGCCTTTGGGGCCGACGCACCATAACTCCACTTCTTGCGACACGTGGCTTGACTTAATAATAACTTCTCCGGATCATGTCACAAACTATGGTCAATTACCTGCCCCAGGATTCTCAAAACATGATTTGATTTTCCTACAATACAAATTGAGACCCCCCAAGGCTAAACCTACTATAGTTTGGATGCGAAATTATGCACGTGTTGACCAAACAAAATTAAAAAACGATGCTGCCGACATAGACTTTACTTCAGTATTTGCAGCGTCAACAGTTGATGAGAAAGTCTCTCACTTTAATCGGTTATTGCTTGAACTGTTCGATGCTCATGCACCATTAAGAGCTGTAAAAGTAAAGCGGCCACCCGCTCCTTGGATCGGCAAGGATGTTCGCATGGCCATGACGCGACGCGATAGAGCCTTTCGTGTTTTCAAACGAGATAGGACAGATGCAAACTGGAATTTATATAAGTTAGCACGAAACCGCTGTAACCAAGTGGTAAGAGCAGCTAAGCGGCAATATTTTCACAATAATATTGCGAATTCGTCGTCAGCCAATGTATGGAAGTTTCTCCATTCTCTTGGTGTGGGCAAATGCCCCACTCAACCTCTTAGTTCCCCGTTTTCTCTCAATGACTTTAACAATTACTTCTCTTTCACTCCTTCCATTGATCCGTTGATCAGATCTAAAACCATTTCGGAAATTTATTCCAAAGCTCAATCTCACACTAGTTGTCCCTTCGTATTTTCCCCAGTGTCCATGGATGAGATACGCAAGATTATCCTGTCTATAAAGTCTAAAGCAGTCGGTTGTGATGATGTGAGTAGACAAATGGTAACATGTATTTTAGAACAAATTCTTCCTGTTATTGCTCACATCATAAACTTTTCTCTCTTGACAGGAAATTTTCCAGCTCCTTGGGGCAAAGCTTATGTATTTCCCCTTCCTAAAATTCCTACTCCTCTTCAATTGAATAATTTCAGACCTATTTCTATATTACCTTTTCTTTCTAAAATCTTAGAGGCTGCTGCACACAGGCAATTATCTTCTTTTGTTCACTCTAACTCTCTTCTCACTTCACTTCAGTCTGGCTTTCGTCCTGGACACAGTACAACTACAGCCCTTCTTAAAGTCACCGAAGATATCAGAATGGGCATGGAGAAAAGGTTGGTCACCATTATTGTGCTTATTGATTTTTCCAACGCTTTTAACATGGTAGATCATGACATTCTCCTTGCTATCCTAGAGTCTCTAAATTTCTCATCCCTCGCTCTGGACTGGGTTAAATCTTATCTTCGTGGTCGTCAGCAAGCTGTACGAGTTGGTCATGACTTGTCTGATTGGAATGATCTCACTGCTGGCGTACCCCAGGGTGGGATATTGTCACCTTTATTATTTTCAATATTCATAAATTTCTTATCTTTCTCGCTAAGTTGCTCCTACCACTTATACGCTGATGATTTGCAAATATATGTACAAACACCTGTAGAGCAAGTAAATACTGCGATTGTACAGTTGAATATTGATTTGAATAACATTAGCTCTTGGTCTAAAGACTTTGGGATACCAGTTAATCCTGTAAAATGTCAGGCTATCTTAGTGGGTAGCTCTAAGCAGGTCGCTAACTTTGATTCTTGTAATGTATCACCTATCTTGTTTGATAACTCTGTCATTCCGTTGAGTCTTAGTGTCAAAAATCTTGGTCTCCACATTGACTCTACGTTGAGCTGGATCACACATATTGCGGAAGTTAGCCGTGCAGTTACTTCTACGTTACGATTTCTTAATCGGTTCAGGAATTTTCTACCTATCTATACTAAGGTCACACTAGTCACATCTCTCATTTTTCCGCTCATTGATTATGCTGATGTTTGTTATCCTGATTTGAATGAAGATCTACTCAATAAGCTGGACCGGCTTATCAATAATGCTATCCGCTTCATCTTTTGCCTTCGAAAATTTGATCATATATCGCAGTATCGGTCCCAACTTAGATGGCTTCCTATCCGCCAGCTTAGACAACAGAGGTTACTCTGCACTCTTTTCTCTATTCTTTTTAACCCTCTTTCTCCTGATTACTTGAAATGTAAGTTTCAGTATCTCCGTGACACGCATGATCGCGAACTCCGTTCTAACAAATCTCTTGCACTCTATACCCCACTCTTTCGATCTGGCTTCATGTCGGATTCCTTTGCCTTGCAAGCTTCGCGTCTCTGGAACACGTTACCGGAGGCCATCAGAGAATCTTCCAGTAAATTCATTTTCAAAAAGAATGTTCAAACTTATTTACTTGAGAAATTGTCCAAACAATAATCATAATTGTCCTATTGTTTTTCCTTTGTGTATCCGTGTATAATTATGTAGATGTGTATGATTATGTATTTATGTATATGATTATGTATGTGTGTGTGTTAATGTGTGTATTAAAGCATATTTCTATGTATGTATGTAATTTTATGTTTTCATAGGTATTTATTGTGTGTACGTTCATAGCTGTTATTTTGTAAACCGCATTCGTGTGTTATCTGAATTTCCCAAAGGTTGACTGGTAGAGAATGCTCTTAGCATTAAGTCCGCCTTTTGTACCTTTACTCTATGGTCAATAAAGTTTAAATAAATTCTCGCAATGAAATAATCCGATGGTAATCGGCTTCAGCTTCAGCGGTAGGCCTCCCGTTTAGCGCAGTGGTTTAGAGCGCCCCGGCGCCAGTTGAGACGCAAGGGCCGCATCAACACAAATGTTTGTTGATGAAACAGATATTTGTGTTGGGTCTGGGTGTTTGCGGTACCTTCATTGTACCTGGTTTCCATAGTACAAGGGAATACCTTAGCTTGGGACCAGGATATGTGTGTGATGTTGTCTCAATTTATTATTTATTAAAGATGCGGGCAACGGATGTTAGTTTCTGATGACGGTATCCGTTATGAATATGTTGGTTTTTCGAGTCATCAATTGAGCATGAGCACCCATTAGGTTTTCTACAAGCCGGCGCCCCTGTCATAATGTACAAAAAAATTAAGCCTGTATGTGAAACATGATTTTACTTAATTTTTTAATAAGTGATTGTATTATTGTGAGAGGGTCGCAATTGAGAAAGTACTCTTCTTTACTAACTCAGTTCAAAAGCTATGCCTTTCTTTTGTTTTTTAGGGTTCCGTACCTCAAAAGGAAAAACGGAACCCTTATAAGATCACTTTGTTGTCCGTCTGTCTGTCTGTCTGTCTGTCAAGAATTTCTATGTCGAGAATGCGTGGAGGTATCATGCTGAAATTTGAACTGTATTACTCAGGTCTACGGTCCCATGAAGTTGTAAAAAAATCTAACTGCTAAGTTTACGTAAAAAAAAAGTTACGGCCGTTTATTCAGCAAAAAACGCATATTTCTACATTCTCAAGGGAATCAAAACCTATAGGGTACTTCCCGTTGACCTAGAACTATGAAATTTGGCATGTAACATCTTTATAGACAACAAGTACAGGAATAAATCTCAAAACTATACATTTGTAATTAAATCTTAAAAAATATGGTGTCTATATTTTTATAGGAGGTCGAAATTTCAAATTGAAGCTACTAGTTCAAATGGGGTATCATATGAAAGGGCTTGATGTGCACATAGCAAAATATATTTTATTTATTTTTTCCGACGCATTATTTCTTATTTATGATGAAAAACATCAAATTTATAATGATCTTACGTACGGAACCCTCGGTGGGCGAGTCCGACTCGCACTTGGCCGGTTTTTATTTTATACAGACGGCGCTAGAATAAAATAGTACACATAAAAAGTAAAAAGACTATGTGTACTCTTGTTATGAGATCATGAAATTATATTAGTAAGAAGATTACAAAGACAAGGCCTTTAATAATATTGAAACTATACTAAGGGAGGCTCCAATTATCCCCATAAAGGGCTGAAAACAATACGGCTCTGATAACAGCTCGCTCGTATTCCATTTAGATCTATCTAATAACCAGAACTGTAATAACAACGAAAGTGTTGAAAACAATGGTAGGTATGTTACGGTGCGAATAGAAATTTGGTAGAACTTAAATTAAGTAAAATACTTATCAATATATATGTAGAACAAAAAAATATTAACTGAAATAAAAAACCTGCGTTAGAAAATACTATCGTCGTCGTCGTCGACAACCCTTATTCATCCCACTGCTGGGATTTTTTTTTTTATACTACGTCGGGTGGCAGACAAGCATACGGCCCGCCTGATGTGAAGCGGTTACCGTAACCGTATTATCGCACGCAACATAAAATATCACTTGCGCGCCGCCACCCCCCCTGCCAACGCAGCATCTCCTTCTTTTCTGGTGATCTCACTCACTCGCAGGAACACAACAACCCTCAAGGGAATTGTTATTTGGCTGCGGTATTCTGTGAGGTGGAGGTACATTCCCCAGTCGGGCAGCTTACAATCACGCTCCCTACCCCTCTTTTCGCCAGAGCTTCGTTTGTCAGTCAGCAGGGCGCACCACGTGCAGGCGAAGTTGGCTTTGGTTCAAAGATGTTGATAAACCACTTACACCCCAAAATACGGGATACGGGTCCCCATCAATCGAAGGGGTTTACAGCATACTCCACGACGCTTCTCAACTGCGTGTTGGCGGAGGCCAGTGTTTTAAAGTCGCCTAAAGACTTGACTAACGACGCAACAGACTGGACCGGAAACATTTATGCGAATGAATATGTCTGTTTGTCTCGATCTAGGTGTTTTCTATGTATTTATTTACAAAAAATGTATATTTAAGTATGTATATATCAGTTATCTAGTAACCATAGTACAAGCTTTGCTTAGTTTGGGACTAGCTGTATGGTGGTACTTGGTGTTGTTTAGCTTAGTTTGGTCATGGGTGATTTGTCCAGATAGGTATATTTTATATTTTATTTTGTTTATATGCTCAAAAAATATTGCACTGCTCTTAAAGGAGTTACTTTACTACTACTTAAAGGAATGCAATAAATTATTTTACAAATCGCGTATAGAAAAGGGATCAAATCGTATTTTCTTATTGTACTCTTCAATCAGACATGCAAGAGCTCGCCAAAGGTAAATTAATCGACTACATGATAAGGATAGTGTCGTCATAGATTTCCCAGGCAACGGGAACCGGTTTTAAGGTTACGGCTTATCTATAGTATTTATAACATTATTAGGCCTTCCCCATTGATTTTCACCATTATAATACTCCGCATACCACATCCAATTACGTCTGTAATCCGTATCAATAGATGATAATTATAGCGCAAGCCGTACTAACTGCATGGATTTGCATCCTAACCTGATTCCGCAGTTTAACGGCAACTTACTCATATAATACAAGTATACCTACATCATAATTTCTGTTGGCACGTACAGTAACAGTCAGGTTTAATCAATCATGTTTATCTAAACAATGAGGGTATAATTGGATGCTGTCGAGGCTGCCTATTGTAATATGGAATCTCATGTGTTATCAATCTATGCTCGCGATAGAGGAAGTATAGTGGAAGAAAAACGAGAATTTCTCGAAGCTAGCCAAGATTTATTTCGTGTTACTATGGAGGAGTTACTATGTTGTCGTTAGACAACAGTCGTTAAGCCAAGACAGTGGCCTTAGGACGGCTTGAAAACACTGGCCTCCGCCAACCTGCAGTTGAACAGCATGGTGGAGTAAACTCTAAACCCCTTCAATTGAGGAGGGACCTGTAAACCAACAGTGGGATGATTATGGGTTGATGCCGCTCCAATCGAGCTCCTCATTTCTCTCATACTCATAAAAAAAACATACCGCCGTTAAAACAATACAAATTTAGATTTTACAACTGGTCTGTCATTATAATAAAATGCATTTTTTTCTCGACAGTTCAGGTTACCTTCTTGTACCCTGGAGCTCGAGTCGAATGCTAAATCTGAATTCCTCATAGATGTATAATATTGTAATTATTTGTATATACGTCTAATTACATGAAGAGTATGTCAGATTTCATATAGCGCTGTCATATTGGGACCATGAGCAAAAAGGCATTGAGCTTTCCACAGAAATAACCACGTGATGCGAAATAAAAAAACTGTGTCAATCTGTCTTATTTTCTTAGATGATGATGGCGTAAGTTGCTCTTTTTCTAGTGTGAATCACGGGCCTACCGCCGAAGCTGAAGCCGATTACCATCGGAATTTTTGGATGAGAAAATTAAACTACTGCTTATATTGTTGCTAATTATGTTAGAGCTCTACCTACTAAGCTGAAGATGTTTGTCAATAACTTTAACATATGACCAATTTTTGGAATCAAAAAATCCGATGGTTATTGGTTGCTGCTTCGGCGATAGGGCGAGCTCTTGATGAAAATTTGTCTATAGATTTCCCTGTCTGCGGAATAACTATTCTTAGATTTAAAAATTTCAAACTACAAAGTGTTATGATTACTTTTTTTTAACGTAATTTCAGAAAACCCTGAAAATTAATTATCAATATAAGCCAGTATGTAACTGCTGAATTTAAGCCTTCCCCAACGCATTCCTCAATACGTACTCTTACGCTTTCCACATCTAGCAGCTTTTTCAGATCATCGGTCCATGTAGAGACGGGGCAGGCCAAGATTTCATCGCCCCAAAGGACCATCACTCGCTTCTCGATGCCATCGCTGACTCGACAGATGTGATCGAGCCATTATAACTTCAGCTTGTTAACTCTAAGAGCAATGTCAACTACTTTGGTTCTCCGTCAACTTACTTCGTTCCGGATGGAACCTTAGAGAATCTCCATGTATAGCTCTCTCCATCTTTTAGTCTGAGGAGCGACGAGCGTTCATGTCTCTACACCGTAGGTATGAGGATGACGAATCGTAGAAATGTTTATTGGAGTGTCAATTTAAGATGTTTTACCTACATATGCGTTCTATCTGCCTTCATTGTGGCAAAAAGAAAGCAATATAATTACTAGCATTTACTCAGTCCCGCATCACCTATCTATCCACTGCTGGACTTAGGGCTATCCTAATGCCTTCCATCATATCCTCCGCTTTCCACATCCAAACGCTTCCGGCCATACTTGAGGTCATCGGTCCATCCTATACACGTCTATAACATAATATGTCATAGGTGTCAATTGGTCAAGTGGATGAGGTTAAAATAGTGACGATTCTATTGCAATACTAAAACGAATTGACAACTGTATCTAATGTGACTACAAGAGAATGTAATGATTTTTATTGAACGAATGATAAATCGTTATTTTTGAAGTGAAAACTTCTTTAGCGGCGTTGTGCACTTTTTAGGATGGGAAAAAATGTTAAACTCGCGTCAGGACACGTGACCGGAACGAAAATTCGTAAGAGGGAGAGTAGACTGCCGGCGCGGCGTCTACTCTCCCTCCGTCTTACGAGGAGAGGAAGTAATATCCCTCTCTCTTTCTACCGCGCGGCGAAATCGTATGCCTGCTGTTTATTTTTAATGTATTATAAATTGTCATGTTTGTATACCATAGCGCAATAAATGAATACTGTATTTTAGCACATAAATGATAGTACTTTTATACTGATAAATAAAGCAATTCGTGCGAAATTATTCCCTAACCATTACAAAATATTCAAAAATGCACAACGTTAATGTTCAAGTTCTCACTTCTGCCGGCGCTCCCGGAGTGCAACCTGTTTTTTTTTTTTTATCAGACGAGTATGATATTCGCTATTCAGAAAGAAAAGTAAATACCTATACTTTACTTAAGTATGTGCTAAGCTAAATTATCTAGGATTGGATTAGTTTCTGTGGTTTTGAGAGTTCAAAGTTTACGTGCCACTTACGTGCTTTTATAGAAGTAAAGGATCATGGAGGAGTGCGTTCTACAATCATTTTGATTAAAGTGGGAAACCAGCAAAGGATGAGCATCTTTGAAGTAAATGAAATATGAATAGAAGTCTTCAGTAGTTTAGGTAGAAGATACTCGTAGATAGAGATGCATTATCCACTTAGGCACTTCAAAAGCTTCCATCTAGTCCATAAAGTTTGTTGGTGTTCTACTTTTTTAGGGTTCCCTCCTAAGAAAAAAAGAATCTACTGCTCTGTTTGTCCGTTTGCCTGTCCATCTGTCTAGACAAAGTCATGTCTGTCATCATAACATGTCAGCTTTTTTGCGATACACTTGCGTTACTTGAAGTTGTTTCTACGTATATAAAAACTAGCGACCAGTGTCGAATTAGAACTACTTAATACCTTAAGCAACACACAGCAATGTATCCCCCCCCCCCCTACCTTAGCTACTATCAGTCTTAATATAAAACGTAAATAAAGAAATGATACGAAAATGTACATTTCAAATGCCATGTGCATTAGTCCTCGCTGTATAAGGCTGTATAAAAAATAGCGATAGGATTCTTTGCATATAGACAACTTCTAACGGAACTCTTCGTGCGCAAGTCCGACTCGCACTAGGCCTGTGTTTTTTATTCTTATTCTTATTTATGGCATAATTACAGCCCTATAAAAGACACCAATTAATAAGTCCAATGACCTTACGGAGACTCGTAATTCACATTCTCGCCTTTCCCATATTAATGATACGTATTATGTATACGAAAAACAGGTACAATAAATTCGACGTAACTTACAACGATGCTTAATCTCAGTGTATCATCGAATAAACAAGTTTGTTTTACTGCATCAATGGAGGCAGGTGCATGGGTGCATTCTTTGGACTCGTTTTCTCTAACATTCAAAACCAACCGCATTTGGCCGGAAACCAATAAATAATAAATAAATATTTCTTGACAAATTACACAGGGCCATCTAGTTTCAATTATGCAAAGTTTCTGTGTTATGGGTAATGATCTCTATAGATGTGATTATAAATTGCATTTGGTCTTTCTATCCTCCAGCCAACCTATATCACATTCGACATTGTTTTCTGTGTATTAGGATTTTTTCACACTGTCGTTTTACAGATCCAATTTATGTCGTATATATAGTATTTTCGGCCATGACGTATACAATTGTACGATCGAATTCACGCACATGTTAAATTAAAACGTCTGCGGGAACCACCGCTTACCCACTGAGAAAGCGGCGCGAAACGTCCTGGAACATCTGGGGACCAGCGCCGCGCGGCGCAGGAAGCCCGGCTTCAAAAATTTATTTTTCCAACTTCTCATTATCCAGAGCCTTGAAACTTTTATTAAAAATAAGATGGATATAGTCTATTATGCGTCAAAAATTTAAAAAGTGACACTGGCAGTACAAAATTTTTCTAAAATCAAAAGTTTTGTTTATTATTGTCAAGTTTTTTGCGCGGCGCCATTATCGGTTGGCGGTCGGCTCGGGTATTTTAATTATTTATTGTCATTAAAGTGTTTATTTCTACGGTTATTATATATCAAAAGAATCGTTGTGATGTGTACTTCGTGTGTGTGTTTAGATAAATGAGTTTCGAAACACTCATGTTTATCTGTGAACACGAAAAGTGGACTGCGCACTGCGCAGTACTTTCGCGCAGGAATGGCGGTGTTGTGTTTGTTTGTTTACAATAATTAATATGCTATTTTAGTGTTTTAAAAGCAAGATAAGTGAATAATAGTGTATTGTGAACATAAAAAAAATAGTTTTTAACAGAAATATAGTGGGATGTGTAAATAATGACATTTTATGTCAGCGCGCCCGCCGGGTTTCGTCGTGATTTTTGTATGGAGATGAATCCGTGACTGGTGAGTAGTACTGATACTATTTATTTTATTTCTCCACGCTGTGTAAACCTACGAAAGATATTAATATGTCATTTTAAAGCTGAAATAGTGTAGTTTATTTCAATATAAGTCTGATTGCTTCGAAATGAAAAGTTTATTGATAAAAACTTGTTCGAAAAAAAAAATGTAGCAAAATATTGATACACTTTGACTTTCACATTTTTTTTTTGCACTTTAGCTTCAATTCTAGCAATTTGTGACAATGTAGTCTAATTCTGCATATTATAGCCTATCCATAGGTATTTTTTATTTCAACATACCTGTAGTATTACGCCAGCTATGACGATTTTTGTTACAACGTAGGGGCCGCTCGTAGGTACTTATGGTTAGTAAGAGATACGTGGACGCATGAGACGGCATCGGCGCGGGGGGGCGGACGCTTGAGTGGTACACATATACTAGTCCCAAAAATAGCGATCACACAAAAGATACGTTATGTTCATCTGTACAGTACCTAAATACAGATTTACTGTGTGAAATAGTACTAGAATTAAAGGAGGCTATAAGTTTGTGCGTCACAAATTTGTATTGCAACAATTCCCAACGTTACAGTTTGTCTCTAATTCTTCTTTAAGTGTCTCTGTAACTAGTGAAGGTTAGCGATCAACTTTTCTCCTTCATTCGTCTGTAATAAACAAACAAATTAAAATAAAATATATCATATTTTCCTTTATTTATCATTTAGTCATATTGTCATGTAATAACATGGTAATTGAATACTATGAACTAGATCTAACAGTCATCTAACTGTGGTAATTAAAATACATTTTGCAAAACGGTCGCCGAGTTACCTTACAGTACTATAATTGCATGCTACGGACATTGCAGTCAGGTTTGTCTACTCGATTTGAATTTATAATGGTTCAATATTAACTACTACGTAAATAATACTATAGGCTTGAGCAGACGAGGGATTTTTATGTCAGCCAAAATAGATCCCTTTAAAGCATCGAACAACGCATTTCGAAAGATCTCGTATTCCTGCCTGTGCAGTTGTAAGCTATTTACTTTTTTTTAGTAGTTCCTAGATGGTTTAGGTGGATGTATTCGTTGCCTATATTAGGCACGAAAACTAATACATCCACCTATAACGAATACATCCACTCAAACCATTGCAACGTTGCTTATATTCGTGGTCTATAGTGGCTGGATGTAAATACTATGACAGGGTACTAACCATGTCCTACATCAAGCCAATATAGACACAATTTGCTGCTTTCTCGAGTCACCTTCCTTCTGCACTGAGACGAATCTGAAACAGCTTGTTCGAAGCTACAAGCACACACAAGTATTGACGCTTTGCACTGACGTTATTTGTAAATGATAATAGGCATTGATGTCGGGCGACATAGCATTCGTATGAAGAAGCAGGAGTGTGGCCCTATTATGTGGACTATTCTGAATATATTTATGGTTCAATTATGTATATATGTAAGTATATGTATAGATTTGTTCACTTCGTGAAATGTTCGAGAGTTTCATGACATGGTCGCATTTCATGAAATATTTTAGTTAAATTAAGTTGCCCACATCATGAAATACGACCATTGCATGAATATGTCGAGCATTTCATGAAGTGAGCAAATCTACGATTTGGCCACGAGCCACGACATATTATACACACGGTCGGAATAGTTTATTCTGGAAGTATTTATTGTGAAGTGAATAGGCTATTTTCCAATGTTTAAAAATTGTACAAATTATTTAACAATATCGTAAAATACACAAAACTATAAAGATCTGCAAACTTTCATTCTAATATCCTCGGTCAGACTTTTTTCAGCGTCGCTCAAAGTTTGGCGGGAAAGTCCATTTTAAAAGTATGAAATTATTAAAAAATAATATTTCCATTGGAGAAGCAACAAAAAATGCTATAACTTTTATTATGATACTAATCACATAAACGTAATATTTAACATAGCTGTCGTACAAATTTCTGATTTGATGCATACAAAATACAAACATGTGACGTCATAATTCGGTAGTCTTTTGTATGGAGCGTTTTGGGGCAGTATAAAAATTGTGATTTTCAAATTATTATATCTCGAGAGATTTTTATGCTATCGAAGTAATTCTTTCAGCTATGGTTATATTATGGAGACGTCCCTACATATCAAACCGAAAAAAATGTTAGTCAAATAGCCTATTGTGTTTGTTTTGGGGTTATGTTTTGGGGTGTATGTGGTTCATCAACATCTTTGAACCAAAGTCAACCTCACTTCCACGTGGTGCACCCTGCTGACTGACAAATGAGGCTCTGGCGAAAAGAGAGGTAGGGCATAGCATATTTTTTAAGTTGCCCGACTGGGGAAGTGAAGTACCTCCACCTCACAGAATACCGCAGCCAAATAACGATTCCCGTGAGGGTTGTTGTGTTCCTGCGAGTGTGTGAGTGAGGTCACCAGAAAGAAAGAAAGGGAGGAGTATATATAGCCTGGCAACGGATCGGCGACCCCTTGGTGTTGCTGATCTCCATGGGCGGTGATGATTGCTTTCCATGAAATGATCCACATGCTCGTTTGCCCTCCTCTCATAATGTATATCCGTCTATACTGACAGTAAAGAAACATAATCGGACCGTCAATATAATTAACACTTAACAATATTCGAGACACTCATTACAAGTAATAACGTGGTTCAGTCGCCGCAGGGCTGACGACGGAAACAATAAAACAATTTGATAGCATCTCATGACAAGTCGGTAAGCTGCGACAGGTAATTAGAGTGATATACGCTCTGATACCACGTTTAGGCGAGAGATATTAAATTTGGACGGAAATGGAGACATTGTTATGATTAATTAAATGTTTCACATGGTGAGATAGTTATAATCGTATTTAAATTTTATGTTGAAGCTAGTAAATCTTAAAAACGCTGAGTACCTTGATACGAAAATTAAGATTTCCTTCTAAAATTAAAATAAAATCTAAATATTGCTAACTATATATACCTACACAAACAAAACGGAAATATCAAGAGACGAACTTCTTAGCTTCCATGGATTCACCGTGCGGGTGCCGGGTCCATCGTGTGGCAGAGAGAGAAACCCAAGCAGATCCCGAGACTTGTGACACGGGTGTAGGTTTAAGGGGCCCCTTTCCGACGTACATCAACACTCACCTTCACTACTTGTGTTTCTCTCCCTGCCCTGCCAAATCTGGTATGAACCTGCTAATGCAGCTTTAGATACTCGTTCTAGTATAGAACTTACTGCACTTCTGGACAAGCCAAGGTCTTTCAGCAGGTTATAGAGAGATTTTGCTGGTATACCTCTCGCTCCTACTTCTACAGCGTATAGATTAACTACATAGCCGCTTTTTGTTAATTCGTTTAGGAGGTCATAATATTTGTTTTGTTTTATCGCGTGGTCTTTGGGTATGTATGTGTATACTAATTAAAATTAATTTAATGTAATAATCTAAATTGCATCAAAAAATTCTTCCGCATCGCCATCAAAGAGTAAAGTGGCCAAAAGGCTAGCAGCATTGCCACGTTGGATGGCAATGCTTATTCGCTGAGCGTGAAATAGGCCAGTCCTCTGGCACAATAGTATCTAATACTGTGCCTCTGGTCCCGGGAAGAGTCGACCAAGCATTTGGAGATGTCTTGTTTGTATACGTATCTTGTATCTTTGCTTATATACAAAGGTCTGCAAGCTTCAATGTTAGTATACGATATCAGGTTACGAAGTGCTGGAATGATATACCCCCTCCAAAAAGATATGGGCGGTCAATATTATCTTTCAGATATGAATTGTTCTGGGAAATTACTGCTGTCGTCTTAGCGGTGGTAACTTTTAGTTTTTTAGGCGAATTGTTATTAGGTAATTACTTGTTATTAATTATTCCAAAATCTTAGTATATAAAACAATCGTATTAAACCTATATAAGTAATCCCATATAACTATATCACATATAATAATAGTAAAACTCACGTGAGACATTATACTAAATAAATTAAATAAATTAAACGAGTCACTCACGTCTTTTTGTCGGGAAAGCCGACTAGTTTCGATCTCAAAAGGAGACCTTCATCAGGGCGAATGTCCAGACACGTCCACTCTTTGTCTCTCGCGCCGGACAGTCCTGTCCAGTTCGTGAGTGACCCGTTTAATTTATTTAATATCACATGTACTTATATTCTCACAGTTAAAAAATAAACTGCTGCCGTTTCATACACTGTGACGTGACTGCACATCATTATCAGCCTCTATCTACCCACTGCTGGATATAAGCCTTCCCCAGCGATTTCCACCAAATACGATTCTCCGCCTTCGCCATCCAGCCGCTTCCAGCCGCTTTTTTAAGGTTATCGGACCAGAAGGAGAAGAGAAGTAGGGCGTAGAAGGAGGGCGTCCAACGCTTCGTCGTCCTACGCGCGACTTCCACTCTGTTACCTTTCTCCCTATCTGCCAACACTTACTCAGCAGATGTGACCGGCTCATTGCAGCTTCAGCTTGCAAGCTCTGAAGGCTATGTCGACAACTTTGGTTCTCCGTCGAATTTCTTCGTTCCGGATTCGATCCCTCAGTGAAACCCCGTAGGCATGTATACACATACATTATATTATTATGTTCTTCATAGAACCCCATTTATTTAGAGTTTTCTGCACTGCTAAGTCATCATAATCAGCAATCTGTATTTGTCCACTTATAGATATACACTTTCCCCAATAGTTTCCACCAAATGCGATAAGCCGATAAATTTCTTGGTCGAATTACTCCATTCATCATTTGTGATCCTTTACAGAAACCCCGAGCCTGCATAGCTCACTTTTGTAAGTAATACTTCATTGTTACAAATGTCCTTATAGGATTAAGTAATTGCCTACATCGGTCGCTCGTCTGATAAAATCAATTACTTGTTTTATAATGTATTAACATCCGCTCTTCCTTCTATGAAAATGCAGATTTAAATTTAACAGTGTCAATTTTTCCCTTAAAAGGCTGGCAACGGAGCGGCGAACACTTTGTGTTGCTGATTTCTATGGGCGGTGGTGATTATACTTTCCATCAGCTGACACACATGCCTGCTTGCCCTTCTCTCATATAATATACAATATATCCAAATAGTCAATAACTGAGAACGAGTTGCGAGTATAACACAGATCTAGGTCTCCCAACGTTAATCAGGGAAACATAAAATCTAAATTATTTTTTTTCTACATGGTTATATCTTAATCAAAGTATTAATTATTTTTATTTTTAGATGTACCTGGGTTAATGTACTTTTCGTATTTAAATAATCGTCTCATATAGTCTTATATTCTTAATTAAATACATTTTATAAAATAACCTTGAAACTGTAAAGCAGCTAAAGTGAGTTTCGTAATCTCTAACTCCCAGAACACCACAGCCAGATAACAATTCCTTTGAGGATTGTTGTGTTCCTACGAGTGATTGAAGTCACCTGAAAGGAATAAATTGCTGTTTTGGCAGCGCGGTGGGGACGCGCAAGCGATCGTTCATGCTGCAAACTTTAATATGACTACGGTAACCGCTTCAGAAGACCAGACGAGCAGCTTGCTTGTTTGCCACCCGACATAGTATCATCATCATCATCATCAGGAAAATGACCTGAGTTTAGTCTCCACTACAGGAGCACGACCCTCTCTCGTCCGTCCCAGACAAAAGGAGGATTTGGCCTACACTCCCCACGCTGGCCAGACGGGTTGGGGAGGCCTAATCGATGTTTTATAATGTATTTCCCTTAGTCGCCTTGTAAGACATTCACGGGAAGAGACGGAGTGATTCTATTCTAGTCTGCCGGAAACCACACGGCCAGGACGACATAGTATAGAAAATTATATATTTTAGACTACCTTAGAGTATACATAAGCAAGCTTACGTATACTCTAAGATATACATAACCATAATTATTTTATTAGAGTATACATAAGCAAGCTTATGTATACTCTAAAGTACCTGCCGACAGGGGCGCCGGCTTTTAGATAACCTCATGGGTGCTCAAGCTCATATGATGACTCGAAAAAGTGGCGAAGTGTGAGACCCACAAACACCCAGATCCAACACAAATATCTGTTTCATCAACAAACATTTGTGTTGGTGCGGGAATCGAACCGGCGACCCTTGCGTCTCAACCGGCGGTGGTTTAGAGCCACTGCGCTAAACGGGTCGTCGGGTATTGAAAAAACGCCCATCCCTAAAAGGCGATTACTAATCTTTTTCTTGGTATATATTCTCAGGGGTGCTCGGCACCCACTGTTTTTTTCTTATGGGTGCTCGAGCCTCCGAGCACCCACGGAGTCGGCGCCCCTGCCTGCCGACCTCCTCTCCACGTAACGTGCGAATGATTTTTTTTCATTGGCTATCCTATGGTGTTGGGTATCGTGGGATAAGTATTTCAAAAATATTGCGTGCCTGACGACACTTTTGTTCGTGTTTCTGTTTGCGAAATATTGAGCTTTAAAACGTTAATTTTTGTTCGAGTCAAGTGCGTGCAGATGATGACATTTGGGCGCTTTTGACGTGATAACGTCTTATAAATCGTTGAGCGCCTGCTGCACGTACGAAAAAGCATGACTCAATATCACGTTCTGGCTGAGCCGAGCGTGCAAGTGAGAGCGCAGAACAATCGATAGAGAGGCACGATCGGCCTAAGCGTTCGGCTTGTCACGCATCTATCTCTCTTCCACTTCATCCGCCGATGTTTTCTTATGATGTTATCACGTAAAATTAATAATTTCTGGAAAGTCCGTAATCCGACTTTACAGACAACCAATTTTTTTTTATTATTTTCATGGATATAATTTTATCGGTTTTCATTCAGCACAATTTCACATCACAAAATACTTCGAGTGTGAACTTTACCAAACCTTTACATTTTTCCTTCCTTTTCCGTTAAAGAGTGAATCTTACACTGCTTTGTTAGTAATCCCGTGTTGCCCGACGTAACCTCATTTTGCTTTCCCTAGATACTCAATGCCGTTGGATATAGGAAACAAATTTATTTTCGAAAAATCGACGGAAATATATTTTTACCAAGAGGCTCAGGAAATTGTCATGCCAACTGTTTTTTCAACATTTGAACCAGATACTGTTATTGTATAGAATTTAGAAACATTTTTTTATACTACGTCGGGTGATACACAAGGATACGGCCCGCTTGATGTGAAGCGGTTACTGTAGTCATATCAAAGATCGTAGTAAGCCGCTTATACCCCACTTACACTTACACCCCGAATGTTTAGGATGTTTTTTTTTTTAGATTTTATTTTACCAAATATGTTTATAATTCTTCCGTATCTTCTGACTTGACCTGTCCTGGAAATATGCATCTCAGATGCGAGCAAGCCTCGAGCAGAAGGCTCTTTGCTGGGCAACATCTGCAAAGGCGTGCCGCCCCTTGCCTAATAAGAACCGTTCTTGCGCTGTCTGGATGAGACTGGATGAGTTAAGCACGCAGGCCAGCCTTGAAGGCGAGTAACCCATTATGGGCCTCTCCAAATCTTTATTAGGCAGGGCGTATTTTGAACTTCTTTCTGGAGAGTTATTTTTTTTTTAATGTACGTATATAATGTAATCCCAGCTTATACTTACTTTGCCGCTGCAACTGCAAATGCCTATCTATTAATCTACGTTTCCACTATATAAGTCATGGTTATTAATCGTTACCCTTACTCTTATATAGTACTTTTCTAACGTTTTTACAATGATATTATATGTTACTATCGTAACTATGTCAAAATTAAAATATTGCAAATGTAAAGGATACTTCGTACAATTTTTTTTTCAATCCACTCATTCACTAGTAACAATATCAACCCTTCGAGATTATGCGGCCTGTTAAGTCTGGACACTGAATACGTAATAACCCGCTGCTATCTCTCCAACTCAAGAACTCTAAAGGTAAAGTTTATGGCAAGATTTACTTAGTGTTTAAGTGATACTCAAAGAATTTCAAATGGAGTTTTGCCCTTTCGGAACCACCCCAAAATTACATAGAACTTCGCTACATTTAGAACTATGAACTCGCGTTTTAAGTTAGGAAGTTATTGACGAAGGTGTAGGTACTCTTCAAGTTACTTTAAAACTTTTAAATGGATTATGTTAAATGAGTGCGGAAGAGGCAAGTTTCATTTTATGACCATCAAGTATTTTGAATTTTTCAATTTAAATTTACTACTAAAAGCCGAAGCGTAAATTATAATGCTGAGGAATTATGACATTACAAATAGTGCAAACATATCCGTGCCCGGTGGTCGAATGGCATGCAATGACTACTTTGACTCCGAGGTCGGGGCTTCGATCCCCGCACAAGACAAACATTTGTGTGCATGAACATGTCTGTTTGTCTTGGTCAGGGCGTTTTTTATGAATTATTAGTATGCACAAAAAAATATTAAGTACATTTATCAGTTGTCTACTACCCAATAAGCTTTGCGCTTCATTTGGGACTAGATGACGCTGTGCGAATTGTCCAGAAATATTTAATATTTATTCATTATATCCAAAAATAGCTATTATTCATAATACCATGTTCCAATAATAAAAACCAATCATATTTGTCTGAATACCTACATTTAATAAAACATATAATTTTATATTAATTTCCTGCTTAACCTAACTTTGCAAAGGCCTCGGTATAAAAATACTCTACCATTTACTTGTATGGCATCTTACCATTATTAGCTCATACCTAATTGTGTTCAACAACAAAAGAAGCAGTGAAAGTAATATATTTCTTTTACTTTTCATGTGTTGTTATATTATTAACTAAATTAATCTTTTTTTGCACACATAAAAATTTGCACTCATAAACTATTCAGCTTTATACTATTAGTATGTACTAATATTCGATATTGAGATACACGCAAGTTAAGCAACGTCGACTGTAGCCTGTCCTTGGATGGGTATATTTATCTCGAGCTCCTCCGTGCTTTGGAGGGCACCTTAAACAGTCGGTCCCGGCGGTTGTCATTAGATGACAGTCGTTAAGCCCATACTGGTACTTCGTAATTTAATAAAATTTAAAACAATTTTGGGTGTAAGTGGTTCATCATGATCTTTGAACCAAAGCCAACTTCACCTGCACGCGGTGCACCCTGCTGACTGACAAACGAAGCTCTGGCGAAAAGAGAGGTAGGGAGCGTAATTGTAAGCTACCCGACTGGGGAATGTACCTCCACCTCACAGAATACCGCAGCCAAATAACAATTACCTTGAGGGTTGTTGTGTTCCTGCGAGTGAGTGAGGTCACCAGAAAGGAAGGAGATGCTGCGTTGGCAGCGGGGGTGGCGGCGCGCGAGCGATATTTTATGTTGCGAGCGTTAATATGGCTACGGTAACCGCTTCACATCAGTCGGGCCGTATGCTTGTCTGCCAACCGACGTAGTATCAAAAAAAAAAAAAAAAAAAACATAGTCTCACAATAATAATTATGTATATCCTACAAATTCAATTTCAAAGTCATAACTTAAATATAAATCGAGTAATGAGATGTGGTTTTCCAATAACTGAAAGCGTTTTTCTCAAAACGTTGTTTTTTGAGATACATGATGTTGGATTGACGCGTCGAAATTTTGGACAGTGTTAACAATGAGTGATTGATCGCTGGGCGACCTCGGAACACTGAACGTTCAACTGGTGAACGTATTCCTATTATTATTATATATATATTCCTGTCCTTAAACCCTTATTCCTGTCTGCGTGAGACCGTCTGGATTGTGGTGCACCCGCCTCGGGAATCGGGTAAGTTTAGAATTAAGTGTTAATTTTAATTGAGTAGGTAACAAATATGAAACTTTTGGTGGCAGACGTAATTTTCTCAACAAATGATATACGCGTGACACGGCAT
The DNA here is from genome assembly GCA_937001555.2 of Hypsopygia costalis. Taxonomy (NCBI): domain Eukaryota; kingdom Metazoa; phylum Arthropoda; class Insecta; order Lepidoptera; family Pyralidae; genus Hypsopygia; species Hypsopygia costalis. The sequence goes on along the minus strand of OW443343.2, from coordinate 9,916,591 downwards.
TATTGAGGACGTCAACAGGCTATATTACATGCTACGACCAATAAGAGCAGCCCCCTTACCACCATCTCTTATTACGATGCAATAACTGAATAGAATGCTTATTCAATGCAATGAATGCGATGAATAAGCGAACTCTCTACTTCAAATGAAATACTCTATTTCAAATGAAATAGAGTCGCTTATTCATTGGTAAGAATAAGCAATTTATTCAATTATTAAATCGCAATAAGAGATGGTGGTAAGGGGGCTGAGCATTACATTGACTCGGTGGATGACATCAGACGATGCGGAGGTCAAAACTGGATGAGACGGGCGCAAGTGGGAAAGGAGGAAAGAGGCCTATATCCAAGATTGGAATTAATAAAGACCACTTTTTTTTTCTTTTTTATATTACCTCAGCATATTGGCTCCGCTTCGCCTGATAGTAAGCGAAAAGAGGAGCTCCAATCGCATCGGCAACGGAAAGGAAACCTTCACGCTTCACTTAGCCATATTGTATGAATGAGAAAATACATATGCCGGCAACGCGTTCCACATAGATAGGAGTTGCCAAACTCTTTAGTACGCGAAGGAATGATCCCAACGGTGAACAACTATTATGATGATGATGTATTGACATAGTATGTCTCCACTCACTTTGAGAAACACTGGCTAAGACATAATTTTACTGCAGATTGGAATTTAAATTGCGTGTTCATGAGACAACCCTGAATAAGGCTAATGGTGTATGGTTGTAAATCGAGGAATTGCCTAAAGGCGCCGCATTGACGCCGTGCCCATTTAACGAACTAGTGCTCATCTGAATTTAGACTGGAGTCAGATCTTGGAATAGATCGTGTGTAGCAGGAACACATAGTCTGTGGACATGCAATTGTTCGATTAAGAATTTCCATGTAACTTCATTAAATGTTAATTATGTTATGTAGTACCACAGTATAAGTACTACGTACCTACAGTATGGACAGTTCTTCCTGCTCTCTCGTATCGACCTCACTTCTCCTCTAAGACGAATCTGGAACACTTTGTATGGCGCCGCACGCACACACGCTCCTCATCTATGCGGATGTCATTGTTTATGTAATAGTGAACGACGCGTCATTTGTATGGAGTGGTCGGAGTGTGGTAGTACGTAATGAATGTCTCACTACTGCGAAAGTGGCGCCACTCAGAATAAAACATTTAGGAGGAATATAAAAAAAACCTATGCTCGATTTGTTTCGTTTCAAAATTATTTAGTAGCGAAAAGCACATGTCCTTTTTGTTACTTTTTGAATTTTGAAAGAATATCATTTTGATGAAAAAAGGTGTAAGACGTGTCTCAGTGTCCAAAAGGGCTTGATGGCAGAGTAAAGAATTTCAATTCACTGCATGTGGTTTAAAAACTAAAAACCGGCCAAGTGCTAGTCGGACTCGCACACGAAGGGTTCCGTGCCATTATCTATAAAAACGGCAAAATCATGACTGTTGTATGGGAACCCCTTAAATATTTGTTTTATATAATATCGAGCAAAAACGAGCAAAAACATCGTGTTTGTTGTATGGGAGCCCCCTTAAATATTCATTTTATTCTGTTTTTAGTAATTGTTGTTATTGCGGCAACAGAAATACATCATCTGTGAAAATTTCAACTGTCTAACTATCACGGTTCATAAGATACAGCCTGGTGACAGACGGACGGGCGGACAGCGGAGTTTCAGTAATAAAGTCCGTTTTACCCTTTGAGTACGGAAAACTAAATGTCGATACAAAATTCTTCAGTAACCTTTTGAACAGAGAATAGAAGCCTTTTAAAGTGATTGATCCTGGTAGCTTGCTCTTACTATACTATTATGTTCAGAAGGATCTTCATTAATTAACACATTTTTGGCTTTGATGCAAATCATTATTTATTATGTACCTACTTAGAAGAATTATAGTCGCAAAATGACAATTATATAAGTATTAACGTATTCAATTTTGCAATTCATATTATTAGAATCAATGTTTTATGTCCCCCATAGTGTTAGGTACTTAAAACCCGTGGTGCAAGGCAGTTGAGCTTCATTTGACTAGCCATGTCTTTAGGATTTTAATGCCTTATTTGCAATATTATTGCTAACTTTGCTATGAGGGGAAGTCAAATTCTAAAAGCTTTTTACTCCTACTAATTTCTTCTGATTAAATTCGTTGTGAGTTCCAAGGCAGCCGTAGTCTTACCTCGGGACTGCAATGGAATTCATTGTTCATTGCCTTTTTCGTTGTTAAACCTGGCTACACAGGAGACAGAGTGGTGGGAATATGTGGCGGGCCCCGTCCCGTAAAGTTATTAACCTACTTGTTACAATTTATCTAAATTTATTATTACTTATTTAGTTGTTATTTTGCGACAATAGTTTATCTACATAAGAAATAAGTTCATTTGCATCTAAGTCAATAAAAAAAATTGAAAAAACCCACGACGGTTAAAACGGAGTTGAAAAAGGATAAAATAATTTTAAACCCCTTAAAGAATTTATGCTATGAACTTGATAAAAAACCCAAGAAAATCCTTTGGGGCTGCCATTAAATGAATTAGTTTGGCAGTTTTATAGTAACTTGTATACTTATTTATTAATGTTAAAATTTAAAATAGAGATAGCAGCCCCTGACGGATTTCTTGGGTTTTGATATTAAGTTCATTGCATAAATTCTTTAAGTCTTTTTCAACTACATTTTAACCATCATCGTGGGTTTTTTCAAAATTTGTAATTTTGTTTTTATTTCTAACTTTTTAGGGAGCAAGCATAGGTATTACAAATGAAAACCGCATCAGAATCAGACTAGTAGTTTTGGTTTTGCACAAACAAATGTTTACTGCAGCGCGCCATATACCGTCTCCGTTCCATCGTGGGTAAAAATGTTTGTCCTTACGAACATTCATGCAAGACACTAAGTTCAATCACCTTAATAAAAAAAATCGTTTAAATAATGAGCAGAATGTTGTCCAATAACATCAAAACTTGGCCTTTGTTATGAGAAGTATTGCTCTTATTGTTTGATAGTTTTTGAAGATAGATGCGTACTACACATGCAGTCGTGACGAGGCCCTTCATATAAATTATTAATGGCGCCCATTAGAGCGCGTACGTCCAAAGCGGAGATGCAATTAACTGGTGATTTATCTACATCAATAGGGCATCAATAGCGCACTTCGGTAATTAATTACTCGCGCCCTGCAATCGTCGGTCATACCTATGTACTAAAATGCCATAGTGATAATAAAAAAATATACGAAATTTATAATTAAATATTCAAGTACAATTTAACAAATATCTATTATAACGGTCCAATAGAGATTTAAAAAAAATCATAGACGTACCTAATCCGAAAATAACGAAATTGAATAATAGTTGGATGCAACCACAGATGCAGTGAATGCTCTATGATGCAACGCCGTCATTGCTGACAAATGAGCTGGAGATCCCTATCTCACGAGACACAAACGCAACTGGTTCGAATAATCCTGTTCGATCATCTCTAATATATTTTTTATCGATAAACATCTGTAGGCATCTGTAATTTTAATAGAGGTACTCCTATTTAAAATACCTAATTATTTTAGAAGCATTTGGATTGAATGAGTTATGCTGTGACCGTTTTAGATGAGGATTTTTTTAGTTTTTATGTAGTTACACTGCAGTTCAAGTCCATGAACACCTTGAACTGAGAACAGTGAAAGAGGAAAATCGGAGATTGGCAGCTAAATACAAAGAACGGTTAATCCATCACCCTAACGAACTTGCTCGCCAACTCACCATAGACCACTGTGAGACGACCAAAACGTCATCATATTCGAGAGCAAGACCGGCAGTAGCTCTGAGTAGCAGATGAGTAGGCGCTTCTAGTGGGAAGCCACTCTGCATGACAGCTTCACTGAACAGATTCGCTCATAATCTTAGTTAGGACTGATTGCAAATACACGCAGAAAAAAAATGTAGTTACACTGCGATATTTGTAATCAAATCAAGGGCGGATCCAAAGGCGAGGGGGTCATGTGGGTCATAACCAGCGTTGCCAGAATTTTTTTTTGCCAAGTCGGGATTTTGGATCTTTTTAAGTGAAAAAAAAGCGGGATTCTTTCGTCGAAAGCGGGACATAGTAAAATTTTTATTTGAGTTCAAATTACGTTTACCTGACAAGAGATCATAGCAAAAACAGTAATAGAAAATGTATTTTAATAAAAATATGATATTTTAAATCAGATTTACCCTATCGTTAAATAGGTGAGTCTGATTCGTCTTCTGAATAAAAAAATAGAAATCAAAATCAAGAAAGTTTTATTCATTAGAAAAATATGGCGTTTCAAACAATACTCTGAGGAGTGAGTGTTACAAATTGCAACCTACAATAAGAGAATAATTATTTATAAGAATTACTTATTCATGATAATTCTGTGAAGATTTAACTTCTTTTAAAGTTTCCTTTTTTTCTTTAATAAAAATGAAGAACTCTTCACAGGATAGCTGTAGATTATTTTTTTTTTTTGCTTTCTCAGCACGCTGCACGCACGAGTCGAGTTATACCCGAAAAGCGGGACTGAGACTGTCCCGCGCGGGACATTAAATTTTTATTTATAAATCGGGACGTCTGGCAACGCTGGTCATAACCCCCCTGGGGCACTGATAACCCTAGGGCCTTATAAGAAATTGAAATAATTAACCGAGCGTGCGAAGACAGTGAGGGTTTTGTCGTTTACATGACCCCCACTCTGATTCGAAGGCTGGATCCGCCCTTGAATTAAATCTTCCAAGTTTAAAGGTCCACTTCCCTTCCAGTACCCGATTGAACTGAATGGCATACTCTTTTGATTCTCGTGACAATGAAAGATTATCTAAATGCTGCTATTTTTAGACCAATATATCACATATAATGCCTTCATGAGCGATAAAATAAGTAAACTTTTCAGATTTTTTTTTTATTACGACTAATAAGAACTTGATTTAAAAAATGTTTACTAAACTAACAAAGACTAACATTTTTTGTCTGTTCTTGTTTATTTGGTTGAAGGGCTCAAGAGCGAAACAACGTAAGTAAACTTTTTATTTTTATTTTTCATTACCCGTATTCTGGCTTCACAAACAAATCGGTAAAGTTAAAGTTATTCTTTTTTGACGAGCTCGGTGGCGTAGCGGTCAATGACGCGGCTTCGACACCAACGCTCGTGGGTTCGATTCCCACATAGGACAAACATTTGTGTGCATGAACATGTCTGTTTGTTGGTTTGGGTGTTTTTTATGTATCATAAGTATGTATTTACAAAAAAAAATGTATTTACGTATGTTTATCAGTTGTCTAGTACCCTGCTAGTACCCATAACACAAGCTTCGCTTACTTTGGGGCTAGATGGCGCTGTGTAATTTGTCTGACAATATTTATTTATTATTTATTCTTGTGAAGAAAGATCATCATCATCATCAGCCTGTATCTACCCACTGCTAGATATAAGCCTTCCCTAATGCTTTCCACCAGATACGATACTCCGCCTTCCGCATCCAGCCGGTCCCAGACTCTTTCATAAGGTCATCGGAGCATCTAGATTCTAGATGGTCCGATGACCTTATGAAAGAGTCTGGGGTTCTAGATTCTAGAAGGAGGGCGCCCACCACTCTAATACCTTCCTCCTCCATCTGCCATCACTTAGTCGGCAGATGTTTATCAAATTTTCATCCTTCTACCATATACCTCTAAATTTATTTGGCAAAACAATGTTTGCTGGGTCAGCTAGTGTTACTATTATGCACTTTTTTAGTTTTAAGATATTGGTATTAAGATCTTTACCTTACTACTAACCGCGCTTGATTTTACTTTAGTTACCACGGTGTTCGCAATCAAATCTTTGGAAGCGATGAAGGATTACCAGCAATGGATAAATCGATTTTTTTTTTCACAAAAACACAGCCCCGATCTGTTTAAAAGTAAAAAATAAGAACCAATGCGAAGTAAACGGAAGTAGCGTCACGAAAATTGTAGAAACCCTCGATACCACCAATTTTATTTGCTCTAAGCTGTAAACTATCACTTATCGGAATCAATAGTATGTAACTTTATAACAATAAGTAAGTACAATCAACGAAAATTGCGTTAAATTCCCGCCAAAAATCGAAATTTAAAAATTTTGTGTTGTGTGTTGCCATCTCTCGCGTAGTCTGTCCATCAAGTAATTTATTTACATGGCAGACTTGTAAATTTAAATTACTACAAGATACCGCACGATAGATGTCGCTAGATGCAAACTCCCAGAGTCATTTGTTTGATGTTTGTGATTGCGACTTGTGTAGGATTAGACTTGTGTGTTGTGTGAGATTTAAATTTATAAATATAATAACAAGAAGACATTTTTTTTATAATATACCTACTACGAAAAAATGTAAATAGTGTTATTAATGTTATTATTTTTATTTAACAACGCCATCTATGTAAATAAAAAAAATCAAAAAGAGCCATCTATGTGAGAGTTCAGAAATTAGAGCATTATATGCAATTGACAAGTTGTTTACTTCAACGGCATTGGTTGTTTGTACACTTTGGTTCAATAATATCCAATGAAATGGTTGTAAATTAGAAAAAAAAGAATTTCATTGAGTAATGAGACGAACGATGTAAAATTGGAAACTTCGTTTCGAATGTTACGATCAAAGAGTAAAGTAAGTATAGTGGAAAAGAGTGGCAACTCTGAAAATTTCTTGCATGTATGGAAAGTGCTGCTCCAAGGCAAACATTTGGTTACTAAAGCTATACCTATACGTACCTAGGTATAATACCATGTCGTATTTATATATAGGTACCTATCAAGTGAAGTATCAGTTAAAACTGATTTTAGAGTTTTTAGAATCGGGCGCCTTTAGTCTCGCCTGCCAATTTGTTATAGGTAAGAACCCGCACGATGTAAGGTCAACTACCTATCACAAATTCGCTAGCTAGACTAGACATGCCCGACTCGAAACTCCAAAATCAGTTTTAACCAATACTTCACTTGATAGATTCTCTTGTATTTACACTATCATAACTTCAGTTGAATAATAGAAGTACTTGGATTGAATTTAGATATTTATTATGTTGAAAATTATCAAAATTCTGTCAAAGTACTTCTATCTAGTCGGATATCCAGCAAGGAAATGTAACTCCATGACGGGGACATAATAAGAGGTTAGGTAGGTCAGAGGGGCAAGATGGCCGTCGAATTAGTACCCATACGGTTTGATAGATAGCGCAGCTTTATATAAAATCGACGTTCTTCGAACATAACTGGCCCTGGTTACGATCTCGTGTCTGTACTGTGCAAGTTCACGATAACAAAGTGTATTTTTATGTGTAGTGCATTGTAAAATGAGACATAAATTGTGATTTGTGTTACAATATTTGGTGGATACGTAAATAAAAACAAGCAGGATATCGTGGAAAGCGATATGATACTCTCCTTGGCAGTGTTCTAAGATTGTGTTCATATCGTATATTTCATAACACTGATAAAAGAATTGCGATGGCTTCAAAACCAGCAAACCAAAAACGGAGGTAAGTGATAAGTTCACTGGATTCTGTAATGTATGGTAGCTGAATTTGTACCTGAGTAGTTGATGATATGGTGACAGTCAACTACCTAATTGTGTAAGCTGTAAGGCTTTGATTTTTTGCTGCCACTCTGCAGTGTAGTGTATCTCCATACGAACTTTCTCTCCATATGACTTTGTGATGGTTTAGATTTGTTGTTGCAGTTAAATTTCAATATTTTTTATAGACCTTGTGGTATTTTCGCTGTATATAGTTAGGTAAATGCATAGTGAAAATTCACTAATAGGTTATGCCAATACAAAATAGCAGTCAGCCTTTAATAATGTTCTGTTGTAGAATATTCGTTCTATTTATCAAACTTTCTCAATAAGGATCTATCCAATTAATTGGTATACATATAGTTTTCTTTCTGTATAAAATAACCTATGCTGTCTTTGTCATAATTTGGGTCACATTGCATTATTTTTAGATTGAATGTAATTGAGTGTATATAATAGAACAAACGTGCAATATAATTTCACTTTCAGTGTTTATTTATGCATACACTAACAAATATTTCTAAACGCATACCTACTTGGTAAGTGCTATCAACATGCTTAATAATGGTTATAGTTAGCAAATGGCGCTGAGTTTTACAATTTATGTAAGTATAAATGTTAAGGAGTTTCGATTTTAGAATTAGATTAGAATAAGACCGTATAACCATAAAGTTTGTGAATTATTTTTACCTTCAATTAGTTTTGTATTACAAGATTAAAATTGCCACGGAGAAGAGGGGACTCCTCTAATACAGGTTATTTTAACTTAACAGAGGAGATCCCAAATCATTGTAAACCAAACTTATAATTACCAATAAACTGAATTTGAATTTGAGTTTTCTAAAAGTCAAAGTTAATTGTCTATTTTGTATTATTGTGGGTTAACCTGACACACATTCCCACCACTGTGTGTCCACCAAAAAGTCAGTGAACAATTAATTGTTCACTGACTTAGTGGACTTCAGTCCACTGCAGTCACAGGGGTAAAAATATGGCTGCCTTGGAACTCACATTAAATTTAATGACAAATTTTGGAATTTGCCTTACCCTATTGCCAATGTGAGAGACGGCAATATGGCATTTAAACCGTAAAGAGAACTGGTCAAGTCCACTTGAAATCAACTATCGTGCATCACAAATTTTAAATTTCTAACACTATTATCTAAAACAGTGAGTCGTTATCTATTAATTTTCAATAATATGAATTGCAAAATCATTTAATCTGAATACTTGGTAATTCTCCATTGTTGCTACCAAATCAGAATAATATACTACCCCAAATTCAACATGCTAGGAATTCAACATGTCGTCTTGCTCCCTTCGCCAAACACCACACTCTCAGAGAACATGTTGTGCTGTTTGATCTAATTCATGATTTGCAGTGGAACATTCGCATAAAGGCAATGGCACTAGTTTGACAAAAAGATTTTTGCCCAGTAAAAAATGATGCAACAGGGTGATCAACTTCTAACCATTTTTATTTTATCTATCTCTTACCGATTGAAACAACAGATACAAGTAGCGCCCATTGGTAGAATTTTCCCCAAGACCGTTCTTGCCATTTGTACTGCCAGAGTCGGACTGGGCCGGAAGGGCCCGGGTGGCTGACAAGCCCGGGGCCCGAGACTAGATGATGGTAGATGGTATATTATCCTACGGTTGCCGCAAGCCCCGCAAGCCAGGCCCGTGGGGAGCCCGCTCAGGCTGGGGCCCGACTGGCAAATGCCACCTCGACTATATACATATACAGGCATGGGCACAGAAAATGCAATTCATGATCTTACTAACCATATAACTAATTACATTGATGAAAATAAAAAAACTTTATGCGTGTTTCTTGACTTAAAAAAAGCTTTTGATTCAGTTTCTGTCCCCCTCCTACTTCGTAAATTGGAAAAGCTAGGCATTCGTGGTAATTTTCTAAATTTAATAGCTAACTATCTTGATGAACGTACGCAATGTGTTAAATTGAATAATAAAATCTATAGTGAACACACTCAAACTACAGATTATGGCGTTCCACAGGGAAGTGTGCTTGGCCCAACTTTATTTCTCATGTTTATTAATGACCTAACAAACTTGAAATTAAAAAATGGACGCATCATTTCATATGCAGACGACACTGCGTTACTATTCGAGGAAAAGACATGGTCGACAGTATTTGACATAGCAGAAAAGGGTCTGCGTCAGGTTATTAAGTGGCTAAACATAAACTCCCTCACCCTGAATCTGAACAAGACTAACTACATCCCCTTTTCCATTACTGAAGCATCGCAACCTGCAAACAACTTAACCATAACTGCCCATATGTGCGTGAGTGAACTATCTAATAACTGCAACTGCCTAAAAATTGAAAGAACAAATACCACGAAATATTTGGGAGTAACTCTTGACAAAAAATTAACTTGGTACCCTCAACTTACTATTGTTGCTAACAGATCCCGTAAGCTTATCTGGTTATTTAAACATCTTCGAAATATTTCCGACGTAAAACTACTCACTTATATATACACAGCCCTTGTACAATCCATTCTATTGTACTGCATCTCAATATGGGGTGGTACATTCAAAACTCAATTTATCCGCATTGAACGAGCTCAAAGAGCCATCTTAAAAGTCATGTTTAAAAAGAAAAGAATATACAGTACTACAAAATTATATCAAGATGCTAAAGTTTTGACAGTAAGGCAACTGTATATCTTGAATAGTATTCTCAAAGTGCATAAAAACACCTCCGTAGACCCAGCTATACTAAAAAAACGAAATCCCTACTCCGTAATTAAGCAACCTATGGTAAAAACTACATTTGCAAAAAAACAATTTTCAGTACAATCCATCTTATTATATAATAAAATCAATAGGATAAATAACATCTACACCATGACATTCCGCCAATGTAAGAATTCCTTAACGGCATGGTTAAAAGAACTGACTTATGATCAGACGGAGGAATTGCTGCAGTAATATTAATTGCAGCGATTGTTCCGTTTTGACCAATCTGACTTAAACTAATTAACCATCATCATAACCATATACCACTTACATACACGTCACGATCCAAACTCACATACACCCTTAATTTGTCATACATACACACACTCAACCACACACACCCACTCATCTACACACACACTCACACTCTAAAACACTCGCATCCCAAAACTCACACTCTGTCTAAGTATTTAAATTAAATGATCCCAAGAGTTGTATGTTCTCGTAGGGCTTAGACAGATAAACATTAACATCTACTCACAAACTTATTTGTACGCATATCAGAAATGTATACAAATGTCATTGTATTTTGTACGGAAGAGCGGGACTTTCCTAACACAAGTTTTTTATAAAACTTAAAAGGAAAGTCCCTACCCTTGTAAACAACATAAGTAAAAAATAAATGATTTTTGATTGATTTGATTTTTGATTTTGATTTTTTGACTATAGGGCCAGTCTGACGCTGTGTACTGCAATGTTTCAAGTACCTCATCAAAGGGTAACCCTTTCTAAATCTAAGTATTACACTATGATTACACATTTTTAGCAAATCAAGGACCATATTTTTAGATGAATTTTTTGGCATTGAAGTGTAGCATTGTACTTCTAGTCTACTGGTAATAAATACACTTACTTGCACGGGTAGTGCTTCTGTGCTTATAGTTCAATCCGATTTACATAAAAGTATCAGAGCAAGGCGTTGGGTTTGAAGCAATTTAAGACTTGCGGCACCTATAGTATATATATAGGCCTCAGCCTATGGATAGTAGTAGCATGTTGATGGCATGCTTGACGAGAACTATTATTAACTGTGCATTCACTTTCATAGCATATAATTGCATAATCCCATGCTGTAGTTTCATGGGAAAACCTAATAGACATTCATTTCATAACTTTTTTTATACATAATCTATATGTGTTGTACAAACTAGGAAGAATCCTCCCCTTCAAACTATTTATATTGAGTCCTGTCATGTACATTGAGGATTCCTCCTCCTGAAACTATTTACATTGATTTTGAAAAACAATCTGGTGGAACTAACGCCACATTTTTGTATACATAAGCAAATGTACCGAGAAGCTGCATGTGTGACTTCAATTTCCTACTAAAATGCGTCACAGAGTCTCAGAAATATTAAAAAGGTCATTACACTGCACTAGGGGCATGTGAAATACCCGCTGACTGGGTATTGCCAACTCAATCAACTATTTCCCAATATTTTGTTTCAAGTATTTTCCAAGAAAATAAACTATACTGCTGTGTGGGCATCATCAATAATATTATTGGGTATAGTTTTATTTTTATTCTAGGAAACTGAGACTAGTCTGTGTCAATGAAAGACATTTAAGAGGTATTCCAAATTTAAGCAAATCATGAGTACTTAATACTTGCATGCATGCAATTTATAACATCATTTCTTGTACGTCAATGTAATAATGGGATCTGTATAAAAGGCAACCGTTATTGTTTGATCTATCAGCGCACAGCTATAGCTACTTGAGAAATCAGGTTGAAATTTGGCATTTAGGTAGCAGTTATGACGTAGGCATTTGTTAGGAAAGGATTTTTAAAAATTCCCATGGGTTACTGGGATGGATACGCACGTACGAAATCACGGGCCAGCAATTTCTTAAATTCATTGATTAATAATTGATTGAAATTATTGTAGTTTCAACTCAAAATAAATTTTAATTTATATTATCAAGTATAATTTGAAATGTTTTGTTCAAAAAATTTTGGCTTTCTTAAAAAAATGTGATTACATGCCATTTAAAACTAATAATTATATAAAGTTTGTAGGTACATAATGAAAAGATATTTAATTTATAATTTTGTATAGTTGTACAAAATTATTCACTTATTATTATGTATCTCTTTTTAATCACGGGTCAAGCCCGGTAATTTGATAGGCATGCGCGGGGATATGGATCCAACGCGTAGAGGCCCCTTTGAGAAGTTTGATGTAATGTTGTCGCCCGCCGTGACCCGCTCCAGGATATGTCAATGGAACGACATACCCATGAGCAGGTCTCGGCAGGCGTTGAGACTATTGCGAAGTGTGATGGAAAATAAATGGGCTATGGAGATGAGATCTGAGTGAACTTAATACCGGGCTATTACAGAAGAGGGACGGACGCCTGCCAAAACTGCTTTTATTGCTAGTTATTTGCGGCAGGCGGTGGCTTGCCACTCACTAGTTATCATATAGTTCTACAATATTAGTCACTTAGATTGCATAAATAACTATATACTAATTATAAAGAGATAAGATTTAGGTTTTTATTTATCTATATATATAAAAGAAAGTCGTGTTTGTTACAACACTTATAACTCGAGAACGGCTGGACCGATTCCCATGGTTTTTGATTTGTTGAATTTTTCTCCGTCCAGAATAGCAGAATAACTATTAAAAACATTGGAAAATTTACGAAAAAAATAAAATAAAAGAAAAATCATTTTTCCATACAAAATGTTCGTGGATGTCGGACCTGTCAAACGTGACGTTAACGTGCGTACGTCAAATGTATGCGTGCGTTCAGAAATGTGGGTATAGGATAATAAGTATTAAAACATTGACAAAATTGTCGAAAAATTAAATTTGAAAACGGATTGGGATATTTATTGATTTTCAATTAAATGTCAAATCGATTGGTCTAACTTTTACGTCGCGAAAGTTGTCCGTTGTTGTTTTGAAAATTGTTTATGAATGAATGCTTGAAAATGAATATTAATTGGTTGTCAAGTGTCATGGTACTTTATTTTGTGACATAGTAAAATACTGAACTTAATATTTACCCACTGCTGGGTAATATTTACCCACTGCTGGGTAATATTAAATACGGGTCTTCCTTCAACTGAATATGTTTCGAGCATACTCCACCACGCTGCTCAACTGCGAGTTGGCGGACGCCAGTAATTTCAAGCCGCCTAAAGGCCACTTGGCTTAACGACTGCCATCTAATGATAACAACCAGGACCGACAGCTTAACGTGCCTTCCGAAGCACGGAGGAGCTCGAGATAATCTAATGATAACAACCGGGACCGACGTCTTACGTGCCTTCCGAAGCACAGAGGAGCTCGAGATAATCTAATGATAACAACCGGGACCGACGTCTTACGTGCCTTCCGAAGCACGGAGGAGCTCGAGATAATCTAATGATAACAACCGGGACCGACGTCTTACGTGCCTTCCGAAGCACGGAGGACCTCGAGTTAATCTAATGATTACAACCGGGACCGACGTCTTACGTGCCTTCCGAAGCACGGAGGAGCTCGAGATAATCTAATGATAACAACCGGGACCGACGGATTAACGTGCCCTCCGAAGCACGGAGGACCTCGAGTTAATCTAATGATTACAACCGGGACCGACAGATTAACGTACCTTCCGAAGCACGGAGGAGCTCGAGATAATATAAACTCATCCATGGACAGGCTACGGTTGACGTTGCTTAACTTGCGTGTACAATTAGACTGACACGTGCAATGACGCCATCGTGCTTCTCTATTATTTTCTATTATTCATTATATTAATTTCAAGACATCATAAATTTTGTTCAACTAATATGTATACCACGACATTCATTGACAATTAGGCGGTACAAGGTTCGCCGGGCCAGCTAGTATTGAATAAACAAAAATAATTACAAACGCATTTTTAAAATTCTTTCCCTAGCAATAGCTGTAGGCTAATTTTATAAATAACATAATAATTAATATGCTATATTTTAATTACTAGCTTCATGATGATCGAGTAACGTAAATTTTATTGCACCTTTGTGAAGCTGGGTCTGGTCGCTTTTGGTTAGTATTTGGTTGTTGAAATCTCGACTGACTATTATTTATATTGTGTGTAAATTTTGAAGCAATTATTCAGTGTTGCATAATTTTTATTTCATATCATGCTTACGCGTCAATTCTGTTTAACAGTCTTCACGTAAATGTATTGAATGACATCGTAGTGACGCGGGTGTCAGATGGTTCTTGTAAAGTAGTTGACAATTGAAACTGTCAGTGATTTTTATTAACTATCCGCCCACTTGGTCACCAAAATCGGGCATTTTTAATAGTTTTTATTTATCCAGTATCAATTCCCTTATCAAGACGAATCTAATGACGTGTCATCATCAGCCTGTCCACTGCTGGATATAGGCGTTACTTAGTGCCTTCTGCATCCAACTGCTTCCGGCCCTTCTAGGTTTAACTAGCCAAACTTAAAATATCTCAGAAATGGTAGACTTCCGCGTCCAGGTGTTCATATACAAAGTTGTTGCAAATGACCTGTACCCCTATATATAATAATATTGTGTATAACCCCTGATATATAATATTGTATGTGACTGTACCTGAATTAGGTAATTATTTGTTCCTTGTAGGTACTGGTTAATCACGTGGTCAAATGTATTTCTGATTAATATTATTTATATGTATAGGTAATTTAGTTGCATTTGCCGATGATATATCGTATTTGTCGGCAAAAACATAGAAGACCTTCAGGAAAAAATAAATATGTAGTGTTATAAATGACGTAGAGCCATAGTCCATCAAATATTGCTCGCGCGCCGTCACCCCCGCTCCCATCACAGTCATCTCCCGAGTTGAGGGAAAATCCCGAGAACATGAGACTCTTTTTTATACCACTAAAGTGACAAACAAGCATACGGCCCGTCTGATGGAAAGCACTTACCGTAGCCTGTGAACACCTGTAACACCAGGGGCATCACACGCGTCCTGTAAAAACTACTTCACGCCTTTCTTGAAGAACCCCATGCTGTAGTCTCCTGAGAAAACCTCGACAGGCAGTTCATTCCTCAGCTTGATAGTACGCGGGAGAAAACTTGTCTGGAACTGTACAGTACGCGGCCACGGCTGCAATGTGTGAGGATGAATTCCGTGTTGATGGCGAGCGGTGCGACTGCAGAACTCTCTGCGTAAAACTTGAAAAACTACCACTAAGCAACAATATTACTTATCGTTACTCATTTTAAAACGAGTATGTGTTAAGTAGGTATGTAAATACTGTAATATTATGTATACGTAATTAAGTAATACACAAGCAATCTCCATTTTATATAGTAGGAGCAGAAGCTAAGTTTTAAATTAACGATAATAAAAATGATATCGTCATAAAAACTATTTTTTTATGGTTTTCAGGTTTTTAGAGCGACTATATAAAACATCCGTGTTAAGATACTGTAGACGTAGGTAACAAAAGATAATTTTAATGAAGGGTTTTATGGTTCAGTAAAGGAAAACAGGAACCCTAAAGCCGTATATTGGCTTACTTTGTTGCGTTTGTAATAACGTGTTATGATAGGCAACTTTTTTTGGATATGCGCAACGAATATCGAAATTTGTGTTTCACAAAAATGTTCGTCGGTAATCAGATTTTGTATTTCTTTGAACGATATTTGATACACGTTACGTGACAAAAAAATTACGTCCATATATGCAAACCAAATATTCGTGTTTCATGTTCGCGTTTGTTCGTGCGTACACGGCTTTATGATATCTTTGATGTGTACATCTGAAGACCTTTTTCTCCGGAACGCGTTGAGGTATTAAGTTGATTTTAATATCAAATAAGTCAAATATGTCTGCAATGTACCTGCTGCTTCCCGAGCTCCACTAACTTGACACTAAACCGATGATATCCATGACATCTGCTCGGACGAGATTCGGATGGCCCTAGAACAGATGAAAAACGGGAAAGTTACCGGTGAAGTAGTAAGGCTTGTGAACCATTTTTTTTAGTGTCAATTATTTTAAATTTTAATATAACTTTATAGTTACATCACACCCGGCCACTCCATACAAATGTCGCGTAGTTTAGTATTGACATATCCTGGAGCGGGTCACGGCGGGCGTACAACATTACATCAAACTTCTCAACGGGGTATCTACGCGTTGGATCCATATCCCCGCGTGAGTTAAGAGAATAATAATAATAATAAATCTTTATTTCAGGCAAAACACCCATAGTACAAAAAATATACAAAATATTAATAAAAGTCAAAATAAAATAATTTTACAATATAAAATCGTATGAATTATTTCATTAATTAATTTAAAATAAAATAAAAATAAAAAAAAACAATAGTTTTTAAGGTCATTTGATATAATACCTATCTGTTGTAGTTAAAGATCATCTATAACATATAAACCTATATATTATACTTAGATGATATTTCCATGCGCTAAAAAACAATATCTAAGCATTTTGATGCTGAAAACAGTATTTTGTATATTTTATTTTTGTTCAACAGTAAAGAGTATATTGCAGTTAAAAACGGTATAATACTGTTTTTAACAGTACCTATAGTTGGGAACCCTAGTCACAAGACAAACATAACCTAACTGAAATAGTCATTCGGTGCTAGGCTACATTGTCGAACGGTTTCTATTCATTGATCGGGCTAAGGCATAATGTAGTCAATAGACAGCTTGATATTTCACGAAATGCCACAATTGCATGTTACAACCTGACGTTTCATGATGTAGTCAATTTTACTATCTGGCGACGTCGGATATATTGTGCAAGTAAAATTATATGCAACTTGCCAGTGAATTGGATACAGTAGACTTAATAGCTATACAATAATTTCTATGCAAGCATCCGAAATCTATGCCCTCATGCAGACACACGCTACACGATCGTAAACTACGTCCTAATACATGGATGGCATGTCGTACACAACGTTCACTGTTGACCCCCTTTTACAACTTTTTGAATCGTTATATCTCAGAAACGGTGATTTTTAGGTAAAAAAGTATTAATACATTTAGAGATAATTTTATGATCTACAATTTAGTCGTAGGTAATTTTATGATAAAACTTACCGTTTAGCTGAAAATCGAGAATATCCCATTTTTTTACCTTTGACCTCCCGAATTCTTTTTCCGAGTAACGGAACGATGAGGTATTTTAAAATATTATTTTGAATTATGTTTTGAACAATTTTACTCACTTTCAGCTTGTAAATTTTTGTATCTTTGAATATCCAGATTGACCGGACTATTAATAAGGGTTATTTTTCTGTGCAGTGATGTGTGATACCCCTTATATTCTATTTTTTTCTATTTATGAATGAGATGAGATGTAAGAAAGTGGAAAACCAAGAATTTTGTTAGTAAAGACTTAACCGTGAACGTTGTCAACAATGTCGATTGTATATAATTTGTAACACACATGCTATCACACATACTGGCACGTGCAAGTAGCAGTTGTGGCTTTGTATACAGTGCAAGTTACTGGCATGTGTATCCTATCCGGGTATATCTTATAAGCGTATAGTATATCTATTGTATATATTATTTATCTATATCGCCTAGGTAGATTATACTTTCCTAACGAGTATAATTTAAAAGTACATCGCTGGCTAACCATTACAGTTGGAGTTAATTTATATAAATACTGAAACGGAACAAATTACGTCTTAAGTGTATACAGATAGAACAAATATAGAAGTAATTTTTTAGCGCATTCGTTAACCCGCAGGGTATGGTCAATCGCCAGGTACAGACATACATTACAAGATGCGTGAAAACTCCGGATTTTTAATGTTAAAACCCGGACATGTCATCAGTATTTTTTAGTACTAGCACTATTTTTTATTCTCTGACAAGGCGGTTATTCGCACTATGGAGCGGAGGGTAGTGATTTGAAACTTTTAACCCCAGACTACAAATAAAACCCCGCCGCCGCCGGGCGTTCCCCGGACGTCCTCCAAACTTGGACAAATCCGGGGGAACCCAGACTGATGGCAACGCTACATAGATGGGTACCGGTACCTATCTATGCACCTACCTATCTATATCACCTATATATATGTATCTATGTACCTACAAATACAACAAATAAGTATGATGGTATGACTTCTACTTCTGAAGTAAATTACATCATGTTTTTTATTCTAATGACGCAAAGATGGAAGATAACGTCGTGTGCAAATTAATTTGCTCACTTTTTTTGTCAATTTGACAATACGATAATAACCTAAGATATAGATAAACTTTTTATATTGTAGCTGATTAATTTCAGTATTGCATTTTTTTTTGAAAATATTATTTCGAACCATTACAAAAATATTTTTCAGTACAGTTCCTTTCACAAAAAAACACTTGTCACTTTTTTATTTTGAGTAACATTTTTAAGTCGCCATCGACAATCCTTATTCGTCCCACTGCTAGGATACGGGTCCCCCCTCAATTGAAGGGGTTTAGAGCATATTCCACCACGCTGCTCAACTACGTAAATAGTACCTACCTACTAAAGTTAAGTTAGTAGGTAAATTGTCAACTATAATTTAGCTGACACGTATGAATGTGATGCTCACGTTGTACCTAGTTGCAATTTACCGCAGTAATGCATCATTGCACGCGATCGCAATCATGGTTTGTTAGAATCATAGATGTATGAAATTTTTGCTCCGATTTGATAGAAATCATCTTTTCATTCTGACTATCAAGGTTCTAAGGGCAAACTGGGAGACTTACTTCTACTGCTTTTGCATTAAGTTCGCCATTTGTGTCCATACAAACATTGCAGTGCAATAAAGTTTAAATCAATGCATACTCGTAAATCATACATTTTGAAATTTTAGAATTCTGATTGGAATATTTTTTTCTTGTATTAAGTATCCCACTTGCTTTTTTTTATAATGTTTTATATGGTCTGGTACTCGAGAATGCAGATAAATTAAATATGCCTCACCGCGTGCATGTTGTGTACTCTGCCGACTAACGAAAGAGGCTCTGGCCAAAGAGATAGGGTAGAGTGTATTTGCGCGACTGGGGTAGTATCTCCACCTTACAGAATAACGTAGCCAAATAACAATTCTCTTGAGGGTTGTTGTGTTCCTGCAAGTTAGTGAGGTCACCAGAAAGGAAGGAGCAGCCGCGTTGGCAGCGGGAGTGATGGCGCGCGAGCCATAGTTCGTGTTGCAAACGTTAATCTGGCTACGGGTAACGCTTTACATCAGGCGGGCGTATGCTTGTGTGCAAAAGTAAATGCATCCGAATGATAAGTCAGCATGAGCTGCATGACACGCAGTTACAAACGTAACTTAACCCATTCACTACACAGGCCGCCCATCGTTGTCCCAAAAACATTAATCATATGCGAAAGCCGCCCATCGTAGTTTAGGTTTTGTATTTCATGTCTAGGCTTAATAGTATGTATGGCGGCGTGAGCGTTAAGTTCTTAATATGTAAGCCGGCAACGAATGGGTTAAAAAATATGTGTTTTTGTCGATTGACTGCGCTTATCTCGGAAATCCCTTGACGGATTTCATTGGGCACGACGTTCGTGTCAGTAAGGGCTGTCCTTGTACGGCTTTGTTTACGGATGTTGTAACTTAGTAACACAGAATAGAATATTTGACGTGGTAATTGCTCTATCTAAAGTGGTTGATATTTGTTACAATTTTGTTTTTTTTAGGGCTAAACTACTCTTCAATTCTTGAGAGGCATAATAAGTAACGGCACAGTAATTCATTGGTGGAGCCTCGTCGGTGGATCCTAGAAGAATGAGGGATATTAGTATATTAAATTTGTATGCTATGAAGATCTCTCAAACGGACGTTTTCGACTCGATTTCGAGTTTACTCTTCTACTCTTCTCTGCTTCTTTCAAAAATAAATATACATATCCCAACAACTTACCACCCTAGAAGGCCAATTAGTCTTGCAGTAGAATATAGTAGTGTAAACTATCGTAGAAATTCATACTTTATTCGTGCACCTAATACTTTAAATAAGCTGGTCGACACATTAGATATAGACTTATTTAATACAAAAATTAATTCTTTGAAAAATATTTTGGCGAAAAATTGGTTCGACATGGTTCCTTGATATTCTTCTTGTTTACCTCTGTAGTATAAGTAAGCATGTAGATTTTTATATGCGAAAACATGTTAATAGTTTTTAGACATTAATCGTTAATACTGTAATTAGTTTTTGTATACTGTTTGTTTTCCGAAGAAAATAAAATAAATAAATAAATAAATTTACTGGGACAAGAAATCGATCTAGCTACATTTCAATTCTCGGAAAAATCATTTTTTCTTGAAAAACACATGCTATTCTGATACTATGTATGTATGCCAAGACGATTTCGCAAACAGCTCTGTATATTTCGATAAAGTTTACGGGGACAAGAAATCGATCGAGCTAGGTTCTCGGAAAATTCGTTTTCGCCAAAAAAGCTGAGCAAAGCTAGTTCATCCAGGTACTTTATTTTTTATCGTTTATGTAACTAACTTGGCTTTTATTATTTTAGTTTAATTTAATTCAAGCCTTTTATTATTTTAGTTTAGAACATTTTCAAATAAAGATTGACTAAGAATTTTTTTTTTACAATTCAATTTTTAAACATTGGTGCAATGAATTGTATTTTCTCCAAATTCTCTCCATTAGAAAAAGCTACAGAAGTAAAAATAAATAAACAATATTCTTGGACAAATTACACACAGCCATCTAGTCCAGAACTAAGCAAAGCTTGTACTGTGGGTACTAGATAACTGATATAATACTTAAATACATTTTTTATGCAAGTGCATGTACATATAATACATAGAAAACACCCAGATCAAGATAAACAAACATGTACATGCACACAAATATTTTTCTTGTGCGGGAATCGAACCCGCGAACTCGGAGTCAAAATGGCCATTGCTAACCATTCAACCACCGAGCTCGTCATACTACAATTCGTAATTATACAATTCAATTTTTAAACATTGGTGCAATGAATTGTATTCTCCATATCCCGAGCTAAAGAAGGATAAAGTGATTGAAAGAAGAAGAAGATTGAAAGTGATGAATATAAATCTTTTTGAATTTGTCCTTTAAGTTCAGTAACAGATTTATTTTTATCGAATGCGTCAACAAGATTTTTACGTCAGGGCAGTGATTGGTCGGATTGTGCGTATCAAAATTTGTCGATAAGCATGCGCCATTTTGTCTGCTTTAGAATGAATTCGGATTTAGTAAGAAGCTATCGTACAATTAAATTTATTCATCGTGAAAGCAATACGCTTTCGTAATCTATTGAAACTAGTTCAATGGCTTATCCAAATGTATGATTTTGGATTATATGAAAAATAACACCGACAATTAACGCGATCGTGCATAAGGGCAATTACATACCTTTATTATTGCTTGACGTTTCGATCTGGTTGCAGGTCGTGGTCACAGACTACTGAGTCGCCTGTGACCATCACAGGCTGACTACTGAGTCGCCTGTGACGCAGTGAGCACGACAACCCGCGACCTCGGGAGTCAATGTCGCTATAGTTAACCATTCGACCACCAAGCTCGTGATATAAAAAAAATAATGCCAACCCGACTTCACGTAGACTTGTTTGTCATTGACAAGCCGTAATAAATATGTAATGCAATGAGATTTTAGCATTCCAATGTACTCCTGTGATGACATCAGACACGAGAACATCATATCCGGATTATTTCCGGAACAGATAGGGAGTTATAGTAACAGCAGCTAACAAACTTGTTTACCTTGGTTGTGTTGATGTGAGTAGATCTTTATGACATGACCGCTTGACCACGTGTGGTATGCCCTTATCGTCTCTAATGATATCAGCAATTAAAGTATCTGGGCGGATTCAAGAATTCCATCCTTTGAAAAAACTTTTCCAGTGAAAAAAAAACACCGTATAAGGAGAGATAGAGGAAGATGGAGATATTACCACAAAAGCACAAGGTCACGGCACCTCACAATACGATACTTGAGATATCGATTTAACCACGATATATCGTGGCATTAAAATCGATTTTTAAAATCGAGTCGTAGTTGTCAAGGGGCCATCCATAAATTACGTCACTCATTAAGGGGGAGGGAGGGGGTCGACGAAGTGTGACATTGTGTGACAAGGGGGCGGGAGGGGTCCTAAATTTTGTGACGTAACATTTCAAAATCAATTATAATCTAAGTGTTAAAACACGAACTTTGAACTATTAACGGAAAACTTAACATTTGCAACTCTAGGTGTAAAATTTCAAAATATGTGATGTCACACTAGGGAAGGGGGGGAGTCTCACAAGTGTGACCAGCTGTGACAAGGACGGGGGGAGTGTTCAAAAAATCATGAAATTCGTGTGACGTAATTTATGGATGGTCTTTAAAGGAGAAATGCGATTTGTACTTCATGAAAGATAGGGATTTTTTTTATAAGTTTTTGTATTTTATTTGCGTTCTCTATTAAAGCAAATGGTTTGACATTATGTATATACTCGTAGATGGGATAGAGGTGAACACCGCGACTGTAAAGATTTGCTGCAAAAATCTTACTCAATACGTACACAGGTATATATGAAGCATGCAAAGAAAGGAAAAGTACGTGAATCCGTGCCGCCGTGAAAGGTTGGCTGGAAGTGATCTCTAATAGGGATAAGTCCGCCTTATTTGTAGTATACTAGGATTGTGTATAACTCTGGGCTGCAGTTTGCCTCTGCCGTTGAACGTAAGAGTGCTAATACATTATGGTCAGACCATATATCCTCCGCCAACCAGCAGTTGAGCAGCGTGGTGGATATGCTCTAAACCCTACGATTGAATGGAGACACGTATCCCAGCAGTGTGATGAATAAGGGTTGTCGTCGACGAGACCACATATGCTCTTAATGCAGTCCTTTGACATTAGATAACAGCACGTTAACCGGTTATTATAAAGTGTTCTCAGTTCAAATTACGGCGATAAGGCCATTTCCTATCGCATTCGTGGTTTGGACATACTTCACATTGCTGTGAGAGATAATACAGCCGGGTTATTGTTAAGGTGATGCATTGATGAACGAAATATTCCATACTCATTATTTGCGAACACGCGCGCTGCTCAGGATTTTTTTCTAATAAGAAAAGTCTATAATTATCCTATTTTTTTAATCCAAATAGCATTTTGAAGTGTGTGCTTTAGACTAACCTATATAAAATTTTAGAGGAATTCCTCTGTCCCTAACAAATTTTTATTTAAACAGGGTTTACATAGCGTTACATTTTTTTCTGTTATAAAAATTAACAATTCTGGTATCTGACAAAATGAAGGTGAAAAGACATTAGAAGTATCAGGTAATCAAAATTACAGCCCTATGTTTTGCAATTGTCGAAATAAATGCAGAAGGCTAATTCTCGTAATTATTTTACGATTGTAGAATGAAAGTTGACCGAATTATTAATTGACTAACAATTATTATACTTCAATTCATTGAATTAATGTCAAATTTTGTTGCTAGCAGAATCCTATTCCTAGTTTGGTAAATTTTCTGTTATATTTCGATATAACTACACTATAATTAAACTTTGAAGTTTCATATTGTGCTACGAGAATACCGAATGTCACATTAGTCAGATCAGATCGAGACTAAATCGAAACTGAATTTTGACTACATTTTAATTACGAGAATTGCCTCTCCGATCTCTGCCTTCAAAAGCATCAAGACGTCGTCTTAACTGGAATGTGTGTATTGAGGACCGGTTTAACAGTGAATGAAAGAATTGAAATTCCTTATTTTGCCTCTGCCCTAGGCCCTTGCGGCTTACTTTGAAACATCTTCGAAAATTTGAACTACTTTATTTTACGTAAATACATCGAATAGTTTTTTTGTAATAAGATCAGGGGGCCTAACGTCTAAGCTGTAGCCGATTACCATTGGGTTCTTTACTTGCGAAAATCGGACTTTTATTTTTTGTGATAAACATCTTCGGTTTTATCGGCAGAACACCTCCGTTCCTGCCGGCTAAGATAATTACTATTAGCGCAAATATAAGGTGAAGTTAGATTTTCGCAATCAAAAAAAAATCAGTTGTAATCGGCTTCAGCTTAGACGATAGGGCCCCTGGTCTCCCAAAACGACTTCAATTCAATTCAGTTTTGCTCTCCTTTCCTTTTTTTTTTCAAATACTTTTTTTTTCACGCACATATGATCACGGACTCGTGTCATATGTAGCGTGAATATATAGCGTGAACGAGTAAAGAAGTACATCATTGAAAGTACTTTCTCACAGGGCGCTTGATTACCTAACAACTGTTTTAGAAATGCCTACCGATGAGTTGGCCCATGTGTTATGTACGTAAGAAAAGTGTCATGCTTCTGCCGCACAGATAACCGCAGCCAAGTAACGCCAGTCGTAGGGACAGGCTATATGCTTATTTGTCACTAAGGTATTAAAAAAGATAGTTAAGTTAAACTAAGATAATTAAGTTCAAAAAAATATGCAATGTGGCTAAAGAAAATTTCTAAAACAAAGCTCAAAAGTTATTTAAATCGCCTTACCTTTACACCTACTCTTCAGTATTGATCAAAGTCCAGTATGACTTGAATATTGTCAATTGTACAAAATTAATTACAATAAAATTATATGAATAATCTGCAAGATAAAGCAATCATTAATACTATGCGTAATTTATGCCTTTTTGAGTAAAATGTTACAAGTGACATTGATTTGTATGTTTCTCAGAGGGGATGTGAGGTCGATACGAGAGAGCGGTAGGGAGTAACAATACATGACACTATTACTTACCTCAAATATCGCTCGTCAGACCTTATTAGCGCCATAGTGCTATGATATCATCAAAGTAAGGTTAATAAAAGGTAGAGAGGTATTGCAGTTTCAGTAGCCTCAAATGATTACCATAAACTTTTAATAATAATAATAATAAAAAAAAAAAAAAAATGACGCTGTCTTTGTCACATCTACTTTTTTGTTAAAATTTTTTATTGTTTGTTATTTTTCATATTCTAACATCATATTCACATTTTTAAAGATATATTTATCAAGCAAGACTATATAATAAATAATATTTAAGAAGCCAAACATTTTAGAGTGAAAAATATAGATAAACAAATATGAGCAAAGAGCACCATGACAATGATTGTCAAAAACGTCAAGTGATAAATACGATGACTATGAAATTATAACAAATATAAATAATGATTACAAGAGCAAGACAGAAACTAGTGTCACAGACCAACGCACGCCCACCACCACCCGCTTCGCCTAGCTCCACGTCATCGGAGGAGCAATATGCCACACCTCCGACCTCCAACGTGTCGAGCGACGAGGACGGGCTATCGCCGCCCCCGTCGCCGCCGAGACCTGCGCGACGAAGAGGACGGCCCCCGCTACCGGCCGGCTTGGGGTCTTCGGGGCACCCTGCCCCGCGACAGGCTCCCGCTACCGGTGGTGTAGTGCGACGCATGAGGTGGACAAATTCTATAAATGAAAACGTCATGCGCGCCTACTATAGGGCAACAGAGGGGGGAAGCAATCTCAGTGCGTATCGTGCTCGTATGCTTCCACTGTTTCAGGTGCTTGAACCGACTGTCACCGTTTCTGTTCAACGTTTGTCGGATCAAGTGAGGGCTATCCAGCGTTGCCGTTTGCTGGATGAGCCTACGCTTGAGCGACTTCGTCGGGAAATGCGACCTGTACACGTAGTCACCGAGGTAAGTCAAACTCCGACTGCGGTGATGCCAAATAACATACATTCGGCAACAACGCAAGCGGAGGATGGACCAGTACCAGATGAATATGTGAACACGAGCGTAGATCCATCCCAGGATGATGAGCAACTGAGGAGGGCATTGGATGAGGCGCTTTATGCGTACAGATCCACACCGATTGCCGAAAGACCGCGCCTACCACGTTTGCCCGTGCATAGACAAAATATGGCACTTATGGGGGCTCTAGACCGCTTACTAGATTCCTACTTGGAATCTAGCCGAGACCTTGCTGATACACACTCGATACTCTACTGTGCAGCCATCGCGGCCTGTCGCTTGGCTCGGGTCAAATTTCCGGATTGTGACCGAGCCTCGCGACCAACTGTCGATGTTCCTGCATGGCAAGTGAGAATCGAGCGGCGTATCAGCGCGGCTAGAGCCCTCATAGGGAAACTAATCTGCTTCAGATCGGGTAATAATCGCCCGAGAGTTATGCGCTTTGTGCACCAAGCATTTGCTGGGACCAATATTAGGCCCCAGGATTATATGCATTGGATCACAGAGCGCATAGACTTTCTGAAGCAGAAAGTGTATGCATGGGCAAACCGTATCCGTCGTTATAGGCAGCGTGTGGATAGGTACCATCAGAATCGGCTTTTCCAATGCAACGAAAGGAAAGTATACCGAACTTGGGAGAGACCCACTAACAGTGTGGTTGATAGACAACTTCCGACCGCTAATGCTGTGTCACAGTTCTGGCAAAGCATTTGGTCGGTGCCTATCAACCACACCGAGGGAGCATGGATTGACGTTGTCGAGCGAGCGTGTGAGTCGATCGGAAACATGGAGGCTATTTCCATCAGCCCCCAGGACGTTAGCTGTGCAATCCGAACGGTAAATAACTGGAAAGCTCCAGGACCGGACGGATTGCACAACTTTTGGCTCAAGTGGTTCCGTCGCTCGCATGCTCTCTTGGCAACTCAGTTCCAAGAAGCTCTTGAAGTTGGATCTCTACCAAGTTTTATGACCGGTGGTATTACTTTCCTGCTCTATAAAAATGGTAGTGCCACGGAAGCTAAGAACTATAGACCCATCACGTGCTTGCCAACATTGTACAAGCTCCTTACATCCATTCTGACATCTAAAATTACTAAACACATTGAGTGTAATAATATTTTGGCCATCGCTCAGAATGGGTGTAGGGTTGGGTCCCGTGGTACTAAAGAGCTCCTTCTCATTGACACAGCCGTTTGCCAACAGGTCCGCCGAAACAGGAAGAACCTCTCTGCCGCCTGGATTGACTACAAAAAGGCCTATGATTCGGTGCCTCATTCATGGCTGAGGAGGGTGCTGGAGTTGTATAAAATAGATTCAACTCTATGCTCCTTTCTCGGCTCATGTATGGGGCAGTGGACCACAGTCCTTTGTCAACCGGGTTACCGAGTTTCTCCTGAGTCGGTGGACCGTATAAGGATTGAACGTGGTATCTTCCAGGGTGACAGCCTGAGCCCGTTATGGTTTTGTCTAGCTCTGAATCCACTTAGCACTCTGTTAAGGGATTCAGGGTTAGGCATCCGACTTCATAAAGAGGGTGAGATCATCTCTCATCTGCTGTATATGGATGACCTCAAGTTGTTTGCACCAAACAAACCAGACCTTTTGGAGTTACTAAAAGTAACAGAAACTTTCAGTAACGCCATTTGTATGGAGTTTGGTGTTGACAAATGTGCGGTCATGCATGTACAGCGGGGTAGAGTTGCAAACTCGGAAAGTTTGCAACTCTCGGAGACGATGTCCCTCAGATCTCTTTCTGAAGTCGAAACCTACAAATATCTTGGTATGTCGGAGTCTTTAGGTATGGCCGCCGGGGACATAAAACAATCGGTGACGGACCGATTCTTTGGTCGCCTGACAAAAGTCTTAAAAAGTCTGTTGTCGGGTGGTAATAAGGTTCGGGCCTTCAACGGTTGGGTTATGCCCCTGCTGATATACACCTTCGGCATACTAAGGTGGACTCAGAAGGAACTGGACGCCCTGGATGTAAAGGTCCGAAAACTGCTTACGACGTATCGCATGCATCACCCACGATCATCAGTGATGAGATTGTACATCCCACGGAAGTGTGGGGGTCGTGGCTTTTTAAATGCCAAAAACCTACACAACCGTGAGGTGTGCAATCTCAGGGAATATTTCCTAAACTGTGATAGTGGGATGCATCGCGACGTTGTAGCAGTTGATAAGGGCCTTACACCACTATCCTTGGCAAACGAGAATTGGCGTAAACCATCTGTGCTTACCACCCAGGGCCGCAAGGATATATGGAAGAGCAAGGAGCTACATGGGCGATTCTACCGGGCTCTGAATGGGCCTGATGTAGACTCGCTCGCGTCGGTGGCCTGGCTACGTTTCGGCAACCTCTTTGGGGAAACCGAAGGTTTTGTCTGTGCAATTACGGACGAAGTTATCAAGACGAATAACTACCGGAAATATATCCTGAAGGACGGTACGGTCGACATCTGTCGAGCATGCCACCGTCCCGGTGAGTCACTCAGGCATATTGTTTCCGGTTGTTCTCATCTTGCTAACGGCGAGTACTTGCATAGACACAATCAAGTAGCTAGGATTATACACCAGCAACTTGCTCTTAAATATCGCCTTGTGAGCTCTGAAGTACCATACTACAGGTATGCACCTGCGCCAGTTCTCGAGAACGGTAGTGTCACGCTCTACTGGGACCGGTCTATTATCACGGACAGAACTATTGTCGCAAATAGACCTGATATCGTGGTATTAGACCGGGTGACGAACCGTGCAATTCTTGTTGACGTCACCATTCCCCATGATGAGAACCTCGTTAAGGCCGAGAAAGAGAAACTTTCTAAGTACTTGGACTTGGCCCACGAGGTTACCAACATGTGGCATGTGGACTCAACGATTATTGTTCCGATAGTCGTATCAGTAAACGGACTTATAGCTAAGAGCCTCGACCATCACCTCGAGAGGCTCTCGCTAGGCAGTTGGGTCAAGAACCAGCTACAGAAGGCGGTTCTCCTGGACACGGCCCGCATCGTGAGAAGGTTCCTCACTCTGGAGCCCTGACCACCGGTAGTTTGAGTCTTCGCTCCACTATCGGCGGGTGCCCCTGTTTTTTTATATTTTTAAATGTATTTTTTTTTATATATTTATATTTAAAAATGTAAAAAAAAGGAGAAAAATATTAAATAAATGGTATAATAATAATAATAATAAGCCTCTCTACCGTACTACAGGTATATGCCGGAAGCAGTTCTCGAAAATGACCATGCCACATTATACTGGGATCGATCTATTATCACTGACAGGACTATTGTAGCCAATAAACCTGACATCGTGATAATAGATCGATCAACGCGCCAAGCAGTCATTGTTGATGTCGCTATCCCACATGACGTTAATCTCGTGAAAGCTGAAAAAGATAAATTATCTAAGTATCTTGATTTAGCTCATGAGATTACCGCCATGTGGGACGTCGATTCAACAGTGATTGTTCCGATAGTTGTGACGGTTAATGGTTTAATCGCCAAGAGCTTCGACCAACACCTCAAGAAGCTCGCGTTGGGAAGCTGGATCAAGGGTCAGATACAGAAAGCTGTCCTCCTCAGCACGGCACGTATTGTGAGGAGGTTTCTGTCTCTGTGACCTTGACCACCGATAGTTTGGACCTTGTTCCCGCTATCGGGAGGGATTCTGTTTTTTTATATTTTTTAATGTATATTTTTTTTTTTTATATTATATATTAAAAAATGTATGAAATAAGATATTAAAAATAAATAAATGTCATAATAAGCCTCTCAAAAACCAACCCCACGTCCAGGCTGAACATCTAAGCACACGTGAGAGGCGGACGCGTACAATGAAAACTTACGTGACTAACGGGGCAAGTGGTAAATCCAAGCTAAGGTGGAACAGCATATGCCGAGAGCTGCATGACTATGGGAGAGCATAGTCTCAAATATGCGAACTCTGGATACCTGGGGACCTCCAGTTTCAACCTTAACCCTTGCCATGGTGAACGCAGGGCTCTGCCGTGGTCGACTTTAAGTCCCTAGCTGCTCGTGGGAACTCAATGAGAAATATTAAAAGAAAAACATCTACCCAGCCACAGGCTGTTGTAGCGGAGTCTTCGACTCAAAATTTATCAGTAAATCATCCACAGAACCCTCTAATAGAACAGACGGACGTACAGACTAGCACAAACCCAGTCCGAAGAAGTAGTAGAAAAACATGTAACAGATACAGAAGTCCATCGCCATCCAATTCTGACATACAAGAACCCTTTAGTCCAAGCACAGAATCTTTCACTCCATCATTAGAAACTGTGGATGAAGAAGAACTATCAACTCCCAATTTCGATGTTGCGCGGGAGGGAAACCCCCTTTTACCTGCGTCCACGA
This sequence comes from Hypsopygia costalis, assembly GCA_937001555.2. Taxonomy (NCBI): domain Eukaryota; kingdom Metazoa; phylum Arthropoda; class Insecta; order Lepidoptera; family Pyralidae; genus Hypsopygia; species Hypsopygia costalis. The sequence goes on along the minus strand of OW443343.2, from coordinate 9,886,139 downwards.
AGGCGGGAAAGACAAGAGTACGTATGAAATGGAGCCCAGATGTGAACAAATTTATCATGCGTACATACTTTTATATAACTAAGAACGAGACAGACATGACTATGTATAGGAAAAGACTCCATGAACTTTTCTGTCAGCAATACCCGGAAGTGAATATATCTGAACAAAGACTTGCGGATCAAAAAAGAGCGATTATAAACAATAAATACCTTGCAGAAACTGAGTTAAATCAGCTAAAAGTCGACGTGAGAAGAGAACTGGAACGTAATTGCGATAATGTACAGGAACACAGACATACAGAAATAAATAACCTAGCAACGACACCTAACACAGTAACACATACCGTACATAGTCCACTTATACAAAACAACCAAATAGATATACAGTATGACCAATTTGACCCTGTCATGCTCACACATGATATTGTAAACCCTACTCAAATATCGCATATTAGTACACAAACAGATAACACAACAATTCTCTTAGAAAACGAAATTGAATGTCTTCATACACCTGCTGAGAACACCGATAGCGTAGTAGAACAAATGTATACAAAATTGCAATCAGCCTTAATTCAATATAGGGGAATGGATCCGACAGTTAGACCAAAATTACCAAAACTTAGGTACAGTAAAGAGCTAACGAGACTACTTAACTTATTTAATGAACAGATACTGAGTCGAGTTATTTCCAGTGACTTACAATTAATCGATACACATACACTTATATATTGTACAGCACTCACAATTTCACAAGAATTGGGATACAAAATAGGACACAACACAGAAGGTCAGCCATACAAGAAACATCGAAAACCGTCATGGCAAATCAGACTAGAAAAAGACGTTACGTTGCTTAGAGCGGATATAGGTAGACTCACACAGTACATAAATAACAATAGATCAAAGAATGTCGTAGAACACGTACAGGAAATATTTGAAAACATGAGGAAACATACGAAATATGACAGTGATAATAAAAAACCCGAAGAATTCCTAGATACATTGAAGCAGAGACTAGCACTAAAAGTGAATAGACTGGCTAGGTATAACAAATCTTTTAAAAGAAAGAATGATAATATAATGTTTAAAACCAGTGAAAAATCCTTCTATAGAAACCTAAACTCAGATAGCAGCAATCATAGTGTAAACACAGATATACCTTCTACAGAAGAGCTTGAAAAGTTTTGGTCATCGATATGGGAAACAGATATTCAACATAATACAGAGGCAGAATGGATAGCAGAGGAGGAAAATAGATGGAGAGAAATTACAGAAATGAATTTTGAAGATATAAACGAAACAGATATTCAGAACGTAACTAGTAGATTGCATAACTGAAAATCGCCAGGCGTCGATAAAATTCATAATTTTTGGTTCAAAAAACTCTATACACTTCACAAAACAATGGCAATCAACATTACAGATGTTATTCAAGGAAAACAGAGTTTACCACAGTTCATCACAAAGGGATTAACTTATATGATACCAAAAGGCGCATACACGACACAACCATCACAATATAGACCAATTACTTGTTTACCCACTATATACAAAATTATAACATCTATCATCACCTCTAAAATCAATATGCACATTGACCAAAACAACATACTAGCAGAAGAACAGAAGGGATGCAGAAAAGGGCACATGGGATGTAAAGAACAACTGATAATCGATTCCATTATTCACAAACACGCAGCTACAAAAAAAAGAAATTTACATTGTGCCTACATCGATTATCAAAAAGCTTTAGATAGTATACCTCACTCCTGGCTGCTACACATTCTAAAAATATATAAAATAGACAAACACGTAATTTCTTTTCTTCAAAATACAATGGCACAATGGAAAACTACCCTTTGCTTAACCAACCACCAAAATTATATAACTACCAGAGAAATATCTATCAAAAAAGGAATATATCAAGGAGATTCCCTTAGCCCCTTATGGTTTTGCCTAGCTCTTAACCCATTATCGCACTTGCTTAACAGCCGGCCGGCCGGATATTGCCTTAAACATGAAAATACACAAACACCTATTACGCATTTAATTTATATGGACGATATAAAACTGTATGCTAAAACGGAACGGGAAATTCATAAGTTAATTGACACGACTACAACTTTTAGTAAAGATATTAACATGCAATTTGGTTTAGATAAATGTAAATTACTACACATAGTAAAGGGCAAGATCCGTTCTGGCGGATACACGGTAAACGAAACCGAAACAATAGCTGCAATGGAGCCAAATGATTTATATAAATACTTAGGTTACTATCAACTAAAAGGTATAGATCATACAGGTATTAAAAAGACATTACAGAATGAATACAGACGAAGAGTTACAAAAATAGCAAGAAGTCAGCTAACAGGAAAAAATCTAATTAAAGCAATAAATACATACTGTATACCGATACTTACGTATTCTTTCGGTGTCATAAAGTGGAGTAAATCTAATATAGCTAAAATAGAACGTCTAACCAGAACTACACTAACTAAGCACAATCACCTACATCCCAAATCAGCAATAGAACGAATGGTTATAAAACGAGAAAATGGTGGGAGGGGCCTGATTAACATAACCGCTCTATGGAAAAAACAAATACAAACCCTTCAAACCTTTTTCTACAAAAAATCCCTTACAAGCAATATACACAAAGCGATAGTACACAACGACACCAACTACACACCACTTAATCTAATAGACAGACAGACAGACACACCGGACACTATAAGCACACAAAAGGAAAGCAATAAAATAGAGCAATGGAAGAAAAAAGCACTACACGGCCGACATCCACATGATTTGCAGCAGCCACATATTGATGCTGAAGCTTCAAATAAGTGGCTCAAAATTGGTGCACTGTTTCCAGAAACTGAAGGATTCGCCATAGCCATTCAGGATCAGGTTATTTATACTAAAAACTATAAAAAATATATTATCAAAGATCCTAGTGCTAACGATGATAGATGTCGTAAATGTCATATACACTCTGAAACTATACAACACATAACTGGAGCCTGCCCAAACCTCACACAAACGGACTACACACACAGACACAATCAAATAGCGAACATCATTCATCAGAAATTAGCGCTGAAGCACAACCTCGTACAGGCATCACACAAACATACACCATACTATAAGTACACACCTGACCCAGTCCTGGAAAATAGTACGCACAAATTATACTATGATCGTAGTATACTAACAGATAAAACCATACATTATAATAGGCCGGATATCACTCTACAAGATAAAATAAATAAAATCACATATCTCATAGATATCGCAGTACCAAATACACATAACATAACTAAAACAATAACCGAGAAAGTACATAAATACAATGATTTAAAAGAGGAAGTTTTAAGAATATGGAAACAGGATAAAGTTTTTATAGTCCCAGTAGTTCTATCCACGACGGGTATTATCCCAAATCATTTACACCATTCATTAAAACTTCTAGACCTCCACGCCACCACTTACATAACTATGCAGAAAGCTGCAATCCTGAACACATGCCGAACTGTCAGGAAGTTCATGGATTTACCGGACATAGGAAATACAACATCATAGCCAAATGACAGAAATTCAATACATTAATCCCTCTCAATGTCATTCACTTGGTTTTGGCCCGTGAATGTCATTTAATACATACCAGCCGTTAAAAAGCTGAGAAAAATTAAAAAATACGAAATAATAATAATAATAAGCATTTATTGTCAGAAAAATAACATACAAGAACAACAATTACAACGTATCAACATGAAAGGACATTCTTGACAATTGGATTATACTCAGCACTGTACTGCATAGACAGATGTCTACACAGGGCTGATTTTCAGTATAACCCATGCTCGAGCTCAGGTGTTAGTCGAGAAACAATTGTAAACCCACGGGTTACTCAAGGAAATTATACAATAATATTAAAGTGTGAACTAATCTACGGACATATGAACATGAAATATGAAAACAAAATAAAGAAAACAAAAATGCCTGTTTATACTATATAAGCCTGAAAGGTACACAGCAATACCAGTTTGATATTTATTATAGTGTTGCATTTGCGTATTTGTGTGGGACTGTATGTCTGTGTATTTTATATGTGTGTGTGTGTATGTATGTGTGTGTGCGTGGGTGCCTCCGAGCGTTTGTGTGTGTGTTTGTGTGTGTATATTTGTGTGTGTGTGTGTGTGTGCGCGCGTGTATGTGTGTGTGTGTGTGTGTGTGTATATATGCGTTAAGATAATGAGTTCCTTTTTATCCTGTTTTAAAGTTGGCTTCAAAATCAGCTCTTACTCTTTCTACAAGTATGGCCTTGTACTTCGTTTTAAATAGATAAATATTAGTAGATTGCTACTAATATTTATCCTTAAGGGAGGCGGCAAATTATTCCAAATTTTAGAGGCACTGTAATTGAAGCAGCCCTTAAAGCCAGTAGTTTTGTGTTTGGGTATAACTAGAGCATGTAGAGACTGAGACCGAGTGTTGAATGAGTGACAATCCTCAACCCATGTTAGTTTTTCAAAGAGATACTCTGGTTTTTTACTCCAGATTATCCTTTGAGTCGTGCAAGCCAGATGTATTTCTCTTCTAATTTTCATATTGAATATATTATTCCTAATAAGGTAAGGAGTAACATGCTCTCTTCTGGGTATGCCAAAGCAGAATCTTGCACACGCATTCTGGACTCGTTGAATTGCATTTTCTGTCTTGATGTACAATCGTGGGCCATAAACTGCACTGCAGTAGTTAAAAGGTGATAATATTAGAAGGTCACATAAAAGCACCCTTACATCTTCCGAAATCTGATTCCTTATGGCATATAAAACTTTTAGTTTGTAAAAAGCTGCTCTGATTTTTTCATTTATATGTTTAACAAAACGCATCTCGCTGTCTATAATTAGTCCAAGATTTCTAGCCTCAGTCTCCATTGGCACATTAACTCCGTTGATAGTAACTATCGGCGTATGATTTTGTATATTCTTAACTTGTGTTTTAGTACCCAATATTAATAATTTTGATTTGGAGGGATTTAAAATAAGTGAGTTTCGAGTAGCCCATTTGTATATTTCGTTTAAGTCACTGTTAATTTTACCCATAGCTTGTACGGTATCACTGGCCTTGAACGAATAATAAATTTGAGTGTCGTCCGCATACAGATGATATTTACAACTTTTTATGTGCACCGGCAAGTCCGCGGTAAAGATAGAAAACAAAATTGGGCTCAAAATTGACCCTTGAGGTACTCCACGACTCAGTTTTCCCACATTTGATGTAAGTTTAATGCCGTTCTGAGATGTCGTCTCAACGATCTGTTCCCTGTTTATTAAGTAAGCAAGAAACCATTTACATGCATCTTCCGCAAATCCATAGTAAGATAACTTTGCCACCAGTAACTCAGGGTTTAAACTATCAAATGCGCGGGAGAAGTCGAGCAGAATGAGAGCACTACCAAGTCCCGCATCAGAAGACGTCAGTATATCATCTGTTACATGTAATAGAGCCGTTTCCGTACCATGTCCCTTTCGGAATCCGGATTGATATGCAGGAATTATATTTTCGGAACATACATATTTTTCTACTTGAATCAATATAACCCTCTCTAGAACCTTTGACAATATAGGGAGAATACTAATCGGCCGTAAATCTTTAAGTTGCTCAATAGTTTGGGATTTTGGTATAGGCTTAACAAGAGCTATCTTCCAGCTATCGGGAAAATATTGTAACTCAATACAACGGTTTATAATAGCCGTAATAGCCATGAGACTTTCAGGTAGGGTAAGTTTGATCATGTCGGCACTAATGCCATCATGTCCTACTGCGTTCGTATGGATGTTATAAATAATTTTACGTACAGTTTCCGAAGTGACACTTCGAATGGTGAATACACTATTTGTGAATTTGTTTTCTTGATAAAACCTTAAAGTCTCACGGTCTATCCTCCCGTCACCTGGAATAGTTAAAAAGTGATTATTAATTAAGTTGGGGTCATTTAAATTTTCCGGAATATATGCAGGGTCTTTATTAAATGTTTTGATCTTTTTAAAATACTTCCACATTTTCTTAGGTTGATTTATATTCTTATTTATATAATACGTAAAATAAGCTCTCTTTTCTCTTTCTATGGCTCCTGTAACTAAATTTTTAAGACTCTTATAATACTCCTTGGATGAGCTGATTTTTTTTTTATGGGCATTTACCAAAGCTTTATCCCTCAAAGACATCATAAATCTAATCGTATCCGTAATCCACGGCTTAGGCGACTCTTTTATAAATTTTCTCTTAATAGGAGCGTGCTTGTCAAAAATGTTAATTATCTTTTCATTAAATTTTGTAATCATTAGTTGAGGATCGGCAGTATTAATAATATCATTCCACGGAATGGATTTAAGGTCATTATTAAAAAGAGTTTCATTGATACCTCTGAACGAGCGGTTTTCCACAAAACGCGGGACAGGCTTTGGTTTTTTTATACTAAACTCGCTCAGTACTAACGCATGATCACTCAAACACGAATTATGGATAACAGCAACTTTTTTACACTTATGTGGTACATCTGTTATGATCAGATCAATTAGAGTTTCTGAGTGTTCTGATATTCTAGTTGGCTCTCGGACAATTTGTTCTAGATTGAACTGAGTAATAAGACTTAATAACTCTTTTGACTTTGGGCTATCAGGATCCTTAAGATCTACATTAAAATCCGTTAATAGACATACTTTTGATATAGATTCCTCAAGACAGAAACAATATGCTTGTATACCATTTTTTTTTGTTTTGTTATTTAAAGACGTCACAATAATATAACTAAAGGTGAAAAAAGAAATAAGAATACTAAGAATGTACCCTATCATGATTCTAGACTCTCACAACTCGATTCTGTACACTTGACCTTCGAAGTTGATCGATTTGCTTCACTTTAATGGTATCTCTGGCGGCCATAAAAATCAATCACAATGCTAGGGCTTATTAGATGGGTGGCCCATTTCTTTCGCTATGATCACTCGTTAGCTCGTAATATGACTTAATCAGAAACAAATTACAATTTAGTTAATTTTAATAATTTATGTAATAATATAAAAAGAGAAAACAAAGAAAGCCCTGGGATAGAGCGCAGTAATGGAAAAAGCGACTGGAAGCGGATGGATGCAGAAAGCAAAGAACCGGAGGGAATAACTATAGGGGTATAAGGGGTATAGCGGTAGGGTATAAGGTATATATGAGGGAAGGCAGTGGATAAATACAGGTTGTTGATGATGATGCATTTAAAATTATAGATATACAGTCGTCAAATTTGAGATATCCAGGGGCCCTACCGCCTAAACTGAAGTCTATTCAGGTCGAACTTTTTGGTTTCGAAAATAGAACTTAGATTTATGTTAGTGCCAACTTCTTCAGCTTAGTTGATAGAACTCCAGAGTCTACAAACTAAGCTAAATGTGATTGCCACTAATCTCTGGCAAAGTATGATTTTCGCGATCAAAAAGTCCTATCTAAATAAGCTTCAGCTTAGGCGATGGGCCCCTGGTCGGGTGATCGGGGAGTGCCTATGACCGATATAATAACGAAGGTTGATAATGGTCAGGTTCTAGTAGACAACGTCCGGTTGATGAAAATACGTATTACAACGTTTTTTCATAAAATAATAATGATTTGCACTTCTATTTACAAGTGATCGATAGCGTATCTGTCAGATGTAAAGATTTTAAAAATCAATTGTTGCCTTTATCACGCATGATTAAAGCTGACAAGGACATTTTGAGGTGGTGCGATTAGGTAATACAATATTTCAAAGTCAAAACCGAAATCAAAGTTGTGATTTTTTTCTATCTATCCTTTTGCAAAATCTGATGATCTTGAGTGGCAGTATCAGCTATGTCAATATCCACTCATGGTTACCAATTTCTCTGAAAAGATATCATATTTTTCATGAATTCTTAGTCAACTTATTGTTTAAAAGTTTCTGAATTTGTTGATTGTTTGGGTAATCGTGACATCACTAGTAACGCCTGCGGTTATGTATAAAAAAACTGTTTCTCTGGGTTGATTTTGAATCACACCTTGTTGCTGTTTTACACGTCATATTATGTAGTATTTTTAGATACTGTTATTACTTAACCAGTTAATTATTCGTTTCGTTAAACCCGACAACTTCGGTATGTTGTTTACTACCCACCTTTTTATTACTCCATTTATCGTTGTTGGTCTTGACTACTGTTTTGGATGTGATTGGATCCCGAAGTCCTGACGCGTATACGTTGTAAAACATCTTGAACATGAACGTTTAATTCATGATCCATCATAACCCGATATGATGTTTGCATAGCGCAGACTGTTATCTAAGTAATTCGTTATTATATCAAGTTTTTGCTACCATGCGACTTAAGAGATAAGAACATCTGCTGCTATCAGTCGCTCCTCGAATAAGCACCCTGATGGACTGTTTCGTTGTTCTTTGTGAGCTGTTGGCACTAAAATGCTCGTGAACAAAGATCGCGAGTTTTTGCGTTGCCCAGTGGTCGGTCAATTAGAAGAAACAGGATGGAACTTGCAGTGCCCTATGCAAAGTCAGTGGGCCAGACAGCCAAGCAGCGTGTGTGGTATTGTGTACAATCCTGGTTATATTGAACCCACAGTGCAGTGTTACAACAACAGCTATAATGCAAACATAAATCATGTGCCTCAATACTATCCTCCGCAACAGTATCACCATCCAGTTAGATTCGTTCAACCTCCGCCCATAGTGCCGAATTTGCCATGCAATCAAGTTCAACCGTGGAATTACAATTCCATGTGCTTTGACGTCGATGGTCAGCCATGCCAGTACACCCAGATTGTTGATCTGGAAGATTTTATGTGAGTAATTTTCAGTACACGTTGTTTCCTCGTCACGTGGCGGGGTTTTCATGATTAATCTATCCGAATGACTTTTGGTCTATATATTTTCTTTTGGCTGCTTTGTTTGTGCTAATGATTTATTAAGTTCAACATTCCAGTCATGTAACTATGCTCGAATAGTTTGGTTTAGAAGGTGTATTAAAGTTTTATGTAATATGCCCAAGTATAATATTTTATGTAATATTGATGGAATATTGTTTAGAATTTAAATTATTTTAATACGATGCAGGATTTTATATTGTTTGGTTCTGCTCTGATATTCATTTCTGATAAGGTCTGATGTTAAAGTTCGCATACATTAAAATGAAGAGTACATACATAAAGTGTGCGTTATATTAGGAACCAATGAAATCGATCAAAAATATTACATATCATGTTAGCATAACCTCGAAATGTTTAATCTTATCAATAATGTAGTTTATACTTTAATTGAATATTTTAAAGTTAATGTATTATGAATCATACGTTGATCAGCATAAGGTTAAAATTATTTAGAAGCTTTGTTAAATAACTGTTGTCTGTATTCCTCTAAAGTAATGATATTGTTTACGTAATAGAAACACTGGAAATATTCAGAGTCCAATTTTAATCGCTGGATTTACCAAACAATGCCACTTAATCATCCGACTGTTAGTATGGAATAATTTTTAGTAGTGTTGCAAAATGTTCGTTGGAAGCTGATGGATTTAAACTACACAAAACTGATCATTGCACAACTCTGAAATGAAGCCTATATTCGGCAGTGGAATTCCTATAACCTTGTGTGCCGCGGTCCCATGGTGGGTACATTGTTGGTACAGCGCTTGGTACAGAATTTATAGACAGGTCGCGACACGCAAGGGTTTAAAGAATGACGATGGCTACGTAAATTAACTTAAAAAGAGTAATTTTCTTTGTTAGCATATAATACATATATCGTTCTAGTCCAAAAATACTTCTTCAATAACTACTTTTCCATTGGAAAAAGAAATCTCCAGTAAGGCACAGAGGTATAGGTACTCGTACATATTGAATGAAGTTCAAAACATTTTATGCCAATGTATAGCTCATTCTATCAGTTAGGTACGTAACACCAAGATGCTAACAAAAATATTAGAGACATCGCAGTGTATCTCATAAAGGCAACTCGTAAATAGAGATCTGGCAGCGTAAAAGTCTCGTTGATTAAACAATACAATGGAAGCTTGTAAATAAAGTAGTTTAACTATGCAAGTCACTCAATCATCAACAAGAAGTAGAATGAGTGTAATGCCACTTATTATTTGCACCTGTACACTTTTACAAACAAACGTATTCACGTGATTCAGAACCAGAATTAGAAAATTCTGATGTAAGGTCTACGTCCTTTCAATTGTTAAATTTTTATGACATTCGATGTCATAATTTCTTGTGGAAGTATGCCAAGTCCGGAGGCTAGCATCTGACCAAATCACATGTTCGTCTTGTGATTTCACGTAAGAAAGTGGGTGTAGTCCATATTACAAAATATTCTGAATTGAACTTTTTCTTCTTCTAGCGTAGCTATTGTTTGCTAATCCATTAAATCGTTTGAAAAGAATATGTTTTGAATGAATCTTCCTTTATTGAAAAGAAGATCTTTGAATTTATCTCCTTTATTTCAATAAGATCAAGAATATCTTTGAACTTATCGGTTATGTCTCCAATATTTCCGAAATCTTAGTAGAAAAAACATTGACTAAGACTAAGGATACTACATGAAAAAAAGAAGTGTCTAACAGCTCAGTGAAATAATTTCATTTTTTTTTTCATTCTATATTTGTAAAGCATATTCTAAATAGTTCTCTTTCAGTTAGCAACATTCTGATATCATATAAAATTATACAATTTCTCCAAACACAGCTCAAAGTCGTCCAATTTATTTATCTTAACCTGACTTATCAACCACTCAATCATGGTCTCTTCATAATCCTGCATATCGTTTCTAATTTATATAATATTTATTTAATACCTATAATTTGATAAGATTAATTGTTAAATTTGACCCCCTCCAAGATTACGTCACGTCACCCAACAACAAAGAATCACTGTATTTTACAGCAGTACCTTTGTCTGTATTTGAATTGTTACCAACGTCTAAAGATTATCGTCTACAGGTTCAATTGAGTATATTTCCATGTGATAAAAATGATATTCCATGATATTGTTAAAATCCCAAACATATGTTACTAACCAATATATTTATCTACGCATGGCATGTAGATTGATAATATTAGATAGGTACAACGATCACAACTTTGTCCATGTACATTATATCGTAAGAAGTGAAAAATTTAAACATATTTTTTCACCAAATTCAAAAGCACTACAAACAAAAGTTTCTGTTTTTTTAATTGTGATCTAAAAAACTATATTTAGATATACCGTTGTTAAGGTTTATATGTACATATATAATATTTCATTTTTATTATAGCAAAATATATGTGACAGTTGACTTTTTCAGATTCGCTTCACCAAAAAAGATGTCTCCTAAGTACTCGTTACGTGTAGAAGACGACTATATTCCCAAGTTGTTTTATTTGTAAAATAATTTGCCTATTCCGGGACAGCACTGATCCCTTAAATTGAGGAGAGACTGTCTTTGTAGTATAGTCAAATAAGGCACAAAAGGGTCAACCTCTGAGGGGCAAAGCGGGATTATATCGAAATATGAGTGAAAATTAAACAAACTAAGAATGTTACTTTGCCAATAACAAGAATTGATAATAATTAATTAATGAAATCAAGTATATAATTTTAGTCAATTCACAATTCAATCTCGATTCGGTCAACTTTCAATCTGCGTTCGTAGAAAAATTACGAGAATTGGCCTTCTGATGATGAATGAGAGATAATAAGCTGTAAACTATAAAATCTCGTGTCCACATCACAAGATATCAAGGCTCAATCAGTTTTTTGCTAATATCTCCCTTCCTATGATTTTTATGTTAATTGCATCTATTATAAAAATTGTAGAGCATTAAGTTATCTACAAATTTTGTATTCAATATTTTTTCGTGCGATTAACTGCTTTTGAGAGAGAAAGCGGAGAGCAGACGACGCTCAGTCATTCATAGCATTGTACAGGGTCAACCGTGAGATTATCTCTCTTTCCGAGGCGAAACCCTTTATAACTGGACTATAGTATGACTCATCTGTTTGGAATCGTCTTCAGGGTCGTGGTCAGTGTTAGGGTTGTATAAGGAGTGAATGGTCCCGGAGGACCAGTTCCTATATCTTCTCTCTTACGACCGTATGTACGTCTGTGTGCTCTACCGCTTGTATAATGGGTGTTAATATGATGACTACTGCCTCCTTTTCCAATTGCATTAATCTCCACTAATCACTATCGCATCGGCAACCAATTCACCCCCAAACTTTGCAACCGAAATGGCCACGTGCTGAAGGGATTTCTTTCGCTCATTATAGAAATTAACTCCCAATCGATGTTTTTCCAAGAGGAGCATAGAATTTTTCCAATGGAACGGATGTCACAAGTGTTGATGAGTCCATAGGCCGAGTTTATCGAGAAAGCTGATGCATTAAAATGCATCAGAAATTCAATGCAAGAATTGCGGAATGGAGTACATTAATTACTGTCAACATCAATAATACGGTTTTATTCACATAACGTTTTGACCTTTCTGAGAATGTCAAACTGTCAATTGTTTTGATAACTGATTGGTTTCCGTTGTAAATTTCCGGTTCCGAATCCTGATTTAAAAAAATATTGAGTGAATTTTGCGTATTTAAATTTTAACCGGGTTTTGGTACATAATGGTATTTACGATAGAAATTAATAAGGCTTATCCTTTAAAATTGATTTCCGCTTTTACTCTTGTTATGAAGTTTTCTTTCTAATGTGGATGTTATATCTTTCTGCGTTAACCTATATATTCATCCAATCACTGGTATACGACTCTTCCCTCAATCAAGGTTTAGAGCGCACTCCACTTCGGGTTGGCGGAGGGCATTGTTATTATGCCGCCCAAAAACCATTAACTTAACATTCCAGCACGGCTTAGAAGCATGATTATACCAGGGGCCCTACTGCCGTAGCTCAAGCCGATTACCATCGGATTTTTAATTGCGAGAATCAGATTTGAGCTTAAATGTATGGTACTTTAGCTTAGCTGGTAGAAAATCTGCAGCTCTACCGACTAAGTTGAAGATATTTGCCGATAAATAAGATACGTAAGACGTATTTTTCGAATCAAAATATTCGATGGCAATCGGCTTCAGCTTCGGCGGTAGGATCCCAGCTCAACTTCTGTTTTAGTTCCTTATTTTTGTCTTTATTCATGTTAAGTATATTTTTATCAATGGCGGCGCGACTTTATTCGATGCATTGTTTTATTGATACCGGACCAAGATAGTCAATTTTAAGTCTTATATAATTATTTTTGTCACGTATGTTATTATTATTGACTATTAAATATCGCTTAAGGTGACCCTCTCATATGTTCTCATTTTTTATACGATAACCCATCGATAAGTTTTAACGAGTATTGTTTTATTTGATTTATTTATTATCGGTTTAACGTTACTACAAGATCCGGCTTCATACTGGGAATTCTGCATGATTGTGCATGATGCCACAAATTGGACCCCACTGAGTATTATACCGTGTTATGATTACGTCAGACCCCAGCGCTGATTTTCAGTTGGGACCAGGAGCCCTACCGCCGAGGCTGAACCCGATTACTATAATATTTTTAGATTGCCAAAATCTATTTTCCGCTTAGATTGATGGGTATGGTGTTTAGCTTTGCTGGTAGAAATCCTAGAGCTCTACTGACTAAGCTGTAAATATTGGCCAATAACTAAAACGTTATTTTTAGAATCCTTTTTTTAGAATCAAAATATACGATGGTAATAGGCTTCAGCTTGTGTTTCAGTAGGGCCTCAGTTTGTGACACCACGGACAGATAGGTATGTAGTGGACTGGACATCCCGCTTACCTTTTGAAATGGTGATGAACCCCACAATTATTTTTTAAATAAATATACCTAACATTTATTGGACGGTCACATAATATCAATCATCGTAATATTATCTACCGATATCTGTTGCAGACAAGTAGGTATAATGCAAGTACCTAAAATAATTTTGTTAAATCATTGACGCAATCTGAAATGCACTTACTGATAACAAGTAAGTGTGTATTATATTTTTTTTTATGAATAGGTAGTTGCTTAGGAGCATTTTGCATCGTGCGTCATGAAAATAATTTATTGTTGTTAAGTCATATTATAGATATGCCTAGTCCAATGTTCTTTTTTAATCCATTTGGATGCATTTGCATTGAAAATAACATTTAACTAGGGATTGAGCAGGGGCCTTACCGCCGAAGCTGAAGCCGTTTACCATCGGATTTTTTGATCGCCAAAATAGATCTTAGTTTTAAGTTAATGATAAACATGTTCAGATTACTCAGTAGAGCTCTGTGATTTTTATCAGCTAAGCTAAACACAATTACCGCCAATATAATATAAACTTTGATTTTCGCAATCCAATGGTAATCGGCTTCAGCTTTGGCGGTAGGCCCCTTGGGGCCATACCGCCGAAGCATTTTACCATTACCATCAGATTTTTTGAATGCGAAAATGATACTACTGTTTAGATTGTTGGTAATTATGTTTAGCTTAGCTGCTAGCTAGGTAGAAACCCTAGAGGGTTTCTAGCAGCTATTATCTATTCTACTTCGTCGGAGACCTCTAGGTCTCCGACGAAGTTGACGATGTTTGTCAATAATCTTAACCTAAGACAAATTAAGTAGTAATAGACAATAATATAACTATTAGCACAATAGCGACGTGCAATTTATTAATTGTAAGAATATTATAAGATATAAAAAAAAATAGAACATTGTTAATAAAAGGTACGGACCCCGGGTCTGTAGACTGTAATAAATATAAATAAAAAAAATATAAAAAAAAACCTAAGACCAATTTTTGGAATCAAAAATATCTGATGGTAATCGACTTCAGCTACGGCGGTAGGGCCCCAGCATGGTATTGATATCCAAAAATCGAATCAAATGAATACGTGCTACTAATACCTATTTTCATTAGGTAGGTACCTCGAACAACCTTATTATCTGTCCCAAATAGAATAGGTAAATGTTTATTAATGGAATTATAATTGTTGACAAAAATATTTAATGATTGAGGAAAATCAAAGTCCGGTTTGTTCAGGCTTGCAAAACAAAACTATTCCTTGGTTTGAATGTCCAGAAATCTTAAACATTTTTTATGAAATTGCGTCATAACTATTATGTTGAAATTGGCATCAGTGTGATGCTACCATTAGGGTTCCACACAATGATATTTTATGTATTATAGATATGGCATACCCGTACCAAATTGCGTCAGAGAACGGTTCCTGCTGCATATGGCTACCTAACGCTACGTCACCTGGGACATAACCTATTTTCGCCGCCTTATCATAGCGCGTAATGGCGCGTATATTACTTGCAAAAATAAAATTAACCGAAATTATTCATAGCATAATGAAATTTATGTCAATGGGGATGTTTGATATTTTTTCTGACACCAGATCTCGCTAGTTAGGCGTCGGGTTCAGATTGTCAAATTGTACTGAATTTTTTGACAGTTTAACTTCAAGACGACAAGACAACACAAGACATTTGACAAAATTCTATGAATTGACAGATGGTTGGACCCTACGCTATAGTGCTGCCAAAAGACCCTAAATGTAAAATTTATAAACTCAAATACGAGCCAAAAAAAGGTCGCGTGTCTTCCGGGGAATCCTCGCGCATTCTCGAGAATTTCCCTAGCTACGGATCGTGTTTATATGTTATACTTACAATTGACATAAAGTTCATTATGCTATGTACAATTTCGTTGCAAAAAGTCGCTTTCATTCCATTCCGCGGCGATGTAAATTGAGCCTTAGGGTTTATTTACTTCACAACGGCTACACGGTTTTTCTTGAATGTACCTACTCTATCACGTCTCCTTTCAAACATAAAAAAAATCGGCCAAGTGCGAGTCGGACGCGCGCACTAAGGGTTCCGTGCCATTATCTATAAAAACAGCAAAAAAAATCACGTTTGTTGTATGGGAGCCGCCATTAAATATTTGTTTTATTTATATTTAATTATTTATTTTTAAAGTGAATATAAAACTAAATATTATGTGAGTATTTCAAACGTTGCAACACTTGATTATCGATACTGAAACAAATTAAACATAAAAAAATAAAAGTCTGTAAAAAAGTTAGAAGATATGTCCTATATTCTGAGGATGTCCTATATTCTGAAGACTTCCAATCGTATCATTTTACTGCTGCACTTGCGAGCACATTGAACTGTGACCTGCTTGAATTGAATACATTTAAAAGTAGTGCAGCATTGAACCGATTCATTGTTATTGGTGCAGTTAAATTAATACCGTTCGAGTCAGTCCGTGAGACGTGTACAATCGTGAGACCTAGAAACAAAATGCCTAACCTAAAATAAACCTAAAAAAACCTAATACTTGTTTATTTATTCCAACTAGAACATTATTCTAATGATATTAAACACAAAATAGTTTTAGGTATTAGGAAGCACATAGATACTTTTTATTAAAACAAAAAAGTAAACGCGGGCGAAGCAGCGGGTGGAAGCTTGTGGTAGAATAAGTTAGTTCTACCGCAAACAAATATTAAACAGTTGTGTAGTAGGGCGGTAAACTATGCAGACTCCTGTGTTTCAACGATAATATGATTGCAGTGGGAAGTATTTGAAGGAAAAATAGAACAAAACAATACGACCGGAGTGACCCAGTAACAAATATATTTGTATCAACTGGAATGCAGTGATGTTGGACGCAGTTTCGTGTTGAATTGTCCGCACGAGGTTTTTGAGTGCATCAGAATATGTATTATATGTATGTATTTACAAAACAAAATATTTTTAAGTAGGTATATTCATCAGTTATCTAGTAACCATAGTACAAGCTTTGCTTAGTTTGGGACTAGATGGCAGTGTGTAATTTGTCCTGAAATATTTTTTTTTTTGTTTATTTATTAATCCTTTAAGATCAATGCAATTTATTTTTGGGTTGTAAGAGCCTACCACTATCTTTGAGCTAAAACCAACCTCACTTGCTCGTGATGCACCATGATATTGACCAACGAAGCACTGGCGAAAGACAGGTAAGGCACAGCATGATTATAAGCTGCCCAACTGGGGAAGTACCTCTATCTCACAGAATACCGAAGCCAAATAACAATTCCTTTGTTGTGTTGCTCCGAGTGAGTGTGGTCACCAGGAAAAAAGGAGTTGTTGCGTTGGCAGCGGAGGTGGCGGCGGCGCGCGATTGATATTTAATGTTGCGAGCGTTTATATAGCTACTTTGACCACTGCACATGCAATTACATAAAATGCAATGAGTATTAGATATTTTTTGCTGCTGCACCATATCACTCCTCCGTCTACTGATAAAAAAGATGTTCTAATTGTAGATGATTTTAGTCTCTATACTCAATGTTAGATTGGGTATGTAAATTTGATTAGTGACTAGGGTTGTCAACTCTCACAATTTCGGGACAAAATGAGGGAATAATCGGGACCACTCAAATCCCAATAAACAAAAGCCTCAATATCGGAATCGCAAGAAATCTTCGTCCGTCCGAGTAATCCGTTATCAACTCTTCCCACTGTTGGGATTCGGGTCTCCCTTCAATTGAAGGGCTTTAGAGTATACTCCACCACGCTACTCAATTGCGGCTTGGCGAAGGCCAGTATTTTCGAGCCGCCTAAAGGCTTACTATCTTGACTTAACGACTGTCATTAGTTTCATCTAATGATAAGAGCGGGGACCAACGGTTTAACGTGCCCTCCGAAGCACGGAGAAGCTCGAGATAAATAAACCCATTCATAGACAAGCTGTGGTCGACGTTACTTGTAATTGACGACTTGATCTAATGCAGATGTAAAAAATCGGGACAATTTGCGTCACGCCAGCACTGTCGTCGGGACACGGGACACATGGGCCTGAAATCGAGTCATCCCTAATATTCGGGACAGTTGGCAACCCTATTATTGACCAGATCCGTAGGGGACAAATCGTTATCAATCACCGGCGGGATGATATTATCACAAACCAGCTCACATTCTCTCAATTGGCAGACGGGGACGCGATTATTTTTGCAATCACTGCCAATTGTCCTGTATGAAACGAGCTCCTACCGACGGCAAGGTGATTGATTCCGTTTGAACAAAGGGAATTCGGGGCATCGGTACTAACCACTGATCGGGTAACCTCTACAATACACTTAAAAATGTCGTCTTTATCCGAAAGGTAGATATGAAATCACAAAGTAGACTCTACACGGCTAAACCACAGTATAAGTAATAGTACTACCACACCTGGGCCACTCCATACAAATGTCGCGTCGTTTACTACTACATAAACAATGGCGTCGGTGCATGAATGAGCATGTGTGCGTGCGGCGCCATACAAACTGTTCCAGATTCGTCTCAGAGAGGAGGTGAGGCCGCTCTGCACAGACGTCATTATTTATATAGTAGTAAACGACGCGACATTTGTATGGAGTGGCCGGGGTGTAGCCAAACTGACTCTTCCTTAAAATTATTAACTAGAAACCAATTTTTATCATTGGTTTTTAAGAAATTGAGAGTTAAACGATTATTAGAAGAAAACATCAGTAATTTACGTAACTACCTTATGCTTATTACAATACAACATTCATATACTTATCTAAGATACGTACATTTATCTGTTTCATCCCAATCTCATACGTGGGATATTGTAGATAAAGATTTTGTAGGGACGTGAAGTTATTACTCGGAGAGTTACAAAATTGCCGCTCGTTCGTTTGACATTGGCCTACATACGGTGCTACTGTCTTGGTTTTCGATGTTTAACGTTTTAGTGTATTTATCGACACACTGGCTGATGAGCTTGTAATGATATTCTGCTGTTATTATAAACATTACTCAAAATATATTAAATAATAGCTGTCCGGACAGACTTCGTTCTGTCAAAAGTTATTTTATTTTTTTACTATTGTCCACGCATTTTTTATTAAAACATTCTGTATGCCTTATGGGAAATACGAAAAAAAAATTGCCGAATTGGTTGAGCCGCTCTTGAGTTTCTCTCTTAGCAACATTCATTTTTATTTATATAGATCATTACTTTTGCAGCCCATTTGTACTGTAAACACTTTATTTGAGCATAGACTGTCGCCAGCAATCCGGCGCACAGGATACAGCACTATAAACTATTAGTCCATTCAAAAAGTCCATAGGATGACACATAGATGGCGTTGCAAATTTTTTTTCCATAAGACTTTTATTTAGTACTAACCTTCAAACGATACGTGTATAAATTTGACAGCAATCTGACTACTGATTCGTGAGTTATAAAATTTTGTGTGAAGCAACTTTTGTTATTCAAAAAAAAAATGGAAAAAAGTTACTTTTGAGTATATAAAGCATTACTTTTTGATGAAAAAAATGCAGTGGAAACCAAACAATGGCTTAATAAACATTATCCGAATTCTGCTCCATCGAGGCAAATAGTAGAGAAGTGGATTCCTGAATTTAAACGTGGTCGTACCAGCACAAATGATGCAGAACGCAGTGGACGCCCAAATGAGGCCGTTATTCCAGAAAACATAAAAAAAAATCACAAATTGGTTATGAACGATCGCAAATTGAAGGTGCACGAGCTAGCTGACATTGTAATGATATTAGATGGTAGTGTTATTACCATTTTACATGAACATTTGGGCATGCGAAAGCTTTGTGCAAAGTGGGTGCCGCGTGAGCTCACAGTCAACCCAAAAACAACAACGCATTGATGCTTCAGAGAAGTGTTTGGCGATGTTAAACCGCAATAAAATGGAGTTCTATCATCGATATGTGACAATGGATGAAACATGGCTTCACTGTTACACACCAGAATCCAAAAGACAGTCAGCTGAGTGGACAGCAGTCGAGGAACCGAATCCAAAGGGAGCAAAGACGCAACAGTCGGCGGGTAAAGTGAAGGCGTCTGTATTTTGAAATGCGGACGGAATAATATTCATCGACTATCTCCAAAAAGGAACCACCATCAACAGCGGCTATTCCTGTGCACTTTTGGATAGATTGGAGGCTGTAATCGCAAAGAAACGGCCACATTTGCAAAAGAAAAAAGTTTTGTTTCACCAAGACAATGCACCGTGTCACAAATCGATGAAAACGATGGCATAATTTTATGAATTGAGCTTCGAATTGCTTATCCACCTACCGTATTCTCCAGATTTAGCCCCCAGCGACTTTTTCCTGTTTTCCGATTTCAAGAGAATACTTGCTGGAAAGAAATTTAAGTCCAATGATGAAGTGATCGCTGAATCTGAGGCCTATTTTGACGGTAAAGAGAAATCGTACTGTAAAATTGGTATCGAAAAGTTGGAAAATCGCTATAAGCGTTGTATCGCCCTCGAAGGCAACTATGTTGAATAATAAAATCAAGTTTTTACTTATCCTACGGACTTATTGAATGACCTGTTATGTAACATCGATATTTTGCCACATGCCACATCTAGCTATAGCAAGGAAAGTTTATTCATTCATATTTATTAATTGTAACCAATAGATAGTAACAATTATTACAAGTCTTAAATCAAAACCATTGTTATATAGTTTCCACAAATAAAGTATTTATATAACATATTTTTTTCTGTTATCCGAATCCTTTTGATTTTTATATAACAATATCTTACAATCAAACAGAGTTCTTAAAAAGAAAAGTTTTTATTTTATTTTGTACATACAGTTCAAATTGTTTTAGAACGTGTTTTTTTATGTTTTTTTGTTTATTTTAGGCCACTTATTTCAAATGAATTAGACCTATCAATGGATAAACATTTTATATTGCGTAACTACAATCAATACTGAATGCTTTACATTAATCGTGTATGTTCTAATACTTACTTTTAATAAGAAACCCCCAATATATATATTTTTTAACAAAGGGAATATCGCATTCCCACTAGTAATTTTAATCATGAGTTTTAATCATGCTAACCCTGCAACCAAAGTATTATAATTCTGTACTTACTCAATTCAGCACCAAGACAGTTACACCCCTGGATAGGTAAAGCATCAAAGAATTTTACGCTAAGTAAGGACTTTGGCATATCGCGTGCGGGAGGGGGAAGCGCTGCCATTTTAAGATAATTTTAAATATGCTACAACGAAATGTCTGTTTTTTGATCATTATATCCACGTCGTAACAGGTATAATATTCACGATTATTTATACAACTAAGGTGGAAAACGAGCATACGACCTATCTGATGGTGTCGCTAAAATCCTATTGCTTCGGGAAGAAGTTCTACTATTTACATTTTTATGATGATACTAGCTGTGCCCGCGACTTCGTCCGCGTGGAATAGTGTCTTTGGGCAGCATTTTTAAATATTTCGGCTAATTATTTTACAAATAAGACACATACGTATTAATACTTATATGAGTTGCAGTGTGCCATCTAGTGCTTATATAGCTCTTTTGTGGAACATTGTACATTCATCCCAACCAACAGCTTACACTGCTGCAACTTTCTTCCGCGCTCACTGCTTTTGCTAATGTTACATACCGGCATGTCCTCATCAGCTAAGTTCAATGGTAGTTTTAGAACCGAGTGCGCTATACCCCTATAACTATTTTGCTTTTAACCGTAAACACAGAAAACAAAACTTCTTATTATGAAAATAACTTATTTAAGTATTTTATTTAATTGTATAAAAACCTATTTAAAAAAATATTATAAACCCAAATGAATTAAATTTAACTAATTTTATTGACCCAAATAAACAAAATCTCTATACTAAGTATAACTTTTTACACTTGTACTTAAGAACTTGTTTTTATGAACCATTTGTAACCGATTCCTACCTAGAAATCCCTTTCGGATATTGCGACTTCTGACTGAGTCGGCATGCAAAGGCATAAAGACTCATTCATAAAACTATTAAGCTTTCTTATCTTTTGTTTACATTCACAGATGGTCAAATGCTTTGTTTGTACAATGCCAGTTTCTCATTTTGTAATGACTGCGTAAATGTTATCTACATCAGGATAGCACTAATATTTTGTCTCTTGTCGCAAACTTATAAAACATTCACTTATACCTTACATATTTCCATACAAACTTTCATCCCCTATACCCTATTGTTATTTTACCCCCGTGTGGGTAAAACTTTTACAAACTTTGAATGTCATATTTATTTATATCGAATCAACAGCCTAAAAAATAAGTTTCAAGCTTCTAGCTCTAAAAATAACGATACTTCCATACAACCTTTCACCCCCCCTTTTAACCCCTTACAACCCTTTTTTTGCATTAAAATGTAGCCTATGTCCTTCCTCAGGCTCTAAGCTATCTGTGTACCAAATTTCATTTAAATCGGTTCAGTAGTTTTGCCGTGAAAGCAGGACAGACAGACAGACAGACAGACAGACAGAGTTACTTTCGCATTTATAATATTAGTAAGGATAAGGAAGTAAGGAAGTAAGGAAGTAAGGATAGTAAGGATAAGGATAGTAAGGATAGTAAGGAAGTAAGGATAAGGATTAGAATGGTTTGTTTTTTTTATTTCATAACGAAATGATACATATTAATCATATTAATTGGCGGCCAATAACTAAAAAGGATGAAGATTTACTGTTTTCAACAGAAAATATGTCGACTGTCAATGTCAAGTGTCAACAGGATGTATAACTACTTTGTTAGCTAGGTGCGTAGATTATGTAGGTTATCCCATTCATGTCAAATAAGTCGTAAACCAACCATTAAATTTCCGATTTACGATTAGCCTAAGGTTATTTTATATTTGTATTTACATATAGACACTATACTATGATTTAACATTTTTGCATACTTAATTTTTTATACCACTTTCTTATTATATATGAGAGGGGACGAACAAGCCTGTTCGTCACCTGATGGAAAGAATCACCACCGCTCATGGAGATCAGCAACACGAAGTGGTCGCCGATCCGTTGCCAGCCTATACTCCTTCCTTTTTTTTGGTGACCTCACTCTCTCGCATGAACACAACGACTCTCAAGGGAATTGTTTTTTGTGAGGTGAAAAACAAGCATACGATCTGCCTGATGGTAAGCAGTCATCGCCTATTTACTTTCTTTCTTGAAGTACCCCATACAATAGTCTCCTGAGATAAACTTGGAAAATTTGCGGGCGGCAAACGAGCATGTGGGTCACCTGGTAGAAAGCAATCACCACCGCCCATGGAGATCAGCAACACCAAGGGGTCGCCGATCCGTTGCCAGCTTTTTAAGGGAAATAAAGATTCTGTGCTTGAAGGCTCCCATGACGTAATTGTTCGGAAATACCGCTGAGAAGTTGATTCCTTTCATTTCCTCTAAGTGAATACTGAAATCTTATTTGCTATCATCATAACTCTATGTATGATGTATTTACGCAGAATATTAATCGTATTCGTAAATATTAAGGCTATTAGTATCACCGATCATCGAATGTTATTCTTTACCAGTCTTTGTTCAGGCATGCTTGACAGTTGCAGGGATGCACTGTGTCAGGTTTATAAATAAATCATTTCTTGTGAGTCTGACTACAAATTAAGTCACAATTATTTATATTTGGATTCGTCGAACCGTGGGTTAATCATTGGTATGGCTGGGAAGTATCGTTTATTCATTAATTTAATCATTCCTGCCTCAGTGCTTCACTGGGCAGGTTAAGCTATTGGTCCTGGCTGTGTTCATTACCTAGATGACAGTCGTTAAGCCAAGTCAGTCTCCTTTAGGCGGCCTGAAAACATTGGTGGCCCACTAGCATTTGAGCAGCGTAAAATATGCTCTAAACTTATTCGATTGTAGGGGGGGTCATACCCCAGCAATGGCATGATTAGGTAAGAGTTAACGTCGACGATGTTCAGACCTTAAGAGACGGTGGTATAGACTCTCTTGTATCGCAAATAGCTTTGTCTCGCTCTAAATACGTATCTGCTTAGTGTACGACTGACTGGCTTGAGGAAAGTTCCGTTTATACCTAAATTAAGTAGGCAATTAGGATAGTAAAGTGTTATTTATAGCATATATTGACTTAGTTATCTGTGTGCTGTAATGCCAGAAATCATTGCCGTGATCATATAATTCTACCAATTGTATAAATCCAGCAATTAATTTTGATGATGTATTTATTACATAATACATAATAATCCCTATATTTCGTAGAGTATTTTGTTTTGTTCGATTAATCAATCATACCAGATTGTGTAAACTTGAGGAAAAAAATAGGCCATTAAAGTTTCAGTGTATGTAAATAATACACAGCACAGAGTCGATTTCTCTCAAGGATCGAATCCGGAACGAGGAAATCAGACAAAGAATCGAAGTTGTCGACATAGCTCTCAAAATCAGGAAGCCGAACGGAGTCAGCGATCGCAGATGGGAGAGGAAAGTCCTGCAGTGGAGGTCCCCTCTGTCGCAACGAAGCGCTTTGTAGATAAATTTTATTGCCGTGATTTTCGCCTATGGTCTGACTATATATAAAATGTCATTAATTACACCTGACTTGGTACTCGTCTACACTAAATATTTAATGAATACTGTATGTTATTTATATCGTTCACATGCGGAATACCACGTAAAATTGCTCCATTCAAGCTATTAATGGCAATGGTAACAGTTGCTAAGATATTGTCATACTACGTAATACATGCAACTACAAAGTTGTCCATACTAAGCAATTCGTTACAGCAGCAATTGAGTTGAACTATCTCTAGCCATCGATGTTGACTTTCTGTTAGTAGCGTGTAGTCTATATAATTTTAAATTATTAGTTTAAAACATAAGCAATTAAATGCAGAAGCAATTCCCGTAGTTTAGAATTGCTTCATGTGACTCCATTGCTCCTTATTAATCCTAAAGAGCTCAAACGCATTAGGTCGCTGCGACTATGGGTTCAGTCGTGTTTTAATTAACTCTTTAAATTTCCGAGCAATTATTGGTAAAAAATTGTCCGTGTAACTGTACCACTACTTTTAGTTTTGTTTATCAAAGCTTCGCAAACCGCTACGATGAATTACGTGGAATTCTACGTTCAGGTTCATAATCCTGCGAATTCAATTCATTTGTTCTCCTGTTATTATACAATTCGAAGACCCCAATTTTCGACGCTATATTATTTCAATCTTTTTCCTCGATGTGTTGCACTCTTTTCGATATGTCCGTCTTTGTCAGGGTACCGAAACTTGTTTATCGTTCGTTTACAATTATTATGTACGCGTCTGTTTGTTAATTGAGCATTGACTTTCTCTACGTATATCAAAATTTTACATATACTAAATCTGTATGCTGACTAAATTGTTTCTGTAGTTTGTATAGTGCAAATAAAGAATAATCTATCTATCTATTTAAAATTGGAGAGTGAGTTCTAGTAGAACGGGGTAATCTTTGGATGTCTGATCAGATTTTAATGAGGGAACAAATTGTAACTATGATGTCAAATAACATAAGACTCCGTTTGGGTTTAGCTGCAGTCGGATAAAAAGGTTCCAAAAGGTTCAAATAAAAAAAGCGTAGAACTGTTAGGAAATTAAATTAATAATTTTATTGTTTAAAAGCAACTCTTGATACTGTGTATTTGATGATACTCCAGTCGACTCAAGTTCTCAGCCCATATACATCCTACTTCTGGGAACCTGGGATACACCCATCTCCCTTCAATCGAAGAGCTTTAAAGCGTAATCCACTATTCTGCACAACTGCTAGTTGGCGAATGGTCAGTGTTCAATCTTCCAACGACACATACTTATACTGTTATAAGTATTACGTAAAGTATGGCCACTGCCTGCCGCTCTCTCATATCAATCTCGCCTCCTCTCTGAGACGAATCTGGAACAGTCTGTATGGCGCCGCATGCACACACGCTTAGTCACGCTCTGCACAGATTGCTTATGTAGTAATAGCGGCGAGACATTCGTATGAAGTGGCCGGTAAGTGAAGCCGGTTAAAGTGCTCTCCACGAAGAAATATGAGACAAATTAACCCATCCACAGGCACTACAGGCTACGGTCGATATTGGTTAACTTCTATGTCAGTACTATCTATTATAAGTATTATCTGACAGGCCAGTAACGAATTGTGTTATAGCTTTGGTTCATGATAAACAAGCGATTCTTATTAAAGTAAGTTATTTTTAGTCATATTGTTAAACTTTGATAAACTGTCAGCTATTTGTCCATCTCGTGGCGCCTTGCAATGTTTACATATCAGGATACAACTCGATGTATTTACTTATTTGCATTGCATTACTCTTCATGTTATCACAGAATAAGTAATAGTACTATCGCTACGTTAATTATTAATATACACATTATTAATGTTCTTGAATTTCGCTGTTTTTTTTTACATGAATTCGAATAACATGTAGTGCATTCTAGTAAAATGTAGTGCCAGGTTTACATTGCTCCAATTTAGCGATCGAATCCAATAGCTAGAAAAATGTAAAGCTTTGAGTTGCTTAATTCATTCAATAATTTCGTTCATATCTGAATTTTGAGGTTTATACATTGTCAGTATTCATAAAGTGTCCATATGAATGTGGATGAAAAACGGGAGACATTTTTATCGACCAGAAATATATTTTATTAAATTGATTTTGTTTTTTGACATCATAGACTTTTCTTTTTTTAATTACCTTATGTGAATGCTTTATAATATATTGATAACAAAAGTATGCTTTAACTATCTTCACCGTTTCAAACTTGTTGAAAGACAGGACAGAACCGGAGCATGACAGGCAGATCTATTGATATTGATTACTAATTTATATTCATGTCAACACCCATTAGTTTCTCTGTCACCTTTTCTTAATATTGGCTCCATGAGATTTACATTCATTCATTTGATAGATTGTTTCGTGGTCCCGCTACGTGATCAGTTTATTATTGAGATGATTATCAACCGCGTCACGGCTTGAGGTCTGATGTGCGTCAATACGGTTAATGGTGACGCCCATTTGTATAAGCGATATTTAAGTATAGTCAGGTATTGTATTACTATGCAACTTCGATAATAGAAATACAATATGCAATATGTTCAATAATGTTGCCTGCGACTGTTTGGAATCGGGTTCTAATTTGCAATGGAATTTTAGGACAAAAACATCCGGAGATCAGCTTACTGACGAAGTGGAAAAAGAAGTGTCATGATTCACCTGTAGATTAAATTTAAAATAAGGGTAAAAAGGAATCCTTTGATCCGCATATGAATTGAGACTTAATCTTTGTAGAGGTGAAGCAAATGCTATAGAATTCTGTACTATAAAACGATCAATTTTGTACTTAATCATGTATATAAAATTTATGCCATAGACCCACAATCTTCTCGCAAACCACGAACTCTAATGATTTCGAAGAAATTTACATACTGGGGTTTCCTAAGCCAAAAATCGGTATAGCTATATTTCAGTTCTGAAAAATTAGTTTATTTTTATTTTCTAAAAAACGCCGATTAAAGAGCGTTTGTCCCCAAGTTTTAATAATCCTAGGCTGATGACGTTACCCAGGAAACCTGTAATTAACAACATAATGTAAATTAAATTATGTAATGGTAGGTCATATCTACTTATACCTATATTACTTTCGGGTACTTAATATAACATAGACACAAATTGTTAACAATTTAATGCATAATTCTATTCTTTTATATTGCTATAAATCTAGTTTGTTGGAACGCAACCGGCGCCGATGAGACGGCTTGTCTAAAGCCTCGTTAAGAACTAACCAGACTACAAATATAACCAATAAAATGTAGTTTCTGACGTAATTTTCAAATGCACTGTTAATTTGGAACAAGCGATATAATTACTGTTTGACGTTCCTAATGAGAAATTAATAGAATAAAGTACTAATAGTTTCTCACAACGTTCAGTGGTTTTAAATGAGCACGTCTTGTGTTTAGCTAAAAATTTGTGTTAAAAAAAAATTATTTTATGTGCTAAACGTAATCTTGAAAATTAAAACATGTGTTTACTAGGAGCCCAGGAATTGTTTGATATTGGATGCGATGTTTCATCAGTAGCTAAAAGGTATTTGACCCGGTCAATTTATTTCTAAATGTTTATGTGACTATAGTAAGCCGGAATGTAGTCATACAAATTAATTTGCAGTGATGTAGGAATTTTACCTAAATATCTAGACAGCACGTGGAGCGATATGTAACCTAACTAGTCTACCTTGTAGACAAATAAATACGTCTTGATCAACCGCACCTCAACCTAGTCATTTTCCATGATGGTCAAACCATATCTATTTCATAAGATTTTCTAAAGGAATTATTTTGATGCCATTTGAACATTGATTACGTCTATCTGCAAATTTAAAGTTCTTGTGATGATGTTACCGCCCATATATGCGCCACTGTACTTAATACTTTTAAAATCATATAAAAATTTTGTTCTCTAATTCTAAACCTCCGATATTAACTCAGTCCAAAGCAGTTCTACATATAGAGAATTTGTTTCTGTCATAGAAATTACAACCCTTTTATTCTTTGCAGGAACAATGAGAAAAGGAAGGAGAAGTCTCGTGTGGCTGCACGATGTCGACGCACTAAGGAAATGCAGATCTTCAACGAGCTTACTGCTGCCCTACCAGCCAAGAAAGAAGAGGTTGAACAGCTAGACAAGGCTTCCGTGATGCGACTCGCGATATCTTATCTGCGCGTGCGCGATGTTGTCTCCATGTGTAAGTGTATGACTGACATAAATTAACAAGTGCCCTTAATTACTGTCGTGCGGTAACTTGTCCAAATTATTAATCTAAAGTAGGTACTCTTAACAAGTGTTTTGAGAACACTGTCGTTTTTGCAGAATTGTCTTCCTTTCTTGACAATGGGTTCTACAAGAATGGTCCTTTGAGCGTACTCCTAAATAAAATGTTTCAATTACTACTCATGTATTATGACTGTATGTTCTCAATCACGAGTTATTAATTAACAGTTGATTTTTTATTAATATTAATTTATAATGAATAATTGTTTTCTGTCTATTTGCCAGAATTTATCTAAATAAAAAAATCACTTCCCGTATCGTTGAGAATTGAACACACGCCTCGCGATAACCGGTTGAGTGATCTTCCGAATGTAAAGTAATATTAGTACTATTACTTATACTGTGGTAATATTATGTAATGGAGTCGAATATTTCTGTTTCTATTTACTTCTGTGGTTATATCTTAAGATTACAGGTGAACAAAGAATTTAATGCAAATCTTTGAGTATGTTTATTTTTTCTTTTGAAGTGGAAGTTCACAGCAAATATATTGTTGTTGCCCGCAATAGTATATTTTTTAAATTACAGTATCAAATACAGGTAATTTAAGCTTATTGCTTTTAGTAGGATACTCGACTCTTCCATGTCTTGAATAAAGTAGTCATGAATAAGAGGAAGTTGAATCATTAGAATTTGTTTAATTTACTTTACATAAAATATCATTATTAATATCTTATCCTACATCTATAACGAGCGCACTTAATTACTTTCGATCCGTATCGGAAAGTAAGTTTAACAAAATAATCCTAAGTATCGTCTACTCAACAAAGATTGTTTCTTAGATGCAGTACTTCTGAATAAATAATGGTCATCAGCTTTGTATTTCTGAACATGAATGACCTTTATAATAATATAGAGTTGAATCTCACTATACTTTTCTAAATTAAATGCGATTAAACTACTCTATATGAATTACCACAAATCTTTGGCGCACGTCCTCTCTGCGTTCAACTTCTGCCGCCACTGACACATTTGTTGTGCAGCTCACACTGCTTGCAATTAATGCTGTTCTTAAAAATGACTTAGATGTTTCTAATAATCTAATACATTTCTAATTTCGCTCGCCTCGGGTGACCCGATAGTGTTTTGGATTATCTCTGATTTACTCTGAATATGCGCTATGCCCTGCCCGCTTCCCTTTTAGTGCTAGCATATATTAGACGATCCTTGGAAAATTTTATTTGTTGAATGTCTTATTTTACTCGTTCTCCTAACGCTAAACATTCCTTCAACTTCGTATTCTTCATTACTGAAGGTCGTGCCCCTGAAAGATTAAATTTGAATTTATTTCTTTCCATAATACAATTACCTACATCTAGTTCTCGTAGCTTTGTAACTTGTATCCTTTCATTTCGTCGGGATTTCGTCTTATCTTATAGCATTCGCTATATAGAGACAACTGAGAATGGTGACTTGGTCACACCAACGGGTCGGTGAACGGCCGGGTAGTAGTTTTCCTTCTACTTTACCTACCACTACTAATTTGTCCAAATTATCGGGCTGCCGGCGGGCAATATATGTCCGAGGTACCCCAGAACACGCTGATAACATACCGTAGGAAGTCTAGTTATTGTTCCTAATGTCCAACTTACTGTGCTCAAATACTTGTTAACAAGTGATTATTTCATGGAAATAACAACAGCAATTAGGTAGGATTCGACCAGGATCTGGTCGAAACGTCAGACAATAATAAAGGTACGTAAATATCCTTATGCATGATCGCGTTAATTCGCATTATTATTTTCATAAATCTGCAACGCGAAAGTTTAAAAGTTATTTTGTTGTTGAATTTCCATATTTGGTAAACATATGTTAAACAAGGCAGAAAGCTAGTGTTCAAGTTATACATATAATAAAACTACCTAATAGTTACATGCCAGTACCTCCTTTTAGACAGGCGTGTCTAACCGCAGATTTCCTACTAATTTGCAACTCCGGCACGAGACGCGCTAGCTGGCCGTCTCCTCGCATGATAATAAAACCACAAAATGACGTGGTATACGTCTGTCTCTACATTTCAATGGGAATTATTGAATAATAATTATTATAAGGATGTACGCTGTACAATAATTGTACAGTGTTTTTTTTATACTACGTCCGGTGGAAAACAAGCGTGCGGCCCGCCTGATGTGAAGCGTTTGTTAAATAGCGTTCGCGGGCCGCCACATCGCTGCCAACGCAGCAACTCCTTCTTTCCTGATGACCTCACTCGCTCGCACGAACACTTTTCAGGCAGAGATTTTTTTATACCACTAAAGTAGTAAACGAGAATAAGGCCCGCCTGATGCAAAGCAGTTACCGCAGCCTATGAATACCTGTAATACGAGGATAACTGTTATTTGGCTGCGGAATTTTGTGAGGTGGAGGTACTTCCCTAGTCGGGCATCTTATAATTACGCTGCCCTACCTCTCTTTGTGCCAGAGCCTCGCCAGTGAATCAGCAAGGTGCACCACGTGCAGGTGAGGTTGGCTTAGGCTCTAAAGATGGTAGTGAGCCTCTTACTTTCTGGTGTAGGTACCTCCTTACCAAAAAATATGTCGCAAAGTCTACCAAAGTATGATACAGGAAAAAATTAACTCTAGTATAATCTCCAACCTGAACTTTTTTATATGAGAGGGGGGCACGCACCCTATACCTAACAGCTAATGCGCCCCGTGTGCCAACCTTCCGGTTATATCACGGGTTGCGAGTCTCTCGTCCAGTAAATCAACCAGACGAGAGGACCTTTACCTGCACCGCTTTTGCGCTCAGTAAACCAACCGAGCACGCAAGCGTAGCAGTAGCAGGTCTTACTCCGCTTTCACCTGCATGCAGGCTACTTACGTACTCTTAAGTCGAGTAGCTCGTGGCGACCGACGCTCAGAGAACCCAAGCATCGGGGCCCTACTACCACTCCCCATTCTCCATGATGGGTAGCCGGAGCTGTATGGCACGCTCACATCCCGGCGCACAAGTACAAGTACAAGCGCGCCTAGTGTTTCTGTACGGATAGCCGGCTCTCTGATTTCCTTGACAGGTACCGGAGCTGTATAAGGCGACGTGCAGAATCCTAAGGGCCTTGAAGAGGTGTCCTCAGAGCTGTCGTATATGAATGAGAGGGGGGCAAACGAGCATGCGGGTCACTTGATGGAAAGCA
The DNA here is from genome assembly GCA_937001555.2 of Hypsopygia costalis. NCBI lineage: Eukaryota > Metazoa > Arthropoda > Insecta > Lepidoptera > Pyralidae > Hypsopygia > Hypsopygia costalis. The sequence goes on along the minus strand of OW443343.2, from coordinate 9,854,247 downwards.
ATCACCATCGCCCATTGAGATCAGCAACACCAAGGAGTCACCGATCCGTTGCCAGCCTTTTATGGACTATATAGATTTTAGATTATTTATGTAATTTTTAATATTATAATTCTTTAAATTTACAGTGCCCGGAGATACCACAGAGCAACCAAACGTGCAGAATCCTAAGGGCCTTGAAGAGGTGTCCTCAGAGCTGTCGTATATGAATGCCCTCGATGGATTCGTGCTGGTACTGTCGCAGCAAGGAGACATCGTCTACTGCAGTGAGAATATTGCTGACCATCTCGGTGTTTCTCAGGTGAGATATACTTTTTTTAGGCTTCTAATACGTTATTTGCCATATAGCTGTCTCTCACATTGCCGAGAGGAGAACTCAAATTCCAGAAGCTTCCTATCCCTACTAATTTCTTCTGATTAAATTCGTTGTGAGTTCCAAGTAGTAGTCCTTTCAGTCAATTTGTTCGCTGCTGTTAATCCTGGTTATACAGGAGACACAATGGTGGGAATGGGGAATGTGTGGGGAAGGGGGGGGTTCCGTTAAATCTTCAATGTTTGGATAGTGTCGTTGAAGTTACTCCCCCAGACGCATACGCTGTACCCTACATCTCTTTTGCCAAAGCGCTGTTATAATAGTAATTCAGCAGGGAGCATCATATAGGTATCTAAAAATCCTCAGGATTGTTAAGCTCTTCTTAGGATTGTGACAGAATTTTGGAAATCACACGTTCTTGTGTATTTTAATTTTTTTCTTTATTTCCTTGTAGTAAAAAATAATAATTTATATACCTACCATGGGACGGTGCATGAGAGAGATGGGTGGATGATTTCCAGTGCACAAAATGAATAATAATTTGCATTTTTTTTTTCATAAAGTTTTTCTCGCGAATTTTCTCGCAAACTTAATTTACAATTTTATGAAAAAAATAATGTTTAATTATTATTTACTTTGCAGGACTTTTCAATCAAGAAAAAGCTGAGTTGCCGTGTTTTCTACAGACTTTTAAATTTTCCATCTGGTAACTCTGTTCACGCGCCAGTGATGGTTGGCTTTGGCTCATAGATTATGGTAAGCCACACACCAAAATTTGCAACAAGGAGTTGATACCCTTATTGCAAATTTTGGTCGGTGGCTAAGCTATAAACGAATTATAAGCTATAAGTGGTCTTATATCTGATAATGACTTTGGTTTCATAGATTGCAAATAGAATAACAAAATTTAATTTATAAGGCTTTTAATTGTCGCAAACAAGATAAAATTTATCAGCTTATTAAACAAACAATTGTTAATCATAAACGAATCGAATTGGTGTGATATGACAATAATCAACACAGACGAAATAGCCATGTTTGCGTTCAGCAGCTTATCATGATGCATACTCCAACCGCGTGTCGATCGGTGCCGGCATATCTAGGTCGACCTGTTTGCTCTCGCAATGACACTTAATTCATAATGCATACGAGTGAAAATGCATTGTTCGGAATGTTAATAAACTTCGTAAATGAAGTACATGTGAGCATGGGTCGACGGCTCGTGGAGACGTGGATACGTCACGCACTATAATTAATGGAAGTATTCCTGTTAAATGTATATTATTTACGCTTAATTTAACCCGTTGTTAAACAAAATGACTCGACTGATGTGAAGTTTGTTAACTTAGCCTTGCCTTTGTTGGATATATTAACGTATATCCACTACAAAGGCAATACTTTATGACCGTAATTTTATGCACTTTGTGAACTTAAACATATTGAGTTTTAGAGATATGACGTGTTTCGCCGTCAAGTTTCTTCGTATTGGTCTAGACTTTGTCCTTTGGATGATTAAGGAGCATACTTCTCTCCGTCTCTCCTTTCCTTGAAATCTATGTAAACAATTTTCAACATCATAGTGCTTGCCGTTTACTGTTTTATATAAATCATAAAATTATCTGACTAGCAAGTAGATTGTAAGCAAAACGGAGCAATGTTATTCAAATTGCTACCCATGGTAATTATATGGCGTAACCACTGGATTTACAACAGGATAGATACCAACTATTTATTGCATTGCATACTGTGAAATTCGGGCGTGTCATTTTTACCTGATCTTGGTGACGTCAGGAGCGCAAATTACTGATTATTTTTATTAATTAGGTAATATATTCAACGACTGAACTTGTTAGCTGATCATTTGGAAACATACATGTGGTACCGAGTTTAGTTCAGCGTCTTATTTATCGTTCCCAATACGAATAAGTTTAATGACATTTTGTGTTATCTGTTCTTGAACGAGTAACATAAAATTAGCTGATAGGCGCTATATGACAGTGATTGCAATTAGATTGGATAATATCGCAAATTTGCGTATATTGAAAAAAAAAACACTAATAATAAGTTCCAGAATCAAATCGTTGCCAAAGTACAAATAATTCATTCAACTCATTTTTAGCTAGTTTTTTAAGTTTTTTTTTTAGACTTTGGATATAATGCTTTAAAGGTTTTTTTTTAGATTTTATGCTTTAGAGGCATTTTGCCTTATAAGAAAATTTGCCTTCATGATCAAACAGCGACGACGAGGGCAAATTAGACTAACGTGTTGCGGTATCTACCCTTGTTCTGCACCTATGGATAGCTCATGCTAATTGTGGTATTTTGCTAATGTATAATTCATTCTATTTCCAGATGGAGATAATGGGCCAGAGCGTGTACGAGTTCAGCCATCCATGCGACCACGACGAGATTCGAGAGGCTCTACGCTCTAACAAAAGTGGCCGTCGAGATTTATTACTTCGCCTTAAATGCACGCTTACTAGCAAAGGACGGAATGTGCATCTTAAGTCGGCCTCATACAAGGTTAGCTCTAGTCTTTGTCCTTAATCTAGATCTGGCGTAGTTATCGCTTTTTGTCTCTGGTTTGGTTTCGTATGCCTGAATGAAAAACCACCGAAATTTATCATCATTCGTGTCTGTCCCTATGTCATTTTTATACTACGTCTGACGCGTCTAGTAACAAATCAACATTAAACAACAACTATTATTAAAACTCACGTGATGAATCGTAATCAATTTATTTATAGTAAATAGTATGGTATAGTAAAGTTTATTGTACAATAAAGAAACACAATATTGTACAATAAAGAAATACAAAAATTAAAAAAAGAAGAGACTTTATCATACAATGGCGGATTTATCCCATTAGGTATTTCTCCCAGTCAACCATAGAACACCTAAAAGGATTTATTGATGAAACAGGTCACACACATATTTTTGGAGTGCAGACTAGTTTCGAACTCATACGGATATCTTCATCAGGGTGAATGTCTAGACGCGCACTCCCCTCTTTCTATCACGAAGAAAACCGCACAGTGTTGTAGGCAGTGTTCGTTGCGATAGAGAAAGAGAATGCACGTCTGGACATTCGGCAACTAGTTGGCATTCCGTACAAAGTACGTAAGGGACCCATTTAATTAATTAAACAACAGTAAAATAAATTTAACTGTCTGCGTGCGTTCCCGTTTACGCCATTTTGTATGGGAGTTTCCGAAACGTTCCGCTAGAGAGCACTAGTAAGATTTGCGTACTATAATGTCTTAAACGAAGTTATAACGTATATCTCTTTCAAACTTACACGAGTAGTACAAAAATTAATAGTTGATACTGCCAAATACATATTTACAATCAAAGGAGTATAATAAAAAAAAACTTATATGATGTATATTCGAAACTAGCGCCGCCATTGAAATACATACATAATTCGTAACCAAAAATAAATGAAAACAATACGGTACTCTGACGTCATTCAGCTCACATGATACTGCTCAAACCTAGCCGTTTTCGCAAATTCCTTTTCCTTGATTTGTTTTCCTCAATGCGGTTCCTAACCTTTCCGGAGAACCTCACATCTACGCACAACGCTTCGTCATCTGGTTTTGTTTTTAGCATCGAGCAGGTAAATTTCAGCTGGTATTAGTGCTTTGCAACAATTGTATTTAGCTTAGGTGGTAAAAATCCTGAAGCACTATCGATAAAGCAAAAAATATTAGTCAATAACTCAAACCTGACATTCAACTTCGCGGTAGGCCCCCTGGTTCGGCAAATTTCAAATTCCAGTTGGACATTATTAAGTACAATTCAGCCTTTACCGAAATAATTACAAAAATCCATATCCATTCATTACAAAGTTGTCGACATAACCTTTAGAGTTAGCAAGCTGAAGTGGCAATTAGCCGGTTACAGCTGCCGTTGAAAGTCGAGTCAGTGATGGCAGATGGGGGAGAAAGATAGAGCGGTGGCCGCGAAACGTTGGACGACAAAGCTCTTTGTAGATGGTCACGGTACGACTTATGACAATGCTATGGTCGTCTCGTGAGGCCGTGATCATGGCGACTGCAACGTCGATGAAATATCTGGAAAATATAAAAATCGATCGCAGTAAGTCCCGTATATACAATAGGCAAGACCAATCGTCGTCGTCAAAACAAAATCTGCTATGTGCATTTTTTATAATTTTAGCATTTTGAGAATTGCGACTGGTAAATGAACCAAACTATCGTATGAAAAAACTGCTATGTGCTTATACGTAGGTCACACTAAAAGTTTTGCGTAACTTAAAAAAACAACATGTTATAACCAAAATATTATGTTTATTGCTTTTCAAAATACTCTCCTTTGCATTTTAAACATTTTTTCATGTGATTGAACCATTTTTTAAAACAGGAGGACCACAGATCTGAAGGCATGTTTTCTAAGTGCTGATTGAACGCTATCACTGCCTCTTAGGAGTTGGTAAAAGTGAAACCTCTCATCAAATCTATGATTTTGGGGAAAATACGGAAATCACAGGGTGCTAGGTCGGGGCTATGTGCGGGATGGGTGACGAGTTGTACTTTTTCGGAAGCTAAAAATGACTTTGTTTTGTTGGCCGTGTGTGAAGAAGCGTTGTTATGAAGTAGGAGAACGTGGCTTTTTGGTCGTCTTTCACGAACACCCTGGGTAAACAAATGGTAGAATACCACTCGGCATTAACACTCCTTTGCTCTTCAAGTGGAATTGTGCAGATGGAACCCGTAACAGAAAAAAAACGCGATCATTTTTTTACCAACGTTTCTCGCCTGCATCACTTTTGTTGGCCTGTTCTCATTTTCAAACACCCATTCACAAGCTGTTTCTTTTGCGGGTTCAAAACAATACATCGACGTTTCCTCTCCTGTGACAATATTATAAACAGCATTAGAATGTCCGTGGTCGTACTTCAGTAGCATCTGTGAGCACCATTCCACGTGAGCCCGCTTCTTCTCCGCTGTCAGTTCATGAGGGATCCAACGACAACAAACTTTCCGAACTTTAAATTTTTCGTGTAAAATTTTCTGAATTTGGCTCATACCAATCCCCAATAGTCCTCGAATTGTCTCATAGGTAATCCGCGGGTTTTCTTCAATTTGCCGCTTAACAGTAGCCACATTATTTTCGTTGACTGCATTTGAAGGCCGCCCTTCACGAAATTCGTCATGTAAACAAACCCGATCTCTCTCAAATTCAGCAAACCATGGCCTCACAGTGCTTAAAAAAGGTGCTTCTCTCCCAAAAGCATTTTGAAGACGAGCGGCACAGTCTTGCGGAGAGAGAGAACTTTTAAAATCATAAAAAATCATCGCTCTAAAATCTTTTCGACTTAATTACATTTTCGTTGCGTACGTAGAACTTTGATGTGTGATAAAAAACAATTGACAAATGATTTCCCGCCAATATTTTTTTATTACTAAGACGGTTGCAAGTCGTTTCATAAAATATAACATTCGAAAATAAAATAGTTCCGATTAGCTAAGTGCAAAACTTTTAGTATGCCCCATGCAAGTACTATACGACGCACTATGACAACTATTAAGCACATACCAGATTTTCAGTCGCAATTGTCAAAATGTTAAAATTGTAATAAATGCACATAAGCTGATAACATGCTAATATAGCAGATTTTGGTTTGACAGCGACGCAATGTTATAAAATTATAACAAAATCTCTATTAGTAATGTAAAATACATAATACTAGGACGATTTGCGATCTTAAAATTTTAATAACTTATGTGCGACGCGTTTTATGGTCGATCAAATTTTGGTGGAAAAGTCCATTTTAAAAGTATGAAATTATAAAAAAAATATATTACCATTGTAGAAACAATAAAAAATAATATAACTTTTGTTACGGCACTAGCTACATAATGGCAATATTTAACATACTCATAGCTGTCGTACAAATTTCTGATTTAATGCATATAAAATAGCGTGGTGTGACATATCCATATATTTTCAAATATGAGTTTTCGTAATATATAATAATAGTAGGAAATATCAATGTATTTTGGGGTGTAAGTGGTTCATCAACATCTTTGAACCAAAGCCAACTTCACCTGCACGCGGTGCACCCTGCTGACTGACAAACGAAGCTCTGGCGAAAAGAGAGGTAGGGAGCGTAATAAAATTGTAAGCTACCCGACTGGGGAATGTACCTCCACCTCACAGAATACCGCAGCCAAATAACAATTCCCTTGAGGGTTGTTGTGTTCCTGCGAGTGAGTGAGGTCACCAGAAAGGAAGGAGATGCTGCGTTGGCAGCGGGGGTGGCGGCGCGCGAGCGATATTTTATGTTGCGAGCGTTAATATGGCTACGGTAACCGCTTCACACCAGGCGGGCCGTATGCTTGTCTGCCACCCGTCGTAGTATAAAAAAAAAAAAAAAACAATGTATTGCCTCATTCGAGTGAGACTAAGGTCGCTAACTTGGTTCCTAAAACATTTTCCTGTATGTAATGTAAACTAATACAAACAAGTTAAATTCAGGTATTCCCTGACTTAATTCTGTCCCCATAAAATAGCAATATTCTGCATCATGTGTGTTTTGTTCGAAAACCGGTAAATTATTGCACTTTAACTTTTAGATTAATCTTCTGGTGGTAAAATATCATATTACATTAGTAATACTTACTTTAGCGGGACAGGCCCGCAACATATTCCCACCCCTGTGTCTCCTGTGTAGCCAGAATTAACAGCGGTAACCGCGAAAAAGAGAATGAACAATGAATGACGAGCTCGGTGGCGTAGCGGTCAATGACGCGGCTTCGACACCAACGCTCGTGGGTTCGATTCCCACATAGGACAAACATTTGTGTGCATGAACATGTCTGTTTGTCTTAGTCTGGATGTTTTCTATGTATCATAAGTATGTATTTACAAAAAAAATGTATTTACGTATGTTTATCACTTGTCTAGTACCCATAACACAAGCTTCGCTTACTTTGGGGCTAGATGGCAAAAATGTAAAAAAAAAAGACGTGTGGCACTCGGGGACTGCCGCGGTAAAGCTATTGCATAGCATTTTGTATCAACTTATGCAATTATAATTTTATTTATTTATTTTATTCATGCAGTATTGCTTTTTCTTTGATATTAATTCAAGTTACACTTTTTGAGCGTGGTGACCGATAAGAAAACAATTTTTTCTATTATTAAATAAATAAAACGAGTTTCGTAGAGTCGTACATTACGTCTAATCGCACGCACACGACGCCGTGTCGAAGACTGTCGAACTGAAACGACGTTTAGACGATCCACGGCCTTCAAGCCACACCTCCTTGCCCGTCGGAGTGGGGAGCGTGAGGTTTTTTCGTTACGGAATTTCTGGATTCGGTCCCCGCGCTCAAGGCCCGCGATAGAAGCTATGCAATAGCTTAAAAAAAAGATGACAAAAAAAAACACGAAAAATGTTGACTTAAATAAGCCCATTAATAGACAAGCTAAAAGTTGCTTAACTTGAGTGATCGATTAATTTTGACACGCACAACGACGCTATAGACCTCCTCACACATAAGCATTTATCTACATTCTACAGGAATCGCTTCGTCCGGTCACTGCGCGAACACTGAGGTTTAAGTCATTATAAATAAATAAATAATTATTTCTGTACAATTTACACAGCGCCATCTAGTCCCAAATTAAGCACAAAGCTTGTACTAGACAAATAACAAATATACTTAAATACTTTTTTTTTGTAAATACGGACTTATATTACATAGAAAACAGCCAGACCAAGACAAACAGTTCATGCACCCAAATGTTTGTCTTGTGCGGGGACCAAACCCGCGACCTCGGAGTCAAAGTAGCCATCGCTAGCCATTCGACCACGGGGTCCGTCGTTATGATAAATTGCAATGTTGTGCCCAAATAAATAAATTCTAAACTCGCTATTAATCAATTTAAGTTCGTTACTTAAGTTAACAAGCGTTGCTGCCGCAAGAAACATTTCACATCATCCGACTGCAACCTTAAGAAAATTAAATAATAATTTCAATTGTTTCCAGGTCATCCACATCACCGGTCACATGCTGACTCCAGAAGACAAGTCAGAGAATAACAATGAAAGGGAGAAGAAAGATGCCGACGACAAGAAGTCCCTCAAGAGCGGATCTCTCATAGCTGTGGGCAGGCCGATACCTCACCCGTCGAACATTGAGATACCCCTGGACAGCAAGACCTTCCTGTCCAAGCATAGCCTTGATATGAAGTTCACCTATACTGATGAAGCGTAAGTACTTACGATCACTATAAATAAATATTCCAGGACAAATTACACATCTAGTCCCAAACTAAACTTGTACAATGGGTACTAGATTACTGATATTATACTCCAATACCTTTTTTTTAATACATACAAATTATACATAGCATACACAACATGCACACACATATTTATCTTGTGCCGGGATCGTACCCACGACGTCGGAGTCAAAGTGTTATTGCTGACCATTCGACCACCGAGCTCGTCATGTAGTAAAGAAAACATAACATTAGTTTTTTTATTAGTAAAATTACGTAGAAAGATAAAAAAAGAAAGTTGGAGAGAAACCCACTCTGGAGGGTGTGAGCTGAACAACAACCAGAGCCAAAGCAAACCTTACGTGCACGTGGTACGATCGACCAAGAAAGTGGCCTGACAAAATTTTCCAACAAACGTAAATGCTGATCTTCTATTATTTTTGAAAGCAAAAATAGACCTTCTTAATGTGATTGATTCTAGTAAATTATGCTTGGAAGGATCTTTCACTAAACAAACATTTTTGACTTTGATGCAATTCATTTCTTTTACATAAATAGATGAATTTGTTGTCAAAAACACAATTTCAGTAAAAAAAAAAGGCAAAATAACAATTAATTAAGTATTAACTCACATGTCACTACTGATCTTTATATATTATTAGTAATTTAATTATTATTGTTATTTCGCGGCAACAAATTCTACATAAGATAAGTTCATTTGAATTTAAGCCAAAAATGTTTGTTTGAAATAGAACATCCTATAGAACATTCCAAACAATAAGCGTTCCGCTCGATCCACTTACAACTATAATTAATCAGAATACCCGGTTACAAGGTTACCAGCCGAGTATTGTAATAACTGTCCTAATTACACCCCCCCCCCCCCCCCCCCAAAACCAAATTACGGCAACGATCTCAGTTTCGGCTAAAACTACTTGCTTATAATTATTAAATTGAACGTTGTTGATACTCTTAGAGGGGTTCTCATTAAGAGGGGTCACTGGTGCACTGAGATACATTCAGAAGCTCCAGTCTCACATAATATTTGTATTTCTAACGTCAACTTTCTGTAACAAAATTATTGTGGTGAGAAAATAAATCATTATTATTTCTCATAGAACCATCGCTTATGGAGGTGTGTTTACTGTGTGATAGCTACCTGAAGAAGGAGTTCAACATAAAGAGTTCCTTCTTCAAGAACGTTGATGCCCTATTCCATATAGCTGCTCATCCCCACTACTATTATGAAGTAAAATGTTCAAACGGTGTCTTGCGATTTTTTTTCCATCGAAAAATGTTTTTCAGACAGGATGCAAGAGTGGTGAAGAGAATCGTAGTCAAAACAATGATTTCTTAAAATTGGTAGATATCACACTAAGGAGCAGATCATGAGGCAGTGAAATTAACAAATAGTAATCTGTGCATATCTTTTTACATTATTAGTTTGTTGCATGTATCAAAGCAGAGCAATTCTAAATGTCACAGCATGAAAATACGTTATCTACCTCTTTTATTATTAACTCTTTTATGCACATAACGAAAAGATTACAACATCTTTGAAAGCGGTATGCAAAGGCGATTCTTAAGGAGTATGTAAAAGCGATTTTAATATAATATCTTTGTGTTAAATATCATACAAGTAAAATCCACATCAAGACCGATACTGTCTTTCTCCGTGGGCACCAACGTAGCCTTTTTTTGAAACACCTACGATATGAGTTTTTATATTCTTATTGTTATCTATCACTTACCTGACTATAATAAAGAGATACTCTATGATATTTATCACACATTTTGAATCAACTTTTTTGAGATCTCAGGTATGATCAGGTCAAGAGAAAGGTATATTAGGTAATATTGCCATTTTGTATAAATGAAATCACTTGTACTGTTCCACTTAAAATTTTACCATCCGGTTCCAGATGTAGTGAAGATTTCAGTAATTTAAAAGTCTACAAAGTTCCACCATTCTCCTAATTTTGGTGTCGGCGCAAAATACTTACGAGTATGTATCTATATTCACCGGGAATATTATCAAAGTTCTCCATAGAAAATATCCACATCGTGAAATAATTCAGAGAAAAAGTACTTCTCTCTAAGTCTCTTTGTATGTGATAAGAGTAGATGAGGAAAGGTCCAAAAGTCTTTAATACCATTTTACATCAATTATTTGGAGGATATGCAACAAAGTTATTGGCCTGTTTTTCATGGCGGTGCTTGCATACAGAGTAAACTTTCTCAATCTACTACAAAAACGTGATTTACAATTGTCAGAAGTATCTATTTTGTTTTGCATTTGGAAACAAGAAATTTTTTTGCTCATTTCTAAGAAAAATAAAGACTTGAATAATAATTTCATTCAAAAATTCCATGTGTGGTTCAACACACATAATATACTCGTACAACACAAGCCATTGTTCCAAAACAATTTTCATAATATATTTTTGTACTAAAAATATTTCGTACTCTTTCACGAGATGGCGTTGTTTTTAACGTCGTACAAGTATATTACCTGGCCGAATTTGTGTAGCCGTGTTATAGCCATGCGCCGAGAACAAAGACGCTCCACGTAAAGCGGTCGGGTAATATCAACAAAAATATCACCTTCAAATGTATTTTGTAGGTTAAACACGGTTTAGCGGTTTCGCGGCGATTTTGTACCCATTCAAAGATAAAATAGTACAGCTGTGCCGATGTCTGTGGAATATCGTGATGTGATTTGTTATATTCTGTGCTGGTTTTTTGTGTTTTAGTGGCTAAATATCATATTGATTGGAGTGTTTTTGTTCCCTATATTCCCGGATATGGCGGGCATTTCAAATTTTGTAAGTTTTACGATTTAGCTCCAACTTTTTTGCATTTTGCTTATTTTTAATCGTATTTTAATACATGACAAAGATTAAATCCGCGTATTGTACCGCAAGTTGACGTAGGTCATTCAAGGTTAACTATGTAGACACCGGCAAACAAAACCTAAACCTAAGGACTCTAGGTCACATTGAGTGACCTTTGGGAAAGTGTAGGACTTTCCTGGTCCAATAATTGGGTATTTGACTAACATTTTTTTCTGTTTGATATGTAGGGACGTCTCCATAATATAACCATAGGTGAAAGAATTACTTCGATAGCACAAAAATCTCTCGAGATATGGTAATTTGAAAATCACAATTTTTAGACTGCCCCAAAACGCTCCATACAAAGGACTACTGAATTATGACGTCACAGATCTGTATTTTGTATGCATCAAATCAGAAATTTGTACGACAGCTATGTTAAATATTACGTTTATGTGATTAGTATCATAATAAAAGTTATAGCATTTTTTATTGCTTCTCCAATGGAAATATAATTTTTTAATAATTTCATACTTTTAAAATTGACTTTCCCGCCAAACTTTGATCGACGCTAAAAAAAGTCTGACTGAAGATATTAGAATGAAAGTTTGCAGATCTTTATAGTTTTGTGTATTTTACGATATTGTTAATTTATTTGTACAATTTTTAAACATTGGAAACAACCCAATTATGATTGAGTCATTCGTGTTCTTAGCGTTATGACGCTGCATTTTAATTCATATGGCGATTTATGTTAGTTTCTTGTTTTCCTTTTTGTATTTTAAAATCAAAATGTCAATAAAACTGGAGTAACGTGGTGCGTTCGTCGTCAACTCTTATTAATATCTTTGTTGGGACATGGGTCTCCCCTCATTCGAAGAGGTTTAGAGCGTACTCCACCACGCTGACCAACTGCGGGTTGGTGGAGGCCAGTGTTTTCAAGCCGCGTAAAGGCCACTGACTTGGTTTAACGACTGTCATTTAATGAAAATAACCGGGACCGATTAGTGCAACGTGCCCTACGAATCACGGAGGAACTCAAGATAAATAAACCCATCCACGGACAGGCTACGTTCGACGTTGCCTAACTTGCGTGTTCGATTACACTGATACGCGCAACGATACCAACGAGCTCCTCGAGTTCACTTATGTTATATATTATTTTTTCAGTTAATGAAAGTAAAGTCTTTGTTTGTCTAACTCATTATTATTACCACGTTATTAACCGAAGTTCTAACTTTTCTTATACTACGTCGAGTAACAGGAGAACATATGACCCGCCTCGTCATAGTTACTGTGCTCCCTCGAGGGAAAACAATAATCCTTAAGAGATTGTGATTTGCCTGTGGTCTTCTGTGTGGTGGAGTAATTCCCCAGTCGGCGTCGTCAGTTTATTTGTAGTTGTTGTCCTATTCTCTTTTGCCAAAACCTAGTTAGTTAATTTTCAGGGTGTAACCACAGTGCACGTTAGATTGACTTTAGCTTTAAAATGGTGATGAACAAGTACACCCCAATTTAATATAGTAAAAAAAATATATAGTAAGTATGTATATTACGAGTAAGTTATGCACCATCAGGTGATTAAAATTAGTTTTATTCTAATAAACATTACAAATTATAGGTACATTATGTACATTATAATATTACTTGAATTTACTCAATAAAATCACTGGGCCACCTGAGCGCATTAGTAGATTGGATTGCAATCAACGTTGCCAGATAACCCGATTTTGGCGGGATGTCCCGCTTTTTTAGATTAAAGTGTATGTCCCGCACGTAGGGTTGCCAACTTTTTTTACAAGGAAAACAGTATATTAAAAGCTGCGTAGTAAAACAAACAGTATACTAAGGCCCAGTGCATGCGGAGCAGTACAATAAACAGTACTATGGTGAAATGAAGTTTTTTTCAACAGTATTAAAGCATAGAAATCAGTATAATACTGTTTTTAACAGTATGGTTGGCAACCCTACCCGCACGGGACACCACATGTCCCGCTTTTGGCGGTGGACGCAAAAATATATTATTCCGTGAACTGAAAATAATGAACCGAATGACAGAATTAGATTTTTTGAAAAAATATAAGCAATTTTTTTTTTTATATTTTATAGCATTGAAATATATTTGATCGGGCGCGTTAAAAACTCTTAATAATTCATTCCATAAGAAACTATCTAATAAATATTTTTGTATAGTCCCGCTTTTTTCAAACGTGTCCCGTTTTCTTTACTTTCATAAGCTTAAAATTCCGCTTTGCTCTAAAATAAATCTGGCAACGCTGATTGCAATACACAAGTGATACTTCCTCGTATTACAATCAGTTTTAAACTGCGGAGTTTTCAAGCTGTTTTCAATCTATTGTAACGTTGTTGCAGACTGCAAAACACGCTGGGCTTCGAGCCGGACGAGTTGGTAGGTCGTTCTTTGTACGACTACCACCATGCCGGGGACAGCGGTTCTCTCGCTCAACACTTCAAGTCTTGTAAGTACATTTAATTATAATTTTGAAGATATTACACCTCAGTTCGCAGTGAGATCGGTTAATATTTCCGACATGATATTCTTCTGAAGTAGTCTTTGTCAAACGCCTATTGTAAGCCTTCAGGAAACGGTAGAAGTCCGACAAAAAACTGGCATGCATTGAGACTGTATTCACACATTCTCACATATACATATTTTTTTATCAGTTTTTATATTATAATGCAATGAATTTATGTAGTATTTAGGTATTGGTAGTTGATTTAGGTGTTGACCATCACTTATGAATTAGTATAGAGATATTTTATATCTTTAATAAATTATTAATCAATAATAAATTATTGCTTAATAATTATTGCTATGTTCTGAATTTAGAATTCCATTTATTTTAATTACTACATGGCATATTATTCTATTATATAATGTAAGAAGATGTATTCAAACGATAACTCGACAGAAAAAAAATATCTGCTATGATGATATTGCTTGATAATTATTGCTATGTGGTAACGAAAGGTATTAAAGGTATAAGACAATGAAAATAGGTAGGTATAGGTAAGAAGTGGTGGATATTCTGCATCAACCCATATTTATCCTACTGGTGGGATACGGGTATCCGCTCAATTAAAGGAGTGTTTGAGCGTACTCAACCACGCTGTTCAATTGCGGATTGACGGAGGCCGGTTTTTTACGAGCCGAATAGAGGCCACTGACTTGGCTTTACGCATCTACGTCGTCTCATGACAACAGCGGTGATGGATATACCTGAGCCTAACTGTCGCAGCGATTATTTTTTGAGAAAAAAATACATTATGAAAACACGTTTAATTTTGTAGGCAAAAAAGAAAAAAAAAACTGTTCGATCTATAGCGCCATCTACAATTTGCTCCAGGTGCATAATAAAATACATTGCTCGTTTGTTTTTCTCGACAAATTTGCTTTTGCTACAACGCCCTCTGTATTACTGGACACAAACTATAACAGTTGTAAAACTATGGGTCATAGATGGCGCTTCCTGTATTTAATCTATATAAAATATATAAAAATCAAATGAATTCTATAAATGGCGGATCATTTTGTTAATGGGGATTTTGCTGTCAAATTGAAATTTTTTTCAGATGGGGATTGTGCTGTCAAATTGAAACTTTTTTCAGTGTTGACAGTACAAGCATGTTGTTATGTCATTCATGCGGTCATTTAATTTTGGACGTGCTTCGACTTTATGTTGCCTGTTCCAGAGTCGGTACAGCCGTTTGTTTATTCATGCTCAAAATGGATAAACAAAAAATATTGTTTATCCAAATGTTTTGGATTAAGTTTTAAAATAGCTAGCAATTAATAAAATATTTTTTGTTTGAATAAATGAATTTGATGTTCCAATTAATTTTTTTTAGTATTTCACTTTATACGTAGCGAAGCACGTACCGGGCCGCTAGTTTTATGTATAAACAATTTCCTTGTTGTACAGACTCGAACACTGCTTGAAAATTGTTGTTACTTTTTATATGGTATGTATGTAAAATATACTCAGTTAGCGTGCAACACAGATTTACTAATATTGAAGATAATTTTAATATAGTGACTTAAATTGCAATATCACAAATACACAATAAGCATACAACCCGCAGTTGAGTTGAGCGATTGAGGAGACGCCCATATCCCAGCAGTGGGATGAATAAAGGTCGACGACGATAGACGTAATAAATATATAAATAAATATTTCTCGACAATTTACACAGCGCCATCTAGTCCCAAATTAACCGCAGAGCTTGTACTTTCAGTACTAGATAAGTGACATTATAATACATTTTTTTTGTAAGTTCTTTTCATTGATAGTCTCTTCTGTCGAATCAATTGTGTTAAGAGTTAATTATCACCGTTTATCGTTGTTTTGCTTTAAAAATAACTGCTTATAGCACGCTATTTTAATAAACTTGGCTATCAGCCACACCGTACAAGCCGGGTTTTTTTTTTGACAATTATGATGTTCTGACGTAACTGACCATCGCAATGTAAACGAACTGTAATAAAGTATTCGATAGTATTCGTGCCAAATGTAATTGTGACATTCTTGATGTTTCTTTTTATCTTACTTATTATATAAGACATTTTTCTGAAGTATTTTTTCTAAGAATTGTCACTAAATGATGGACATAATCAACCCCCAGTTGAGCAGCATGGTTGAGTATGTTCTAAACCCCTTCGATTGAGGGGAGGCCCATATCCCCAGCAAGTCAACCTTACAGTTGTTGGGGTGTAAGTCGGTCACCGCCATTTTTGAGCTAAAGCCTCCTGTCAATGCCAAAGTCTTAAGTTCCAATCATAAATGACCTAACTTAACAGTTAGGTAACAAGAAGAGCATACGTGGTTTTATATTAGAGCATGATATTTCGTTTCATTACAGCAAACCCACCGTAAATATTGCGTAACGCACTCGGTGGGTCATTTTTCGCTGTTAAACTAAAAGTCGGCTATCCATTTTGATATTCGAGGCACGCAGAGTTTAGTCCCTCATGAACCGCTTGTACGCGGTAACAACCTCTGTTATACGTATAAGTTTTATTAAGGTGCTTTTATGGGGCTATTTGTTTGTCTAAAACATAATGGGGGTTTATGGATTTTACCGTAGACTAGTTATTCGATCGCAAGCCTCTGAACAGCGCTAAAAGATTACAATAAATGTAATCTTATAGCGCTGTTTAGAGGCTTTTAGACTTTTTGTATATAATACTAGAAATTACGTACATAATAATTTTCATCTAGCTGACCCGGCGAACTTCGTACCGCCTACGATACTAACGTCACTCAATTGTTTTGCCTTCCCGGAACTTCTCCACTAACACTTGAACTTTATCGTATGGTATTAAAGTTCAAATTTACTTTTAAGTATTATTACGAATCGTTTGTATGGGAGTAAAGAAAAGTGTAGTTTTTAGACTTTTTCAGGCAATTTTTTTAATTTTTCTCTGCGTACGAACCATCCTCGGACTTCAAGGAATATTCTAAAAAAGAATTAGCGAAATCGGTTCAGCTGTTCTCGAGATTTGCGCTTAGCAAGACATTCAGCGATTCATTTTTATATTATAGAAGATACAGATCACGCAATGAAATTTTTGCCAATGGTTATATACTCGTAGCTTACTACTAATAGCTGTTACCCGCCGCTTCGCCCTTATTTATTTTAATTTTAAAAATCCCCTTGTTGTTTTTCGAGAATGAAAAGTAGCATATATCGCTCTCCAGACCTTAAACAATCCATGAAAAATGTCATGTCCATCTATTAATTCCTTTGGACGTGAGCGAGACTCCTACGAGTGAGCGAGGTGACCAGGTTGGAAGGAGTTGCTACGTCGGCAGCGGGGATTATTACGCTAAGTTAGAAAAAAACACAATAACATGTTTGCCGAGATAAATGGATAACATCCCCCGCGGTCGCCTGCGGGGAGGGGAAATATCATATGGAAATAATATAGGGGTGTAATTGGTTCATCAACATCTTTGAACCAAAGCCAACTTCACCTGTACGCGGTGCACCCTGCTGACTGACACACGAAGCTCTGGCGAAAAGAGAGGTAGGGAGCGTAATTGTAAGCTACCCGACTGGGGAATGTACCTCCACCTCACAGAATGCCGCAGCCAAATAACAATTCCCTTGAGGGTCGTTGTGCTCCTGCGAGTGAGTGAGGTCACCAGTAGGGAAGGAGATGCTGCGTTGGCCGCGGGCGTGGCGGCAACAAAATTTACGAAAATGACGTCTTCCTCTAGTGCGCGCGAACACAATCAAATACGAAAACACGTCGCTGCGAACCCGGCTTTAGAGGGTGGCAAAACTTGCATGTGGGTCACCTGGTGGCAAGCAATCACCACCGCCCATGGAGATCAGCAACATCAAGGGGTCACCGATCCGTTGCCAGCCTTTTAAGAAAAGAAAGACAGTTCTTTGAAGGCGCCCATGTCGGAAATATTTAAAATATCACCTCTCCTCTGAGACAAATCTGGAACACATGCTCATTCACGCTCTGCATAGACGTCATTGTTTATGTAGTAGTTATCGATGCGACATTTCTATGGAGTGGCCGATGTGCCTATTGGAGGTTGTGTTATTGATCTGTGTTTTTTTTTTCAGTGGTAGTACAGCCTGAACCCTCTTAAGTATAATGGCCAAAGTTAATTCAGAATTCCATTAAAGTAACTTACTGTTATTTTAATTACAAAGTCAGCTTAACTCATTTAGTTTATAAAGTACCTAATATATTTTAATGTCGCACTTTTATCTAAGCTATACCAATGTAGTTTAAAAAAAATATCGAGGTATTTAAATTGAAATTTAGTTACACGTAGTATAAAAAAAAAATCTTGTCTTTTCGGAATATTAGTGTAAATACCACATTAAAAATCATCCGAGATGAAGTTGCATTTGTTCGGGATCCAAAAAACTGGTCTCTCAGTCCGGAATCATCAGCAGTGGTTAGTTCCCTATTAGGTTTTCCCATGTACCACTTCTAGAAAGAACCGAAATAGAAATGTACCACTTCTAATTCGCGTACCCCTAATAGCGTGCGTGTATCATTCGCTCTTTTTATTATGCCTGCAATAACAGGCACCAAATAGCCTCGTAATACGCAGTATATCAGAATTAATACGTAGATTTCAATTATAATATGTGTAAGGCTATTTCTCTCTAAAATACCGTTCTCTGCCAAAGTCGTACATTCTTAAGGGCGCCAATAAAATCCGTGTTAATATGTTATTTACGACGATGTAATAAAAGTCAAGTATCGAATAAGAAAGATCGCCGAAACTTTCTCCCGTTTCGAGTTACGGTCTACTCAGACAGACTACACGAATTAGGAGTGTTTCGACTGTCTCCCAAGTACTCCCACCCAACCCTTGTTCATTGTTCTTAATGTATTGTCTGAAGGTATCATTAATTTTGATAAATGTCAATCATTATGTTTTGTATTGACTGGATCTGTCGATATAAACTTGTTTATAATTTCAAGATGTACACTACCCATAGATAGAGAAAAACTGTAGACAAATTGATTATTTCGATCGCATTTACACAAGAAAAAGTGTAATTTTAGCCATCGTCATTTAAGAAAATGAGACATTGATACGATTCTTGCTTTTTCACGTCGCGTGTCTGTTTTTTTTTTTTCATAGCAAAGCGCAACAATGTGTTACTGTTATAATTATGACAGTGCTATATAAAATCTCGACATTTTCTATCTCTTGTTTGCCACGCCAAACTGTCTACAAAACTCAGTGTATTATATGTCTATGATACAATGCACAGCTGACATAGATCGGTATTAAGTTACCTGTCAAAATACAGGTAGCCTAATACCGCAAAGTCCATGATTAAATCGATTTAATCATGGATTTTGCGGTATTATATTATTAGATACCTTCGAAGGTTGAAGCTGTCGTGCCTGATCATGTTGACATTGCGCACTTATGCCCAAAATGTCTACTCTGAAACCATGTAAACGAAGTTGTTAATCGTATAATACGTTTAAAAAAAGGAGATAAGTTGAGTAAAAATAGGAGTGTTTTGTGAGGCGTAATACCTAACTGCTAGATAAACTAGAAATGGAAGAGCTCGTTGCGCTTGTCAGTGTAATCGAACACGCAATTTAAGCAACGTCGGCCGCACTCTGTCCTTGAATGGGTTTATTTATCTC
Organism: Hypsopygia costalis; assembly: GCA_937001555.2. Lineage (NCBI taxonomy): Eukaryota > Metazoa > Arthropoda > Insecta > Lepidoptera > Pyralidae > Hypsopygia > Hypsopygia costalis. The sequence goes on along the minus strand of OW443343.2, from coordinate 9,834,683 downwards.
GGGTTTCTCCGTGCTTCGGAAGTTAAGCCGTCGGTCCCGGCTGTTGTTTTAATTAGTTGACAGTCGTTAAGCCAAGTCAGTAGCCTTTAGGCGGCTTGAAAACACTGGCCTCCGCCAACCGACATCTAAAACCCTTTCGATTGAGGGGAGACCCGAATCCTAGCAGTGGTATGAATAACAGTTGACGGTGAAACTAGAAATCAACAAAAATTGCTTAGATATTCGTCTTAAGTGAAGAAATAAGAAATACATAGGTGTATAAGAAAAACTAATATTTCCTGCCCCAATTGAAATATAACTCGTATATAAAAGACAGGGACTTAAAAAGAATTTACCAACCTAACTGATGTTTTCCATTATTTCCTTTTAAATTAAATGAGTAAAGTTTCTCCATATTTTCACGCAATAGAATTTGAGCAGAAGTTAACGCGTCAGCTAGCAATAAATATTACTCTGCTCCACGCGGCACTGGTAAAAGATAAAAAAATAAATAAATGAAAATATATAGCGTTGATGTGACGTCTATGAGGCTATAGTTTATTTTTATATATCTAGCATTGATTTATCTAATAACAATCGTAAAAGAAATACACGTGATTTATATATGGCGTATTTTGAAACAGTGGCAATTTGTAATATACTCATTCATTTATACTCGTATAGCAGGTATCTAATTAACAGTAAATAGTAAAGTACTTTATATGTCGAATACGTTGCGTATAAACATATATACGAGATTCAACGGATTATGAATCACAATAGTTTAATAGAAGAACTGCATGCTTTTAAATTTAAGAAAAGTATTCTAAATTCAATCGCAAGCGATATTTTTAATGTTGCGAGCGTTGATATGGCTACGGTAAACCGCTCACATCAGGCGGGCCGTATGCTTGTCTGCCACCCGACGTAGTATAAAAATATATATATATACTCTTTTGTTTATTGTTAAAGTCATAATTTTAATTAATTATGGTCGAATTTTCACCAATGCGCGACGGTTGGATATGTCTAGTTATTTGGAAAATACACAAAACTCCGCAAAAGCCCAGCTTCTGTGTATTTTTGTCTTTTGCATCCCGAGATTGGAAGATAATAAAAAATGCTTAATAAGACGATATAATAGAAGCACAGATTCCCCGTCTATCCTGCCGAAAAGTATACTTGCTTAATTATTTAAGTGGTGTTGCCATTGGCATAGTTGGAAATGCAATATTCGGGGGTATCAGCCGTAATCTGTCTCTCATTGCCATAAATAGTCCCGTGTCATATAACCATATAGACCCAGATGTAATGGCATTTGAATTAGGGTCTCGTCCTCGGTGCGGACGGAATTAGAATAAGTTGCCGTGAAGGAGGAAAGTGAATTTTCAACGGTACATTTATTTTGTTATGGCCGTTTGAGATGTTTTATAAAGGAATGGCGGCAGACAGCAAGACGAAATTTCTAAAGGTTATCTAAGTGGTTCTCTAGAGCAGTGTTCCGTAAACTTTTTGTGTCTAAGGTACACTTAGGAATAACGTTCACCATACATAAATCCGTCCGTCTATGTAGCTTTATGAGATAACCTTATTTTTCCGAGGCACACCAACTATAATGCCCACGGTACACCAGTGTGCCGCGGCACACACTTTGCGGAACACTGCTCTAGAGTACTTGCAACGTAAAGGGACGTCACAGAACATAAACATACTTGAACTTGTTGCAAGCAACTTGAATGTTTTTGTAGAAACGAGAAATTCTCGTAAAGTCAAAACTAGTCAGTAAAAATAAGTTAAATTGGAACAGTACAAATGATTTTATTAATATATCTAGAGTCTTGAAAAAGTGCTTTTCTTTGCCACGAGGTATATTTTACTGATTTAGTAATATTTGTCTTCCTAACTAGCTCTACCTGCTGCCGTACCACTCGCGAGTAGTTCTTGAAATTAGTCTGTGTTTCCAATATGTATGTATAAATAAATTCCTGGGACTTATTAAACAAGACTATCTGGTCCCAAATTAAGCAAAGCTTGTGGGTACTATGGGTACTAGATAACTGAAATTATACCTAAATACATTTTTTTTAAATAGTTATATTTATATGTACAAAACACCCAGACCAAGTAAGTAAAGACAAACAGACATGTTCATGTTCACAAATATATGTCTTGTGCGGGGATAGAACCCGCGACCTCGGAGTCAAAGTGGCCATTGCTAACCATTCGATCACCGAGCTAGTCTCCAATTTATCATCAACATTAATGATTTCATATATTATTTCTCAGACAAATTTAATGTAAGTAAATACTTAAACGTAAATACGTTTTAATAGCATGCAAATAACCTTATAAGCCAATTAAAGTTGTCTTAATATTGTACACATACACTATGTTTTGAGATTTTTCTTTATATCAAAAGATAACTCTATAGTAGCCCATTGCTAAAGAGTATGCGAGTTATTTTTAGTTCTTGGTAAACTTACTACTGCTAAGTTTGCCAGGCATAAACAGGCACAGGCCGATAAAGCGGTCTTTTAGTTATGACTACTTTCCTAACAAACGAAAACGTTGCTAAGGTTGACTTTCTATTATGTTTTTAGAGAGAAAATAGACCTTCCTACTTTTAAACGTACGAACGAATGTCGCCCTAACCGGTCTATTTATACCAGGTAGACTACTTATTTGGGCCTCTGTACATGACTTTGCTTTTTTTTTATACTACGTCGGGTGGCAGACAAGCATACGGCCCACCTGATGTGAAGCGGTTATCGTAGCCATATAAACGCTCGCAACATAAAATATCGCTCACGCGTCGCCACCCCCGAATCAAACGCAGCAACTCCTTCCTTCGTGGTGACCTCACTTACTCGCAGGAACATAACAACCCTCAAGTGAATTGTTATTTTGCTGCGGTATTCTGTGAACTGGAGGTACTTCTCCAGTCGGGCAGCTTAAAAAATACGCTATGCTCTACCTCTGTTTTCGCCAGGACCTCGTTTATCAGTTAACAAGATGCACCACGTGTAGGTGAGGTTGGCTTTGGTTGAAAGTTGTTTATGAATCACTTACACCCAAAATATGAGTTATTTATGGCAAACTAACTATTGATAAGGCTACTGGTAAGTTAGCTAGGCCAAAACAGGCACTGTCGGCCGATAAAGTGGTCTTTTAGTTATGACATACCTTTCTATCAAACGAAAACGTTACTAAGGTTGACTTTCTATTATGTTTTTAGAGAGAAAATAGACCTTCCTACTTTTAAACGTATACGAACGAATGTGGCCCTAATCGCTCTATTTATACCAGGTAGACTACTTATTTGGCCCACTGTACATGACTACCTAGTTATTTACGAGCCCGCCACAACGATAACCTTTCAAGTAGCGATCATCGCAAAGGAAATGACAGCTTGACAACAACCAATTGCCCATATCAATTTTATCTTTACGACTAATGAAACTGGAAATTTTGTCGCTACCGATGTCTTATTTGAAATATTTGCTTGAATTGTTAACGAAGGGTTTGATAGCTTTAATAAAACTCTACAGTTCGTTTTCGCGATGTATTTATTATCTCGATCTTTCAGTCTTTTTGCCTCTAAATGGAATTTATCGTCAATATCAGTATTTACAGTTTGTTGAATACAGGTCTTCCCAAATGCCGTGGAAGGCAGTATATGAAATCTTTCAATTTGTGCATTAAAATTACATCTGCGATCTGTTTTATAGGATCGTTGCTTCATCTAGAGCGAGATTGGACAGTGAAATCGGTTTTATGTAGAGATCATAACGAGAGAAAATAAATATTGTGCTATTAATTGCCATTGAGCGAAATTTGACGAACTTGATATTTGACGATTAAATAAAACACATAAAGCTCACTCATTCAATGTGCATTAAATTACTAGGGATGCAACGATATATCGAATAACGACCTATATCGATATATCAATGCCCAAACATATCGATATTTAACGATATCGATGATCCGCCGATATCGATATAGAAAAAAACTCAAAATATCGAAAGAGCCTTACCAAAATCGAATAGACAGTAACTAAATCAAGTTTATTGCTGCCAAAATAAACTATCAAAATTATAATTTTCAAATTCAATTGCCAGTACAAAATGCTGGGAAGAGCTTTCTATTATTTTTTTAATCCTCGTTACAAATTGGGTAACATGTGTTGTAAACAAAATGAAATTAAGTAAACAAAATGAGTGAACAAACAAAAGCTAATCCAGCTCTTCCAACCAACCCCACTGGTGTCAAATGGTTGTAAATACAGTAAATTCAGGACGGCAGATAAGCGTACACATAAATAATCAAAAATGTCAAAGAATTTATAGATATCATTATTTATATTATGTAATAATATATTTTTAAATAAATTTTGATTCAAAAATACTTTTTAACGCAATTTCTGTACCATATATTTATTTAACTGATTGTTTTATTGAGATAAGAAATTACATAATCAATGAACGTTTGCTACAACGGAAAAGAGTATTTGGATTCATTTACATACTTTTTAAAAAGACAGACAGCAATATCGATATTTTATCGATATATCGACGTCCCAGGTCGATATATCGATATCGAGCTTAAGTGATATATGTATCAGTATTTTATTTACACCTTGCAACCCTGTATACTAAGTCCACTAGTTTATCAAATATGGAAATTTATTCAAAATACAATAGCAATGTCTCTTTTTGCAGTAAACTATATTTATGATTCCACGTAAATATTTCCACATAATTATTCACTATGAATAATAGTTTCGTTGGAAAACGTTTGGAATTATCATGCAACTAAGATTCGTTCTGCGGACGTGCCTTTTTTGCTACTGTGAAGCACATAGCGAAGGGCCTGGATACATAAATCATAACGAAGCGAAATAAATAATACCCGAAGGATTTTGATACTTTATTAATTAACTAGCTTTCGTCCGCGACTTGAACTATACCCGTGAGAATTTTCAAAAAACCTTTTCCGCCAAATTTTTGTTCGCTCCGTCCTGTAAGTCATATCTGATAGGTCAGTCAATCAGTCAGGCATCTGTACCTTTTATTTATGTAGAAGATTTATGTAGTGATTTGAGCCAAATAAATTCATACTATGAGAAGTTTTTGGCCTGGCCATATCATTAGAACCAAAGCCATTTTCACTTACACATTATGCCCGAATTGAATCCACATCAGTTATTGAACGACGTTTTCAAATATTACACCGAGTGCCAAACGGTATACGGTCCGCCTGATGTAAAGCGCTTACGGTGTAAGTGTAGTCTATAGACGCCTACAATACAAGGAGTGCCTCTGGCGCTCTGGCACCCTCGTTATTAACGCAGCCTCGCAAATTTAATGACCTCATTCACTCGCTAAACAACAATTATTTGGCTACAGTCTTTTGTGAAAAGGAGGTACTTCCCCAATCAGGCTCCACGTGGTCCCCTTCCTCTCTTTCTCTAGAGCCGCATTTACTAGACTGCAAGGACACTACAAGTGGTGAAATAAAGTGGTGAGCCACTTATTCCCAAACATATATTAGTGACGTAGGATGTAGTGATCTTCTTCTTATATATAAAAATGAATTGCTTTTTGTTAGTCTCGCTAAAACTCGAGAACGGCCGGGCCGATTTAGCTGATTTTGGTTTTGAAATGTTTGTCTTAGCCCAGGGAAGGTTTAAACGGTGAGAAATTTTGGAAAAATATCAAGAAAGATAGTGAAAACAACAATTTTAATTTCCCATACAAAGTGTTCCTACTATAGTCGAATGTCATAACAGCAAAGATGGCGAACCTACCTATCAATAGTGTCATTGTCACAAAGAATCGACGTCATATTTGTTGGTTGTCAATTAAGACTTTCTCAGAAGTGACATAGAAATGACACAATACTAATAGACATCAAGAAAGGAGATGAAATATGTAGTGACTGTTTATGGTAAATCATGTTTTGTACAGTACTTAAGAATAAATAATAGAAATTTGTAAATTTCATAAACACTCGGATTGTAAATTACAAAAATGATTGCAAAAAATGTAACCAGTGTCAGCAATGCGAATAGACCAGAAAATGGGGGCTGAACGCAGAACGAGGTTTGTGGATTCACATAAGAGTTGTATAACTTTGCATATGGTAAGACCTACATCACATTATATAGGTCTGTCATGTTAACCAAGGTGATACCTATTACAAAATAAAACGGATCCTCATTATTTTCTGAAGTACCTAAATCTGTAATTTTAATATAATCATATTTTATCATTTAGTCATAAATTTATTTGGCGAGAACTTTCTTTACTGAAGTCTAAAGGGCTGCCAGGTTTTTATATCGACATCATCCAGGACATGTACCGAAATTCCAAATCCATAGTTTAGACCTCTGTCGGAGAGGAGAGACAAAATTCCCATCAACGTCTGTGTCCTCCAGCTATCAGTCTTAGTCTGTTTTTGTTCATATTAGGCATATTCTTATATATGAGACATTCGTGGTATTAGATGAATTGTCAAGTAGTATCATGGATCCACATGAACCAGCTCTGTGCGGTAGGTTGACGGGTGTTCATATATGCTGATATAATTGCTGATGCGGATAGAGGGCAGTTGATGCGATAAGTGAATTAATGGAAGAGGTCACTTGAGAACTATGGCCTGAATTTGAAAACGGGAAAGATCGAGTACTTGGGGTGCAAAACAACAGATCCACGACCGTGCACATAAGGATATGGTCGAATGCACGGATGGTTTAAGTACTTGGGATCTGTTCTTCGATCATCGGATAGCATCGACTGTGAGATTTCAGTAGCTTGGACTAAGTGGCTTGAGGTAACCAGTGTCAACTGTGACTCCAAAGTTTCGCCAAGTTGAAAGGACAAATCTAAAAATCCAAGATAATTAGACTATTTTATTAAAGTTAGTAAAAGATCGCCAATACTTGAGCGACACGTACAGGTGTTGTCTTTCATGGAGTTGAATATGCTGCGCAGTATGCGCGAGGTTTCGTAAAAGGACCGGGTCAGGAATTCTCGGACATGGCAAACCAACTGCAAGAGCGTCATTTAAGCTGCTATTGTAAAATTTTATGGAAAGCGGCAAGTGAGGAAACAAATGTTTTGCAATGGCACATCCTCCAGGTTCGGGCACACAGGGTAGGCTCTTCTTATAGAGACACAGAATTAGATCGTATATATTTATTAAGTAGATAGATGTAGGTGAAACAATGTTCACCGGGTCATCTAGTATTTATATATTTTCTATTCAAAAAGTTCCTCGACTGTGTTAATTACATACCTATTTTTTATTTTAACAATATTCAGTTAAACTTAATAAAGGCGAGGACATAATCAATAAGGTCACTGTTTCTTACCTATGCCCGGCAGAAACAACAGATGAGGCACGAAGGAAAAATCCTGAGTAAATGTTTAACATAACAATATTAGTCAAGGGAAACATCACTTTTCTGAACTTAAATCTAATCGGAAATAAAAACTGAAAACAGATAAAACACAATCTATGCAGTCAGTAAATAGGATAAAATGTATATGAAACGTTTTTTTAAATTCTGTATATAGTTCTTCGTGTAACAGGAATTAATGGTGGCCGCCCAATCTTGATATAACGAGCCAATTAAAAAAGCTATAAAATTGGCCTGGATTATGTGCACTAAACGGGCAAAGGTTCAAGGAGAAAATGTTTTGAAGTGTAGCGAAAATGTTCAGCATATTTTTTTTATATTGTTACGGCAAAGTCATAAAAGTTGTCCCAGAAATAAATTAGAACACAAAAAAGCGACAGAATTACGTCCAAAAGAACAGCCTGTCTACTAAATGCGGTCAGCTTATGAAGCAAAATTAAATTAAATGTCGTGACAAAACCTTGATTAATTTTGCTGAACGCGAGGTTCATGCTGTATTGCGTTTTGTTTATCTCAAATATATATTTAAATTCAGAAATTGTAAGTTTTGCTTTGGACCGCTTTGTAACTTAGAAATAATTTATGATACCTTTAAATAATATTATTTTATTATACGTTAAATCGACCACTTTTTTATGTATGATTGAAATGAAAAATCTATATTTTACTCATCTACTTTAGTGATGTTATTTGTCATCCCGTAAATTTTAATTTAAGGAATTTGTAACATCGTGTAGGTACTGAAGACCGGCAGTTTAAAATTTGGCTCTTTATAATCGAGTTAAATTTTCATGAGCGTTCTGAAATTTTGTAATGGTTATATTTATACAACAATTTTTAATCATAGTATCTTGTCATTTATGACAGGATACTATGATTAAAAATTCTTTAATCATAGTATCTTGTCATTTATGACAGGATACTATGATTAAAAATTCTTATGAATTTTTGCTGCATTGCATGCATTCCCACCAATATCTGTCTCTTGTGTAGCCGGAATTAACAATGGCGAACACCAAATAAGGCAATGAACAGTGAAGTCCATTACTGGTCCCGGGGGTAAAACTATGGCTGCTTTGATAAACAGCAGTAAGTCATGTCATACGTATAGGAGGTGCAAGATTAAGAACATGTTTAATCCGTGAACCATTAACAAACATTACCTACTTTTACTATTTACAGTGCCAAGCAAGTTACTAACGCCGAGTAACAAAGTCACGGTAGTAGAATCATTAGATAGTTTTAATTTTGTTGTTCTAATCTAAATTACATTAACTTAATGTGACTAGAAACACTATAAATGTTCCGCATTACCAATAAACAAATCAGCAGAAGCACTCGACCGTAAAATTCGTACTTTTATTACTCGTAAAGTAAATGGAATGCCTATATACATTCTGTCTGCTACTAGAAAATGATGGCTACAAAATTTTTGACACGTGTAACGTGTGAATTCTGTTAGAATATCACATAAGGGCCTATTACATAGTGAGAGTTTCTCCCTGTTTATACCTAATGGTGTCGTCTCACTTAAATTTTAATAATATTAGCGACGCGTTAGTTTGTCTGAAAATCATAACAATAGGCCCTTTACACCGTCTTAATTTCGTTATAACGTATGATGCGTAGTAATTATATTGAAATATCTTAACCCAACAACTTTTTAATTTGACTGTAGGATCCACTATCACGTCCTATGTAAGACATTTCCTAACGGAGCGTCATTTTGGTTTTTACTTCGCAGGAATGTCATCTTGGCGTCTTCTATGCTTCTATTATGCAAGTGGCATTACCTATCGGAGCTTAGTGGTAGCTGCGGCGATCAATTATATTTTTCAATGCAGTTCAGAACTGGGATTTATTATTGACCCCATCTCACTACAGAGGTTGTTAATTCCAGAAGTATGGTAACTGCCTTGTCGTCCATTTCACGATCGGCGCAAATTGTTCCTAACTATACAACAATAGTGCTAAAGCTACCATATAAAAAATAAATAAAGATAAAACCGCTCATTATTCCTCTTATCATGTTAACGAAGAGGTATACAGGGAGGTGTGTGAATTTCGCCACCTTAGCGACATGTTTGGCATTATAAATAGTCGCTTGTCTCGTCTTGTTTTTATGGTTCGAACGTGAAAGGGTGACGCGCCTAAATTTTATTGTACCGTCACGTACCAAATTTTCATCAAAATTTGTATTGTAACATTAGTACCAGTTTTATAATCCTGTTGTATGTTTTAAAACCAACAATGAACTGATACCAGTCTTTTTTTTTCAAAAAAGGAGTGGTATTAACCCCTATTATTATATATGATTAACGTAGGATCGCGCTGGATGCAAGCCGCTTTCAGCCGGTCTTATTGGAGATCTAAAGGGGAGGCCTATGTCCAGCAGTGGACTTTCAATGACTGAGATGATGATGATGATGATGATGATGATGAACCCCTCAATGGCGATTTATGGTAGTATTGGCTAAAGAGCCATTAAGTGTTTAGGAATGAAGATGGACGATAAGAATTAAAAGTTTCAAAACCATCACAAATCATACCACATATTCAAATGAGCTACATTTCACGTACAAATGTAGACGGGGAGGAACAAATCGGTGAATTGGAAGCGAATGCCGACAAATTAGGTTATTTTACGCATCCTGTCACATTTTTTTTTCTTTTCTGACATATCTTATTGGTGCGTGTTTTGGAAGCATTTGTATGCCAGCATGAACAGACAGTTTCTTTACTCTAGTACCGTAGTAGTTTATCTTAGATCTTAGACATCAACTACATTATCTTTCTGAATAACAGTATTCGGTTAAGATACCTTATATTTGCAATGAATTAACTAATCTATTTTAAAAGTATAGTCCCAGCTGACAGATCAACGCACTTATTACACTGATCTGAGATTTTTTTAATTTTATTAAAATTGTTTCTGTTAGGTAGTTGCGTATATGAAATACGTTATATGAAATAAGCACATAAAAAGTGTCTTGGAAGACCGACTTTTAAAATTTCATAAAATTGGTTTACTGTGACGTAGAAATATGAGTATTCTCATATATTAAATAAACTACAAATTGCAGCCAAAAATATTAACGCTTATAGTAACAAAGATCTGATTTGGACTACAATTCAAGAAAAGTTCAGATATATTATATTTGATATCAAGTTCAGAATATATCCAGTCTCTTCACTGGAGTCACAACTTTGTATAATATTTATTGGCAAAGGATGCCACGGTGCGTTCATTGTTACAATAGCTTTGTTGAAAAATTCACTTGCATTTAACAGTTCATTCGATTTTTGACGTTGCTTCTAAACACAAATTGCTCAAGGTCCAATGCACTCCAGAGGCTACGTAGCAACGCTCCATCACGGAGCTGTATAAAATGTTGCATAATACCTACCACGATATCGTAGCGTGATTACTTGGACGAAACACGCGAATTATCTAAGATTCTGGCACGCCTGAGCTTGTTATTGTTGTGAGAAGTAGGTACGTGACCACCGAACTAAAACGGCGTGGGTGAGAACCTAGATAAATTGTTTGTCTAGAGTGAAACGAGAATAAATTTGACAATCTGTTATTATTTTATCATACTTAATGACATAGTAACACCATTACTTTAGGATAACACGGTTCTGGGGGTAAAGTCCTAAATGAAAATCGAAAAATTCAGACTGCCGTGCGTTGCCTATCCGTCAACCCGTAAGATGCACGTCTCTTTCATAAGAAAATCAACTATGAATTACTCTTTTACTCCTTTCTTTATGTACCGAATAAAGAAAGGAGAGAAAGAGGCATTCATAATTGATTTATGTGATTTGTGATAGATTATTAAGAGACATTTTGCGAGTTGACGGAGGGGCAACGCACGGCAGTAAGACTTCACGAACCACATGCAAACATCGAACGGAGCACTAGCTCCTAGGCGGACTAAATAAGATCAGTCTAACTGCAATACCGTCAAGAATTGTGTAGTCCACAGTGGGATTAATCTCAAATTCTTGTTTTTCTCCTAAAAGCATGATACGAATTCACCATTATGTCATCCACCCCTTATTCATCTCACTGCTGGGATATGGATTTCCTCTCAAGTGAATGGTTTTAGAGCATACTCCACTAAGTGCTCAACTGCGGGTTGGCAGAGGCTAGTGTTTTCAAGCCATCATAAACCTCTGACTTGGCTTAACGAGTATCACCTATAATGACAACAGCCGGGACCGACGGCTTAACGTGCTCTCCGAAGCACGGAGGAGCTTGAGATAAATAAACCCATCTATGGACAGGCTACGGTCGTTATTACTTAACTTGCGTGTTCGATTAGATTGACACGCGCGCCGAGCTCCTCATTACTATAGTATACCACTGTTTAAATCATTCTCTCAGCATTTTTGTTTTAAGGATAACTTCTTTACGCACTCTTGATTAAGCAGTGCATTCTCTAGCTTACTCAAGAGTAAGTCCTCTTGAGTAAGCTAGAGAACGCATGACGAGAAAGTAACGAAAAGTGTGATCGGGCTAGACGAATGGAAGTTGAGAGGGAAATATAAGTTAGTAGAGGTAAATAAGTTTTACTTCAGTCGTGTGATCTTTAATTCTAAAGCACACTCGTTTTTTTTTTTGGTCAATAAAGGCCAATGTCATACAATTAGAGATGGGCAAAATGCCAGGCATTAACAATAAGTGCCCAGTAAGTACCTGTAAATGCCCAATAAATGTCTAGTTTTGGGTATAAATAGGGAATTAAGTACTTTTTGGGCATTTATCGCAAATCCTCGACATTTTGCCCATCTATACATACAATACAATACCCAATCATTTATTGCAACCTTAATGTATACATAGATTTTGTCTTACTTATAACAGTAACAATTAAGGACCCTGTCGGGCGCTGCAATACAATCACGACTGGCGTGCGTGTTACAAAATTTTTCATACAATCAAACTATCAAATGTATAAATAGACGTAAAGAATGTGTCGGTGTTACATTTATTTTAAACATGTTTACACGCATTGATCACGACTTACCTTGAACTTGAACGCTATAGTTACGAAAATACGCGAGTGACTCACCATCCGTACATTTTTATATTTGAGTTGGCGCCAATGTCACTCTTGCTGAATTCTATCAAATGTGTTCAGTAATTAGCCCAAATTAGCTAAATTGAAGTATCCGTTACTAAATTTGTTTTGCTTTCGATTGGAATCTGAACTGGGTTCAATGAACTTGATGATACAATGGAATTGTGATAAGTGGATAAGAAAACACTGTTATCGCAATTCAATAAAGGATTTGCCGAACTGTAATTATCGCACATAGTATTTCATTTATTCGTTCTACATTAATAAAAAATAGGTCCGATATATATATGTATATGTTATAGTCAATCTACTCGCTCCTAGTTTTGTAAAATGTAGGCGCTCCTAGGTTTGACTAGTTAAACCTAAGGTACTTCACCTCCCTCTCCAAAGGCATGTCGAGTCTCGCTCGCTGGGTTCGCTCGCTCGGCTTTTATTGATCACAAGCTTAACCTAACCTAACCTCGACTAACTTTTGGAGATGGAGGTGAGGGTACCTTATACCCCTGCCACACACTCGTCGAGTGGCGAGGGAAGTAGCGGGGAAAGTAGGCAGATACGTAGTGTGGCAACGTGACTCGTCTTGCCCATCGTTCCCTGTTTTGTCGGTTGTTTGGGCGCGAGTCAAAGGACCGGCAACGTGAACACAATCGCCGCGGACGCATTCCGCATCGAGCGCTCAGGCACGAAACACGAGACATTTTTTTTTAAATATATTTTATAAATCATGTCAGTCATGAACATTTCCATAGAAGAGCTGAAAGCAAAAAAGAAATGTTTGATGGATGATCTTTTAGACCGTTAGTCCATAAAAAAAAACTTCGTTTCGCTATACTAAAAATACATATCGCGCACACTGCCATAGCATCGTCCATTGTATAGCAAAGGCAAATGTCCAAGTGCGGAGCGTCGCGAATAATTGCGCGAGTAGAGCAGTGTGTGGGCAGAGAGGGAAACATCGCGGCAGCGCGGGGTATTAGGTTTAACTAGTGAAACCTACGAGCGTCTAGATTTCATACATTGTATAACATATATTTCTTGAGTGAATTCTGTACGAGTAGTAGTAGCCTAGTCTTTTCAAAATAGTACTCGATGCTTTTCAATTTGACACAAACATGTACTCATGTGCATACGTTTTAATGTTTTAATTTTTACAGCTTTTAAAATATGCTTTTATACTTCACTACCTAAGTTTTGCAAAAAGGCTGGTCTACCTAAAAAATTGTATTCCCTGTCAGGTTCTTGGCACCTGTTATTACTACTGACTTCTAGTGTCGTAACATTAATATAAATTAAGACCAGGGTCTCTATCGGCTAAAGCCTGAAGCCTGAAGCCGATTTCCATCGAATTTCATGATCGCTAAATCAAACTTCAGCTTGGTTTTATGGTCTTTGTGTTTAGCTTAGCTGATAGAAGCTATTAGCTCTACTGATTAATGTGAAGATGTTTGTCAATAACTAAAACGTAACACCTATATTTTTAACAAAAATATTCGATGGTAATCGGCTTCAACTTCGGCAGGGCCTTAGGACCTAGACATGACTCTTTGGACTGAGAGAGAACGAGAGTAAGCCTTATTATAAAACGAGTTGTGCTATTTTAGAAATCAACCCATAACTTTTCCCAAAAGTTTGCTCAAACATGGAAATCAAATCCGCTGACGAATAAACTAAACGTTTTGTTAAACTTTATAGAAAGGGGTTGATGAGGAACGATACTTTCCTATAACAATATTTACTTCCAATTCATTTGGAACATAATATGATAAATTAAACATATGAAAATTCAACCCATACTCGATTTAAGAACCAATTATAAGTATCTTTCAAAGCGCTAAGGCAAGTGGAATGCGTGTTGAACGTAAAATATTTGGCCTTCAGAATATATGACTTTATTTTGGCATAGGTTGTCAACCAGAAACATCTTTAGTATTAAGCATCAGACCTTCGGGCAACGCCGAGAGGTCGAGGTGTCGACCAAAATATTATCAGACGTAGTGCTAAGTTTAGAAATGCACAATGATAATACTAGAGGCAAAAATCTGGTCAGAGATACGTTTTAAAGTGGAGTTGTGACTAGTAGCTATTTGCAACAAGCAAATTATTCTAGGTAAATTACTGGTATTGCTTGAGGTCATATGCTTGAATCATTCTCACCAATGTATGCTGTTTGCCAAGAGCAGTACAGCGTTGTCGATTTTAGTTTGAATAGTGGCTGTATTTATCATGACGCTGACTTTTGCGGTGCAAACTTTAACCGGTTCTTGACAATCCACGTCCTCACGTGTTCAAGACTGGCATTGGTACATCTGTCTATATCCAGTGCAGTGGTTCCGTAGAACACCAACACGATATCGTTGGCGAAGGCCTGACAGTACGCCCCTGTTCTTTGTAGTTGCCAAAGAAGGTGTCCAATAGGAGGTTCCACAATATCAACCCTCCTATGGACTCTTTTACGCAACCTCTTGTGATTACAGATACATTTGTTAACGAAGATAGAATGAGTATTAATGACGAAATTTAAGAAATCTCGGCCATAACTTGAAAAATATGTAAATTACTAAAGGGATATTGTTAAAGACGTATGTAATGTCTCTTACATTTTAAGACTCAATCTTGGGTCAAAACCTGTACAATAATTTACTTTAAATTTTACTCAATAATTTACTTTATTTCAATTCTCGCATGTCGTTTATGTTTTCTTTTACCATATTCCTTATTCTGTGCTTTAGCTTTTTGTTAATTTTTAGTCTTATTTTTCTATTTTATAACAGCCTCACTTAGTTTACAATCCTTTCCAATACATAAAGGTTGCTTGCTTTCCACCATATTCGATCCTCCGCTTACCGTTTCAACCGCTACCAGCCACTTTTCTGAGGTCGTCGGTCCATCTAGAGAGGGGACGCGCTACTCGTCACAGAATAATATACTCTAGCTTCGTCGCCAAATACGTGGTCTACACTCTAGGACTTTTCTTCCTCATCTGCCTTCGCTGACTCGTCAAATGTTTGTTGATGGGTGTTATATAGTCCACATTAATGGTCAGTGAGAGAAAGTAAGCGTACGGAGTGTACCTCGATTTGCTCCCAAATAGTTGTAGGAATCTACGTGTCCCGAATAAAAATGATGAGTAAATTCCCTCGCACATTATTGGTTATGCTAATGTAACCGCAACTTTATTAGATCAGATAGACCGCGTGTTTTCATATGAAGTGGAAGTTGTTAAATTCGAATATCGTAATATTGGGGAAAATCGCAAATGATGAAATATTTCCTTGGGGAGAAGTTTAAGGTCGTTGTGGTTTTATAGATCCGATTTGCTCTACAGAATGTATATACGCGTGTTTATTGATCGAGCAAGCGAAACGGTTCAAGCGGAGTCTTTAAATAGAGATATAAAACGGGATACAGAGCCTATAGACGTTTAGTCGAGTCGACAACCTTTGTTCGTCCCACTGCTGGGATACGGGTCTCCCTTCAATCGAAGGGGCTTAGAGCATACTCCACCACGATGCTCAGCTGCGGGTTGGCGGAGGCCAGTGTTTTCTTGACTGACTTGGCTTAACGACTATCATTTAACGACAACAGCCGGGACCGACGGCTTAATGTGCCCTCCGAACCACGGAGAAACTCAAGATAAATAAACCCATCCATGGACAGGTTACGGTCGACGTTGCTTAACTTGCGTGTTCGATTAGACTGACACGCGCTCCTTAAAACAACAACAACCTATACTTGTAATTAAATCCACGAAAAAGTATAACATAATAGCAACAGCAATAACAATAATTATACAGCTTCAATAATTAATAGATAGAATTTCGATCGACATATTAGTTTACAAACGAAAGTAAGAAAATACAATACCATAGCTAAGACCGGGTTTGTTTATTTGAATAATCCTAATGGTTCCAGTATGTGCCTAATGCGACATTGGGTGGTTTAGTCACGTATAACATTAGAAAGGGCAATATTGTACCATTGATCATTATTATACTGTCACTAAATTTATGCGATTCGATACGCGTTTCTGTATACTACTGATTTTAAAATTGTCAATATTTAAGTTAAATAATAGCCACTCCTTCTCCTGAAGGCACTAGGCACAGAAACATGAGTATGCACCCAGTGCCTCCAGAAATAAAATATTACCAAATTAAATGAAATATAATTTTAATTCAACTCCGGCCATTGTCATTAGAATTGAAATTATCAAACTTTCTCAATTTTTTCCAATATTTATCATCCAACGTAATTGAATCTTCATCTATCTATCTATATAATAATGAAGCGCCAAATGTGTTGCTAAGCACAAAACTCGAGAACTGCTAACGGAGAACGTTAAGGCGTAAGGAATTGCGAGGAAAGCTACTTTTGTGGGGTTTGTTCTTTTACCCGTGCGAAGCCGGGGCGGGCCGCTAGTTAAATATAAAATCTTTTCATATCGAAACGGTCCTCTTCATTGTGAAGCCTCTTATTTAGAAGATGCCGCCTGCAGCTCAATAGCGTTAGACAAATTCTATCGAATTATTTTTATGCGTAATCGTCATATTTGAGCTTGAAATGTGCCTTTGATTTTGCCTTCGGTCGACGAGGTCGGTAGTCGAATGGTTAGCTATGACTACTTTGACACTGAGGTCGTGAGTTCGATCCCTACATAAACATGTCTGTTTGTCTTGATCTTCTTGTCTTGGTTCTGGTCGTCTTGTCTTGGTTCTATTTACAAAAAAATGTATTTAAGTATAATATAATATCAGTTATCTGGTACCCATAGTACTACAAGCTTTGCTTAGTTTGGGACTAGATGGAATTGTCTTGGTTCTATTTACAAAAATAAATGTATTTAAGTATAATATCAGTTATCTATTACCCATAGTACTGCAAGCTTTGCTTAGTTTGGGACTAGATGGAATATTTATGTATTTATCAGTTGATGATTGATTTTATTCATGTTTATTAATGACAATTTATTATTTATTCAATAATGTTTGCCAAAATGTTTACATTATGTTGTGTCTATAACGTAAAATAAACAGCGAGCCTAATATAACAATTAGTATGTTAATTCAATTCTAGACAAACAAAGTTTGCGTAATCCCCTAGGTAATATCAAGGGATAACAATGTAAAGACATAACAATATCACATGTAGTAAGAAAAACACATATAACATAGAATATTAGTTCAAAACCCCCCTACTTAATAATATAAATATTTTTTCAGCGGGTCATAATTTTAAAATGGAGTACATGTGTACGAAATGTCTATCCTGCATAACGATTTGCGGTTTTATGGTATAATACGTATGTGTGAAATAATACTTTTGACGAGCTCGGTGGTCGAATGTTTAACAATGGCCACTTTGACTCTGAGGTCGCGGGTTCGATTCCCGCACAAAACAAACATTTGTGTGCATGGACAAGTCTGTTTGTCTTGGTCTGGGTGTTTTCTATGTATTATAAGTATGTATCTATATATATAAAAATCAATGCCACTTTTCGTTGTAATTTTATAACTCAAGAACGGGCACACCTATCCAAACCAAATGTTTAGGCTTTGTTCGGACTATTTAGTGATGGTTTATGTGAAGTTTGCACAAAATCGGTAGAGCGGTTCTTCATTTATCACATTTTTTGTAACAAATGAATTCAATAAATGGCGGATCATTTTGTTAATGGGGATTTTGCTGTCAAATTGAAACTTTTTTCAGTGTTAACAGTACAATCATGTTGTTATGTCATTCATGCGGTCATTTCATTTTGGACGTGCTTCGACTTTATGTTGCCTGTTCCAGAGTCGGTAGCCCCAGCCGTTTGTTTATTCATGCTCAAAATGGAAAAACAAAAAATATTGTTTATCCAAATGTTTTGGATTAAATTTTAAAATAGCTAGCAATTAATAAAATATTTTAGCTAGCAATTAATAAATGAATTTGATGTTCCAATTTTTTTTTTTTAGTATTTCACTTTATACGTAGCGAAGCACGTACCGGGCCGCTAGTTTACAATAAAAAAGTATTTAAGTACATTTATCAGTTGTCTAGTACCCATAAAACAAGCTTTGCGCTTAATTTGGGACTAGATAGCGCTGTGTAAACTGTCCAGAAATATGTATTATTTATTATTTAATACATTTTAACCTTCCATCAATGTGACAAAGAAATTACAAACTAAACTATTAATAAAAATATAGTGTGTTTCGTCGCCAACCCTTATTCATCCCACTGCTGGGATGGGCCTTCCCTCAATCGAAAGGGTTTAGTGCATACTCCACCACGCTGCTCAACTGTGGGTTGGCGGAGGCCAGTGTTTTCAAGCCGCCTAAAGGCCACTGACTCGGCTGTCGTCTAATGTCATAGTAGGTATAATGGTCTTATTATTATGTATCTCTTTTTAATCACGGGTCAAGCCCGGTCATTTGATAGGCGTGCGCGGGGATATGGATCCAACGCGTAGAGGCCCCTTTGAGAAGTTTGATGTAATGTTGTACCCCCGCCGTGACCCGCTCACGGATATGTCAATGGAACGACATACCCATGAGCAGGTTTCGACAGGCGTTGAGACTATTGCGAAGTGTGATGGAAAATAAATGGGCTATGGAGATGAGATTTGGGTGAACTTAATACCAGGCTATTACAGAAGAGGGACGGACGTCTGCCATAACTGCTTTTATTGCTAGTTATTTGCGGCAGACGGTGGCTTGCCACTCTCTAGATGGGCCCCCGAAATGCCAGGAAAACGGCCGGGGGCAACACTGGTGTGAGTGACTCAGGGATGTCGAGAGGTGTGCTGCGCTTTCTCCGAAGTTACTCGCGGCGTGATGCCCTTTAACACTTCCACCCCTGGAGCATATAGCTCTAGCGGCTCCTCTCTGGACGGCCAATGAAGGCAAGCCAGAGCTGAGAGTCCTGCGGGCCTTCTTGTGTTTACACTCCGACCGATGAAGACACGTCGGAGACGAAGGCCCTGACCGACTCTCTGGAGACTCGGGTCCGTGGTGTCGCTACTCACACAACAGCTCGCCACACAAGCTGCCCTGCGGACATATATTATTATTATTATTATACCATTTTTATTATTATTATGTATCTCTCTTAATTCACGGGTCAAGCCCGGTCATTTGATAGGCATACGCGGGGATATAGATCCAACACGTAGAGGCCCCCTTGAGAAGTTTGATGTAATGTTGTACGCCCGCCGTGACCCGCTCCAGGATATATCAATGGAACGATATACCCATGAGCAGGTCTCGGCAGGTGTTGAGACTATTGCGAAGTGTGATGGAAAATAAATGGGCTATGGAGATGAGATCTGGGTGAACTTAATACCGGGCTATTACAGAAGAGGGACGGACGCCTGCCATAACTGCTTTTATTGCTAGTTATTTGCGGCAGGCGGTGGCTTGCCACTCACTAGATGGGCTCCCGAAATGCCAGGAAATCGGCCGGAGGCAACACCGGTGTGAGTGACTCAGGGGTGTCGAGAGGTGTGCTGCGCTTTCTCCGAAGTTACTCGCGGCGTGATGCCCTTTAACACTTCCACCCCTGGAGCATATAGCTCTAGCGGCTCCTCTCTGGACGGCCAATGAAGGCAAGCCAGAGCTGAGAGTCCTGCGGGCCTTCTTGTGTTTACACTCCGACCGATGAAGACACGCCGGAGACGAAGGCCCTGACCGACTCTCTGGAGACTCGGGTCCGTGGTGTCGCTACTCACACAACAGCTCGCCACACAAGCTGCCCTGCGGACTTATTATTATTATTATTATTCCAATTATTTATTTACTTTTCTTTTTTACAAAAAAATGTATTTACAATATAAATATAAAAACATAACATTATAAATACAAATTACTATAAAAAGAGTTACCATTATTAGTTAGTTAGTTAGTTATTATTATTATTTTTATATATATTAACTCAGCATATTGGCTCCACTTCGCCTGATGGTAAGCGAAAAGAGGAGCCCCAATCGCAACGGCAACGGACAAGAGACCTTGATGTCCTGTCAGTTGACGCTGCCATGCTGGCCCACAAGATGCTTCTTCACGCTTCGCTTGAAGGATCCCATATTGTATGATTGAGGAAATACATATGCCGGCAACGCGTTCCACTTTTTAATAGTGCGACATAGATAGGAGTTGCCAAACTTTTTAGTACGCGACGGAATGATACCAACGGTGAAATTGTGGCATCGCAAGCCTGTACGTGTTGTTCGGTGACGGAAAGGGGAGGAAGGGATAAGGGAAAACAGTTCTTCAGAGCACTCTCCGTGGTATAGGCGATAAAATACGCTTAGTGAGCTAATATCTCTCCGGAGCTGAAGAGGTTCAAGATTCTTGGTGACCTCTTCGTAACCAATTATACGGACCGCTCGTCGCTGCAACCTGTCGAGAGCCTCGAGGAGGTACTGGGCGGAACCATCCCAGAGATGCGAGCAGTACTCCACGCAGGCCCGAACTTGAGTCTTGTACAAAAGACAAAGTTGGTCCGGCGCGAAGAACCGCCGCACCCTGTTCAGGATACCGAGTTTCTTTGAGGCTGTTGAAATGAGGCTCTCAATATATTCCCTTTGGTTAAGGTTGCAGCGAATATCTATGCCTAGCATGTTCAAGCTCTCTCGTAAATTAAGCGAAGTGCTCTGAAGGCTGGGGTCATAAATCACATTCGCATCTATGAGGGTGTCATTGCATTATTTTGTTTTTAGTTCACTCATGTCAAGGAAGTAGAACGCCCTATGTTCTGCGTGTTCATTTACATCAGTCATATTTCATGTCATTACAATGTCTTTGAGATTATTTTCATGTTCTTTAGTCTGTAATATGCTACTAATTTATCTTTTGTTAATTACTACTACCATTAATTCTAACTTTTAAATCATCTTTGTGAACTTTTACATCTCTCATATTCGGTAAGTAGGTCCTTATTACCCCCAAATGGGGCTTGTAGGTGACCAATTAGCGCTCTAGGGTAATAATGTAGCTATAAAAGGCTCTAGGGCGGTAAGTAATTAAAAAAAAAACACTTCACTCTTTCAAAAAGTTCGCGTACATCTAACCATCATACTGGCAATAGACATCATGCATTCAGCCCAATGAGAAAAGAGGTCGCTTCGCTATTCAGCCTTGTCTTCGTATGAGTATAATAGTCATCAATTTAAATATCGAACGGCGAAGCTCAATTTCCTTCTAGAAAAAAATAAAAAATAAAAAAAAAGAGATGAAAAAAGGCGGGAATAGAAACTTTTACTTTTAATATTGTTTGTTTTCGGGATTTTTTTTTATAATTACGTGCTAATTAGGAAAAAAACATGAGTTGTGCAAGTGATGAAGATATAAGCTGCACTCCCGATTCAATGAAAATGGAAGCTGAAGCAGCAATTAACAATATTTTGCCTGAAAGTTCTAAAGAGAGATATTTGAAAACTTACGACGAGTTCATGAAGTGGCGAAAAGAAAAACAAGTAAAGTCTTTTATTCTTGTAATCCCGGTTTTTTTCTACTTACCTCACAATCGAGATGTAAAGCAGAGTAGTTAGCTCGGGTGTAAGCATCAATTGCACCCTCGAACTATAGGCGCCCTCGCTGCGCTCGTGCGCCTAAATATCTCGGGCTGCAATTGATGCCTTACAGCCCTCGGCTACTAATCTACTATTATTACACATCGTAAAGACCATCATAGCTTGTTAAAATGTTACTCATTTCAATTGATATCAAAAGTAAATTCGCTGGTCTTATTGTCATATGACATCTCAGCTTTATAATCTCGACGGTTGCTATTTCGGCCGCGTCTCATCTCAGTCGAGTGGAGCAGATAACAAGCGCCGAATTTTACGAGCACCCGAAATTATGATGTCGTTTCGCTACTCTTATGTGCTCATAGTATGTTCTAACATTTAGGTAGCTTTTCTCTGAAAGCAAATTTTGACACAGGGAATATTTTTTTTATTAAAAAGATAATTTTCTGCAGCAATATATTTATTTTTAAAAGCGTTTATTTAATTTCCTTCCATCTCATCATGATCATCGTCATAGCAGTCCTTATTCGTCCACTGCTGTCTGCCATAGACTCTCTACAAGTTTCTTAAAGTCATCGCTTCAGGTCCAGGGGGGTCGTCCCCCGCAGCATCCACTACTACGTCTAAAGAGACGTAGCGGGACGGGACGGGACGAAACCTCAAACCAAAATGGATCTGGGATCAAAGGATTCAAATCCTACAATTTTGGACTATTTGTAGATATTCAATTTTATTTAAAGTTGGCACATTAATGTAACTTATACCTAATCTGCCAAAAGTCGGAGCAAGTGTTGCCGGACTATTAAGTAAAGGTCTGCTCCCCATTGACATTTAAAAGGATAGTCAATATAAGACGAAAAGTAACAATATTTGTTTCTTCGTGGCATTTCATTGGCTCTAATTATAATTTCGTGTCGAGTACTTACTTTTTCTCGAAACGCGTTGTATTTGCTACTGACGTAATGTGTTGCTACCTCGTTCAGTAAGTAGTAATAGTCGTAATAATAAACGGTCTCGAAACAATACTCCGCCATTACGGTGGTTGGAAAATTAGATATCTTCATTATGAACGATATGCCTAACTTTGTTAATATTAAATTTTAAGATACTGTCCCATTTATAGGTACCCCTACTTCTGTAATGATATTCAAAAAGACCGCTTCAAGTGAATCATAATGTGATCAATCTACAATTATATTTTTAGTTCTTTCCGATATCTATTTACTATTTTCATCATAATTACTATATATGTATGCGTTATGTGTATGGTATACACATAAAAGATTTTCTTTCAGACCCGTATGATTTTCCCAGACAACTCAGTTTGAAAAGGTCACTTAATCGCTGAAAGGCTTGTCTAAAACGGCGATATGATGCCATAATTATAACTTTCTCTACTATATTGAAAGTATTTCGACTTAACCATTTAACGATAAGTTTGTTTCTGTTGTGGTTTGCTTCGCGTTAACCTAACGGAGCATCTCATCAAGTTTGGTGCTCTCAGTCTCTCACAAGGACACAGTAATCCACAAGTGCATCTTTTTTTGGCTATGATTTTTTGTGAAGTGGAAATAGTTCCTAGAAATAGACCTGCCTCTTTATCGCTAGAACCTCGTTTGCCAGTAGTCTGGGGACACCACGATCGTGAGATTGGCTATTTAACACTACACTACTTTTAAAAGCCGAAACGGCGCGCAGCGGGTAAAACTGTAGTAAATAATATGGCCTAGCAATCGAACTATCGACCATAAGTTATGATTTATGAAACATGACTTAAAATTATCTATGTATCGCGTGTTCTTCAGTATGCCGGCGTCCTCGGAAAGTGCTATTTCGGGAAACGAATATTATTTAACGATAACAATAATATATCGATTTGTTGTCATCTAATATATAAAGTTCTCGTGTCACAGTTTTCGTTGCCATACTCCTCCGAAACGGCTTAACCGATTTTGATGAAATTTTTTGTGCTTATCCGGTATCTATGAGAATCGGCCAACATCTATTTTTCATCCCCCTAAATGTTAGGGGTAGTCCACCCCAATTTTTTTTTTATTTATATGGCAAAACAACGTTTGCCGGGTCAGCTAGTATCATATAAACAATATATTACTATAACATGTGCTATGACTTTATTTTGAAAATTAGTTCTGATGAAGGTCCAAGCAGATAGAACTACTTAAAACTATTTTTAGGTTTCAAAGTATGTTTTTTATATATATATGAGAGGGGGAAAGCGAGCATGTGTGCGGGGTCACCTGATGGAAAGGAATCATCAGCGCCCATAGAAATCAGCGACACCAAGGGGTCGCCGATCCGTTGTAAAATTCACTATGTTCTTGAAGGCTCCCGTATCGTATTTATTTGGGAATACTGCTGAGTTACTTTGAAATGATAATAAACACGGGTTGCACCGTTGTAAACTGGTAGAAACGTCGTGCAATATTAAAGGTATGTGAAAATACCTTACATGCATGATCGCGTTAATTCCTTTGGTTATTATCATTTTAATTGTGCAACGCGAAAGTTTAAAAGTTACTTTGGATAACAAGTTGATTGCATTTAAGATATACATTATTAATAGGTAGGTAGTCTATTTTGTACGCAGTTTGAATACCAATTTAAAACCTTTTCCCTCCATTTAGACTATATACTGATTGAGGGGCGGGATACCAATTTGCCTAATTGACTCAAATGAGTCGAAACAAAAATTTATCCTCAATTTGCAGCCAAATTGCTTCTGGACTCCCCTCTATTGCCAATTCTTTTGATACCGATTTCGTATTCCCGTTGACAATGAATTACATTGTCATTGCCATCTTCTTTTTTATACTATGTCAGGTGGCAGACAAGCATATGGCCCGCCTGATGTGAAGCGGTTACCGTAGCCATATTAACCCTATATCTATTACATAATTTAATTTCCTATTTCTTTAGTACAAATTGTACATAGGTATATGTACAATTTGTTTGACTGTAAATTTTTTGACTATATTTTCGGCGTCCAATGAGTAATTATAGTAAAAATATTGATTTAGTTAGATATGGCAGTCCTTAATGATTACAGTTCTATTGTTTTTATTTTTTCTGATGGCAACTACGTACACGGCTGACGTCTGTCTCCTTTGTTGGTGATAAGAACGAGATTATGCTTACTGTAACTCGCGAGTCTTCCTCCTTCCAATGTTAAATTTTTAAACTACTTTCTCTGCTTTGCTCTTTCGTTTATCTGTGATGTTATGGATAGTAAAAGTGTCATGGTTTGCACATTATTTGCTTTTTTATTATATTGTATATAATGTTAATGGCATTTTTTTTAAAATGAGATGACACCTCTGTAATAGCCAGACTATCCTAATCTAATTTGTGGTCTGATTGTTAATAAATTTTTTGACAAATCTCAGTGTAAATGTAGAATTCAGTTTTTTTCACAGACATCCAATAAGTTAATTGAATGTCTGTGGTTTTTTAAATCAAACTGTATTAGATCCGAGTTCCTTAAATAAATACTTGTTACGAATATTAATACGTTGAAAGTGAAGTCATGGTTTCTAAAAATATTGCTTGAGGTCGATCTGTCAGATCAGAATATCGTAGTTGTCAAACCAAAATGCTTATAAGTACTATATGACGTACTGTGACAACTATTCAGCACATAGCAGTTTTTTCATACGATTGTTTGGTTCATTTACCAGTCGCAATTGTCGAAATGTAAAAATTAAAAAAAATGCACAAGCAGATTTTGGTTTGACAACGACGATATGTCAGTTATCTTTATTATACGAATTAAGAACGACGTTCTATTACTTACAAATGTAGATCATATAAAATGAAGTATTTATGTCCAATAACGTCAGTAATTTCGGAACGCCTTTCATTATTCCACATTTACCCTGAGTGCTTAGTGCCAGTTTTTTGGTCACATTCGAACGTATTAACGTTTACAAGCCGACCAAATTGAGAAAACAGTTTCATATTGTGAATTTACCAGACGCGTTTTACATATCCAAATTAGCCGGGTTGCTCACTTCGAAATGTGAGTAATTAAGCCACATAATTTTGATATGTAACAGGCGTCATGAGAGTTCTTCTATATTTGGTCGGTTTGTTTACATTGATATGATCGATCGCGAACAAAAAATCGCACTAAGAACTCCGGTCATAATATTCACACAGTTATTTTCCCGCTCCACTTAGCAATGATGAAGTGAGAATCAATTAGTATATCTGAGCTACGAATATATCCTCTGGCAGCCCTACAAATTTAATTATTTCCAACTTCAGAAGTCAAGCCAAGTAGAAACTTAGTTTTGAACTCTCAAGCGCCTTCTATTTGCAATTAATCTAGCATCTGCTTATTTGATATAGTTATATAGTTTCATATGTAACATTGATGAGAAGTGTCTTTATGTCGGGGGGCAGACAAACATTCGGCCCGTCTGATGTGAAGCGGTTACCGCAGCCATATTAACGTTCGCAACATGAAATACCACTAGCGGGCCGCAACCCTTGCTCACTCGCGACCTAATTCACTCACAGGAACACAACAACCCGCTAGGGAATTGTTGTCTAGTTTGCATCCTTCTTCTTTTTGTATTTTGTATCTTTCATAATATCATTGCTATGTTGCTTCATTGCGGTGCATACGTAGGAAGAAAAATAGAAATGTAAAACATCTAATTTTGCTTATTAACTTGAGCAGTTTCGTTTTCTTTATATAAATTTAATGAGTCGTATAAATTATGAGTTGTCTAAAAATATTATGATGTAGGTATTACATTTTTAAAGTGTCACAAAATTTTAACACTAGTTCTAGTTTAGACTCTAAAATACTTTTATAGTTTTGTTTACCCCACATTCCGAACACGCATTTTACGCATGTACACGTGTTATAAAAATGGCAGACTAAACTTAGAAGAAACTATTTTTATCGGAAAATTTTGTGGCAAAACATCTCAGAAGCTAGTTAATGAAGGCAAGTTTAATAGATAACAACTTCGTGGAAATGAAGTTTCCATCCACAGAAAATAGAAATCAGTAGTTACGATGTCGGAAATTAAAGTACTCGGTCTCTGTTTCAATTCGCATTGCCCTTTCAATAGTAGATTTCTGGGATGTAGCAATCAAGCTTTTGGTTTATTTGGCCCACAATTTTTTTTTAGAAGCGGTTACCGTTGCCATATTAAAGCTCGCAACATAAATTTGACAATCTGTAATATATTATTAACTATATCATTAAGTATAAAAAAATAACTCATTACTTTAGGATAACACGGTTCTGTGGGTTATATTCCTAAATGAAAATCGGAAAATTCAGACTGCCGTGCGTTGCCCATCCGTCGACCCGTTAATTGTCACGCGTCTCTTCCATAAGAAAATCAGTTATGAATTACTCTTTTACACCTTTCTTTATGTTCCCAATAAAGAAAACGAAAAAGGCATTCATAATTGATTTTCTTATGAAGAAACATTTTTCGGGTTGACGGAGGGCAACGCACGGCAGTAAGACTTCACGAACCACATGCAAACATTGAACGATGAACTCACTCACTCGCAGGAACACAACAACCCTCAATGGAGTTGTTATTTGGCTGTTGTATTCTGCGAGGTGGAGGTATGTTCCCAGGTCGGGTAGCTTACAATTACGCTTCCTACCTCTCTTTAAAAGATACTGCACAAAAGGCTGTGTTATCTCATTTTATGCCCTATTCTATAGTATTTTGTACCAAGTCTTGTATACATTACTTCTACAAAAGGCCAAGTTCAACGACACTACTTTGATGTTCAGTATTCAGTTGAGGGTTTATGGCCCTGCCTAAAAAGCTTGTTATCCTCATACCCAGTGCCCATAAATTATGCATCGCGATGCTTCAAATAGATTTTTCATTTTCATCTTAACGTGCTTCATGGTGTTATACTTTGGTAAAAGTTTCTATATGAAAATAATAACGGGAATTAACGCGATCATGCGTAAGGGAATTTACATACCTTTATTACACAGCCTGACCTGTGACAACGGCCGGTGCAACGTGGGGCTCTATGGGCTGAAGCCGATTCCCATTTTTAATTGCGAATATCAAACTTAGATTTATGGTACCTGTGTTTAGCTTACCTAGTAGAAACCATGGAGCTCTACCGACTAGGCTGAATATTTATTATTAACTAAAACGTAAGACCTATTTTTCGAATCAAAATATTCGATGGTAATCAGCTTTGGCGGTAGAGACCCTGGTCGAAACGTCAAGCAATAATAACGGTCTGTAATACATCCCTTATGCCTGATCGCGTTAATTTCCGTTATTATTGTCATAAATCATGCAACGCGAAAGTTCAAAAGTTATTATAAGTTGACTGTTGAACAAAATATTGCAACGCGTAATATTTTTGCCGAGATTCTCAATGTTTTAATGAGAGGAGTATCATATGATTACGTTGTCTATCTTAACTGTAATGTATGATATGATAAATCCAATACCGATAAAGACTTAAATTAGAACAACGAAAATGTCAACGAAATAAAAAACGTTGAATCGACAAACATAATCAAAATTTTATGACAGTTCAGAGAACACTAAAGTATAATCTTCTAATTACCAAAAGTCATATATGAAAGCGATGAAATAATTTCGTTTATTGCTCGTATCAATCCATTTGCTAATTAAGCTAAGACATCAACAACAAGTTAGGAAGTAGTTACCAAGACAACAAGCATTGCCAAGACTGTTTGCATTCATTTCAATTAGTAAATAAACAGGGTTTATTACAGTGACGTATAACATCTACATATTTCGATTTCTAACTGGGATAGTCTAAACTGCACCTTCCTTCTAGCGTTCATAAATACTATTTCCAGTTTTAAGCTTTTCTGCACTTATATCAGTCATGATACTCATGATATTTCTACTGGATAATCATGTATGTAGAGCCCTTTTCCCCATAATAAATAATGTTATACTTAAGACATCATTCGAGCCCTCGTATAATGTGAATCAGCAATTAAAACAGTATGTTTTAGGTTTTGGACCCAACGTGCGTGACTTAGCGTACTGCGTAGCGTTCCTTCTATACTAAGTTCGTAGTTCACAGGGCTTACTGAATTAGGTTAAGTGGTTCTAACCGTAGTTTTCCTAAAGAGCAACGACTTGTTTATTACAAGGACTAATTCTTTTTAGTGCCATCATAACCTTACTGAGGAAATTATCCGTGGGTCGTTGGACTGTAACCCTGAAGACAAAAGAAATCAATTTTATTCGAAAGGGTCGCTGTCTTTCGATATCGAATGATCGGGAAAATGTTGAACTACTGTTTCAATTTTTCTCGAGTTCGTCAACTTGTTTGAAACACGATTGGTCTTCGTGTCGTAAATTGACAGTTACAGGTCCAATTACTTCCAATTGCCTAAGCAAGTAATGCATTGGAATAATAAAATGTTATATTATCTATACTAGTATTTGTCTGCCTTGGAATGTAACATACATGAAAGTTAAGTTAGTCCTCATTTAGTTGCAATTTTTTTTATTAAAATCTATTGCACGGTTTCCGACCTATTCTAGATAAACAGACACAAAAATATTTTTTATAACTTTTATTTATGGTTTGGCATCGTCATATAAATTAAATAACACTTTTCACTTTTTGTAATTTTAAAATCACAGACAGACCACTCTTATATTTTTTTATTGGTACATAATGGATGCATCCCTAGTAGTACTAAGTTATTTATATTTTTTCTACTTTAAATGTTACAATTACTATATTGCCGTATTTACTCAATGTCTTTAATTAATTAATCAAGAATTTATCACTTGAATTAATAGGAATAGACTCTCTCTCTCTTGTTTTTCCATCAGTTCAATAAATCAAGACCAGTTTACAGCTGCGTAAATTCTTTAAGACGACAAAACACTTCGCGGACTGCAATCGGATAGTTTCGCAAAGACAAAACACAACGAACATGAATAATAAATTTATTTTCTTGTTTATCTATGTGTGTTACTAACCAAGTTATTGGCAAAGTTCCAACGATTTTCATTTAATTGAGTCGCGCTAAAGTGGCTATCGACATATAGTATATTTTTCTTATTGTCTTCAATCATCAAATTGGAATTCTAAATTGTCGTTTCAATTCCTGTACATGGCATTCTGTTACCGTTAGTTACGCATGAATATAATGTCCTTGTCCCTTCGTTGACCTTCACTTATTAAATGATGGATGGCATTTTAGAGTACTACAGGTCAAGAATACTCTTTTGACACATACGTAAATAGTTCCAGTACTAAGTAGTCTAGCTTCAGTGATCGCGAAACAAAAAGGTAAAGGAAACTGCCCAGTCCCTTACTTGGCAGTTTCCTTTATCTTTTTGTTTCGCGTGACGCTTTAACGTTTGCCATTCCAGTTGAAGGTTACGATAGATCCACACGCCACGTCCCCGGCCACCCCACGGAAGTGTAAACCCTAGCACAGATTCCAAATAAGAGTTCTACCAAGATTTCTCGTTACTTATTCAACCGTGGCCCCTTTACCAACTTGCTTTCATATATTTCGTGAAAAAAATAATGGAATTCCTCGGCTCTTCAGAGCTCCGAATTCCTTTTTATATACGTTTAGAATTTTAGATTGTACTGTACACAGTGACTCGTTTTCGACATTACTTTTTTTTAATTATAAGCACCATAATTGTACAAACCTTTTTCACAGTCCGGCTATTGTCTACGCATTTGAATATTATATTAAATTTTAACATTTCTGTGGTACACATAGAAAGAACAACGACCATTGTTTTTTCTATTTACTTTAGTGCCTATGTCTTTGTCGTCTGAACGGTCGTTTCTATTCATATTGCAGTAATTAACATATTACAGTTTGTTTTTAAATATCTGCTTCTACACAGTTCAATTTTTTGAAAATTCTTCCGACTCATATTATATCTAATTAAGATGTACACATATTGTGTTTTGGACTGACTATTGTTATATTATCATTTTAAACTTTTGACTTAAGAATAAACCGTCGGAATTTTGCATAGCATTCCACCACACGCAAACTTGATGTACAACTTTAGAGTTTCTAGCACGCGTTTTCACACTCACACTCCCTGCCATCTACCTCTAGTAGACACTCACCTATTCGGTTCACTCTTTCGCTTTAAGAATACTTTTTCTTAAATTCTTAATTATCTGTGAAAAATCATTCATTTAATTGTGTTTTAATTCCGTCTCCTTTTTCCAGCTGGCCTTTTCATGATACTCTATATATATAGAGTATTTTCCTTCTGTATGGCATTTGCATTTTTGCTCCATTCAATTAAAATTAATACATCAATAGGAGAAAGAAACCCAAAACATTCATTATTTATAACATGTTTAAGAATAGTAGTTTATGAAACTATTGCATAATAAGGGTTCTTAAAATACGAGTGTGAGTTTATCACATTAGCCAGATAATAGCATCACACGAGTATTTTAAGACCTATTTATGTGCAGTTTCATACACTTTAATTTCATACACTTTAATTTCTAAATTTCAGTATGATAGTAGATAAATAATATGTGTTGCCACTAACTTATTATTATCTTCTTAACTCAATATATGCTTGGTGATAAAATTCGTTTTTCAACACTGCTTTTGTGTTTCTATTTTGGATCCTGTTAGCGTACTATTACGCCATTATATGTACTCAATAGAAAGATAAATAACTCAATTTTGCCATCCGTTAACACCTTAGTATTACTATTTTACTCTACACGCGGATTTGCCCGCGTTACATACTACCGACATAAAAAGTATTCTATGAGTTAATGCGTACTATATTCTGTCTGTGTATCCAACCATCCAGATCCTGTACATCCGTTTCCTGTGATAAAGTAAATATACAAACAAATATACCCTTCAGACATCTTCACGAAGCTTCACATAGTAGAACAAGAATATGACTCTTAAAGAAAATGTTCAGAGAAAATTACTGTGAATTTCGTCAAATTTTATAGATTTTTATGCGCAGTATAATGTTAAACCTTATCTCCTGACGATACTCTATACAATTTGTATGTCTTAGATAAGCATCGATAGTGTATATAATTATTACAACACGCGTTCGTCAGGTGACATCAGCGTGTTCAATATAGTTAATTCTCCGGAGATAATTGTACAGTTTTGCATGTGACTACGTGATATAGTTTTTTAAATCTACATTTACCAGTATACCATGTAATTTTATTGTCTGATATATATTTGTATGTTTGTGGATGAGTCGTTTTCTCTGCATACGTCCTTCCCGATACATTCCACCATACGATCCTCCAAATTCCGCATCCAATCGATTCCACATGGCCATAAATTTTATGTTATGTATTGTAAAACTTTTGTAATACTTAGTTTTAAAATCATGATTGGCCAATACATTTTTTTTTCTTCTTCCAGCCAGCAAGTTAATATCTTCCTGAAAATTGATTTTGCGAGTGTGGCAATTTCAGGACTTTCTCATTCAAAATTTAATAAAAATGTTTATTTACTATTATTTGCAAAAACTTCAATTTAGTATCCCAGAATATGTCTATTACACCCTCCGTCGCTGAATATCATATTCTTAAAAAAACACATTCGTAGACTACCACATTCACAAAACACGATATTCGCAAAACGTCATATTCCCCCCGGGTCCGAGTTCACTTACTCGTATCTATCACAATTCATCAAAACTCTTTTAATTAATCCTAACATTACCTGCTCTATGCTTGTGTCACTAGTGTTCCTGCACTCTTTATTTTGTACCACCTGGCCCGTCAGACGTTGGTTTTGCAAAATCTGTCAAATGAAATGACTGGCAGTTCTGTCGAACGCTATAAAATTACATTAGAAAAGTTAATGTGGTCGTTCAGTTTTCTTAAATAATCTAATTTTCCGCGCAAGTTTCTTAATTTTTTTTCTTTATAAGCATCTCCTGGCAATAACAAACACAATGAAAAAACAATTTGTGACATCGGACTAGCCGTTCACGCGTGATGCCGTGGCCAATAGGAAATAGGGATGCATTTTAATATATACAGATAATTCTTACGTAGTTAATAAAAGGACTGAGCGTCGATTAATATTAACATTATATGTGATAGTGCTTATGTCCCTTAGTGTAGGTATATTTATATATATTTAAATATATACATAATCACGTGTGTTAAGTTGTATTACATGATTTTTATTACACTTGGCATCAATGCACTTCCTATTAATAGCTGTTATCTCGAGAGATAAAGTATCAGTTTATACTGTTACAGCAACGTGATTTATATCATCATTTCGATTATGATGTCGTCACTGTACAATGATGGTGTTCAAATGCGTAGTAAATGGCACACGTGATGCCGGTACAACTGCTGCCGTAGCATTCGTCACGTCATGCTTGTTATGTGACTGACACGACTTAATTATGACATGCTAATGTCAGTAGAGATTCTGCGTTCCAATTTTGTTTACATCTCCAATTTTGGCACTGACTAACTTACGAACTTCCTTCACAGTATTTCCTTTGAGCTATCGTATGATATGATAGTCATCAAAATATTATTTAATCGTTCTTCTTCATCATGATGGTGGTCATTGTCAAATAAATTAGGTTTTGGAATATGTAGTTATTTTTTACTAGTCATACACATACTACTGAACTAAAATTGAAAGATTGGTGTGTGCGTGTTGTGTGAGTGTGTGTGTGTGTGTGTGTGTGTGTGTGTGTGTGTGAGTGAGTGAGTGTGTGCGTGTGAGTGAGTGCGTGTGTGCGTGTGTGTGCGCGCGTGTGTGTATGTTTGTGTGTGTGTGTGTGTGTGTGTGTGCGCGCGCGTGTGTGTATGTTTGTGTGTGTGTGTGTGTGTGTGAGCGCGCACGCGTGTTTTGTGTTGATGTGTTCGTGTATGTGTCTGTGTGCGTGTTAGGATGCATTTGCGCGCGCGCGTATGGAGTGAGAGAGGGCGTTCATTTAGGGTAGTACAATAATACTTCTAGTCCCAGTTATAGAAGTAAGCAATAGACATTATCGAATTTGCGCTCTAATTCAACGACCTCGTTATTTCATTTCATTAGTTCATTTAAAAATATAAGCCGGTAACGCGCTGAAATTTTCACTTATTCTGCAGGTATTCTTGGACGGTAGTGACCATTGTCCGCGATACAGGGAATAACGGGATTTCTAGCTGAAATTGAGTCAGGCTTGCTACAGAATTATCTTCGCCTTGCACTAGACTACAGCCAAATAATTGGATTTTGTGATCCTGCTACTGAAATAGCTCGCTATAGCTGTTCTAACCACTTTTTTGTGAACAATTCTCAGTTCGTATTAGCTATTTGTAATATCATTAACTGCTATAACTAGTTGCTAACATTAAATTTTTTTATACATCACATTCGTGACAGCAGAAATCTAAATGAGGAGACACAAATGTTCGGTTTTATGATTTTGTGAGAATAGTGCAAACAAAATATTTCGCAAAAGAATTTTAATTGAACGTCTATCGAATGCAGAAACCATGTGATCACATTTTAATCTATTTTTTTTATTTAGTGTCGACGTCTTTAATTGAGATATCATCATCACCATCATCAGGTCCATTTTAATCTCCACTACAGGAGCACGACCCTCTCTCGTCCGTACTAGACGGAAGGAGGATTTGGCCTAAACTCCCCACGCTGGCCAGACGGGTTGGGGAGGCCTGATCGATGTTTTACAATGTATTTCCTTTAATCGCCTTGTACGACATCCACGGAAGGAACGGAGTGATTTTATTCTAGTCTGCCGGAAACCACACGGCTTAATTGAGATATGTGAATTGGATTTAGTATCCAATTCACATATCTCAATTTTTAAATTGCCACGTGGCATGAAAACAGATTAGTCTGTTTTCATGCCACGTGGCAATTTAAAATCTCTGTATTTAGGTAATTCTTAGTTGCATATTTAATTCTTAGATTTGTACTATAGACAGTTTTCCAGAAAATTGCTTATGACTATTTAAGAATGTGACATTGTCCGCCTTTTTTTATACGACGTCGGGTGGCAAACGGTAACCACTTCACGTCAGGCGGGCCCTTATATGCTTGAAGGCCGTCCTGATTTGTAGCGGTTACCATATATACGCTTGCAACAATGTAGCTCGCGCGCTGCCAACGCCGCAGCTTTTTCTATCCTGGTGACCTCACACGCAGGAACACAACAACTCTCAAGGGAATTATGATTTTGCTGCGGTGTTCTCGGAGATGGAGGTGCTCCACAGTCGGGTACTTAAAACTACGCTATGTCCTACCTCTCTTCCGCCAATGCCTCCTTAGTAAATCAGCAATCTATGATGGTGGAAGATTTTTCATTTTGACATTATTGTAGGAGTGTCTTAGGCTATATTTTCGGAAGTAAAAAAATATTACGTGATATTGTGAATTTTTTTACTAAACAATCAGTTTCATGCTCCATTTTATTTAAATTTTCATGTTACTAATAGTCCGGACCCAATCCCATAGAATAAATAATACCTATACTCCAATAGGAGTATAGCGACACTGAATAAATAAAATACTTAGTCCAAAAGGAGTATATTATTAATTCTATGGTATTGGGACGTCGGTATTCCGACGTTAATTTGTCAGTGATGTCTCACTACGGCTATATGTCACGGAAAAAAGGTCGGCTTATGGACACAAAGAGGAAAGTATTTGGACCGTAGGGATTATTTTTTATAACCCTCGCGCTGTATCACGCTATTAATCTTATCACTTTACTATTATATTGGATAAAACTCGAGTGTTCGCGACAAACGGTTTCTGAAGAACATAACGACTAAATTGATATTGATAATATTGCGGCCTGTTTCCGATAAATATTTTATCAATCTGATCACTTACATTACTTGTAAATCTGTGTTTAAGAGTTTAATTATATGTAACTAGCGACCGGCCCCGGCTTCGCACGAGTGCTATGTAGATATTTCTCTACTATAATTTGAATGTATTATCCCTACTAATATTATAAATGTGAATAATAAATAAATAAATATTTCTGGACAATTTACACAGCGCCATCTAATCCCAAATTAAGCGCAATGCTTGTGTTATGGGTACTAGACAACTGATAAATGTACTTAAATGTATATTTTTTTTTGTAAATACATACTTATAATACATAGTAAACACCCAGACCAAGACAAACAGCCATGTTCATGCACACAAATGGTTGTCTTGTGCGGGAATCG
Source organism: Hypsopygia costalis (assembly GCA_937001555.2). NCBI lineage: Eukaryota > Metazoa > Arthropoda > Insecta > Lepidoptera > Pyralidae > Hypsopygia > Hypsopygia costalis. The sequence goes on along the minus strand of OW443343.2, from coordinate 9,798,460 downwards.
AACCCGCGACTTCGGAGTCAAAGTGCCCATTCCTAACCATTCGACCACCGAGCTCGTCACTGTGTGTTTGTTTGCTTTCACGCCGAGACTTCTCAACCGATCATCATGAAACTTTGTACACATATTCTCAAAGGTATTAGGAAAGACATAGGATACTTTTTATAAAAAAAAAAAAGTAAACGCGGGCGAAGCTGCGGATGGAAGAAGTACTATATAAATCTTCCTATCTTGAATCACTCTGTCTATTGCATAGTGCATATTAAAATCCGTTGCATAGTGTTCATAGTAAAACGATGCAGCAGAATTAAAACTTATTATCATCTGATTGGCACTGATGATCCTTTAATTCGTAATCTTCGAATCCCCTTTCTATCACATCTTTATCTTCATGTTGAACTTTATGAATTATCTCTATCACATTACTCAATAGTAATATCAGCGAAGTTAAGAAATTCCATTATGTAGACTATCTCTGTGGAATTAATGTTAGCCAAACTATGAATTACTTGCAAAGTAATTTCTATCCTCATACTACCCAACAATGACAAAATGTTATTTATTTTGGAGATCGAGGTAAATTCGACATTGTGCAAAATTGCTAAGGTCTTGTCTGCCTATACAAGGAACATACAAGCCGTGTGATCTCGTCTTATGAACCTCCCCAACTGGAGATAAAGTATTTCCTTCAATTTCTCGGGTTATTTGTATAGTTGACTTTTGGGAGTTGCCCAGTAAATACTCCAGTAATTTGTTCCCTCGCTCGACACGGCCTACTCCACGTCCTTATTTATTAAAGCAAAGCCGCCCTTGACGAGTTTTTAACGTTTAAGTAATCTAGTTTGAATTTATGATAACGTAGCAAGTAAACTGTTGACAATGATGGAGTTTCTCACCTTATTATAAGAGCCGATAACTCATTTGTATCGTTTCGTGGGTTTTCGTTTTTAAGAAAAAAAAATGGAGGCACGTTATGAATTGTTGTTTGAATAGTGTAACCAGACTACAAAAAGTCGGCGTTTATTTAAGACATGATTTTTCTTTACCAACCGACAACACAACACTCACCCGAATTCAAAGTAAATGTTGTGGTTTTATTTGTACTACTACTGGTATTTTCACTGGTGCGTTGCGTGAAATTCAAATATATTCCTACTAAAGTTGTTTTTCATCAATTGGATATTGGTTTACGTTTGGTTTCGTATTACTTCCATTGCTCGGTAAAATATTTATTTATTTATTTATATAAATATCAATGATCTTATCAAACTCTTGTCCAATCCTATCTCGATTCGGGTTGGACGTTTTTTCAGCAATAACCTTTTGTAAAATATCTTATTATCAGTTGATGAGAGTTTTACGCCAAATTTAATTCTGTTCATATTCCTCGCCATACCTTAATCTTGTACTTGATTTTACTCCTTTGTTGAATTTTTTGCCATGTAAAAAGATGGATGAAATGATGAGCAACTATAGGTAATAGTTGAACATTTTGCCCAATACAATAGCGTTCTAACAATAGATTAAGATTTCTTGATTATGGATTCTTATTGTTTCTTGTATGACATGACGTTTTAACTAGTAGTTTGCCTATTGTATTGTATAATACACAATGATGTTACATTACTATTAGATATGGTAATAAGCGTCAAAATTGTACACCCAAAAAATTACCCAATTGTCACATCCTGCATTTAGTTCCCACAAGCAAGCGGGCGAATGTAATGTTTGTGAAAATTTATAAAAATAGGTAAAAATTTCGCCTTCTGTGTTGAAACTGCAGAATTTATTTTGCTAAAATACTTAAAGTCCAAAGGATCCCATATGGATGTATACAATAATATTTGATTTTTACACGTAATTAGGGTTTACTTCATATTTTAGCGAGGAAAATGTACGTCATAAATTAACGTTGCTCTAGAAGACGCTCGACTGGAAGACACGGGGCATCAACACCCTCAGTTCGCCGATGATGTGGTATTATGTCATAATGTCTGATTCGCTGGGGGATCTCAGTCGAATGCTGAACGATTTCAATGTTACATCTCGATCCGTGGCGCTGGGCATGAATTTTGATAAGACGAAAGTCATGTAACAACGATTTTATCATCACTAGCCTAACTATTGTGAAGGAAACAGCTATCGAAGTGGCTAAATACTTATGTCTACTGTCGGACAGTCCATACCGTTTGGCCGGGGTAATTTCTACAAAGAGATCGTTAGACGCATTCGATAGAAAATCTTAGTGCTGCAAGTGTATTATAAGTTCTTATAGAATTTTAACGACATTGTTTCACTATGGATATTTTTAATTTTGACTTAGTGTATAATTATAAATACCTAATAAGAGTAATAAACTAAAATGTCTTTGTATTTCTAAAACAATGCCAATCTTTATTTCTACACCCAGTCTATCCAAGTACTATAAGTATCCTTATGCAACTTGAACCATTGTCTGACGCAAATTACTACGAGTATGTCATATCTTATAGTAATGCATCATCGTTGATAGTACATAAGTTATTTCCTAAATATCTTTATTCTAATTCTTGGTCCTGGTTATTTCTTCCGTTCCAAGTAGGTACATTTTATGAAGGATGTGTTCGAAATATCTTTAAACATTTAGGGGATAGGATGTAGATTCTGCTGCACGTTTTTAATTAAACACAACGTTATTAATTTTAGCATTTCTTTCGCAGTATTCTCAAAGGGGCAATGCGAAACCGGCCAGTACCGTTTCCTCGCCAAAAATGGTGGCTACAGCTGGGTTCAGACCCAGGCCACTCTCATCACCGACAAACAGCAGAAGCCCGTCAGCGTGGTCTGTGTGAACTACGTTATAAGGTAAGCCTAGTTTTAAGGACAAACGCGAACGCGGTTTTAAACATTGCATTTACACACTTTTTCCTGCTAAAAAGATGTTTTCAGGGATTTAATAATGTAGAAAGACAATTTAAAATGATAATTGTCAAGGTAAGTAAAGTTTATATTACTTCTTTTACTAATATTTTATATTAAAATTTATTAAGTCTGCAAAATATATACTCGTTTCGTAAGTGATCAGTAAGATTTCAAGTATCGTATAACTTTTACAGAATATTTCCTTAAACGTATACTCGACTATTCAGTCCACAAGCAAATAATTTTTCTTCTAAAAAGGAGACTAATAATGTCATTTAAAAATAGATGGCTCTCTTTGCGTTGTTCTTGAAGTTAATTAAGTTTGTTCGTTAAATTAATTAATGTTCACGAGTTATTATACTTGTACTTACAAAACCCATTTAGAGTTCTTTTTCAGTGATTTTTCTTAAGAGTTAAGCGTCTCCAACCCGTCTGGCCAGCGTGGGGAGTGTAGGTCAAATCCTCCTTCCGTCTAGGACGGACGAGAGAGGGTCGTGCTCCTGTAGTGGAGATTACAATGACTTGATGATGATGATGATGATCTTAAGAGTTTGATTATCATTCCCAAAAGAAATTGTTTCCCTAGTTATATATAGATCCGAGGTAATTGTTCCGAGAAATCCAATATCTTGACTTCCTCGGCAAAATCTCCAAATTGCGCATAGGATTTTATTGTCTCCGTCGATATCAAAGTAGAAAGCATCCAAGTGTAAAAATCTGTGCGGATTTTCATTACAACTTAGACGTTTTTCGTGTAAAATGATATCCTTGTCAACCGCCTTGATCTCTGATAATGCCGAGTCTGAGCTTTTCCAATAGTCGATACCCATCTAACAAGCTGATAACGTGATATCCTAACATTCTCTTATGTTGCGGTAAGTTTACGTAACCATTCTTGTATTGCTAGCAATACCTTCCATCTTGTTATTAGAACACTGTGGTTTTTGTTGAATTATCAATGATTTGTTATATCACAGTAATAGTACTAAGTACTGTATGGCCACTCCCTGCCGCTCTCTCGTATCGACCTCATCTCCCCTCTGAGACGAATCTGGAACAGTTTGTATGCCGCCGCACGAACACGCTCATTCACGCTCTGTACAGACATCTTCGTTTATGTAGTAGTTCACGACTCGACTTTTGTATGGATGTAGCTGGGGTGTGATATATTATGTAAAGTAGACCTAAAACTCGATTCATCATTTGATCAGCATTGTTGACCGTACATACTCCTACACCATACCCGTGGTGATTATAGTCAACAATTCGCTTTGTTAACGGCACCATCAATGAAATAGTGATGTCCCAGTTGAACTTGATTTGAGTTTTTTTTTATGAAGATGAATAAGCGGAGGCGAATATTGTTTTAAGATATAAAGTAAAATAATAGGCGTTTATTTCACCGTACCGAGATTTTATCATGTCGCCCGGTGGAGGAGAACACTCCACTATTTTATTAGTAGTGCTGTTAACAAAGCGAATTGTTGACCATACCACCAGAGGTTACAGGGGGTATGGCCTACAAAGCTCCACTGAAATTTGATTACGTGTTACGATAATTGAGTTACCATTTTTAGTGTAGACCTAAAACCATTATCCATTATGGGAACTAGACGGCTACCTTTTTCATACTACTTATTTACTACCAACATGACGCCCCTGCCAATGTTATAGATTGGAAAACATCAGCTATATGTCCAATTAGCAAACTGATGCGATCATTAGACGAAGGTGTGTTGGGATTTAGGTTAGGTGTCAAGGGCGACGTTTTGGCTACTCTGACTGTTGCCATTGAACAAATTGTTTGGCACAATTTTCATGTCTACTACTTTGTGCAAATATTATGTAAGTTTACAATATTATGCGCTGATTGTAAAGAAGTTAATCATACGTAGAAAGGAATAAAAATGGCAGAGCTTGTTTGTACATTGAGTATTTTATCTTTATTTGCATTTATTTAAGTATTTGTCGCTATCTTAGATTAAGTAAAGTGTGTAACGGTGACCCAGTAAATGTTATATCTATATATATATATGTTTTCATAAAATTTTCGCTGTTAATTTAAAACATTAGGGAAGTTCCACTTTGATTCGTTAAATATATCCAGGGAGCAGTTTGATGTCTCACATAAAGCAGCAGCCCCCTTACCACCATCTCTTATTGCGATTCAATAACTGAATAGATTGCTTATTCATACCAAAAAATAAGCGACTCTATTTCAAATGGAATAGAGTCGCTTATTCATTGGTATGCATAAGCAATCTACTCAATTATTGGATCGCAATAAGAGATGGTGGTAAGGGGGCAGGTCATGATTCTATTCATTCGCAAACTAACCACGCGATCGTATGCGGTGCGAATTGACTAATGATTTGTAAAATTATAGCGCTTAATTATTTTGGTGATAACTGATAAAATACATTTGATGAATTACCGTCACCGGATATATTTTAAGATTTTCCATTAAAAAAAATACGGTAATATCATTTTAAATTCGACTTTGAAAAAAGAACTACCTATTTTATTGGTTAATGACGAGAGGTATTTTTAAACCAAAAAAACTTGTTAATTGGTTGAAAAATGTTAGAGCGGAAATTATTTAGGTGTCTATCAACGTTAAGGTTACCTTTGAAGGGGCTGGATTCTCTCTTGAGCAGTTATAATTGCTTATTTTCTTACAATTTGTTTTTATTCAGATAAGACCAAAGGAAAATACTACAAAAAAATATAATTGTAATATTTTTTTTACTTTAAACCCTTTTACAAACAACAAAGGAAAGTGTCGCAGACTTTTAATTCGGAATCCATTAAAAATTTGACTGTTAAACAACTTTCGGGATGTAGCTTCATGAACTTTGCTTATTAACTTTTTATCGCGAATTGAATAAATTATTGTTTTTGTTTATAAACTTGTTGTTTACAAATTGTTATTTAAGTGATGACTTATTTTTTTTTCTTACATACCATTTTATTTATCGTTTAAAATGTTCTTTTTTTTCTTTATATCCTGATCCTGAATATGATACATAGACGATAATGTTTAAATGAAATAAATGTCTTCCATCTCAAAAGTTTAGACCTTTGTAACACTGCGCTACGCCGTAATTGAGATATGTATTCATTCATGTATATATAAAGAAATTTTTCATTTTTTTTTTCATCTGTCATAACGTAAACTCAATGTAACATAATGGCTTTAGGCAGTCAGTAATAGTTTTAGGCAGTCCTTTCTTCAATTCGGTATGTTACTATTGGTATCTAATAATTGAATAAAATCTTGATTATTATATTAAACATTTTATTTTGTCCCAACAACATCACCGTTAATATTTCGCTACTATTATAATAAATATAATAAAACTACTATTAGATTTGTCTGAACCGTCTCGCGAATTTCTCGCCGTCTTAAAGGACGGAGCATAAAATATCGTTCTAAAGGGCTCAAGATTAAATTAGAATAGAACAACAAAATGTCATGTGACTTCCTTGAATCTGATCTATTATTAAATCTATATAGTTTGTCTATAAATCTGTTGTATGTTGATATAAAGATCTGCTCCCTTCTAAATGACGTTGACACTTCGTTCTATTTTTACGATGCCATTCCACTCTGCTATAACTTTCGCACTCAAGTCGTTTCTATCGCAAACAAGAAAATATTTTAAATGGAATCATACGCTGTTACCATATTTAATGGATTTTCTTTGTTAGAATCGTTACTTTTTCTATATGAACATTTTATGATATTAATCTCTCTTGGACTCACGGGCTTAAACCCAGTCATTTGAAAGGCGTGGGCAGTGATATGGATCCAACGCGTAGAGGCCCCTTTGAGATGTTTGATGTAATGTTGTATTAATCTTATTATTACGTGCAAGCACATTTAAATGTTCAGGTCCTTTTTTTTTCGTTTTTTTTGACAGCATCAGGTATACTTGATTACCGGTTTCCCGCTGCTTCACCACTTTCCGGTCCCCAAACCATCTCTGCAAAATATACACCGATAGGTTAAGGTTGTTTTGATATGACCTGAAAGAAAGATAACTGATCAACGTTATTGTAATATCCGTACCACAGATTAAATAAATACTCTAAACATACCCTAGACATTATTAGAATACTGTATATTAATGAAAGAAATTTCAGAATAGGATCAGCAATTCCCAAGCATATACATTTTTTGTAAGTATTAGGGTGTTACACATTTCACACTCTGCTTACTTGCAGAATGTATAGTCACGAATATAAGGGCCGATAACTTTAGTAAGTTCTTTGCCTTTCAGTACCCAATAATGGTCCCTTTGAACGCAAAATTGGGCATATTTTTCTATTCTCTCTATTATTGTAATTTTTGGGCTCCACAAGATAGTTGCCAAAGTTCTAAAAATTATAAAAACTATATTTTATCAGTTTTTTTTTTATACTACTTCGAATGGCAGGCTATATTAACGCTTGCAACATAAAATATCGCTCGCGCGCCGCCACCCCCGCTGCTAACGCAGCATCTCCTTCCTTTCTGAAGACCTCACTCACTCGCAGGAACACAACAACCCTCAAGGGAATTGTTATTTGGCTGCGGTATTCTGTGAGGTGGAGGTACATTCCCCAGTCGGGTAGCTTACAATTACGCTCCCTACCTCTCTTTTCGCCAGAGCTTCGTTTGTCAGTCAGCAGGGTGCACCGCGTGCAAGTGAAGTTGGCTTTGGTTCAAAGATGTTGATGAACCACTGACACCCCAATATCGTAAAATACACAAAACTAGAACGATCTGCGATTTTAAAATTTTAATAACTTATGTCCGACGTGTTTTAGGGTCGAGCAAAGTTTTAAAGCGATGAAATTATTTTAAAAAAATATTAACTTTGGGAACACAATAAAAATACTGTAACTTTTGTTACGGCACGGCATTATGTAGCTAACATAAACGCAATATTTAACATAGCTGTCGTACAATTTTTGATTTAATGCATATAAAATAGGAAGGTGTGACGTCATAACGTGGTGGCGTTTTGTAAGGAGCGTTTTCGGGATAGTCCAAAATTGTTATTTTCAAGTTATCATATCTCGGGAAGTTTTTAGTTTTTATGCTATCGAAGTAATTGTTTCACCTATAGTTACAATATTGTGAATTCCTTACATAACAAATCGAAAAAAATGTTTACAAGCCTATATAATATTCTTGGCAATAATAATTGTAAAAACTATTCCATTCTTGTTTCTTTCTTTTACTTTTATAAAAAAAACGTTCTACTTAAATAGAATTATCTTTACTAATAAAGTTTGTGCCTTTATCTATCAAGAACGTTCATTTCTTTTTATTCTGCGTAAGGTCATCCAAGAAATTGCGTAGCTGGTGCGTTTCCCCCATAAACTCCTACATAAATCTTGACCTTACTGTTTCCGATTCCACCCTCGTTTCTTTGGTTGCGAAAATCATGTTTCAAGGTCTCTTTTATCATACGGAGTTGTTTTGGGCCCATTGCTATCGTATTTTGAAATGAAGAAATCAAAAAGTGAATTTATATTTGTATTGCGACCCCTCTCGGATTTGACCGTGTGGCACTTTCCCCGTTTTTGCAACAATTTACATTGATGCTACACTCTTATTGGTCGTAGCGTAATGTTATTATGGTCATCCTCGATAACTGTCGTTTCCAACATTAAAATATTTTTTTCAATTCGAACCCATAGTTCCTGTGATAACAGGGTTCAAGCAAGCAAACAAACTCTTCAGCTTTTTAATATTAATCATCATCATCATTATCAGCATGTATCTACCCACTGCTGGATATAGGCCTTTCCCAATGCTATCCACCATATGCGATCCTCCTCTTTCCGCATCTAACCGCTACCAGCCACTTTGTTGAGGTCGTCGGTCCATCTATTATTAATATTAGTATATTATGTAGTTTTTTTTTTATACTACGTCGGGTGGCCGACAAGCATACGGCTCGGCTGATGTGAAGCGGTTACCGTAACCGTATTAACGCTCGCAATATAATATATCACTTGCGCGCCGCCACCCCCGCTGCCAACGCAGCATCTCCTTCTTTTCTGGTGACCTCACTCACTCGCAGGAACACAACAACCCTCAAGGGAATTGTTATTTGGCTGCGGTATTCTGTGAGGTGGAGGTACATTCCCCAGTCGGGTAGCTTACAATTACGCTCCCTACCTCTCTTTTCGCCAGAGCTTCGTTTGTCAGTCAGCAGGGTGCACCACGAGCAGGTGAAGTTGGCTTTAGTTCAAAGATGTTGATAAACCACTTACACCCCAAAATATAGTATATATGAAGTATTCAAAGTTTCATCAAAATCTCAATCTCGCCGACGAACCAAATGATAAATTTGACGTCTGATAATGAAAATGTCCAATTAGATTTCACAAAAGCTACCGCGATCAAGAAGGTAATGAGTTTCCTAAAGTTTGAGTTTCCGATCCCGACCCCGTAGTATCCTATTATAAATTTAAATACGAACTTTTAATACAAATTTTCATTTGGCCTGCATCTGCAGATTGCACTTATTGTAAATTGATTTTTTATTTATTTATCGTATTGTCCGTTATTAACTCATCATCGATGGTGTCATTACGGGTGTCAGTCGAACACGCAAGTTAAGTAATGTCGACCGTAGCCTGTCCATTGATGGACTTAATTATCTCGATTTCCTCCGTGGTTTGGAGGGATCGTTAAGCCGTTGGTCCCGGATGTTGTCATTAGATGATAGTCGTTAAGTCAGTGGCCTTTAGGCGGCTCGAATACACTGGCCTCCGCCACACCGCAGTTGAGCAGCGTGGTGGAGCATGCTCTAAACCCCTTCGATTCAGGGGAGACCCGCATCCCAGCAATGGGATGAATAAGGGTTGGCTACGACGACTACATTTAATATTAGACGAAAGTCAGAGAGCGGTTTATTTAACTTGTATTATGTATGATTTGCTATTATTATCAGTGGAGATAAAAGAGCTATTAATATTGTTATTAAGGGGCGTTATATTAATTACGATAAGTCTTTTAATTTTGATCCCTCCCTCCTCTGCGCTGAGTGAAGTATTAATAGTACAGATTAATCAAAGTTGTACTACATGTGCAGTCTTGTTTCCTAAGATAACTGACCACTCTTCCATACTGAACTGTATGGCAAAGTGGTCAGTTATCTCAGGATACCGACTGTACGTAAGTATAGCTAGTATATATAATATATAGTATTGAGAGCAATATAAAATAAATACCCCAAAATAAAGAAAAATCCGACTTTTTATGTTACATATGATAGTGATAATGTATATTTTTTAAATTGCAAATTTGATGTGCTGATATGATATTATCAATAACCCTTTCCTTTTTTGTGAACCCTTGACGCCTACTTTGAGAATTAATTAATGCCCCTAGTAATAATACGTACGTTGTCCTAAAATAGAAAAAAAAATATTTTCGTCCAACATCATTATAACTGACGACCTTGTTTGCACACAGTTTGTTTAACAGTTGATATGAAGAAGTAAACAACTTATAACCGTCCATATTCCAATCCATAATTAGCATTGCAAAAAACTGATGTAAGTACATATGTAATTTCGTGGAATACCACAAAATTACGGACACTGCACCTGTTTACGATGTAAAAGTGTAATAAACCTGTTTCACCGTGAGATGAATATAAAATATTTCAGTAGTCATTAATGGTTTTTATTAACACTAAGAAAAAAACATTTTTATATTACTTCAAAAAGTATGTAAAGCTGTTATCTGTCACACAGTAATAAAAACAAGATGGCTCTAAAAATAATCATGTTTATGAGTGTTTGCGTATTCTATTTTATTATGAGTAACTAAGTAGAGAAGCAACCAGAGGGGCTTTTAGTAAATAACGTCACCTTATGAGAGTGTAGTTCGAAATGCAGAACATGGACTTTCGACTTAACTTTGTTTCTAAATTCGATCAACTTTACATGTAACCTCACACTAACAACAAATAACTGCGAATAGTGAATAAATTAATGCTATATTTAATGTCGTAAAACCGTCTGGTCTATCCTCTAGTGTCCTCATCACATGAGCATACCAGCGACGTCGCGTTTTTTCCAGTTTTTCGGTTATTATCGTTGTTTTCAAACTACCTCTAATAAATCGACTTAGCACTTTATCGAGAAAAGTGATCCCTGCTGACCATCTCAACATTCTCATTTCGGCAACTTAAATAAAATAAATAATAAATATTTCTGGACAATTTACACAGCGCCATCTAGTCCCAAATTAAGCGCAAAGCTTGTGTTATGGGTACTAGACAACTGATAAATGTACTTAAATACATTTTTTTTTTTGTAAATTAAAAACTTATAATACATAGAAAACACCCAGACCAAACAGACATGTTCATGCACACAAATGTTTGTCTTGTGCGGGAACCCACGATCTCGGAGTCAAAGTGGCCATTGCTAACCATTCGACCACCGAGCTTGTCAAACTTGCATCCTATCAGGTTTCTGCTTTTTGAGAGGCCAGCATTCAACTACAGTCTTTGGAGTTCGAATCCGCATCGCAGAGTACACTTATCAGGTCCCTCCACTTCTGCCAGTCTACGTTTATTCTGTTTGTAATGTCGCAGTCGATGGTGCTGTCGTTTGAGAGCACACTTCCAAGGTATTTGAAGGTGGCCACAGATTTTAAACTGGTGTCACAGGTGTTTTGCACAAATAGCTTATGCTGATTAACCGTTGGAAAAGTCGCAGTGCATGTGAAAGCTCTAAAAATAGATGATATAAAACAGAAATATGATGATGATATGTGCCTTACAAAATATGAAGTCCGCAAAAGTTGAACTATTCCTGCGCACATAAATTATGTACCTACACTACTAGCACCAAAGTTACATTGTTCTCTCACACCGCTTTAGTTTGTTTACTCCTGGTTTTATGTTTGTTGTCGTCAAATATTTGTTAGTTACTTTGGCTTCATTTGCTATCCAGTATTATTCTTTCATTTATATTATCTGAGCGCACAGCATTGTACAATCAAGGCTAAGTCCGAAAAACAGTCACGAATACGCTATATATACTCTATTTATCTGTACAGTTTCCAACCGCTTTTTATAGACGATTGAGGAGGTGATAGTTGTCCGAAAGTACAAAAGACATATGAATATGGATCTACGATAACAATATCTCATGTAAATATTTTACAAAGCATGAAAATGGAGCTTAGAGAATGATACTAGTTGCAAAACTCGTTGCAATATATGCATCCTAATCCTAAACAGCCACAATTAGATCCATGTTCCATTAAAATAAACTATGTCAGTTTTTGAAAATTAGAAATAGAGGAACTTTTTAAATTGTATCTCTTTGTCCTGGACAAAAATTTACATCATTCAAACTTGTCTAACAGACTTAATTTGTTGCCCTGAATAGGCTTGTTGCCCATGTTACAAAAATATAAAAAGTCTCTAGCAGTAACGGCACTTAGTCCTTGTTACGGCACTGGCTACATAAACACAATATTTAACATAGCTGTCGTACAAATTTCTGATTTAATGCATATAAAATAGCACGGTGTGACGTCATAACGTGGTGGCCTTTTGTATGGAGCGTTTTCGGGATAGTCCAAAATTGTGATCTTCAAGTTATCATATCTCGAGAAGTTTTTGTGCAATCGAAGTAATTATTTCACCTATATTTATGTTATTGTGACGTCTTTAAATAACAAATCGAAAAAAAATGGGATACAAGCCTATTGACTACCCCGGTGGTCGAATGGCTAATCATGTCCACTTTAACTCCGGTGTCGCGATCCCCGCACAAGACAAATATTTGTATGTATGATCATATCTTTATGTCGTGTACTGGATGTTTTCTGTGTATTATATTTATGTATTTACAAAGAAAAGATACATTTAAGATTAATATCAGTTATATAGTACCCATAGTAGAAGTTTGCTTAGTTCGGGGCTGGCTAGGTGGCAGTGTGTAATTCGTCCAAGAATATTTATTTATTTATTATATTGGCTGTGTAGTTTCCGGCAGACTAGAATAGAATCACTCCGTCTCTTCCCGTAGATGTCGTACAAGGCGACTAAGGGAAATACATTATAAAACATCGATCAGGCCTCCCCAACCCGTCTGGCCAGCGTGGGGAGTGTAGGCCAAATCCTCCTTCTGTCTGGGACAGACGAGAGAGGGACGTGTTCCTGTAGTGGAGACTAAAATAACCTGATGATGATGATGATTCAAATGGGATTATTCATCTATCTTTTGTTATGTAGTATTTATTTAATAAATACAAGCTGATAAAATCCTGATTCTAGCTATCTAGTATGAGATGTTCAGGGGCACAGTTTATTGCTATGTAGATATAACTAGTTCAATGGAAAATTTATCTTATCTGTATTGACTGGGGCTGATAATAGAACGGTAAGCACAGTACGATCCGTGTCATCAGATGCGGCAAGGGTTATCTGAGGTGAAATGGTTGCTATGCTCTTCCTTGCTGTATCTATACTGCATTTTATTTATTCCCATAGTCATACGCAACTGCCTCTGAAGTTAAAACATAAAACAAAAGACAACACGCAAGTCAAGCAATGTCGACCGCAGCCTGTCTTTGAATGGTTTTATTTATAGAAAGAAAGGAAGGAGATGCTGCGTTGGCAGCGAGGGTGGCGGCGCGCGTGCAATATTTTATGTTGCAAGCGATAATATGGCTACGGTAACCGCTTCACATCAGGCGGGCCGTATGCTTGGAGTGGTAGAGCAATTATGAAATGGGCTTGCTTGACCGGGGAAGTACCACCCTCTCATAGAATATCGACGTGAAGCAGCAATGCGTTTCGTTCGGTGAGTGAGAGATCCGGAAGCCCAACTCCTTCCCTATCCCCTCCTTCCTTCCCTTCCTCCAACTCCTTAGTGGACAACGCATTGGTAGCGCCCTTTGTGTTACTAATGTCTATAGGCGGCGGTGACCACTTGCCATCAGGTGGCCCGCTTGCTTGTTTGTCTACTGTATGACATAAAAAAAAAAAAAAAAAAAAATGCTTGCCTGCCATCCGACGTAGTATAAAAAAAATTAAAAAATGATCACGAGCCCCTCCGTGCTTCGGAGGGCACGTTAAACCGTCGGTCCCGGCCGTTGTCGTTAAACGACAGTCGTTAGGCGATTTGAAAACACTGACTTGCTCCAACCCGCTTTTGAGCAGCGTGGTGGAGTATGCTCAAGACCCCTTCAATTCAGGGGAGACCCGTATCCATGCATGAATGCAAAGGTACCAGTATTGTCATAATATCTTCTCTTCTAATAGTTTACAAATAAGTACATCAATTTCAAACGCGTAATCCAACGGGCTTGAAGAAGCATGTCTTTTCGTGCTTTATATTGTTTAAGCAAATTAAATAACTTTTGCCAAGACTTTATAAACTTCAAGCTAATTTCAGCATCTACGAGGGGAGGTCAATAAGTTCGCGGAATGAGAGAGAAGGAGGTTGAAATTAAACACCAAATTATTTTTCCTTTTCAATATATTCTCCTTTAACCCTAATACATTTTTCGGATCTCTCAAATAGCTTGTTTATACCATCGAAAAAAAATGATTTGTCTTTGGTGTCAAAATAGGCCGAAATTGCCGACTTGACTTCATCATCGTCGTCAAATTTCTTTCCACGCAGCTCTTTCTTCATTTTTGGAAATAAATAATAGTCACTGGGGGCCAAGTCTGGACTGTATGGTGGGTGGTTTAATTGTTCAAAGCCGCATCGGTGAATGGCAGCCGTCGCAACATGGCACGTGTGGACGGGTGCATTGTCGTGCAAAAGGAGCACACCTTTTGACAGTTTTCCTCTTCTTTTTTTCTTAATGGCTTCTTTCAATCTTTCCAGTAAAGAAGCGTAGTACTGTCCCGTTATAGTCGCACCACGTTCTTTATAATCGATCAGTAAAATACCTTCTGTATCCCAAAAGATAGTCGCCATGATCTTTCCGGCCGATTGTGACACTTTGAACTTCTTTGGAGGAGGTGTGCCTTTTTTATGCCACTGCATCGACTCTTGCTTCGACTCAGGTTCATAGTGGTGAACCCAGGTTTCATCTCCAGTAACAATCCGGGCCATAACTTCTTCCTTTCTCTCTCCACAGAGCTCCAGAAACTGGTGAGAGCACTCGACACGCTCGCGTTTTTGAAGTGGCGTGAGCATTCTCGGAACCCATCTTGCACTGACTTTAGTCATCCCAAGATGATGATGTAGGATATTTAAAATACTTGATTCGGATACTCCAACCATTGCTGCAAGTTGCTTCTTCTTCAGTCGGGCATCTTCCAATACAAGTTTTTCTACTTTTTCGACGATTTCCGGTGTGGTGGCCTCAATTGGCCGTCCGGAGCGGGGGTCGTCTTCAATGGACTCCCTTCCTTGTTTGAAAAGACCATGCCACTTGTAAACCATGGTTTTACCAGGGGCAGAGTCCGCGTAAACCGCTAACAGCTCTTGAAAAATCATCTGAGCGGATTTTCCTTGCTTGGTAAGAAACTTAATAACGGCACGGTGTTCAATTTTCTCCATACTGTCTGACTTCTTCCCGATTTAGTTGTTTGCAGGTCGATAACTCAAATGTTAATGACACGATTAGGTTCAAACTTGGTATATATACTCTTAATGAGGTGCTTAACTAGTGCCTACCTGGACGGGTAAATTTATCCCCATCAACCCCTCCATTCCGCGAACTTATTGGCCTCCCCTCGTATCTGCGGATTACCGCGAGCTAAAGAGTTAAATATATTTAATGTCTTTCACCGCCAGTGGAATTACGGACTCACCGGGGCGGCCCTTGCTTGTTTAGGTCAAATGCTAATAAGTTTCAGTTGTTGTTAATTCATTAACTGTACCTTTGTTTAAATCAGAATTAATTCTAAATCTATTCGTAGTCATTGACCGGTGAATAAAGTAAATACCATTCTGTTGGGAAGTTTCATTTATCGATTTTTGGGATTTTTCTTCATTCATTGGTGTGAGTCAGAAGACCAGTTCTTGTAATTAATTTACAGCACAGATTCGAAGTTGACCGAATCGAGATTGAATAATGAATATGTACTTAGATATCTTCGCTATATGTCAATTTTATGGCTAGTAGTATTCTTAGATTATTTAACTGTTGGTCGTATTTCGATATTATCATATTACAGTTACTTTGAAGTTTCGTATTGTGATATGTGTTTACGAGCATAAATAAATATTTTTGGACAATACACACAGCGCCATCTAGTCCCAAATTAAGCGCAAAGCTTGTACTATGGGTATGTAGATTAATGTACTTAAATATTTTTTTTTGTAAATACATACTTACCTACAATACATAGAAAATACCCAGACCAAGACAAACAGACATGTTCATGCACACAAATGTTTGTCTTGTGCGCGGTTCGAACCCGTGACCTCGGAGTCAAAGTAGCCATTGCTAACCATTCGACCACCGGACTCGTCATTCGTTTAAACAAAGATAAAGCTAATGAATATCGAATCGTGACATTTATGAGATCGAGACTATATTGGACCTGAATTTTGACTTCATTGAAATTACAAGAATTGCCATTCTGTTGATTACACACCATAAAATGTTGACAAAACAATGGAAATTGCAATCAAAACTTGGGCTCTGGTGGAGAGGTGGTCCAAGTTTAAATTTAATCCTTATCTGTTTCGCGGTTGCGAAATTAAATGCAGAAGCAAAAGTCCGACAAAAAGTTAATTGGAAAGAGTTGAGTATCAACTTTGTAAGTAAATATTACATAAGATTGTTGTAACAGTATATGACCTTACCATATTAGTTATAAATTATCGTCTTCTTAGTCGTTGTCAACCCTTATTCATCCCACTGCTGGGATACGGGACTCCCCTAAATCAAAGGTGTTTAGAGCACACACCACCACGCTACTCAACTGCGAATTGGCGGAGGCCAGTGTTTTCAAGCCGCCTAAATGTCACTTGGCTTAACGACTGTCATCTAAAGACAACAGCCGGAACCGACGACTTAACGTGCCCTGCGATGTACGGATAAATAAACCCATCCATGGAAAGGCTACGGTTGACCTTGCTTAACTTGCCTGATCGGTTAGACTTACACGCGCAACGACGCCGTCGAGTCACAGGTCGAGTCGAGAGTAGAGGTTATAAATTATACTACTTTTAGATTGGAAATTAATGTTACTATTTAGGGAATGTACAACATTACCTCTGTCTACGAGTAATATAAAAGTAGTATAAAAATCAAAGATGGACAAATCGAGATCAGTATTGATCGCAATATTAATTAGGTCTTATTCATACTAAAAAGTATACCAACCCGCTTTGAAGCAGTAAAACCCCTTAATTAAATAAGAGCTCGTATTCCAGCAGTAAAATGAATACAGACTGTTAAAGATACTGCTTAAGAACTGATGGTGTCAACTTAGGTATTAATAATGTCAATGAATTAAGCTCAAGCCATGCAATAAGTAATCGTACTTTGTAGCCGATTCACTTCTTCATAATCATAGATCTATCAATTGTCAACCACGGAAAACTATATGCATCAAAGTAAGGATCAAGAATATTGTATAAGGCAGATGAAATTATCAATTTGGCATCGACCAGTTACTTTCAGACTGGATTTCTGGTTGTATATTTAAATACCTTTCACAACTATTCTGGCTTCAGTGACTAACTAAAGTAAACCAAACTGGTCTTGTAACTTTCCTCTACAGTAACCATCCAGTTAATATATTCAGATAAATTATGTTTACTTGTATTTATTTGATTAAACGAACTTACCTTAAGTGAAGTTCTATCATAATTATGCGATGTTTCTTGTTCGAGACATTGTAGTCGTGCTTTATAGCACCGCCACTATCACAAATCCAAAGCTCTAAAAAAAAAAAAAAAAAACAGGCTTCCCAAACGCATCTCCCACCTGGCAACACTAGGAACTCACTTCATTGTGTTTTTTTGTGCCCGTCACTGTCACTTCGTTTTGTATATTTTTTATTATAAAACTATTTAAAAGATGTTGCATATTATGAATCTTAAACCTTGTGCTAAGACTCAGCCAACACGTCATAATGGCTTGGCTAACAACATTTACCTATACTCTCACCAAAGCACACTTACATATAATAATAATAATAAATCTTGTGAAAGCTGAAAAAGATAAACTAACTAAGTATCTTGATTTGGCTCACGATAGTTGTAACGGTTAACGGTTTAATCGCCAAGAGCTTCGACCAACATCTCAAGAAGCTCGCGTTGGAAATCTGGATCAAGGGCCAGATACAGAAGGCTGTCATCCTTAGCACGGCACGTATTGTGAGGTTTCTGTCTCTGTGGCCTTGACCACCGGTAGTTTGGACCTTGTTCCCGCTATTGGAGGGAATTCTATTTTTTAATGTATGTTTTATATAAAATAAATATAATAAAAGTGTATCAGATTTGGGTTTAGTCTTCGTAAAACTGAACTCGCTGCCGATAAGAGACCGTCGCAATATTCATATCCTCTCCTTTTTGTTCAACATCCTTCTTGGTCCTTTTGCTCCTAACTATCTCTGTGAGAGATTGAAATTTCGGGACATGGACGAACGACTTCATAGTAGCACTGATCCCATTCTTCTGTAGATAGCCTTTTCTTGATTGTTAATTTAACCAGGTTTTAGATTTTAAATCAAGTAAACCATTGTTGATGCTGTTGATTATTCTCACTTGGTGGAACATTATTAACAGTTTGTTATTAATAAAGTACTTGTAGATACTGTTCCATTGGACAACACTGATTGCTCAGTATCAAAATGTTTTGTAGAAACGCAAGCACCATCTGTTTACCTTGATAATGCCTTCAGGCGAAACCGGTCGGTAAAAATAAATTTAATTAAGTGGAACAGTACAAAATGATTTATTAATAACAAATTGTCAAGTAAAATAATTACTACTGTACAATTTACAAGACCTTATCGGTGAGGTCGGGTCAGGGTAGAACACCTGGACGCGTCACGATCTTGATACTGCCATTAATATCACACATTGTAACATTGTAGATTAAACATGTTTTAAAGATAGTATTTTTTTTATACTACGACGGGTGGCAGACAAGCATACGGCGCGCCTGATGTGAAACGGTTACCGTAGCCTTATTAACGCTCGCAACATAAAATGTCGCTCGCGCGCCGCCACCTCCGCTGCTCCTTCCCTTTCTGGTGACCTCACTCACTCGCAGGAACGCACAAGGGGATTGTTATTTAGCTGCGGTATTCTGTGCGGTGGAGGTACTTCTCAAGTCAGGCAGCTAAATATTTCAAGTAAAAAGCAAAATATTTCAGTAGCTCCAGGTTTAAAATTAGCAACAGTTTCTGTTTACCTCCTTTTTTTCTTTACTTTTCCTCCGAATAAACAACATATGATATTCAAATAGCATGTGGACCCACATAGTATATACGAGTATATGTCATAATTATTATCTAACATGTCAGCCGTTGGTTGAGTGAGTGACAACTCGTGCACAATTCGAAATATATTTTTGTAATGTCGTTGAACTGTATACAAGGTTACCTGTATCTTTTGTAATATATTATCTTAGTTTATAATTTATTAATATAGTAGCTTCCTACTCCTACTAAATTCTTCTGATTAAATTCGTTGTAAGTTCCAAGGCAGCCGTGGTTTTAACCCCTGGACTGCAATGGATTTCACTGTTCATTGTCTTTTTTGCCGGTTGCCGCTGTTAATCCTGGTTACACAGGAGACACAGTGGTGGGAATGTGTGATGGCCCCCGTCCCGAAAAAAATATACAGACAGACGAAGCTCTGGCGAAAAGAGAGGTAGGGTTCAAAAGGTTGTACAGGGTATTTGTAAGCTACGCGACTGGGAATCTACCTCCACCTCACATAGTACCGCAAACAAATAGCAATTCCCTTGAGGATAGTTGTGTTCCTGCGAGTGAGTGAGGTCACCAGAAAGGAAGGAGTTTCTGCGTTTGCCGCGTGTGCGGTATTTCTTGAGGCTGGTTATCGTATGATCGCGTCGTATAAAAAAAATAAGGAATATATACATATTTATTGGGCATTTATGGTAAAGGCCCGGAATTTTGCCCCTCTGGATAAAAACTAGTCCTATAAAGTCTGCTAATGTAGTAAGTCATGCATAGTTATGTATGTGATTTCACAGACCTTATCTGTGAGGTTGTTTATCAGCGAAACACCTGAACATACCGTCGTTACTCGTGACATACTCGTAACAGCCATTTATTGCACACACATGTGGGTCAATGCAACTGCAACGTGTCTGCATTCGAAGGGGCACGCCTCGATGCCTATAATTAGAGCTAAATGTCTGCGATTGAAAAATGGTCGATACATATTGATAATTCATATATGAACTTCTACATACCACTAGGTACATGAATAATGTGTATATATATGAATGTTTGTCTGTATGTCCTTTATGCATTCGCTTACCGCACACCGATTTTTTTTGTGCACACATCCAAAGTTTCGACTTTACCAGTTCACCAGTGCTCAGAGTTTATGAGGAATTGAGGAATTTATAATTAACATTATAAGTATCTTAATCACAATAAAATTAAAAGCGACATTGAAATTTTGTAGATATGTTTTTCAGCCCGGGTGAATTCGGGGCGTGTCGTTAGTATGCTAAATTGTGACAGATTTAAACTAAAATTACGCGCCAACGATACGAAAGACTCAGTAATTTGTGTTTCAGATGTTATTCAACCGCAATGGGGTGCGGTAAATTACATTGTTGGTGTAAAATTAGAATGAATTTCTATAGCGTTGATAATACTACTCAAGACAACGACTCGACCATTACGTTAAGAGCTGCACATTCAAATTTATTCAATGAATACTGATGGCCGCCTCAAACGTTTACTGACCTGTATTGAAGCCCCATTTTCTATGTTAATGCATATCGATACATGCAATGATAAAATGTATTAACTTTTAATGATTTTTATAAACGAAATTATTGAACATTTAAAGATAAATAACATACTAAAAACAGTAGAGTAGCATTTATTACTAATACCAGTGGTGGATATGACAATTATTTAAAAAGAGTCTTGGTAGAGAAATGATCAAAGGGCTGGAATCATCTAATTAAACATCTACGCGATGTAAAGCAATGTCACTACTCTGAAATTTTAAATAGTCAATAGATTAAAAAGGTACTAGTCTGTTTGACCGACTGTAAAACTCTAGTATTACATGACGAATTGACGAATACATAAGTTTAACAGTTTACCAGTAAATGATAAAGACAGAATTGAATATGATATAAGCTGTTTTCAAAAAGAATTGGCAATTTCAATGCAAGAACATACAGACGTAACAGTTAAAGACATTGTAGTATTTTGCTACCTTAAAGTGCACGTGCACAGTACCACCCGAGTATTCAGCGCAGCTCTGCGGTCGTCGCTCGGTTTATGCAACGACAACGGGCGAATGCACTTCCACCTCCCCCAGGTCGTTCAACCCTCCTTCCTATTCAGTTCTAGTAGAACACTGCAGTTCTCGTTTCAGTTTGAATGGGACACGTGGGCGCACTGAGTTTGTACCTAAATGTCTCGCGTGAACAATTTCTTGAAACCTTTTACAAACTCGTTGATTTTAGTTGGAAAGAATAGCTGTTTTGGTTATTGAAACTCAAATATCTGGAATATTATTTGTAAAGCAAAACAAACGAATGACATATGATACGATACGCAGTATTTCTCGAAAGATATGTACGAGTGTGTAACTTGAAATGACAAATCTATGTTTAGGAGTAAATCCTAGTTAATAATATGGTATAGTATTGTCAGACACGACAATTGATTTAAGGATGGACTAAAGAGGGCATCTTGTACGTTAATTCTCGCGACCTTGGTCGTATTAAGGATGTTTGATTGTATTTCTAGGTTATCATAATAAGTAAACAAAGTTTCATGATACAATATTTCATAACACCTAAGTACTTTCTCTCGACATATTCCTCGCACGTCTACGTAATACCTTATAGTTAGGTGTTTAATTTTCCTTGTCTCTTTGAAAAATGG
Organism: Hypsopygia costalis; assembly: GCA_937001555.2. Taxonomy (NCBI): domain Eukaryota; kingdom Metazoa; phylum Arthropoda; class Insecta; order Lepidoptera; family Pyralidae; genus Hypsopygia; species Hypsopygia costalis. The sequence continues at coordinate 9,776,501 of OW443343.2, read as the reverse complement.
AGCTTACGTACTGAATCCTAGAGTATATTTTTTGCTAAAATCACTTAGGAATTTTCTGGCTTCTAGCGTTCTTATCTTGATCTATCGATGATTGCAACTTGTAATCGTTGTAATAGTGTGTCTTATCAGTTAAATAATGGCTGCACGTCTATGCATTTGAATTCAAAATAACGCAATTGAAAATATTTTATTGTCAGTATTTGTGTGCGTTACTAACGCCTGAGATTGTGCCAAATGCTTTTGTAAAAATCTAACTAAAGTAATAAATAACATGGTTGGAAATAATAACGGTAACCATGTTGAACTAAATATGTAATGTGCTTTAATTCCTCATATTGATGTTGTGACCGTTATTTAATACAGAAGTAATGCTGATGAAAGAACTAAGGCTAGTAAGGGATAAACAGAAATTTTTCTTGAAGAAGACTATTATAACAGGGCCCCTACCGCCGAAGTTGAAGTCGATTACCATCGGTTTTTTAATTGCAAATATCAAACATCAACTTAGATTGGTGGTAATTGTGTTTAGCTTAGCTAGTACAAATCTTTGAGCTCTACCGACTAAGCTAAGATGTTTGTCAATAACTAAAACTTATGACCTATTTTTCGAATCAAAATATTCGATGGTAATGGACTTCGGCAGTACGGCCCCTGATATTTTCTTCACTTAATATGAATTAATTTTAATAAACCCTTCAATGTCAAATAACTGAACAACGTCCATCATAGACGTACAATATAAGAATTTTAAACTGTTATTTAGTGCTTCAATTATTAATTACCTATCTAATAACAGTATCGGACTACTAAACAATCTCATATGGACTGTAAGGTCGTCGACTTTATATTGTCTTCGAGTTTTATCGAATACATTTATTAACGATGAGCTACTTCAAGTATATCTACTATATAAAAATAAGTCGGGTTTTCCTTCCTGACGCTATAACTCCAGAACGCACGAACCGATTTCCACGGTTTTGCATTCGTTGGAAAGGTCTCGGGCTCCGTGAGGTTTATAGCAAAGAAAATTCTGGAAAAATTTGAAAAGAAAAGCGGGAAAATCTTGAAGCCATCTGGTGGCGAAACGGAGTTCGCCGGGTTTGCTAGTAGTTTATATCTTTTTCTTTCACAAAACTGACCGCTCCTTTATTTTTTCTTGTGTTAATAACTTATCAACTCTTTTTGTTGCTCTATTGCTTTTCTGCAGTATTAAGTTCATTTTCAAACCTCCTTTTTAAGTATCTAGTTGAAATCCATAGTCAGTTTGGTTGTTTTTGTTCATTGAAATTCTGTCTCCTGTGTTACGCTCGCTTACGCATCAATTTACGTTACCGCCGTCACACCCATAGTCCCTCAGATAAATTTGAATCAATTTGACAAGGCTCATTTTGACTTTAATGTATAGTGTTGTTCTCGAATCTAGAACGAGTTGTAAAAGTTTTAATGTCAAATATATAGTCTGAACTATATTCATATTAGAAAAAAAATATCTAACCATATTTTTAGATTTTTGAATGACAGTGATCTCAATCTATGGTCTCTTTTTTAATGCTTATTTTTCCGTTAAAACCGGTAATACTATGGCTTATAATAGTATTATCTGTCAGTACGTTTAAATATATTACCTGTAACTTTCATTTAACATCCATATAATAGAAGTATATATTTTTCTATTCTGTCCTGATCTGATCACTCTTACTAATTTTGCCACAAATTTTATTTTTTAAATGACACCTACGAGTAGTTCATATTTTGTCCACTCAAAACATTTCTTTTTTTTATTATGTCTTGTAATAATAGTTATTCTATCTTATCCTAATCTTGTAATATTATTATTGTCTAAGTTGTTATTCTAAGTAATCACTTTAATATCGATTAATGTTTAATCAAAATTGATATAATTGCGTATTTTAATCACTGGCGCACTTTTTTAATCTCGATAATCAACGTGATCTACATTTTACGATCATTCAAGCTACTGCGTATAAATTTCATTGCCTCCGAAATGTAATCAAGTAAAACAGTTTTATTAGCTATTTCGTTAACTTTCTTCAAGTTGGATGGTCATAAGTCAATTTTATATTCTGGGCGATGACGTGCAGTTTTATAACGGTGTTGTAATGTGTGAAACATTCCTGGAGTCACGTAGACAACCAGTACGAATTCAGGGTTTGGGAGGGTGGGGCTACAGGTTGTTGAACTCAAATCTGTCTGTCCTCCTTTGAGTCCAAATTGCACAATGGCTTTTAGTTTGCAATATCCTTCACGTGGTGCAACTCGTGAACAGTTTTCTTAATTAACGGGACTGTTACACTGGTGTTATTATTCTTGAATATCATACTGGTTTTCTTTTCGCATATTGCTTGTTTCGGAAGATTTCTTACAATATTTTTTTTTTTATTATTATTAATATATGGAAGGGAAGCAAACGAGCATGTGGTCACCTGATGGAAAGCAATCACCACCGCCCATGAAGATCAGCAACACCAAGGGGTCGCCGACCCGTTGCCAGCCGATACTCCTTCCTTTCTTTCTTTCCAGTGACCTTACTCACTCGCAGGAACACAACAAACCTCAAGGAAATGGTTATTTGGCTGTGGTATTCTATGAGAGGAAGGTACTTCCCGAGTCGAGCAGCTTAACAAATACGCTATGCCATACCTCTCTTTTCACCAGACTCTCGTTTGTCAGTCACCAGGGTGCAACTCATGCAGGTGAGGTTGGCTTTAGTTCAAAGATGTTCATAAACTACTTACACCCCAATGTTTATTGCCAAATATCAAAGTAATTATATCAAATACGTATGTAGTATCATCGTTGTTCAAGAATGTTTTCCCGACTTCAACAATACAAGCGTAACTTTGGTCGTCACACTTCAATATTTATTTCCCAGCTGTACGCGACGCACAAAGTTACTGACTTAATTTTACCGTCTGGGAGACAACGCGTCTCGAGTCACGTAGCTCTCGAAACTAGTAATCGTGATTTCGGTGTACCCAAAAGCATGACGTACGTGCAAGTCAAACACTTTATTACTCGTAATAGATACCTATTCATTTTGTGGTGGAAAACAGTCGCACATAAACCTACAGGAAACAATTACAAATAACGATTCTTACATTAAAACACAATATTAATGTGTATTTTCCTCCATTTCTGTCATCATTAAAATTGTGTTTGTAGCTGCAGGTAAAATTGTTGCATAAATTATTGGAATATCTACATTGACGTACCACAACATTATATTCCTTGTTGTTATTAATTTTTTTTTCAAATGATAGCTAGGTAGGTCTTGTTTTACTGTTTCAACTTAGAAAATGCTGTCAGTTTTTTGAGCGGAAATAAACACTAATCGACGTCAGTTGACGACGTCAACCGTCCCTCATCTCACTGCTAGGATACTGGTCTCCCCTCAAACGAAAGTCGTTAGAGCATACTCCACCACGTTGCTCAACTGCGGGTTAGCGGAGTCCAGTGTTTTCAAACCGCCTAAAAGCCAGTGACTTGGCTTAATGACTGTCATCTAAATAAAACCATTCATAGACAGGCTATGGTCGACGTTGCTTAACTGATGTGTTTTACTTGGGATACGTACCCTTTTAGCTATTTCAAACAATAGCTTCAACTCAATATATTCTAAATTGACAACTAAAATACAATACTACTTGAACGCTTGGTTTACATATTTATTATTTTAAAAACGATTTACATTAGCATTGTATTACATTGTATTGTAGAATAGAATACGTTACTAGAATATGTAACGAACAGAACCCATAAAAATATATCAATGTAATAATAATATCAGAAAATGGCATGAGTTATAAATAAATATTCCTGGACAAATGACACACTGTTATACAGTCCCAAACTAAGCAAAGCTTAAGCAAAGCTTGTACTATGGGTACAAGATAACTGATATTATATTCAAATACCTACATTTTTTTTTGTAAATACGTACATATAACATATAGAAAACACCCAGATCAAAACAAACAGTTCATGCACACGAATATTTGTCTTGTGCGGGGATCTAACGTGATCTCGGAGTCAAAGTGCCATTTCTAACATTCGACCACCGAGCTCGCCTGAATTATTAATGTAAATTGATTAATCACACATCTATCAAAAATACTTATGTCAGGATCCAGTTTGTGAAATTACGATTGCATCAGACAAATTGTGAAATAGTGTGTAATGATGGCCTTGCGCATGACCACCGTGAATATGACCGGTAGCTTCACAGTCTACGAAAGTCCTTTGAGGATAAAATATAGCCCGCTCTGAACAACATAAGTTTATATTCGCTTGATGCAATATTATGGAAGAACTATTGGAACGGCATTGTAAGTTTCTTGCTGTGTATTTTTTGTTTTGTCTAAGGCTCGCCTGAATTATTAATGTAAATTGATTTATCACACATCTATCAAAAATACTTATGTCAGGATCCAGTTTGTGAAATTATGATTGCATCAGACAAATTGTGAAATAGTGTGTAATGATGGCCTTGCGCATGACTACCGTGAATATGACCGGTAACTTCACAGTCTACGAAAGTCTTTTGAGGATAAAATATAACCCGCTCTGAACAACCCAAAGGGTTACATCATAAGTTTACATTCGCTTGTTGCAATATTGTGGGAGAACTATTAGAACGGAATTGTAAGTTTCTTGCTGTGTATTTTTTGTTTTGTCTAAGATATTTCGTCCTTATTGAGTGGAGCGAGATTATAAAGGCCGAAAAGTCATTCTTGAAAATAAATAGGCTCCAAAACCACTGAACCGGTTTTGATGATACTTGTCACAATCAAAGACCTCGACATGCTTGATCTGATATGATCGATCTCAATTTCTCAATCAAAAATTGAGATCGATCATATCCTTGAGAAATTATCATCAAATACATTTTCCATTGAAATCAATGGAAAACATACACTCAGCGAATGTATTCGTTCCACTCAACCTCGATTTCGGTCTCGTGAGCTCGAATCCGGCCCAGTATTTCTTAAACTTGGACATTGTTTAGACATCACCAAGTTTTGGGTTTACAAGTGAAATCTTATCTTTCGCGAGTGAAAAACAGTGTATTAATAAATTGTACGTAAGATCTAGAATTTAACAGACAAGTAGCACACAACAACGGATCCATTAGAGACAGGTATTGAATTACGCGGCTAAATAGTGGAACAACGCGGCTTCATCGCCAAACGTATCATATGTCAGGGTTCGTGTCTGCAATCTGTGATGGATTGATATTGGTAAACTACTTTACTATAGCCTGTGTCTTTAGGTTTCTATGCTGGTTATCATTAACTTCTAATAGCCTAACAACATCTGACAGAAACGTTTCTTTTACCAGTGCCAGTATCCCTAGGTTTCTATACTGTTTTTACCACACATTCTTATATCTTCAACTACTAACATTCAAGTTATATATAACACATTATTCTTATCTCATTAATTTCTAATAGCTTTATTATCTCATTTAAAGAATCTGCTAGTGTTTTTAGGATTTTATGCTATTTGTTTCCATTCATTCTTATAACATCAACTTCTAACAGCTCCATAATATCTGAAATAAAATACTTATCATTGAACAACTCTTAATTTTAAAATTTATACGTAGCTTAATATTTTTTTGCTATCCGTCTATAGCGCCAGTAGCCAGACGCTTCGTACCATCCGGTTAGAAAAAATAATAGGTATTGTATATCAAGCGGCTAGCGTATGTCTATTAACACGTGCCTTAAAATAATGTATGTTTTTACAATCATTGAAAATTATATTATTATTTGGAAACGAGGACTCATTCGTATACTCACAGAAACGGGGACAGAATCTGTCTTCATTTATCTATATAATGTTTGTTTGTAATCGTCATTTTGTATTTTATGTTGTATATGCGCGAATTGATGAATTTTCTTTCTTATAAAACTATAGGTTCTAGTATTGGTAGTTAGTTATCATGGTTCTTTTATTTGAATAACGAATGGACGAGCTCGGTGGTCGAATGGTTAGCTTTGACTCTAACGTCGCGGATTCGATCTCCGCATAAGACAAAAATGAGTGCATGAACATGTATGTCTGTCTTGGTCTGGGTGTTTTCTTTGTATTATATGTACCTATGGATTTACAAAAAAAAATGTATTTATTTAAGTATAATATCAGTTATCTAGTACCCATAGTTACAAGCTTTGCTTAGATTAGGCCTAGATGACCGTGTGTAATTTGTCCAGGAATATTTATTTATTTATTTATTAAAAATATATTTAACTGATATGGTTACAAAAACGAAATCAATATTGATTTATTTAATGCAGTATCTATTCTGAGTACTGATGAAATTGCTGGGTTAATTGAGCTCACATTCCCATAAATTTGTCATACTTATTTGTAAAATAAATGGTAATTTATAATTATCGTACAGTTTTTTCAGAAAAAAAATATTTTTCCAAGTTTGTTTAATTGAGTAGATTTTTTCTGTTCTCGATAAATAATTCGAATTAATTTAAGTGTTCGTCGTAATCGAAAAAGGGTGGACCTTCTGAACACTCATCTTGATAAAGCTCTCCTAAGCTCTAAAGATATATATAATATAATTAGTTAATTTATAATAGGAAGGCTGTTTCATAAAACCAGCAAAAATGCTGTATACCAGGACTATATTACGTACCGTTTTCGATATAAATATTTTCGTTTGTATTTCTAGGGCTTACTTTCATTTTAATGTTTAAATTATATAAAGTTTCTTAAAAATTACTATAGCTTAGTAAAACAGCCAGGTTTAATAGTAAATGCTTTCTTTGCGAGACAAAATTTTATGTTCCAAATGGAGACATAGTACATTCAAAATATTAAATTATTCAGAAACTATTTAAAGTTAATACTAAATATAAATAATGATTTGCCATGTGAGGTTCGTTGACCTGCACAGGAACGCTGTCACTAAAATAACTTCTTTCATCCCTGTGATAAATTTAGTTACCTAACACGCTGCGCTATAATGCTGAAATTTTCCGTCATGCATATTTTTTCTATGGGCAAAAAGTTTATATCTTATACTGCTTATAAAATTACTTTTATACAAACATTTAACAACCTGTTACATAACAAGCTTATCTTTTTTATCCTTACACAGTAAAAATATGTGATTATCACACATCGATAGCTGATTCTAGGTTAACCTGCCCATGCTCGTTCTCTCATAGATTTACTACAAGATCGTGAACTTGGTTATCAATCGCGTGATTGTCGAATGAACGCCGGCAATCCTCGAAATTTTATCATCGGGTTTGCAGAAATGCTGTGACAATCTATGTGGGCTACGTCACAGACTACGATTGCGCTGTCGCCGTCGTCCCTTCCGACCATCATTCGCGCTGCAGCCGTCGAACTAATCGTACAGACTGTGCTCCTACCGGCAACGAAACGTAACTCGCGTATCCGATCAGCTGTTTCACGTACCGGCAAACAATACCTAAATTTGTTTGACAACATTATCCACGTCCCCATCATGGTAAGGAAATAAGGACTGGTGGAGCAATTGTGACAGTGTATAGTGTATTATGGATGTGTCTAGCAAGCCGCTGCATTCTACGTCTCGAGTTCGCGTTGATTTTATATTGTTAATGAATAATTTTTAAAAGTGATACCGAAATTTAAAACACATCGGTGAAAAATTCAAGTCAGCAAAATTTTCCGCTCAAGTAGTGCTCATTGATCCATTCGAAATTTAAATTATATTTAAATCGAATCTATTCGATTTATCTACCGTCCATTGAATTTATCAATACTAAACCCGGTGCAGTTCTGACATTTGTTTATTGTTTAGTGCCCGTTTGGAATGTTTTATCCGAATCTATAGATGTATCGTTACGTGAGGTTGTGATGTACGTCTCTGTTATTATAGTGATGCATGTGTGGCTGCCGGCGCTGCATTGTGATCAGTACAGTATCACTGATCGCGTCTTGTTTGTGAGGTTGGCTAAATTTAGCGGTTTGCGTCCCCCGCTGTCCTCACCACTAAGTTACATAACCGCGCCACAACGGCCTTGACTCCCGCGCCGGTCCTAGCGACGCCATTGGCAGATCAGTGCATTGATTCGACTATTAAACGTAATCAACACATCGTTCGATGATATTTACATTTTAGTGTTAGTTTAATTTTTTATGAGCAAGTCAAGTAAGTCTAATACTGTGGTGAATACGAGGTTACGGCCCCAAAATCTTCAAATGTTATTCTTCAAATATTTTCGTGTTTTTTAGTCAAAATATCTTGTGTGGTGATTTCAGATTTTTCTTTTTGAGTAATTCCAAAATATTTGAGATGATTATAAATGCCTTATAAAACCAAAGTGTCATGCAAAAAAATGCTGCGATATTGAGTTCAAAATTGTATACCGACATACAGTCAGCTAGCAAAGACGAAAGAAAGAAACCCGAATTAAACAAGGTATTGCGTAGGTAGTCCTGCATTTAATTTAGTCATAATTTTAATCAAATTACAATCTACAGAAAAATGGATAAAATTTCCCTTCACATTTAAATTTCTGCATTGTTGGCTAGAAAAGACTTATATTTTTATTTTGTTTTTTATTACTATTGTTTTAATTTCTCATCGCGTAGAGTTGTATGAATATGAAATCCAAATATTAAGCTATTGCGTAGTTTTACAAATAAATTAAAACCTAGCTAATTTTTTTTCTTAAAATAGGTTATTATCAATTTATTAATCAATTTAAGATCCTGTCTGGTCCAAAAGTTATCTTTTTTAGACTGATATAGGTAGATAAGATTATCTACGACGGCCTTCTCCCAGATAGCTTGTCAAATATTTATCAGAACCGATTACATGTCAAATTTTCCTCAAAAGCCCTCATCCCAAAAAAAAATATAATTGTAACTTGTCAGTATCATTTCTCAGTCTATGCACGATTTTAATATTGATTTAAATGTAATAGTTTTATCGATTTTTTTGTTTAATTGTCAGTATAATTTCCCAGAGTTTGCACATTTAAATATTGATTTAAAAGAAATGGTCTTATCAGTAGAAAACATTAATATTTATTTTTATTCTTTGATCGAAATTAACATAATAATTTTGAAAAAAAAAATTGACTCAATCTGATGTAACTGTGTGTAATATTTGAACAAAAAAAAATCCGCCTTTTTAGTACACTGGGTACCACGGTTGCCTAATTTAAGAGAAGAATATAGAAAAAATCTATTAACTGAAGCTTGGCTATGGCCTAAATATATAATAGCTTTTTTTATGCAAAATTTTATGTTAACTGACAAAATAAAAAATCTTGAATAATTAGGAATTATTTAAAATTCGCGACTTAGTGTATTTTTTTAAAACGCATAAATTTTTCCCATTCCTATCATTTCCCCGGTTTGTCTCAATTACTGCCAAATACTCTCGTTGTTATTATAGGCCAAAGGTTTTTTTTAGTGATTCTATATTTGGTGAATGTGTATCACAATATTTGTAAATAGTGCTCTTCAATAAAATTTCAAAGAACACTGTGACCTTTGCCAACTATTTCTTGCATTTTTATTATTTATTGACTTTTTTAATAGGGGATCATCTAAATTTGCAAGCAGCCTATATTCGAGTTTACATAGAATGGCATCACAACGCATCGTCCCCGACCGTGGTAGATAGATGTAATTGTTGAATTACGTTGCCCGTTCAACGGAATCACGGCCAAGGTCAGAACGAACAGCTGCTCTACTTCTTTTACATCCAACATTTTTACTGTTACGCAACACTATACAGACGCTTGTTACACTCGAATGAGCTTCGTATACTTCATGCTCCTTAAAGCCTACTTTATCGACTTCTATGAATAAAATTTCCTAATTTGTTTTAGCTGTACCCATAATTCTTCACGGTCTTGAATACTTATTTTATTAGACACGTTGTTATTGTAATGCAGTCGCATAAGAGAGGTTGTTTCGGCGTGGGCCCGACGCAATAGGCAGGATAGGAATCTCTGGCCCGCAATCGATATGGAACCTCGTGTTGTGAGTGCGCGCGCATGCATTTCACTACGATTCTGGTGAATGGCCGGTCTGGAGACGGCATGGGGGCTCCGAGGGGGTGAAATCGTGCAAGGTCGTTTGCAAGGCCGTACTTACTACCATCCTCATGTCCCTTTCCACCGTGTTCTACGTGTATCCTTTCCTCCTTCTCAAACAGATTCACTTTCAAAATAACGCGTAAATGCAGCGACAAAATAAAACACACCCTTCTGACGATTTATGTCTAGCCAACGGTGAGTCGTTATTTTCGGGCAGTCTTTATCGTTACGTCATTATGAATCAGTTCAACTCTAATTGTTCGTTTAGTATAGACTCGCATAACATTTGAATTTTCTGCAAGAGGGGAAAATTTACTGTATGTGTTATTTTTGACAGTTACTTACTCTTCTGTATCGTAAAAGCTATTTGCGATATTAACCACATTCTTCTCTATTGTAATATTTTTATCTATAACATACTTTACTTATACGTTCAAATGTAATGTTATTGTTAAAGAAGCAATGAAATGCAAATAATTGAATTGCAAATTGATTAGTAGGAATTTTCCACTGCGTTTATGCTTATTTTTATCAAAAGGGTTAACTAAAACTTGAACCTTAATCAGCGATATCTTGTTGGAATATGTTGATTTCTATCCATTGACGCAAACGCTTCCCAAGAGGGCCAATCCTTGGGTTATCTGGTCATTAATTAATCCTCTTAGAATATTAATTGTAGTAACCACTGCACTATAGATGGTTTCTTATCATGTTATCAGCTGTAGTGGTTCAGTCGAACGCGCGCCGGTTTCGTTAGTGGACGCGCGCGTGTGGAACGTTTCCTCCATCTAATAAATTATCGCATCCGTTTACTGTAAACTTCTATGTCATTATCGTGTTTATAATTCTCACCACGAAAATATTATTTCACAAACTGATAACGTGTCGTTGATTAATGATATTTTGTTTTGTAATGTCATCTACATCGTGAACTTCTTTAAGTTTACTATCGGACTAACTCCTATTTTAGTATGTATCAATTTTATCATTGTATTAAACATTGACCACATCCAAATTGTATTTTAGAATGCACTATATTTGTATGAATTTAAATCTCATTACATTAGTTTTGTTATACACTAATACTGATCAATATGAGTTTTTTTTTTTTTGTATTATCTTTATATACTACCTGACCCTACAGATGTCTTGTCAAATTCCCATAGTAAAAAGTACTTTCAGTTTTCCCGATTTTTTCAGTTTTCGGTGTTACTTTTCCAATTATTCTGGCCCGTTTTACGTCTTAATTTTCGTATTAAAAAAATAATAAAAAGTAATTTTCACAGTAGTCCGGGTCTAAACGTGACTGAATACCATAGTAAAACGTCTGAGATCATCTGCTCGTTAGCCTTGAGTATTGTTGACTGATTAGTCCTCATTGTAATAATATGTGTAACTCACAGTGCGACACAACTGCATTGTATGTAACATTGTGTACATATGCATTACCTATTCACACTTCCCACTTCTTCACGTACATGCAAAACTAATTATCACAGTAATGTTCGATTCTCCTTACACTGATAACCATGGAATTTATGTTTCTGAATGCAGAACTTGCGAGACGAGTATATTGTTAAGCAGTAGATTAATATAAGATTTGGAATTAGTTGCCTATTGGCAACTTAATGTTACTATTTTGTCTGTCCTGTCCACAGCGGTATCGAGTGCAAAGATGAGGTGTTTGCTGCGCACCAAGTGCAGCACGTGGACTTGAAGCCTGTAGTGGTGCAGACTACGTCTGTTCCGATTGTTGTCTGCCCGCCCCTTGAAGTTGCTAACGGTACTATCGTACCAGCCGTTCCAGCTGAAGAAGAACGCCCTATACCGGTTACAGAGTTGATATTTGCGCCCAGAGAGAAAGAAATGAACAAAGGCTTTCTCATGTTCTCGCCAGACGAGGGACTTACAAGTGAGTGGAACTCGAAATCCCGCAGCTTAGGTATCCGTTGGTTGCTTTATGATTCTTTATATATAACCTAAGAATTCTCTTACAATGTATATTTTATTTTCAGTGCTTAAAGACGAGCCTGAAGATCTAACTCATTTGGCTCCTACCGCTGGAGACACTTGTGTTCCTCTCGAGAACAGTTCGTTCTACATGTTCGATGAATTCATTCTGAATGACAATTACTGCAGTCTATTAGGTGACGATTTGGCCACTACCTCACCAGTCGATTCTTTGACTCCTGACTCTCTTTTGTTGTCTTCACCCGAGCCTCAGGTATGTACTTATGTGCTCTGCACATTAAAAATACCGTATTATGTATTGTGGTAGTAAGTAACAAGTGGAACTACTTTGTAAATTATATCATATTTTCAGGAAACTGAATCATCATGCGAACAGTCATCATTATTAACAGAATTATCACTAGATGCATTCGACAACACAAGGTCAGATAACGACATCGACGATGGAAACTCACCTTTTATACCGTTGACGGATGAGCTCCCTGTGCTCGAATCAGCAGTTATGTGGGGGGCCTTACCAGACAATGTCAGTCTGGCGAGGCCCCAGCCCTCAGAGTCACACACGACACAGGCTCCGGCGTTACAACGCTTACTCGCGGCGCCGACCACAGGCCCGCAACCACAGGATCTCATTTCAAATATTTACTCAGATCAAGGTATGACTTGGAAGAATTAAAATTAAAATGCTATGCAGGTAATCATGTGGAAACTATTTAAGTATTGTATTTTTTAGGTTTAATACCCAGCAAAAGCATATCATCATGGGACACTGGAGTTAAAAGAGTGATGGGACAGGACGAGGAACCGAGTGCGAAACGCGCGAAGCGTAGTCCATCACCGACACAAACACCTACTTCTTCCAGCAAACCCTCGTCAAGCGTCCTCATGAACCTACTGGTGAGCGGCTGTGACGTCGACGCCGGCTACATCTGCATGGTGCAGTGTCGGCCACGTCAAAAAGTAAAGGCTTGAGATCCAAGCCTCTCATAAAGACAAAACTGTGATAACGCACGTCCAGTGTTCAATCGACAATTGCCTCTAGATGTTTCCGTGCTTCAATCTCAATGGACTTTAAATTCTGATCGGATTTATAAGATAAAACAGTGCCGTCGAAAGTTGTGATATTACCGTTAATGCAATTTGTTTCGGGCGACTTAGTTGCCGAACTCTTGATCTTATCCAAAAATCCTAAGGACAATAAATGCCGACAGGAGCCAGATTAAAGCCTGAGAAAGCAATATATCCGTCGGACGGCCAGTCTCAAGGCTTAGCGTTAAGGCTGGTTAGCGCAAATCTTCCACAGACTATATCCCGCGCATTCTCCTTCGGGCATACTTAGATTTTAGGTAACGAGTGAACTACAATGTAGTTTAAATCGGTCGTCGTAGTTTTTGATTCTAGTGCTTAAGTTTAAACGTGCGCATATCGTGGTGGTTATGTGATCGTTGAATCGTTCCTAGGTTACTTAGTTACCGTGCACTCTTGTCATGGGGTACCTCGCCGCGCACTCAGTCTTATGTTCTTAGTCGAACCGAGTCAATATTACTGGTTGGTTTTGATGTGTACCCTATTCTCATAGGTTTACGCTATTTATTCGTTATTGTAAGTCACTCTCGGTTAACTATGTCTAATGTTATTTTTTACATCGAAGTAGCTAGGATGTCATTTGACATTTAGTCACTCGACAACATTCGTAGTATTGTTTGCGGCAGTCGCTGTGTAAATTATGGAGTTTATGTTAGAAAATGCAGTACTTTAATGATTCGTTAGTTGTTTGATATGTGACTGATCCCACTGCCAATTATAAAAGTACAACTTCGAACAAAATATAGTTGTGTATGGTTTTTAGTTGAATAATATTTTATACTACAGATATATGTATTTATAGTAACTGTGTATTTTTTTATATGTGTGGGATGTCATTGAATGCTATTGTTATGATAAAAAGTATTGATGTAGCAGCTACTAAATACTCTATTTAGACTTTGATAGGCCATTTGACCGTCGCATCTTGAAGAGTATTACGTATTACAACCTTACACTGTGATTTTGTACTTATAAAATTACACTCTAACCAATTTTCTAGTAACAAAAATTGTTAGGGGTAACAGTTTTTAATACAAAAATCTTATAACAATGGATACGGCAGGCCAAAAATGGGGCAATTTCTAATCAAGTATGTCTATTTTTACTCACAAAAAAAGTGATTTGTTACGAAAATATTATAATACAAAACTGACATATCATTTTCCTCGTCGATTGTACATCCTTGATAAGTACAACAAGGATTGTCATAAATTACCAACAGGGATGTACGATCGGTGAAGAATTAGTAAGGGGTTGAATTAGAATTGATGTGGAATTTCATAAGTACAAAATTACTGTAAGGTTATTTACTTCCCTAAAGGTATTAGTCAAAGGTCTATCATAAGAACGTTGACATTCAAAAATTATTAAATTAAAAAACGTAAATATGTAGACATTATCGTTGTTGTTATTAAAAAAATATATTGCGTAAGTGGATGATGTCTAGTTAGAGAAATATTTTTCTTGAAAAAAATTTTTATTTCGACTATTGAGTCCAAAATCAGTCGAGTGGATTTAACATAAAGTGATTTATTGTTAAATTTATTAGTGACAAATCATTGCTCGCGCTACAGTACAGAAGGAACATTGGCCCTGAGCGGGCATTTCAAAGAAACAGGTGGCCAATTCCGAAATGAACATCCGAAGTTTTGATCGAAGTTTCGGAATTTTTCTACTGCGTTTTGTTATATTGTCGACAATAATATTATTTATTCGATATCAGTATTTTATATATCCTTTACACAATAAATCAGATCGTATCGAAAGAAAAATCCATTCAGATCGTCGCTTCAAACGATAACAGAAAATTTTCGAACTTTCGATCGAAACTCCATATTTTCATTTCGGAATTCCCCAAAGCGTTAATATGGCAAATCGAAACCCACCGTTATTTTGGCGTATTTTTGGTCACAGAAATAAATAATATTCTCTCTACTGATTGTGTGCTCGATGATACAGACGAAAATAACTAATAATAAAAAGAAGAAATATAGAGCTGGTAAAAGTGGTTCACGTGATTTCTTTACCTTGTTCCTTTTCCTGAATTTCCTATCTGAGTGTTTGCTGCAACCTGACTTTGACACAACGGTATAAAAAATAGTATAAATTTAGGTGCTTGTCTTTTTGTTGGAACATGGCTTGTGATAGCCAGTGCCTTCATAATGGGCTGCAGGATACTGCTATTCCTGGACTCCAGTTCAGGAATACAAGCATCGAATTCGCATACACTTCATGTAATTCCGTCACGTCTACTATGTCGGCCTAGGTGTCCCGTCACATTCATCTTGAAGAACCCAATATCGTACACACACATGTGGAGCAGAAAAGACATGTCGATTGAAAAATATTGGAAAACCAAATTGTGTGCAGAAATCAGCATATAAAATATATTTTAGTTACTCTACTTCTTTTGTAACGAAATTCCTTTGATAATATTACATACAGGTGAATTAAGATTATCATTGTCACATTTATCATATTAGCAAATCCACAGTATAACTACATATATTCATGCAGATCTATAAATCAAATTTAATAAAGATACTAAGTGGTATTATAGATAATGTAATGAGAATTAATTATATCAGAAATCTTACAAAAATATACGATTCAAGGAGTAGAAATATTTATCAAACCGCAAGGGAGGATGTAAACAACTATTACTTACTATAAGGGCAACTATGAAACCGAATTGATGGATGGTTAAGATCACTGATATTTTCGATTTTCCTTTACATTGAATAGTGTCACCACAAAAAAAGCAGTGAACATGGAAAGTTTATTGAAATCACAGGGGTATAGCTAGAGCTGCCTCAAAACTCACAACGAATCAGAAGAAATTAGTAGAAAGCTATGGAATTTGACCACCTCAATGTCACACAAGCAAAGATCTCTTAAAGATAGTTTTATCTTATGGTTTAAAGTTTTTAAAATTTCTAGATGTAATTACCCTAGCTGCGACCGCTTTATGCCCTAACAGATCAATAAACCAAATAAATTTTATTTTCCACAAATTCGGAAAAAGACTTTCACCTATTCTAATTTCGTTTTCAAACAAACACATAGGACAGGCCGTGTGGTTTCCGGCAGACTAGAATAGAATCACTCCTCCCCAACACGTCTGGCCAGCGTGGGGAGTGTAGGCCAAATCCTCCTTCGACGACGGACGACGGACGAGAGAGTCGTGCTCCTGCAGTGGAGACTAAAATGGACCTGATGAGGATGATGATGATGATGACATAGGGCAAAGGTAGTAAACATTTCGTTTCTCTTAATACATGTCAATAAACACGCGAAGGGGAAGAATTCTCGCGTGTCCTCGAACTGCCACGTTCGTAGTAGTAAACGTTATACCCAATAGCTAGTTTTGATGGATGGATTTCGGTTCATTAGTGCATTATCAATGAAGTTGATCTAAATAGTCATTGGAATTTTGATACAAGTTCTGTACAGTTGCCGACGAAGATTGCGATCATATTTTAGGTTTGGGTTTATAAGTGGCTCAATCTTTGAGGCAAACCTCACCTGCTCTTCTTACACCATGCTAATTTACAAATAAGGCTTTGGCAAAAGAAGAACGAGACAAAGGTGTTCGTTTAGAAGTACTTCCACTGTGTGATGATCGCAGACAAATAACAATTACCTACAGACTTACAGAATTGTTGTGTTCCTGTAAGTGAGGTAACAAGGAAGGAAAGACTGGTGGTCTTACAAATGCGGCTAAAAGTAGCTAGATGCGCAAGGCGGAGGGTCTCATTTAAAGGAAAACATTCGGGAAGACCTAAACCCAGCAGTGGGCATACTAACTGATGATGCTGATAAAGATGATGACCATGAAACGCACGAAGTCACGGGCGAACTCTTAGTTTGTACTAGATATACTTAACGACTTCAGCCAATTAGACACAAGATGGATTATGATCTGATTTGCTAACTCGCTCGATAATTCTTGGACGAATTGCACATTGCCCCAACTAAACAAACACAAGTCCCAAACTAAGCAAAGCTTGTACTATGGCTACTAGGTAACTGATAATATATTTCGGTTGGGGAAAAAGTCTTTTCGTATTTTATATGAAAATTCAAAACATTTTTTAATAAAGTTTATTTACATTTAACTAAAGTATGTAGGTGCCATTATGTTCGATAACTTTTTGCCATCTTGTAGGTAGAGACATGATCCCATTACTATAGAAATTTTGGGACTTCTGTTCAAAAAACCGCGACAAGTGGTTTTGGCAGTCTTCTCGTGATGTTAACCTGACATTGCCTAAAGAATTCTTAAGAGACCGAAACAGGTGGAAATCAGAAGGTGCAAGGTCAGGACTATACGGCGGATGCATTAACACCTTCCAGTCAAACTCTCTTAATTTTTGCTGAGTGGCTAAAGATGTGTGAGGTCTAGCGTTATCATGGTGAAAAATCACACCCCTTCTATTAATTAATTCCGGCCGCTTTCTCTCAACTTTTTGCTTTAATCTCATCAGTTGTTCACAGTAGAGTTCAGAATCGATAGTCCTGCCTGGCGGTAACAGCTCATAATGAATATCTTCCCTTCCAATCCCACCATACACACAGCATCACCTTGTTGCGGGTTAACCCGGGTTTCGCCAGAGTCTGTGAAGCCTGGCCGGCCTTTGACCACGACCTTTTTATGCGCCAAAACTGTTTTGTGGTCAATTCCTAGTTCTTCAGCTACGTCGTAACTACTGATATGCCGATCTTGCTCCACTTTTTCAGAAATGGCATCCATTTTATCCGTACCAGGGCGACCAGAGCCACGTGCATCTTTGACATCAAAATTTCCGGATTGAAAACGCTTAAACCAAATTTGTGCTACTCTCACAGACACTGCACTAGGTCCATAAACGTCACAAATTTTTTTCGCAGCTTGCGTTGAATTTTTACCTTTTTTGTAGTAAAATTTTAAAATGTATCTAATTTCTTCATTAGATTCACTCATCTTGACAGTAAAAAAAACAAATGAAAATCACACATTTACCTAATTTGAATTTGGAATTATCTTTTTTAAAATTTAAACTTTTTAAAGATATCAAAACCTGCTAGATACAAATGGTATAACCAAAGAGATTTTATTACAAGTTCATACATACTATAATGCGAAAAGACTTTTTCCCCTACCTATTATATGTTATAAATACATGTTTTCTTTTTTGTAAATACGAGTACATATAGGTATATAATACATAGAAAACACTCAGACCAAGGTAAACAGACATTTTTATGCACACAAATATTTGTCTTATGCGGGGATCGCACCCGCGACCCCGAAGTCAAAGTGGACATAATAAGCCTATCGACCACCGGGCGCTTCAAATAATAATAATGAAGAATAAGATAATGGAAGTGTTTTCAAAGTATATTACACGTTCAGCATAAGAGTATACCGCGTAGTGCTACATATTCTACCTACGTCTCGTACTTACGCTGGATCATCGTAGATTGGAAAAAACATTACATGCGGTTGACTGTATCTTTTTCATATCACTAGCACAGCATAGTAATACAACCAGTACTTTAACTTCATACTAGCGCCCAAATCGGCGCACGCACACAGCCAAGCGTCATTTACACGGCCACTCGGGAAGTTTTGGTGCACCGCGCACCAAATAGTCCTTAGCGGTCGTGTAAATGACGCTTGGCTGTGTGCGTGCGCCGATTTGGGTGCTAGTATGAAGTTAAAGTACTGGTTGTGTTACTATGCTGTGTCACTAGGGTGGAAAACATGCATACGACCAGCCTGTTGATACAAAAAATATTTTTAGATTCAGGCGTTTGCAATTTGTATTCTTGCCTTAATAAAAGACAGCAAAAAGAACATATATGACAAGCCAGAGTCACATATAGGTACTTTAAAAGATGTTTTTTTCTATTCTACACCGGGTGCCAAACAAGCCCTGCCGTCCGATTCCCGTAATGCTCAAACGTTGCGTTGTCCTAGCGACATGGTCGTTGGTCGCGCTCACACGATGACTATTAGATTCAAATTTTTCATGATTCTATTTTCCAGTATATTAAACGATCATTACATGGAGCATTCCATAAGTTGTAAATTGTACGATACAATTGAAATTGATGGTTTTACATGAAAGAGTATCGATTATACGGAGAAATGAGTGCACTATTGAAACTCCTCGCCGCCCTATCGAATCGACATTACCACCCTTCTGAGACGAATCTGTTACTGTTTATTCAACGACGCCTTCACGCATATAATATGTATATTTCCCTCACAACATTCGTCTATGTAACGCGCGATTTGTGTGAAGCGGTGATGAAGCAAATGTTATCAAAGGTCGGTTGTCAAGGCAATAACATACTTTATGATGATTGTCAGTGTTATCAACTTAGATAAGTATTAGCCCTACAGTATCAACTTGGGGTGTAAGTGGTTCATCAACATCTTTCAACCAAAGCCAACCTCACCTGCACGTGGTGACTGACAAAGGAGGCTCTGGCCAAAAGAGAGGTAGGGCATAGCGTATTTTTAACCTGCCCGACTGGGGAAGTACCTCCACCTCAGAATACCGCAGCCAAATAACAATTCCCTTGAGGGTTGTTGTGTTCCTGCGAGTGAGTGAGGTCATCACAAAGAAAGAAAGGGAGGAGGAAAGCTGGCAACGGATCGGCGACCCCTAGGTGTTGCTGATCTTCATGGGCGGTGGTGATTGTTTTCCAGGTGACCATGTACATGCTTGTTTGCTTCATCTCGTATAAAACTTATATTACACAGACAGCAACCGGCATATAGTACCACAGAAATAAGACCACTAACTATGATGCTGCCAGCAAAACAGAAATAACTTGTGCTACCAATCTCTCATTATGAACCCGAAGTTTTTTCATATATGCTTCACAACTGGCAACGACAAGTTACGAGTAGCTGTGCAGTGTAGGAGAAATTACTCTTATGAATGCCATAGTCATTTGGAGTAGCCAATTATGACTGAAAGGTGACAAAAATATTTATAATTACCTAACAGGCCCGGCGAACTTCGTGTCGCCTTTAAATATTTTTACGTTAATTTTTCCGATATGAAAAATTTTCCGCTATTCGGGGCGGAAACAAATCCAACAAATCAAAGACCAATTATTATCAAATCTTAATGATTACACCAGTATAGGCTCGACATGTCATATTCCTCTTTCACCAAAAGCCCTTTTTGCTAGCCGGTGGGATGCACCATGTGCAAATGAGGTTGGTTTTGGCTCTAAAGATACTACTGAGCCACACTCAATTTAAAATAACTTTATGTTGAAGCGAATTATAAGTGCTTTTGTTTTATAATTCAGTTAAAAAATATCCCATATCTCAAGCTGGATCAAACTGCACACACTGTGCAAAATTTTATTAAAATCGGTTCAGTAGTTTAGGATTCCATCGCGGACAAACAACGTTACACGAATTTTTTATATATTAAGATTAACAAATCATCGACATACATTTTTTATTAGTAAAGATGAGGAGACTTGGAGAACTGGAGAGATGACACGTAGTACATGTGATCTCGCTTCTATTGCTGGACGTCAATGTCCTGAAGCTCTTCGGGTAGGCACTGGCTGTTACATACCGTGTGGTTCGATAAAAAAAATCAAAATGTTAAACTCTTAGGATCGAATATTTCCTTAGTTTTGTTTGTTTGAAGGAAGGTGTGTAAGACTTTGCACGATTTTTAAAGCCAAAGCCAACCTCACCTGCACGCGATGCACCCTGTCGACTAGCAAAAGAGAGGCAGGGCATCATATCTACTGTCCGACTGGGGAAGAAACTTCACCTGACAGATAGCGGACGAAAATCTCTTCCAGTTAGTCAAACATTCCAGAATTTCCAGAAAATTGCGATTTAACGAGGGAGTAGGAGGGAGCGTATTTTGTTACATATTACATTACTAAAATAATAGTATACACATGCTCCAAGTAGAGAACAATCTATATTATTTCTCGATATAAAAAAATGGTACTTCAACATAACAAAATCTACGTTAATAAATAGGTGGTTTCATTAAAGTAAATGTTTATACCTCTGATCTCCAGCTTAATGTAGTGTATCTTTTCTTATGCCATATCATACACCGTATGATGTAACATGGATCTTATGAATTTACGATATAGACTATGATTTCGAAAGTAAAAATTACGTATACTGCTAAAATAAGGGGCAGTAATTGTTGTTTATGGTAATTATACGCAGTAAATAATTACTTTCATATTAATGGGAACACCACCATTATGCCTTATCAATTAATGGGCCCATGAGAACCTGCCAGCCGTAGATAAAGTTGTTTACAATCCAAAATACAATAGTTGAAGGAAAATCCTACCAAAGCCTTGGTCCCTTCGGGAGACATAATCGTCCGTAGATGGCTTGGTACTAAAAAGGTCGACGACTGTAGATAGTCTAGTATTTTGGCAAACATTTCTTTTCTCCGCAGCTAAAAGAAAAGTAAATTATTTTCTGTTTGTCTGTACGTACGCCTCAATGCAATTTAGATTCCATCTCTCTGCTCTCTTTAAACATTCCCCTCGCGTCGATTCAGAGTGGGGCTTAGAAGGATTACTATTATCCAATCTTGCTAA
Organism: Hypsopygia costalis; assembly: GCA_937001555.2. Classification (NCBI taxonomy): domain Eukaryota; kingdom Metazoa; phylum Arthropoda; class Insecta; order Lepidoptera; family Pyralidae; genus Hypsopygia; species Hypsopygia costalis. The sequence continues at coordinate 9,754,761 of OW443343.2, read as the reverse complement.
CATTACAAGGTTAAAATACAGTACGAAAGATCTTACAGAATATAAACGATTTAAATATAAAATGATAGCAATATTACTGAAATTCAAATGTTGGATAAATGGCGCAATATGGCAAGGATTTTCTAGGCACATGATGGAATAAAAAATACATCATTCAGACCCTTTTGATAAGTTATAGTAGCTGGGAGAATAAATATATTTTAACACCCATATAGATTTCAATCATCCGGAATGTATTTTATGTGAATGATCTACGCCATAAGGACTGGTGATCGAGCTTTCATATCGACTAAAAAACCAACGGTGTGATAATCGCCGGGAGCATACTGATACAACCCATTTTTAGGAGTAAAATGGACCCTATTACTGAGGAGACTCCGCTGTCCGTCCGTCCGTCTGTCACCAGGCTGTATCTCATGAACCGTGATAGTTAGACAGTTGAAATTTTCACAGATGATGTATTTCTGTTGCCGCTATAACAACAAATACTAAAAAAACAGAAGAAAATAAATATTTAAGTGGGCTCCCATACAAGAAACGTGATTTTTTTGCTCGATATTGATAACGGCAATAGGTAGACGCTTGAAATATTCACAGAATATTTAGTCACTTTAATCTCCCATACAACAGACATGATTTTTTTTTTGCCGTTTTTATAGATAATGGTAATGGTAATGCGAGAGTCCGGCTCGCACTTGGCCGGTTTTTGTGTTTGTGGGGCTATTGGTTGCGACCAGGTTTTAACTTTTCTGAGGTACATCCCTTTACATTAGGTTCACCGCCACCAGACTACTACTACTACAAGAAATCGTATGGTCTTTTAGACAGCAGAGTTACTTAGCTTCCTTCGATTACAGAAAGATGGGACACACCCTAAAATTTGAACTACGTATGTTAGTTATTGCTGTGTTTACCTATTTTATGTGTCTTGTTAACTACGATCATTAATGTTAAATTGGTTTCCTTACATTCTTTTTACATAGTATCTTCTAATTTTGCACAAATACTATCTATGCTAAATATTTAGCAAGTCAATTATATGATTGCTTATGTGCAATATTTTAGTTTCATGTATTTTAATGCATTCCGCAATTATTTAGGTTCATGGTATTCAAATAACAAACAAGTAATTTTAAATGAAGCCGCAATAACAATTTGTCGCAACCAGCATTGCTTCAAATATGCATTTCCTGGAAATATTATACCATAGAATTCACACAGCCCTCTACAAATTGAGTCGCGTCGCATTTTTCTATGCTTCAGTAGCCTGGGGTACCCACTTATCGCCGATGTTATCTCTCATGGAGGCAAACCCCTTGATTTATGAAAATGACTTGGCCCCTTAAGAGAAACTCTCGATAAAGTCCTTGGCAATCCCGTGAATGCGGGACGCTCCCGGGAGCTATCGGCGTAAGGAGCCCAGCATAACACCGGATGTGCCAATTACCAGCTCGGGATAATCTGAGCTCGCAACCCACGTACATTGGCCTGATTGAATTTGATATTTATGATTCGATGTTTTAAAGGATTCGCTGTAAATAGAATATCTCAATTACTTTGTCACACAGAGAATTGACCCAGAGACGAATCGAGATTGAACTGTAAATTGACTGAATATTGTGTACGACAATATTCAATGATTTCATTTATTAATTATTTGTGACAGATTTTTTTTATATATATATATGAGAGGTGGGCAAACGAACATGTGGGTCAATGGAAAGCAATCACCACCACCCATGGAGATCAGCAACACCAAGGATCGCCGATCCATTGCCTGCCTTTTAAGGGAATTAAACACTCTATTCTTGAAGGCTCCCATGTCGTAATTGTTCGGAAATACCGCTGAGGGAAGTTGATTCCACAATTTCACCGTTCGTGGTATAAAATGCCTTAGGAAAGTAGATCGCCAATTATCAAGATGATATGGATGGAATTTTAATTTATGGCGAGTTGTACGATAGTGAAATTCAGCGGCAGGTGTCAAATCAAACAGATACACGTTTTGTACAGATTACTTTTATTAGATTACTTAATTTTCGGTCTTATTTCGATAATATTCACACTATTAACATACGAAAATCACATTAAAGTTTGAAGTATCGTATTGTGGCACGAGAATACTAAATGTGACATTTGTGAGATCGAGACTGGATCGGAACTGAATTTTGACTACATTTCAATTACGAGATTTACCTTGCCCCGAAGGTCTTCAGATCAACGTGTCGGGCTTCTGCTTGACTTTACCCTGCCACTTTGCCAGTGAATACTTTTCAAAGTTGTCATTATCGTCCTAGCAATATGACCAAAGTATTGTACTGATGTCCCGTACAGGCAGATGGTCTGTTCTACTAGTTTCGATAACAAAAAACCACTAGGCTGTAACGCTTCAGTGCACTTAGTTGCGTTCGCTTGCTTTAGCTCCCGTCCTTGTTAAACACAATTATTTTAAGTAACTTTAGAACAACCATTCTCTAAGTGTATTCCGCGGAACCCTAGGGTTCCGGGAATTTAGAAAAAAAAATCAAAACACCTCTCTCTGGTCGAACGTTTTATTGTAGGGTTCCGTCACTAAAAAAGTTTGAGAACCGCTGATTTAGATATAGTAAAACTGAAGCTGAATATTATATAGCGTGCTTGTCTCGACCCTTATCACTATTTGAAAGCCTACACGTTTTCTTGTAAAAAGAATATTGCCTAAAATGTGCGTGTCGGAACAATTTTCTAGCTTTAGCTTCACCTGCGTAGATTTTAAAATCGTTGTGCTTGGCGCGATTCACGCTTGACTCTACAGTTCTATTTTAGTTCCTATTGCGAATGTCATCGGAACCGTAGAAATATTACTATCGAGTAGCCTTTACTTACTATTATTTATTGATTTATTTATTTACACTTTATTTACCACAGATAATTGGTACAAAAGGCGGAATTATTGCTCTACCAGTCAACCATTGAGGGTGGATTATTTTGAAGTGAATTATTTTATTAATTAGATTAAAAGAAATTACTTGAAGTACATAGTAAGAAAGTGATAATTTTTTGAGTCGCCGTTAACAATTTCGTATATAGATACCTAGTCATTTGTAAAAATTTTTTTTAAAATTGTGCAAATTAATCCAAAGTACTAATATTAAGTTAGTTTTGGTCATAGGTAAATAAATATATAATTTGACTATGGTTTTGATACGCGAGCACAGTCTATAAGATAATCTCTGAAACTACCCAATCAATTTCGAAATTTAAGTAAATTGTATTCACATTAAATAAAATGGTCCTTTAGAAAGGGCACATGCTGTACATCATACGCAAGTACAGCTAGTTCACAATAAAATTCTACGAACACGTAAATGGTTCTTTAAAAATAAACCAGTATTGATTGGCCACCTAATACTCCACCGCAATGCACTACCACGTTTGGCCAAACAAGGCCTCCGTAATCACCCGTTGAATCCACGCTATCGGGGTCGGCACTTACCTGCCCTTTAGCATTTTTAGTCTGCATAATGGGTACCATCTTGTGTGGGAATACCATTGTTACGTAGCAACTTATGATGCGATGCAATGCGAGCGATATCGATTCCATCATTGACTTCAAGTTGTAGGTATGTCAACATAGTGTCGTATACTCGTATCGATACATCGAACCGAAAATCGAGTATAGTCGAAACAAATATGAGCGAGTTATTTATTATTTAATTAAGTCCCAAGTCATTAGTATTTCTAAGAATAAAAATTATTATAATCAGAAATTTTTATTCTTAGAAATAGCATGATCGATAACCGATATATCTATTACCACTCGTAAATCAGCATAATGTGAGTTAGCGACGTCAGGAGTGTTGACGTCGACGCTGACGTAGGACACGTAGCAGCATACGTATCTACCGATAACATTTAGGTACGTCTTGCCAAAATATATTAATGAATATTCGGAAAAACGTAATACATCACAAGAACGTAGTAAATGTCATGGTTGCAGCTAATACTCAGTGACAAATTTTAGAACAGATTAAATAACGTGCATCCTTTTACCAGCTACAACAACGTATATAAGTTAATGATATCAACAAAATGTCATGTCATTATGCGTAAAGTAATATTGCCGCCATTTTTAGAATATTTGAATACCTAATAGGAAAGTAGATGTCTGGATGACCTGGACGTGCGTCACTTATATTTTTGAATGCTTTATTGTCATAGAATCCAATGCTATTTATTAATATATATTTTTGTCTGCATTACAGGATATACAACAGCAGCAATCATCTCAACAGCCAATTCATCGTAACTACCAGCTGGTTTTGAACGCCCAGAACATCCAACAAAGCCCCCTCAACAGAAGTAGTATACCTGTCCCTGTCATCAATATACAGACCATTCCAAAGCACGTTATACACACCAATACATCAATACCCAACTCTAATGTAAACTATAACAATATGATGTCACCTTTAAGTCTCAATATAGGCAGTCATATGATCTCCATCCCTTCAAGTCCAAGTACTTCAAATTATAGCCCGGTCATGAGTCCAGCTCAAAGAGTACTAAGCCCATATTCAACTCCGCAATCTTTGTCGCCTGTAGGTAAGTATACCCAGATGTACAGTCCAGGAAGCAGGCTGATGTCACCAATTGGGGTGATGCAAGGGAGCGATCCGTACTTGACGAATAAAATGCAGCCAAGTCCAGGCTTCCCGATGCAGTCTAACGATATGCTTCTGGATTCGAACGTGTCGCTGTCGACGACAGATTTCTGGGGTGATACAGAAATGCTGCAAGGCACAAATGACCTTTTGTCGGCGTTTGATGATGTAAAATTAGGTTAGTTGCGTACAGTTCAGTATGCCTGTGAATATAGAATGATTTCTCAGACTGGAAACATTGTGCAAAGAGATATCTTCGCCCTAGACATTCCACCGCAGGAAAATAAAACATTGTTTTGTCCAAATATATGTTTCCGATAGAAATCACTCGAATGAATTCAGGGTCGGAATGGTTGATATAAACGCTAAACGGATTCCACGCAAAGTCCTCGTTGTTATGTGAAAACACGGTTGTATATACTTTGCTATATGTTAGTTTTTGTATTATTATATACCTGGATAATCTCATTTGGCCGAGTGCAGGCTTTTAAGGTCGTTATGTGAAATCACAATAAAACTGGATGGGGTCACCGTATGTAAACAGTTTATATAGCAAATAAACATGTTTTATTTATAAAAACATGGAAACAATATTTAAATAAAACAAGCAAGTTTAAAAAAAAATGGAATATGTTCTATTTTATTCTGTGATGATTTCACAGAATAAAATTAAACTTTTTTCATTATATTAATAAGATTATCATATAAAATATTGTAATGAAAATAAAATAGTATATTTATTATATATTATATGCACATTGACAATTTTATACAGAAAATATTTATGTAATAGTGGAGTTTATTTATTCAATAAATATTACCTCGAGCCTGAAAGTGATTAATGGATCTTAGAAATAGATACACGTCTCGATTGATACTATTGGTAGCAGTCGTCGATCTTCGTCAGTACACTGGTGTCTGAAGGACAGAATAACATTGTTTTAGAAAATAGCAATCTTAATATTTACATAATATTCGTTAGAGTTTTATTTGTAGAACAGTAAAGCATGTCGCTTACAAGCCAAAATCTTTCAAATGTTCTTGAGATCTGAAAAGATATAAAAAAATGTTCTTACAGCAGTAACAGCTGAACGGAGCTAATTTTAATAGATCAGTTCACCATAATAATGCTTATTGACGCATAGCAGAGTTTTAATTTGAAAGTGACGAGCTAGTATTTACAATATTGATATGTCAAAAAGTACACATAAATATTATAGATATTTGAAAAATCGAAAAATTCACCTCCCGCCATTCTCCCCCGCTTCATTAGGTGGGATTTGAACTCATGAATTTTTCAATTTCTAAAACATCTATAATATTCTATCAAGGTGTCCGAAATCAACTATTTAAATAATAATTACACAAAATATCTCAAGGTTTCACAAACTTTTTATTTCTATTAAATTTTCAAGACAACCGCGAAATCCTTTACAACTGCCTATGAATATTAAGGAAAAAAAATTAAGGTCGATAGGTCGCGCGTATCGGGCGTGTAGCACGCGCGTGCCAGCTAAACAGCCGCCGTGTATTGTGTATTACGTAATGTATATAAAGTCTACTTATCCTGTATGATCTCCTGGTGTATAGTGGTCCAAATACATGATCTACCACCTTTAGACTGACATTCGTTTGCACTTTTCATATTATATTCTATACTAGGCCGGATTCTAGCCCACGGGGCCGAAATCGAGGTTGAGTGGAGCGAGTAGATTCACTGAATGTATGTTTTCCATTGATTTCAATGGAAAATGTATTTGATGATCATTCCTCAAGGACATGATCGTTTTAAATTTTTTTTCCACACAAACCTGCATGTCGATGTTTCATGAAAATCGGTTCAGTGGTTTTGAAGCCTATTCAAATGAATAGGCTCCAAAACCACTGAATTGATTTTGGAAATCCAAGAGTGACTTTTCGGCGTATATAAGCGTTTCGCTTGCTCCACTCAATAAAGTATATATTTTGCTCTTAAAAAATAATAGATAATCAATCTCAACAACATTTACGTTTGTTAGGAACTTTTGTCAAAACTGATAGAACACTTTCTTGGCATTGGTACATTCGTACCTCACTTTGAGAAACCTTGTAATAAAAAATTTCGGTTTGACAATAAAGATACTGTAACCGACTTTGAAATATATGCCTTTTTTGTTTACTACATGACCTCTAGATTTTTAAGACCGATACATAGAATTTCAGTGCCTAAGCAAAAGAAAATAAAAACTGTTTTTTGCGTATTTTGACAGTGCATGTGTACCGCCATTTGTGTGGAACTCCTATAAGCAACGAGGTGACTTAGATATGTTTTAATATTTTAACAATGTCACACATGGTGGTATAAAACAAGGTATGTTCTTCCAGTGAACCCAAATGGAACTAGACTGCGTTATAAGTGGCTGTATTTTGAATATGCCAAATTTTAACAGCACAGCTCGTGACGTGGTCTTAAGAATTTGTGGGAAGAGAATACCATGGTTTATTTTACCGTGGATGTACTAAGGGTCGCGGAAAATGGTGTTTATTTACGACTAGACTAATTATTATTAAGGAATTTAATTATAATGCTAATCACACACTAAGCAGATACGATATATTTAGAGCGAAACACTGCTATAGATAAATAAATAAATATATAACAAAATATTTCTGGACAATTTATACAGCGCCATCTAGTCCCAAATTAAGCGCAAGGCTTGTATTATGAGTACTATACAACTGATAAATGTACTTAAATACATTTTTTTTTGTAAATACATACGTGTAATACATACAAAATACCCAGACCAAGACAAACAGACATGTTCATTCACACAAATGTTTGTCTTGTGCGGGGATCGAACCCGAGACTTCGGAGTCAAGGTAGCCATTGCTAGCCATTCGACCACCGGGCTCGTCAAGATATGAGAACAGGAGAGAGAGAACATAGTCAAAGATATAAGATATTAATAATCGCAAATCCATGAGACAAGAAAGGCTTAATCGACGTCTCTTTCCTGCATATAGCAGTGTCTCGCTCTAGACATATCGTACCTGCGTAGTGTGTGATGTGCTTAAGACAATCACTACAGATTAGAGGAAAGGAATATTGTATTTAACCCTTTCATTGGTTTGGCAAAATATTGCCAGTCGATTTTTTAAAATATCGCGTCTAAATTACCACAAATAAATAGGCAAATATTTTTATTTGCCTATAAATAATCTCGCCAGCCTATTTATTATTCACTTTTAATGCTCATTTTGCCTGTTTGGCGTAGATTGTGATGCTCGTGAAAGGGTTAAGTCATACTGAGTCTATATATAACTTTGTTATATAATAATTACGTAATACTTTTGTGTTGTTGGAGCTAATGTTGTATTTTTAATAAAATTATTTGTAGCTTATGGAAAAATACGATTTATTAAATTTTTATTTCTTTCATAACGAACCGGGATGCAAATAAAATCTTGTTAGAAAATTGGCATATGGAGTAGTTTAAAATATATTTTCAAAATATTATCTACTAATATTATATGATAATTATTTTTATATAAATTAGTATATGAAGGCTAATTAAGTTATAATAATGTATGTTTTATGATCAAACTTAATATACTCATTTAGTTAGTAATTAGCAACTTTTTATGTAGATCAACTTTGTCATTGTTTTGTTGAATCCAGAAAACCATTTGTTTTTTAAATAAGTGCACATTTGTGCTAAATAATCATTTATTTGATAGATGTATATTGATAATTTCATTTTACATATATTTTAAGGTCTATTTAAGAGGAAGGCGGTGGTAACTAGCACCATTTCTAAATAAAAAATCAAAGTTCGCATACGATTATAAAAACTAAAAGTATAAAATACTATTGTTTTTTTTTTTTTCAAAGAATGAAGTAAAATACTATATCTACATCATTTATCCAATACTAAAAATACGCAATTGGGCTTGCAGCAACCACCAAAGCAGCATCCACATGGTATGCCAAATTTCGCATTGCATGATTAAAATATCTACGGGGACTAACTCGATCATGTAAAGTAGACATACCTTTATTATTGCCTGAAGTATACATACTTACCTTTATTATTGCCTGACGTTTCGACTAGGTTGCACCGGCCGTATTGAATCAGCCTGTGACCACGGCTGGTCCAACCTTGGACCCTATCGCCGAAGCTGCAGCCAATTACTATTGCATATTTTGATTGGAAAAATAGACCTTACGTTTTAATTATTGACAAACATCAACCCCAAACTACCAGCTAAGCTAACCCACAAATGGTAGTGGTAATGGTGGTAGTCCTACCACAATTCGAGGATTTGTATACCGCGATAGTCCATAATAGATCTTATGTACTTCTTGTACTCGAATAATTGTATATTCATTTAATTCTAACCATACTTTGTCATATTTTTATTTATCGTCATCTGTGTTTGTTATTTTATGACATTATACGTAAGTATTACCGAAACATTTAGCTTATACCATCACATAAGCAGTTACACCATCTTCAGAATGCAATTTATACACAACACATGAACAATAGTAGAGCTAGAATCTGCTATAAATAAAACCACTTGCACTGTTATACATAATACATTTATTTTTGTAAGTTTTATCGTATTATTAATAGCGAAATTCAACGAGTGCCAACGGCCATCAGTGTCTTATCAATCTAGCCCAAGATCTAGTTTACTAGATCTGATATCATCGCCCGATTAATATCCAATAGATTTTGCTACAGACTTAATGATTTCAGAGACCTATGGATCAATTCTCGTGAATGAAATATAGTCAAAATTCAGTTCAGAGTTAGTATCGAACTTCTAAATAAAAATAGGAATCACAATAAGAACTTTAAAATTGGGTAGTCATAAACAGAGCATCTGAAAATTGTGAAACTGGGCGACTATTATACCGACCTGCCCCCCTACCACCAACTCTTATTGTGATTCAGTAACTGAATAGAATGCTTATTCATATTCAATTTGAAATAGAGCTTATTATATATTGGTATGCATAAGCATTCTATTCAGTGATTGAATCGCAATAAGAGTTGGTGGTAAGGGGGCAGGCGACTCAAGTTAATATAAAACCTAACCTAACCTAGTAATTCTGTGGCACATTTAGTATTTTTTGTGGCTCATGTTATTATTTCCCTTTAAAATTTGACTGTACTATGGTTATAATCTAAATGTGACTAAAAATAAAACTAATAACAGCATATAGGTAAGAATTGATATTAATTCATTAATGAAACTTGGTACGCGATTTCCAGTCAATACAATTTTTTTTTTTTTTTTTTTGTATTTTCGGTCACCTTTGATTTTGTTTAATAATTACGACAATTACCTGTCAGCTCAAAGATTGTTCAATTAAAAAGAATAATATATATTCTAAAAAAAGTATAGTATATTTGCCCTATTCGTTTCTTCTATGGTAAATTCATATGTACGCTATACTGCTTATGAAGTGATGGTCAGCTACCAAATTATAAGTCTTCTTTGCCTCTTGCTATACACACTAAGTACAATTTCCAATGTAGGGAATCACTATATTATGACATCAATTAATGCAATTATTTCTCCTAAATCTCGTTAGGTTATTTTGCGTCTATCTTATAAGGCGAGTAAGATGGTGTTGTTATAAATTAAGTCGGCGTGTAATGTTGTATCCGATGTTAATTTGTGTGTTATGTTCAGATGATTATGTGCAAATGAATTGAATAAGTATTTAGTTATATTAATTTTATTATATTGTAAGTATACGGCACGGATACTAATATTGCATATATCGATTATTTTGGTTGTGTAAATCGTTTAATACACGTACCATATACCAGGATCAACAAATATTAGTTTAAAAACAAACATCAGACCACCGGCCGGACCGGGGGCTTTACCGCCGGAGCTCAAGCTAATTACCATCGGATTTTTTAAATTCAAATATTAAACTTCAGCTTAGATTGGTGGTAATTCTAATAGCTTAGCTAATAGAAACCCTGGAGCTCTACCGACTGAGCTGAAGATGTTTGTCAATAACTAAAAAGTAAGACGTATTTTTCGAATCAAAATATTCGATGGTAATCGGCTTCAGCTTCGGCGCCTGGTTGAATTTGGCATACAGGGCGCCTGGTTGAATTTGGCATACAGGTATCATAGCTACTTGCATACATATACGTATGCAAGTAGCTATGATACCTCGATACTCGCGTACGAAGACGCGGATGCAAGCTATTCACACATAGGATATTAATAATGCCAACCTTTTCCAGTAAATGTAAATTGATTTTGAAGGCTCCCATGTCGTATTTGTTTGGAAACACCGCTCAGGGAAGTTTCACCGATAAACTTGCACAGTGCTAATGTTGAACCTGGTTTGGTGTAACAACACCATTGTGTACAAATTTCGCGTTCCTTCTTTCGATTTTCTTTACCCCTCCCTTATATCACACCTACCATATCTTTACTTCCTTTCACCTCTAGTTCTTCCATTTCCTCTGACCCTACTGTCACTTCTTTTGCTCCCTGTTCTTTTTCTTTTTCTCTATCCTTTACTCCACATCCCTTTATTCCTTTCATAATCTTTAATCTCCCTAGCCTGGCTATCCTCTACCGGGTAGAGCCTGGTACCTTTCTGTTATACCTCCAACTTATAAGTTATACTCTCTCTTTATCCCCCCTTATAAGTTATACTCTTTCTCTCTCTCTGTATCCAAATACTAAACGTATAACTTAAATTGTTCCAAACATCTTTTCTTCTTTCACATACTAACACAAAATTTTTTCGAATTTCCCTGACACCAACCGAACAGCTGTGCGTTGATCTGTCAGTCAGTACAGACTAGCAGTTATTATTACTACGCGTCTAACCGACATATAAAAATTAAACATGCACCAGATTTTAAATTAAACCTCCAGCAATACAACTGTAAAAACCGAACCCAATTTCATGCAGTAGTTTTTGCGCGATTTGCATTCAAACAGAGACAACAGTCTCGTACCAATCGCTCTGATTGTATGCCCCTCATATTATTTTTTCTTAAATATGTCTAATACGGATACCGGCCAGGTATTTTTTTTTTATATTCATAGCTATGGATCGATTTAACTTTGGTATTAGTATATGTGCCGGTATATGATTTAATTTATAAGTAATTTCGTAAACTGTTTTAAGAAACCCTACTGCCAATTTTCGTAAATTACTGTACTATATAACTATAATAGAAGTATTATGTGTGATGTTGTCTTCACATAATAGTAAACTCTTGAAATACGTTGAAATACGCACTCGTGCCATAGAAAACATTATCTAAATTCTTCAAAATGAATTGAATGAAAAAATATATTATATTAAAATTTTATTTGGAACATTCAAAATAAATCTACATATATGTCAAAATTTAATGGAAATTGTAAATAAAAAATCAGATTGTTTTATATGTTTAGATATTAAATTACTGTCATATAATTGTGGTTTTATTTTGGTTACGAGCAATTTTATAGCGAACCTTTATATTGTGAGGAAAAGAGACAACTACGAGTAAGTAGCCCTACTTACTCGTAGTTCTTCCATAAGAACAATCAGAAGTGTTTACGTGCTTTTGTTTTAATTTATCTCGTCGTGGTGATGACTCCATAGAGCGTCTCGTAGTCCAGGGAAAATTTGAAGACACCAGACCACATGGTAGGTCAGCAATGAGATGGATGGATCAGATCAAAGCCGCAACTAAGTGCTTGGTTTGCGAATGCACCCGGAAAGCTGCAATCCACCATGAATAGCGTTGTATTACCAAAATGATCACTCATGATTCACAATGATGACCACGACTACTCTGGCAAGAGTGTACCGACTAGACGAGAAGAAGAATACTTCGTAGTTTATAACCTACATTGACACCATGGTTGTTTTTTCTTCTCCGACCCCATCCTTTACAGCTCGGAGAGTCATTCACTCTGTCAATCATCGTCAGTCGCTGGCAAAGCCATGATGTCACCAAAATCCCGTATTGAACACATATGAAGCTAATTTGTGGGGGAACTAATTGTCGATTTTTTGCGTCGCTGCAAATGATACATTGTGTGGGCACTGAATTCACGAGCTCAGGAAGAAGACCACTGTAAACAAGAAGCCGCGCGCGTGACTGCGAAGGAGTTAAATTAACGCAACGATGCACGTTTCAAACTCCTTTGCATCGTTTGCAATCCTTATTTATCGCATTGCTAGGCGTTTTTTTTTTTTATACTACGTCGGGTCGTCGGCTGGCAGTCAAGCATACCGCCCGTCTGATTTGAAGCGGTTACCGTTGCCATATTAGGTTGGGGAAAAAGTATTTTCGTATTTTATATGAAAATTCAAAACATTTTTTAATAAAGTTTATTTACATTTAACTAAAGTATGTAGGTGTCATTTTGTTCGATAACTTTTTGCCATCTTGTAGGTAGAGACATGGTCCCATTACTATAGAAATTTTGGGACTTCTGTTCAAAAAACCACGACAAGTGGTTTTGGCAGTCTTCTCGTGATGTTAACCTGACATTGCCTAAAGAATTCTGAAGAGACCGAAACAGGTGGAAATCAGAAGGTGCAAGGTCAGGACTATACGGCGAATGCATTAACACCTCCCAGTCAAACTCTCTTAATTTTTGCTGAGTGGCTAAAGAAGTGTGAGGTCTAGCGTTATCATGATGAAAAATCACACCCCTTCTGTTAATTAATTCCGGCCGCTTTCTCTCAACTTTTTGCTTTAATCTCATCAGTTGTTCACAGTAGAGTTCAGAATCGATAGTCCTGCCTGGCGGTAAGAGCTCATAATGAATAATGCCCTTCCAATCCCACCATACACACTTCATCACCTTGTTGCGGGTTAACCCGGGTTTTGCCAGAGTCTGTGAAGCCTGACCGGCCTTTGACCACGACCTTTTTCGCACGTTCTTGTCGTACGTGATCCACTTTTCATCACCAGTTATAAGCTTCTTCAAAAACGGTTCGCTTTCATTACGTCGTAGTAAAGAATCGCAAATGAGTACACGGTTCATTAAGTTTCTTTCAGTGAGATCGTGAGGCACCCAAATATCGAGCTTTTTAGTGTACCCAGCTTTTTTCAAATGCGCCAAAACTGTTTTGTGGTCAATTCCTAATTCTTCAGCTACGTCGTAACTACTGATATGCCGATCTTGCTCCACTTTTTCAAAAATGGCATCCATTTTATCTGTAACAGGGCGACCAGAGCGACGTGCAACTTTCACATCAAAATTTCCTGATTGAAAACGCTTAAACCAAATTTGTGCTACTCTCACAGACACTGCACTAGGTCCATAAACGTCACAAATTTTTTTCGTAGCTTGCGTTGCATTTTTACCTTTTTTGTAGTAAAATTTTAAAATGAATCGAATTTCTTCATTAGATTCACTCATCTTGACAGTAAAAAAAACAAATGAAAATCACACATTTACTTAATTTGAATTTGGAATTATCTTTTTTAAAATTTAAACTTTTTAAAGATATCAAAACCTGCCAGATACAAATGGTATAACCAAAGAGATTTTATTACAAGTTCATACATACTATAATGCGAAAAGACTTTTTCCCCTACCTATTATTAACGTCCGCAACATAAAATATCGCTCGCGCGCCGCCACCTCCGCTGCCAACGCAGCATCTCCCCCACTCCTGGCGACCTCACTCACTCGCAGGAACACAACAATACTCAAGGGAGTTGTTATTTGGCTGCGGTATCCTGTGAGGTGGAGGTACATTCCCCAGTCGGGTAGCTTAATAGTAGCAATTAGTGGGATAAATAAGTCTCCTCACAATCGAAGGGGTTTAGAGCATACTCCACCACGCTGCTCAACTGCGGGTTGGCGGAGTTCAGTGTTTTCAAGCCGCCTAAAGGCATTTTGTTTAACGACTGTCATCTACGACAACAACCGGCTTAACGTGCCCTCCGAAGAATTTCACCAGTCCCGCTAGTCAATCAGCGGGGTACACCACGTACAGGTGAGATTTGCTTTGGCTCAAACATGGTGGTAATCCACTTACACCTCCACTGCAGCACAGGATACAGCTAGTTCTAATGTACACTCGAATGACTACCACAGTATAAGTAATAGTACTACTAAACACCAGTGCCTGTACGTAGTAATAATAGTACAGTACCTACAGTATGGCCACTCCCTGCCGCTCTCTCTTATCGACTTCACCTCCCCTCTGAGAAGAATTTGGAACAATTTGTATGGCGCCGCACGCACACACTCATTCACGCCTCTGCACAGACACCATTGTTTATGTAGTAGTAAACGACGCGATATTCGTATCAAGTGGCGGGAATGTCCCGAGTGCTTAGTGTGACTTTTTTGTTCGCGTTCGTTCACGTCAACGTAAACAAACCGACCAAATAGAGAAGAACTGTCATGTTGTGAATTTATAAGACTCGTTTTACATATCAAAATTATGTGGCTTATATACTTGCTCCCATTTTGAAGTGAGCAATCTGGCTAATTTGGATACGCACACTGTGTGCGTATCTATGTGACTCACTATGCGTATACATGTGACGATGCGATGTGTGTACGGCACACTCATCGCATCATCACATGTACACAGGGTCGGACTGGGCCGGAAGGGCCCGGGTGGCTGACAAGCCCGGGGCCCGAGACTAGATGATGGTACATGGTATATTATCCTACGGTAGCCGCAAGCCCCGCAAGCCAGGCCCGTGAGGGGCCCGCGCAGGCTGGGGCCCGGCTGGCAAATGCCACCTCGACTATATGGCCAGTCCGACGCTGCATGTACACGCATCTGGTAAATTCGCAATAGGATTTTTTTTTTCAATTTGGTCGGCTTGTAAACGTTAACATTTGGGGTGTAAGTGGTTCATCAACATCTTTGAACCAAAGCCAACTTCACCTGCACGCGGTGCACCCTGCTGACTGACAAACGAAGCTCTGGCGAAAAGAGAGGTAGGGAGCGTAATTGTAAGCTACCCGACTGGGGAATGTACCCCCACCTCACAAAATACCGCAGCCAAATAACGGTTCCCTTGAGGGCTGTTGTGTTCCTGCGAGTGAGTGAGGTCACCAGAAAGGAAGGAGATGCTGCGATGGCAGCGGGGGTGGCGGCGCGCGAGCGATATTTTTTGTTGCGAGCATTAATATGGCTACGGTAACTGCTTCACATCAGGCGGGCCGTATGCTTGTCTGCCACCCGACGTAGTATAAAAAAAAAAAAATAATAACATTCGAATGTGACCAAAAAAATCGCTTTAACTCTGTACCAGTAGTAAATAGCTGTTACTAGTCACAAAATGAGAATATCTGCCGTAATACTGTCTTAAAGACTGCAGTTGAATCAGAATCGAGGATGTCAACCATTGAGTTGAGGTCAACAAGCAACGATCGCGTATGAGCTGCCAGCTTTGCAAGTTGTGCCATGGTAGGAGGTAAGTAGTGAGAAATAGGTATTTTATCTTTTAGTGTTCTATTTTATCTTAATTTATGTATACTATGGATGAAGTGAAAAAGACTGAGGGAAGAGTTTACCTCGAATACCCCCTCGAAGCCGATTACCATCGGTCTTTTTGAACGCGAATATTAGATTTAAGTTAATAACAAATGTATTCAACTTAGTCGGTAGAGCTCCAGAGATACTATCAACTAAACACAAGTACCATAAATCTAATTTGAAGTTTGATTTTCGCTATCAAAAAATCCGAAGCTGAAACCGAAAACCATCGGATTTTTAGATCGCCAAAATAGATCTTAGGTTAAGTTAACGACAAACACCTTCAGCTTAGTCGGTAGAGCTCTATGGTTTCTACAAGTTAAGTTAAACAAAATTACCGCCAATTTAAGCTAAACTTTAATTTCTGCAATCAAAAAATCTGACGGTAATCGGCTTCAGCTTCGGCGGTAGCAGGGGCGCCGACTCCGTGGGTGCTCGGGGGCTCGAGCACCCATGAGAAATAAACAATGTGTGCCGAGCACCCCCTGAGAATAGACATCAAGAAACAGATCAGTAATGTCCTTTTAGGGATGGGCGCTTTTTCATTACCCGACGACCCGTTTAGCGCAGTGGTTTAGAGCACCGGTTGAGAGGCAAGGGTCGCGGGTTCGATTCCCGCACCAACACAAATGTTTGCTGGTGAAACAGATATTTGTGTTGGGTCTGGGTGTTTGTGGGTCTCACACTTCGTTTTTTCGAATCATCAAATGAGCAAGAGCACCCATGAGGTTTTCTAAAAGCCGGCGCCCCTGGGCGGTAGGGCCCCAGATCATGGATCCTACCGCCTAAGCTGAATCCAATTACGATCGGATTTTTTGATTGCGAAAGTCGAACTTCACCTTAAATTTGTCGTAGCTAATAGTAATAAGCATAATGGATAGGGACGGAAGAGCTCTACCGATTAAACTGAAGATGTTTAGCATAAATTTAAGCAGCCCCCTTACCACCAACTCTTATTGCGATTCAATAACTGAATAGAATGCTTATTCATACCAATGAATAAGCGACTCTTTCAAATTAATAGAGTCGCTTATTCATTGGTATGAATAAGCATTCTATTCAGTTATTGAATTGCAATAACAGTTGGTGGTAAGGGGGCAGCAGTCCAATACTCGCAATCAAAAACCTCAATGCGAATCGGCTTCAGTTTAGACGGTAGGTCTCCTGGACCCAGAACGTGAATTCTCGCGTCCCCTTAACAAAAAAAAACATCGAGAAATCAAGTCAGTACTAGACTCGACCTATGAAATATTTTTACACCACGTCGGGTAACAGACAAGCATACGGCCCGCCTGATGTGAAGCGGTTACCGTAGCCATATGAACTCACTTGCAGGAACACAATAACTCTCAAGCGAATTGTTATTTGGCTGCGGTCTTCTGTGAAGTGGTGGTACTACCAAAGACACCAAAGTCTGGCCGCTTACGTTTACGCTCGCCCTACATCTCTTTCGCCAGAGCCTCGTTTGTTACCAGGGTGAACCACGTGCAGGTGAGGCTGGATTTCGCTCAAAGATAATGGTGAGCCACATACACCCCTTATCATATGATATATTATTAAATCTACATAGCTTGCTTAACTATTATAAAAATAATATATTTAATACCCACATAAAGCATTTCTATAGGTACAACTTCACTACCGTAAATAAAAAAAATAAAAACTATCCTCCATCCTAAGATTCAGGCAAAAACACCATTGGCAAAATTAGTGTCACGGGAAAGAAACATCCTGATATACAGTAGGTAGTGCAAAGGGGGGAAAAGGTAGAATTTTCTGAAAATTCGAACAGCTGATGAAGACTTATCAAGCTGAGAAGGGACGCTACAGTGTTGTGCGAACTATTCGGTACTTAGATGGAGCGCTCAAAAGAGGATAT
Organism: Hypsopygia costalis; assembly: GCA_937001555.2. Lineage (NCBI taxonomy): Eukaryota > Metazoa > Arthropoda > Insecta > Lepidoptera > Pyralidae > Hypsopygia > Hypsopygia costalis. Next base: position 9,736,751 of record OW443343.2, on the reverse strand, counting down.
AGATTATGAGTTTTTAGTTTTTTTTATACCGCTAAGTAAATATAGGCGCCGATGGGTACATAGTCAGACGTGGCGCGCCGACTGTTTCATCATTTTATTCATTGAAAATAATATCACAGAACGCCTGGCAGATGTTAAACATAAAAAAAATCTACAGAAAATAAGCAAGAGAGAAGCCAAAGCCAGTAGCGGAAAGTGACGTGCGCATGGCGACACTTTGTCACGCCGACAGCCTGCCAGACCCTTCGCATTAGAAACGTCTAATGCGAAGGCGATCACATAAAAAAACAAAAAAAAACTAGGGCTACAGTTGCAGTGCCATGATCCGATGAATGTGATGCCTCAGTGTCAGTGGATGCATCAATTGACCAAGGCCGTCCCAGCCGAATAGAATTAAAATCTGACTACATACGAAGTTTTGATACCAGTATCTGATTGGTGAAAAATTTACATCATTAAATTTTCCGCGCAAACTACTGGGAGCGCATCGACCTGTGGGCGAACCGGTCGGTACAAATCAGAAGATTTTGATTCTGATAATTTATTCCTATACGGACGATAGTACAGGACAGGGGACACTTAATACAGGGGCCATACTAATATCAAAGCTAATATCCCTCGCTCTTAAGTGGACCCTCTTTTCCATAAAGCGAGGGATATTAGTTTAGTAGATATGTAATTTATATTTATTTATTTATTGTAAACAGTCTGAACCATCTAAAAGATAATTGCGTAAAACATATTATCCTTATTTTAAAAATTAACTCTATCATGGCTATAGTTATTTTCGACTAAAGAGTGATTGCCAAACGAAGTAAAGAAAAAATAATAGGTTCTAACATTCTAACTAACTAATTTATATTCTAATATTCTAATATTCTAATATTCTAACATTCTCAGAGCATAAACTAAAAAGAAGAAGAAGCAATCGTCCAGTATTACCGTTTTAGTAGATTTAGAAGAAGTTAGTATGTTAAATTAGCTTATTCAAACTAAAATAAAAAACAATCAATTACCTAATCAATATTGTGAAATATTGATTTAAATTTTAGAGATAAATGTAAAAAAAAATCCCCCGAAACAGAAGCTCATTCCCTTATTTGGTTACGAAAATCAAACTTTAGCTTAGAAACTCGGTATCTCTACCGACATAGCTGAAGGTGTCAATAACAATAAACGACCTATTTTTGGAATCAAAATATTCGCCGAGAATCGGTTTCAACATAAGCGTTACCCTGATTATTGAGTTTATTACAATAAGCCCAAATAAGATACCTCTGTTGTAAGTTGATGAGGAGTTACAACTGTTGCAAGTCGTGATTTTTTTTATGCTGCATCATCTGATGAAGCTTACCACAATGTTTTAATTAAATTAAAAGGAAAGCCTAATTTTAATTTGATCAGACACATGGAAGTTACCCATATCTTTTTATTATGACAGAAAAGAGCTGGTCATTTTCAAACGGCTGGCCTGATTGTCTTAAACCACAGCTATGAATATTATTAAGATTCTGCTAATGAAGTGTTTTATTTCCACATAACTAAATTTATTTTTACCGACTGGTTTACAAAACAACATATGTTTTGTAGGGACGCCTGTTTACCTTAATAATGTATTAAGGCAAAACCAGTAGGTAAAAAAATAAATATAATAATGGCAAGGGGAACAGTACAAGTGCTTTATTATATAAAGTATGTACATGATTATGTGTTTCTACAATGCATTTTAGTTCATTTCATAATTTGAGAACGGCAACACTGCAAACGTCATTCTTTGTCGGTCGTCGAATCGACGTTGGTCGCTCGGTCGGTTGGTCAAGTCAACTCAACGGTTTAATTGGATTGGATCGTAAGACCATTGAACAGTTTGTTTTATTATTTACAGTGATAAAAAATGAGTTAATTGTTACTGCGTATCTCTTAATCGTTGAAGCGTTATCTGTGTGCTATATTTTTCGTACTACGTCAATGGCTTCTACACCGAACCAAGTAAGCAGTCCCAATAACGTCCCTAACAACGGGCCCTTGGGAAAGCGGAAAAAACCTAAACGTAGCAAAGGATCCTACTTATCGAAATGGCTCGATAAAACAATGCAGCATATCCAAGAGTCTACTCCAAGTATGGATACTTATGACCCGTTCGTGAACACGAACTGGTCGAGCAGTCAATTTGCGCCCGGTTACGAACCTTGCAGGTACAATGCTACCGCGTATGGATGTGCGGAGCCAATGTCTCTACCTACGCTTCCAACGTACTACAATCCAGCGATGCCGCCTTTCTATAACCCTGAATATCAATACCGTCAGAGTGTGAATAAAAGTATACAGGTGCAGCGTCCGAGACCAAGGCGGCGCGATATTAAAACTGAGGAGGTAACACCTAACAGTACTCTAAACTACTTGCAACCAAAGAATTTCACCGACAGCCAAGATTATGCCAGTCTGCCGCCCATTGTTACATCAGTAGGTGATACAAACTCCAATAGTGACATGAATACTAATGAGAAGGATGATACGAGGAGATACAGTGATCCATGTGTCCGAGGGTTGCCAGATGTGGCGAGGCCGGCTAACGGAGAAGTAGATTCTGACTCAGAGTCCAATTCTAGCTTTACGGGTAGTCAGATTGGTAGCAGACTGCTGGGACATCTACTTGACCAAATAGCTTCGCTGAAATTGACAAATGAAAGACTGAATAAAGACTTAATGGATACAAGAGGTAAGTTGAGATGTTATTAGTTTTGTTTTTAATAAAATGTTGGTCAGGGTCATTGTAGAAATATTTTTTTTAACACATTTTTCAAATTTAAGCAGGAAATAGTTTCAACATACACAAACCAATGTATCATTATGAGAATTCATATTCAAAGTCCTATGTAGTGACTTTGAATTGAAAATAGCTAGAGTTAGAAAGAAATAATGAACCTAGGAAAATGTGCAATGTTAACAAAGCAAGTCTTTTTCGTAGTTGATAGTTTGTAGCTGAGTTTATGCTAAAACGGAAGTTATTTTCCAGGGCTCTTGATGACCCCGGTGGTCGAATGGCTAACCATGTCCATTTTGACTCGGGGATTGTGGGTTCGATCGCCACACAAGACAAATATTTGTGTGCATGAACATGTCTGTTTGTCTTTGGTCTGGGTGTTTTCTATGTATTAGTTGTATGTATTATCAAAATTAAGTATAATATCAGTTATCTAGTACCTATAATACAATTTGTTGAGTTTGGGACTAGACGGCAGTGTGTAATTCGTCCAAGAATATTTATTATTATTTAATTTTGCATAGCTAGTTTAATCCTTTCATTACTATTAAAATAGCTAAAATAGTTCCCAGTCGATGTTTTCAAATACTGTTTCTAAATAAATCCATAATAACCACAAATAGATCCTCTGCTTTCCTCATCCAGCCACTTCTGTGTGTTTTTTAGATGTGGCCATCCCACTGCCACTTGAGCTTGCTGATTTTCAAAGCTATGTCAACAGCTTTGGTTTTCCTTCTGTTAACGCAATGAAGTGCCAATAATTTAATTAATAATTGAATTGAATTAATTTAATTCAGTTCAATCTAAATTAATTCATTGCCATCAATAATCAAAAGAAAATCTTTACCTAGAAGCATAATTACGATCGACTTCAATCACAATGAAGCTTCATAAATGCGATTGGCCATTTAGCGGATGTCACAGATGCGTTTCGTTTTACACCAGTCATCCCAATACTACACCCTGACATATAGTATTATTAGATAGAGTTACTTTATCTGTATCAGTGGTTGTTAACCTGTGGTTTATTATTTTTGAGGGTGGGGGGGTTAACCCATATGGTAACAGCCCCATTAATTTTTCGTGGTCTGTGACATCATAAAAAAAAAAAAATGGTCCGCCATCAACAAAAGGTTGAGAACCACTGATTTATATGTATAATGTTAACAACAGTTATGTTATTCCTACTGTGACTGCTAGGTAACTGTATTTTTTTTTTATTACATAAAAGGGCAGCTGATCATAACAATGATTCATTATACCTATTAAGGATGGAACCACTTTAATTTGATGCATCCAACCTGTTTGTCTGCACATTGCCTAATTCTAAACACCTACTAGAGGTTTTTTGACTCCGAATTAACAAAATTAGTAAGTTATAACTTTGGACATACATTCTTATACTAAAGGAATGAGAGACAGAGACATTAGACTCATAAATTTAGACCTGCAGTTATATTTTGAGTTACATTGCATGTTATTATTGCATGCTAAGGGCATTTATTTTTAGTTCAATATTTTTAGTGTTGGATCCCACAAAATATAATTTTATTTCCATTGTATCCCACATTCAAAAAACTCCACAGTTTCATTGTTATTGAAGCCCAGAAACAATTTCCGTTACATTGGGTAAAGGTTACTACATCACTACATTATTTTTTGTTATGTAATATATATGATCATAACTGTTTGTCTTGGTCTGGGTATTTACTATGTATTATAAGTATGTATTTACAAAAAAAATGTATTTAAGTACATTTATCAGTAGTCTAGTACCCATAACACAAGCATTGCGCTTAATTTGGTACTAGATGGCGCTGTGTCCAGAAATATTTATTTATTATTTATTTATTATGTTTGGAGTACACAATCCGGCTGTGTCTCCTGTGTAGCCAGTTTAACAGTGGCAACCAACAAAAAGACCACTCACAATGAATTTAATCAGAGAAAATTATATAGGCTGGCAACGGATCGGCGTTTGTGTCGCTGGTCTCCATGGGCGGTGGTGATTGCTTGACAACTGAGTGACAGTAATATGAGAGACAAGGCATTAAAAGTTTAAAGAATCACTGCAGAGATCACTACACATAATAGAAGTACATAATAGAAGTTATGATCTCAGCTGTGGCATAGTATAAGTCACAGACCTAAGATTTCGTGCTACACTTAGTATAAGTACATACAGTATTTCCATTCCTTGTTACTCTCTCTTATCAACCTCACCTATCTGACACGGATCTAGAACAGTTTGTATGGCGACACATGCACACACGCTCATTCACTCTCTGCATAGAAATCATTGCACCGCAAACACGGGGTGCATGTGGTACATCTTTCACACAAAGCCAACCTCACCTTCATATGGTGCACCATGCAGACTGACAAACGAGGCTCAGGCGAAAAGAGAGGCTGAGTAAAGCGTATTTTGTAAGCTGCCCAACTGGGGAAACACCACCTCACAGAATACTGCTTATTAGCACAGATTCCAATGCCCCATAAAAACCATCCCTATTGCAATGGCGTCAGAATCTCAAGACTTTCTTCACATCCTTTGTACTCATCATACGTCCATAGTTCATTTAAATACTAAGTTCTACCATAGTACAGGTCGTACTGTTTATGGAGAGAAATAATAGATCCAGGATATAATACACAGCGCCATCTAGACCCAAACTAAGCAAAGTTTGTACTGTGGGTACTACTAGATAACTTAAATAATATATATGTACGTAATTTTTTTTTTGTATATATATATATATATATATATATATATATATATATATATATATATATAAATAGAAAAATTCAGACCAAGACGTACAGACATATTCATGCACACAAAATATGTACACTAATACACTTTGTCTTGTGTGGGGATTGAACACGCAACCCATGATTCCAATTAGCTATTGCTATTTTTATTTAACAAGTAGCTTTATGGCTCTGGAATCAATGTCTTTTAGAGCCCATCTTTATATTATTTCTTTATCTTATTCCTGACTTCAAGGACACGCCGAAAAATATAGTCAGGAATGTTTTTGTTCCTCCATTACTTGTAATAAAACAACAGTAAACCGATAGTGCATTTTTTCTGCTGTCTTTGTCCTTACTCGTTTGTGACGTCTTCTTGGAATGATTCGACAGCCTCGATTCAAACAATTTTAATCAAAGATTCTACTAATTTAATGCACTCAAATGATTACTTGCATTAATACACTATCTCTATTATGAATTAATTTAATTAATACCATTAAAAGTATACATAAAATTATGAGAATTTGTTTAAAAGCACATCAAGTTCGCGCTAAAAAGTCAAGTACCTATTGCTAGCCATTCAACCATCTTGCTTTTTTGCTTGTCGGCAAATAAATAATTATTATGGTCCATGCATCTATATTATTAATCTGATTTAGAAAATATTGAAGTATAATTTTCTAGGTCAGCTTCCTACATCCACGCCTACAACTCTCCCACACAACAGAACTGTCAAGGCTTGTGGAAGTTCAAATGTGTTCTAACAAAACAAAATGCTGTTTACCATATTGTAATACAGTGCAGTTAGACATTTATGGTATATTTCATTGTGGAATGACAATGGATTTAGGAAACAATGTAGATTGTTACTTACTTTGTCCTGTTTGTGAAACTTTTTGAAAAATAGAGAATGTAACGGATTATTTTGGGCAATAGCAGCATAGTTTTGGATACAATTTTTTTTAAAGAAATTTCTCCAAAGTTGAAATATATATATTATACTAGCCGACCAGACAGACGTTGCCCTGTCTAGCTATGAATATTGAATTCAAATTGGTTTCGCGCCATATATCAATGATTGACAGTGCTCTCAAACACTTTTCCTCGCAACGCGAAATATTGCTGGCGCGCCGCCACACTTTGCTGCCAACAACGTAGCAACTTCTTCCTTTCTGGTGACCTCACTAGCAGGAATACAACAAACCTAAAGGGAAATGTATTTGGCTGCGGTATTCTGTGAGGTACCTCACAGAATACCGCAGCCAAATACATTTCCCTTTAGGTTTGTTGTACTTCTCCAGTCGGGCAGCCTGCGCTGTACCTTAGCTCGTATGCTAGAATCCATCATTTTGATGAAAGAACCTTCTACTATAGTCTCCTGTGAAAACATTGGCAGAGAGAACTGTCTAATTTAGAAACACGTAATTAAAATGTCTTTATGTATTACAAAGAATGCGAGCCCGTTGATATTGTCTCTCAATCAATTACGTTTCTAATTTTGTCTCTCATTACAGAGCTGACTATTCCAAACAAATATCGCATCGTTAACTATTACATATACAGTGACGTCTGTGCAGTGCCTGAATGAGTGTGTATGCATGCGGCGCTATACAAACTGCCCCCTTACCATCAACTCTTATTGCGATTCAATAACTGAGTAGAATGCTTATTCATACCAATGAATAAGCGACTCTATTTCAAATTCAATAGAGTCGCTTATTTCAAATTCAATAGTCGCTTATTCATTGGTATGAATAAGCATTCTACTCAGTTATTGAATCGCAATAAGAGTTGGTGGTAAGGGGACTGTTCTAGATTCGTCTCAGAGAGGTGTGGTTGATATGAGAGAGCGGCAGGGAGTGGCCACGCTGTACTATTACTTAATACAACGGTATAAGTGTACTTTCGCGTATGAACTTCATGGTTCACGGTCAGCTATTGGTAGGGGTCTATTTTTTTTATTATCCACGTGGATTTTGGGTCTAGTAATAAGACATTTTCACGTTTCTTACTTTTTTTATTTTTAAGACGTAATCATTGGTCAATACAATAATACTCTATGCTCCCTGTTTTGAACACTACCGGTGCGTATGCTACTCAATCGGTGCTAACCGCCCCGTTAAATAACACCCCGGGGTAGAAGATACTTGATCTGTGCCATCCTCCCCGGTAAATGACGGGGTCGGTACTACCGGGGTCGATTAATCAATTTTCTCAACCGTCCCGTTAACGGGGCGGGGCGACCTGGGTAGGTGGTACCGATACTTCAGTAGTTAGAAAGGAACTTTGGTTCGCTGAATTAGTTGGTACAGGTTAAACACACACAAGGGAGGATCCCTTTGGCCTTGGCCGCAGTCAGGTAAAAATAGAGTGTTTACTCCCCAACAGTCAACACCATTCAGAGACCTTGCATTCTATATGTCAAAATATTTGTACATAACATTATGTATAGCACCATAATATAAAGCGTCATATATTATCAAGATTAGATATTATTTTTATCTTCCAAGATTGCCTATCAAATTATTAGATATTCGTATATAAAGATTCGGTAATATTCCTTATTACCGAATTTTTAGAAAGCGAATATGCAAATTAATGTTTTTGCATTATTGCGACAATTCACGGACAAAACACGGTCTATTTAAATAATGAAAACGAATATTTCACCACATTACAAACACGCATTCACGTAGTGTATAAAACACAAGCGGCACGTGTTTAAACTATGTATATAATATAATTATATTTATTTATTCACTTTTGTTCATATATTTGACGCGCTCTGTGGTCAAATGATTAGCGATGGCCACTTTGACTCAGAGTTCGCGGCTTCGATCCCCGCACAAGACAAATATTTGTGTGCATGGACATGTTTTTTTGTCTTGGTCCGAGTGTTTTCTATGTATTAAATGTATGTATTTACAAAAAAAATATTTAAGTATTGAATCAGTTATCTAGTAGCCATAGTACAAGCTTTGCTTAGCGTAGGAAAAGTAGGAATAATGATTTATATATATATGAATATACATAAATGAATATACAGATGAGCCAAGAGTACATCAACCTAGACACTTCGACTCTTATACTGTTCTTATACCGTACACAATAAGAGTCATAATTGCATTGAAACCTAGTTATTAATGATTTCAAATATATTTTCAGCTGAATTAGAAAACCTTCGACATCACAGCGCTATCCTGCAGAAGGGAACCAGTTCTAGCATAGGTGCCACTCCCAACCACACGCCCTTAGCTGATAATGGTAACTAACACGTTATTTTTAGGCGATAATGCCGTAGACAAAGAATAATATAGACAAATTAATAGTTTTCATCGCATTCACACAAGGCAAAGAGCAACTTACGCTATTATCATGTAAGGTAAACAGACAGATTGATACGATTTTTGACGTCTAACGTTTTATAAATCGATAAACGCACGAAAAAGCATGACTCATTGTCACGTTCACGCACGCTCGGCTCAGGTGGAACGTGGCAATGAGTAATGCTTTATAAGACGATATCACGTCAGAAATTGGGCATTTATAATTAGTTGAAAGATATCTTTGGATTTATGAATGCCAATCTTATTGAATATCATGTAACATTCCTAATGTAGATACTTAACTTATTAAAAAAGTTTAGTTCAAGGTTCAATCTATTCGTGCATTCTTTGCCACGGTAATACCTCTAATATGTAATATGTAAAATAACTATTTATTCATTGTACGCCACGTTTATCCTTTCCGCAACCTCGCAATGCTTTTGGCATGCATAATTTTGGCATCGTAAAATGTATTTTTATTTTCGTCTAGCTATTATCTTATCAATGTATTCTATATGTATTGTCCGGCATTGTTATTTATTTAACCTTTATTGGGCACAGTAAAGGGGCACGGTTATGAACACCGCTACTTTGGCAGTATGACACACGTAATAAAATCTAAAATGGAATAGCAATGTGAAATGCTATTAACTATATCACTTAAGTAAAGGAGATTTTTATTAATGTGGCTTTACAATACTTAGAATGTTAAGTAATTCTTGAATGATATATTTTGCGATTTCCATAATATTAATGTAGCATAGCATAGATCATTATTGGTTTTGAATATAATCATACAGTACATTTAATGTATTTCAATATTTTGCAGGCCTTCATTTTTAAGGCAGTTGTCAAAAATTTAAGTTAAGTCAAAGTCTTTAAGAAAAACCTTTGAGCAGCTTGAAAATACTGGTCCTCCGCTACCCCGCAGTTGAGCAGTGTGGTGGAGCATATGTAAATAAAACAAAACAAATTATTGATGCTTCCATTTTCTAGTTTAAAACAATTGAATGCTCTTTACTGTTGTAAACTGATCGCGTGCGTGTCGTGACCCCAGACTTGATTATAAAACAAATACACTCTCTCGAGTTTATACAATTTAGAACCTTACTGCTATATCATTATAATTCATAATTAGTTTATCAAAACCCTCAGCAGTAATCGTGTCTCTAATTTTTTTACAATAGCTCTACGTCTATAGAACGAGCTATCACAGGAGATACTATCATTCCCTCAAAAATATTTCTCTAAGAAAATTATTGCGGATTCGTTTATCGAATTTCGAGATGACTGATGGTTATATTTATATCTGCAAATTTTATTGATTTACGACCGATCTTAGTTTTGTTTGTTTAAAACTTTATTGTGTGTATGAAACATAAATAAATAATTATACAGTATACAATGGTGGACTTATCCCTTAGTGGGGTCACTTCCAATCAACCTTAGAGTATGAAAAGGATCAATAGTAAAGGCGTCTAATAACTAAGTACATTAACTGCTGTGATGATAATGGATAGGACATAAACTATTCAGCATATTTTAAATACGAATACCCTTTACGTATATTCAAACAATTATTTTAAAAAATCTCAATCTATTGGCAGGGAACTTTTTCAAGCAGTTCTTCTTTGTTAATGGTCAATTCCGAAATGCTAGTAGATAAAAGAAATGACAAAAAAAAATGTTATTTATAATTAAAAAAAATGAGATGTGGCTGTATCATGGACACGGCCGTGGTGTTGTATGTGAATACTTTATATGCACTAAAATAATCCAAAATGGCAGCGCTTTCCTCTCCCCCGCACTCGATCTTCCATAGTCCTTACTTAGCTTAATCAATTCCTTGATCCTTCATCTATCCAGTGGTGTGATTGAATTTTGAATGGAGACGATAGATTTGTAGCTGCAACGCCAAACTGTATCCCCCATTTTGTTATCATTCGTTTTTTTGAATTACCTCCCTATGGAAGCAATTGTATTCACGTCACGTCACGTGGGCAAAAAGACGTGTCTTAAGTGCCCACCAGTGTTGCCAATTTAGCGACTCTGTCGCTAGAAGTGACGACTTTTGTTACAACTTTTGTCTAAGCGACAAAAAAAAATTTTTGTTGCTGAAAATTGTTTGTCTTGTTACAATGATGATAATATAATTATTTAATTAAAAGCTAGATATTGTACGTTATTGCGCCGATACGTATTTTAATTTATAATCGAATTACTTATCAATACATTTCTTAATTTTTGTTTCACCTGTCCTAATGTTTCACAGCGCCAGTGACCTCTGGCACCTCTCCCGGACAGTTTTAGCGACTTTCTAGCGACTTTAGATTTTGAGTCTAGCGACTTGAACTTCTAGGAGTTGGCAACACTGGTGCCCACATGGGCCCAATGACAGAATAAAGAGTATCATTAAATTCCTTCCGGACCGCAATGTTGAATTTGCGGAATGTTGAACCCGCAATGTTGAATTCGCAAAATGTTGTATCTCAATATGTTGAAATCGCAAAATGTTGAATCTCAAAATGTTGAAGTCGCAAAATGTTGAATTTTGGGATCAAGTCAAAATTTTATGATAAAGATACAATTGCGGTAAAAGTAAATTTCAATGCTTATTATGACTGGTTTCGTATGTTTTTCGAGTAATTGTATTGAAAATATGTATTATGATTCCAGGGCTTGTGGGCGGGCAGTATTCGCCAGGGTTCCTAGCAGACCTGGTGCGAGAGATCCGCGACGCGGCGCGGCTCCGAGAAGAAGCAATGTACTCCAGGGTGCGAGCGATGGTGCTTGAAAGGACTGATGTATGTGTTCTTATTTTTTTAAATTATGTACTAAGTCAATTGGCAAACAAACATGCGGCCCACCTGATTGGCCGGCTTACCGGCGGTTACCGTATCTTAACGCTCGCAACATGTAATATCGCTAGCGCGTCGCCACCTCTGCTGCCAGCGCAGTAACATCTTTCTTCCTGGTGATTTCACTTACTCGCAAAAACAACAACCCTTAAAGGAATTGTTATTTGGCCGCGTTATTCTGTGAGGTGAAGGAACTTCTTCAGATGCGCAGCTTTCAAAATACGTTATACGTATACCCTACCTCACTTTTCAATGAGTGAAAGTGATTTCAGTGGCCTCCTTGTCTAATCAGTTACTACACAGCTCTCGTACATTATAGTTAATGTCTTACACGAGTCAGTGCCAATTTTTCTCGCCACTCGCCTTCTCCCTCACATCTCAGTTTGCGCACACAAGTACGATGTCAATTTATACGATTATTTATCCCCGACGAAAAAACAACGTTGTTATATAAGTATATAGTTAGTTATAAGTAAAATATAATAATAAAATTAAATTGAATTAAATAAAATTTTAATTGAATTAAATTACATTAAATTGAATTGAGTTAAACTGAATATAATACAATTGAGTTGAATTAGATTAGATTTAATTAAATTGACTTGAATCGGATTAAATGAAATGAAGTTGACTCGAATTGAATTAAATTTAACTGGATTAAATTAAATTAAATTGGGTTAGATTGATCAAATTAAATTAAAATTAAATTAACTTCAATGTACTGACGTAGATTATAAGGTTCCAATGTTACTAACATATTATGGACTACTATATTGGTCTGAAATAAATATTTTATTTTATTTTATTTTATAAGTAGGTATATGTATTTATGTATTGCATAAGTAGAGGTGGAAACGAGTCGTCATCTACTCTTAGTCATCCCACTGCAGTGATATGAGTCTTCCCTTAATAGACGGGGTTTATAGCATACTCCACAACGATGCTCTACTGCGGGTTTGGCGGAGGCCAGTGTGTTCAATCCGCCTGAAGGCCACTGACTTGGCTTAACGACTGTCATCTAAAGACAACAGCCGGGACGCACGGTTTAACGTGCCCTACGAAGCACAGAGGAGTTGGAGATAAATAAACCCATCCATAGATAGGCTACAGACGACCTAAGCCTAAGTAGTACGCGAGTACTGTGTGGTTCCAGAGAAATTTTCTCCCGCGCACTGTCAATCTGTGGAATGTACTGCCGGTCGAGGTTTTCCCAGGAGACTACAGCATGGGGCTCTTCAAAAAGGGCGTTAAGAAGTTTTTACTGGGTCAGCAACGCGCCTCTGGTGTTACAGGCGTTCATAGGCTATGTTAACTTCTTACGATCATGTGGACCGTATGCTTGTTTGCCACTTTAGTGGTATAAAATAAAATCACTTATTTTTAACAATGATCCATTTATATGTTTTTTTTTAAACGTATGAGACTACTAAGAAAATAACTGCGTAGTCTACAGTTAACTGATAAATCTTATCTACGACGACGAGCTCGGTGGCGTAGCGGTCAATGACGCGGCTTCGACACCATCGCTCGTGGGTTCGATTCCCACATAGGACAAACATTTGTGTGCATGAACATGTCTGTTTGTCTTAGTCTGGGTGTTTTCTATGTATCGTATGTATTTAAAAAAAAAATTGTGTTTACGTATGTTTATCAGTTGTCTAATACAAAACCCATAACACAAGCTTCGCTTACTTTGGGGCTAGGTGGCGCTGTGTAATTTGTCTGACAATATTTATTTATTTCTTATCTCTACATACAACGACATCCACATTGTTTAGAGAAGGGTTTCTTAAAAAATCCATGTACTTTGATGAATTATTACGAACTGTGAACGATGGAAAAACAAAATCAAGTTTCAAATCTCGAGACATCAATGGAAGAACCAGCGTTATGCACTCCCCGGCCACTCTACAATAATGTCGCGTTTTTACTACTACATAAACAATGACTTCTATGCAGAGAGAGAATGAGCGTGTGTCCATGTGGTACCATACAAATTGTTCCAGATTCGTTTTGGGGGAGAGGTGAAGTTGATACGAAAGAGGCATCGAATGGCCATACTGTACATAGTACCATTTTGCGACATTGCACAGTGCTTTAAATTTTCTTATGTTATATTTTATTGTGTCTGTTGTTTGTATAGTACTGTGTAATGTGCAAATAAATGTTTTTTCTTCTTCTTCTTCTTCTTCTACTACTATTACTTATACTGTAGTTATGGCTTCTACCATAACAATGCTGAGCCGTAGACCTTTCTGGTTAGGTAATTGGGAGCGGAACGACATGATGATTTCCTTGCTTGTCTCTTCTGGGGTAGTATACCATTCTGATTTGGTAGCAACAAGGGAGAATTACCAAGCGTTCAGACGATTTTGCAATTCATGGTTCATCATCATCAGGCCCATTTTAGTCTCCACACACAGGAGCACGACCCTCTCTCGTCCTTCCTAGACGGAAGGAAGATTTGGCCTACACTCCCCACGCTGGCCAAACGGGTTGGGGAGGCCTGATCGATATTTGAATATGTTTCCCTTAGTCGCCTTGTATGACATCCACGGGAAGAAACGGAGTGATTCTATTCTATTCTGCCGGAAACCACACGGCCAATATATATAATAAGCAAGTCGTGGTTATTTTATGTTTTAATAGATGCATGTCATCACTGCTTTAATCGTCTCTGCGCCTCTCCAACATCTGTTTCAGATGTTGGATATATACATATCTAATGAATCGACTACCACGGCATCAGGGTAGCGGCAGTTGTTTATTTTTTGTAACCGAGACGCCGAGATGACCAAAGCTGTCCTGGCAGTCGTCAATTAACAATTTTACGTACTTATACAGACTACTGTCATCACTTCGAATGAGACGGGCCGTATGGTTGTCTTCCACCGGAAGAAAAAGTTGACTCAAGGGGTCCCATTCTAAAGTACACAGGGCCAAGGTCAAAGTTGGTGTATGCATCGGGAGTATAAAAAAAATGGTATGTGCTCGACCACGAGACACAAGTAAAAACTTCATCTCTCGCTCCGTCTCGCTCCCTCCCGGCTGACTTTAATTAAACTAGCGTTACAAAGCCGTGCGCCACGGCTTATCACAGTGCGTATAAAGAAGTTTTCTCTTCAAAAAGTGCGACAACCATATCTTACTTTGGTGCACCCTGCTGACTGACAAACGAGACTCTGCCAAAAGAGGTATAGTATGTATTTTTTAAGCTGTCCTAGTGGGGAAGTACGTCCACCTCACAGAATACCGCAGATATATAACAATTCCCTTATGGGTTGTTGTGTTCCTACGAGGCAGTGAGGTCACCAGAAAGAAAGGAAGGAGTATAGGCTGGCAACGGATCGGTAACCCCTTGGTGTTGCTGATGTCCATGGGCGGTGGTGACTGCTTTCCAACAGTTGACCCACATGCTCATTTGTCCCCGTCTCGTATAAAACAAAAACTTTGTTGCGTTTTCCGAGAATCACCGTCACGGAAATTTACAAGATTGAAGTGTCAATCATCCACTGATTTAAATATGCTATTTACAGCATGGCGCCAGCGCTTCTATATGTACAATCTGTTTAGACTGTGCGTCTGTCCAGTCTGGAGCTGACATTTACAAATAACTTGGCAGTGGTCCAACTATTTCTCGTAATAAACATTTAGGTCAACGGCCTTTTGAAAAATACATCATTACAGTCGAAGGAATTCTCTTGCTGAACATAGTCCTCCTAAGCGCTTGTTTCACTTGGTATTAAGCACACGTTGTTAAGACTGTGTCTAAATCTAACTACAGAAAGCTTTTATCGCATGTTATCTCATTCACACAGTAAAATTTTTAGGTTAGGTATAAATAATGGTACTATGTACAGTACGGCCACTCCCTGCCGCTCTCTCGTGTCAACCTCATCTCCCCTCTGAGACGAATCTGGAACAGTTTGTATGGCGCCACACACACGAGTGTAGTATGTAGTGTGTATGGCAGAAGTGAAAACTTTATCTTTCGCTCCGTCTCGCTTCTTCCTTGCCGACTTTACCCGAACGAGCGTTACAGAGCCGAGCGTGACTGCTCAGTCTCGTTTACTAAACACAAAACACAGCGAACCTCAAAAAAAAATCTTGTAGCGAAAGTTGCGAAGTCAAAACAGGCGTATAGAGGCTCACTTTTGAAGTTTTCGTTACCTAGTAACTTAGTTTAAGTTAACTTAATGTATCTAACGCGATTATCCACACTTTTAGGTCAATTTAACTTTTTCAGTTCAGTTGATATGCCTATTAACTAAACAGTAATGCGTCTCTGTTAACCGTTAGCGGCAGCTTGGCGAAAATTTATATTTGGTAGCGATAATTTGTCTTGACCTCGACTTACTGACTAACTAGCGTCCCGCCCACGCTTTGCTGTGGCTCAAACTTCCCGTTACACAAACCTTGTGACAATTTCATCATAATTTATTTTTTCGAGTTCTGTACGACCAAAGGAAAAAAAAAACGGAACCCTTACAGTATAAGTTCTCTCCGAGTTATTTTTTAATAAATTTTTTGTATGTGTGTGACTGTAGTTTGTAATAAACGTATCCATCTATCTATCTAAACTACTTTCCGCTTATTACTTTTACTTTTATTACTTTGTTCCTTTGAAATAACCGTATAAAAATTCGTTCGCTAACGTGTTTTGACAGACAGACATGCCAAAGGGCTTCGATGTAATTAATAATAATAAGTAGTGAAATAGCCGCTTGCAATACCGAATGCAAACGCAACTCCTCCTTCTCTGTTTATCTACAACACAATAAAACTATTGCGTTGTCCATACAAAACCTTCATTTGTACACGTATCACGAATCACTTATACATATATATGGATGGACTAGCATAGACTGCAATGATTTGAGGCTTTATAAAACAGCTCATTAAAGTAATTCGGTTTTTTAACAGAGTTTGTATTAATTAAATATTATTTAATATGTCCCTGGCGTTGCACACGTTCATAGGCTGCGGATAAGGAAAGAATTAAACAGAAAAATCCAAAAGCACGTTTCATTCCTACATATAGTTATTAACAATAGGCAGGAGTTTAATGTTT
Organism: Hypsopygia costalis; assembly: GCA_937001555.2. Classification (NCBI taxonomy): domain Eukaryota; kingdom Metazoa; phylum Arthropoda; class Insecta; order Lepidoptera; family Pyralidae; genus Hypsopygia; species Hypsopygia costalis. Next base: position 9,719,978 of record OW443343.2, on the reverse strand, counting down.
TCGAGCCCCGTTAGGCTAACACCGGGAGCCATGAGCAGCGTGGTAAAGTACTCTCTAAACCCCTTCCATTAAGGAGGGACCCGTATCCCAACAATGTGATGAATATGGGTTGGTGTGTTGTGGTGGTGGCTGGGTGGTCAGTTTTCTTCTCTAATAACTTATATTTCATTTCAGAATGGACTATCGTCGGCTGAGGCGAAGTTCCATGAAAAATCTCTTGAAGAGGTCAAGGTATGTACAAATTATATTTATAATTTTTAATACACAACGATTTTAAAATAAAAGCCAATCGAACAACTTCATTTCGACTATACCAAGTCGGAAGATACAGACATTTTTGCTTGATCATTTTTGCTTGACTGATAATTCTGTTAGTAGCGACATCTATTATTTTATAAGCGAAGCTTTTAAATTGTGTGGTAGTGCTACTAACCAATCCTGCTTGACCAGCAGAGGCACTCGTAGTTTTATTCTGGTTTCTCTACTTGCCGATAGATGGTGTTGATTTTAAATTTATGTATTAATCATTTGGGTTGCTTAAAAAATGGTGTAAATTACACAATGTTACAATATTATCACTTGGCAAGTACCTAAAATATTTGCAAAGTTATTACTTTAATGAACCCAGTAGTTACTGATCTTAGTCTACCCGTGTCCAAGAGGCTTTATAGGCAAGTATACTCGCCTTCTATACAATGGCTAGCCTGCGTTCGCTACTTCGTATATGTGTGTGTATCCCGGTAAACTATGGGAATTTTCAAAAATCCTTTTATAATGGATGTCTATAGTTTATAGATCAGTCTGTAACGGCTGTCTTTTATAGATACAGATAAGCTAAGCAATTTTCGCAGTCTATGGGCATTTGCAGTACCAGGTTCCATCCACAGCCGCGTTATCAATAATCTAATAAGTTCTCTTCAAGACGTAAAATCCCGAGCTATTGTCTGGATTCGCCCTGGATTCGTATTCTTTATTTCTACAAGCTTTAGTTTCAACTGTCCCAGTGATTAATCAAATCTTGCAAGTTAAATTTGACCCACTTCCCAGTGTCCAATATAAAAATGAATCGATGATATGACCAAGCGAAATAGTCGCTTGGTCATATCATCACACGTGGACAACTGGACCGATTTCGCAAATTCTTTATTTGTTGTGTTTGTAAAATATATAATCAGGAGAAAGTTAGTCTATTTAAGAAAGTAAAAAAAAAGTTGCGCGAAAAATTAGAAAACTGAATGTCCATATTAACATTTCTAATGTAACCTTATAGCGTTTGACATAACTGTCAGTCAATTAACAGCTTGCGGGAAACCAATTCGATTTCAATATTCATAGTTAGACAGAACGTGTTTCGGGTGAGCTAGTAATTAATAAATGATAAAAAGTCTTAACTTCTGACTAAATTCGTTGTGAGTTCCAAGGCAGCCGTAGTTGTACCCCCGGGACTGCACTAGACTTCACTGTTCATTAAGGCAATGAACAGTGAAGTCAAGTTTCGGCGGTCGCCGCTGTTAATCCTGGCTACACAGGTGACACAGTGGTGGGAATGTGTGGTGGGCCCCCGTCCCATTTAAAAAATGATAAAAAGTATCATCAATAATGTTTACGGTCCCGGAAAATGGTAGACACGATTATTTTTAAAATACAACAAATGTTAGAAATCATCTGAATGTTTTCACAAGTCACCTAAATATTATTACAATTCACAGCGTTTAAAATTCAGAAATCACAAATGATAATATTTTCCGTGCACCTCAGAGCCCGTGTTTTTTATTTCACCTCAATTCGGCGGTATTAAGGTTTGTTTACCGACCTGGGTGGTCTCGTAGAGTGCACTTCACGCCTGCTCCACACCTCACAAATACATTTGTGCTGAATGTGCGCGCGTTCATGCGAAACTACGAGACAGAACTTGAATGTACCACTTCAGAAGTTCTCCGATGTTTTATTGATGTCACCATTTAATTGTTTTTAGTCCAAAGATTTTATAAATGGTATAGATAATACACATAATAGCTCGTTTATGGAATGCGCTCCCGCTTAATGTGATGATGTCGCAAAGTATCGCATCGTTCAAGCTGCACCTGAGGAAGCATCTGGACGGTGCATCTAATTAGTGATGCTTCGTGTATTTAGTATGTTAAGTCTATTCATAATGAATGTTACATTTTTATTTTTTATTTTATCGTTACCATGTAAGCGTATTGTACCTAAGTTCGCCATGTTACATAATGTTTTCCTTTTAAATATTAAATGGTTGGCTGGAAGAAATCCCATGTGGGATAAGTCCGCCATTGTACATGTAACTATCCTATTTTTATAACATGTTTGTATTTTTTTGTGTACAATAAAGATTTTACAACAACAACAACACAAGCGTCTAAAATGTGCACGCAAAAAGTGAGCCAACTGTCTCACCTCGCAATTAGTTCGCACAAGCAAGCTGATGGAATTGACGTTTGTGACCATTGATTGAAATTAAAACAGGTTAATATTATGTATTACGAAAACGCTCAATTTATATTGATAAAGTAAACAAAGACCATGGAATCACATATTTTGGACAGTACACAATAATATTTGATGTTAACTCGTATTTTAGGTTAATTTCATATTTATGAAAATTACCTCACTCAGTCGCAGGAACACAACGATCCCCAAGGGAATAGTTATATGGCTGCGGTATTCTGTGAGATGGAGTTACTTCCTCAGACGGGCATTTTACAAATACGCTGTACCTTCTCTCTTTAGCCAGAGCTTTTTTCGCTAGTCGGCAGGGGGCACCACGTGCGGTGAGATTGGCTTTGGCTCTAAAAATCGTGGTGACACACATACGCCCCAAAAAAGAAAACCGTTCCTTTTAATGCAGAATTAAGTAAATATTATATGTATAAAGATCGTTGTACAATATAATATATAATTCTTACTAACGAATACGCTCTACTCCATTTACGTGGTCAGTTGGCGTTGATCAAATTATCATTGCCATCTATGGGACCTCATAACTTAGAGAGCTCTGGTTTGTTACATACCGTTACAAGATTTATTTTACCTGAAAGCGAGATTTTATGCTTTAGAAAGTAAAAAAGCGGGACACATTTGAAAAAAGCGAGACTACAAGAAAAATGCATATTCAATAAGGTCAGTTATTTTATAAAATAAATGGATAAGTGTTTTTGGCATGAGTGTACAATTGTACGTATACACAATAAAATCATCAAAAATATTCCAATACTATAAAATATAAAAATAATTGCTTATATTTTTACAAAGGTCTGGAAAAAAAAATTCTGGCATTCCGTCCATTAATTTCAGTTGACAAAATCATATTTTTTGGCGTCTATCGCCAAAATCAGAACATTTGGTGTCCCGCGCTGGACTTTACACTTTAGCCTAAAAAGGTTAAGTGCTCGTAGGCCTAAAATGAGGGACGTCCCGCCAAAATCAGGATTAATATTGAAATAAACTCTGACTTTTCCATAATCACATTTCACTATCGCACAACTCGTCATATATTGAAATTCCATCCATATCATTTTGATAATTGGCGATCAGTACTTTTCCTAAGACATTTTATGCCACGAACGGTGCAACTGTAGAATCCACTTCAATCAGCGGTATTTCCGAACAATTACGCCTTCAAGAACAGAGTCTTTATTTTCCTTAAAAGGCTAGCAACTGATCGGCGACCCCTTGGTGTCGCTGGTCTCCATGGGCGGTGATGATTGCTTTCCACCAGGTGACCCACATGCTCGTTTGCCCCTCATATAAAAAAAAATCAAATAACAGATAAATGAGGAATGGTCGTACTTACTTGTCGAAGTTACCTCAAGAGACTACTGCGCTCCATCGACACACCCCGGTCAGTCCATACAAATATCGCTTCGTTAACTATTACATCAACAATGGCGTCTGTGCAGAGCGTGAATAAGCGTACAGTGCCACAAACTTATCTGACCCGGTGGCCAAATTTAGAACTAAAGCCGCCATCTTGAAATGTCAAGTATTGCCAGGTACAATTAAATTGTTTACCGCGTATGCACATTCCATTGAGGTATATTTTTTTAAATACATATTATCTTTTTCTATATATATATTATCTTTTTCTATACACATAATAAAAAAATCGTCAACGAGTTGTTTCTGTGCTCTCTATTATTATAATAATAGCTATGATCGCGACTTAACGTGCTGCATTTTTAAAACTAATCAACAAAAAAATAGAAGGCAATTGATATATAATTGAAACACCACACAACACAATTAATAAGTATATCAATGCTATTATTTTAACACTGTAATCAAAGAAGTATATTCTTTGATTTTTATGTTTCCTCTAAAACGGGCGGTATTTCGTTTAATGGCAGCACTTAGATCGATCGTACCGCCCCCGCCACCGGGCCAGATAAGTTTGTCGGACTATATGTGCGTATCGTGCGTGCAGCGTCATGCAAATTGTACCAGATTCGTCTCAGAGGGGAGGTGAAGTCGATACGAGAGAAGGGGGCAGGGAGTGGCCATACCGTACGTAATATATTATACTGTGCCATCTTCGATTAGAAATTAACGTTCTAGTGAGAGTCTTGTAACTTTTTCACACGTTCGTATGCTTGTTTGCCATCCGTGTATTGTAAATTAAGTTTTTAATTTTAACGTTTTACTTTGCAAGTTTAGTCTAGATTCGCGCCGTATCCTAAAATAACGGGGAGGGACGACATATTGAATTCATTGCATGGCGCATCCGGGGTAGTAGGTATACTATTCTGATTTTGTAGCAAGGGAGAATTACTACTAAGCGTTCAAACGATTTTGCACTTTATATTATTGGAATCGATGTTTTAGGTCCCCAATAGTGATAGATACTTATAATCTGTGGTACATGGCAGTTGAGCTTCACTTGACTGGCCATCTCTTTAGGCTTTTAATGCCTTATTTGTCATATTGCTGTTTCTCATATTGCTAAGGGGGGAAGTCAGATCCCAAAAGCTTCTTACTCCTACTATTTTTTTCTGACTAAATTCGTTGTGAGTACCAAGGCAGCCTTAGTATTACTCACGAGACTGTAATGGACTTCACTGTTCATTGCCTAATTTAGCGGTCTATGCTGTTAATCCTGGCTACACAGGAGACACAGTGGTGTGAATCCCGTAAAAAATATCCCACCAAAAACATTTTCATGTAGAAATGTTGCCAAGACGAGTCTACAATCTACATAGCTTACCCTGTGAAAAAGTTATCAGATCTCGTATAAAGCCAAGCTCTAAAGACTACACGCTCTAAACCTACAAGCTCTACACTACACCTTAATCAAAATCTATGAAAAAGTGGTCAGATCTCATGTAGAGCCAAGATTCTTGATCTATGCGCCCTTACTTTACCAGGCCTAACTTCGCATACTCTACATTTTAGTCAAAACGTGATGCGTGGTCGTTTTATTTCACACACGATGAACGAATGTCTATGAAATCTTCGTAACGGTAGCAAAACGGCCAAGCATCACGTTTTACCCTTGCGCTCCGCTTGGCTCGTCTTGGCGGGGGCACTCCCGTGCCCCCAGATCCTAAAATAACCTTCAAGATTAAAAAAAGAAAAAGAAATCATTTAAAAATATACTACGTACGGACAATGTAATGTGATATGTAGTTGATCTTATGCATAGGAAGATTCGCAGTCCAACTCGCCCCTATATGCACGCAATACTACATTTAGTAAAATGGCGTTCACGAAGGATTATAAAATCACCGTGAGTCTGAATAAAATGGAATGCATCGATATAACTATGGACATTCGCACATTCGCGAGTTTGATGAACGGCTGTCACACCGTGGCGTATAGCGATAGTTATTTTGACTTGCATTACTTTTATAGACGCCGCTTTGGCGTCGCAAACATGAGATAGAAAATATCGATATTTTAGATAGCGGTGTCATATAAGGGGCCATCCATAAATTACGTCACACGAATTTCATAATTTTTTGACCCTTCCCCCCGTCCTTGTCACAACTGGTCACATTGGTGAGACTCCCCCCTCCCTAGTGTGACGTCACATATTTCGCAAATTTACATCTAGAGTTGCAAATGAGTTTATCGTTAATAGTTCGCGTTTTTCGAAACACGTCACGAAATTTAGGACCCCTCCCACCCCCCTTGTCACACAATATCACACTCCATTGTCCCCCTCTCACCCCCTTGTCACACAATATCACACTTCATTGACTCCCTCCCACCCGTTAATGTGTGATGTAATTTATGGATATGGAGAAAAAACCGCCACGTGACGTGTAACAAAAAAATGTATGATTTTGTCTCATTTGATTCCATGATTATGATGAAGTTACTGTTTTTCTAGTGTGAATGCGATGAAAACTATAGTTTTCTCCGTCTATCACATGTTTATATGTCTATAAGAATTAGGAATTAGATGTCGGACATTGACTTTAGTTCCGATTTCAAATGTTTCCTAAGGTTAAACTTAAGGTATGCATAAGTCATCTTCATAATTATCAGCCTGTAACCCACTCCTTTCTACCATATGCGATCCTTCGCTTTCCGCATTCAACCGTTACCAGCTACTTTGTTGAGGTTGTCGGTTCATCTATAAAGATAAGATAATCGTCGTCAACCCTTATTTATCCCACTGCTGGGATACGGGTCTCCCCTCAATGGAAAGGGTTTAAAGCATCCTCCATGCTGCTCAACTGCGGGTTGGCGGAGGTCAGTGTTTTCAAGCCGTCTAAAGGTCATTGAATTAGCTTAATGACTGTCAACTGACGACAACAGCCGGGACCGACAGCTTAACGTGCCCTCCGAAGCACGGAGTGGAGGATATCTACATGTCTATTATCATTATTAAATGAATTATCATTTAATTAATATTAAATGAAATATTCATCATCAGGTCATTTTAGTCTCCACTACAGGAGCGCGACCCTCTCTCTTCCGTCCCAGACAGAAGGAGGATTTGGCCTACACTCCCCACGTTGGCCAGACGGGTTGGGGAGGCCTGATCGTGTTTGATAATGTATTTCCCTTAGTCGCTTTGTACGACATCCACGGGAAGAGACGGAGTGATTCTATTCTAGTCTGCCGGAAACCACACGGCCGTTGATGAAATATTATTAAATACTAAAAAAAAAGAAATATTATTAAATATTAAAAAAAATATAGTCTGATAAGCTTCTCAATATTACGTGATAGTGTGATTGGACTCCCATGTAACTTTGTATTTTGTAGTCTTTAGTGTCTCCCCACACCGGCGCATTATAAATATGAACGGGTGTGCGCGGGGGGCGCTGGGCAAATATTGGCAGATGTAAGTGGATGGCGCTGCAGCCGTGTGGCGCCACCCTAGCTGCGAGTGTGACGTCACACGCCGTGGGGTTCGATTCCCTGCCCGCCCTTGTACTGATATTGTTTGAATTCCAGTTTTAAACAACCTTTTTTTATGTAATAATTAAATTTACAATAAACTGTTATTGTCATGGTGATGCAATTGTGCATATTTAACAACAAAATATTGAATAGAACAATTAATATTTTTTTTATTATTTCTCTTATTTTCCTTACCCGAACACCATGTTAAAAAATAGTGTATCGTGGTAGTTCACAACTGAGACAACTCTAATGACACCATATGTTGAAATTTGTCACACTGTTCAGGCTGTAGAGCGTGCCAAAGAATTACAGACATCAACTACAAAAAAAAACATTACCCTTCTTCGGCAGTCGCATAAAAAATGCATGTATTTACTGTTACAATGTACAGAGGATTTTGTATTATAATTTTAGAATTGTGCTGATGGATTTGTCCAGGAAAAATTGCTTGGTTTTTACACGATGCAGCATGTCTCTTAACAATCATTTTCACTTTTATAAGAAAGGCAAATCCTAACTTTTCAAGATACGTTTCTGTTATCTTTTTGATGCCTCCTCCAACCCGCAGTTGAGCAGCGTGGTGCAGTATGCTCTAAATTCATTCGATTGAGGGGAGGCCCGTATTCCGGCAGTGGGATGAATAAGGGTTGACGATGAAATGGTAAACAGCCCCAAAAAGAATCACGTTTTTCTAGAAATTATGGTCATATTTTATTCTATTCGAGTCGACATTCATAATTATTATTGGAATCGATGTGTTAGGTAACAACCACACTGATTTAGGTCCTCAATAGTGATAGATATATAAAATCCGTGGTGCACGGCAGTTGAGCTTCACTTGAGTAGCCATCTCTTTAGGCTTTTAATGCCTTATTTGCCATATTGCTGTCTTTCACATTGCTCAAACTTCACAAGCTTCCTACTCCTACTAATTTCATCCGATTAAATTCGTTGTGAGTTCCAAGGCAGCCACAGTTTTACCCCCGGGACTGCAGTGGACTTCATTGTTCATTGCCTTTTTTTGGTGGTCGCCTCTGTTAATCCTGGCTACACAGGAGACACAGTGGTGGGACCCCGTATTCGAATCGATGGTGACTTTGAGTCATTTTTCACTCTAATGTAACTAGGCTCTATTCTATCGAACGTAGGTTTGTTGAAGAACGGATATTTCAGTAAAAAAATTAGATCCCAAAAATTGGATTGGCGTTCGTTTCTGTTTTTTTTTATGAAAGTAAAAAAAATACTACTAGTATTATGGAAACTAGATACCTGTTAAACATTATTTCTTATTTGTAAGTACATATAGAAAACCGTCTAAGTACCTGTTTTCTATTCAGGAGTTGATTGTTTTGTATCGAACCTGCATCTTTTCGAGTTAAAGTAGCCATTGCAAGCCATTCGATCACAGCTTAGGGTTTCGTCAAATTAATCAAGCAATAATTTTGATATTATTATGACAATAATATCAAAATTTTATGGATTTATTCTAATAATTGCCTATTAATGTATTACTGATCTTGGTAAAGTTTCGCCCGAAGCAAAATGATGTCTTTTAAAATTCTACTTCGTGATCATTTCTCAATATTTTTTCGCTAAATGCAAATGTTGACATGTTTCTTATGCGTACTTAATTTTTGCATTAGTTGTAGGCAAACTGGTGAAGCGGCCATTGTCAGCCTCTTCACCGTCATACTTAACACATATCATCATCATTAATAGCCTGTATCTACCCATTGCTGGATATGTTGGTAGCCTATGTTCTTCCTGAGGTTAAACTACCTCCAATACTTTCAGTAAGATCGGTTCTGTGGTTTAAATTAGCTCGGACAAAACAAAATGTCTTTTTTTTCATACCACGTCGGGTGGCAGACAAGCATACGGCCCACCTGATGTGAAGCGGTTACCGTAGCCATATTAACGCTCGCAACATGAAATATCGCTTGCGCGCCGCCACACCCACTGCCACCACAGCAACTCCTTCCTTTCTGGTGACCTCACTCACTCGCAGGAACACAGCAACCCTCAAAGGAATTGTTACTTGGCTGCGGTATTCTGTGAGGTGGAGGTACTTCCCCAGGCAAGCATCTTAAAAATACGCATTGCCCTACCTCTCTTTTCGCCAGAGCCTCGTCTGTCAGTCAGCAGGGTACACCACGTGCAGGTGAGGCTGACTTTGGTTCAAAGATGTTGATGAACCCCTTTCACCTCAAACACTCTTATTCACGAGGGAAAACAAAAGAAGGATAGAATCCGGTGTAAGACGATAGTGAAGGTATATAAGTTATATCTATCACCTCATCATCAGCCAAGTAGTTCGATGGCGTCGTGTCAGTCTAGTCGATCACGCAAGTTAAGCAACGTCGACCGTAGCCTGTCTGTAGATGGGTTTTTATTTATCTCGAGCTCATAACGACACAATCTGTCCCGTCTGTTTCCCGACAGTCGTTAAGCCAAGTCAATGGCTTTTGACTGGCTTGAAAAACACTGGCCTCCACCAACCCGTGGTGGAGTATGCTCTAAATTGGATTGAAAGGAGACTCGCATTCTAGAAGTGGGATGATTATGGATGGATTATGCACATATCTAGCAGTAAGCATATTTATAATATTAAGATAATATAATATTAAGATAATATAATATTAAGATAATATAATATTAAGATAATATAATATTAAGATAATATAATATTAAGATATTTTAGCGCCCGCACATTACTGTTTGCACTTCAATCTCCCTATAATGTGTATGTACACGACTGTAGTAATAAAGTTGGGTATTTATTGAGGTAATGGGTGTTCATTATACACGTGTGTAGGAGTCTACATAGTGTATTGTCTAGGTGACTCGCAGGGCGTTGTAAGGTGATCAGTAGGGCAATTTAATTAAATGTAGCCGTTGCTTAATTGGACCCTGTTATGCAGAACAGATTCTACCGACATTTTGTTACTTTTAAGTTAAAGCTATTTCATCATCATCATCAGGTCCATTTTAGTCTCCACTACAGGAGCACGACCCTCTCTCGTCCGTCCTAGACGGAAGGAGGATTTGGCCTACACTCCCCATGCTGGCCAAACGGGTTGGGGAGGCCTAGGCAGAGGTGTACAAAAAGCTATTTTAATTCGTTAAATCCGCCACATTGAATATGGCTAGCTGTTTTACAAATGACGGAGCGGAGCTATTATTTATTACCTGAGTGAATTCTCACCTGAAAATACCTCACCAAATTTGCGTACATTTCTAAATAACCACAAAGCTAAATAAAAGACACAAATAACTATATTATTACAAAACTATTTTTAATACACAGGCGATGAAAATATTAGGTACATATCTTCAAGTCTAATTAGTAAGGCGAGCTCGGTGGTCGAATGGTTAGCAATGGCCACTTTAACTCCGAGGTCGCGGGTTCGATTCCCGCACAAGACAAACATTTGTATGCATGAACATGTCTGTTTGTCTTGGTCTGGGTGTTTTCTATGTATTATAAGTATGTATTTACAAAAAAAAATGTATTCAAGTACTTTTATCAGTTGTCTATTACCCATAGCACAAGCGTTGCGCTTAATTTGGGATTTGATGGCGCTGTGTAAATTGTCCAAAAATATTTATTTTATTTTATAAAACTATTTTATAAAACACAGGCGATAAAAATATTAGGTAACTTCAAGTCTCATTAGTAATCTTTTTAATCCTGATTTGAAGGCAAAAAACAAGAGCTATCCGAACGTCAACACGCAATGCGTTCCACATTTTTGTCGACCTTTACTGTGAATTAATTTGTATACGCACTGGCGTTTTGATTTTTTTTTTAAATATAACTACAAAAATATTTCTGGACAATTTACACAGCGCCATATAGTCCCAAATCAAGCGCAAAGCTTGTACTTTGTGTACTAGACAACTGATAAATGTACTTAAATAAATATTTTTTGTAATACATACTTATAATACATATAAAACATCCAGATCAAGACAAACAGACATCTTCATGCACACAAAGGTTTGTCTTGTACGGGAATCGAACCCGCGACCTCGGAGTCAAAGTAGCCATTGCTAGCCATTCGAATCTGGGCTCGTTTTTTTAAAAAAAATAAAGTATGATAATAGTGTTGTAAACAACATTTTTTTTTGTGTGTGAGACTCTGTTACAATGCGTATAGTTTATATTCTGATGCAGCCAGTGGGCGTCAGAAGTCCATTCTCCACAGTATGCCGATGTGATTAGCGCCCGCACACCGCACCCGACTAGTAATAAGTTAATTGAGGTGCAAAAGCACCTCGTAACTTGGTTAGCGGCGAATGCTTAATGCGTTGCGCATGCGCTAAGTGGATTATACTTAACTGGCATAGCTTCTTAGCGAGTCGAATTGTGAAAAGTTTTTTTTTTTACAAAAAATTTACGCACTTAGCATGTTAGCTACAGAACATGAAAGTTGGAATGGTTGTTGTGCTGTATCGAACGTACTAGACATTTGTAATCCAACAAAATAAAAAAATCTATATAAATGAATATATAAATGTCTATGTCCTTATGTCATCGCATCACGCGTGAACGGATGGAATTCTGTTTATGTTGTATTTGTTTAAGTCAGGAGAAGGTTCTATGAAAGAAAAAAAATAAGTTGCGCGGAAAATTAGAAAATTTAAGAAAACTGAATTACCATATTACATATTATGGTGACACCATATTAACTTTGACAGAACTGTCAGTAATTTGACAGCTTGCGCGAAACCAATAATCTACTACGTTAACAATGTGTGCCTTATTTCGGCACTGCCCAGGTCTCAGATCTTGATTTTAACTAGACAAAAAATTTGTCGTTAATTTGTCGAAATTTGTCGCCCAAAGCAAAAAATTTGTCGGGGTCCCGTTAAAGAGTTATAAGGTTTTTTTCGTGGCAGTGCCGAAATAAGCTTATTTCGGCACTGCCCACTCGGGATCTATTAAACTACAAAACATAGCGAACATGTGATTTTCCCCAGAATTAGTCGTCAATTTGTCGAATTCAGACACCAAGTATCAGAATTAGTCGACCTCCCGTTAAAAAGTTATAAGTATTTCTTTGTGGCAGTGCCGAAATAAGCCTTATTTCGGCACTGCCCAAAAAAACTACACCACCTAGCGAAAATCTGATTTCACCCAGATGTTGCCTTGAATTTGTCGAAATTTGTCGGATATAAAACACAACTGGTCGATGCGTAATTAAAAAGTTACACGCATTTTAATAATTCTCATAGTAAATATAGTCCGAGATCTTGCATCAAAATTATATCATGCACAAAATGCAACAGTAAACGTTTCATTTCCTTCCTTTTTTAGAGTCTGGCAAAGTTTGTCAATGCATGCAACTGTTTTCTGATCTACGAATGCTTTAGGTGTTCTTTAGCACTACATTAGTTGCTTTTTACGATAGCCATATGTGAATGGGGTGGTGTTATTCTACTCTGCCTACGTTAGGCTCTCTGACTACAACGCGAATTATTAAAATGCGTGTAACTTTTTAATTACGCGTCGACCAGTTGTGTTTTATATCCGACAAATTTCGACAAATTCAAGGCAACATCTGGATGAAATCAGATTTTCGCTAGGTGGTGTAGTTTTTTTGGGCAGTGCCGAAATAAGGCTTATTTCGGCACTGCCACAAAGAAATACTTATAACTTTTTAACGGGAGGTCGACTAATTCTGATACTTAGTGTCTGAATTCGACAAATTGACGACTAATTCTGGGGAAAATCATATGTTCGCTATGTTTTGTAGTTTAATAGATCCCGAGTGGGCAGTGCCGAAATAAGCTTATTTCGGCACTGCCACAAAAAAACCTTATAACTCTTTAACGGGACCCCGACAAATTTTTTGCTTTGGGCGACAAATTAACGACAAATTTTTTGTCTAGTTAAAATCAAGATCTGAGAACTGGGCAGTGCCGAAATAAGGCACACATTAACAATGACGTTTGTGCAAAGCGTGAATGATACTGTTCCAGATTCGTCTCGGATTGGGTGAAGGAACGAGGTCGAATGTCTATTCGAGGAAAATTCATGTTTTCCAAAAAAAAAAAAAAAAACTTTAATTATATATATATTCATCTGTTGCCAAATAGCTATGTATGTTAGATACTTCAGCTATTTGACGATAGATGGCATTACATGTCATTTTGCATGATGGATGGCACAAAAAAGAACTACCGTGTTTCGAGCTCTGTCGCAATATCTATATATTAATAAGTGAAGCAAAGACTTTGTATCCCTTTTTACGAAAATTCCGCGGACGGGGAGCATGAAATTTCGCACACTTATAGTTTATATAGAGAGGGAGTGCAGAATACTAATATTAAAAAAAAATGCATCCTGGGCCATCAGTATATCTAGCAAGTATCATGGGGATTGCACCGGACGGCACAGTGTGTGGCACAGACACTAGATTTATAATTACTCTTTTGTTTATGGTTAAAGTCATAATTTAAATTAATTATGGTCGAATTTCGACCACTATTATAATAAATGCGAACGTTTGTATGTTTAGGTGTCTGATATTCAATCACGCAAAAACATTCAACGGGTTTGGAGAAAATTTTCAAAATATAGAGATAGTTTATAACCTTAATTTTAGAAGAAGATTAACCTTTTAACCGCTAGCTGGATGTTGTATATTAGACATGCAACATTGAGCTCGCAGCTCGCAGATAAGACTATTTTCTGACTGTTTTTTTTTTATAAGTTTCTGTATTTTTTTTTATTGTATCTTATTTTAAAAATAGTTTCAAATAATGTTAATGAAACCGCATTGTATTTTATGGCTTTGTATTTTTTGGTTCATGCGATAGAGCAACAAGCTGTAAAAAGTATATACATAGGTAGTTTTGATTTGCGATATGATTTGATTTGGTATGCGATAGGAATATAATGTAATTTTTATCCCATTTAATTTTGACATGTTTATTAAATTCACATTCATATTTATGCTACTAAGTAGGGATAATAATATGCATTATGTATGGCCTACCTCAGGGCGAAGTTATATGTTTTGATATTATGGATAGTTAATATATCAGCAAAGTTGCAAATAAACGAAAGGTCCGGAACAAACTAAATTAGCCGCTTCGCCCGACTGTCTGTCTGTTTGTCCGCGCATATAGACTTAACACATGTAATCTTACTTAAGGCAACATTGGTGCAAAGAAGGGCGGTAGCATACGACATAGCATTTCGACGTTTAATGTGACTTTTTTCCTCCCTAAACCCACTGTTCGATTAGTTAAACAACGTCGATCGTAGCCTGTCTAAAGATGTGTTTATTTATCTCGAGCATGTTCGATTTTCGGAGAGCATGTTAAGCCGTCGGTCTCGACTGTTGTCATTATGCCAACTTCTATGGACACATCACCGTATTTTGTGAGTCGCAAATAGCTACCTTCTTCTCATTCTTAATTCTCAATCCCTCCCTTCCTTGGGCTGGGTCCTCTTTCGCGTTTGATGTTGTGATAAAGTTGAATAGCATGTAGGAACCCTTTTTTTTTATACTACGTCGGGTGGCAGACAAGCAAACGGCCCGCCTGATGTGAAGCGGTTACCGTAGCCATATTAATGCTCGCAACATAAAATATTGCTCGCGCGTCGCCACCCCCGCTGCCAACGCAGCATCTCCTTCCTTCCTTTCTGATGGCCTCACTCATTCGCAGAAACACAACAACCCTCAAGGGAATTGTTATTTGGCTGCGGTATTCTGTGAGGTGGAGGTATATTCCCCAGTCGAGTAGCTTACAACTACGCTCCCTACCTCTCTTTTCGCCAAAGCTTCGTTTGTCAGTCAGCAGGGTGCACCGCTTGCAGGTGAAGTTGGCTTTGGTTCAAAAATGTTGAAAAACCACTTACACCCCAAATATGGGCACCTGATGGAAAGTAATCTTCATCGCCCTTAAAACCAGCAACACCGTGCGGTCACCGATCCATTGCCAGCCTTTCTACGTGTACGAGAACGTAATATTGAACATGTATTGAAATATCTATCAGTTATGAATCCCTTTGGCTTAGGTATTAAATTGAACGATCAAATATTGTAAACTAACCGCTGAGTTATGGTCGGCTATAACTTCGGGCTTCGGCGATGCTGCGGTCCATCCCGCCCTTCGCAGATAACAGCTATACCGTGTTTTACGAGCTTCGCACATACAGCCGTGTGGACACAGTGCCACACTGTGCCGACATAGTACCGTGTTCTTTTACAGTTAAATATGGCTTTGGTAATTTCGTTACTTCCGCAATAAGTATCACTTGCTCGCATCTGTTGGCCTTAAATTTCGACTTTGTGTATGTAGTCATTGTTATCCCAAAGAAGATATTTTCTATGTTAATCTTAAAAGGGGTTAGTATCAGAAGACCAAGATATCAGAACGACCAAGTAGACATATAGTTCACATCTCAGAAAGACTATGTATCCAGAACGTCTTTATATCAGAATGTCTTAGATATTATCTTTCTCTCTCTAAAGAGAAAAAGATAATATCTTCTTTCTAAATTTTAAATATTTACACTATTTACTCTCCGTATATCATTTATGTACCTAATGTACATAAAGGATATACGGAGAGATAAATATTTAAAAGATTTTTTAAAGTCAACGCAAAATAAAAGGCCCATTTTGACAGTTCACGCCCATGAAATTCCCTATTTTTTAGCATTCGAAATATTAAGGTAATTTACATTTTTCATTGTTGGATGCCGCTCACTCGGCTAAGTGCTGTGCATAACGATTTTTTCATATTGTCCACAGACTATTAATAAATCGATTAAGGAAAAAAACAAATCGATCAAGATATTTTTTTAAAATGATTATTTAATGATCGCATTAATAATTGAGTATATTTATTTCCCTTAAAAGGCTGGCAACGGATCGGCGAGATCTTGGTGTTGCTGATCTCCATGGGCGGTGGTGATTGCTTTCCACTAGGTAACCCACATGCTCGTTTGCCTTCCTCTCATATACATATATAAAAAAAATAAAAACTAAATTTGTCACATGAAGTTTGTCACTTAATTTATTACGAGATCGGAACTATTTGGTAATACAATGTGCCGCGGCTTTTCCTTTGATTTTCAGTAGGCTACTGGCAGTAGCGCCTCCACTTCCACCAAAATGATTCCTATTTTTTAACCAACTTCAAAAAAGGAGGAGGTTCTCAATTCGACTGAATTTTTTTTTTTGGATGTATGTTATTTGATATCTTCGCGAATTGTGAACTGATTTTCAAAATTCTTTTTTTATTTGAAAGGGTATGATTGCAAGGTGGTCCCATATTCACCAAGTCAGGATCTGATGATAGGATCCCATGGAAATCAAGGGAAACTCTTAAATTTTATAAGCAAGTATGGTCAAATCTTTTTTTTATTTGAAAGGGTATGATTGCGAGGTGGTCCCATATTCACCAAGTCAGGGTCTGGTGAGGGGACCCCAGAAAAATCGATGGAAACCCTTAAATTTGCCCTGTTGTCAGCTGAAGTCGGTTTTTATTTTTTCTTAAAAATCATTATTATTTAATGGAAATTCACAGTTGGTTTTATAACATTATTTCAGAAGAACCATGTAGGTATGTGAAGATAACATGACCTTACGTGACGCGTGATCCGTACTACGTTGGATGCAGCGGCTATTAAATTCACGGCTAAAATATTCGCGAGCACGGCGTGCTGACCGCGCGCCGCGTGACACTACACGTGCTTGGTAACATATGCCTTCAGCACACGAATTATATTCAAGTCACTACTCTGGTCCTTACACAATGTTTATACGTGTTCGACTGCATGTATGAAACAGCAGAAATTTTCGCTATTTCGCAAGGTTTCCGAAGTTAGTCCAATCTCTGCTAATCTCTAATTGTAGCGGAATATACATTTAATAAAGTAAAACTAATATACATTTAATAAAGTAAAATACACAAGACTATTACGATTTGCAATCTTTCATTTTAATATTTACCGCCTTGTTGCATATATACAAGTCAACTGTCTGTAATAATTTATTGATTCACTGTACTTTAAATTTGTATTGTTACGAGCTAGGGTTCTGGATTTGGATGTAAAACGCCAATGACAACTTGCAAGGATTTATTCACGCAGGGTCTGGTCTGCAGGTCTTCACAACTCGAAGTCCACACGAAGATTCCAAAGCTGAAGTCGTAGGTTATCACTTGTCTCGCAGGTAGATTCGCTCCAAGTTTACTCTTCCGAAGTCCAAACTGAACTGCCTATGCGCCGCGGCGGTCGCTATTTATATCCGCCGGCAAGGGTTCTCGAATGTTCTCGTATGTACTTCCCTTCGGTAAGTCATCGTAATGTCTCGAGACACATCTCGAACATTTTATAATAATAATAATAATATATTTTACTATGACAAAACGAAATTGACAGTACAGACAAACTATCCCCATGGATACCAATAGAAGATGTGTCATGTATAAATGAATAAGGAAAATGTTTACAAGATCGCAACAACGAAAGGAGAGTGAGACTAGAAACGCACGCCCAACACCAACGCCTGTCTCGTCTAGCTCCGCGTCATCTGAGGAGGAATATGCTACTCCTCCGACCAGTAACGTGTCGAGCGACGAGGCCGAGCATCCGTCGCCCCCGCCGCCGTCGAGATCTGTGCGACGTAGAGGGCGACCCCCACTGCCGGTCGGCTTGGGGTCTGCGAGGCGCCCAGCCCCGCAACCGACTCCCGCTACCGGTGGAATAGTGCGTCGCATGCGCTGGACAGAAGATTTAAATATAAGCGTCATGCGCGCATATTATAGGGCTACAGAGGGAGGAACACAGTGTACTGCATATCGAACGCGAATGCTTTCTGAATTCCAAGCTCTTGAACCAGGTATCACCGTGACGGCTCAACGCCTTTCCGATCAGGTACGGATTATTCAAAATCGCGAATTTATTGAAAAATCTGTACTTGAGCGTCTGCGCCAAGAAGCACTCCCTTCCCCTGTCACTGGTTCCACATTATCTGTCACATATTCAGAAAATATTAATAATACATCTCAGTTACCAACAGATATGGAACCAGCTGATACTGTGGACGAAAGTGCTGAACCCCACGTAGTAGAGTCACTGAGGAGATATATGAACGATTCGCTTCAGGAGTTTCGTACTCTAGCTTTTCATTTGCGCCCTCGGCTGCCTCGTTTGCCCATGAACCGCCGAAATCTTGCCTTAATGGGAGCCATGGATGTTATTCTACCAGAATATTTGTCATCAAGTTCAAATCTCGTCGATACGCACACAATACTTTTTAGCGCTGCTGTGACGATTTGTCGCACGGCTGGTGTCAAGTTTCCGACAGATGTACCAGCCGAGCGACGAAGCCATACAAGACATAAACCAAAGTGGCAACAACGTATTGAGAGGCGTATCGACGAGACGAGGGCTCTCATTGGGCGATTGATTTGCTTCAGAAATGGCAACAGAAGACCGCGTATTATACGATACGTCGAATCTGCTTTTACAGGCACTGATTTTAATATTTTAAGAGCACATGTGCCACAAATAGATGAAAAGATTGACATTCTGAAGCAAAAGGTAGGAGTATGGGCTAACCGTATCCGACGGTACAAAGAACGCGTGGACAGATTCTACCTGAACCGACTCTTTCAATCTGACCAAAAACGGGTCTACAGAAAATGGGAGGAGGACACACAGCATGTACCGGCGGCTCCTGACTTACCACCGCCAAATGAAATACAAAATTTCTGGAAAGGTATCTGGTCAGTGTCCGTCGAGCACAATGAGGGTGACTGGATTGATACTGTCACACAGGCATATAACTTTCTGCCAACAATGGGAGAAATATCTATTACCGCTTTAGACATAGGTTGTGCAATTCGTAAAACGTTGAATTGGAAATCTCCAGGTCCAGACGGATTGCACAACTTCTGGCTAAAATGGTTTACCAAATGTCATGCCTGTCTTGCGGATCAATTCCAGGACGCTCTCGAGCAGTGTGCCCTCCCAGAATTCATGACAACTGGAATGACCCATTTAATTTATAAGTCAGGTAGTACCACGGAACCCAAAAATTATAGACCGATAACTTGTCTACCAACAATGTACAAGTTACTGACATCTGTTCTGAGAAACAAAATCTCAGATTTTATTTATTCTAATAAAATAATATCTGCGACTCAGAACGGATGTCGACCTGGGTCCCGGGGTACTAAAGAACTCCTCATAGTTGACATGGCTGTTTGCCAACAGGTACGCCGTAGCAGAAAGAACCTCGCAGTGGCATGGATTGATTATAAAAAGGCGTATGACTCTGTGCCCCATGCATGGCTCAGGCGAGTTTTACAGTTGCATAAAATTAATGCAACTTTATGCAACTTCCTGAACATGTGCATGGACCGCTGGGCCACACGTCTTTGTTATCCAGGTGGCGGACCTTCTGCTACTGGCGATCTTGTACAAATAAAGAGAGGTATTTTCCAGGGCGATAGTCTCAGTCCTCTATGGTTTTGCTTAGCTCTAAATCCCCTCAGTACATTACTGAGGGAGTTGGGGCTAGGCTATCTGCAGCTACGGAGAGGTGGTTCACGGATCACTGACCTTCTCTACATGGATGATCTAAAACTCTTTGCTCGCACTGAAACCCATCTGAGATCACTGCTAGATATCACACACAAGTTTAGTAGTGACATCAGAATGGATTTTGGTGTGGAAAAATGTGCAATCATGCGTGTAGAGAAGGGAACGGTGATAACATCAGATAATTTAAATTTGTCTGATGGGACAACCCTGCGCTCCCTCTCCGAAGGTGAAACCTACAAATACTTGGGTATGTCAGAGTGTCTAGGAATTAATGATAGGGACATAAAACACACAATTACTCAGCGGTTTTATGCGCGCCTGAGGAAAGTACTTAACAGTCTTTTATCAGGCGCGAATAAGACTCGTGCGTATAATGGGTGGGTTATACCCCTATTAACCTACACTTTTGGGATACTCAAGTGGACACAGACAGAGCTAGACGCCCTGGATCGAAAGGTACGGACGCTGATGACAGCGCATCGAATGCATCATCCTCGTTCATCTGTAATGAGATTGTATATCCCACGAAAGTTTGGCGGCCGTGGCATGTTAAATGCCAAGGACCTACACAATCGTGAGATATGTAATCTAAGAGATTATTTCTTGCAGGTGGATGGGGAGATGCATCGAGAAGTTGTTATGAGCGATAAAGGCCTAACCCCTCTCTCAATGGCAACCAAGGATTGGCGAAAACCTGTAGTTATGAGCATTCAGGATCGCATTACGACATGGAAGGGCAAGGAATTGCATGGTCGATTTTACCGGGCTCTCACTGACCCGGATGTTGACCATGCAGCTTCTGTACACTGGCTACGCTTCGGGGACCTCTTTGGGGAAACCGAAGGTTTTGTCTGTGCAATACAAGACGAGGTTATTAAGACGAACAACTATAGGAAATACATTCTGAAGGACGGTACGGTCGACATATGTCGGGCATGCCACCGTCCCGGAGAATCACTCAGACATGTTATCTCCGGTTGTTCTATGCTTGCTAACTCCGAGTATTTGCACAGACACGACCAAGTAGCCAAGATAGTACACCAGCAGCTTGCCCTGAAATATGGTCTTGTCGAATCTGAAGTGCCATACTACAGGCACAATCCACAGCCAGTTCTTGAGAACAGCCGTGCCAGACTCTACTGGGACCGATCTATTATTACAGACAGGACTATTCTAGCGAATAAACCTGATATTGTAATAGTAGATTGGTCGGCGCGACGTGCAATAATTGTTGACATCACCGTTCCACATGACGGTAATCTTGTTAAGGCCGAAAATGAAAAGTTGATGAAATATCGCGACTTGGCCTTCGAGATTGCCGACGTGTGGCGCGTGGATTCAGCGGTTATTGTTCCGGTGGTGATCTCCGTCCACGGATTAATAACGAAGAGCTTCGATCGGCACCTTAAGAAGCTCTCGCTTGGCACCTGGATTAAGAGTAAAATTCAGAAGGCCGTCGTACTCGATACAGCTCGTATTGTGCGCCGGTTCCTTACTTTGGAGTCCTAGCCGACACAGGAATAGGTCTAGGCCTCTCCTGTCTCGGTTTTGTATGCCGCTTTTTTATATTGTTATTTTTAACATTGTATTTTTTTATATGTATATATAGTTTTAATAATAACAATATAGATAAGTTGTGATAAAATGAATAAAAAGTATAATAATAATAATAATAATCTTTATTGCTTAAAACATGGTATACATAGGTCTTAAATTTAGTCTGAGAACATTCATGTTTTGCTAACGGAGAGATAGCATGCAACGATACAAATAATAAGCAAATTACCTAATTCTCATATCTTAAAAACTTCTCATGTCAAGAAAATCCTTTAAATTGTAAAAATTTTTTTCATTTAGCCATCCTTGTAATTTTGTCTTGAACAATTTTATATTTAACATTTTTATGTCATTTGGTATGTTGTTATAAATCTTTACACACATAGCTATACAATTTTTATTATATTTTGATAGTCTGGGATTATCGTCAAGTACAAGTTTATATGGGTTACGTCTACTTCTTGAGTGCACATTATCAGAAACATTTCTGAACAAATGTTTATGCTTGTGTACAAACATACAAACTTCGAAAATGTATAACGATGGAAGTGGTAATAAACCAAGCTTTTTAAATATTGGTTCACAAGAATCGTCTGGCGGAAGACCACATAATGCTCTTATACATTTTTTTTGAGAAACAAATGCTCTTTTCCTGTCAGTACTGTTACCCCACAGGATGAGTCCGTACCGTAATACAGACTCAGCATAGGCGTGATAACAAGTAATAGCTGTCTTAAGATTTGTTACATTTCTCACTCTTCTTAAAGCATACACAAATTTGTTAATTTTGTTAACTACAATTTCAACATGCGATTTCCAATCTAAATTTTGGTCTATGTTCACTCCCAAGAATTTAATTTGGGTTGTATTTTGAATTTTTTGGACATTTAGTTGCATACGATTTACACTATTTGCTAATCCATTAAATTGCATGTATTTAGATTTATCCAAATTAATTTTCAAATTGTTTGCATCTGTCCATTTAATAATTTTATCAATTGTCATATTAATATCATTTTCGTGGTCTTTAATAGTATTAGCGTTTTTGTCAGTTGTTACAATAATAGAAATGTCATCAGCGAATAAGGTACATTTAAAATTCGTAATGTCAATAATGTCATTTATATATAGTACAAACAGCATTGGTCCCAGTATACTTCCCTGTGGTACTCCATGTTTGTTACACCTATACTCAGATGAATAGGTTGTCATTTCATTATTTATGTCAATTTTGTTAATAGTTACACATTGCTGTCTATTTTCTAGGTAGGACTTTAACCATTTAAGGGTTGGTCCTCTAATTCCTAGACGTTCAATTTTTTTAATTAATATGTCATGCGAAACCATATCAAAAGCTTTTGATAAGTCGAAAAACAAAGCAGTAGTCCAATAACTGCTATTAATTTTAGTCAAGATAGTTTTTAAGACAGAAAAAATTGCTAGAGTAGTAGATTTCTGCTTTTGGAAACCATACTGTTCAGTGTTTATTAAGTTATATTTATTAGAAAATTCGATAATCCTTTTAAGCATACATTTTTCAAAAAGTTTAGATAAGATCGGTATTAACGTAATGGGACGATAATTTCCAATGTTATCCCTTTTACCATTTTTAAATAGTGGCTTCACAATTAATCTTTTCAACGCTGTTGGAAAAGTACCTGATGAAAAAGACAAGTTTACCAAATGTGTCAAAATACCAACCAGTTCATAAATGCATGTTTTTATGATTTTTGTATTGATGCCATCATACCCTTCGGAATTAGTGTTCTTTAACGATAAGACTTCCAATAAAACCTCATTTTCAGACATTGGTTTTAAGAACATAGAGTTACTTCTGGTATTTTGAGTAAAACTACCAGTTGATATATTGTTATTCGACTGACGAGTCGAATCCACAAAGTGATCGTTAAAAGCAGTGGCTATATGCACAGGGTCGCCTATGGTACTGCTTCCAATCTTTATCCTATCTATGTCCTGGGCTATTGGGTTTGATATTTCATTTTTAATCACTTTCCATGTTGCTTTACATTTATTGTCATTTTTATTTATAAATTGTATATTTGCGTTTTTTTTCGATCTAAAAATACATTTTTTCAATATAGTTGAATAAGTAGTGTACTTGTTCTTATTCAGCTCATTCTTATTTTTATAATAATTATATCGCAGCACACGTTTAAATCTACAACTTTTTTTTAATCCTTTACTTATCCAATTTTGATTATGTTTTAATTCATTGTTAATTTTTCTTCTTACTTTCGGAAAACAGAGATTGTAAAGCAAGCTTAAGAAATCGTGAAATTTATTAAATGCTGTATTTAGATCCGCTTCATTATAAATATCTGACCATGATAAATTTTTTAAACACTCCTTAAATTTTCGAATGTTGTCTTTACAAAAATCTCTTTTAAATATGTAGTAAGTGGATTTTGTTTTCACTTTATGCTCTACCGAAAAACTTAAGACTTGCGCTGTTTCATGGTCTGAAAGGTGCAGTGGCAAAACCTGAGCAGTTGCATCAGGGATATTGCTTAAAATGTGATCAATACAAGAAGATTTGCGTGTAGGGACATCTATATGAATTTTCAAATTATAATTTTGAGATAGACCCCGTAACTCATTAGTAAACTTTCCTTTTTTCATAGTATTTATGTTCAAATCGCCTGCTACTATTAATCGAGACTTTTTACTATATTTGCTTAACTCATATAGTAGGCTATTCAATTTATGAAAAAAATGATCTGGATTAGATTGTGGTGTTCTATAGACACAAACAACGATTAATTGATATGATGGAATTTCTATACCACAAGCTTCAAATACATTTTGTGTAGCAAACTTTTTAAGATTAGGTAATTCTTTATAAAGCAATCCATACTTTACCAGAATACAAGTTCCACCTCGCTGCTTGTCTCTACAGAAACTAGATGCTGTCTTATAATTGTTAATTTTTAAATAGCCTTCATGTCCCCTTTTCAGGAAAGTTTCTGACAGACATATAACATCTGGTTCGTTGTGCGCTTTTCTTAAATCTAACAATGTCATTTCTAATATTTCTTGTTTTGAAAGAACGCTGGCGATATTTTGATGGAGAATTTTGAATTTTGTGGTTTTAGAATTTTTAGCTTCGAAAAAACGTTTTTTTATTTATTACAGGAAAATAAAAAGGTATGGTACCTACGTTTGATTTTACTATTAATTCTTCTGAACACTTATTTGGAACTTTATTGGTCTTCTCATTTATTGTACTACTTTTACGGGTGAAATAATAAGGTATTGTGCGTTGTTTCAGATTATCTATGGTTTGTTTTACTATAGAACTTGGTTTATTACTTAACATTAGTTTTTTAAGTTCCCTAAAGTTCAAATACTTATTGTCATAGTCATTACAGTCAATAATATAATTAATTGATTTACAAATGTCAAACAGTTTCTTAGAATTTACAAAGCTACAATTTTTATATTCACTACACAACTTATTAATACTTTTATTTAATTCATTCACTTTCAGCAAATCATTATTTAAAACATTTATGACAATAATAGTGTTATTGAAGAAAAAATCTATTATAGACCGTAGCTGTGACAAAACAACTTGTATATTTTGGTCATTTTCTCCTACACATAAAATAAGTTTATCTTCTGGGTTTAGATGCAAAACGCGACAGTTTTTCAATATTTCTCTGGTATTTGCATTTGATTTAATTTCTGCAGTAACTTCATACTTCTCATATTTAGTTGAGTTTCTTGAACGCAAAATCAACGAAGCCAAACCAACACATTGCTGGCTTCCAAAAATCACAATTCTTCTTCTTGTTTCCTTTACCCTTTCCTGTGCAGTTGCTGTTAAAGGGCATACAGGCGTAGAAGATTGAACTTTTACATCGGATGTGTTCAATTTTTTCGTAAACTGTTCTATTTGCACTGTAAGCTCTGTGATCTCTTTATTAGCAATATCCAATTGTTGTTGTAGGTATGTAACTTTTTGTTGCAGGTGTAACAGTTTCACGTCCGTGCCGGACGTGTTTTTCGGCGTGTTTAACAACGAAGAAGGTGTAGAACATGGGCTGTTAGATTTTATGACATATTTTTTCTTTTTCGATGCACTACAACTAATCGTGTTCCCTGCTGGAGATGGATGACATAAGACTTTTAGTAGCTTGATTTCTGCTGTTAATTTATTAATCTGTCTGTTGAGATCATTGTTTTCAATTATGACATTTTCAAGCTCATTTTGTGTACTATGCAGATTTGATGTGAGTTGCATTATAGTCTCTTTCATTTCTTGTAGTGAGATTTTATCCGTTCTTTGTCCATCCATACTTCTTGAGAGTGGATCAGGTGAAAGAAATGACTCTTCTGAGGACTCACCTTCTGTGAGAATGTGAGAGTCATGCATCGGACTAATATGTGGGTCATTAGGTGACGATCGTGATTGCTCAATATTTGACTTCCTGTTGTCATTGTGTTTAGATATGAGAGCCTTTTTTGGAGTAACTTGCTTTTTTCGAGTCGTGACATTAGACTGCTCACTATTTGATGTTGGTGTGTTTTTAATGCACGTGTTACATTTCCATTTCTTTTTCGATTCACGATCCCGTAG
The DNA here is from genome assembly GCA_937001555.2 of Hypsopygia costalis. NCBI lineage: Eukaryota > Metazoa > Arthropoda > Insecta > Lepidoptera > Pyralidae > Hypsopygia > Hypsopygia costalis. The sequence continues at coordinate 9,693,873 of OW443343.2, read as the reverse complement.
TCCAAAAAGTTTTTTAGAGTAGCCAACACAATCAAATTCATATCTGCTGTTACACACTGAACATAGGACAGTATCATTAATATCAACAGAATTTTTACATTTATTACAATTAACCTGTATGGCGATTTTGTGGTCACCGATATTTGTTTTTGATGTAATTCGTTTAGAGGACATCGTAAGTACTCTTCTGATGTTGAGTGGTATTCAAAATAAAACAAAGGGTCAATTATTTCAAGCAAAAAAATGTTTCAGATTGAAATGAGCTTACTAAGCGTTTTGTTTTCACGATTTCTAGTGTAGATTACTTATTGTATGCAGAATTCGTCAATGTTAATATAATGATGAAATACCAAGTTATGTCAAATAAATATAATTATATGTCAGAAACAGCTCGAAACCACGCCTCATATATATATGCACAAATAAGCACATAACTATTCTTCATAATTATAATATTATTTCATACATAGTACATAGATATTCTTCTAATTAATCTTCGTAAAAAGCGTAAGTAAAACAGGTCATAAAAGTCATAGGTACTATGAGAAATTACGACATGAACATGTCAATCAATTCCAATCGCTTTCCTGTCGCTTCGTTCTTGGTAACGGCAATATCAGTCAGGTCTCGTACCACGAGTCTCAATAATCAGTTATGTCAGTTGCAACAGTATCGTTTTCCTATCGTAGTGTTCAGGGTAGCGGTGAATGAGCGGTTATTAATAAAAATTTAAGTCGGTAGATGTTGATGTTTGTATATTTTTTTAAGTATCTTAATTATATGAATTTCTAGTCATAAAATATGTGCACTTCTAGTTTACTACTGCATCTTATGGTGCTATGGTATAATTAAATGCTTTACTCACAGAATTCCTTGTGCAAACTCACTGTTTTGTATGATAACTCAGTTCATTTCCTCTGCAATTTTATTGTTTCCGTTTTCATATTAATTCTTAATTTGTATGAGTAGATAATACATCCACATTTTCAATTGCACTTGAACTTTCTTAATTTATTATTAAAGTTACTTTACAATGCTCAAATATATTTTTAAATAAAATAAGATACGGAGCCGTACTTGACTTGTTTGAGGCAGTGTTGCCAGTCTGTGACAGTTTTCATGTCATAGTGTTATGAACTTTATGGCAGTAGACATACGGGTCATCATTGCTTGCAGCGAAGTATGCGGCGACTATTCTAGAAGGTTCCATTCTAGATCGTTCGAGACAGGACCGCGACAGTATTATGCAAATAAAGCATATTCTATCTATCTATTTTACGTCTGACTTGAACAGTTTTGATGGTAAATTAAACTCTTTTAGAAGGATGAAAAAATATATTACAACTAGCTTCCACACGCGGCTTCGCCCACGTTTCATTTTTTTTTAATAAAAATCCTATGTCCTTCCTAATACCAACTTTGAGAATATGTGTAGAAAGTTTCATGATGATCGGTTGAGTACTTTCGGCGTGAAAGCGTAACAAACAAACTCACATTCACATTTATAATATTTATAAGTCATATATAATGTAAATTATTAAGTAGGGATTAAAGTTACATTAAAGAAATACTATAACTTTTGATACGACATAAAAAAATATGTGTGACATCATGGTCTAGTAGCCTTTTGTATGGAGTGTTGTCAGAAACGCAACGGGAAAGTCCAAGATTGTGATTTTCCAAGTTACTTATCATATGTCGAGAAGATATTATGCTATCGGAATAATTCTTTGTCTTGTTATATTACTGTGACGTCCTTATATAACAAACCCAAAAATTCTCATAATTTTTTTACATCACAAAATTGAACGAATGAAATCAAGTATACAATTTTCAGTCAATTCATAATACAATTTCTATTATATATGTATATATATTTGCTGATTGCAAGCATATCATTAATAATTTCATATTTTGTTTAACTTTCGGTCACAATTCGTTATAATTCGCTATTATTTCGTGAATAATCACGAAATAATAGTGTTAAGTCGCCTATACACGTTGGCCGAGCCTTGCCGAGTGATGGCAAGCGCCAACATGTAGACAGCCCATTTGCTTTGCCTTGTCATCACTCGGTGTCGCTCGCCTAGTTGGCCGAGTGAAGCCAAGCGCCAACGTGTGTCATTTGGCGACACTCGTCTTCGCTCGCCGTCACTCGTGATAGCTTGCCTCACTTCGGAGCGCTGTCGGTTTTTGTCCACAAGTCAAAGGCGCTCGCTCGCCTGTGCTCGGCGAGTGGCGTCCATACGTTTGTATACCCGCCATTACACGGGTGACATCCATAGCTGTCAAACGCGTATAATGTGATAATATCGCTCACTAGTAACGAAGATACTTTAAAATTTTTGGAGTATTATCAAAATTAATCCATAATTTTATATTTTTATTATTTTCTTTTTTACCACTAGTGTGGTATACACTGAGATATATTTTTTTATACTACGTCGGGGGGTGGCAGAGAAGCATATGGCCCACCTGATGTGAAGCGGTTGCCGTAGTCATATTAACGCTTGCAACATAAAATATAGCTCGCGCGCCGCCATCCCCGCTGCCAACGCAGCAACTCCTTCCTTTCTGGTGACCTCACTCACTCGCAGGAACACAGCAACCCTCAAGGAAATTGTTCTTTGACTGCGGTATTCTGTGAGATAGAGGTACTTCCCCAGTCGTACAGCTTAAAAAATACGCTACTCCCTACCTCTCTTTTCGCCAGAGCCTCTTCTGTTAGTCAGCAGGGTGCACCACGTGCAGGTGAGGTTGACTTTGGCTCAAGGATGTTTATAAACTACTCACACCCCAAATAATAGTTATATACTACGCTCATTAAGTAAATAGCCGAAGCTGCAGTAACTTCAATGTCGACGTCCATAGTGTCTCAGTGCACAATTAACACTGACAGTGGCCAACGTGTGGGCACCTCTACTAACACTCGTCTACATTGGCCGCTTGCATTGGCACTCGTCGCACTTGTCCAACGTGCGGACAGTAGCACTTGCCTTGTACCCATTTGCCGACGCTCGCGCTGGCCTACACTCGGCCAACATGTATAGCGGACTTTAGAATCTACCAACCACACTTTTTATTTTGTTATAGAGTTCTCTGCGGGCTTCAGAAGCTGACAAGCGTCGTATGATGGATCGTATTATGAAACTGGAAGATGAATTGAGAGTTTTAAGGGTGGTCAGTGGGTAAGGTTCTTTTTATCTTTTTAATACAAATCACATTAAACAATTGTGGCATTATTATACTTATATTTTTTATTTTTAATGCCTGTAGTTTACGCGTTATTATCGTTTGCGATTCATCACTGTCTACAATAATATTTTGTGAAATAGTACCTACTCTCCTAAAACGATTTTATTTTCGGTTATCTGTAGTATATAAAGTGGCAGATTTTAATATATTCTTTATTGCTTGATGTTTTGATGGCGTGCAAATGTATACATTCGAGAACACTAATTAAATTATTAAATTGAAAAAAAAAAAAAAATAAGTTAAGTATTAAATTAATAACATGTCAAAAAATATAAATGTCAATAATGTAATAAGTTGATGTCGGTTTCATATAATGTCATGCTTACAGGATAAAAAGTCACTTAATGAATAAAAACATTTGTCTTTTAACCAATTCGTTAATCTAATTTTAAATAGATTAACGTTTAGTTCCCTTATGATTTTTGGAATTTTATTACCATATAGAAACAGTTTTTTTTTGGTATAGCGTTGAATTTGCGTTGGGTAACTGTAATTTCGTTGGATCCCTGTACAAATGCTTTTTACTTTCATTCGCTTTTTTAAATATTTCTGGATGCTTTTTAACAAATATTCCAGCCTCCAGTATATACAAAGACGGCAATGTTAATAAACTCAACTTTTTGAATAGAGGTCTGCACGAGTCCATTACATGAGCTCTACAAATAGCTCGAACACATTTTTTTTGTGTGATGAAAGCTTTATTAAAAAGAGTTGAGTTACCCCACAACAGTATCCCATAGCGAAGAACTGAACCAACGTATCATGTTGTGGTCTCCTGAAAGACTACTTGTAATAATGAGCAATGTTAGCCCATTTCAATTTACCACCTTCTATACTTTTTTAGTCTGTTGCCAGACAAGCATATCTACAGACCACCTGATGTAAAATAATCACCGTAGGTTAGACCAAGGCTGGTCAATCCCAGGCACTCAGGTCACAAAATGGTCCGCAGAAGCATTCAAATAATGCGCCCCTGTGCACCAACCTTTCGGTTATATCACAGGATCCCGAATCTGTCGCCCAGTAAACCAACCAGAGAAGAGGACCTTTACGCGCACCGCCATCACGCCCGGTAAACCAACCAGGCACTCAAGCAAATTGGAAGCAGGTCTTACTCCATACGTCCACATGTCATAACTCATTCACAGAGACAACGATCATCAATGCCATTATTATTTGGCTACGGTATTCTGTGAAGTACTTCAGGCGGCTTCGATATGCTCCTTCTGTCCATCAGAACCTCGTTTGTTAGACGGCAGGGTGTCTTGAACGTGTATTAATTGTATTATTATTGCTACAGATTAGAATCTAATGAGAGCAAAGTATCGAATGGTAACATCGAAGATGCAGAGTCTGAACGCTTTCGTCTACGCAAGGAAGTCGCGGACATGCGCAAAGCGAAGCTGAACTCAGAGGAACACGCGCTCAAGTAAGTTGTAGGTATAGACACTGTTTTACTTACGATTCATCTTGAGAATATGTTTTGATCGCATGCTTTGTGGCGATCAACCCACATAATGAGATAATGATGGGAGACCTTTATCTCACTCTTGAGATACAGGTCTCCGCTCGAATCGGAAGGGTTTTAGATCACGTTGCTCAACTGCAGCTTGGCGGAGACCAGTGTTTTAAAGCCGCCGGAAAGCCAGTGACTCTGCTTAATTACTGTCATCTAACGACAACAGCCAGGACCTTACGGGGCTTAACGTGCCCTTCCAAGTATGAAGAAGCTCGAGATAAATAAACCGATTCCTAGACAAGCTACGGTCGAACTTGCGTGATGGATTAGACTGACACGCAACGACGCCATCGAGCTCCTCGATGCTTTGTACTGGCCAATTAAAGTTTCGGATGTAGAGAAAATATAAATTCTATACCACACAGTAAAACTATCTTAGTATACGAGCTCGGTGGCGTAGCGGTCAATGACGCAGCTTCGACACTAACGCTCGTGGGTTCGATTCCCACATAGGACAAACATTTGTGTGCATGAACATGTCTGTTTGTCTTAGTCTGGGTGTTTTCTATGTATCATAAGTATGTATTTACAAAAAAAAAATGTATTTACGTATGTTTATCAGTTGTCTAGTACCCATAACACAAGCTTCGCTTACTTTGGAGCTAGATGGCGCTGTATAATTTTTCTGACAATATCTGACAAATATAACGCTGTAGCCCATTAGGTAACTAATTTACGGCTGACTTCGAATTACTTATCGGCTAACTCTAGCAAGTAATTGGAGCAAATCGACCGTTGACTGAATTAACCGGTATGCTTAGCTGTCTCAAATCGCGTACAGTACGCGTTGAACGCGCCATCTAAAATATATAGATGTCAAACAATGAGCTGTAGCTTATTGCTTAATGCGGGCGCATGCACACCTCGAACACCCTATATAAAAATATATATAATAACTTTAACTTTCAAAGAAGTAAAAATCATGAACCGTTCCAGACTGGAACGCCTAGTGACTCAACTGCGTTCGAAATTCAAGAGACTACAGATAACGAACGGCCCAGATTCACTACCGAGCGACGCCGAACACGAACCGAACGCTCGTGCCCGTCGAACAAGCGTCAACTCTTCGAACAACTCAACTGTCGTCTTCGGCCCTGTCACGGACTTGTAGCGAACAGAGCCTATGGTTGTGGCTTGCACGATAGCCACTGATTTATTCTGGTCTTTAATGCATAAGTTTCAATGAAAAATAGACTTTGTCTCCTACAATTTAAAGTATATTAGGCCTAAAAACCACAGAAATGTATTTATTCAATAAGCGTCATCTTGGTTTACTATATTCACAGAATCTCGGGAAATTTTAGGTTTCATTGTGTTTCCAAAGAGCTTTGGAGACGGTTAAGCTGTTTGACATCAGTCAAGTAGATTTATTTTGTTTGTTAAGCACGAGCGATCAGGCAAAGGAAGCAAATTGATTTTGTGTTCATTCATCAGATCAGACTCAATAGATTCCGCATGTACAGCTTAAGGTCACCACGCATCAATGAATATTCATTTAAAACACAGAACCTGGGGGCCTACTGCTAAATTAAAATTCGAAGCTTCGAGCGAAGTTCGGAAGGTTTCAGATCCACGGCTTATAACAAATATTTGTCGCCTGGATCGACGTGTTCAGCATCGACCACACTTTAAACTTGCATATCATATATTTAATTAGAGTGTATGGGCTCAAGTTGTACTGGATACAAACAAACTGGTGCACATCGATAATGTTTTGGAAATAGTCAATTACATTAGACGGGACGTTTGATTAGGTGACCTCAAACGAGTAAAATATTCGCGGTTTTAACTGTAATGCAATCCAAATTGCGGTCTTTTCCTTACTTTGATTTTTGGTAAACATTTTTTACTCCAGAAACAAAATTTATAAGAAAAAAAATGACGTGATTTCAAGCGGCGTGACCGTCTCCAAGTGTCAAAAGATATCCATATCATTCATTGTGTATTTTACTATTTTTTTCATTTACTAATTTATTGTGTGATTAGGTTTGTGTTTATTTTATTTAAATGACTATTCACGAAAAAGTGATTGACATTAGATCTTTTTATTTCTGTACTATCGACGAAATATTATAGTTGATTATATTATTCATTTATATTTATTATTGAACATTAATTTATTGCGTATGGTATTAGTATGGTTCTCCTAATTATGTATTTCACTGAATTTAAACTCATTGTGTGTTATTTTAATTTCTTTATGATCAACGAAATATTTTGAAATAATGGTTGCCTTTATTTTTATAATGTCCTGTAAAACCACATACGAAAAGACCTTTCAATAGAACTCAGCTATGTTGTCAACAAGTATGGCCAACAGACATTTGTGCCAGCTTTTCTACGGCCTTAGTGATGTGGATACAAGCCATTTTCTTTTCCCTCACGGACAAATGTTTTATCTGCCTAAAACAACACTAACTATCCAAAGACAATACAGACGTCGATGAAAAAAAATGTCATAGCAGTTTGACAATCACCATTAATGTTTTTATTTAAATTATAACATAAAAACTGAGGGGCAATTCTCGTAATCAAAATATAGTCAAAATTCAGTTCCGATGGAGTCTCGATCTAACAAAAGGTCCAAATTACTATTCTCGTATCACAATATGAAACTTCAAAGTTTAAATATGACCAAAAAAAAAAACTATGCATATTATTTTGCCTACAATTTTTCTCGTCAATTCACAATTCAATCTCGATTCGGTCAACGTTCATTCTACGATCGTAAAATATATATGAGAATTAACTTTCAGATTTTCCGTGTCTAAGTTTTAGAATCATCTTTATTGAAAAAAGACATACTGCACCGACTCAAAATAAGACTTGATGAATGGTCGGTCGAAATGTGAAATATGATCAGAATTCATTTCAAAGTGAAGTTATTATTGATTAAAAGTGATAAATGTCGTTTGTTTACATTATTGCTGATTTCTATTGAAAGAGACCGTACTATTTTTAGAATTGTAAAAATAGATATTTTCTATGTTCCCAAAATATACCTTTAATCTCACTTTTCCAAAAAAAAGTTAATGTAAAATTGAACACTATACGTGAATTCATTCTAAAAAAGTACGCCTGTAGTAGTTCATATTCCTTATCTCGTCTAGCTATTTAACTCGTGACCCTTGATCTACGGAAAACCTGTGTTTTACACGGATAATACTTCTTATTAGGTGACAGGCCTAAAAATCCGTTCAGCAGTTACAGAGATTTCCTCAACATACAAACTTTGCTCTTTTGACATAACAGATTAAGGTGAGAAATCTCACGCTATATAGTTTCATTTTTTTTGCAATTCGCAAAATGGCATGTTTCTGTTAGACATTATGGGAATAGAGATAATAAGTTGTATATATAAAAGTTTAATATAAGTATCTCTGATATTCGAAGCTCACAAATACAGAAATTGTAATCTATTTAGTATCTAGAACTAAATCCATTTGCTCATAACATGTGATTATGTTGTCTCAAGACTAGTTGTTAAGTCAGGTGCTGGATTTAACCCCTCCGTCATTTTGCATTACATTATAATGTTATTTATTTTTAATATAATAATCAATTGATATTTCAATGTTTTACGGGCATTAATGTTCTTCAATATTGTGATCATTGAAAAAAATTTTAGTTCGTGAAAAGGAGATTAAAAAGTAAATCATGCTCTTTGTCTGTCCAGATGACTAAAGTATTTTTACGTCATTAAAGGCAACGTTAAAAATGTTGTTTAGTAATATCGTGCAATATTGCTAAAAGGTCGCGCGATATCACATATGTGTCTTCTTGAGGGTCGACAGCGATTTGTCGCCTAATGTTTATCTACAGTCTCGAATGGCCTAATTTGTTAAATTGCTAACTCATGAAATGTCTCGATTTTACGAAATTTTAAAGATTAAACATAATTTGAGCAAAAGCTTTTTATTTATTTTCTTACCTCCGCTTCATGATCTATGATTTTTTTTTACTATTGAACCTAATGTGCACTAATGTGTTAGAAGTTCTGATATTAATTTTGATTTATTCGGTGTATTGTTATTTTATTTACTTTCTTGAAATACAAATTGTTTTCTTAGATTTTTTTTACATTTATTTTACATGCTTTCTTTATGAATGAGAACAATCACTATAAATGTAACAGTAAGTTAAAATCGTACTAATCGACATTTGAACACACGTAACTCAGCCAAATATGCTTATGCTCAATGTAAGCGACATCTACTAAATCGTAGTATTGTTTGCAAAGAATTTGATTACTTATTTTACCAAAAAAATGCACAAACCTAGAACAAAATGTGGCCATGTAACGATTACGTCAAATTTCAATATTTGATTGCTCGCTCCACCGAAATTGATATTACACATAAATAAATTATTACATTAAAGGGGAACCTTTCCACAGTGTTCGCTGGGGCTACACAAAGAGACAGCACTAATTACTTGCTCAGTGTGAGACGTGAAATCTATATTTTTTTCACACAAAATAACTTCGTGGAAATAAATTGTGAACAATTTGACGTCACTTCCAGAGGGAATCTATCGAGAGAAATTATTTTGATTTAATCCTACTTAATGACTTAATAACATATCGAATAAACAAGCAATTGTTGGACAAAAACCCTATTTTTTTATTACATCATTTGTTTTGATTTGACATTATTTCGATTACAATATTATTGTCTTGAATACGATGTGATTGTATTTTGTTTCGGAAGTAATTCTCAGTGCTAAACGTATGAAACAGTGTTCGCGATGCAGGTAGGTACTCATGCGTGTACGAGTATCAAATGGATCGTTTGTGCGAAGTTTACTTACTGAATACTCATTATAATTGACTGTATCTACTCAGTCGCAATATTATTTATTCTCGTCTATTATTATCGTACATGATATTCCTCATAATCACACACAAGATAGTTTGTTGTTTCGTTTAATATTTGCCCACCCATTTAAGCGTACACGGAGCGTTTTTGTTGGCATTTGCAATTTTCGTCCAATTCGCTTTTCACGCCTCGGCATTATGGCGTTTTAATAAATATTTGTATACATTGTATCGGTCAATGTTTTCTTTGACATGTCACATTCAGCAGTACAAATCGATCGATTATCTGTTCGTGGTATTTCTTACCCAGTTTTGGTAGTAAATATTAAATACTCAACGTTGTATCATATTATTGTTGTCACAATGCGTGGCGTGATCAAATAAAAAAAAATCTTCCATTGCGCTTCCATTACACAAGTTTTGTTGATTAAATTGATATTAATCTCACTACATATGTTCATTCTCTGTAGAAAAATATTTCTTAAATCATTTAACTTAGACCTTACTTTTCCTTATTACTTTATAGGTAATCATCTTGGTGCCCATATACTTAAAAACTATCAGAATTATAAAAAGAAAAAACAATTTCTATAACTTTATTTTTATAACATTATCCGTCTATTTTGTGTTGTTATTCATATTTACATTACATTCATAGTTACATTATATTTTGTAGGGTTAGTGAATATCTTATATGTCGTGCTCACTTTTGTGATTTTAGTTTGTTTAATATGATATCGAATTTATTACTCAACAATTTTAAGTTCGTGTGCGTGTTATGTGCCTATTTTAAATTTGATCAAAGTGTGATTTTGTTTTTATTTTCAATTACAGTACTTGACTATTAATTTAGCAACATCAAATTCTAAGTACGCACTACAATAAAGTAAATAAATGAGTGTCTCATTTATCCTTTAAATCAATATGCTAAGTTAATTTTCAAGTATGTATGTATGTAGTAATTAATATTTAAAAAAAATGTACACCTGTATTTTACAACTACTAATTACTAATTGTTTCTAATTTGTAATATTCGTTAGTGACGTTTTCGTATTTTTTTACATCTTAGATTTAAAAAGGGACAACAGATTTATTATCTAGCTTGTTGAAAGGGATTTAGAAAAATTAACCAATAGGATTTATTTACTGGTCACTCTTTTAATTACCAACTAACCACCGATCAATCTTAGCATAGACTGATTTTACTAATTTATTTCCTTAAATAAGTAACATACCAAATTGGAGATTGATTTACTAACTATTCTTAAGACTTTATTTATTAAAATGTCGTTTGTAATTAAAATAACTTTGTAAGTAGAACGCGGAGCGAGTCTGGGAATTTATATTAAGGCGGCGTAACTGTCTCTTATTTCGAATTTTCAAACCAATTTTAATCGATATAATGAATGATGAAATAAATTAGGTGCTGGTAACATTTTTTTTTTCATACACTTCATTGCGTATGGTTATCGAATAAAACGTGGATTGGCTACGAAATTTGAGGTTTACGCCATCTTAATTTTAATAATCTTGTCAATAGAATTTTTACCTAGTGTATTAGTCGTTAGTACATATTTCACTAAACGTTGCATTATTAATTTACGAGATATAGTAGGAAACACAATAGAATACTAGATGATTTAATAATATGAACAATAATCATTCAATACATAGGTAATCATATTTTTTATAGTTATACGAGTATATTCGCAAAATACATTGAAAATTTAATGAATGAGAAGTAATTTGATATTGAAGCCTTAGATATCATTATAATTAAAAAATAATAAGTTTTTAAAAAAATTGATGGAACTTGTTAAAAAAAATGTACAATACATGTACATTTTTTTAAAATGTACAATACATGTACATTTTTTTTAAATAATAAACATTTTTTATGCTGTACAATTAATTAATAATTGTTTTAAATTAAAATTCATCACATACTCATAATACCTACAATATCCTAGTATATACTGGTGTTTTGAAGTAAGTAACGTATTGATTTGCCTTTTATTTTGTCATGTACTATATAATATAGTACATGACAAAATAAAATAAATATCGTTACTATATCTTTTATCTAAATATTGACAAAATCGCATCAAAATATCTCATAAATTAACAAAAATATTTCCAAAAAAAAGTGGTGTTTTTACTTGTTTTTAATAATCTCTGTACTAAAACGTATTTCCTGTCAACACTAAATGAAAACATTAAACCCGTTTTAGCGATGCAACATTAGTGAAAATGCACATGCAAAATTTATAGAGATAATTATGAATAAGATACAACCGATCCACAATCTAAGTTTAAGAACAAAACTGTCACATATTTCAATCGATCCGACTCAGTGGGCATATGTAGTTTTTTTTTTATATTTGTAAAGATTTTTCATTTCAAGTTTCATACTAGCCTATTTCGAAATTACTCTGTATATCAACTTGTGTACTTGTAACTATGTGTGTAATTTGTATAATCAAAATTTAAATTAAAAATTAACGTAATATCACTTATGTAACAAAAAGCAATAATGATTGCCAAAATTACACGTAAGTGTCAAATAATCACACTCAGATATTATACCGCAGATATATTACTACTAGTCTGTATTTCTATATTAAGAATTTTTAACCCTTTGCAACTGGCATGCCTGGCAGTGTCTGGCAGACCCCATGACTTGACAAAACCGTTCGTATCTTTTCTTATTTAAAACTTGCCATTTTGATAATTAATTATGTAGCATATTTTATAATGGATATATTGATAATGGATGGAGAATTCACGACAAGTTACTGAGCTCATATTGCTAGGATAATGTCAAACACACTGCACGCAGGTCTTTTATTAGAAGACCTGCGTGCAGTGTGTTTGACTTTAGATTATTAACTAACAAATTTTGTTTATATGTCAAATTAAGTATTATACTTTTCTTTTCGTAAAACAAAATTGGTACATAAATAATTATATAGTTTACTGTCTTCTACTCGCGACTTCACCACGCATGAATAAAGTACCTACTGGTATAAAAAGTATCATGTTTATTCGAGATCTTATTCTACGTGTATACCGAATATCGCCAAATCCGTTCAGCTGTGACTGAATAAAAACAACCATAAGTACATTCATCTATCCTCTGAAAGTTATTATATCATAGGATTTATTAAATATCAGTTTAAATAGAAAATTTGTCCTACAGGTCCGTAACATCCGCCAGGCACTCGAAGGGTTAAATACTGTAGTGTAAATATGTGAAGCCGTCGAATTATATTGGTATAAAGCTATACTTTACTCTTTGTTCAAGCGTCCAACAGATTTGAACGAAAAGTATGAAGAAGTGCGGACAAATGGGTACGAAACTCATTTACTTTTTAGTATCCGCTCAGAAGCTCATTTTTGTTCAAGTAGCAGAGCTAGTGTACGACATACATAAACATATATTTTCGATTGAGTGGAGCGAGCGAGAACATTTGGAATTGAATAGGCTCCAAAATCACTAAACCGATTTTGATTAAACTTGTCACAAATACCTCGACATGCTTGAGATTTATGTCGAAAAAAAGATTAAGATCGATCATATCCTTGAGGAATGATGATCAAATACATTTTCCATTGAAATCAATGGAAAACGTACTCTCAGCGAATCTACTCGCTCCACTCTATCTCAATTTCGGCCCCGTGGGCTAGAATCCGGCCTAGTATTTTGATGCCAAATAACATTATGGAGATACCAATATAACACGGCGGCGTTTAAAAATTATTGTGCCTTGCGCGTAACGTGTCCGCCCATTGTAAAGAAATAAACTACTAGTAGTGTATAGTACTATATATTAGTGTACCTATTCAGTTATATATTCATTGAATATATGTAATTCCTAACTACTTTAGTGTAATTGTTGCAAAATGCAAAGAATTGTTGCAGAATAGAAGTGTCCCACTGAAAAATGTAACTATAATACTCATGTTTTAAAATACAATCTGATACACTGAACATATTGTATCCATTGATGGTTATGACTTGATTTAGAAACTAAACTAAATACGACGTAACGTAATAAAATAGATACGTAATTTTTTGAAAGAAATTTACTTGTAATGTTACAAATTCTTGATATAAAAAACAATAATTGAAAATCACATCTCGGAACTGTGAAGGTTATATGCGTGCTTATGGTTAGCCTCCATCCCGCCTGAATACAGAACAGGAATATCCTATACGTATGACAAATTTCACCCAAATCTGTTCAGCCGTTTACGTGGTGGGTTGTTCAACTATGCCGGAGTTTTTGATACAAGCAGGTACAGATTGAATGTAATTAGGTGTTTTACGCCAAGCCGAGTCACCATTGTATATAAGTTTACCATGTCTTAACAATAATCTATTTTGCCTACAATACGGCAAAATGCCAATAAGCGCCATAAATGCCCTAAAAATGCCTATGTTTTGGGCGAATAAATAGTGAATTTAACTATATATAAAATTTATGGACACTTATTGGACTTTTATAGAAAATGCGCGACATTTTGCCCATCTCTAAACCATCAAGGGATATTTTTCTTTAACAAAAAAGTAGTTACTAAATTGTAATGTAATTCTATGTATTTATAATACACTTTTTTTCTGATTATTTAAATATAAATTTAACATTATTATGTATCAGTTTCGAAATGGTTCTAAAAGTTTGTATTAAAATTAATATTGTTCTTTGAAATCCGGATATTGTCGAAATATCTATATAAATATTATCCAATAACAGCACTTTATTTTGCACGGAAGTGGATGCCGGATCTTCACTGCCTGTTTGTTTACTTTGAATACTCATTACACTGTGTTGCAAATATTTACTTTCACTAAATTGATTGTTATTACGGTGAAATAAAGGGTTTAAATAAATTATTCTGATTATAATTTGGAAATTTTATTTTATTATCCTTCTTTATTTATAATTAAACCTTACCTTCGGGCCTACATAACATCCCAATTAGGTCCATTTAATACTAGTGGTACTTCAGGTTAAAATCCAAGGTATCTACAAGACCCCGCGGCAGATCACCCATACGATGGACAAACCAGACAAAGTCTGCTGTGGGAGACCCTTTTCATAAGTGTACCAGGGGTCCTACTGCCGAAGTTGAAGCCGATTACCGGCGAATATTTTGATTCGAAAAATAGGTGGTATGTTTTAGTTATTGACAAACATCTTTAGCTTAGTCGGTAGAGCTCCAGGCTGTCTACCAGCTAAGGTAAACACAGGTACCATATCAAACCTAAAGTTTGATATTAGCAATTAAAAAATCCGATGTTAATTGGCGTCAACTTCGGCGGTAGGACCCCTGCCCCGCTAGCCAAGTGAAATTCGTAGCGTAACGAACGTTAGATAGATCACGTGACATTTGTCAATTCTCATACTAAAATGTTCGATTTTGACAAATGTTACGTGAATCTAACGTTCGTTACGCTACGAATTACACTTGGCGGGGGTGCTTCCCGTTGACCTAGAACTATGAAATTTGGCAAGTAACATCGTTATAGACTACAAGTACAGGAATAAATCTCAAAACTATACATTTGTAAATTGATCTTAATAAATAGGGGGTCTATATTTTTTATAGGGTGTCGAAATTTCAAATTGAAACTGCTAGTTCAAATGAGGTATCATATGAAAGGGCTTGATGTACACATTGCAAAATATATTTTATTTCTTTTTTTCGACGCATTATTTCTTATTTATAATGAAAAATATCAAACTTAATGATGATACTACGTAGCTACGGAACCCTCGGTGGGCGAGTCCGACTCGCACTTGTCCGGTTTTTTTATACAAGCATACGGCCCGCCCGATATAAAATCACATACACGTATGAACGCCTGTAACACCAGGGGCATTACGCGCGTTGCCGACCCTGTAAAAATCTCTTCACGCCGTTTTTGAATGACCCCATGCCGTGCTCTGCAAAGCATTGTATAAAAAAAAAATAAGTGGGATAAAAAAATGTTGGATGTGGTAGAGTAGTTCTAGAAATGGTCACTCCAATACTGGCCGCGGCGGGAGCTAGTTCTATTCTTTACCGAGATTATGTAAGGCCTGTGTATCGCTGGGGAAAATTTATTCAAAAGTACCGGATGCGGCATAATAGTTGCTATCATTGCGTTTGGTAGGGGTTTGGTATACTAACATGTAGATATTGGTAATGTGATGGGCAATTAAATGTACTTACTTCAAATATATAAAAATAGAATTTTCTTTCTCGAATTTTTTATGGTAGATTTAGGTTGAGAAACGTTACAATTAGCCTGATTTAAACTGATTCCATAGCTTTTTGTTTTTATACTTCGTCGGTTGACAAGCAAGCATACGGCACACCTTATATAAAGCGGTTATCGTGGTTTATATAATGTGTCAGATACGACCTCAACGACGCTACATACCGTAGATTTATGATTAATGGACACCTCTATCAAGCATTCAAGCATAATCTACTGTGTACAAGCACGTACATGATTAATTATTTCATAAAGCCGCACCACAAACATCTTTATGCGTTAATAATGACCAGTTCAATTGCGTTTTAACCCCGCGCCGGAACTAATTTATTCGAGAGCAAGCAACAAACTATTGTTTCCATTATTTTTGAGCGATTTCAATAAAAACAGAAAGCGCAAAGGGCGCGCCCGAGCACGCGCGGGCGCGTGCCGGCCGCGTGCCGACGCCATCTTGCTTCGCCATCTTGCGCGATGGGTGGGAACTTCCGGAGGAAAACGCGTCATCAATTGTGGGAAAACTTGTCGAAGCATCGTTTGTAGTTATTATGTGGTGCAACGAGTTAAATATTCATGGTGAGACCGGTGAAAGTAAGTAGCTAAACCCCTAGTTTTTTTGCAGACAGCACTTTTGCAACTATGGCTCATTCAAGTGCTTATAAAAAAATAGTTTATGTTGTTAATAGTAAATAATAAAATCCATTTCCTATATTTTAAAATATAAAATAACTGCATAATCATTTGGGTCATGTTCTGTCAAAATGTAAGTTGCCTTTGTATAATTTTGAAAGCAACATTATCCCAGTATATTATTTTTTTTTTACCTTAATCGAAAAATTACAAAACAATAACATCTACATTTATAGTGAACAAGGCCGAGAGCTATTTTAAGAAAAAAGTACCTACCTACTTACATAAATTATAACACTTATTATTATGATCTATACCCACTTAACTTTTATCTGGGACTTTAATGACAATATAGTTTTACGTATTTGCTATTTGCCCTCATCACAGCTGCAATTTTACGGCCGCAATTATTCTGAATATTTCATAGGTTCACGCAGACATCGTAATCAAATATTAACGGCACAGGACAAATTGGGCACAAATCAATTCGACGACGCGACCGACTCGCGGCTGCGGCAGCGCTAAAAAGCTCGACCTCATTATTGAACATGAATTAATCACACTTGTCGATTGTTCTATAGTGATGTGCTGTTAAACCCTACTATTGATTAAAGAAATTGGCCTGAGGTGCCTAATTAGGTCAGATAGGTATGTTTTTTATTCATTTAGTGATAATTATTGCACATTTTTGATAACCAGCGTTTGTCCGCGGGTTAGCCGTGAGAACCTAGTACCGATATACCTAAAAAGTTGCCCATGTTTTTTATACTACGACGAGTGGCAAACGAGCATATGGCCGGGTTACGTGAAGTGGTGATGGGTAAATGTGAAGTGGTTACCGCAGCCATACATGTTTTCAGCATGAAATTTAATAGCTCGCGTGCCGCCACCGCCGCTGTCAAGGCAGCAACTCCTTCCTTCCTGGTGACCTCGCTCATTCGCGGGAACGCAACAACCCTCAAGGGAATTGTTATTCAGCTGCAGTGTTCTGTGAGGTGGAGGTACTTCTCTAGTCGGGCAGCTTTTAAAGTACTTAATATCCATCTTTTTGCCACAGCCTCGTTTGTTAGTCAGCAGAGTGCACCACGGACGTGCAGGTCTTTAGTTCATAGATGTTAAGGAACACTTACACCCCAAAATCAACCCCATATATCCAGATTCTATTGCCTAATTTAGATAACCCACTAATGATATATTTTTATATTATAACGTACCTACCTATTCAATTTGACATAAAAATATTTTTCATCGAGGAAACGGATGGCCGAGGGCCGACTTCCTTTTCGTATGCTCTAACTATATATTATTTTGTCTAAATGGCTCAATAAACATGAAATTCGTGTATATGAAATACCTGAAATCCAGGCACCTCACCACCCTCTCCAAAAGCAAGTCGAGCCTCGTACGCTTCGCTCGCTCGGCTTTTGTTGTTGGAGGTTAACCTAACATTGCAACCACTCCTAACCAAAACTATCTACTTTTGCCTGTATAATTCTGTTATAAGTGGTTTTTACCAACGTCCTTAGTCTAAACTATTTCTCACTAATTTTTCAAGTCAAAAGTTGTTTTGAAGATGAGCTACCCGAGGTTTAACTAGTCAAACCTAGAAGCGCCTAGATTTTGGGTATTGACTATAACATATATATTAAAGTCATCGCAGTATTTTTTTTATACTAATCGTGTGGCAGATAAACATACAGCTCGTCTTATGTGTATATTAACGCTCGCAACATGAAGTTTTAGGATCATTAATTTATTCACGCTGAAAGAAATTTTTACAACCAGTCTACTCTTTAGCAACTTCTGGTAGGCAAAGCTACCAATCATTGTACACTGGTTTTATGATATCTTCACAAATAGTCGATACTCGATATGTCGCTGATTGCACCGCCCATCTCTAGCAATGAATATTGTATATTGCAATTTGTATAATTTGATTAAGCCCCACCTGTGTGGCGGTGGACGGGGGTCGCCATAAGCGATGCGCATTTACCAATGTCTGTATGTACGAGTATGTAGATATTACCTACTTTCACAGTTAGTGTCGATATCGACATAGCTTTGTCAATTGTATTACTACATGCTAACCAAGCAATTAAAGGTAATCAAATATTTATCAAGAAATAACAAAGCAACAATTTGAAAGAAATACATTTATTCATTCAATTGAGGTGTAAGTAGCTTTTAAAGTCAAAACAAACCTCACCTGCCCATGTTGCACCCTGTAGTTAAACAAACGAGGCGAAAAAGAGCTAGGGCATGTCAAGTCCGGCTAGGGAAGTAAGTACCTAACAGAATACCGCAACCCCGTTACCAAAAACAATGCCCTTGATGGTTGTTGTGTACCTACGATTGAGTGAGAAGAAAGCAAAAATTTTTTTAGACACTTCGTCACATAGATATTGTACCTATATTATGACACCTAAAGCCTGCTCAAAGTCATTTGTACCTCTAACTATTTAGTATGGAGCACATCTTGATCTATCTTACTTAAATAAATAAATAATATAATAAATAAATAAATATTGTCAGACAAATGACACAGCGCCATCTAGCCCCAAAGTAAGCGAAGCTTGTGTTATGGGTACTAGACAACTGATAAACTTACGTAAATACATTTTTTTTTGTAAACACATACTTATGATACATAGAAAACACCCAGACTAAGACAAACAGACATGTTCATGTCCACAAATGTTTGTCCTATGTGGGAATCGAACCTACGAGCGTTGGTGTCGAAGCCGCGACATTGACCGCTACGCCACCGAGCTCGTCAATCAATCAAATAATCATGTTACACAGAATTGTACAAAAGTTTACACAACTAATAATATTAGAACATAATATCCAAATAACGCCGGCTCAGATCTTTAATAAGAACCCCGTTACAGGATAATTAATTAAATTAAAACCAAATATTAATAAAAATAACGCGTGTCGGACACAGGGCACCCACTCAACCGGTAACGGATGACCGATTTCTGAACGAAACACGCGCGCAATGTTCCCGCGCAAAAACAATTTTGACCACGCTGTTTTACTACTTAGAATTTAAAGACTGCTCCAAAGTACAATAGCCATAGGGGTCAGATTTACATAAAATTTGTTTAACGGGATGAAAACGGTTGGTGGTTGAGTAATAATGTCCGATGCGTTTAAAAAAATAACCTCAAAGAGGGTCACACACTTTACGTAATTGAACCACGATTTGTTTATATTGGGGACTGAAAGATAACGATCCTTATGAAACTATGCTAAGCTGATGCGAAGTGATCAGATACCTATAATAAATCTTTGTGTAAACTGATGAATGTTTCAATTTGTTAATATCAATAAAAACGAGCATGTTAAGTTAAATTGGCGCCTAAAGATGATTTTCAGATGCTAAACCTAATCTAGTATTCTAGTCGCGAATTGAGTATTTTTCAGTTGCTCAATTTATTATTTTCCATAGAAAATATACAGTGTTTGTCTTAGACCTTTTTTATACGTCAGAGGGCGCAAGCGAGCATGTGGGGCATCTAATGAAAGGGGGGAAAGTAATCATTATCGCATAGAAATGAGCAACACAAGTGGGTACAGGTCCGTTACCGGCCTTTTAAGGTAAAAATATTTTTTACGTCGGGTGGCAGACAAGCATACTGTCCGCCTGATGTGAAGCGGTTACCATAGCCATATTAACGCTGGCAACATAAAATATCGCTCGCGCGCCGCCACCCCCGCTGCCAACGCAGCATCTCCTTCCTGGTGACCTCACTCACTCGCAGGAACACATCAATCCTCAAGGGAATTGTTATTTGGCTGCGGTATTCTGTGAGGTGGAGGTACATTCCCCAGCCGAGTAGCTTACAATTACGCTCCCTACCTCTCTTTTCGCCAGAGCTTCGTTTGTCAGTCAGCAGGGTGCACCGCGAGCAGGTGAAGTTGGCTTTGGTTCAAAGATGTTGATGAACCACTGACACCCCAAAATATAGTTTAAAAAAACTAAAAAAACACGCTTTTAAAGCACATCAAACTAATAAGTGAAAAATAATTCTTAATACAAGCTGAAAATGAGTAAAAAATAGTACTAGCATTATTGTGAAAAAAGCGTGAGGCGCTTTGTGACATATTTTACTTTTCTTTTTAGGCACCCTACGCTTTTTATTACTATACAATCACAATATTATGTTAGTCTATTATTATTGTATGTACCTCTTTTTAATCACGGGTCAAGCCCGGTCATTTGATAGGCGTTCACAGGGATATGGATCCAACGCGTAGAGGCCCCTTTGAGAAGTTTGATGTAATGTTGTAACCTCACTCACTCCCAGTAACACAACGTTTTTACGTGCATTTATAAAAGCATGTTTTTCTAGTGTTTTTTAAACTATTAATTTATTTTATACTTTTTAGTCTTTGATAACAAAATATTTTTACATATACATTTATTTCAAGTAGGCGAATGAGGTCGCATCCTCTCCATCTCCGCCAGTGTGTCTGTATTGCATAGTGTTTTACCCGTCAGCTTAGAACAATCTAGCTCTTCAATCTGGAGACCACTAAGTGATTTTACTCTACTTAGGGCCACATACGCCTGTCCAGGTTTATTATAACCTTGAAACCTGATCGTGTTCAAAGCCCATTACGTGACCTTTCTCACAAGTGCAAACACGACTATGATACGATATTCCATCATGGAATGCCAGTGCCTATCCTCCGGCTTCATCATCAGACCTTGAAACCTAATCGTGGTCAAAGTTCATTACAAAACGTTTCTAAGAAATCCAAAAACATCTATGATACGATGTTCCATCATGAAGTTCCAGTTCATATCTTCCGGCTCCATCATCAGATCAGTTCGACAGTACCATATTATTGTATTGTCATCAGAACTACATACAGCTGCCAATTTTCATTACGCTACGATCCTTGGAAGATGGTTAAATTAGTTACCTTAGATTCCATTACATAGTTACATACAGGTCGACTTAATAAAAGCGTGTTAAAAATTGACTCGGTTCTTTAAGGCTCCCAAGTCGTATGTATTTAGGACACGCTGAGGGACGTTTCCACAATTTCACAGTTCTTGGTAGAAAATGTCTCCAAAAGCGTACTGTGGTAGATATGTGGTAGTTATTGCTAATTTTTCATAATAGTGATATTGGGAACGAGGGAAAACCGCAAGGAAGTTAATTAAACAACTTATTAGCACAGATCCAAAGAATTTCGTACCTATACCTTTTTACCCGTAGTATTGGTATTATGTATCTACTTAGTATTATACGTAGAATAATAAAATTTACTTCGAGGCGAAGCGAAGATAATTTATGTTAAGCAGTGAATAGATGCAGGTTGACGATGAATGAAGAATGAAATGTTGTATGAAATACATACATTTTCATACAACATTTCATTTCATTGTCAACAGTTAAATGTTGTATGAATGACGATGATTTTCTCTGAAAAAAAAATTGCCAATGATCTCAAAAGTTAAAAAGATTTGTTTAGAGAAATCCTGACAAAGGTGGTTAACCAGCAACATCCCAGTCTTTAGTCTGACGTTATAAGCCCCAAAGTCAAAACACCTGGCAACTGAGCTCATTCGAAATAAGCACATTATAGGCTCATCCCTTTTGCGACTACCCTCGACAATACCTGGCACTCTTCCCTCCGCTCCCACGCAACCCTCACATTGTAATAATACTTGTAAAAACATAATTATAATCGTATGCGCGTCGGTGCTTCCGCGTGTGGTTGCAACATTAAAAAATAATAAAAAAATTGCACCGGAATATATGGCAACAATATAGGTATTCACATTGGTAGAGTTTTTGGCGACAACTCGTTGAGTAAGATTGTGCTAGCTACTAAACAAATTTTGATGACTGTTTATTATTAAATAAAGTAAATTTTGATGGCGAGGGAAAAACCTCGACAAGAAGTACATAACAACTTAATAGTGAGCGGAGGAAATTTCTTTTGAAAGTGCAGAGTACTCGATCTTTTCCAAAATGTGGTGCCTGGTGAAAAACCGTTAGCGATCGATTCGATTGCATTACGTAGACCGTTGGCATCATATCAAACAATTCCTTTAAACACAGCCCATTATACAATCTATAGCACTCACTAAAGGAGGAAAGATCTCTCCTCGAACCTAATGACATATACTGGGTTGAAATAGCTAATAAGAACCTAATTCTCACAGCTCGTGTCTATTTCTATAGGTACCCTAGATACCCGAAGGTGACAAAAATGTACCATGTGAGGTCACATCGAACATGCGCTTTATAAAGCAATAATCTTTGCCTCAAGCTGAAGTAGGTACGGCTAAGTCCCAATTGAGCACATCGAGAATCTAATGAACTTTCTTCTACAGGTAACTTCGTTAATAGACGTCGCTGGAATCTGGATGTTACATTACTCCTCACTGTTTATTACACGAACATACAAAACAAAAAAAATGCCGAGTTAACTTCACGACTCTCGCCAAAACCCTCATCAATGAAATTAGGAGGGTAAGCTGTCATTTTGACAGCGCGCGCTTTTTAGTGTTGCCAGTATTTAATATGTAATTTGTCGGGATGGGCTCTATGATAAGCAGTCGTGAGGGGTGTTTGATTGATTAAATAAGTGTGCACAAAGCGATAGGTGGTGGTTAAACGCGTTAAAATGATAAGCGAAACGTGTCGGATATGTGCACAGCAATAACGAATATTACCGGCCTGCTTATTTTTTTATGAGAGTCATGCGTGAGCGGCCGAATTTATGCTTA
Organism: Hypsopygia costalis; assembly: GCA_937001555.2. NCBI lineage: Eukaryota > Metazoa > Arthropoda > Insecta > Lepidoptera > Pyralidae > Hypsopygia > Hypsopygia costalis. The sequence continues at coordinate 9,670,637 of OW443343.2, read as the reverse complement.
GTCACTCTTTGAGACAACTTTGTATGGTCAAAATGTATTTTAAAATTTGTGGTACACTCTATGTAATTGTTTGACATAAAGAAATGATTCATTCAATAGTTAATGTTGTTGATTGTTGGCACTTAGTAATAACAAATTGGTAATCACTAAACTTAAATTATGCATACTTAAAAAACATAATGAATAAATTATGTTTTTTTAAGTATGCTTGTCTATCTATAATTGTGATTGTGAATATTTTTAGACATTACCCACAAAAAGTTAAACTTATGAAATTGGCAATATACCTACTATAATATTTTAGTCATAAGTATATGGAAAGCAGACATGCAGCTTAGATATATTTTTTATACATTTTATTTCTCTTAAACACATCATCACCATTCAGGTAAATTTTTGCTCGTCCCACTCAACAAGATTGAGAGATGCCTCGATCAAAAAGCGCATAATCATGTGACTCGCCGTCCAGCGCCCAGCGGCCGGCCACCCACGAACTGTTTGCGTTGCTTGCCTCCGTTTAATTGTCTACGCAAACATTTATTAGGATGTTTTTACGTCTACACAGCGTTGAGGCAGGTCTTTATCATCTGGGGATTTATTGGGATGAACATGGTTATGATAAAACCATGGACGTAACAAAGGATAGGTGGAGAATTCTATCGATGTACTTAGTTGGTTTCTGTGGGATGGGTTAGATAGAAGATATACACTGACAGACGCTCTTCTTTCGATTAATGCTGAACGGAGAAATTACATATTATATGTTAGCAAAATGTTCCTCAATATTCTTAGCCACTCCATTGATCTCTACCTTGACTTAGATACTTGACTAGACTGTGTTTTAACTTAGATCAGCGTTTCTTATCCTTTTCAGTGTTGATACCTACCCCTTGACCCATATAGGAAATTCGTAATACCTCCCTCCTTGATTAGATCTTATTGGTCTGAACTACTACGCATGCACTTACAGAGCTCTTAGAAAAAAAAATATAATCTAAGTTCTATGCATTCTTATAGGTACCTATTAAATTACGTTGTAACAGTATTTTGATGCGGGCATTTGCATATTCAATTTTTTTTTATACTACGTCCGGTAGCAGACAAGCATACAGCCCGCCTGTTGTGAAGCGGTTACCGTAGCCATATTAACGCTCGCAACATAAAATATCGCTCGCGCGCCGCCATCCCCGCTGCCATCGCAGCATCTCCTTCCTTTCTGGTGACCTCACTCACTCGCAGGAACAGAACAAACCTCAAGGGAATTGTTATTTGGCTGCGGTATTCTGTGAGGTGGAGGTACATTTCCCAGTCGGGTAGCTTACAATTACGCTCCTTACCTCTCTTATCCTTTGCTATTTATCTATCTATATGAATGATGTACAGGTTTTTTTTACTTAGCTGAATTTTGGGTGCGGTCCTTAACTGAATTTTGGTGCGGTCCACTTATCCTGAGATTTCTCAATCCTACTGGCTGCACCGTGTTATGAGACGTGTTAGTAAAACCACAGCGTGCCTATTGGTAAGGTTGTATGCCAAAATTAACTTTTAGATAATGATTTGTATAGCATTAAGTCCGCCTGTGTACCTACACTTATATTACAAATACAAAATATCTTTATTTGGTACAATTTTGTGAATAAATAATTCATGATTGCAGCTCCTTTTAAGTATACAATTTATTGTACTTGTGCTAGGAAACTCCGCTTCGCCATAACAATTGGATGTTGGTAAGTACCTATTAAGTTTTTTATTTATATAAAACTAGTAAACAAATCAAGTTGCTCAACTAAAAGTGTATGTGTTTTATATGTATTCTATGTGGGTGTATGACGTATATGAATTGTGTATACGCATGTATGATGTGCAAGAACTATAATAGTCTCATAAATATGATTAAATCTTAAAGTTTCAATTCTTCGAACTCATGGTTAAAACCATGTGATTTTATACGTTTATTTATTTATTTATAACTTTATTGACCACAAATATGTTTGTACAATTGGCGGATAATTGCATTCTCCACACAGTCAACCATTGCGAGTGAACAAATACGATTGCGGTTCTTGCAATATCTACATAATTACAAGTGTTATATCTACATTCAGCAGATTGAATTCTTTGCTGTCCATAGAGCAGGAAGAGGTAGACCTTTGGTGCAGTACAGTTGTCTTCATTGGATTTAGGTAGATATAGACCAGGTTTGCCGCACTCGTTGCACCCTAGCAGTGACAGCGTTGTCCAAATATTTAATGATACACTAAAAGATTTTTTCATTCGACTCAGTCAGAGCGAATGCATTATTTTGGCTATCTAAAGCCAATTTCAATAGACCTTTATATATTCTTTTTACACTACATCAGGTGGCAGACAAGCATACGGCCCGCCTGATGTGAAGCGGTTACCGTACCAACGCAGCATATTTTTCCTTTCTAGTGACTTCACTCACTCGCAGGAACACAACAACCCTCAAGGTAATTGTTATTTGACTGCGGTTTTCTGTGAGGTTTTGGAGGGGGAACACAGAGCTTCGTTTGTCAGTCAGCAGGGTGCACCTCGTGGAGGTGAAGTTGGCTTGGGTTCAAAGATGTTGATGAACCAATTACACCCCTAAAAGTATTTATATTATACTAAATCGATTAGATAAATTAAACGGGTCACTCACGTCTTTTTGTCGGGAAAGCCGACTAGTTTGTAAGTGACCCGTTTAATTTATCTAATTAATTTAGTATAATGTCTCCCGTGAGTCTTAATAATATTATTTATATTATGTTTATAGGTAAATTATTAGGCTAGCGCCGTTTCTACTAGTATAGCGTCCTATGACCACAGTATAAGTACCTAACACACAAGGAACGAACTAACGAACTCAAAGTTGTAGCGAATGTTTACGACGACGAAATAAACTAGTATGTGCAACTAAAAATGGAATTCACGAAGATCATCGCACTTACTAGAAAAAAATAAATGAAGTCTCTGATTCACGTAGTATTTTGTCCGCTAAACCCTTCGTTCATTCGTACTTGTTCAGTCTAAATTAATTGCATTTTTTAATTAACGTATGGGGCAACGAAGCCTAGGGCGCCTCCTCGCTAGATGAACCGACGATAAAAGTGGCTGGTAGCGGTTGGATGCGGAAAACGGAGGATAGCTTATGGTGGAAAGCATTGGGAAAGGCCTATATCCACCAGTGGGTAGATACAAGCTGATAATGATGATGATAATGATTTAGTGATGTTATTGCATTACATGCCGATTTCGTACAGTTTCGCAAATTGCAAGCGGCTTCAATTCAATTCTTTAGAGATTATACTCGATTTACTCTCTGACTTGTTTGCCACTTTAGTGGTATAAAAAATATTAGGTTGGTTTGTTTACGTTGTCATGATCGAACGCGAACAAAAAGAGTTTCGGCTTGTAAATGTGACCAAAGAACTCGTACTACGTACTCAGTGCTGTTCTCATGCTGTACGCATTCGGTTTTAAAATCGAACTGCGAAAATTTAATTTGTTTAGCTACGAGTACTGATATGAACGAAGCAACCCCCTAAACTATAGGTAACTCAGTTACATAATTATACTAGCTGTTACCTGCTGCTTCGCTCGCCGGCTGTATAACTTCATTTTCCGCGGGAATAAGATTTTTATCCGGAATGAAAAGTGAAAGTGAAAGATTTGTCACTCACCTTACCTTAAACAGTACTCCGGAAAAAAAAAACATGTCAATACATTGATTCCTTTCGACGTGAAAAAAGAACAAACTAACAAATAAACAATCAAACAGACTTTCACATTTGTGTTATTAACTATAGATAATATGGATTATATTACCAAGCTATCTGTTTAAAACTTCAATGTAATAATTTGTGTTTATATTAAAATAAGCTTCGCTATCCGAAAGGCCGTCCTTGTGAAGGATAGTTTCCCATCCGGAGGAGCCGGGAGGCAGAGGCAGTCTAACGTTGAGAGTGCTCGAATACGGGTGGTCCGGTACACACACAAGCCATAGTGGGCATAGATGGAGTAGTGTAATTTAAATCAACGAATCTAAGCTGTGGAACTTTTACAATGGAAAGTATACAACCCTCCTGCTTGCCCTTTACGAAAAAAAAATGTTGCTCTTTTCTCACTTTCTTACATCTGCGAGGGGTAACCAAAAGTTTGCCGTTTCCTTTAGTCGAGATCTGTACGAAGCCGAGGCGAATATATATATATGTAAATTTCAAGAGAGAGGTAATATTGGAACGGCTAATTAATCCGATTTTAAAGGGATTTTCACTGGGAGATTAAACTTTCAACAATCAAATTTCGATTTGAGATTCTTGCATAAAAAAAGAAACTAAAAAAACTGAAGAAAAGATTTTGTCTCAATTTGAAAATTTTCTCGCAAACCTTTCCCCGTACAATACTGTACATTTACAACTGTACATTTACAGCATTGTAAGGGGAAAGTCAAGGAAAGTCAAATCATTGTTGGTTTTGGATACATATCATTCACCAATCCCTCTCATGTGTCAAACCGCGCCATAAGAGGATATTTTTTCTGTTTTTGTAAACTTGTAATAAAAATGTACTCTATTGAAAATTCTAAAAATCCTAAGATCTCAGAACAACCCCTCAGACATGATAACCTTACCTGTAATCAAAAACAATTAACCGAATAGCTCTTTATACAAATTTTCAGTCACCACTCGGTCCATAATATCCTCTGTGTGTACCCGTTATGTAGAAGACATAAGTTTATGATGGTTTTACGACGATGGCCACTTAACGCCCGCCGCAGCTACCGTGTACCGACCTCCCCTCTCTCTCCCCCTCCACCCATCTCCCCTGAGTTAATTAGATGCACTACCACCCCGCGTGTTTTTATTTCACTAACCATGTTAACAAGGTGTTTGGTTGATGTGGGCGGATGAGAATATTGTGAAGGAAACAAAAACCCTTGAAAGGCATGATTTCTGAACATTGCTTGCAAGTTTCACATGATTGTGTTGGTGTTTCTATCGGTTTGTCATATTGTAGCTGCTTTGGTACATGATCGTCACGTCACAACCTAAACTATTTCTAGTTAATTCAGGTGTTTTTTGCAGAAGTTACTTTTACAGGCAATTTGATCTACACTGCTTTGCGTGCTTCCGCCACCAATTAGTTCCTGCAAACTATTGCCAGTCGGCACCCACCTACTACCGTTAGTACATGCATGCGACTGCCGTGGCTGCTTTAGTTGTCTCTGTTCCAGCTGCTGCGGTCGTTTCGGCGAATCTCCAACATCTGAAACAGAAGAAACGTGCGGCTGCTGCCACCCCGACTAACGTGGTCGTTTCTGCGACACGTGTTTCGCCTCTACGCGAGGCATCATCAGGCGATCTGTAGATGTTTATGGTTAGAACAACTACCTACAAATTAGTAAATCAAATTGCCAGTAAACTATTTCTTCTAATCTTTTTATATTGTATCGTGTCGTAAACACACAAAAGCATTCAGCCTGCTTGCTGTAAAGAGGTTGCGGACCTTGCAACATAAAAAATCGGTCGCGCGCCGTCACCCTCGCTGCCAATAGTGACCTTACTCACTGGCAGGAACACAATTATCTTCAAAGGAATTGTTATTTGACTGTATTCTGTGATATGGGGGTACTTCCTCATTCGGACAGCTTACAAACACGTTGTGTCCTAGCCCTCTATTTCTACAGTCTCGTTCAGTCGGCAGGGGCTTCAAGTGCAGAGGTGAGGTTACACACCATAATCTATACTAATATGAAGCAGAACAATATAATCAACTTCCATCAGCGGTATTTCTGAACTACTACGATATGGGAGCCTTCGAGAACACAGTTTATATTTCCCTTAAAAGGCTGGCAACGGCTTGGCGATCCCTAGGTATTGTGGCCCAAAAGGGACGGGGGCCCACCACACTTTCCCACGACTGTGTCTCCTGTGTAGCCAGGATTAACAGCGGCGGCCGCCAAAACAGGCAATGAACAATGAAGTCCATTGCAGTCCCGGGGGTAAAACTACGGCTGCTGGAACTCACAACGAATTTAATCAGAAGAAATTAGTAGGAGTAGGAAGCTTTTGGAATTTGACTTCCCCTCTTAGCAATGTGAGAGACAGCAATATGGCAAATAAGGCATTAAAAACCTAAAGAGATGGCTAGTCAAGTGAAGCTCAACTGCCGTGCACCACGGGTTTTAAGTTTCTAACACTATTGGGGACCTAAAACATTGAGTTGTTACCTAACACATCGATTCCAATAATATGAATTGCAAAATCGTCTAAACGCTTGGTAATTCTCCCTTGTTGCTACCAAATCTGACTACTACCCCGGATGCAACTTGCAATGAATTCAAAATGTCATCCCGCTCCCGCCGCCAAAGATCACACTCCCAGAGAACATGGTGTGCTGTTTGATCGAATTCATAATCGGCAGTAGAACAGTCGCACAAGGGCGACGGCAGTAATTTAAACGAAAAGAGTTTATTTAGCCTTAAAATTGCCATGTCCAGTTAAAAATTGCGCAACGGGTCTTTTTTAGGGTTCCGTATCTCAAAAGTAAAAACGGAACCCTTATAAGATCACTTTGTTGTCCGTCTGTCTGTCTGTCTGTCTGTCCGTCTGTCTGTCTGTATGTCTGTCTGTCTGTCTGTCTGTCTGTCTGTCAAGAATTTCTATGTCGAGAATGCGTTGAGGTATCAAGCTGAAATTTGAACTGTACACTCAGGTCTACGGTCCCATGAAGTTGTAAAAATATCAAACTGCTAAGTTTACGTAGAAAAAAGTTACGGCCGTTTATTCAGCAAAAAACGCATATTTCGACACACTCAAGGGAATCAAAACCTATAGGGTACTTCCCGTTGACCTAGAACTATGAAATTTGGCAAGTAACATCGTTATAAACTACAAGTACAGGAATAAATCTCAAAACTATACATTTGTAAATAGATCTTAAAAAATAAGGGGTCTATAGTTTTTATAGGGTGTCGAAATTTCAAATTGAAACTACTAGTTCAAATGGGGTATCATATGAAAGGGCTTGATGTACACATTGCAACATATATTTTATTTATTTTTTTCGACGCCTTATTTCTGATTTATAATGAAAAATATCAAATTTAATAATGATACTACGTACCTACGGAACCCTCGGTGGGCGAGTCCGACTCGCACTTGTCCGGTTTTTTATTTTTATTTATTGATCTCCACCGATAAAGTCTCTCTTATATAAAAAATAAATAAAAAATAATAAGTAGGATAAATAGAATAGGCTGTTAAAATATGATCTATTAGAAGCTGAAAGGGCGTGTGGAAACGCGAGTACAGCTAGTTTCTGAAATTCGTTCTGATTTCTAACTTAGCCATAGTTTTCCCAATAACGGACTGTAATGAGCATCACTTATCATTGCCATTTTCAATTCCTGGCTACACAGGAGACACAACGGTGGGAATGTGAGGTGGGCCTGCCTCTTAACTAAGGAGGTTCCCATTCCTATCAAATATTGTATCTCTATAAACAAATTACAAAACAGAACCCAACACAACCGTAATAACCGCAGATTAAATAACCACTGCTCAACAAATTACGAACATAACAAAATATGCGCGTCTCAGCACACCCTTACTTAAGCTGGCGATACACGAAATTAAACTGCCAATAATAAAGTTCCCAGGCATCCCCCGCTGCCCGGGGCGGCACTTGTCCGGGATTAACAGCCGGGATTACGGCTCGGACTGCGGGATTCGCGATATCGAGATGTGTACCTATCGAAATTATATCCACGCAGGTTCACATGCAGCTATTTTAGTAAAGACAGAGTACAATCAAAATTACAGAGTGGGTTCAGGAAGACTAATACGATCAGGCGGGCCATATTGTCTTCCACCCGATATAGTATACAAAAAAAAGAGTGTGTTTTAGATCATACGACTGAATTAAAACTTCTTTAGCTCTACTAACTTATTATTTATCTTCCTCTCAACTTCTGTTCGTCGTAACGCTCTCGTCACGCATTCACCAGCTTACTCCCCATGTCACGCGTGCGTAAAGAAGTTTTATTTCAAAAAGGAGAAACAATGAGTATTAGAGTGTCTATATTAAATGTTAAATTGGTATTTCTACATAACTTTGGCTCCAATCTAGCTCTAGCGACTTTTCAGCATTTTATAATAGATTTACGTTTCAAAAACATGATCAGTCAGGAATTCCGAAAAAAAACTATCAAGCTTTTAAGTTCGTCCCGCTAAGTTTTCAATAATGTAATTTTAAGAAATATATTTCATGAAATTCACGCTCTGTAAAACTGAAAATTGCCTCGTCCCGTGGTAAGGATTATGTTCCTGAGACTGAATGAGATCATTAGTCGTTCGGAGATGCTGCTTTAGCAGCTGGGGTCTATAGGCTACGATAACTATGCTTGTTTGCTACATAGTGTCACACAAACTCAGTTGTTACATATGACAAACTAGAGGCCCGTTCATGCTTCGCTGTGGCTTAGTCTTTCTGTTTCTATCTCTTTCCTGTGGATTTCCTATAGAAACCTTGTCCTGATAATTTCATAGATTTTTTCCCGTTATTTTTTCTGATATAAGTATGAATAACTTTCTACTGTTCGGGATGGAGACAAATCGAACAAATCCAAATATATTTAAAATCGGTCCAACTGTTCGGGAGTTATAAATGGTGTAACTAACCCGATTGACTTTGTAGAATGTAGATAATTAATACAATACAAAGCCGATATATAGATGACATACCTAGAGATAAGTATGTGATTTTATAATAAACAATTTAAAATGACAGTCGGTGACAATATTTTCATGACAAAACTAGTATAACCTACTCACAAATTTATCAAAGTCATATAACGAGAGTCCCACTATTTTTTTATCTCCATATATGTCCATGTAAACCTATTTTTATTCTCTGGGTCGTGGCATAACTTTAATTGTTTTTTAAGTGCGCACATGCGGTCACAGCGGGTCGCACGCACGGGACCACGCGTGGGACGCCGAGGCCGATTCCTGTATGACCCTTAACTGTAAACGGTGGTACTTAGCCTTAAGTGGACTTAAAAATAGCGATGGTTGTTAATAAGAGTTTTATGCATGGCATACTTTATGAGAAATTGTTGATTGTGCGACAACAATAACGGTATTGTTAGTTGAGAATGTTTTAGAATTTCAGCTGATATTTTTGTTTGTGTATACTTTAACCCTTGGCGCTTGTGAAGGTATGACGCTGTCGTTACCACCAGCAAGCATCGTATGATTGGGGTGCAACCTTTAAGCGTGTCACACACTATCTTATCTTATTTAGAAATGGGACCCTCTTGGATCTTTTGTGCACTCCCGATTCCTTAGTAACTCTCCCCTGACTGCCTGGAGACATGATCCATGTGCCTCAGTACGCATGTACACTAATTGGGAAGAGCCTGTCCTTCAGACCTGGATACGCCTTTCCTAGGATTACTAATCGTTTACCAGCTAGGGCATCACATTGACACATGAAATGCTTCATGATCTCGTAAGATTCCTTGCATGGAACTTGTATCTCTTCGTGGTCACGTAAGAGTCCTTGTATCTCTATATTCCTACATACGATAGTGCAACGGGAGATGAAATTTCCTGTGACACTACTGGCATCAAAGCAAGGGCGTCGCCAAGGAGGGTAGGGAGGGGCAGCTCCCCCCCCCCCCCCCCCCCAGAGATTCTATTTATCTAAAAGTTTTATTTATTGTACAACCATGAACTCGTGAAGCCTTACACGGTGGACTCTGAACCGTTATTATTACAATCGCTGTAGATGTAAGGCTCGTACTACAAGTGAAAAGCTTCATGAGCTCTCGACTTTACCTACAAATCATACTTTTCCACATCAACTTGCCCCCCCCCCCCCCCCCGGGCCATCAGCTGGCGACGACCTTGCATCAAAGTAGTGTCACGTGAAATCCAATTTTGCCCATGGATTACCAGTAGAGTCTCGGCAAAGAAAAATCTATGACACTACTGATAGTGCCACGCAGTAGTGCCTAGGGCAAAAAAGGGCAGTATCTCAGTATTTAGTACAGCAGTATCTAGGAGCGGACACGCACAAAGGTCACCTTTCGTAAATGTTAGTAGGGTTCCGTAGATCAAAAAAGAAGGAACCCATGCCCATGAAGTCTACATGTATTTCCACCATTGTGTAGCCAGGATTAACAGCGGCGACCACCAAAAAGCCAATGAACAATGAAGGGGAAAACTACGGCTGCCTTGGAACTCACAAGGAATTTAATCAGAAGAAATTAGTAGGAGTTGGAAGATTTTAGAATTTAGAAATGTGAGAGCAATATGGCAAATATAGCATTAAAGTCCTAAGAGATGGCTAGTGAAGTGAAGTTCAACTGCCGTGTAGCACGGATTTACCGTCTAACAGTATAAGTAATAGTACTTCGTACAGTATGGCCATATCCGTGTCGCTCTCTCGTGTCGACTTCACCTCCCCTCTGAGACGAATCTGGAACAGTTTGTATGGCGCTGCACGCACACACGCTCTTTCTTGGTCTGCACTGACGCAATTGTTTATGTAGTACCTAGTAAAAGACGCGACATTATTGAGTGGCCGGCGTGTGCCGTCAGTGAGATTATCTTGGCAAAGATGCTGATGAACCACTACACCCCACAAAACTTTGACCGACTTAAATAATTATCTTGATATTCTTAAATGATTCATTAGGTATACCCAGCCGATGAAACTGTTCTATTGCGTTAATTAATATGACGTCTTGAGCCCGAGGTGCGTAGTATAATCTCGTTGATCTGAGTAACGTCAAGTCTGACGTCAGTCTGATAAGTGTGAAGATGAAGGTCGTAAGCCAAGCGAGATATTTAAAATTGGGGTCTAAGTCATCTAAATCATTTGGACCAAAGCCAATCTCATGGTGCACCCTGCTGACTGACAAACGAGGCTCTTGCGAAAAGAGAGATAGGGATAGCGTATTTTGTAAGCTGACCGACTGGGGAAGTACCTCCACCTCACAAAATAGCGCATTTTAAAAAAACAAACAGCGCGACTGGGGTAAAATACTGCCCATTTATCTTAACTATGTTAAATTATGTCTGCCTGATTCCAGTGCATGCGCTTGATAAAGAAAATCTAGCCGTGCCGGTAACTAACGCTAAAGGTTTAAGATTAACAAACAAAAATGCATGTCTGGGGTATAAAATTACCCCACTATATTTAGCTCTTCATCGTCCTGATTCGATGAGCAGTGTGTAGAGTTGTTGAGAGTTGTATGTGTTTGGCAGCACTGGTACTGCGTGCAATAAACAAAATACGTAGGTACGGTACGATGGCACGATAACATGTCTGCTGAGCTGAGAGCCTAACGTTCGGTACTTAGATAAACTGTTATTGACTTGATTACGTCTTACAAATCGATGAACGCTGGCTGCAGGCACGAAAAAGCACGACTTATTGTCACGTTCCGTCTGAGCCTAGCGTGCAAGCGAGAGCGCGGAACAAGCGATAGAGAGGCACGATCGGCCTAAGCGTTCGGCTTGTGACGCATCTATCTCTCTTCCACTCCATCGGCCGATGTTTTCTTATGACGTTACCGTAAACCGACTTAACAGACAAGCAATTTTTTTTTGGTCGGCTCTATATTGACCATAAACATAAGACTATTCTAAGTTCTGTTCTAACAAGATATGTAGTTACCTCTACTATCTTTTTTATATTAAAAGTACTTACTTGTCTTTGGTTTACCCATATCAAGGGGATATTTTTTCTTAGTCCCGAAACTTACGGTGTATCACGTTTGCCGTGGCTTACCCTGAGTTTCATTATCACGAAATAAAAGAAACAAGCTCTTAAGCCGAGGTGCGGGGGCCGGGTTGTACCTGTATGCTGCGCTGGCGCACCGTACCTGACCTAGGAAAACAAACATGGCGGATGGCGGTCAGAACATGGATAAGACTCTAATAGAGATATTAAAGCTGAATGTTTTTGTAAGACTTTTTTTTAATTAGCTATAAGTATTGTTATTATCATAACAACATACTGTTGAGGTTGATGTTGTAACCGGAATCGACAACTTAACGTGCCCTCCGAAGCTCGGAGGAAATCGAGATAAATAAATCCACCCACGGACAGTCCAAGGTCGACGTTGTTTAACTTGTGTTCGATTATATTGACACATACAACGCGCCATCGAGCTCCTCAAATATTCTTACTTACGTGCAAGTAATTCCTAATAATATAACAGATTTTTTTACGGTTTCAAACTTTCGCACATCATTGACAGTTGCTCAATTCATATGTCACGGTAAGTTTGATTAATTGAAAATTATGAATAATTACCAACAATTATTAATAATTACCAAAATTGAAGGCAAAAGTAATGAATTATTCACTTTTACCGGGTATTATTACCTTATTTTTGGTAAATGTAATAAATTTTCAAACATAACGTATGCTAAGCATTTGTTACAAGCAACAGAGGCAGGCGGTAATGTAATAAAACATGTTTTGATTAGATTTGAGTTGATTTTTGGTTAGGTAAGGTTTTTCTTATGTCGTGCTATCGGAAATAGGAGCTCCGTCAACCTAGATGATGAATGATGATGTGGTGCCAAGTAAGCTTAATTAATTATTAATAATTGTCAATTTATTACATTGGCATTATTATATATAAATATTGACCAACACAGATTGTTTCTTGTTTGTTTTTTTACTTTTACTACACCTTATAGTCAATTATTAATAAAAACCAGTAAAAATGAAGAATTTCATTTTTTCATAGCATTTACCAAATGATGAAAAATTAATTGATTTCACTTACAAACATATACATAATTTAAAAATTGTACACATATTTAGTACATAGTGAACTTATTTTTTTTTTGTCATACTGTCAGTCGATGTTGTTTAGGGAATGTCCACACTATGTCTTTACTCAGTTATGAGTGTGATATTTTCATATTTTTGGTGGTGATTTTTTGTGTGACGTGCTAAGTGGCGTGATGAGGACCACCCACTGCGTGCTCGTGGAAACCCACCAAAACACCTTCTAAGGTAAATAAACATTAAGTTTATACGCACAACGAAATGATATTTTTGGATAAGCAGGTAATTATAAAAAACACTGAAGCTAAAGTTTTGTGCATGTTAAGAGCCATCCTCAATTTTACTTCTGGTGCCAAGTTAGTTCTAGAAGATAACTTCTGCAACTCCGATATTCACCAGATACTCTATATTTTCATTCTAAAATGAAATTATAGAGTTAAAAGGTCCATAGGGCGTATTTCCACAACATTGACGAGCTCGGCGGTCGAATGGTTAGCAATGGCCACTTTGACTCCCAGGTCGCATGTTCGATTCTCGCATAAGACAAATATTCGTCTGCATGCACATTTCTGTTTGTCTTGGTCTGGGTGTTTTCTGTGTATTATATGTACCTATGTATTTAAGTATTATAATATATATTTAAGTATTATATCAATTAAAGTGTCAGTAAGCGAAGCTTGTGTTATGGGTACTAGACAACTGATAAACATACGTAAATACATTTTTTTTGTAATACATACTTATGATACATAGACAACACCCAGACCAAGACAAACAGACATGTTTATGCACACAAATGTTTGTCCTATGTGGGAATCGAACCCACGAGCGTTGGTGTCGAAGCCGAGTCATTGACCGCTACGCCACCGAGCTCGTCATATATTCCACAAGTATTTAAAGATACCTACTTATCCAAATTGTATTTTTTTTTGTGACATATTCCTCACGATCGTTGTCGAACTCTACAATGCTACGGCCACGGTCTAATAAGTACTGTAAATAAAATCTAAATTTGGCTGGTAGCTATAATATATAAGCAGATAAATAAAAACAGAAAACGAGTGTGGTTTAGATCACACGATTGAAGTAAAGCTTCTTTAGCTCTACTAACTTATACCTCCCTCTCAACATCCGTTCGCCTCGCCCGATCACAATTTTCGTAACGCTCTCGTCACGCATTCACCAGCTTACTCCTCAAGTCAAACGTGCGTAAAGATGTTTTACTTCAAATAATTGTTTAAAAATCATTCAAATTGTAGTAAAAAACTATCAGTCTAATCAGAACAATAGAACACTTACTTAGGGGCCGCCCATTAATCACGTGAGGTTTTTTTTGCAATTTTAACACCCCCCCTCCCCCTTGGTGATACTTGGTGAGGTCTTGGAACCCCCCCCCCCCCCTCCCTCAAATCACGTGTATTTTTTGTAGCTACAAAGAATCTTAAAAGTTTTAAAATATTAATTAGAATTTTTGTTATATCACTAAGGTGACAAACAAGCATACGGTCCGCCTGATGGAAAGCTGTTAATGTACCCTATGGACGCCTGTAACACCAGAAATAGCACATGCGCGTTGCCGACCCTACACATACGAGTGTAAAAATGTTTTCACGTCTTTTTGAAGAACCCCACGTTGACGTTATAGTCTCCTGAGTAAACCTCCACAGGCAGTTCATTCCACAGCTTGATAGTACGGAACTTCTCTGGAACCGCACAGTACGTGACCTCTTCGGTTCTAATATGTGAGGATGAATTCCCTGTCGATGGCGAGCGGTGCGACAGTTGGAGGAGGCCGTGGGTATTATGTCAAATAACTCCTCTGAACACACTGTACAATCGGCAGAACACACAAAGGGACGGAAAATCTCTTCTCAGACTCAAAGGTTCTATACCACCCGTTCGTCAACAGTCATGAAGAAAAGGATGCTGTCTTTTTCCGGGACTTCCATAAATTACGTCACACGAATTTCATAATTTTTTGACCCCTCCCCCCGTCCTTGTCACAGCTGGTCACATTTGTGAGATCCCCCCCTCCTTAGTGTGATGTCACATATTTTGCAATTTTACATCTAGAGTTGCAAATGTATTTGAGTTTTTCGTTAATGGTTAAAAGTTCGTGTTTTAACACTTAGATTATAATAGATTTTGAAATGTCACGTCACGAAATTTAGGACCCCTCCCAGCCCCTTGTCACACAGTATCACACTTCGTCGACCCCCTCCTAACCCCTTAACGTGTACGTAATTTATGGATGACCCCTTATCGTTGCATAAAAGTTCTGCCCCCTTACCACCAACTCTTATTGCGATTCAATAACTGAATAGAATGCTTATTCATACCAATGAATAAGCGGCTCATTTAAAATTGAATAGACGCTTATTCAATGGTATGAATAAGCATTCTATTCAGTTTTTCATTCAAGCATGAACATGCCAGACGCGCTACACAATCGTGGCAGCTCCATCAATACTCTGAAACCATTATTATACTGTATGCGCAGGGAGTTGTAGGCCGTCATCGTCTTCAACTTCGCTCATTGCTTAGCATCGACGAGTCAAGGTCCGCTAAAAAGTCCCCATTCGTCGTAGCTCCCCTAGTTTGGAAGGTACTCCCCTTAGTGCTTACACTGCTGTCGACACCCAAGATGGTAATGCTAGTTCTTAAACTAGCATTACCATTTTCTTGTCGACATATCGAGTGATGTTCAGTTTCGCGGTCACTTGGAATGCAAGGCCAAACTGGCTTCCAGGAAGATTGGTGTTATTAGTAAAGCCAGGCGGTATTTTACACCCCGACACCGCCTTCAACTATACAAAGCCCAGGTTCGACCTCACATGGAGTACTGTTCGCATCTCTGGGCCGGTGCGCCCCAGTACTTGCTTGCTCCATTTGACCGCATATAACGATGAGCAGCTCGCATCGTCGGTGACCCAATGATCTCGGATCGATTGGACTCTCTCTCTACACGCAGAGATATAGCGTCTCTTTGCGTACTATACAAATTATATCTCGGGGAGTGCTCCGATGAGCTGTTTGATTTGATACCTGCCGCTGAATTCCACTATCGTACAACTCGCCATAAATTAAAATTCCATCCATATCATCTTGATAATTGGCGATCTACTACAGTACGTTTCCTATGACATTTTATACCACGAACGGTGAAACTGTGGAATCAACTTCCCTCAGCGGTATTACCGAACAACTACGACATGGGCGCCTTCAAGAACAGAGTTTTCATTTTCCTTAAAAGGCTGGCAACTGGTGTCTCTGGTCTCCATGGGCGGTGGTGATTGCTTTCCACCAGGTGACCCACATGCTAGTTTGCACCCCTCTCACATAAAAAAAAGGTCTTTAACACGCCGCTTTTCGGTTTAGAAATCGCGCGTTTGACAAAAAAATAAATACACGTGATATTTTACTACACCCCCCCTCCCCCCTTGTGATTTTTCGTGATTTTTACCGAACCCCCTCCCCCCTCTTTTGAGCCTCACGTGATTAATGGACGGTCCCTTAACTATCTGTTCGAAGAAAGGATTGACGAGCTCGGTGGTGTAGCTGTCAATGACGCGGCTTCGACACCAACGCTCGTGGGTTCGATTCCCACATAGGACAAACATTTGTGTGCATGAACATGTCTGTTTGTCTTAGTCTGGGTGTTTTCTATGCATAAGTATGTATTTACAAAAAAAAATGTATTTACGTATGTTTATCAGTTGTCTAGTACCCATAACACAAGCTTCGCTTACTTTGGGGCTAGATGGCGCTGTGTAATTTGTCTGACAATATTTATTTTATTTTATTTAATTCACTGGAATCAGTATAAAGTTTGGAGTGTCTATTATATGTATGTATATGTTGAGCAATAAGTTTAAAATAAGGCAAACATAGCATAAAAATTACTACCTCGTCGTCAACCCTTATTCATTCCACCGCTGGGATATGGGTCTCCCCTCAATTGAAGACGTTTAGAGCACACTTCACCACGCTGCTCAACTGCGGGTTGGCGAAGGCCATTTTTTTCAAACCGCCTAAAGGCCACTGACTCGGTTTAACGACTGTCATCTGTAATGATGACAGACGGGACTTACGGCTTAACGTGCCCTCCGAAGTACGGCGGAGCTTGAAATAAATGTACCCATCCACGGATAGGCTACGGTCGACGTTGCTTAACTTGCGTGTTCGTTTAGACTGACATACGCAACGACGCCACCGAACTCCTCATAACCTAGGTCATTATGACTTGATGCAATGATACATCATCATCATCAGGTCATTTTAGTCTCCACTACAGGAGCACGACCCTCTCTCGTCCGTCCCTGACAGAAGGAGGATTTGGCCTACACTCCCCACGCTGGCCAGATGGGTTGGGGAGGCCTGTTTTATAATGTATTTCCCTTAGTCGCCTTGTACGACATCCACGGGAAGAGACGGAGTGATTCTATTCTAGTCTGCCGGAAACCACACGGCCCGATGCAATGATACATACAACGCCTATATAATTTTTTACGTTATTTCATAGGTTCCTATAAAATATTTTTATTATTATTTCACTCTAGAGGAGTGGTCCTCGATTTGAGTATGTACATACGGCGAGTGGCCCACTACTGCGTATACATTTGCATCAAGTAAATACATGGAGTATGTGAGATGGCTACCGTTGTACGATGATGCCAGCGTAATGACAACTTACTTATAATAGACTAGCTGTCATATTGAGCTTGATAGACTAACGTTATGATAACTTTATCGTTCGAGTAGTGCTCTCCGGAGAAGATTTGTTATATATCTAAATGTAAATAAATATTTCTGGACAATTTACACAGCGCCATCTATTATTATTTTATTTCTTAGTATTTCGGAACTCCGGAAAATAATACAATAGATGACATAACAATTTTGTTATACTGATAACAAAAGTACTGACTTTTATCCCTACACGAATGGGCAATCTCCTTTGGCCATGCTGAATGAAAAGTCCACATTCACTGGCCGAATCGCAGGAAATCAGGAAGGAAGGAATAGAAGAAAGTATCAGTTTTTTTTATTGATGCGTTGTCTATTTTAAAGTTACCCATCTAGGTACGAACTCATAAAATAATCAATTAATTTGTGGGTGACTAATTTTGGTGAAAGTCAATTCCTAGTACGACGGATGTAATCAATAAGCGCGAAGTCAGTTTCGCTCGAATCAGTTTGTTATCATTTGTTTCTTGGCAAAGTGCACCACACGTTGTTATTATTATTGACGCTTATATACGCCGAGAAGTGATTTTGGAAATGTATAGGCTTCAAAACCACTGAACTGATATTGATGAAACTTGTCACAATTTAAGACCTCGACATGCTTGATGATTGAAAAAATTGTGATCGATCATGTCCTTGAGGAATGATCATCAAATACATTTTCAGAGAAATCAAAGGAAAACATACACTCAGCAAATCTACTCGCTCTACTCGACCTCGATTTCGGCCCCGTGGGCTAGACTCCAGCATGGTTTATTTATGTATGCTTCCATAAGTATTCCATATTTTTCTATATATGTAATGTCTGTGTATGTATATTTACTGTCGTGCTGTATAATAAACTATTGTTGTTCATTTATTTTTATATACTGCATTCATGTATAGCTGCTGCCCAAATGTCGCCTGATAGAGAAAGCTATTAGCATTGGCCTTAATGCTAATAGCTTTCTCGATCTGGCAGGCAGGCACCCTATGAGACGAGCACGGTGGTCGAATGGTTAGCAATGCCCACTTTGACTCCGAGGTCGCGGGTTCGATTCCCGCACAAGAGAAACATTTGTGTGCATGAACATGTCTGTTTGTCTTGGTCTGGGTGTTTTCTATGTATTATTATAAGTATGTATTTACAAAAAAAATATTTAAGTACATTTATCAGTTGTATAGTACCCATAACATAAGCTAAAAACGACACGAAATAAAATTTAAATAAATAACAATTAACCATATACACATTTGAAAACTTTAAAACCAATTGGTATCAGCTCTTGCCGCGTAATCTCTATGTAGGTAGTAAATATGTTGAGTTAGGTATTCATATAATGTAGTTATGTAAGCAAAATCATACTCTAAACACGAGTTCGACTCCTAAGCCCAATTAGCTAGTGAGCGCGATCGCTCGACAATTCTCACAAAGTCAGAATTTTGGACTGACTAAGTAAACACACTAATGGCGCGGTGGGTTGGTGTTAATATCGTTTGTCCGTGGTTAGCGGGCACCGACCTTTTTGGAAATTTCACGTAGTACCCGCTTGTGTGGCCGGCTGTGAAAAAACTTGGTTGTTATATTTCTCGATAATTTACTTGTATTAAAAAAAATCCTCCGTGAAATCATGTCGAAATCAAAACGGTGATTTAAGCGCAGCGTAAAATAGCCATGAGATTAGAGACAATTGTAGAGACGTAGAGACAATTTGTTGCGTGCTCGGATTTTTTAATGAATCTGTAGTAGGTACCTACACTTGATTGCAATAGTACCTTAATGCTGAGCTGGGTCCAATTTGTGGCATCATGCAGCACTATTGTTTCGTCTTTCTGTATTACCTATCTTACCTGTAAAATATGTAATAGTGTTGTGTCATGTTACAATAAATATTTCTTCTTCTTCTACCTGTATACCAGGTGTAACACAGCCATGCTCAATATTTAATATACTTTCCCTCCATGTAGGAAAGTATATTAAATATTGAAGACAGAATAATTTACTGAAAGAAGACATCATTTTATTTTTAATAATAAGTAGAACTGCATTGACAGATTTTTTGAGAATCGCCTGCTTCAACCGGGAATCGAACTTGTAAAATGTGAAAAAAAACCACGTGTATTTTATTATAATCTTCGAAAGGGTTAATTATAAGGATTATGTTCCTAAATAACATAGCATCTTAAATGAAAGGAAGTTCACGAAATTTTACATTTTTTTTATATTGGAGTGTAAGTGGCTCATCAAGTGGATCTTTAGAGCCAAAGCCTTCCTCGCGTGCACGTGGTGCACCGTGCCATATATTTGTAAGCTGCCCGACTAGGGAAAATACCTCCACCTCACAGAAGACCGCAGCCAAATAACAATTCCCCTGAGGGTTTTTGTGTTCCTGCGAGTGAGTGAGGTTACCAGAAAGGAAGGAGTTGCTGCGCTGGCAGCGGGAGTGGCGGGGCGCGCGAGTGATATTTAAAGTTGCAAGAGTTAATATGGCTACGGTAACCGCTACACATCAGGCGGGCTGTATACTTCGCTGCCACCCGATGTAATATAAAAAAAATGTGGTGTGGCTGTGTCATGGACACGGCCGTGTGTTGTACGTGAATACGTTATATGCACTAAAATTATCTCAAAATGTCAGCGCTTCCCCCTCCCCGCCACGCGATTTTCCATAGTCCTTACTTAGCGTATTAAATTCTTTGATCCTTCATCTATCCAGTGGCGTGATTGAATTTTGGATGGAGATGATAATTATATTTGTAGCTGCAACACCAAACTGTTTTTTTTTGTACTATACTACGTCGGGTGTCAGACAAGCATACGGCCCGCCTGATGTGAAGCGGTTCCGTAGCCATATTAACGCTTGCAACATAAAATACTGCTCACTCCCGCTGCTAACGCAGCATCTCCCTCCTTTCTATTGGTGACCTCACTCACTCGCAGGAACACAACAACCCTCAAGGGAATTGTTATTTGGTTGCGGTATTCTGTGAGGTGGAGGTACATTCCCCAGTCGGGTAGCTTACAATTAAGCTCCCTACCTCTCTTTTCGCCAGAGCTTCGTTTGTCAGTCAGCAGGGTGCACCACGTGCAGGTGAAGTTGGCTTTGGTTCAAAGATCTTGATGAACCACTTACACCCCGAACTGTATCCCCCGATTTTGTTATCATTCGTTTTTTTGAATTGCCTCCCTATGGAAACAATTTTAAAGACGTCAATACATTTTTTTTATGCTACATAAATCATCTCTATAAATTATTTCCGTCATCTCATATCCCACGGCCAACGTGGGCGGAACACGCATTTTGTCAACAGATTCTCACGTCAAAATCAGCTCGATCTTCCACACAAACGCCTTACAAAAACGTCAGTAAGTCATAATAATTATTTTTTGCTGAGAAAAAACTTGAATAGGGTCGCCACGTGACTGTTTTGTGATGGTTCAGCTTACCTGTTATCTGGACTAATACAATCAAGTGACTTGTCCAGTTGTCTGCTGTGATCGGTCAAGGTATATTGTTTATTTTTTTAAATCTTTCATTCACTTTCTCCGTGCGTGATATTGTGTGAAATGGAAACATTATCCTAGGTATTTCTTAGAAGAAGAAGAAGAATAAGTTAATTCCATGTTATCGTTGGATGTTCTAATAGCTTTTCTCGTAGATATATATTGGTTCCCAAACATCATGCGATAAAGCTTTTAAAGAAAATTTTCTACATAAGTAGAGTTTGATAACATACTGCTCGCCTGATGTGAAGCGGTTACCGTAGCCATATTAACGCTTGCAATATGAAATATCGGTCATGCGCTGCCACCCCCGCTGCCAACGCAGCTACTCCTTCCTTTCTGTGACCTCACCAACCACTTTTTTTGACCAAGTGACCCTTCCAGTGTGCATGAACATGTCTGTTTGTCTTGGTCTGGGTGTTTTCTATGTATTATATGTATGGATTTACAAAAAAAAATGTATTTAAGTATAGTACCCATAGTACAAGCTTTGAGCTTAATTTGGGACTGGTTGGCGCTGTGTAAATTGTCCAGAAATATTTATAATTATCTATTTATATTGTAGCAACCAAGAATTCATCAATACTCTTCAATATTCTTGTACCCTAAATCATCATCATCATTATCAGTCTGTACACCCACAGCTGGATATAGGCTGTTCCCAATGCTTTCTACTATATGCGATCCTCCGCTTTCCGCATCCAACCGCTATCAGCCACCGTTTTCATCGGTCATCTAGAGCGGGGGCGCCCTACGCTTCGCCGCCCCATACGAGGCCTCCACTCCAGGACTTCCCTCCCCTATCTGCCAACGCTGGCTCGGCAGATGTGGCCACTCCACTGCCACTTCAACTTGTTGACTCTGAGAGCTATGTCGATCGAATTGGTTCTCCGTCGAATTTCTTCGTTCCGGATTCGATCTCGTAGAGAAACTCCAAGCATTGCTCTCTCCATCGCTCGCTGTGCGACTTTTAGCACAGTGCGTATAAGTAATAGTAC
Source organism: Hypsopygia costalis (assembly GCA_937001555.2). Classification (NCBI taxonomy): domain Eukaryota; kingdom Metazoa; phylum Arthropoda; class Insecta; order Lepidoptera; family Pyralidae; genus Hypsopygia; species Hypsopygia costalis. Next base: position 9,648,590 of record OW443343.2, on the reverse strand, counting down.
TAACGGACATTAAGGCTCCCTCCACAGTAAGACTCCCTGGGGCTCTCTCGCGTCGACCTCACCTTCCCTCTGAGACGAATCTGGAACAGTTTGTATGCACACACGTTCATTCAGGCTAATACAGACGTCATTGTTTATGTAGTAGTTACTGACGCGACATTTGTATGAAGTGGCCGGGATTTGCTTTTAGTCTGTGAACCAACCCAACGGTCAGCGTCCAAGTCTCTGCACTGTAGGTCATAACGAGGAGGACTCTAAATGTAACACATTAATGTTGTTATCGTAACCTCATAATTAACTAATGAAGTTTAGTTGATACTTAGTCAAATATCAGCTTGTTTGTTTACCATTACAACGGTAACTAATTAGCATTGTTTGCACGAAACTGGAAGACATTCGGCTGACTTGGTGTTTGTCTAATTAAAATGTTTTGTTTATTTCTGATAATTTATGTAGATTTCATTGTTTTGTATCACGTTTGGACCGAACGTTTTACCTTATTTCAAAAGAACTGAGGTTACCTGGCTCGCATTGGACGAAGCAACGTAATTAAAATGTAGTCAAAATTCAGTTTTGATCCAGTCTCGATCTCACAAATGTCAAATTTGGAATTCTCGTATCACAATATGAAACTTTAAAGTTTATACCAAAGTAATTATATCGAATTATGACCGAACATTAAAAAAACTAAAAATGGCATTCTTCTAGCAATAAGAATTGGTATTAATTAATTATTGAAATCAAGTAAATACTTTTTAGTCCGCGGGAAGAGCGATTAATAATGAAAATGTTTAATAAAATCTTACCATCATTTGGTTCAATATCCTTTACAATACTATCACAAAACTTGTCAATTTGAACAAATCGCTTAGTCGCGCGCGTCTGTTTTTCCACATTATCCTTTAGAAGCTCTGTTGGCACTGTAACAAAGTAGTTTATTTATATATAAGCAAATATATAATGAAGATATTAACCTCCCCCGCCTAGGTAGGATTTGAACTCACAACCTCTTGATGACCGGTCGAGTAAATTCAGTCTCGATTCGGTCAACTTTCGTTCTACGAGCGTAGAAAAGTAACGAGAATTGCCATTCTGTTTTCTTACTCAAGAAATGTAGGTATAGTTGACACCATTTCTACTTTGACCTTTGTACTACTGTTCTTATGCCGTAGGCAATAAGAGTTACAATCGCATTGTGACTGTGAAGCATCATCTCCTCTCTACTGTACAATACATGGTAGCTTTGTTTAGTTAACTCAGTTCTTTTTTACCATTTCGATAATATACATTCGTACGACCCGCCTATTGACATTCGTTTACCTAAGGCGTAATATACACGATTGCGACATAGATTTGTTACTATAAATATATGCAAAAAAAATGTTATTAACACTGTGTGCATTACTTTTATAGTACAATAAAGTATTTCCAAAAAAATACAATAAACAAAGAAAGTATACTCGTAGCTAAATGTAAATCACGGAGAATAAAAAAAAAAAAAAAAGTTTGCGCGCCGGTGCTTCCGCTGCCATCGAATTGCTAGAGGCTTGTTGTGTTCCTGCAAGTCGACGAAGTAATCAAGAAGAAAGAAGGTGCAATTCTTACTGAAAGGAATTTATCAGGAAGAAGGGAGGTCCATCCTTAATGAGGTGAAGTTAGCAAGGAAAAAGAAGGTTCCTTCCTATATACGCCCAAAAGTCATTCTTGGAAATGAATAAGCCAAAACCACTGAATCGATTTTGAAGAAACTTGTCACAGTTAAAGACCTTGACATGCTTGAGGTCGAAAAAAAATTGAGATCCGTCATGTCCTTGAGGAATGATCATCAAATGTATTTTCCATTGAATTCAGTGGAAAACATACACTCAGCGAATCTACTCGCTGCACTCAACCTCGATTTCGGCCCTGTGGGCTAGAAACCAGCCTACTCTATATGTATTGAAGCGCTTGTATGAACATTGTTATATATTGACTGTATTGATGTTAGCGTGCTTATTATAAACGAACTATAAACTTTTTTCAATAAAAATCTTTCGAAGCACGAATCCCCGTTGAGTAACCTGACACCGAACGCGGCTAATGGTCGATGCGTGTATGGCTCCCTCGCGTGTAACACGACCTTTGGGTTTTATGTACTCGGGCGAACACGGTTATATACATAAATTATAGTAAGTATTGCCTATTATATACTAACCTCATTAAGTTACAATAAAAAAAAATACCTAATCTTTGGTTACATTTATACATTGTAGCTTCGAAGCCATTGAGGAGCTCGATGGCGTCGTTGTGCGTGTCCGTCTACACGAACACGCAAGTTAAGCAACGTCGACCGTAGCCTGTCCATGGATGGGTTTATTTACTCGAGCTCCTCCGTGCTTTGAAGGGCACGTTAAACCGTCCGAGATAGACGAGAAGCCGAGTGAGATAGACAGAAAAAATCAATGAGGTTAAAAAAAGTAAAACGGGGTGCGGCTGTGTCATTGACACGGCCGTGTGTTGTACGTGAATACGTTATATGCACTAAAATTATCTCAAAATGTCAGCGCTTCCCCCTCCCCGCCACGCGATTTCCGTAGTCCTTACTTAGCGTATTACATTCTTTGATCCTTCATCTATCCAGTGGTGTAATTGAATTTTGGATGGAGGTGATAGATTTGTAGCTGCAACACCAAACTGTATCCCCGTTAAGCCGTTAAGCCGTTGAAGCCGTTGAAGGTCTATGTACTTTCTTTAGACATAGGTTACAAGCAACATCTGCCCCCTTACCACCATCTCTTATTGCGGTTCAATAACTGAATAGAATGCTTATTTATACCAATGAATAAGCGACTCTATTTCAAATGGAATAGATTCGCTTATTCATTGGTATGAATAAGCAATCTATTCAATTATTGAATCGCAATAAGAGATGGTGGTAAGGGGGCTGTTCTCCCAATATTTCCAATGGTCTTACCATCAAATAACTATGTAGGTAATATGGCCTCACGCCCTCGCATAGCTTATCATCAGGAACAAATGAACGCCATAAACAAAGGGTTTTAATGGCTGCCAGCTTCCCATTTTATTGCTGCAAACACCATAGCTACGGCGAAATTGGTCTAAACCAAACATAATTAAATGAGTCGTTTCAAATTAACGATGACTGTACTCCTATAGCTTATCTATATACCTAGAATAACTACTCCTATAATACTCCTACGATTTTGTGATGATTAGAATCGTTACACGGCAGTTGTTTTGGAGTGTAAGTGGTTCATGAACATCTTTGAACCAAAGCCAACTTCACCTGCACGCGGTACACCCTGCTGACTGACAAACGAAGCTCTGGCGAAAAGAGAGGTAGGGAGCGTAATTGTAAGCTGCCCGACTGGGGAATGTACCTCCACCTCATAGAATACCGCAGCCAAATAACAATTCCCTTGAGGGTTGTTGTGTTCCTGCGAGTGAGTGAGGTCACCAGAAAGGAAGGAAATGCTGCGATGGCAGCGGGGGTGGCGGCGCACGAGCAACATTTTATGTTGCGAGCGTTAAAATGGTTACGGTAACCGCTTTACATCAGGCGGGCCGTATGCTTGTCTGCCACACGACGTAGTATAAAAAAAAGTTGTTGTTTTTACCCTTAGGAATTTCTTATTCCTAAGGGTAAAAACAACAACTTTGAAGAAATAAAGAAAGAACTTATCTTTATTTAAAATCATAATATGAGACAATAATTGACACAATACACAATAACATGTAACATTTTAAACATAGTGTACACAATTTGGCCATCTTCTTCTTCTTCTTCGTCAACCCTTATTCATCCCACCGCTGGGATACAGGTCTCCCCTCAATGGAAGGAGTTTAGAGCATACTCCAACACGCTGCTCAACTGCGGGTTGGCGGATTAGGCCATCGCTCAGCATAAATGCTGTGTAATACACACAGCGCCACGGACATCGTCGGACCTAGGCTTGTACTTATCATAATAGCTAACTTAGCCGGCTTTTAAAGTCCCAGCATCCAGGGCCATCGGGCTATCAGGCACGGGGACAGTTAAAACAGATACCAAACAGACCGACGGCACTGAATGGCACAGTGTATGGCTCAGACACTAGACACTACAGACAATATCCAATTGACAGCTTGACACGTCACCTTCCTGCCACGCATCTCATTGCTCCCCTGACACTAGTGACCACTTGCACACTTCCTCTAAGACATAATGTATGAGATATAAGACATATGCGCTATGCTATAATCGAAATATAAAAAAAAGAATGTAAAAAGTTAAGTTGAAAAAAAGTTTAAAACGTGTCTATGTACACAATGGCCCAATTCTCGTCAAAAATAGTCTATAATCGAAGAGTATTAAATAAGTATATATCTACAATATAAAAATGAATCGTTGAATGTGTTTCTAGGCGCAAATATCGAGAAAAGCTGAACCGATTACGCAAATTATTTTTTTAGAATATTCCTTGAATTGACCTTGGTACGAGGATGGTTCCTACGGAGAGAAAAATTTTAGAAAATGCCTGAAAAAGTCTAGAACTACACTTTTCTATACTCCCATACAAACCATTCATAATTATCATAATGTTATAATAAAGCACTTGTACTGTTCCACGTTATTATATTTAATATTACCGACCGGTTTCGCCGCTAAGGCATTATCAAGGGGAACAGATGGTGTTTGTGTTTCTACAAACCATTTTTATACCGTGCAATCAACGACATAATATATTAAAAATAAAAATATTAAAAGAATATTCCGAAATAATTTACCCACCTGTGTTGTCACTTTATGGAGATTTACCACTAAATCGGTTCCGGGAAGGCAAAACAATTGAGTGACGTTAGTACCTATCGCAGGCGGTACGAAGTTCGCCGGGACAGCTAGTAGGTACTTACATAAATAACTAAAAAAGGTTGCTTCGGTATGTTCGGTAACAATCCTAAAATAGTTTATACCGAATGCAAAGTGTGTGTGCGGTATAAATACAACAATAATTTTGAAAATCTGATCATATATATATGAATATATATATTTATATTATATATATACAGTTATCGCTCATTATTATGCCTTAAATTTTAACATCTTTTAGTTTATAATTAATGTAGACCCGCAGCAAGTAGGTCTCTTTGGCTCCGACTAAGAAAGTTTCTCCAGCCCTACCGCCGAAGCTGAAGCCGATCCATTTTTTTTATATACTACTACTTCGGGTGGCAGACAAACATACGGCCCACCTGATTTGAAGCGGTTACCGTAGCCATATTAACGCTCGCAACATAAAATATACATTGCATACGCAGCATCTCCTTTCTTTCTGGTGACCTCACTCATTCGCAGGAACACAAGAACCCTCAAGGGAATTGTTATTTGGCGGTATTTTGTGAGGTGGAGGTAATACCCCAATCGGGTAGCTTACAATTACGCTCCCTACCTCTTTTTTCGCCAGAGTTTCGTTTGTCAATGAGCAGGGTGCATCGCGTGCAGGTGAAGTTGGCTTTGGTTCAAAGATGTTGATAAACCACTTACACCCCAAAGACCTTTTGAAGACCGCCGCCAAATAACACCGCCAAACCCATGTTCCTGCGAGTTAGTGAGGTTATCAGTAAGTGCGTATAGTTCCTGCAGTAGGGTTGGCAACGCAAGTTCGCTACTCTTGTTTACACGCGTTCACAACGTCACTTCACATCAGGCATGCCTATTTTTTTAAAACACTGTGAGAAACAATGATACGGCCCGGTTGACGCAAAGCAGTTACTGTAGCCTATGGACACCTGTAACACCAAGGGCGTTGACGTTATTTCACACGCGCGTTGCAGACCCTGTAAAGAGTGATTACCTCCTAACGTAGCATTAAAAATACACGTTATAAATAATAACTTCAGTATACTAGATAATGCATTATTCATCTAAGTTGTTTACCATCTTGTGATTACGACTCTAATGAGATCACCAATAATGATGATGAGTGAGGATATGTAAATTCAAGGTTCAGAGATTTAAAGATAAAAGATTTCTATTTAGCAAATAACTTATAAGTCATTTGCTAATGTTACTTATTCCCGATTTATTCCCTCGCAATAAACTTAAAAAATATAAATTAAATAATAATTCTAACATTTAAGTAAGTAACAAGTGACTTTTTTTAATAAATAACATAACATTTAGCAAACTAAATGTTATTTATTTTCCTTATACATGAAATAAAAATCTTTTATCTCAGTCTTATATCTTAGCTAAGTTGTTTACCACCTTATGATTACGACGATAATTAGATCACCAATAATAATGATAAGTGATGTGATGATATGTAAACAAGTTATTTGCTAAATGTTACTTATTCCCTTATACACGACATTAAAAACCTTTTATGTTCAAATCTCTGAACTTTAATTTTGTTTTAAACATATAAAGTAATATTTTCCTTTAAAAAGCTGGCAACAGATTAGAGACACCATGGTGTTACTGATTTCTATGGGCGGTGGTGATTACTTTCCATCAGGTGACACATATGCTCGCTTGCCCAAACTACAAATGTATATATAAAAATATGTATGGGTATATTTGTATAAATGTAAGTATTTTTTATATGTATATATGAGAGGGCGGTAAGCGAGCATGTGTGTCGCCTGATCACCACCGCCCATAGATATCAGTAACACCATTGTTAATACAAATCAGTAACCAGTTGCCAGCCTTTTAAAGGAAAAATTTACTTAATAAGTTTAATACAAAATCAAAGTTCAGAGATTAGAAGATAAAAGATTTTTATATACAAAGGAATAGTAACGTTTAGCAAATGACTTGTTTACATATCATCACATCCCTCATCATTATTATTGTTGATCCCATTAACGTAGTATCATAAGATGGTAAACAACTTAGCTGAAGCTTAGCATTATCTAGTATAATTACATTATTATTTACAACGTGTATTTTTTTATACTACGTTAGGTGGTAATCACTCTTAACAGGGTCTGCAACGCGCATGTGATATAACATGCGTTACAAGTTATAGGCTACGGTAATGGCTTTCCATCATTTCGGAGGCAAACAAGGATACGTGTTTGCCTCCGAAGTGGTATAAAAAACAGGCATGCCTAATGTGAAGCGATGTTGTGAACGCGTGTAAAACAAGAGTAGCGCGCTTGCGTTGCCAACCTTACTGCAGCAACTGTCAGCTTTTAAATACGCTGAGCCACCCTAACTTTCTTTCGCCAGTGCCTCGTTTGTCAGTCATCAGGGTGCACCACGTGTAGGTGATGTTAGATTTGGCTCAAAGGTGGTGGTGAGCCCCTTAAACACCTAAATAGATATAATTAATATAACAATCGTGTACCCACAATACAATACTATGCTGGTTATTTGGGTATTCGATGGCACGGGTAAAATATAAAAAATAATAAAATATATATTTTATTATTTTTTATATTTAATATAATTCTTTCGCCTATAAAAAGCCGAATTTACGTCTTTTTATAGGCGAAAGAATTACGGGTAAAATATAAATATATATATATATATTAATATATATTATCTATATATATAAAAATCAATGCCACTTTTCGTTGTAATTTTATTACTCAAGAACGGGCTCACCTATCCAAACCAAATATTTAGGGTTTATTCGGACTATTTAGTAGATGGTTTAGGTGAAGTTTGCACAAAATCGGTAGAGTGGTTCTTCATTTAGTATCACATTTTTTGGCGGATCATTTTGTTAATGGGGATTTTGCTGTCAAATTGAAACTTTTTTCAGATGGGGATTGTACTGTCAAATTGAAACTTTTTTCAGTATTGACAGGACAAGCATATTGTTTATCCAAATGTTTTGGATTAAGTTTTAAAATAGCTAGCAATTAATAAAATATTTTTTTGTTTGAATAAATTAATTTGGTGTTCCAATTTTTTATTTTATTATTTCACTTTATACGTAGCGAAGCACGTACCGGGCCGCTAGTATATTATAAAAAGCATCATGCCCAGGAAGTAACATATGTTGTATATTTTAATATACAACCTATGTTACTTATAGGCGAACTTATATGCTTTTTCTAGGCGAAAGAATTATTGAAATCGGTTAATTAGTTTTTAAGTCTATCACAAACTGAAATACAATTCTCTCTTTATATTATTAGTATAGCTTGATATTATTCTTCGTCGTCAACCCTTTTATCTCGATACGTGAAATAAAAGAAATATATATAAAAAATATTGTCAGACAAATTACACAGCGCCATCTAGCCCCAAAGTAAGCGAAGCTTGTGTTATGGGTACTAGACAACTGAACATACGTAAATACATTTTTTTTTTGTAAATACATACTTATGATACGTAGAAAGACACCCAGACCAAGACAAACAGACATTTTCATGCACACAAATGTTTGTCCTATGTGGGAATCGAACCCACGAGCGTTGGTGTCGAAGGCGCGTCATTGACCGCTACGCCACCGAGCTCGTCGTCGAATAGAAGTGGATTTATTATAATAAGAACCCTGTTATGCTGAATAGATCCAAGCGACATTTTATTACTTTCAAGTTAAAGCAATATAAAGTTTAATAAGAATAAAAATATCACGCAGTATAAGTTTTGGGAAGCATAATGGCATCAAACTCATGCTGTTGCGAATATATAAAACCTCGATTTGCAGTTTCTCGCTATGTATAGCTCCGCTAGCTCTCAATTTGGCATAGTTTATCAGTTGGATCTATTCTGCGTAACCAGCACCCTTACCATCATCTCTTATTGGGATTCAATAACTGAATAGATTGCTTATTCATACCAATGAATAAGCGACTCTATTCCATTTGAAATAGAGTCGCGTATTCATTGGTATGAATAAGCATTCTATTCAGTTATTGAATCTCAATAAGAGATGGTGAGTCGCTTATTCATTGGTATGAATAAGCATTCTATTCAGTTATTGAATCTCAATAAGAGATGGTGAGTCGCTTATTCATTGGTATGAATAAGCATTCTATTCAGTAATTGAATCTCAATAAGAGATGGTGAGTCGCTTATTCATTGGTATGAATAAGCAATCTATTCAGTTATTGAATCGCAATAAGAGATGGTGAGTCGCTTATTCATTGGTATGAATAAGCATTCTATTCAGTTATTGAATCTCAATAAGAGATGGTGAGTCGCTTATTCATTGGTATGAATAAGCAATCTATTCAGTTATTGAATCGCAATAAGAGATGGTGGTAAGGGGGCTGTTACGCACACACACGTGTTAAGGACCCTGGTGCTTATTGTTGATTTCATGTAGTCCACGAGGACGAAGTCGCGAACGGGTGCTAGTTACATCATAAACATGTCGTCAACCCTTATTCGTCCCACTGCTGGGATACGGGTCTCCCCTCAATCGAAGGGGTTTAGAGCATACTCCGTCACATTGCTCAATTGTGAGTTGGCGGTGGTCAGTGTTTTTAAGCCGCCTAAAGACCTCTAACTTGGCTTAACGACTGTCATCTATGACATTAGCCGGGACCGACGGCTTAACGTGACCTCAGAAGCACGAAGGAGCTTGAGATAAATAAACCATTCCATGAACCGGCTACGGTCGACGTTGCTTGACTTACGTGATCGATTAGATTGCCACGAGCCATCGAGCTCCTCGTACTCATAAACATGGCTAGCGAAATCACGGGCGACGGCTTACATCGTATGGTTAATCGCTAATTAACTGATGTTAACTTGACTTTGACCTTTGTACCGGGCTTTATGTAGTAACAGTTAGGTAAGATTCGTTTGTAGGTGTCAAATTTGATGTGCCTCTAACTGTACGACCCGACGCTTTGTCGCCCCATGCGAGGTCTCCACTCTAGGACTTTCCTTCCCTATCTGTTACACTGACTCAACAGATGTACCCAGCTCACTGCCTGAACTCTTATCTGTAAATAGTTTATAGTTGATCTAAGTATTTACAATAAATAAATAATTATTAATGGCCGTGTGGTTTCCGGCAGACTAGAATAGAATCACTCCGTTTCTTCCCGTGGATGTCGTACAAGGCGACTAAATACATTATCAAATATCGATCAGGCCTCCCCAACCCGTTTGGCCAGCGTGGGGAGTGTAGGCCTAATTCTCCTTCCGTCTAGGACGGACGAGAGAGGGTCGTGCTCCTGTAGTGGAGACTAAAATGGACCTGATGATGATGATGATGACTTAATAATATTAAATTTATCACTATTAGCTGTATTTCTAAGTATATAGTTAGAACTTTAAACTGAGAGATTATTAAAGCTCTTAAACCCTTTGTTCTAGACTAGTTCTACCGACGCACGGCGAAGCGAAGGGAAGCGACATATTTAACCAAAATAATACGTCATCATCAGGTCCATTTTAGTCTCCACTACAGGAGCACGACCCTCTCTCGTCCGTCATAGACGGAAGGAGGATTTGGCCTACACTAAAATAATACGTAAGTGCTTTAAAATACAAAAAAAAACACTATAATCTTTAAATAACAGAAAAGAAACGAATTGATTAAAAATAACATTGATTAAAAAAAGGAAAATAAGTTGAAATATTTTTAGAATTGACTTGGCTTGCAAGACTAAACTTAGTAAGTAGGTACATTTTTTTTATAATAAAAAAAAACAGTAAAGTAATATTGATAAAGTTGTTCATAATTATAACGTAAATAATTTTATGATTTTCTCAATATTTTTCCCGTCTATCTACTTGGTATGGAGTCTAGTAGGTACTTGACCTTTTTTCAATAAACAAATTTTGATATTTTTTTTTTTAGTTTTGGTTAGGCGTAATTCTGAAACGAAACAAATTTTTAACGGCGGCGACGGAGACCCTACAAATTAAAATTTATGTCTGTATTACTTACAAATATTGTATGAAATAAATATTAAAATTTGTAAGTAGGTAGGTATTATACCTATTGTTGTAATATACTCGTATTTTGTATGAAATCCATAGCTGACGTACATGCTAAAATACATACCTAGCTGACGTAATTAGAGGTACCTACGTAATTGATGAAAATAAACAAAAGTTAAAATTTAAGAGGTACCTACGTTAGATACCTATGTATATATAGTACCTATGTACGTACATATGTTGGATATTTTGGTCATATTTTTAGATGATTGGATTGAAAATAATTTAATTTATTTTACCTTGTATGTACATTTCTCTAATTTGATTAAGTATTTGTTCAGTATTTACTTTATCACCTCTAAATAATAACTAGATCTCTAAATGTCAGAGGTAAAAGAATTGGGTTGTTTCCAATGTTTAAAAATTGTACAAATAAATTAACAATATCGTAAAATACACAAAACTATAAAGATCTGCAAACTTTCATTCTAATATCTTCAGTCAGACTTTTTTTAGCGTCGATCAAAGTTTGGCGGGAAAGTCCATTTTAAAAGTATGAAATTATTAAAAAATAATATTTCCATTGGAGAAGCAATAAAAAATGCTATAACTTTTATTATGATACTAATCACATAAACGTAATATTTAACATAGCTGTCGTACAAATTTCTGATTTGATGCATACAAAATACAGATCTGTGACGTCATAATTCAGTAGTCTTTTGTATGGAGCGTTTTGGGGCAGTCTAAAAATTGTGATTTTCAAATTACCATATCTCGAGAGATTTTTGTGCTATCGAAGTAATTCTTTCACCTATGGTTATATTATGGAGACGTCCCTACATATCAAACAGAAAAAAATGTTAGTCAAATACCCAGTATTGTATTTTATTGCAGATAATAAACAAAATATTTATTATACGGGACGGGGGCTCAACACATTATGACTACTGTGTCTCCTGTGTAGCCAGGATTAACAGCGGCGACTACCAAAAAAAGGCAATGGAGTCCACTGCAGTCCCAGGGGTAATACTATGGCTGCCTTGGAACTCACAACGAATTTATTCAGAAGAAATTAGGAGAAGTAGGAAGCTTTTGGAATTTGACTTCCCCTCTTATCAATGTAGGTAACTGGCAAATAATTGGCTTTTGGATATAATTTATTAATGAATTCACAGATTGTAAGGACGTGTTAAATTGGGTCAATAAATAAGTACATGTAATTAAATTAACAAAGGAAAAAATCCATATACCACGCCTCAAATACTACAAACTATCGTTGTATTGTCCAACAGGGCTATTAAGTATCTACATAATTATTTAAGAATCTAAACACTGTATTTAAAACCCTCATAATAACTATTAAACTATGTACATACTTAATAAAAATGTAATAAATATATTGAATATACGAAATTCCTTGTCGAACTACACGAATAAGTAATAGTCTTTGATCATAAAAATATATTCCCTATAAATATATTTCCTATTAAGAAAAAAATAGGGAATCGAGATTACATAGAAAAACTAAGGCGATAGAAATTTATTATTTGCAGCTCGTTTTACAATATTTCATAATTGAAGCTTATGAGGCGTTTAACTGCAACTGCAAATTCTTGTCTTCAGTAAGTTCATAAGTATTTATTACATTCTATACAAGGAAACTTTACCTACAATAATGTTGCATTTAAAGAAAATAACTTGCTTGTATAAATACATGTATACGATGAAGTGTCCAAAGATATTGATAATAAGTAATCTTTGCAAGTTCCTTTGTCTTTCAATGTATGAGAATTTCACAAATGGTCTGTGTTAAATACCTACCTACTTCATACTGACTTTGAAAATCACGATATTCTAAATCCATCCAAGTTTCTACGTAAAACTGGAAACAGAACGAATTGCTACACAAGCACACATTCAAGCGAACGCACTTATGATTATTCTATGTTTTTGTCGTTGCGAGCTGCGGTGGTATTATTAGCGGAGAGGCGCGCGCGAGGCTCTACGCTCCGGGCGGGGGCCGCGAGGGGCGCGCGGCGCGCCCAGGGTCTGCGTGCGCGCGCAGCCCCACCCGAGGCGGGCCCGCGCCGGCCCCGCCCCACCGCCCGCCAATCGCCGACGTGGTGGTGGGGCGCCCGGGCCCCCGGCTTCTATTTACTCTTTCAATCAGTGCGAGTGTTTGCCCCTGGCCGGCGTGCACGCGCGGGTGATGCGCTAGCCATGATCTCGCAGAAGCTCTCGTACGGCGACGTGCCGACGTCCGCGTCGCTGTCTTCACTGTCGCCGGGTCTCGCGCCACACTATGTCAACGGCATGGGGTGCATGCCAACGCAGCCCTACCCGAATCTCTACTCCAACAACATGGTCGCCGGCGGCTCCTGCATGGGCTCGCCTGGCGTCGGCTACTCGCCCCCGAGCACCATGGCGTCCTGCATGGGCGGCGGCGGCGCCGTGCCCTACGGATCCTTGCCGCGGGAGCAGGAGGCTGCCTCACCGACCTCGGCGCTGCAGCGCGCCCGCACCGACAAGACTTACCGCCGCTCCTACACGCACGCGAAGCCTCCGTACTCCTACATCTCGCTCATCACGATGGCCATCCAGAACAATCCCACGCGTATGCTCACTCTGTCTGAGATATATCAATTCATCATGGACCTCTTTCCGTTCTATAGACAGAACCAGCAACGCTGGCAGAACTCGATTCGACACTCGTTATCTTTCAACGACTGCTTCGTGAAAGTGCCGCGAACACCTGACAAGCCCGGGAAAGGATCGTTTTGGACGCTGCATCCGGACAGCGGGAACATGTTTGAGAATGGATGTTTCCTAAGGCGACAGAAAAGGTTTAAAGACGAAAAGAAGGAGTCAATCAGACAAGCACAGAAGGCTACACACGGACACGGTCACCACGGCGGCTCACACGACAAACGCGGTGACCATTCACATGAGAAATCGTCAGCGCCTGGTGTTGGGGAAGACAAAGAGATGCGTGATGACATATTAGCGCAGTTACATGCAGCTCCCGAGCTATGTTTGCCGGAGCACACTCCACTGGCGCTGGAGCACTATGCGCAGCTGAAGCAAGAGCCGCAAGGCTACGCGCCGCCGTCACATCCGTTCAGCATCACGCGACTGCTGCCAGGCGCCGATACCAAGTCAGACCTGAAGATGTATGACGTGAATTATGGATATGGACACACACCGGTGGATAACTACTACCAGTCGCCGTTGTACCACCACCACCACGCGCACGCGCAGCCGCCCTTGTGACAGTATCCGCTGGCGTAGGCGCCACGCCGCGCGGCCGCCTGGTGCGCGCCGCCGGAGGACGCCGCCTAGCCGCCACAACCCGTCGAAGTAAGTCCTAGGGCTCGGCAGGGACGATTCCGATTCTTAAATCTCAAGTTGATATTGGACTCCAAGTGAGCGTTTCGTGTTCTGGTGATATTCTATTTGAGGCGCCCGCCCCGGGGTCGTCGTGTATATTTGTGTAAATATTTGGAATTATTTTCTGTCCATATTGTGTGCGTTTTATTAATAGGTAGATGTTTAGTGGACGGTTGACGCGACGCGGGGCGGGCGGTCGCGTTAGGCCTAAACCGTTATAGGGACTGCTGCGAAAGTGTCCTTTATAGTCCTTCAGAGCGACTCTAGTTTGTGTACCAACTCTCATTAGAACACAAAAATACTCGTAAAATTCATGCTAGAAATTCCGAAACTTAAATTCTTGTTTTTTCTTTAATTGTTTGCGCTACTTAGCACATCCACGTAGTTTTCTACCACGTAAAGTCCCTAATCGTTGTTCGAGAAGTGACGGTACTAATTTGGATGCAATTAATCAGAATCGTGTTTTAAAAGCTCGTTCCGACCAAACAAAGGACGCCAAAGTGATATAATGCTACATGATTGTTCATAATGCGATCGATACGCCCTTATCACAGTTTATCTACACAACGACAATGTTAGATAAATAATATTTATTTGTACAGCGCGTTGAACTCTTTTGGCTAAACAAATTCATTTGATTAACGGAATTACTGTTAAAAACAGAGTTTTGTTACTTTAAGTTATGAAAGTGCTGATTTCTGTGATATTTTGTGTTTTAAAACTCAACAATAACTTACCATCTTATCTAACAAAGTGATTTTGAAAAATAAAATTGATAAATAGATTTCATATCTCATTTTTTTTAACTATGTTTTATTAACAAACAATTTATAAATGTTCTAATACATAAGTCAATTTGTAAACATATCTATTTAAATAATATTAAAAATTACGAATTTAAAATATACAGAGAAGAAATACTAACTACTCTCAAACGTTATTACTTTGCATTATAAAAAAGAATCATCATCATCAGATCATTTTAGTCTCCACTACAGGAGCATGACCCTCCCTCATCCGTCCCAGACAGAAGGAGGATTTGGCCTACACTCCCCACGCTGGCCAAACGGGTTGGGGAGGCCTAATCGATGTTTGATAATATATTTCCCCTAGTCGGCTTGTACGACATTCACGGAGTGATTCTATTCTAATCTGCCGGAAACCACACGGCCAAGAAATAAAAAATAAAAAAGAATAACCGAATTAAATTTCTCAAGCACTTACCTGTTTATAATATTTTCCAATGTTCATAATAACAAAGTTCGTATTGTTACATTGTGCTTAAAAAATATAGGGGTGTCAATAACTAGCATCAGTTCACTGCAGAGTGTTTTTTACAAAAGTTTTTTCATCTGTAAAATAAATAACATTATTAAAACGTCTCGATAAATTATCTTTTTCATGTTAATTAGAGTTGGTACACGAACCAGTCTTTGAGTGGCGTCATATCGTGGACCGTCGAACAGTGCAATGTAAGATTTGTAACAAATTCTGTATATTATAATATTATATTAGATAGGAAATGGAATTATACTTCTGTCATCGACCATCGCATTTAGGAGTTTAGTTAAGTTTTGTATATATAGTCTGTAAGGTATATATACAGTGTGTCTAGAAAAAAATACGATAAAATAATAACAAAAAATCTCGTTTTCATCGTGATCTGATTTGGAAGCAAATTAAAATTCATCTCCGTAATAATAATCTGTAGTTATAATAAGTTTGTGCATAATTATGGTTTTATTGTGGTTTTTTTTTCTGGATGCCCTGTACAATGACTTCTAAATAATGGTGTTTGGTGTATGATAGGTTCCTATCTATGCTTCTGCACATTCCATTCAAATATATATTTATATGCAAGTGTCAATTTAGCAATGAGTGATAAATATTTGACAAGCGTACGGATAAAACAAGGATATTCTTCAAAATAGTTTACCGTGTCAAATAATTCAAAGGAATCACATTTAAAAAAAAATATCATTGCTCGAAATGCAAGAAAATCGCACATTTTCATATGTCAATATTTGACACAAATATTATACTATATATTATATCTATGTAGCACCATTATATAATGTATATTATATAAACCATATATATAAAAATACCATTACAAACGATAACTACAGAGACAAAATTCTTACAGAACTAATATTTATTACACAAACTGTATTTTTTTCATGTAATGGTTCCCAAAACTTAAGTCAAGATAAATTCTAATGTCCCAGTATGTATACTGTTGCCTTGAGTTATCATTTTTATTAGTAAAACCTTGATGATCTAACCTTTGCGTCAATACCACTTGCGAAGGTGATTGACACGTTTGTAGCTGTTAGTTTGTCAAAGGAATAAAAAAAAATACAAACATAATTAAATAAACCATGTTAGTAAAATGAACACAGAGTGAACAGAAACATTTTTATTTTTGTTTAACAAAAACTATAGAATATTTATTATGTAGCGTGCTTTAGCAAAAGAAAATGAAGTAAAATATAATAAAATTATACATATTTTTTGCGCTAAGATACGATTATATCTACCGTAATCCATGCTAAACTATAGTGCACGATTTATCCAAGTTAATAATATATTATCTAAAGTTTTAAGTAAAATTTAAACAAAATTAAAGCATATTTTACTTTATTTTATTTAGATTTATGTACATTTTTACACATGTTTTATTTAGATTAATTTATTTACATAATATATAAATATTAATCCCTATTACTTTTGGTCACGGCATCCGGCGTGAACGGCTGGACCGATTTCGCTATTTCTTTTATTATGTTGTATTTGTTATTGTCAGGATAAATAAGAAAGTTGCGCGGAAAATTAGAAAATTTTAGAAAACCTGACGACCATATTATCTTAACTTTTTTAATGTAACTTGATGTAGTTTCAAGGAACTGTCAGTTATTTGACAGATTGCTCCAAACTTAATATTCATTGTTAAGAAACCACACTCCAATTGTTTCAGTAGGCACTTTTATTTATTATCAAAAGGCAAGTTGTAAATTTACCTGTACCTATGGAAAAATAAGAGATTCAAATCCAAATACATCTCAAACTCTATATATTCATATTTTCTCGTACAGTTTAGTTATCGTAGAATGATAATAGCATCACTTTGAGTATCCAAACCCAGAATGCAGAATATACAACACCGGAGTTAAAAAGGCGACGTAATTTTCCGTAAATGCCAATACATTTTGCAATGTTTTTGCAAAATTCAAAAAGCATTGCAGAGGTTTAATCATACCGAACTTTGGTCGCGAATCTTTATATATAATATACGCGTAGAAATTTATTCCATGGGTGTCGTACAGGGCCCTACTGGCTAAGCTGAAGCCGATTGTCATCGGATATTTTGATTGCGTATATCAAATTTCAGTTTAGATTTAGGGTACTTGTGTTTAGCATAGCTGGTGGAAACCCTAGAGCTGTACCAACTAAGCTGAAGATGTTTGTCAATAACTAAAACATATGACCTATTTTTCGAATCAAAGTATTTGATGGTATCGGCTTCAGCTTCGGCGGTACAGAAACTAACCGAAACTAATCGGGGACTCCCCGATTAGTTTCGGGGACCCCCCAATTAGTTTCGGTTAATCGCATATTTCAGTTTTGGTCAATTCTGTATCTAGTGTCCTATCGCCGAAGCTGAAGCCGATAACCATCAGTTTTTTTTATTCCAAAAATTGGTCTTCGGTTAAAGTTATTGACAAACATCTTCAGCTTAATTGGTAGAGCTCTAGGGTTTGTAACGGCTGAGCTAAACATAATTAGCAACAATATAAGCAGTAGTTTCTTTTCTGCACTAAAAAATTCCGATGATAATCGATTTCATTCACGTACGTATTTAGTTACTTGCATTTTTGGGCATTACGTCAGACGAAATCGGATTTTGTCTTTGGCATAATGTGTCTTGACATTAATAGACATTTTAATATACAATAAATACAGTAAATATTAATAACTGTACATTGATACATATATATTGCATTTTTAATTTCTTCATTGTGAAATAATAATAAACCAATTTTAAATAAAAGCTTTCATATTATTTTTTTTATTTATTTTAAATTTATTGTTATTTATTTTTATTTATTTCAAATGAATGTGAAACAATTATTCAGCTCTACGCTTGTCAAATAAGATTTCTATAAAAAAAATTAAGTGAAAAAGTCGATCTAAATTAATCCTTGTAACTATAAATACATATTGGTGTCATATTACTCGAATAGATAGGACACTTATATATCATCTGTTAGTTTCAGAGTTAATAAAATTAAGTATTTACAAAAAATATTCAGTGTTTTCATTTTACACATAGAAATCAAATTCATTAGGAAAAAACACTATAAATTTAAGTATATAATAAGTAAGGCACTTACAACGTAAAGCTTTAACAAGGTCCATAGGCTACATGAATCAGGTGGTATGCTGATTTTCACCAAAGAAGCATAAAAATCTGTTTAGGAATTTAAAAGTATAATTTATAAGGCGGCAAAGAAGCATATGACTCGCTTGATGTTTAGTGATTACCGCACTCTATAGACGAACCCAGTGGTCGAATGGCTAGCCATGTCCACTTTCACTCCGGGGTCGCAAGTTCGAACCCCGCACAAGTATTTGTGTGCATGAACCTGTCTGTTTTTCTTGGTCTTTGTGTTTTCTAAGTATAACATGTGTGTATTAACAAAATAAAACGTATTTTTAAGTACAATATCAGTTATCTAGTACCCATAGTACAAGCTTTGCTTAGTTTTAGAAATAGATAGCAGATAATTCGTCCAAGACTATGTATTTATTTATTTAATATAGTTCACGATGATTTAATAAACAGAATGTCTATTATATTATATAAGTATATTTACTATCCACATAATAAAAAAAAAAAAATGGTGCGGCAACCGTAAAAAATGTAGGCCTAAATTTTGATGGCTTCACTGCGTCTTTTTATTACACATATATAATATAAAATCTGTATTTCCAATATACAAAACAAAAAAATGATTTTGTTCTAACATTTTCTGTTCAGAAATTTATGCAGCACCGCGCCAGGTACTATAAAAAAACTTGTAACAATTTTAACCCTTTCTCAAACAATAAACTATATTTTAGTGAACGTACCTGTCCGGTCATAGAATAAAAAAAAATACTATATTACCTACTATCGGAAGTGCTGTCAATGGCTTTGGCGACAGGCTTTTTAACAACTGCTTTTGCTTACTTTGTACTCGCCAGTGATTCCCAACCTTGCTGGTGTATTCGTACTTCAAATTCATTAATAATTAAGGCAGAAACTGTTGATCATATTATTATCACACAGGGCTAAGTTAAATAAAATCAATATGAATGATTCATAAATAAATAATCTTGGACAAATTACACTGCCAACTTGTTCAAAACTAAGCAAAGCCTGTACTATAGATACTGGTTAACTGACAAATATATTTAAATACTTATTTTTCGTAAATACTTACCTATAAGGCTATATAATACATAGAAAATACTCAGACCAAGACACACATATGTCAAAGCTACAGGCAAATGTGCAGACAAATGTTTGTATTGTGCAGTAATCGAACCTCGGACTCAAAATAGCCATTGTGACCGCCGGGCTCAATTAATAAATTCTTAGTATTAAACTAATACAAATTTAATTGATTGTGAACAAAATCCATAAAAGTTTAAGGACCATTGTCTACATCATAAAGGTCCGTCGGAGATGCAACTTTTACTGACTTTTCACTTTTGTCGGCTCGTTGCGCAAGCGTTTATATCGGTCAGACAGACCCGGGTTACAAAGAAAGTCGTAAAGCAATAAACTATACAAAAGGGTTAACACGTGGCAATGCTAATTTGTTTTAAGAAATCAACGACAAAATGGAAGTTACAATGTCTCTACTTCGTAGGACAGGCTCGACCACTCGTAAAAAGTAGCTGATATATTTTATGGTTCTTAGTTGCAAAGGTTTCACATCATCTAGAGACTAAATTAAAGTTGTGTAATTAATAAATTTTTAGTAGCAAGCTATAAACACTAGGTACATGGACAAATTTTAGTGTTATTAATTGTGCACTAGGAAGAGCGCTATGCTCGGGATTTCTCTGAGAGATCGAATCCGGAGCGAAGAAATTCGACGGAGAATCAAAGTTGTCGACATAGGCACATAGCCTTCAGAATTTGCAAGCTGAAGTGGCAATGGGCCGGTCTCATCTGCCGAATAACTGATGGCAGGTGGGGGAGGAAGGTGGGTGAGAAGAGAGGAGGCTGCTCGTAGGACGACGAAGCGTTGGACGTCCTCCTTCTAGATGGTCCGATGACCTTAAGAAAGCGGCTGGATACGGAAGGCGGAGGATCGTATTTGGTGGAAAGTATTGGGCAAGGCTTATATCCAGCAGTGGGTAGATATAGATTGATGATGATGATGATTAATTATACTTTTATTATACCGACCATTATCTAGATACAAAAAAATGTATGTGTAAACAGATTTTCACGTGATTGGACAACGATCTTAATAGTTAAAATAATTTTGTTTCCGTGCACCGAGTTTTTTTACGAAGGGGAATGCAGGGAAGTATTCTCCTGATTCATGGGTGACTCATTAATACATACTGCCATTGGCTGGGCCGGTGATCGATTGACAAGAAAAGGTTTTCGATAATTCTTTACGGTTTCCGAGATATTTGCATTCGAAGTTTTCAGTGAAATGTATACAAGAGCACAAATACAATTTTTTGTGTTATTCTGTACTTAAAGTTTTATGTATGTGTACAATAAAGTTTTATAAAACAAACAAACAAACAATTATACAAGATTAAGGTACAAAAGTGTACCGACCATTGTCAAGACATAAAAAAAATGTATGGTTAAACAGGTGATTGGGTGATTTCACAAAGATAACCGTAGATAAAATGCTTTGTTTTCGTGCACCAAGTTTTTTACTTCCTTAAGTATTCCCTTGAATATTTTAATATGTGGAATACTTTACAACAAATAACAGTGGAATATTTTACACACTCTCCTGATTCATTGCTTGACTCATCAATACGTACCGCCATCCCTAAACCAACTGACAAAAAAACTGCACACAGTAGTCCTTACTTAGCGAAATAAATTATATGGTCCTTCTTTTATATGAGAGGCAAGCGAGCATGTGGGTCACCTGATGGAAAGCAATCACCATCGCCCATAGAAATCAGCAACACCAAGGAGACGCCGATCCGTTGCCAGCCTTTTAAGGGAAATATTTACTTTGTTCTTGAAGGCCCCCATGTAGTATTTATTTGGGAGTACCGCTGACGGAAGTTGATTCCACAACTTCACAGTTTTTGGTAGAAAATGTCTTAAAAAGCGTACTGTAGTAAATCGCCAAATATCAAGGTGATGTGGATGGAATTTTAATTTATGGCGAGTTGTACGACAGTGGAACTCAGCGGCAGGTATCAAATCAAATAGCTCATCCGAGCACTCGCCGTGGTATAATTTATATAGAACGCAAAGAGATGCAACATCTCTGCGTGTAGACTCCAGCCGATCAGAAATCATTGGGTCACCGACGATTCGAACAGCTCTTAGTTGTCTGCGGTCAAATGGAGCAAGTAAGTATTGGGGCGCACCAGCCCAGAGATGTGAATTACTACTACTACTATTACTGATTATGTATATTATTGATTAATCGTTACTACTACAGTATGCGTTTTAAGACATTTTCTACCACGAACTGTGAAGTTGTGGAATCAACTTCACTCAGCAGTATTCCCAAATAAATACGACATGGGGGCATTCAAGAACAGAGTTATTATTTCCCTTAAAAGGCAGGCAACGGATCGGCGACCCCTTGTTGTTGCTAATTTCTATGGGCATTTCTGTGGTATTTCCATCAGGTGACCCACATGCTCGTTTACCCCACTCTCAGAAAAAAAAATTTTTTTTTTTGAAAAATCATTTATTTGTATTATAAATTTATTGGACTTCCATCATCGAATCTTCGAATATAGATTATTGGAATATAAAATATCAATAAGAGTTCGGCTCTCATACATTCAAAAATATTCCGATTTTTGTAATATAGTGAAACATTATACTTTCGCTGCAGTTCGAAAATAATACTGTATTTTGATAGGTAGTTGATAAAAACCATTCACTTTTTATCGTCTCTTTAACGCCTGGTGTCGGGTCCGAACCTGTGACTCCGCGGGTGGTTTACAACACGCCATAAACATAACCACTCCACCGGTGACCCACTGTCGCTTTTTTAACGCACGTAAAAATACCATAGTCCATTGTTACACGTTACGTCACCATTGTTGAAAAATGTTGAATCCTCAATTTATAAAAAAAGGGTTTGTTTTATACATTCCTTATTATAGGCCGAATTAATTAGACGATTGTTTTTTTTATCTGTTGGTGTTCATAGGTTTATAGGTTGTTAATGTTTGTATACTCTTTCTAATTAAATTTTTATTTGGAATTCTGATGTTTTCAAAGGTTTGTTTTTCAAATAGGGTGTGGCAATGGGACAAGACGTTAGCATATTTCTAAGTACTAGTGTAGATAACACATGTAACATGGTAACTTTTGAATTAAAATAAAAACAAAATATTATTACGATATAAATTTTAATTCAAACTAAATTAACTAAAAATAAACTAATATTTAAATGAAGAAAAGGTTGACTGGTAGAGAATTCTCTTAGCATTAAGTCCGCCTTTTGTACCCTTAATTTATAGTAAATAAAGTTTAAATAAAATAAATAAATAAAAATGAATATTATGATATATAACTAAACCGCGTCAAATTCCTCCACATCATTGTCTAAAGGCATCGTGCCCGTTTCCGCGTAAATCTTTGTAAATAAAGATGATCATAATATAAAACACCTAAAATAAAATATGTTTGATTATGTAACTAACAACTTTTTCTATGTGTTTAGTCACAGTACAAGTAAATAAAAACCAGCAGGTACTAACTGTATGCACAATATATTATGTGTTATTTACTCATCGATGATATTCTTTAAACTATGAAGACATAATTATGAAAGTTAAGAGTACTGTTTTCTTGCTTAAATTTGACTCAAATATACTATTATGTATGATCTAGAATTTCTAAAACAACACATTGTCATAATGATTCACTGAATGCTTGAACCCGTGGTCAGTAGCTAATATACGTAGAAATATGGAAGGTCATGACTCTTAAAAAATGATTGAAACAATGCGAACGTATCCTCAATGTGTGGGCGATTATTTTGTTTATTCATTTATTGATTTTATATTCATTCCATTCAGCTCGTTATACAGCAAGCTACCGGGCTTCGAAACCACCATTCAACATACAAGTCATCAACTCACAACAAACTTATACTTACAACCAATCAAACACTTAAATCATCTGATACATCTTTATTACAAATCAATAAGTGCTAGAGTTGTATACGACGTTGTTTCTCCAGTGCTGTTATATTGTTGTGTTGAAGATTTTTTGTAATGTGTGTTACGACATTTTTATTTTGACGTGTGATATTATGTCAGAAGGTCTGATGTGAGCCTTTGTGTGTTTTGTGTGGTGATAATAAAAATAAAACACTTTCTTTGTTGAGTGTAACGGTTTGCTCTCTCGGAGTGATCTTGATTCACGTATCGCCACTTGAATAATCAGTTTTATGTCTTGAGACATTATTTTCACGTTATTTCGAAGAACTTGCAATACACAAATAGTTTTGTTTATTATTTTACAAAGATGTTCCCTTAAAATGAATGAGTTGAGTTTTTTTTACAGGCAGACATCATAGGACGTTGGTATGTGCTGTACGTATTGTGTCGGTTTGTCATGCTTAAAATATTTATATTCTGTTTTTTTTTACTGATTTTTATCCAGGTAGCCCTTAAAAACACACAATTCTTTTTGAAGTCAGAAAAAAATGTAACTATATCTATCTATAGGTATAGTTTGTCACAGAAGAGATGGTGACCATAGACGAAATATAATTTATGCATTAATTCAATTAAAAAGTTAACAAATACTAACGTAACAAACATGAAAATAAAGAGAAACTAATAAATATAATTGTCTTGTACATTACTTTATGAAACAAATTTAAAAACTGAACAGAAAAATTATATAAAATTAAGTCGCTAATATAATGAACAAATAAATAATAAAATATTTATTCATAATGAATTGAGAAAATAATACATAATGAATTGAGAAAGATTGACTTAATTTTTTTTTTTAAGTTTTAGTTTATATGTTTTTATATTGTTTAAAAGTTTTAGTCCACCAGTCAAATTCAAATTCATTTATTTTTTTGTTTAACATGAGTGGTGGTAGGTGATACATAATAGGTGTTAGCAGCATTAATGATCTTTAAATGTTATGCCAATGTAAAGATAAATGACGTAATTAATGAATATTTGAACTATCTTACGATATGCTTTCTTACCTATTTGTAGCGCAACAAAAATGGCAAGATAGCACATCGTCAGAAAGTCGAATGAAAATTCATTACTTATGTTTTAAGTACTATGCAGATCAGAAATATGTCATTATTAAATAATACATAATATCATGTATATCTCAAAATAATAATCAACTCGTTGTCAGTCACTAAGATGTCACAATTCTTTTTAGGTTTCTAGAGCCAAAGAGAATTTACTAGCTTGTTACAAAGATGTAGCTGGTCACTGTTTCTCAATATTAAACTAAAAATATATATAAATATCTAAATACATTAGTAAAAAATACAACTGTAGTATTTAGAGAGTCACGGTATCTACTTGAAAACTCTGGTATTCCGATTTCTGCTAAGAACACAATGTTATACTTACCACAGTAAACATAAAGCAGTACATCAACGCCATATAAATTAACAAATATCACTCATAGCAACATACACCAGCTTATCTTAGGTGAGTTTCACAATGTCACATAGCGTAAAATGGAAACCATTCGACTTGCAACATTTTTGCATAAATGAAGATTATTTAGTGCATTGCTTTATTTCCTCTATTTTTGTTAGGAGAAAACAAAGGACTTTAACACAAAAAAATAATTAAACATTAAAGGCTGTTTGTGAAATATTAGTATTATATATTATAGAATTACGTTCCTTACTATAGTCAACTCTTGGCTGTTTGTTCAGTTTTAGTAAAATTATATTGACATTAGTTACTTGGTTTTAAATAGCCACAAAAACTTTTACGCGTAACACTAGTTCAAACTTTTCTTTACTATTTGACAGTGCTAAAAATTTCTTATAAAATAATTATTATTATAAAACCTTTAGTTATATAAAAATGTTACGCAATTTGTGTCATCATTTCTCTTTTGTATGCTATACTATCTTTTGTATATATACGTGGGTTTTTCTGAAACTAGCTTTTTACGGTCCGTGCGTGTGTCTGTATGAGAGATTAGTTATAGAATTTGTATGGAATTGATTTACTGCTTCATGTTTACTGTGGTATAACATTATGTATGTAAAAAGAGGGGATTGGTGTCGCGGGTATTTCGTTTGTCGCCTTATCAGTGTTTGCTCGCCTGGGTCTGGAATCTACCGCTCTGATGTCTGATAAGTACTTTACACGTTCTTGTAGCATACAAAATGCATGGAGATATACCCTTGAGAATTTTGTAAATACCTAAGTATAAAATAAAAGGTATATGCATACATAGTAAATTCCTTTCGATTCAAATCACGGAAATGAAATCAAATGGAAATTGTATGTAATTAAATTTGTATGGGAACCAAGCGTGACAACCTCACACAAGTACAGGCAAGATATGAGTGTATTAGCTACCTTCCTCCCACGGCTTCTCCCGCGTGGTCGAAAAATTTTTCATTTTTCGGGTTTATATATAGCCTATGGCACTTGCAAATAATATGGCTTTCTATAGGAAAAATAATTTGGAAAATATTAAATTGATTCACAAAAAGAAACCCGATTTGCACATTAAATTAATCTAATCGCACATCAAATCTTGCATTTTATGTGCAATAAGTATTTTTTGACGTGCAAGATAGGTTAGGTTACATTTGCAATGTATTTATTTGATGTTACGTTAAATAGTATCCAAAGAATTTCAGCAGATGCAGAGATTTCAACCTCACAAACTTTACCTCTTTATAATATTACTAGCTTCAACCCTCGGCTTCGTCTTCGTATTTTTTTTTTATTTTAAATAAAAAGTAATCTATGTCCTTCCTAATAAGTACTTTTGAGGATATGTTTACCTACAAAGTTTCATTATTATCGGTCGAGTAGTTTCGGCGTGTAATCATAACATACAAACTCACATTCACATTTATAACATTAGTAGGGATTTACTTGGTCTGTGATTCATACTAAAGTCACATAATATAGTTTAAATATCAGGGAACAATTTTTAATCTAAAGAATACTACTTTTTTATTGATTATTCCCCAAGAAGGCAATAATACTTAGGTACCGATACCGATGAAAGAACCATCCTGTACATTATTCCTTAATTTTTCTATCGGTATCAACCTATAATTATCCCACTGTTGGGATACGACTCTCCCCTAAATTCTTTTTTTTTAAAATAACAATTTAAACAGCGCCATCTAGTCCCAAATTAAGCGCAAAGCTTGTGTTATGGGTACTAGACAACTGATAAATGTACTTAAATACATTTTTTTTTGTAAATACATACTTATAATACATCGTCGAGGTCGTCTGTCCACCTTGTGGGTGGACAGACGACCTCGAATCCTTTTTGTAAATACATACTTATAATACATCGTCGAGGTCGTCTGTCCACCCACAAGGTGGACAGACGACCTCATTAAGACCGTAGGATCGCGCTGGATGCAAGCCGCTTCCAACCGGTCTTATTGGAGATCTAGAGGGGAGGCCTATGTCCAGCAGTGGACTTTCAATGGCTGAGATGATGATGATGACTTATAATACATAGGAAACACCGAACCAAGACAAACAGACATGTTCATGCACACAAAAGTTAGTCTTGTGCGGGAATCGATCCCGCGAACTCGGAGTCACAGTGGCCATTGCTAACCATTCGACCACCGAGCTCGTCATTCGAATGACGAGCTCGAAAGAATTCGGAGGGGTTTAGAGCATGCTCCACTACGCTGATCAAACGCGGGTTGGGGGAGGCCAGTGTTTTCAAGCCGCCTTAAGGCCACAGATTTGGCTAGACGTCTGTGATCTAATAACAACACTCAGGACCGACGCTTAACGTGCCCTCCGAAGCACGGAGGAGCTCTCTCGGGCTCCTCCGTGCTTCGATGGTTTATTAGACTGACACGTGCAACGACGCCATCGTGCTCCTCTAATTTGTATAAATTTGATAAATTATGAGCATTTAATAATGCTATATTACAACATCAAGTAGGTACAAATTACAATTCCATTTTCTTCCAAACACCTAAAGGTCATGCATTGTAAAACCTGTTTCGCATTGCAAAAATGTAAATGTTTTAATGAAATAATATTGAATTAATAATTATGAATAATATTGAAACCATTTAATGAAATAATAAATTATTGAATTGGGGCTGTATGTGGCTCACCACGATCTTTAAAGCCAAAGCCAACCTCATCTGCATGGAGCAATTTTTATAACAGCTAGCCATTTTCTACAGCGACGGTTGACAAATTGGCTGCGACAGCTACACCATATTACGCAATATTTGTAGTCTCATTGCGACTTTATGATATGTCCTCTAAATGTAATATGACTACGCGACTGCGGAATCCCAGAGCATGCCTGTGACTTTATGAAAAGTAGATACGTCTAAATTTAGTGCTATGAGCAGTACGCGACTGCGGAATGACGTCACATAGTCTGACAGTGAATTAATCATGTGATGTCATCTTGTTTATGATAAAAACTGGGTAAGTTTATGTGATAATTTGGGTTCCGTGTGATTTTTCGTAGAACCAATTATGTTTCATACCTGCTCAAATGAATGTGACTGAACCGTCGTCGCCGTAGAGTGAAAACCTCGTATGTGATTTGGAGTATTTTTGCGAAGCCTTTCTTCATAAAATGAAATAAAAAAAATTGTCAATATTGTTATAATAAAGCACTTGTACTATTCCACGTAATTGAATTTTGGATGGAGATGTTAGATTTGTAGCTGCAACACCGAACTGTATCCCCCGATTTTGTTATCATTCGTTTTTTTTTAATTACCTCCCGACGAATTCATGTCAAAAAATGTGCAAATGAGGTTTTTACACTACGGCGACGATATGTGCAGATGCCGATGTGCATAACTTTTATGCTTAGATTATCAATTGTTCTCCTCCGCTCCGGAGCTCCGGACCAATTGTTAATCTATGCTTTTATGTTTATATTTTTTTTCTTACTTTGCCTAGGTATTCTATAGAATCTTGCTTTCGGGATACAGCAATGTCTTGTCTTGTCGGCATGTCAGCAATGTCTTGAAAAGAAATTTCTGGATTCTGAAGTAATTATAGGGATTGTATTTCGGTTAGGTTAAAATTGTTTTGTGACCTACAACCCGCATTTCTACAGTACAATAGTGAAAGTAATAATGTTAGGCGTTTAATTCCACATGCGCTATCCGGTGCCAAACCAGCATTTGTAAATAGTAAAGCGGTTGCCGTAACCTAAACACGCTGGCAATAAACGAGTATTGCTCACGTGCTGGTACCTCCACTGCAGTTAGTGTTACATTTTCATCGCATTTCAATCTTTTTCGCCATCATGGATACGTTAAAAATTCGAGTAATTATGGAATATGAGTACCCATATTCCATAATTACTCGACTCATATTCCATAATTACTCGACTGTGCACAAGCGGCACGCAACATCAACGACGTTTACGGAGCTAACACTACAAACCAACGCACCACCTGTTATTGGTTTGGTCGCTTCCGTTCTGGAAATTTCGACCTAAAAAATGAACCTCGCGGTCGTCCGAAGACTTTGGTCGACAATGACGCATTAAAGGCGATTGTGGAAGATACACAATCTACGGCTGATTTAGCAGCAGCTTTCGACGTAAGCGCCAAAATAATTTTGGTCCATTTGCGTAAAATTGGCAAGGTAAAAAAGCTTGACAAATGGGTGCCCAACGAACTCAATGATCGCCAGCGCGAAGTACGCGTCGAGACGTGCCTTGCACTGCTCAACAGACACACAAATAAAGGAATTTTGAACCGCATTGTTACCTACGATGAAAAATGGATTCTGTTTGATAACCGCAAGCGCTCAGCAAGTTGGTTGGATCCTGGTTCAGCACCTAAACAATACCCTAAACGAAAACTTACCCCTAGAAAAGTGATGGTCACTGTTTGGTGGTCTAGCGCCGGTGTGATTCACCACAGCTTCTTACCAAACGGGGTGAGCATTACTGCAGATGTGTACTATGAAGAACTGAACACAATGATGGAGAAGCTGGAACGTCTCCAACCAGCATTGGTCAATCGCTCGTCTCCGCTGCTCCTGCACGACAACGCGCGACCTCATACTGCACAGCAGACGGTCTCCAAGTTGCAAGAACTGAGGTTGGAAGCTCTCCGTCATGCGCCCTACTCGCCAGACCTTGCGCCTACAGACTACTACTTTTTCCAGAATTTGGATAACTTCTTGGCAGGAAAAATATTCAATACCCGAGAGGCAGTACAAAATGCCTTTGAAGAATTTGTTGCCTCCCATCCAGCTGATTTCTTCAAGAAGGGCATCAATAAACTGCCACTGCGTTGGCAAAGATGCATTGATTGCATGGGTGATTACTTCGATTAATACAAATAAAAAATACATGAAAAAAAGTTGTTTAAATTTTTTCATACAAAACGGCAATTTCATAGGTAAAGACCTGCATTATCTTCACCGCATGTAATGCACAATCTTCATGCACATAAATATTTATCTTGTCCATCCAACCTGTAACCATTAGTTACTGATTTATTGGTTATTTACAGCAGTAATAGATTAGTGATCGTTATCATTTTAAGTAATATTTTGTTAACATTGTTTAAACTATTCTTACGTAAACAAAGTGTAAGCTTGATTGATAACAGTGATATTAAAAAAATAACAAAGCAATATTCTGAGCACAGGAATTTCAAGACATCTCTAACATGTTTGTTTACTGCTAATCCCAACCAGGGTAGTTGACACTATGTCCTCAAAATGACCTATCTTTGTATCATGAAAAGTGTTGTGAACAAGATTGCCTTATAAGTCTAGAAGGTTTATATTATTTGCACTTTTATTAGCTTTTATATGGGATATGATAAATAAAATATACTTAACATACTCATTAAATAAATAATAAATAAATATTGTCACACACACAGCGCCATCTAGGCCCAAAGTAAGCGAAGCTTGTGTTATGGGTACTAAACAACTGATAAACATACGTAAATAGTTTTTTTTTGTAAATACATACTTATGATACATAGAAAACACCCAGACTAAGACAAACAGACATGTTCATGGACACAAATGTTTGTCCTATGTGGGAATCGAACCCACGAGCGTTGGTGTCGAAGCCGCGTCATTGACCGCTACGCCACTGAGCTCGTCAATAAAATTAAATATTGACGAGCTCGGTGGCGTAGGCATTAAATAGGCCTGCCCTAATGCCTTTCCGCAGCCGTTCCCTCGAGGTCATAGGTACATCTGAGGGGGACGACTCTTTGTCGCCCCAAACGAGGTCTCCACTAGGACTTTCCTCCCCCATCTGCCATCAGTGACTCGGCAGATGTGGCCGGCCCAAAGCTACTTCAGCCTGCTGAGTCTGAGAGCTACGTCGACAACTTCGGTTCTCCGTCGAATGTCTTGCCACATCAGTAAAGATTACTCATGTGCGCTTACATTGTCGGTGGTGCTAACTGATTTTCGCCTCGTGCATTGATTCCTCCGTAGTATATATTTTACGGTCTATATAATAAATTGACAATTATTAATAATTAAGCTTACTTGGCACCACATCATTCATCCTCTAGGTTGACGGAGCTCCGCCAGGACACAAGAACACCCTAACCTAACCATTTTTGGTTATGGTTTGGTCAACTCAAATCTAACCAAAACATGTTTTATTACATTGACCAAGTATCGATCAGTATGAATAATAACTAATTTATTATATTAACCATAACATATATACATGCCACGAACAGAGAGAGATGGAGGCGCCTCGCAGAGGCCGCAACCAAATTGCCAGGCGATCCATGACCGCAGGACCGCTCCGCCAGGAGAGTACGACTTATGAAGAATATACGTGTAGGTATATTGACGTACGCAGGATTTGTGTAATATAATAGAACAGATGCAACCGACATTTTGTTACTTTTAAGTTAAAGCTATTTAAAGTTTAATAGGAATAAAAATATCAGTTTTGGGAAGCATATTCATCAAACTGCTAGAATCTGTTGCGAATATATGTATAACACTCGATTTGAAGTTTATCGATTGGATCTATTCTGCGTAGCATTGTCCAACTTTGAATGTTTGCAACATTAATCCAATATAAGATCATCATCATCAGGTCATTTTAGTGTCCACTACAGGAGCATGACCCTCTCTCGTCCGTCACAGAGAGGAGGATTTGGCCTACACTCCCCACGCTGGCCAGGGTTGGGGAGGTCTGATCGATGTTTTATAATGTATTTCCCTTAGTCGCCTTGTACGACATCCACTGGAATAGACGGAGTGATTCTATTCTAGTCTGCCGGAAACCACACGGCCAAGTAATCCTCCTCAAAAAATCCAAATCCAAAAATGCCTCCAGCATTGTCGCATTTTGCACATGCCCTCCGACGCTCTGACGTCAGTCCGATGGCTCCCAAGCCCTCTCAGTCTCTGCTGAATATATGATCATGAACCGTTTATTCCTGTTTCGTCCTAGAAGATTCGTGACAAATCGAGGGCATCCTTCAAATTTTATAGGCACTTATAATGATTTCCTTTTCATTTCTTTATTTTCATGGTATGGCCTGACTGGTAGTCATCATATCATATTCCTGACCGCTGAAGCTGATGCCTATTACCATTCAATATTTTGATTCGAAAAATATGTCTACGTTTTAGTTATTGACAAAGCCTCAGTAATAGGGTCCCGTTTTACCCTTTGGGTACGGAACCCTAAAAACCAACTAAAGATTAAAAAAATTCTCTGTATTATGGAAATTAAAATATTCTAAACCGTCCAAGATTAAGTCCCTACCAATTTGGAGAGTGAAATCTGTCGCGGCTATCGCTGGGCGCGGGGCGGCGGCGTGGTGACATAAAATTGAAAACTATTTGTAGAGCAAACACATCCATCACTATCCGGCACTTAGCCATATTGCCCGAATAAAACCTGCCCGACAACCGGCTGATTTTCACAACACTATTTATCAATGCTTAAGTTTTAGTTCTGGGACCAAATTTCTATTTTTATTAGACCTAGGTATTTCTATTTTGAATATAGTGAAACGACATGATCATGAATTTTTATACATAGTCGCCATAGGCACACATCATGGCAGTAAAAAATTGGCTACAAAGCGCTTACTTAATACCCCGTTATCGCAGTCAAATTTGGCTACACAGCGCTTACTTAATATCTACGCATATATACTATACGCAGTACGCAAAGAAGGTAAAATATCGTGAACACACAGGAAAGCATTTTATGTATACCTTTTCAATATTTTTTTAATAACTGACGAGCTCTGTGGTCGAATGGTTAGCAATGGCCAATTTGACTCCGAGGTCGTGGGTTCGATCCCCGCACAAGATTCTTGTCAGATCTTGGTCAGGGTGTTTTCTATGTATTAAAAAAAATGTATATAAGTATAATATCAGTTATCTTGTAGTAGTGTACCCATAGATACGACAAGTTTGGGACTGATGATGGCCGTGTGTAATTTATCCAGAAACAATTATTTATTTACAATTTTTGATTAGCGCTAACGTCATGCAGCGACAGTAAATGGCGCGTGAGTGAGTGAGAGTGGCTGAAACCTTGCTACCTTCTTGTCATAATGTAGGTAGATAGAAAACATCTTAGGATATCATATCTAGGCTATCGCCTATCGCCTTACTAGAGTTATAGGAAGTTTAGACGATTCTGTATTAACAGTGCGATTAACGTCGTATTATACGAAAGTACGCTGTGCTGCAGTTATAATAACAACTACATTTTGGTAGTATAATGTACGCTGAATACCTCTCCTAGTTCCGGCCTCCGAAGACCCCACTAAAGCTTGCTGGAAGCGGGCGGATGGCGAAGGCGAAGGATCGCATGTGGTGGAGAGCATTGGGGATGGCATATATCCAGCAGTTTGTCTGACTGTATATGTTCGTAGAATCGTTGGTTCAGTTTAATTTTTTGTTTGAATTGTGACTTGATCGAGTGTTCTTACGAATAGAGAAAATCTGTTGCGCTGTTGACGCAGCACTCACAACAACTAAAAAACAACAAAAGGTACTTCCCTGGTCGGGTAGTTTACACAATATGCTATGCCAAAACTCTCCTTTCGTTTGTCAGCCAGCAGAGTGCACCACGTGCAGGTGAGGTTGGCTTTATATACTTATTTGTATTTGAGTATGTATATACTAAAGATAAAAAGAATGACTCAGCCATCGAGTTCCTCTAGATTATAGTGGTGACTTTATCTTTAAACACATTATGCAGTTTCCATGGCTGGCCGAGGCCCTGTCGGTATGATTTATGAGCGGTGCGGTCGCAAGATGAATTGCGTAGTTCGGAAAACTTCGGGAAAAAATGATACGGGTTTGATGAATGCGACTTTCCATTTTATCTTATTATGCAGGTGTGTTATTACTTTAATGTGTACTTTCTCTAGGAGATAAAGAGGTAAGTTTTGTATGAATCGATTTAAAGGTGATTTTCAAATCGATTTTGTTAACCATTGCGTTGGCCGGGGTACAATGAAAGATAGTCAACAGAAGAGATAAGCTCCTAATTCGGACCGAGGATTAAGGATCAAATTTTCTTAAATATTCATGGGTGAATTTTCATCTTCATGATTGGAGAAATTTTGACTGTTTCTAAAAAGTAATAGCAATAACCATACAAGAATATGAAACCACTACCTAACAATCATAAAAAACACAAATATTTCTTCATATATTTTTATTCTAATTCTTGGTCCTCGGATCTTCTTTGCTGAATGGGCTTATATGATATTACAAAAAATAACTACTCCGAGTGTCCGAATGACAAGTTATTTCTAGCCACATCGCCAGGGAGATCATCTTCAGAAGACTGCAGCTATTTCCAGGGTTAGTATCCAAGAAACTCACAAATGGATCTTGTTATGTAGAAAGTAATATGGAAACTATGTTACATGGATGCTTTCTGCATAACTAGCTCCAATTTGTAGAGTTCGGTAGAGCGACTATAAGCAAATAATGGTTCCTGTTATGATAGCAAGTGTCGCGATATCGATTTAATAACAGTGAGTCTAAAAGCACGGTATAAATAATAGTACAATGTAAGTATGGCCACTCCCTGCCGCTCTCTCGTGTGGTGAACTCACTTCCCCTCTGAGACGAATCTGGAACAGTTTGTATGGCGCCGCACGCAGACACGCTCATGCACGCTCTCCACAGACGCCGATGTTTATGTAGTAGTAAACGACGCGACATTTGTATGGAGTGGCCGGGGTGTGTCTAAAGTAAAGAAAAACTCCGTCGAGAAACAGGCTGCGATCAAAGTTGCTACGAGTAACTTGCATACACATTGCGTTGGGTTGCATATATACTGAGAGTTTGGTATAACTCATAAATAAAGCTATTTACTTACGTGTAAAGTATTTTTTTTTATATACTACGTCGAGTGACAGACAAGCATACGGCCCGCCTGATGTGAAGCAGTTACCGTAGCCATATTAACGCTCGCAACATAAAATATCGCTCGCGCGCCGTCACCCCCGCTGTCAACGCAGCATCTCCTTCCTTTCTGGTGACCTCACTCACTCGCAGGAACACAACAACCCTCAAGGGAGTTGTTATTTGGCTGCGGTATTCTGTGAGGTGGAGGTACATACCCAGGTCGGGTAGCTTACAATTACGCTCCCTACCTCTCTTTTCGCCAGAGCTTCGTTTGTCAGTCAGCAGGGTGCACCGCGTGCAGGTGAAGTTGGCTTTGTTTCAAAGATGTCGATGAACCTCTTACATCCCAAAGTATATTTACTACTTTTAAACATCACTTACTATATCCCATTGTATCTACATTCGACGACTTTTGTCGTATTATAAGCATCAATAAATTGTTCTTTTTGTGTCTCAGGAATTATTTTTGTAACAATACTACGAGTATTAATCATACTGTGTTATCAAGCCGGACTCTGCGGGTACATCAATCTTATTTATTCCACTTACGACTATTGTATGTAGGTGTGTTTGTATAACCGTCTAATTGCCGACAAGCATTTATTCGTCTCGGTAGCAATATGGCAAATGGGTACGTCGACCCGGCGGCCATTTTGCTCCTAATTGTTGCGTAACAGCGCATGATAATTAAAATCTAACGATACCTAACAACTCATTTCGGTAACACTAAAATACTTACCGTTTTTTAACCATCCAGCAGTGGATAATTATGAAGATGAAACAAAAATATTTAAAACTAATCTATTGTAGTTGTTGTTCGTGTAATATCTTTAATTTTTACTAAGGTTTACGACCTATGTTTCTCAATACTGGCGGCGCTAGTTTCGTAGTTTCTTTGCTGAGCGCATTTTTTTAACTTCAATCTATGAAGAAGGCCTGTGAATGAATAAGATCATGTAAATGCAAAAGTAAAAACGTATCACGTGATCGATGCATTTTTACCCTACTGACGAAGAAGGGAGGGTTATGTTTTTCACGTGTATGTTATGTATGTTTGTATATTTCTTTAGCACGCTCTACAGCCTAAACCGCTTAACGGATTTCAACATATTACCTACATGAAATATTACAACATGGCGTCAGCGAAAAAATAAAATGAAGAATAATAAAAAAAATGCTAGAATTCTGCACTCGGGTTTTTATCCTCTCTTCTCTGAAACGGCTTGACCGATTTTGATGATTTTTATATGTATATTCAGTAGGTCTGAGAATAGGTTGTTATCTATTTTTTCTACTAAAATAATCCTAGGAATAATCTGGGGGCACGGCATCTGGGGGCACGGCAGTGCCCCCACCAAGTCGAGCAAAAAGCGGCACGGCCGTACCATCCTTTTCTCGAAGCACTTCAGGCCTTTTTCGACCCCCTATAACTTTGTTGTGGATAAAACTAGGAGCCTGAATTTTTAGTAACCAAGCAGGTATTGTATAAACACGGTAAATTTTAAATTTCATTTAATTTGAACTGGTAGTTTTAGAATTATAACTAGTCAAAGTTCCTTAATTTTGTCACTCACTCACTGACTCACCGATCATCAAAATTCTAAGGCACTTCTAGCAGACATAGAAGCTTCAAATTTAGAGAATACAATTCGTGTTTAATGTATAAATCAAGGAAAAATTAAAAGATTTTGCAATTTCCGTCCAGTTTTCTAGATACACTAACTGCATAAATAACTTTTTATCCCATATAAATATATGGGATTACAAAGTGACATTTGCGGTAAATGAATCAGTGTACCAGTATTATCTTATACATATATAAAAATGAATTGCTGTTTGTTAGTCTCGCTAAAACTCGAGAACGGCTTGGCCGAATTAGATGATTTTGGTTTCGAAATGTTTGTCTTAGCCCCAGGGAAGGTTTTAATGGTGAGAAATTATGGATATTTTTCAAGAAAAATAGTAAAAACAACAATTTTATTTTCCCATACAAAGTGTTCCTACTATAGGCGAATGACATGGCAGCAAAGATGGCTAACCTACCTATCAATAGTGGCATTGTCACAAAGGATCGACATATGCCCGCGCGTAGGATAACGAAGCGTTGGCCCTCCTTCTAGATGGTCCGATGTCCTTAAGAAAACGGCTAGAAGCTGCTGAATGCGGGAGGCGGAGGACCGTATTTGGTGGAGAGCATTGCGGAAGGCTTATATCCAGCTTTGGGTAGATACAGGCTGATGATGCTGATGATAGATATACCAATACTAGTTAATAGTTTTTATTAATTACACAATAGACTAGGAAGTATTTACTGTCCAAACTTGTGAAAAATTGTAACATCAAAGCCTCCGAGAAAAATCCCTAGAGACAGGAAGTGGACTTTGAGAAAAACTATAGCTGAAGCTCAAGAACTAGTACTGGACAGGAAAAACAGGAGGACTATCTACAAAAAGCAATGAGATGCCATCAAAAACATAACTTGTAAAAAAAACTAAGTCTCGCAACTCAGTTCTTCTATCGTAAAAAGTTGTGAGATCCATGTAATACCAAGTCGGTTAATTCATTCAGTCCCTACTTATGGGACCTTCCCTCTTAACTTATTACGTAATTAGCTAACCAAACAGCATCTTATACTGACCATATCAATAATAAAAATCTTTTATGTTTAAAATAAACAGATCGACTTGGCCATCGCATGAAAACACAATGTATCTCACAAGTGATACATATTATATTAAATTAGATTGTTTAGTGCGATTAATAATGAATTAACCGACTTGGTATTACATGGATCTCACAACTTTTTACGATAGAAGAACTGAGTTGCGAGACTTGGTTTTTTTTACAAGTTATGTTTTTGATGGCATTTATTTGACAAAACAACGTTTGCCGGGTCAGTTAGTAACTAATATAATATTTTTATGCTTTTTCAATCCGAATTTTCAGACACCTATGTATGAATACCTACCAATATTGTGATGCCACGTTATTCTGATAATACACATGAAAATTTTTATTATCCTGTGGGGCTGGGACCTATTTTCAGAGAATCAGTTTTAATTTTGAATAAGTAAATATAACTTTTACGACTTTATTGTGTAAGCGATATTAAACGCCTACATTTACATTATCAAGTTTTGATTAATAACGATTTTATGAATGAAATGAGTCACTGTTTGATAAGCAAATAAATTATTGGGTATCATATTTCATCAGTATTACTTATGTGATATTAGGTAACTATTACTGATAAATATACTATATCAGAAGATCTCTAGAAGAACTAAGATGGCCAATTCAGTCGATTCAGTGATTTTCAGTGGGAGCTGAAAAGCAGTGGTTTGACTCTAGGGAAAATAATTGTCACTGAGCCTCCAACCCGTTGGTGTTTTTGGAACACATGAGCACTTTTAATCATGTTCCGTATCTGCCGATCTTTATTTGCATTCGTTCAATAATTCTTTTTTTTATTTTTTTTTATACTACGACGGGTGGAAGACAAGATGAGAGGAGGGCAAGCACGTGGTTCACCTGATGCAAAGCAATCACCACCGTCCATAGAGAGAGATTAAATATCCAGTTAATTTGTATTATATAAAAATTATCTATTAGTACCAACATTTATATTTGACTATTGATATCAAACACAATGTAAAAATTGTTTATGATTAAATAAAAAGACCATCAACACCAAGGGGTCGCCGATCGTTGCCAGCCAATACTCCTTACTTTCTTTATGGTGACCTCACTCACTCGCAGGAAACACAACAACCACAAGGGAATTGTTATTTGGCTGCGGTGTTCTGTGAGTGTGTATTCGGAGGTACTTCTCCAGTTAGGCAGCTTAAAAAATAAACTGTCTATGTCACACCCCGACCACTCCATACAAATAACGGCTCGTTTACTACTACATAAATAATAACATATGTGCAGACTGTGAACGAGCGTATGTGCGTGCGGCGCCATACAAACTGTTCCAGATTTGTCTCAGAGGGGAGGTGAGGTCAACACGAGAGAGCGGCAGGGAGAGGCCATGCTGTACGTAGTACTATTGCCTATACTGTACCTATGTCCTACCTCTTTATAATTACCTCTTTATTTATTTTTACCTAAATTTAACAACATGAAGGAAGAGGTGGAGGTAGATGAAGAGCATGAAGATACTTACATCGTGATTGACAACGGAGGCAGAGTGACGTCGGTGCAACGCCAGGAATTAACAGAGAAATGTATATGTTTTTTTTATAAAGGTAGGTGGAAAACAATCATGGCCTGCCTGACGTTTACCGCGGTCATGTGAGTACTCGCAACTCGCAGCATGATAGCTGGCGTGCTGCCACCGCCGCTGGCCACGCAGCAATTCTTTCCTTCCAGCTGACCTCAATCACTCGCAGGAACACAACAGCTCTCAAGGGATTTGTTATTTGGATGCGATATTCGATGAAGTGGACTTGTTGTACTTCCTCAGATGGGCTCCAACTACTCTACATAACTACTGCCCTACCTCTTTCCGCCATAGCCTCGCTTGCCGTTCAGCTGAGTGCACAACGTGCAGGTGAGTTTGAATTTGGTCCAAAGATGTCGATGAACCACTTACAAACTTATATTATATTTATTATAACATGAAGTTTCTTTATTAATATTTACACAAAACAAAGTCGCTTTAAGCGTCCGTCCGTCTGTTTACACGCTAGCTTTATTTTTATACAACTGAACTGAACAAACAAACATACGACTTGCCTGTTGGTAAACATCGTAATCATCGTAGTCTAGATAGTCTTTTTTTGGGTTGTAAATAACTCACCATCATCTTTAAAGCCATCCTCACCTACACACAGCGCAACCTGGCAACTTGCGAAAGAGGCACTGGCGAAAGCGAGATGAGACATGTCAACTGGGGAAGTACCTCCTTCCACCTTATAAAAGACAAATGAAAATACTCATGTGGATTGGGCTGTTCCTGCGAGTGAGTGAGGTGTAGTGACTGAGTAAATGAGAGCAAATGCTGCGTCAGCAGTGAGGGTTCAAGCGTGCGAGCCCTTGTATTTCCAGCGTCTATACGGTAACCGGTTTACATTAGGCGGACCGCTTGTTTGGCACTCGGCGTTGTATAAAAATAAATACTAAATCAAGCTATCGTTTTTTACATTTAAATAAAATCTAATGAAGGAAGGAAGGAGGGTTTGTATGCAAATAACATTTTTCAAAGCTATTATGTAATTTAAAAAAAAAACAATATTGACGACAATATGACGAGCTCGGTGGTCGAAAGCAATGGTTACTTTGACTCCGAGGTCGCGGGTTCGATCCCCGCATGAGTCAAACATTTGTGTGCATGAACATGTTTGTTTCTTGATCTGGGTGTTTTCTATATATTAGGCATATGCAATGATGTTATAATTCTATAGATATACGACTAAGTGTCATAAACGTGCATCCGAAAAGTGAGCTAATTGTCTCACCTCGCAATTAGTTCGCACAAACAAAGCGACGAATCTATCGTATATGACAATTGGTTGAATTGGTAAAATGACATCTACTGTAATACGAACATTTTATTTGATAAAATAAATAAAGCCCCCCTTGGGCTTCACATATATGATACATAAGTACACAATAATATTTGATATTAACGCGTATTTTAGGGTACATTCATAATATTTGCAAGAAAAAAAGGACGCCATTACGCCAATTACTATTAGATACTCAGCGAGGGAAACAGATAGCAAGTGTATTAAAGCGTCGAGATGGTAAGGATAGCGATAGTCCACCACCCAGGTGAGACGGGAAGCGTAGGGCTCCAGATGGTGTAATTTGTGTCCTATTTATTAATTTATTGTTCTATTATAGGAAACCCTAACTGCCCCCTTACCACCATCTCTTATTGCGATACAATAACTGAATAGAATGCTTATTCATACCAATGAATAAGCGACTCTATTTCAAATAGAATAGAGTCGCTTATACATTGGGTATGAGTAAGGGGGCTGATGCCTAGGAAAGTTTGTATTTGAACGAAAACCAATGACATGACATTTTGTAACGTAAAATATTACTTAACATGTGATAGATAATCGCCACGCCTGACACCACCACCAACCCGCAGTTGAGTAGCGTGGTAGAGTATGCTCTAAACCCCTTCCACTGAGTGGAGATCCATATCCCAGCAGTGGGATGAATAAGGGTTGACGACGATACGATACGATGTGATAAATAAATGTAGGTACTCTAAATGTGAAGCAAAATATGTTCTTGAATGTATACTTATGATATATAATTGGGAGTTGTCTGAACTCATTATAAGCACCGAATAGTTAATTGAGTAGGTAGTTAGTTTTCCTTTATCGCAGATGTCGATTATAACACAACACCTAACAAACAAATCAATGCTATTAGACAAATATTTGTTTTGTCGATTAGTACTGATTAAACGTTTGCTCAAAATGTAGCGAATCGTCTTTTCTTGCCTTTTGACGGTTAAATAACGAAATATTAGTATCTGTAAACCGATCCATTTGAAACTTTGATAATACTTATGTGCTTGAGTCATTCTAAAAATATGTTTCCCGCCTTTTTCAGATAAAGTCGCGGAAATTAATCACGTGATAATAACGTGTTACTTGCCTTTACGAGTATTTACAGCATTTTAATGACATAGTAATACGACTCAAAATTGCTGTTACGCTATATAAAATTGTTGGCATCAGCGCGCCATTTTTAGTTGAGGCGCGTTCGGTTTATAATCTTGGTAGTATTTGCTCATATCGATAGCGGGTCAGTATCGATTCGCGTCTACCCGTTATCGAATAGTCGATATTTTTGTTTGCGAAGCCCCATCAATGAGAGGCTCGAGTGTATCTTGCGTATTTGAGCAATAACTTGTTTGATAATGCTTTACAGTGCTTGCACTGTGATTAGTCTCGCCTCTCTAGATTGCGTTTGTGATTTTTTTGTTTTATCTATTAGAGCTCGATTGCGGTTAATTTTCAATGTGAATGTTTACAACGTTTAGTGTTTGTTAATATTTGTCTGTTTGTTATCGTACTACTATGATTTCTGTTTATTTGTAACTAAGTAAGACGTTTCAGGTGTGCGAGAAATATAACATTGATACGATTTGTCAGTATAAAGGCAAATAGTAAAGATTAAATATTTCGTCATTTTTTATCTATTACAACATTTTATTGGTTATCTATACTATGAATACTCATTCCACATTAAGGTGCTGACTAGCTGATGACCTTGGGTGTCTGCGTCACTGTGATTCTGCATTTGAGTACCTACTAATGGCAAAAGAGAAGCCGCCAATGTAAAGAGATAAGGTTATTTTAACATGTTTTGGAAACAATCATCCATTTTGAATCACTTGAATACACGTAGGTAAGTATGATTTTCTTCGTGGGGTACCTATATAATATATTGTAAAATTATCACATAATCACATAACTGTCAGTTCAATAAATCCGATGTAAACTGACTTCATCAATCAATCAACTTTACGAATTAGTTAAAAACACCAACGTTATCGTGTAGTTAAGTAAGTATGTGTTTATTTATTTACTACCTACCTACAGTACAAGGTGGTACAAGCATAGGTAATAGTCCCCACCCAAAGTGTTGTCCGAAGATATTGTAACAATATTGCTACTGTTAACATTAATCAAAGGATTAGTTACACTGGAACTGAACTACATACCAACTGAAAGCCCTATAATTAACAGGCTTACTTTCTCATAACCACCATAATCTGCCACAGCCAGCATTATCCCATACGATCCGAGTTAATCGAACCACAACAAGACGGAAATCCGAAACAGGCCGTATCCCCTTTCCCACAAGAACCGAGCACTTATGGGCGCATTTCGGAGTCCATGTAATAAAATACGAACCTACGATGTAATATCCGATCGCATTAGCTAAAGGAGCCATTATTAAAAAGTATCGAGTTTCCGAACGCGCGTCTGCAGCCCACCAATAGTATTCTCCCGCCAACGCGGCGCGGCCAATCAGCGTGCTCTCTGTTTTCTTTTTTTATTATTGTAGATCGAGTTAATGGATTGTTCTTCATTTTGATTTATGTGTTGTTTCTTTTTTTGGTTCGCTTTTGTTTTCAACTGTTGCCGTTCGCTGGTTTGTTAGTGAGATATTTACAGAAGGCAATGTAAACCATTATTAATAATTAGACCATAACTGCAGTTTTTTATTTACTTGCATTAAAAATTGTTATGTAGGTATTTATCTTTACAGCCCGATAATAGCATGGTGTCTATAATAAACTATTTTTTTAAATATGTTTTGTTATTTATTGGAATTAAAAATTAGTCAATAGGAATAGCATTTAATAAAAATGAGTGAGTAGGTAATGTTATACATATGGATTTCAATTTTTGAATAGTCGTTGCTAACCTAGTTATCTCCTTTCCTTGCCTTTCTGTGTCTAATACTATGTTTACATAAGGCTTACATATGCATTCAAGAACTAGAAGAGCCTCGATATGAATTTAAGTTGACTCTTTGATTTTGTACATTTTTTGTGATGCACGTAGATAAATTCATAGATTCTGAAAATTACAAAGTTGTTGTATGTTTAATTATTTAAAACACTTTTTAAAACATGTTGTATGTCAATATATGCTTGCGTGTTATGGACCTACTATTTACTCACATCTCGTTCAACGCTTTGCGTGTCCAGTATAATAATGCGTTCAGGGCAGTGTTGCGGCTGCGGTGCTGCTGCAGTGCATCCGGCATGTTCACTGATGCTCATGTTGACCACTTCCACACTATATTGCGCAAGCGATGGGCGTCGACACTTGGCAGACTGCGCCCCAGCGTCAACACTATTCTGACCGCTATTGGTGACTAAGGACAGTCGCCTTATTAAGCACCGGGGACACTACCGGCTAAGCTGAAGCCGACTCAAATCGGATTTTTTGATTGCGTAAATCAAACTTCAACTTAGATTTATTGTCCTTGGGTTTAGCTTAGCTGGTTGTAACCCTGGAGCTCTATCGACTAAGCTGAACATATTTGTCAATAAGTTTAACTTAAGACATATTTTTCGAATTAAAATATTCAAGGCCCAGGTCGGCCTCACCTCAAACAAAATAAACTATATGCATTAACTTGTAAGAAAATTTGTTCTTATAAACTATGGATGTCAATGGTCTGAATTAAATGTATTTAATTTAATTAAATTGATTTATTTACTTATTATAAGTACCATCCTAAATTTATTTCCCTTTGGACATAGAAACTGAGGCGCGTGAATTCCATGTGCTGCAAATGTCGTAGACATAAGCTGTAGAATTGTTTACTATCAGATGGTCTGTAGGTATACTTTTATGTCACTTTACTTGTCTATAGCCGCACATAGGCATATCAGTGAATCTATTTTCTACGTACAATCACATAGCTAATATAATTATGCTAAATTAATATAATATTATGTTTTTGTTAACGGGACGGAGGTCCACCCCACATTCCCACCACCGTCTCTCCTGTGTAGCCAGGATTAACAGCGGCGACCACCAAAAAAGGCAATGAACAATGAAGTCCACTGCAATCCCGGGGGTAAAACTACGGCTGGAACTCACAACGAATTTAATCAGAAGAAATTAGTAGGAGTAAGAAGCTTTTGGAATTTGTCTTGGCATTGTGAGAGGCAGCCTTATGGCAAATAAGGCATTAAAAGCATAAAGACATATCTAGTCAATAGATATTCTTTTTTTTTTTCTTTTTTTTTAGGAGCTTAGTCACACTTGTGACTATGTCGCTCCTTT
Organism: Hypsopygia costalis; assembly: GCA_937001555.2. Lineage (NCBI taxonomy): Eukaryota > Metazoa > Arthropoda > Insecta > Lepidoptera > Pyralidae > Hypsopygia > Hypsopygia costalis. Next base: position 9,603,758 of record OW443343.2, on the reverse strand, counting down.
ATGCGTCCTTAAGTTAATGGCTGCCTGTGTTTGAGGCCTAACCTAACCAATTTATATAGTAGCCTTGCTGACTCCGACATTGGAGTCGCCAGAATACTGTTACAACCTCCTATTTCTTCTTTGTGTGGCGCTTTCCAATTGGATTGGCGACCTCGACTCAAAACAAAATATATAACATAATGGGATTATCTAAGTTTCAAGCATAACCACATTATGAAATTCCCAAAGTGATTTTTCCCACAAACAAACATTTAGCGCAGCAACATTTACCTGCAAAATTTCATCTATTTGAGATTTCTGGAAAAGAAACTTCTTATAAGTTTCTTACAAGTGTGGAATAGTCTATCGATTCTTGACAATTGAAACAATCTCCTAAAAAACTATTTACAACCGAAGGAGGATTTTCCTTAAGGTCAAGACCCAGGCCAAATGTGAAGCTGGCGCAGTGCATTCCCGAGGGATCATCATCATCATCAGGTCATTTTAGTCTCCACTACAGGAGCACGACCCTTTCTCGTTCGTCTTTGACAGAAGGAGGATTTGGCCTACTTTCCCCACGCTGGCCAAACGGGTTGGGGAGGCCTGATCGATGTTTGCTAAAGTATTTCCCTTAGTCGCCTTGTACGACATCCACGGGAAGAGACGGAGTGAATCTATTCTAGTCTGCCGGAAACAGCACGCCCAATTCTCGAGGGTTAATTCTTACAAATTATAGGCTAACATCGTGCTATTGGTAAAAAAGTTATATGAATAGATAATGACGCTGATAAATATAGTCGGCTAATAAGAATCAATATAGGGCCTAATGCGGCCACGACACGAATTAGTGCGGCCAAAACACGCCCTAGGGCTGTGGAAATACGACCTAGGGCGGCCAAAACACGACCTAGAGCGGCCAAGACTACAAAAATCGACTATTTACAACAATAAAACATGATCTCATATATGTTAACAAAATATCTAGTGCGACGTTTATTGATGAATTCACATTTGTCTATGACCTTCCGTAAGTACATAGATCATTTCTATGTTATTTACAAAATAAATTTATAGTCACATCTAGAAACAGGATGTTTAGGATGTAGTGGAGCGAGCGGAGGCATGCGCAATGGGCACAGTCAATACTACGTGAGACAGAGTGCGTGCGGACGCCGGGCACGCAACGATCGTAGTTGGACTGTTGTCTATGGAAATTTAATATCTATGTATTTTGAAGAGTACATAATAATAGAAATATATATTAACGAAGCATAATAGCCTTAGTAAATACATAATTTATTGTCATGTTACTTTTAATTCTATTACAATTTCGTAATACGTATACACTTGATAGGCCATTGTTTGAGTACAATGAAGCAGAATGAATTAGTAGGTAGGTACCTAAAGCTATATGGTTTTGAAAGAAGACCGTATCCCAGGAATTTAAAGATTATGGGTTTATATGATGATGGTGTTTTCATAGTATATGGACCATGACGATGAACTAGTTCAAGTTGATTAATAAATACCATAAGGTAATATTCAATACTAGAGAAGACGATTTTGCAATTTATATTATTCGAATCGATGTATTACGTAACAACTGAATGTTTTATGTCCCCCATAGTGTTAGATACTCAATATCTGTGGTGCACGGCAGTTGAGATCATTTGATTAACCATCTCATTAGGCTTTTAATACCTTGTTTAGCATATTGAAGTCTCTCACATTGCTAAGAAGGGAAGTCAAATTCCAAAAGCTTCTTATTCCTACAAATTTCTTCTGATTAAATTCGTTGCGATTTCCAAGGCAGTCGTAGTCTGCAATGGACCTCATTCTTCATTTACTTTTTTGGTGGCCTTCGCTGTTTATCCTGCTTACATTAGACAAGGTGGTGGAAATGTATAGTGGGCCGTCCCGTTCCGTTTACTAGCTAAGTTCGCTTTATACCAATCGAGAAAAAAATCATAAGATACTTTTACCTATAGATGCGTTCTACCTGCCTCCATTGTGACAAGAAGAAAGCAAGGTGGGGTGTAAGGGGTTCACCAACATCTTTGAACTAAAGCCAACTTCACCTGCAGGGTCTGCTTCAGTCAGCAGGGTGCACCATGGCACACTGCTGACTGACAAACGAAGCTCTGGCGAAAAGAAAGGTAGGGAGTGTAATTGTAAGCTACCCGACTGGGGAATGTACCTCCACCTCACAGAATACCGCAGCCAAATAACAATTCTCTTGAGGGTGGGTTGTTGTGTTCCTGCGAGTGAGTGAGGTCACCAGAAAGGAAGGAGATGCTGCGTTGGCAGCGGGGGTGGCGGCGCGCAAGCGATATTTTATGTTGCGAACGTTAATATGGCTACGGTAACCGCTTCAAATCAGGCGGGCCGTATGCTTGTCTGCCACCCGACGTAGTATAATAAAAAAAAAAAGGTTAAAAGGGTAAGACTCCACCAAAGCGGAGATGTGCGAGCGGAGACGAGATGTTTTTTTGACAACCAATAGAATTTCGTTATTCACACATCTCGTCTCCGCTCAACTTCAGTTCTCTCTCAGTCTCAGTCTCCGCTTCAGACATCTCCACAAATCTCCGCTTTGGTGTAATCTCACCCGAACAGACATTCACTCAGTTTCGCCCGGGCCACTTACAAGTGCGACGTGTTTATTTTTTGACAGAGCCTCCTTTAAACACCGTCTCCCAACCACAATCTTTATACACAAATATTTTTTTAAAGACGAACCGTCCGTCTATAAAAAAATATTTGTAAATATACGAACATAACGGCAGTAAAAATTGGCAACAAGACACTCACTCAATAGTAGGTTTTGAGTGTAGCCAATGTAACGTGCATAAAACTTTGCGTACTGCATGTGTACTACATGCAGTAATCAAAAATTATTGAAAAATTGTAAACAAAATGCATTCCAAATGTGTGTTCACGTTTTTTTTCAAAACTAACGTCACAACTAACGTCTTACGTCGTCGTTTACGTCTACTTAACACTAACGTCTTGACGAGGGACTGTGTGAATGCCGGGCAATTACCTTGCTTTCTTCTTGTCACAATGGAGGCAGGTAAAGCGCATCTGTAGGTAAAAACATCTTAGATTGAAACTAAGCGAGCAACGGGATTGTATAGGCTATCTTTCTAATCTTCGCCGCTAATAAATACTTAATCCCTTATTAGTTACTTTGACCAAATCAATTTATATCCAGTCCTGGCGATAACGGTGTAATTCAGACGGATTGGTAACACCCTAAATGAAGATACAATTTTGAACTCTATCGAGTAGAGCTTAAGGGTGTAGTGTTGCATCCAGGGGTGGTCAACGTAATGTACGTGACCAAAGCGTACCGCTTCGGTCCCCAGCGATTTCGTACTGTTTATTTGTTCTATCTAATATCGTTGGGTCGATGAACGGACTGCACGTTCTGGATTTTTATTTTAATTACTTTAGATATCTAAGCATATACATATATAATCTCTCTATATAGAGAATGAGACCATTAAAAGCGTTTGTTCATTACGTACGTCCGGTACGAATCCGGCATTTTGACGGATCGAGGTAGCAGCCTAAATGTATTATTTTTTTATGTGAGAGGGGAGGAAACGAGTTTGTGGCTCACCTGATGGAAAGCAATCACCACCGCCCATGGAGATCAGCAACACTAAGACGTCGCCGATCCGTTGCCGGCGTCTGCTCCTTCCTTTCTCTATTTCTGGTGACCTCGGTAGTACTAACACAACAACCCTCAAAGAAATTCTTATTTGGCTGCGATATTCTGTTAGGTGGAAGTACTTCCCCAGTCGGGCAGCTTAAAAAATACGCTATGCCCTACCTCTCATTTTCGCCTGAGCCTCGTTTGTCAGTCAGCAGGGTGCACTACGTGCAGTTGAGGTTAGCTTTGATTCAAAGATGTTAATGAACCACTTACACCCCAATATTTGTATGAACAGCCATCCACGCGACGTCCCGGTTCACTCATCCCACTTTTTGCCGGGTTCCGAGAATTTCACTAGATCGGATGCCGCTACACAGTCTATGTCCGATATCGATCCACTGTGCCTGTTGTACAAAACATTATATAGCCCATAGCGTTGGGCATGGCGACCGTCAATTGTTCTCATATTGCAAATGGCTGTACGCACTACACATAAGTGCGCCCAACTTATCTGTTCAGTAACTGGTGGCGCTAGTGGCGAAGAAACTGTAAATTCGAACTGTCACTTTAGTAATAATTGATTTAGTTCTTATTTTGTCCAAATGAATAGATAAGTTGGGCGCACTATAGTATTAATGTAATTAATATAATTCTTTATTGCATAACACCAAATACATAAAATTTGTGAACAGACAAGTATACAAAGGTGAGCTTATCTCTTCAAGAGATTTCTTCCAGCCAACCCGACTGTTACATACAGAAATTTTACATGGCTGGGAGTCAAGCAAGCTATGCATAACATTTTAGTAGGTATCTTTTAAACAATACGAGTTACATACTACCTAAATTAAACTTATCATAAGTCATGAGTAAGATAGTGCTCCTTTAGCTTCTTTTTAAAAGTAGCGACAGTACAGCTATCTCTAATATGTCCAGGCAGTTTGTTCCAGAGCTAGTAATTAGTACACTTTTGAAATGTTTCGCCTGAAACCGGACACAATGTATAACAAATATAGTACGTCTCCAGCAAAATCCGGCTAACATCATCCGAGAAAACCTCGAATCGGATGATAGGTGGACAAATAACCTCTGTTGACCCTAATACCACTAATACGTACTCATAGTCCATTTACGGTACCTACAGGTACCTACCTTTACAGCATTGTGAATCCACAATACCTCACTCATAATCTATTCATGATAACTGCAGGTAGCGACTTCTACACCCTTATGATTCACCTCATTTTTTTTTATTCAGTAGCTCATTCATAATCAATTTATGATCCCTACAGGTCCCGACCTCTACCTACAGCATGGTGATTCTCCAATACCTCGCTCATAGTCCATTCGTGATATCTACAGGTACAGACCTTTACAGCATGGTGATTCACCAGTACCTCATTCATTAATCAATGAATAAGGTACTGGTGAATCACTAATAAATAAATACTAATAAGTAAATAAATAATCCTAAATGTAGGATACCAACAAGTACCTATACAGCATGGTGATTCACTAATACCTCATTCATAGTTCTTTTACGATACCTGCAGGTACCGATTGTGATAAACGGCAGATTCGTCGCCTTTCTTGTGAGAATTAATTGCGAAGTAAGACAATTGGGTCACTTTTCGGGTGTACGTTTTTGACGCGTGTAGCATATCGAAAGAAATATAACATCATTGGGTTTGCTATATTCAGTAAAATTAAGGAATTTTATGTTATGTCAAAATGTGTGACAATTAAATTTCGGATATGACTTTTTGACAATGTTCAAAAACTGTATAAATTATTTAACAATATCGTAATATACACAAAACTATAAAGATCTGAAAACTTTCATTATAATATCTTCCGTCCGGTTTATTTTAGGGTCGATCAAAGTTTGGCAGGAAAGTCCATTTTAAAAGTATGAAATTATTCAAAAATAATATTTCCATTGGAGAAGTAATAAAAAATACTATAACTTTTATTATGATACTAATTACATAAACGTAATATTTAACATAGCTGCCGTACAAATGTCCGATTTAATCCATACATAATACAAACCTGTGACGTCATAATCTGTTGTATGGAGCGTTTTCGGGAAAGTCCAAAATTTTAATTTTCAAATTAACATATTATTATCTCGCTCTCGAGATCATAATATGTGAAAAATCTCTATTTTTGTGCTATCAAAGTAGTCCTTTCACGTGTGGTTTTATTATTGTGACGTCCTTACATATAACACCGAAAAAAACTTTGGTCAAATAGCCTCCTGAATTCCTGAATAGGTCCTGAATTATGGAACTAGTCTACGGTCTCATGGTCATAATTGATAATTTCAAGATTTCTGGGGTGTAAGTGGTTCATCAACATCTTTGAACCAAAGCCAACTTCACCTGCACGCGGTGCACTCTGCTGACTGTCAAACGAAGCTCTGGCGAAAAGAGAGGTAGGGAGCGTAATTGTAAGCTACCCGACTGGGGAATGTACCTCCACCTCACAGAATACCACAGCCAAATAACGGTTCCCTTGAGGGCTGTTGTGTTCCTGCGAGTGAGTGATGTCACCAGAAAGGAAGGAGATGCTGCGATGGCAGCGGGGGTTGCGAGCGTTAATATGGCTACGATAACCGCTTCACATCAGGCGGGCCGTATGCTTGTCTGCCACCAGAGGTAGTATAAAAAAAAATCTAAACAAGAAAGAAAAAAAACCTAGCTTCAGACTTGATACAAAGTAGTCGAAGCATGTTCTACCATGCAGAAATAAATATATGTAAATATTAATAAATAGTTTGTTTATATAATGATCACAGTGAGAACCAAGCTATATACTAAATATATACTATAAAGCTATATAATATATACCACTATTACTAATACCTATAGCCCGTCGTCGTGAAAAAAAATTGAAAAAAATATCTTTCCCCAATTCGAAGGAAGTTTAGAGCATACTCCACCACGCTGCTCAACTGCAGGCTAGGTGCACGTTAATTCCTCGGTCCCGGCTGTTGCCATTAGATGACAGTCGTTAAGCCAAGTCAGTGGCCTTTAGGCGGATGGAACCTAAAGATCTTGGCTTAATTACTGTCATCTAATGACAACAGCCGGGACAAACCAAACACAACAAACTAAACAAACCCATCTATAGACAGACTACGGTCGACGTTGCTTAGCGTGATCGATTAAACTGACACGCGTAACAACGGGTTAAAATAGCTCGCCTGATGGTGGTAATTTTACCCAGAAGGCCAATTCTCAGATTGAATTGTGAATTGACTAAAATTATATACCTACTTGATTTCATTAATTATTATTATCAATTCTTGTTGTTGGCAAAGTAACATTCTTAGTTTGTTTAATTTTCAGTTTTCACTCATATTTCGATATATTTCCGCTTAAATTTAATTTTGAAGTTACATATTGTGTTACGAGAATACCAAATGTGATATTTGTGAGATCGAAACTGAATTTTGACTATATTTTAATTACGAGAATTGCCCATCAGATTTCAACTTCACGATCGACACAATGGTTTGGAAAAAATATTTTATGCTTTTATATACTGTATTTAGGAAAAGACTCAAATCTCGTTCACCAGAATTGCATTGTACACAGTTTTACGTAATGTGCATTGATATTTGATAATTATTATCCACAACTAGACAGCATTGTCTCGATATCAAAAGATTTTCGAGCCAGTCGCTCAACTGTGATGTCCAACGTAGGTAAGTACAGGGATGTCAATTTTATGAAGAAATAAGGGTAAGGTTACATGTCACAGTTAAATTAATGTGTAGAATCGAACCCCTTTCAGTATTTTATGTCCTTCGTCTTTGTCAGAATAATACGCTATTATGATTTAACTAGCCTGCGCCCGAGGCTTCACCTGCGTGAATGTCAGTTATCGCTTCATTCCTCGGAAACAGCTCATTAATGTACAACCTACGCCTCACAGAATACCGCAGCCAAATAACAATTCCCTTGACTCACCCTTGGTCACCAGAAAAGAAGGAGATGCTGCGTTGGCAGCGGGGGTGGCGGCGCGCAAGTGATATATTATGTTGCGAGCGTTAATACGGTTACTGTAACCGCTTCACATCAGGCGGGCCGTATGCTTGTCTACCACCCGACGTAGTATAGAAAAAAAAATAAGCTGATGAAATCATGAGGTTCTGATTTAATTGGAGCATTGGGGATATAATTTTTCATAAGCCAATTGGTCTAATTTTAACTATTTTGTGAAAAATCGATGAAATTAAATTATTTATTCTATTATTGGGCCCTTGTGGGCACTTAGACACGTTTTATATATTTTTATTAATAATATTCTTATTTCTTTGCCACTATTTTTAAGTACTAGTATTTCGGTATTCATTGGCGAAGAAGAAATGCTTGAAAGAAACTTGCCAATATGTTTTTTTTTTATTTAATAATGAGATGTTAATAACAAACCGAATTACATTTATGTCTTCGTTTTGAAAATAAGACAAACGTCGTCATGTGAACTGAGCTCGGGGGAGACGTCGCTAAGCCAACACGGCTTGTTGGCTCATTATTGTTTAAGTCCGCCCGACTCTAACTCAGATTTAATATTGGACGCCTTTTTACGGGATCCAACGAAACTGGACAATTTCTAACAAATTATCCATTATTTGCCTTTGAAATACTTATAAACTTCACTTTTTAAATATTCTTTTATCATCGTTACGTCAATTAACTTAAAGAAATTTGTAAATCGAAATAAATTTTATTTACACTTTTATTAAATATTAAATGAAATAACAAATTTATAGTGGCACTTTTTTTATTAACAAAGAACCTTTTAAAAAATGGGGTGTGGCTGTGTCATGGACACGGCCGTGTGTACGTGAATACATTATATGCACTAAAATTATCTCAAAATGGCAGCGCTTCCTCCTCCCCTCACGCGATGTTCCGTAGTCCTTACTTAGCTTAATATTTTATACTACTATTTTTATTTTATACTACGTCGGGTGGCAGACAAGCACACGGCCCGCCTGATGTGAAGCGGTTACCGTAGCCATATTAACGCTTGCAACATAAAATATCGCTCGCGCGCCGCCACCCCCGCTGCCAACGCAGCATCTCCTTCCTTCCTGGTGACCTCACTCACTCGCAAGAACACAACAACCCTCAAGATAATTGTTATATGGCTGCGGTATTCTGTGAGGTGGAGGTACATTCCCCAGTCGGGTAGCTTATAATTACGCTCCCTACCTCTCTTTTCGCCATAGCTTCGTTTGTCAGTCAGCAGGGTGCACCGCGTGCAGGTGAAGATGGCTTTGGTTCAAAGATGTTGATGAACCACTTACACCCCAAAAAATAATAAATTCTTTGATCCTTCATCTATCCAGTAGTGTGATTGAATTTTAGATGGAGATGATACATTTTTAGCTGCAATGCCAAATCATACAAGGGTCATATTTAATGACGATACATATAAATGAAACAATTAGAAAAAAATTCGAGACATCTCCAAACGTTTGGTCGATTCTTCCTGCGACCAGAGGCTGGCATATTTCTCGCTCAGCGAATAAGCATTGCCATCCAGCGCGGTAATGCTGCTAGCCTTCTGGCCTCTTTACCTTTTAACGGCGATGCGGAAGAATTTTTGACGCAATATTAATAACTTTATTTTATTACTTTTAAATAGTTTTTATTAGTAATATAAAGTAAAATTTGTAAAATGATATTAATCATGGCTAAAAAATACTAATCTAAATGTTAAAAAAACGACATTCATACAATTCATAAATAAAAACGCTAACTTTTGAAACGAATATTATTACAGAATCAAGCCGAATCTTATTCTTGGGCATTTTATTAGATGACAGGTGCTCTTTGACTCAACATATAGATAAATTATGCAACAAGATGAATTCCTTTGCTTACGCACTATGGCGGCTCTCAAGGGCCAGCGATAAAAAGGTTGCAGTTCAGGCATATCATGAATATAGGTTCTTTGTTAAAATATGGTATAACAATTTTTACTATAACAATACTTTTCAGACTACGAGTGTTGTGACTTAAATGTCAATGATTTTTAATTTTATTTTTAATTTTTGTACACTAAAGTGTACATTTTGAATTTGAATTTTTATATTTTGTATGCCAATTACTGGTACTTATGCAAAATATAAAAACTATCTGACAATATTTATTTATTATTCATTCACAGAAGATTTTCTGTGCCAAGCAGCCAAATATTTTTTTTGAGGGCTGTTGTGTCCCTGTGTGTGATGGAAAGGATTTACTGCTTTATGTCACAAGCGTCTGCGGTGTGGTTACGACTTCACATCAAGCAGGCTATTTCCTACTCAACGTAGTTTATAAAATACTTGTGGAAATAAGAAATGGTTTTTGAAATTTCACATCGGATAAATGATTACGCACGTATGAAATTGCAGAAAAAGGTTGTTACTATAAGTGGGTACCATATATAAAATGCTGAAAGAGAGTTAGGTGGTCAAATTCTTTCTCAATGAACAAAATCTCGTATTCTTGAAATAGAATAATATTTTTAGATCGACGTTGGAGACCTTATATAACAGCTGAATTAGAATTATAATTTTGTAATAAAAACATCCTGGTTTAGTAATGAGATCAAACAATCATTAACGTCGCCGGCGACACTTTTCATAAGTTCAATTGGACGGAAAAATCGGGACGGGCTAATCACGGCACGATTGGACCGCTTTATGCAGAAACATTCATTTTATCACAATTATTTAATACTGCACTTTAAGTGCTGTGAAATATAATATATATCTATATGTAATAACAATATGTAGCTGAAACTTAAATTGCATCGGAACCCCTTGTGGTCACATTTAGATTCCTCGACATTATCGAAAACAAGCACAAGCTTTTGATTCAATTGTAAACATGAAAGTGAACATTGAAAATTATGTGTAAAAATGGCCGTCTCTTCCCGTGGAAGTCGTACAAGGCGACTAAGAAAAATACATTATCAAATATCGATCAGGCCCCTCCAACGCGTTTGGCCAGCGTGGGGAGAGTAGGCCAAATCCTCCTTCCGTCTGGGACGGACGAGAGAGGGTCGTGCTCCTGTAGTGGAGAGTAAAATGGGCCTGATGATGATGATAATGATGTGTAACAAATTAACAACACGTCAATCGCTATCTTCCTGGATTGTTACGAGACAAACTTTAGATAACTCTACTTCTACATTTACTACTGACTATTTTATAAAATTTGTGATGAATTTCTTGGCAGACGATGTTATTCGGATTTCGTCTCTGTGGCAACATATATATGTATATTGTGTAGTATACTCGTATAGATTTTTTTCTATTTCCACACATAAATGAACTGTAGAATACGAGTAGGTACCTTAGTATAGTTGACTTCTTGCCACTTTTCTGCATAAGGCGCTCCACCCAACAATTAAGTTGGAATTTAAAAAAATGTTCTTTATTTAAGAGCGAGGACTCGCCCCAGCAGAGATCGGTAATTTGTTCAAATTTTCTTTTAAAATTTCCGATGTCCGCTTAATGGAGTACCTGCCTTATGTTTACTCTGACTTCGCGATTCGATTCAATTGTTCCAGTCTGAATTTGATTTGGTTTTAATTTTGTTTTCTTAATTACTTCGAGTACTTTAACCAAGTACCGCCCTAGTGATTTTACATTTTAATATGCGATTTATAATAACTTGTGAAATAAATAGTTAAAATCTGTAAGCAAATTTGAGAAATTGGCCGACATTTTGCCCATCTCTTCACGAGATCGGATAGACCGACTCCATTGAAACTACTTTAACTGTCGTAACTCGTAAGTAATATTTATTTTTGTAAATTCGCTATAAGTTAAATAGTAAAATAAAAAGTATGAATCATAATAATATGATTCGAAAGGAATATTAAGTATGTGTGATGAGTATGTATGGTGACACAGTAATTGGAGTAGACAAGACATCAGTTATACGCACTGGAATAAGTGATTTTTCGTATATGGAAATAATACTCTATCCAATCATAAATGGGCGAGGCGCGCGGATATGTGCTTTATTTACATCATCAATCAATAAAACATGCTCAGTTCACTCAGAACACATTATTTAGGTACATATAAGAGTGAAGTAGTTAGAATTATATGCAGACAACAATTCATTTCACTGAACAACGGTATACGATGAAAATGGTATCTGGATACCATGCCACGTTGTTCATCATAAGGCTGGCCTTAAGGACCATGTTGCCGTGAAAGTGGCGTCACTTTAAATAAAAATATCATATATAGCATTAAAGATAAACATCAAAATTTCCTATGTTCACTTTGTTACCAAGACAAATAATATTTTATTTTTCCATCATAGTACCACTAAAAATGTTCAATAAATAGGCAATTTTAAATATTGTCATTTATATATATACGGATGCATCAATCCATGCTTGTCCCACTATTGGTATGCTGGTCTCCCCTCAATCGAAGGGATTTAGAGCATACTCCACCACGCTGCTCAACTGCGTGTTGGCGGAGTCCAGTGTTTTAAAGCCGCTCAAAGGCAACTGACTTGGCTTATGATTGTCGTCTAAAGACTACAACCAGGACCAACGGCTTAACGTGCCCTCCGAAACATGGAACTAATATATACGATATAGTATTAAAAATGACAATTTTTAAATTGTTTCATTTTACACTAATTTAATTTGCAGACATTTTTATGCTTAGGTATTTTTCCATATAGACCTTAGTCGACTAAAGGAATCTGGGGGCCTATCGCCGAAGCTGAAGCCGATTACCTATAATCAACCTTTAATATGTCAAACAAATATGTTGCTACAGAAATAAATATATTTTGATTTTTTGATTACCAACGGATTTTTTGACTGCGAAAATCAAACTTTAACTTAGATTGGCGGTAATTGTTTAGCTTAATTGGTAGAAACCATAGAGCTCTACTGACTAAGCTGAAGATGGTTGTCATTTACTTATACCTAAGATCTATTTTCGCAATAAAAAAGTCCGATGGTAATAGTGGTAATAGGCTTCAACTTCGGCGGTAGGGCCCCAGCCCCCCTAGCCAAGTGTAATTCGTAGCGTAACGAACGTTAGATAGATCACGTGACATTTGTCAATTCTCATACTAAAATGTTCGATTTTGACGAATGTCACGTGATCTATCTAACGTTCTTTACGCTACGAATTACACTTGGCTAGGGGGGCAGTTGTTCCTGTGGCGCCAAACTTAACAGTCTAATCGAGTATGAAAAATAAAAGTTATAAAAACACGACTGCCACAATAAAATCGTTGCGTGACAATTTTAAAGGAAAATATGGAAGGAGCGATACGTCCCGCCGCGCCGGCCGTTATCAGTTCTCATTAGATAAGTGGGACGACATCCCGGAATCGGAGTGCAAACATGCTTATCTTGGGAAAGGAACGAACGTGGAGAAACACGGTTATTAACGTATTATTATATAAGTGTAGCATAACTTTTTTGTTTTTTTTTTATTTTACGACGGGTGGCAGACAAGCATATTAACGCTCGCAACATAAAATATCGCTCGCGCGCCGCCACTTCCGCTACCAACGCAGCATCTCCTTCCTTTCTGGTGACTTCACTCACCCGCAAGAACACAACAATTCTCAAGGGCATTGTTATTTGGCTGCGGTATTCTGTGAGGTGGTGTACATTCCCCAGTCGGGTTCGGGTAGCTTACAATTACGCTCCCTACCAGCGTCAAAGCTTCGTTTGTCAGTCAGCAGGATGCATCGCGTGTAGGTGAAGTTGGCTTTGGTTCAAAGATGTTGATGAACCCCTTACACCCCAAAAAGCATACACTGCGACTGCCGCTTGTATCACGTCAGAAAGCATACAAGCACAATGCCCGCCTGATATGAGACAGTTTATGTACACGGACCTAACCTAGACCCGGGGGTGCAGGCACGCAAGCGATACTTTTTGTTGCAAGCATCTATAGCGACGGTCACCGCTTCACATCAGGCGGGTTGTATGATTGTCTGCCAACCGGCGTAGTATAAAAAAAGTCCAATACATCATTTGTAAAGTATGTGTTCGTTGATCTTGAAGCCACAATATATCCTGAACAAAAACTTGAAAAGCTCTTTCAATAATACATACTTATAAATTATAGACGATGTAAACCTCTGCTGTCAAGAAAACAGAAGCTCCAAAGTTTTTTACACGATGACTGTGACAAACAAGCGTACCGTGTGCCTGAAGATAAGCAATCTTCACAGCCTATGGACGTTCGCGATACCAGAGGCATCACTCATGAGTTACCGACCCTGTAAGAACCCCTTTACGCGTTTCATAAAGAACCCCATACTGTAGTTTCCTGAGAAAACCTTCGCATAGAGTTCATACCACAACCTGAGACATAGAAAACTCATATGGAATTGTACAATACGAGCCTATTTTGGTTTCAATGTGTGAAGATGAATTTTCTTAAAATGATAATAACCACGGGAATTAACGCGATCATGCATGTAAGGTACTTTTACATACCTTTATTATTGCCTGACGTTTCGACCAGGGGCCCTATCGCCGAAGCTGAAGCCGATTACCATAGGATTTTTTGAATGCGAAAATGAAACTAATGCTTAGATTGTTGTTAATCATGTTTAGATCAGCACGTAGAAATCCTAGAGCCTTATCCTCTAAGCTGAAGACATTTGTCAATAGCTTTAAGAAATGACCAAATTTTGGAATCAGAAAATTCGTTGGTTTTCTTACATGCATGATCGCGTTAATTCCCGTTGTTATTATAATTTTAATCAAGCAACGCGAAAGTTTAATCTTATTATGAATTTCCTTGCCTATGGCGAGCGGTGCGACTATAGAAAGAGGCCGTGGGCATCGTATCAAACAAGTCCTCTGAACATAACCTATTGTTCGGCTCGCTTCTAAAAGAGAGTACTTAGTCTGAGAATTTGTCGAAATATCAAAAGGTATTGGCTAATCCCATGTCACTACAGGTGTCATGGGATTAGCCAATAGCTAAGCTAAATAGCTAGCTAAAGCCTTATTTTCCTGCGATGCATAGCAGATGTTAAAGTTAGAATAGTTTACGATGACATAGTCAATTATGACAAAAGTACATATCCAAATTAAAAAAAGATAAAAAAAATCGATTGTCTGTAAAGTCGGTTTACTGACGATAGTTGGACGTGACAACGTCATAAGAAAATACTGATGGAATGTTTGCATTTTTCAAAAGAAAATTTTAATGGAACGCCTCAGAGCGAGGTAACGCTGAATACGTCATTTTTTTCGTGCGTGTAGCCGGCTCCATCGAATTATAAGACGTTGTCACGTCAAAAAATAACCTATTGTACAGTTCGCCTAAGGCACAAGTTTAGAAATAAGACCCTGATAAATACTAAGACACTTGACTATATGTAGTATGTATAGGCAAGTGCGATTGGCGCACGAAACACGTACGGAGGTCGGCTCATTCGTGAGGCGTTCCGCACCATTGCGCCCCGCCATCTTGCACACGCAGCAACACATACAGACAGCAACAACAACGCTAAACAGGCTGTTTGGGAAATAAGCACAAACTTCAGTTGAACTGGGTAGCCAGCGTCAACAGATTTATTTTAGATCAAAGCGCAATTTCAGACTTTTGAAAGTAAAAAAAAGCGGGACTAGAAGAAAAAATCATATTCATTAGATATAGTTTGAATATTTCATTAGATATAGAATGAATTGATAAGTGTTTTTGACACGAGTAAACAAGCTATATCTCAATACTATAAAATATACCGTGAAAAATATAAAACTTTTAAATTGTTTATATTTTTACAGAGATTCAATTTCTAACATTCCGTCCATTAATTTCAGTTGATGAAATTGTTATTTTTGACGTCCACTGACAAAAGCGGGACATGTGGTGCCCCGCTTGGGACATTAAAAAAGCGCTTAAAAAGCGCTTTATTAATGTCCCATGCGGGACAACTTTCGCTTAAAAAAGCGGGACGTCCCGCCAAAATCGGGACGTCTGACAACGCTGGCTGATAAGCCCACTTCAATACAAAAGTTTGAAATAAACACTGATACATTTGTATTATTGCTTCAGATCGATATGTTAAGTTTAGCCATGGGAAATCATCTGGACCGAATGGTTTTGGCTAAATTAAACGACTTAAAGTTAATTAGTTTAAATAATATTAATAAACATATTGTAACAGTGATGGCATGTAAGGGCTCACCACGTTCTTTAAAGTCAAAGCCAACATCACCTCCCAACAACATCACCATCACCAGGTGGTGCCCTGCCAACTAGCAAAAGAGGCTCAGGCGAAAAACAGGTAGGGTATTGCGTATTAGCTGCCCGTTTGGGATAGTACCTCCGCCTCATAGAATACCGCAGACAAATAACAATTCCCTTGCGGGTTGTTGTGTTCTTGCGTGAACTCACTCACGCAGTGGACTCACGTTTTCATAAGAAAGGAAAAAGTTACAGCGTTGGCACCGAGTGTGGCGGCGCGCGAGCGGTATTACATGTTGCGAGCTGCCAGTACTCAAAGAATAAGAATAAGAATAGTGTTGAAATTTAAGATAAACATGCAAGGAACCCGATAAAAATGCATAATATATCCTGACAAAGCGTACCGACAGATAATATTATAGATAAATCGGAGCGGAGAAAAATTTGGATATTTGCAATTATTTAGGATGTTCAGTATCAAAAGATTAAGTTGAAATACTCTTAGCATGAATGTTGAGAAACAATTCGTAAAATCCGCCGCATTGCATTAGGCTAGACGTTTTACAAAAAGGCGGAGCACACGAAGCTCCTATTTTTAAATAAGAATAAAGCAAACCTAGCCGAACGATAATAATTTTAATACATTCCGCAATAAGAGAGCAGCGTATTTACAAGCTGTCCGATTGGGAAAGTACCTCCACCTCACAGAATACCGCAGCTAAATAACAATTGCCTTGAGGGTAGTTGTGTTCCTGCAAGTGAGTGAGGTCACCAGAAAGGAAGGAAGAAGTTGCTGCATCGGCCGCGGGGGTGGCAGCGCGCAAGCGATATTTCAAGTTACGAGCGTTTATATGGCTACGTATGCTTCTTTGCCACCCGACGTTGTATAAAAAAAATGCGGCGTATTTTACGAAGTGGCTGCGTTATATATAAGTGAAGAGAGCTTTGCTCGGAGTATATTTACTTTTTTTTTAAAGGGACGGGGGCCCACCACACATTCCCACCACTGTGTCTCCTGTGTAGCCAGGATTAACAGCAGCGACCGCCAAAAAAGGCAATGAACAATGAAGTCCATTGCAGTCCCGGGGGTAAAACTACGGCTGCCTTGGAACTCACAACGAATTTAATCAGAAGAATATAGTAGAAGTAAGAAGCTTTTGGAATTTGACTTCCCCTCTTAGCAATGTGAGAGACAGTAATATGGCAAATAAGGCATTAAAAGCCTAAAGAGATGGCTAGTCAAGTGAAGCTCAACTGCTGTGCACCACGGATTTTAAGTATCTAACACTATTGGGGACCTAGAACATTGAGTTGTACCATGCTTAACAATGTGAGAGACTGCAATATGGAAAATAATATTAAAAGCCTAAAGAGATGGCTAGTCAAGACAGCAGAAGGGAGCCGATGGATGCAAACAGTACAAATCTAAGGGGCTATTCTCGTAATTAAAATGAAGTCAAAATTCAGTTCCGATCCAGTCTCGATCTCACAAATGTCAAATTTGTTATTCTCGTATCACAATATGAAACTTCAAAGTTTAATTTAAATAGAATTATATCGAAATATGACCGAAAATTTAACAAATTAAAAATATTATTTTGCAAGCAATAAGAATTAATAATAATTAATTGATGAAGTCAAGTATATAATTTTTAGTCAATTCATAATCTCGATTCGGTCAACTTTCATATTGCGATCGTAAAATGAGAATTGGCCTTCTGATCATTATACATTGGCCTTATCATATAGTCTATATCTATTGACGAGTTCGGTCGAATGGTTAGCAATGGCCACTTTGACTCCGAGGTCGCGGGTTCGATTCCCGCACAAGACAAATATTTGTGTGCAAGAAACATGTCTGTTTGTCTTGGTCTGGGTGTTTACTATGTATTATATATATGTATTTACAAAAAAAAATATTTAAGTTGTGCTTAGTTTGTGACTAGATGGACAGCTTTGCTTAGTTTGGGACTAGATGGCCGTGTGTAATTTGTCCAGGAATATTTATTATTTATTTATATTTATCTACATTCAGCAGTATAGCTTATAATAATTTCTGCGGACGGTACCGAGTTTATCCGACCAAACATTTTCGAAATCGTCAACGAGCCGGTTTCTCAGTTTTTTCGTCTCGGCCGCCATCTCAGTTGAACAAATAGAGGCGAGTGCGCTTCAAGGAAAACACGTATTCACAAAATTACGTTTTTCGGCACCTGCCAACCTAATTTGACATTCATATGAATGTAAATAAAAAACATACCTAGGTGCTTTATTCTGGGAAGTAATTATTGCGTAAATCGGTTTGTGAGAAATCTAACGTTCAGAGTTAGATAGATGAAATGAGTTAAGGGGTGCAAGTTGTTCATCAACATCCTTGATGAACCAGCCAACCCCACCTGCACGTGGTGCACCCTGCTGACTGACAAACGTGGCTCTGGCGAAAAGAGAAATATGGTGTGCCCTCCACATTTATTTTAAGTTGCCCGACTAGGGAAGTACCTCCACCTCACAGAATACCGCAGCCAAATACCAATTCCCTTGACAAATAACAATTGTTGTGTTCCTGCGAATGAGTGAGGTCACCAGAAAGAAAGAAAAGAAGATAGGCTGGCAACGGATGAGCGACCACTTGGTGTTGCGGATCTCCATGGGCGGTGGTGATTGCTTTCCATCAGGTGACTCACGTGCTCGATTGCCCCCCTATCGTATAAAAAAGGTATAGAACCTTAAAATCTATCTATACCCACACTGTTCCAAATAGAAATGAAACATATATCTACTATAATTGCGTTCCAAAAATAATACTAAATCCATAGGTAATTGCAATTGCAACGTAACATTCTAAGGCTGCAGTCGATGTTGCTTAACTTGCGCGTTCGATTACACTGACTGCGCTACGACGCCATTGAGCTCCTCCGTATTATTTACTTACTTCGTATATTATAATTTACAAGTCTGTTTTGATGACTAAAGAGGGAGTAGGGAGCGTAATTGTAAGCTACCTGACTGGGGAATGTACCTCCACCTCACAGAATACCGCAGCCAAATAACAATTCCTTTGAGGGTTGTTGTGTTCCTGCGAGTGAGTGAGGTCACCAGAAAGGAAGGAGTGCTGCATTGGCAGCGGGTGTGGCGGCGCGCTAGCGATATTTTACGTCGCGAGCGTTAATATGGCTACGGTAACCGCTTCACATCAGGCGGACCGTATGCTTGTCTGCCACCCGACGTATTATAAAAAAAAAGAAAAAAGATGAGAATACATCACTAAAATTGCTTCCATAGGGGGCAATTCAAAAAAACGAATGATAAAAAAAATCGGGGTGTTACAGTTTGGTGTTGCAGCTACATATCTATCATCTCCATCCAAAATTGATTCACACCACTGGATAGATGAAGGATCAAAGAATTTATTACGCTAAATAAGGACTACGGAACGTCCCCTGCAGGTGAGGGGGAAGCGCTGCCATTTTAACGTAATTTTAGTGCATATATTGTACAACACACGCCTGTGTCTATGACACAGCCATACCCTATTTTTTTATACCACACCGAATGACATACAAGAACACTGCTTACGTTAAGAAAGGATTTTTGAAAATTTTCACAGGATAATGGGACTACGGAATCCTTAAATGAAAGCATCATAAACACAGAAGTAATAATAAAGAGAATTCCTCTTTATTAGGGTTCCGTACCCAAAAGGTACAAAGGAACCCTATTACTAAGGCTCCGCTGTCCGTCCGTCCGTCCGTCCGTCCGTCTGTCACCAGGCTGTATCTCATGACCCGTGATAGTTAAACAGTTGAAATTTTCACAGATGATGTATATCTATTGCCGCTATAACAACAAATACTAAAAAACAGAATAAAATAAATATTTAAGGGGGATCCCATACAACAAACGTGATTTTTTTGCTCGTTTTTGCTCGCAATTAATAACGGCAATAAGTAGACGTTTGAAATACTCACATAATATTTAGTTTTATATTCACTTTAAAAATAAATAATTAAATAAAAATAAATAAATATTTAAGGGGGGCTCCCATACAACAAACGTGATTTTTTTTGCCGTTTTTATAGATAATGGTACGGAACCCATAGTGCGCGAGTCCGACTCGCACTTGGCCGATTGTATTTTTAGTTCTGTGATCTAAGACAGTAGTGTACTGTCATAATTTACCATGAACTCGTCTTTCTATTTGTTCTAAGGAACAATATCAATAGACACGATTGGTCGCAATCTGAAGTGGTTGGAGCAATCCAGCACTCATAGATACAAAATTCAAGAGAGTCCAGTAGACACCTTGATAGTAAACTTGTCGATATCGTAGGTTCGATGCCCGATTATCACGTTGATATCAATGACACTGAAAGCTTTCTTGTGTAATTCCTTCTAAAGATGAGTATAATCTATATCTATATATGTATATATAAAAAATTATCCCTATTTTCCTTGGTTACGCGTGAATGGCTGGACCGATTTCGCTATTTCTTTTTTTATTGTATTTTTTATTGTCAGAAGAAGGTTCTAGTGAAAGAAAAAAATAAGAAAGTTGCGCGGAAAATTAGAAAATTTAAGAAAACTGAACGACCATATTAACTTTTCTAATGTAACTTTTTGTCGAAACGTAATAACGTAACTGTCTGTCATTTCATTTGACAGATTGCGCGAAACCAATTCGAATTCAATATTCATTCATTCATTGTTAAGAAGACAGGACGTCTGTCAGCCAGTACAGATATAAATCTCGTGTCAAGGTGTTTGAGATCACACTCCTCCGAAACGATTCGACCGATTTTTATAAAATTTTACTAAATTTCATAAAAATCGGTCGAATCGTTTTTCATCGAATCAAACCTACTGGTTTGGAAGATATTTTTTTTATGTAGGTATAGTTGGCAAGTATTTTAATAGGTCTTAAAGTATATTGCATTACGCTATGTGATTGGAGATATTCACCGATCCAGAAATTCACTAAAAATAAGTTATCTGGTAGAACGTTTGCCGTTTAACTAGTAGATATATAAAAATAAATTGTACAGATGAGAGCACATCAGCTCGCACCTGTACAATTTATTCTTTTCTTATACTTTAAATTATAAGAAAAGAATAAATTATAGTTCTGCGTCTGCGCAGGTCTTTAATCTGTTAAAAAATTGGTTCACAACAGAACTGCACTAAAATAAGTTACTAGTTTGCGAAAGGTTTCACTTAAATATACCATCTCCAGTATCGCTCGGTTATTTTGGAACTTGGCGGGATAATTAAACTTAAACTAATAGTCATAACCAATTTCATGAGACTATTAAATTTTATTGCCAAGTTTATACACTCCCAAACTTATTCATCCCACTGCTGGGATACGGACCTCTCCTCAATCAAAGGAGCTAAAACATACTCCACTACGCTGCTCAACTGCGGGTTGGCGGAGGCCAGAGTTTGCAAGCCGCCCAAAGGCCACTGACTTGACTTAACAACGGTCATCTAATGACAACAGCCGGGACTGACGGCTTAATGTGCCCTCCGAAGTACGGAGGAGTTCGAGATAAATAAACACATCCACAGACAGGTTAAGGTCGACGTTGCTTAACTTGCTAGTCATTAAGCCAAGTCAGTGGCCTTTAGGCGGCTTCAAAACACTGGTCTCCGCCAAGCCGCACTTGAGCAGCGTAATGAAGTATGCTCTAAAGTCTAAACCTCTTCGATTGAGGGGAGACCCTTTCCCAGCAGTGGTATGAATAAGGGTTGTCGACGACTGAATCACATCTGATGGCATATCATCAAGAATTTGAGAAGAAAGTAATCTCAAATCTAACCCAACCTAACCCAACGACAATTTCGAGACAATCCGCATAAAGACAATCCGAGTCAATTTTAAAAAAGCTAGATTCGTATGCAATACCGTGGATTTTACGAATTGTCTACGACATACTAATATTAACAATGTGAATGTGAGTTTGTTTGTTACGCTTTCACGCCGAAACTACTCAACCGATCATCATGAAACTGTGTAAACATATTCTCAAAGGTAAAGCAAGGACAGGATACATTTTTTTTTATTTGTCTGCTGTAAAGTCGTCTTACGGATGATAATTTTACGTGATAACGTCATAAGAAAACATAGATGAATTCGGACGCATCGGCCGACGGAGTGGAAGAGAGGTAGATGCGTCACAAGCCGTGCTCTCGCTTGCACGCTCGGCTCAGGCGGAACGTGACAATGAGTCATGCTTTTCCGGGCGTGCACCCGGCGTTCATCAAAAAGTCAAAAAGTAAACACGAGCGAAGCCGCGTATGGAAGCTAGTAATATATATTTCAATTACCTACAATATAGGTAGGTACTCATGACATAAAAACTGTAAAACTGAGAGTACATAAAAGAGCTAACTAGCGATGCAGCGCATGTTATTTTAATTTCCTCTAAGTGGGCGCGGTGCACTCATGTAGTGGAGACAGCCGAGGGCGGATCAAAGACGCCGGCCGGACGGCGGCTATTATCAAACACTGTTTACTGACTGGGCTCGATATAAAATAACGAACGATTTAAAATAGGAGCAAAATGGTTTACAGCCCCCTTACCACCATCTCTTATTGCGACTCAATAATTGAGTAGATTGCTTATTCATACCAATGAATAAGCGACTCTATTCCATTTGAAATAGAGTCGCTTATTCATTGGTATGAATAAGCAATCTATTCAGTTATTGAGTCGCAATAAGAGATGGTGGTAAGGGGGCCGACATCAACTATCCACTGCCTTTTTGTTCGATACCTACCTTATGAGTCAAACTGTTTTTTTAAATCTGCTAATAATCGTTGCACTACTTTCTACCAGGCAAACTGTATGCTCATTTGGCTGGCGAAGTATAATAAAAATGTAACTTTTAAATAGTTTATTTCCGCCAACTTGCCAGAATATTATAAATATTTTAAAAATAGGAATTGGAAGAGCACTCGACCGGCAATCGACAGGTGGTGGGTTCAAATCGTTAAACCTAGGCGGGGGAGGTAAATTTTTTCCATTTTTAAAATATTTATCAAAATTAATGTAATTGCAAGATCTTTAAATTAATAATAAATAACAATTAAAATGGCTATATATATGGCTGATGATGATTGATTCAGTGCCTCGCTGTTTGGAAAGTGAACTCTACAAATCAAAAATAAAAGAAGTAGGTAGATCCATTGAAGTCCACAGACTGCATTTTATATCTTCGTACGAGTAAATACAATTTATTTGTAACTAGTTTCCAAGTTTCACCTTAAACACGGCGTTCGCTTTGAGAATATTCCCCACGGAGACGGGGTCGCCGAGACACAGAGAATATTAGATGGCTCAATTCTCCATAATCTGCGCTGTGGCGGTCTATTTGTGGCGCGAGGAAGAATCACCAGGTCGGTGTAATATTTCAGACGAGTTTGGTGGTTGTATAGTGTAGTGTCATCTATAGCAATATGAGAATGTTATTATCTCACATCTAAGCATAATATCACTTAAATAAATTTATCAAAAATGTTTCATTTTTTAGGCTTTTGTAGTAAACAAAGTAGTAGTTGTAATTTTTAGGGTTTTGTACCCTTATAGTTTCGCCATGTCCGTCTGTCTGTATGCCCAACTATGGCTTAATTCAAGAGACTATAAGAACTAGAAAATTTGGCAAATACATATTAACCACGGCGACAAAACTGTAGAATAAAAAAAATGCGCTTTAAAAATGAAAACTTCTGTTAAAATTAACTTCCCCCCCCCCCCCCCCCCGTTTCTCCTTCCTCCTCTCAATCAATTTAAAAGCAAAAACTATCATAGCTAAGTAGGCAGCTATCATAGCTAGTAGGTATAATATACAGCGATGCGCGCGTGATGCCCCTGTTGTTACAGGTTCATAGGTTACGGTAACTGCTTTCCATCAGGCGGGCCATGTACTTGTTTGCTACCTTCGTGGTATGAAAAAGTAAATTATATTTATAGTATAGATAGAAGAAGATGAACAGAAGAAGCACAAGTACAAGAACATCATTTAAAAATACATATTCGAAGTACCTACAACGAGTAACAACAAAAAAAATATTGGAAAACATATTTTCTTGTATCGTCGCTGGAAGGCTGCATGATTTTCATGAGAACTCAACTAGGCCTTTCCTAGAATACCCGTAATATCCAACTCACGTTTAGAAATAAATCATATAACAGAAATTAAAGGATTATGTGCTCTAAGGCAATACACATAGCGACTAGGTTTAATTAAATGTTTTCATTGTTATGAGGTATGCTACGAAAGTGTTCGTAGATTTGCTAGAAGCGGCAACATTATTTTAGTACTAGACGCCGCCCGTGACTTTTCCGCATGAAATTCTGAAAATAATATTTCGATAATAAAATCACTTGTAAAATTTCGCCCTCACATCATTGCCAAAGTATTCATATGATTTAATGTATTTAAACAATCTAAATACCTTTATAATGATGTAAATAAATTAAATTTATGTTTACCAACCGGGCGATAAAAATACATTATTAAATTTATTTTCTAACCGGTTTCGATTTTACAGTATAATGGACTAAATAATTTTATTATATCAAAATTTTGTTTTGATATAAAAAAAAACCGGACAAGTGCGAGTCGGACTCGCCCACCGAGGGTTCCGTAGGTACGTAGTATCATTATTAAATTTTATATTTTTCATTATAAATAAGAAATAATGCGTCGAAAAAATTAAATAAAATATATTTTGCAATGTGTACATCAAGCCCTTTCATATGATACCCCATTTGAACTAGTAGTTTCAATTTCAAATTTCGACACCCTATATAAAATATAGACCCCCTATTTTTTAAGATCTATTTACAAAGGTATAGTTTTGAGATTTATTCCTGTACTTGTAGACTATAACGATGTTACTTGCCAAATTTCATAGTTCTAGGTCAACGGGAAGTACCCTATAGGTTTTGATTCCCTTGAGTGTGTCGAAATATGCGTTTTTTGCTGAATAAACGGCCGTAACTTTTTTCTACGTAAATTTAGCAGTTTGATTTTTTTACAACTTCATGGGACCGTAGACCTGAGTATACAGTTCAAATTTCAGCTTGATACCTCCACGCATTCTCGACATAGAAATTCTTGACAGACAGACAGACAGACAGACAGACAGACAGACGGACAACAAAGTGATCCTAAAAGGGTTCCGTTTTTCCTTTTGAGGTACGGAACCTAATTACTTAAAGTTTTGAAAAAAGTTCCACCAAGTGCATTTAATCACTATTCAGTTCACGTATCAACATTGTTCAGAAAATAAACAATTATTATTAAAGAAAAAGAAATATAATATTTTTAGATAAATAGATAAATATATAGATCATTTATTACACACTGCAACACAACAAGATACATTTAACATAGTCTGCACATAAAAATACAACAATTATACAACGTATGAGTATTGTACATACAGCTTTACATAATATTCTGAAACGAGTTTATTCTTTCTACATTTTTCAAATAGTGAAGACGGCAGATCTTCAGGAAGAATAGAATGCGGTTATTAGACCATTCCACATCACGCTGTTCAAATGCGGATTGGCAAAGGGTACAAGTTACTCTATGGGCAGAGGCCAGTATTTTCAAGGCGCCCAAAGGCCACTAACATAACTTAACAGTACTATTACTTATACAGTACTATTACTTATACTGAAGCTTCTAATGACGACAGCCGAGACCGACGGCTTATCCTGCCCTCCGAACCACAGCGGAGCTTGAGATAAATAAATCAAGCCATAGACGGTTGCTGAACTTGCGTGCTCGATCAGACTGACACGCACAACGACTCCATCGAGCTCCTCGATACTCACGGCCTGTAAAATCAAATCTCTTTATGTTTACCCCCGTTTCTGCAATGGACTTCACTCTGTTCATTGCCTTTTTGGCGGCTGTTAATCCTGGCTACACAGGAGACACAGTGAATGTGTGGTAGGCCCCCGTCCCGTTTAAAAAAAAAGTGAATCAGTAGCAGTGATTTTATTATATCAAGATGGTAGGTCTAAATTCATGGTATAGAATTTTAAGTACCTATCGTTTTTAGTTCTGTCATACAGGTCCTCCTAGTACAGATACCAGTCTCTCACATAGATGAATACACTAATGTAAATTATTTGTAATTGCGCTATTTATATTTGTAACTGGCCGTGTGATTTCCGGCAGGCTAGAATAGAATCACTCCGTCTCTTCCCGTGGATGTCGTACAAGGCGACTTAGGGAAATACATGTAAAATATAAACCCGTCTAGCCAGCGTGGGGAGTGAAGGCCAAATCCTCCTTCTGTTTGAGACGGAAGAGAGAGGACGAGACATAGTAATTGCGTTTATATGAGAGAAAAAATAAAGTATTATTAATATAGTTTATTATATACTTGTGCATTTTAAAAGAAAATCATATCTAGAATTTATAACTCTATGGTTTTGAGCGATACAGTCAGCTGGATTTTTTAGTAAAATTCTTGAGAGCGCAACAAGACCGCTTCGCACATACTCGCTAACGAGGGTTTACGGGAATGTTACGTGACGTTATGCTGTTCAAACATATACTATATGTGACATTACATACAATTTTTAGTGTGTGTTAAAGCATATTATATGTATGTAGGTTATATGTATTCAACAAAAATTTTACAATATTCTGTGATAGTTTGAGTAATTTAAAACAAAATGGTTTGCTTTTAATTTTAGACTTATCGCGAGCATCTATACCAGCGGTTCCCAACCGGTGGTTCGCGGACCACCAGTGGTCCTTGAGAGGTAAATTATGGTCCGTGGTACAAACTTATAAAGATAGATATTAACCACTATTCGCGCACTCGAGTTATATAATAATGGAATTATATGACAGTTGGGGACCCTTCACGCAACAAAAACCTCGTTGTGGTCCGCGAACAAAAAAAGGTTGGGAACCACTGATCTATACGGTGGCCGCTACACATCTCATGCGCCGTTTGCTTGTCGCCGGCCCTATGTAGTATAAAAAAAGTTTGAAGCTAGCTTGGAGTGTAAGTCCACGTCGGGTGACAGACAAGCATACGGTCCGCTTGATGTGAAGCGGTTACCGTAGCCATATTAACGCTCTTAATATAAAATATCTCTCGCGCCCACTACCCACGCTGGCAGCGTGCAGCATCTCTTTCCTTTCGGGTGACCTCACTCACTCACAGGAACACAACAACCCTCATGGGAATTGCTATATGGCTGCGGTATTCCGTGAGGTGGAGGTACTTCCCCAGTCGGGTAGCTGACAATTACGCTCCCTACCTCTCTTTTCGCCAGAGCTTCGTTTGGCAGTCAGCAGAGAGCACCGCGTGCAGGTGAAGTTGGCTTTGGTTCAAAGATGTTGATGAACCACTTAACATGGCTACGGAATCCGCTGCAACTCGGGTGGACCGTAGGCTTGTCTCGTTTCAATCTCAAACGGAGATCTTCATCAGGGCGAATGTGCAGACGCGCACTCCTTCTCTCTACCACGACGAAGACTGACACTAGAGAAAGAGCGTGCGCCTACGCGCTACAGCGCGCAGCTACGCGGGAAGCCGACTAGTTTCATCAGAGCGAATGTCTACACATTCGCTGTGATGAAATTAGTCCGCTTCCCCGATTCTACGTTTTTCATTTATTATTATTTCTCACAAGAGTTACATTATAATATTGTTGCATCATTTGTTCTACCAGTAGTACTTGTGATCGGGAAGATAAAATCAAATCTATCGTGTGTCAAAAACATAAACCAGTGCATTGATGTCACCTGTAATTTTCCAACAACAGCACGAGGTGAAGAGTGGAAGGCTGGACAAGTGAAGTAAGGACAGGTCGTATCGTCGCAACACAAACACGGAGATTACACCAGCTCCGGCGACGGACAAACAGACAAACAAGCTGGACCTTCATTGGAAATTCTCAAAAACGAGCCGTTGTCTCGCTTCCACAAATATTTGCTCTGGCCAGTTATTGGCGGGTATCGTCAGCGACACAATACTTCCGATGACTTATTTTGTACAATATGGCATTTTCTTGAACCGTACAGCATGAGTGATCCAATTTGTTGATAGTTTATTTTAGCTTCTACAATTTTGAAGTAAAACTTCAAGGTAAGCTGTTGCCGTAAGCTGGTGAATGCGTGACGAGAGCGTTACGAAAACGGCGAACGGAAGTTGAGAGAGAAGGATAAAAGTTAGTAGAGATATAGAAGTTTTACTTTAGTCGTGTGGTCTAAAGCATACTCGATTTTTTTTAAAATTTCACTATAGTAATTTTACAATTTAATTCTAAATATTCCCCAATTTTCGTAAATATTGAAGAATATATCAATCATGCACATGCCCATTTAGTTATACCGGCCTCGGTATCAATAATCACATTTGCAAGTAAAATTTTAGTCACTTCTTTTGGTTCTCATGCCCATTTACAAATACTTAAACGACGCCATTTTAAATCTAATATGGCGCCCGCCACATAACGACTTATAATTTTCACATGCTCTTAAGACATGGGTATCAAATATTTGGCTAAATGAGAGAAACACACTAAGTAAACATTTTACTTCTTCTTTATTAACAATAGAACATAAAAGGTAATTAAAAATATCATCATCATCAACAGTCTGTATCATCCCACTGCTGGATATAGCTCTGCCCCAATGCTTTCCACGGGCCTGTCTTTTTTTATGAATATTTTTATACCTATAAAAGTTAAATAGATTATAATGTCCTACGCTTCTATAGTGCATCACAAAGATTTTCCACAAGTTCCTGTAGGAACTTACCTACATTCACAAAAGTTTTTGGGCTGTAGCCCAATCACTTTTGTGATGGAAGGTACGTCAGATCTTTTTCACTTTTTATTAGTCTTCATGGACAGTCACGTGATACTACATTCAGGTATCCTCTGTATTTCGTATTTCCAACCAGGGGCCCTACTGGTTAAACCTGCTGACCTCGATTACCATCGAATATTTTGATTCGTAAAATAAATAAATATTTCTGAACAATTTACACAGCGCCGTCTAGTCTCAAATTAAGCGCAAAGCTTGTGTTGTCTAGACAACTGATAAATGTAATTAAATACATTTTTTTTTGTAAATACCTACTTATAATACATAGAAAACACCCAGACCAAGACAAACAGACATGTACATGCATACAAATGTTTGTCTTGTGCGGGAATCGAAACCTCGACCTCGGAATCAAAGAAAGGAGATGCTGCGATGGTAGCGGAGGTGGCGGCGCGCGAGCGATATTTTATGTTGCGAGCGTTAATATGGCTATGGTAACCGCGTAAGGCGGCGTATGCTTGTCTGCCACCCGAAGTAGTATAAATTAAAAAAAAAAAAAAGTGGCCATTGCTAACCATTCGACCACCGAGCTCGTCAAAAAAAAAATATGTCTTATGTTTTAGTTATTTATTAACAAACATCTTCAGCTTATCTAAGCGGTAGAGCTCCAGGGATTCTACCAGCTGAGCTAAATACAGGTACCATAAATCTAAGTTTGATATTCGCAATAAAAAAATACGATGGGAACCGGTAGGGCCCCAGAGTTTGCATAATTTAAACGTGTCATTATTATTTAATTCATATTTTCATTTTACGTATTAACAAAAGTACAAAGCTGCAGATTTTACTAATTTTACCTTCGTTCTTGTTGGATACCGAAATTATTTAATATTTTCAGTTAGGTACGAGTACATTTATCGAGTTTTTATCCATTAAAAATTACATAAAACGGTGAAGTAGGTCTACTAACCTAAGGTATGCTAAGAGCATCATTCTTCTTTTTTAATTTATTTATGGCAACAAAATGTTTTATATTTTCTTACGTATATGTTCTTAGAAATATTTTTGGAAGTATAGATTTAAGAAGTGCTAATTCTTATAGCGTCGATGAGGATTGTTCTCTTGTTTTTCGAAGTTTTTGAGGTACTCGGCTTCGGCGTCATCCTGTAGCTTCATACAAAGTCCGGAGCGTCCAAGATATTAGTCACATGGGGCAGCACAGTAAGTGGTACATAGTTTAAAATGGCGCCATATAGTTACAAATATTGTCGCGAATGTAGTCCCACTTGCAAATTCAAATTAGATAAAAATAAGAAATCGACTACAGCTTACCCGGTAAGGCTCCTGTACTACATCTAAGACTATTCACGATTAAGTACCAATAAGCGATATGCTAAGTCAAGGGGCTTGCGAGAACATCTTAGCAAGTGTAACAAGCTACTAACTACGGTACATAATGAATTAGCGCTAATCATTTCACTACAAAGCGAGTGCTGTGAGCGAGTTAAAAACTTCTAAGAGGCACTTAATGGATCTAACGTAGGTTCTTACTTTCAAAGAGGTCATGGGTTTTTTAATTTACCAAAGCATGTTTTGTAAGGTACGTCTCCTATTATCGCCTCTTTCTTATTTATTTCAACTGCTTAAGGCGAGTATAGACCAGATCATTTTCATGTAACAGAGCAACTAGCCGCTCTACGTTTTGTTACAACCCGATTTTATACACTGTCAAACGAATTCGTGTAACATTTCATCGAACAAAGACATGAACACGGGTGGCTTGGAGAGACATCCGACATTTCAATAAACAGTAAACGAAATGTAGAAAGAAGTGTTACAGGTAAATGCTCATTCGCCGTGAACATTACGTTAAACATTGCGTAAAGCGTTCGCGGGAACGTTACATTCCCGCGAACGGGAATATGGAAATATTCGAGAAAATGTGCTCTAGTGTGACAAGACAAAAAAAATCTGAAAAATGATTCTAAGAAAGATGGCCGTAGACTGTGCGGTTCCAGAAAGGTTTTCTTCCACGAACTCTCAGATTGTTGAATGAATTACCTGCAGTAATTTTCCCAATAAACTATATAGGGGTTGTTCGATAAAGGCATGAAGCGAATGAATGCTTCTGGTGTTTCCAACGTCTCAGGCAGCGATGACTGCTTACTATCAAGCAGGTCGTATGCTTGTTTGCCATCTTAGTTCTGTAAAACTAAAATAAAATTGGCTGGTATATGTCACATCGAAACTATTTTGAATAAAAATAGGCATGAAAGATGGCCGAGTGGGGAGAGTACTATTATTATTTTATATTTTTTTTTTAGTCATAAGTACAAGATCTATAATTAATTATTTGTCCCACAGAATTTAACTATTTTTTAGAATAAAAAATATATATGTTGTACTTTATATTTATGAACTAACAACCTGGAAAACCTTTCTTCTTTGAAGTTACTTCAAAATTCTAATTTCCAACCTACCAGCCCTTTTCCGTGATCAATTTTATGTAAAAGTGCATGGTTCGTCACTCCACTTCATGCTGCGGCCCAGATCAAAGGCGGTGCGACAGTCGCCATGTTTGTGAAGCCTGCACTCGGCTCGTGTTCACTACACTCTGAATATTGATTAATATAGCACACAGGCTTTGAGTCGGCGGAGCGTATTTAGGTTATAATTAGTTGGAAATAATTATTTAATTGTCTAGTGAAAAGTCTAGTGGTGGAATAGTCCTGTCGGTGGTTGTACGAGAATACGTTAAATACACTAAAAATATCTCAAAATGGCAGCGCTTTCCCCTCCCCTGCACGCGATGTTCCATAGTCCTTACTTAGCGTAATAAATTCTTTAATCCTTCATCTAACCACGCCACTGGTTAGATGGAAGCTTGAGGAATTTGACTTATTTATGAAGCTTTTGAATTTGTCGAGATGACATTACAAAAGTGACCGATACGAAATGGAGACAAGCAGAGTAAAGTATACATGAAGAAACATGAAGGAAGCCGAAATTACTGATGGCTAGCAGTCATATCAGCCTATGGACTGCAACAACAAAAGGCATCACTCACTAATTGCTAATCTAGTAAAACACATTATGCCTGTCTCGAAGAATCCCACGCTACAGTATTCTGGGTAAAACCTTGGCACGGATTTTATTCTACAGCCCAGAGTACCCGGGATAAAAATCCTTGAATAAGAAATTTTTTTGGTTCCAATCTATGTGGATTAATGCAAAGCTAATGGCGAGAGGTGGAACTATAAAAAGAAGGCCGTAAGCATCACTTGAAACTGAACACTCTGTCTGCCTTTGAACACAACCCATTTATACAATCTATAGGACAAAGACTCAATACCGTCCGGTAGCTTCAGATCGTCAACAATCCTCACAGCCCGTCTTCGAATCAAGTCACAAGATGTGATTATTTAGGTGCTCCGCCTCAGAGATGACAGCAGAATTCTAAATGAATGCATTTGCGCTTTGGCAGAAATCTTTATCGCGAATTTACTTGAAATTTAAGATATTGTCATGAAACATATATTTCGACCTTTATCAAAATTCAACTCCAGAGGAGAGAAGATAATACAGTTTACTAGAAGATAATATAGTTTTGAAATGTAAAATTATTTGAACATAATGCAGAGAAGCAAATAATGACAAAACTTGTGAAAGTGGATGAAAAGAAGAATCGACTTCTTCTTTTCATCCACTTTCACAAGTTTTGTCAGTATTTGCTTATCTGCATGCAATAGAGGGGAAATAGAAAAAGTAGACAAATATAAACATATATGTAATACGGAATTCTGAAAAAATAGTAAATAAAATAAAGGAAGAGAAGGAGGAGAAGTCAGGCAGGTAAGTCAACTTACCTACCTGAGTTCTTCTTCATCTCGCAGGCAAAAAAGTAGCTCACTTGAAACCTACTGAAGCTAATATGTGAAGAAGAGTAGCGAGGATTTTTACAGCTCGACTAGAGTAAATAAAAAGTATACTTTGTAAGTACGAATATACGTATATCATAAACGGATGCGGTCATCGACGGCACCGAAGGGCTAGCCATAAGCTGTTTTAGCACCAAGGGTCGCATTTCCGGTTTCAGCTCAGAATAATCATTTGCGTAAATATGTCTTGGTCTAGGTGTTTTCCGTATACATAATATGTATTTACCAAAAAAAAAATCAACGTAGCTACAACTTCTGATGCTAGAAATTTGTAAATTACTACCATCGCTCGTTTATGCACGTACCCCCTCTTGAAAATGAATTTATATGTATACAGTGTTGAAGCAGTAGAGTAGACTGATACGGTTGCGAAAAATGGGAAGTAATGGCCTACTTGCGGGTAATGATTCATATGAAGCGGCTGGCAGCAGCTAGCTTAGTCATTCATATCTACTGATTATATTGAAAAGAGGCAACGCAACGTGTGAAACTTGAATATATTCTGAACAGAACTACGTACATGCTCGTCTTTAAAATTATGGTATATAATGTACTTTTTGGGGTGTAAGTGGTTCATCAACATCTTTGAACCAAAGCCCACTTCACCTGCACGCGGCGCACCCTACTGACTGACAAACGAAGCTCTGGCGAAAAGAGAGGTAGAGAACGTAATTGTACCCGACTGGGGAATGTACCTCCAACTCACAGAATACCGCAGCCAAATAACCACCACCAGACCGGAAGATAACCAGATATATAAGATAACTTACTATATCTATTATGTGCATGTAAGAGGAGCTCGATGGCGTCGTTGCGCCTGTCAGTCTAATCGATCACGCAGGTTAAACAACGTCGACTGTAGCCTATCTACAGATGGGTCTATTTATCGCGAGCTCCTCCGTGCTTCGAAGGACACGTTAAGTCGTCGATTCCAGCTACTGTCATTAGATGACAGTCGTTAAGCCAAGTCGGTGGCCTTTGGGCGGCTCGAAAACACTGGCCTCCGCCAACCCGCAGTTAAGCAGCGTGGGGTAGTACGCTCTAAACTCCTTCGATTGAATAGAGACCCTAATCCTAACAGTGTTTGAACACATTTCGGAGATAAACGATATGCTGTATTATTCTATTTCGAACTATCTACGTGTTAAATTTTATGCAAATTCGTATAACCATTTTTGTAAAACGTAAGTATAAAACGTAAGTAGTTAGTAAGTTTTAAACGTAAGTAATTAAATTGCGTAAATAAAATGCAAAAACTAGTTATACATAATCTACATCATGAATTCATTAAATAAAAGAGAACAGTACAAAGAATTTTAATCCTGCAATGAACATGGCCACAAACAGCTTATTGCAGTATTTTAGTGGATGGACAGAGTGGCGCAGCGTAATAACTGCAAATACCTTCCACTTGCAGTGATTTGGCTATTTATTAAAAAGCACACAATGCGCGAGCCACTACACTGTGATCGCTCTCTATTTTTTTATATTTTTAATATTAAACCCCCGCGCGGACGTTTTTTGGTACAGAGTAATTTTAGTTCACAGAGATACTATAAAGGTTTAATATATTATCATTATTTTTTCAAATAACGTTTACTCCCATTTTTAACCGACTTCAAAAAAGGAGGAGGTTCTCAATTCGACTGAATTTTTTTTTGTATGTATGTTATTTGATACTTCGCGAATTGTGAACCGATTTTCAAAATTATTTTTTTATTTGAAAGGGTATAATTGCGAGGTGTTCCCATATTTACCAATTCAGGATCTGATGATGGAATCCCAGGGAACTCAAGGGAAACTCTTAAATTTTATAAGCATGGTCGTATGGTCAAATTCTTTTTTTTTTTTATTTGAAAGGGTATGATTGCGAGGTGTTCCCATATTTACTAAGTCAGGGCCTGGTGAGGGGATCCCAGAAAAATCGATGGAAACCCTTAAATTTATTGCCAGCTGAAGTCGGTTTTTATTTTTTCTTAAAAATCTTTATTACACCACTAAAACATACCTACTCAACTTCCTTACTTTGGGATATAAAAAGTGATGAGTGAGTGATGAGAACTTGTGAGACTTTTTTGTCTCAGTAGGTCGAGTTTCTTAGTTTGTACGAAGAAAAACTACTGAGAAAAAAGTCTCACTAGTTCAACGACACTACTAGAGGGATCTATCCATGTTTACCAGTGAAATAGTCCGGCAAACATCCATACATCTTTACTACGGAATTCATCAAAAACAATTGTTTTGTCGTAGTAAACAAAACTAAAATAAAAAAATCTTAACAAAATTTTACTTGTTATTAATAAAAAAGAACTAACAAGTTTACATACTCTATTATGGTCATCAAATCTTTATATATATATATATATATATAACATCATGCTACCACCAATAGGAGTGGATACACCAATGAAAGTTACGCAACAATTATATACGACTGAATTATTCTTCTTAAAAAGTTCTAAAAAAGTCCGTGATAGCATATTATTATGTCTATCTTTTAAGATTGTGCATGTAAGAGGAGCTCGATGGCGTCGTTGCGCCTGTCAGTCTAATCGATCACGCAGGTTAAACAACGTCGACTGTAGCCTATCTACAGATGGGTCTATTTATCGCGAGCTCCTCCGTGCTTCGAAGGACACGTTAAGTCGTCGATTCCAGCTACTGTCATTAGATGACAGTCGTTAAGCCAAGTCGGTGGCCTTTGGGCGGCTCGAAAACACTGGCCTCCGCCAACCCGCAGTTAAGCAGCGTGGGGTAGTACGCTCTAAACTCCTTCGATTGAATAGAGACCCTAATCCTAACAGTGTTTGAACACATTTCGGAGATAAACGATATGCTGTATTATTCTATTTCGAACTATCTACGTGCCAAATTTTATGCAAATTCGTATAACCATTTTTGTAAAACGTAAGTATAAAACGTAAGTAGTTAGTAAGTTTTAAACGTAAGTAATTAAATTGCGTAAATAAAATGCAAAAACTAGTTATACATAATCTACATCATGAATTCATTAAATAAAAGAGAACAGTACAAAGAATTTCAAATGGTAACCTTACGCTTCACTCTCAACTTTCTGTCACACGAACACGAGCAGACGAATATATATATATATATATATATATATATACATATATATACCTTCCTCGAAAAATAGACTATCTAACACTAAAATAATTTTTAAATTCGAATAAGTAGTTCCTGAGAAATTCGCGTTCCACAAAACAAATAAACAAACTCTTCAGCTTTATAATATTAGTAAGATATAAGACAATAAATATGATCGAAAACAAACATAATGTCTAAATTATATAGAGATAATAAAAGAAAAATATCATTACTGCATTATTTTCATTTATTATTGTCATCCTATACTGCTAATTGTGATAATTAATAAATAGTTTCAACGAACTAGTCATGCGCTAGCACTGTTGTAATACTATGCAAGGTCACTGAAGGATATCATCATCATCACCAGGTCATTTTAGTCTCCACTACAGGAGCACGTCCCTCTCTCGTCCCAGACAGAAGGAAGATTTGGCCGTCACTCCCCGCGCTAGCCAGACGGGTTGGGGAGGCCTGATCGTTGTTTTATAATGTATTTCCCTTTGTCGCCTTGTACGATATCCACAGGAAGAGACGGAGTGATTCTATTCTAGTCTACCGGAAACCACACGGCCACTGAAGGATATATTAATCGCAAAAAGTTTAACTGCAGAGTGCGTACTTTTTAATTGCCGATATTTGTAAATTTTACACTAATTAGAAGAAAATAACTTTTCTTCTAATTAGTGTAAGGCCGTTGTCCCAAGTGCACGTGAATCT
Source organism: Hypsopygia costalis (assembly GCA_937001555.2). NCBI lineage: Eukaryota > Metazoa > Arthropoda > Insecta > Lepidoptera > Pyralidae > Hypsopygia > Hypsopygia costalis. The sequence continues at coordinate 9,567,340 of OW443343.2, read as the reverse complement.
CATTTTTTTTTCTTCTTGCATCTCACTATTGTTTCTTTTGTTCGTCTTAATGTTCCAATAATCTAATGTTTCGATTTCTCAAATTTTTAAAAATCCATTTTAATAATGTTACTATTGTAAATATTTTTGAAAATGGAAAAATTCACCTCTCCCGCCTAGAAGTGTGTAGCCCGTCTAGTAGTGGGATTTGAACCGACGACCTCTCGATGACCGGTCGAGTGCTCTTCCAACTGAGCTACCAGGAAGGTTTGTGTTGGTGACAAACTTAGAGTATACATAAGCAAGCTAGCTTGCTTATGTATACTCTAAGGTGGCAAATTTTTGCATCTTATATTTTACTGCGTGAGTCACAGTGTGGCGCCATCTACCTATTAAGTAACTCTATATTAATCTATATTAATTTCGTCACCAACACAAACTTTCCTGGTAGCTCAATTAAAAGAGCACTCGACCGGTCATCGAGAGATCGTTGGTTTAAATCCCACCTAGGGGGGGAAGGTGAACTTTAACATTTTCAAAAATACTTATAATATTCTTGCAAGTTGGCTGAAACAACTATATAAATAATAATAATTTTAATAGTGAAAGACTGAATAAGTGTTTATGTGTCATTTCTCCTACGTGCATCTTTTTGTTCAACAAAGGAAGTAATCTGCTCGTAGCTGTGGCTGTGAAACCATACCTATTGTACATTAATTGCTCTGAAGTATTGTGGTGTTTCAGTGTTCCTCTCATTTAGTAGGCGTTTTGTAAGTCAGCAATGTATATTTGTATGTTAACAGTTGTTTTGCGCCTACACACACCTACATTATAACATAATGTTATAATAAAGCAGTGTACAACTGCTTGTTCCACGTAATTATATATAATTTTACCAACCAGTTTCGCCGCTAAGGCATTATCAAGGTAAACAGATGGTGTTTGTGTTTCTACAAAATCATTTTTTCAATAATTACTGTTCAGTACAAGTGCTGTATTATAACATTATGATAATAATGTTCCTCCAAGTGCCAACAATCAACAGCCTCAACTTTACATTATAACATTTTATTGTTACTTTCCTTACATTAAGTTTGTCTGATTGCTATAGCGATATGACCGCATATTTACATTTGTCATTTCGAACCTATAGTAAATCGATTTTAGAAAATGTAAGTTACTTCCCTACATAATTACAAATCCTACTGTCCTATTACTACTATATTATTTATTTATTTTGTGGAATAAATCACGTGACATCATGACAATGCATTAGATTATATAATTTTTGACGAGCTCGGTGGCGTAGCGGTCAATGACGCGGCTTTGACACCAACGCTCGTGGGTTCGATTCCCACATAGGACAAACATTGTGTGCATGAACATGTCTGTTTGTCTTGGTCTGGGTGTTTTCTATGTATCATAAGTATGAATTAAAAAAAAAGAATTTACGTATGTTTATCAGTTGTCTAGTATTCATAACACAAGCTTACTTTGGGGCTAGATGGCGCTGTGTAATTTGTCTGACAATATCTGATAATAATTCATATGACAACTCATTCCATAAATTCACACTCCATTTTTCATACTAATTATAAATAAAATTATAAATTAGTCTAACTTTACAACGAGTTGTATATCTGAGTATCAGTCATTAATTACCATAATGCCATGTTTTGATTATGTTGTGACATGGTTATTGAGTACATAAGGAAGGAGATGCTGCGTTGGCAGCGGGGGTGGCGGTGCGTGAGCGATATTTTATGTTGCGAGCGTTAATATGGCTACGTTAACCGCTTCACATCAGGCGGGTCGTATGCTTGTCTGCCACCCCGACGACGTAGTATTAAAAAAAAAGAGTTGACTGTTCTCTCTGGCGCTACATTGCTCTGCGCATGCTTTCCACGGAGCTGACTGGAGGGTGCTCTACATCCATTATTGAGATTCAGACGGACGCCTCTTCATCATATCTTCCCTTCAAAAGCCTTCTGCTATAGAACGTTCAGTTATAATAACAGATTATATAGAATCTTAGTTACCTTATTATATACTTAAAGAGTTAAGATAAATAAATAAATAATTATTTCTGGACAATTTACACAGCGCCATCTAGTCCCAAATTAAGCGTAAAGCTTGTGTTATGGGTACTAGACAACTGATAAATGTACTTAAAGACATTTTTTTTTGTAAATATATACTTATAATACATAGAAAACACCCAGACCAAGACAAACAAACATGTTCATGTACTTAAATGTTTGACTCGTGCGGAAATCGAACCCACGTCCTCGGAGTCAAAGTGGCTATTGCTAACCATTCGACCACCGAGCTCGTCTAGATGATAAAATGAGTTGAAAACTTTAACATTTTGAGCAGGCGTTTGATTTATACATAGGTAGATAAGTAAATAAATAAACATTCTTGAACAAATGACACACTGCCATCTAGTTCCAAACTAAACAAAGCTCATGCTACGGGTACAAGATAACGGATATTTTTGGTATATACATAGAAAACAACTAGACCAAGACAAACAGATATTATGTTCATGCACACAAAATAATTGTCTAAGGCGGGGATCGAACCCGCGACCTTGGAGTCAAAGTGCTCATTGCTAGCCATTCTATCTATGAATGCTTATATTTATGGCGGGTGTATATTATATGTTATAATATTTAATTCATATACTTTCACTTGCTATATTTTAAATGTATGAGTGGCTTGCAATAGTAAAAAAAAGTATTAAGCGTATCCTATCATGGATATCGAATTATAGGAAATGAACGTTATGACTAATGAATCAGCACTTTAATTAGAACTATATTTAGCCACGCTATCCTTACATATACCCTGCCGCCGACTAGCAAATAAAGTTCTGGCTTAAGAGAGGTAGGGCATTTTAAGCCCGATAAGGCAAGTGCTGCCACAATAACCTTGATTAATTTCGTGTCCCAAAAATATCTACAATTTCTTAAACGAAAGCATACCTCATAATATTTGACAAGCTCGGTGGAGTAGCGGTCAATGACGCGGCTTCGACACCAACGCTCGTGGGTTCGATTCCTACACAGGACAAACATTTGTGTGCATGAACATGTCTGTTTGTCTTGGTCTGGGTGTTTTCTATGTATCATAAGTATGTATGTACAAAAAAAATGTATTTACGTATGTTTATCAGTTGTTTAGTACCCATAACACAAGCTGCGCTTACTTTGGGGCTAGATGGCGCTGTGTTTATTTTGTGAATTTGTCTGACAATATTTTATAAAAAAAAATAAAAAATATTGCAGTAAAAAATTAACACTGTAGTGCTCAATTTATACGTTCGCCCTGCTTCTTCACTAAAATACTTTATACTTCTAACTTCCAAACCAGTGTAGAAGAAAATCAAATATGCTGAAAATTGGGTGCTTTAATCAAAACGTCAGAGTAATTATCGGATGAAGACAACAGGCTGGTGGGCAAACACCGACTGCACAATTACCCACTTTGTACACGGTTTCCATGTGTCCCGATCTTATCGGGACGGCAATATTGACGATCGCGTGCTGACCTGATAGCGCAGGGTGCAAGTTACTAACGACCTGCGTAATTCCACACCCTGGCCACTCCATACAAAAAACTACTGCATAAACAGACCACGTCTGTATACGTGTTGAGGGTACGTAGTTTGAGGGTTGACTGCATAACAAAGTAGGTACCTCGAGCTGTGACGTATGACATTATATTTTAAATATTGTGGGTAATATAGTAATAATAAATATCATTAATTTTTAATGATGACCTTTGCGAACAATAAAATTGCTAACAGAGTGCCAATTAATCATTCCGTTACCTATTATTCCGTTACCAATCATCAATATTTATTTATAATTATAATACGCAACTACCCCATATTTTAAAACAACGAACATATTTGTTGTCATTATACAATCTAACGTCGTTGTTGTCTATTGAAAATGTAGAATAAATATCAAAATTCAACTTCCAAAAACATCGAACTGTCGAATCAACTATTTCGACGATACGATATGTAAAATTCTTTGTTAAAACTGGAAAAAAATATTAAAATTAAAATACAAATAGTTCAGGGGTAATGACTACATAACAATTTCCTATTATGTAGTCATAATATATATTTACTGTGTGAATAATGGTAATGCCTACATAATAATTTCTTATTGTGTAGTAATTATTACTACACATTCACACAGTAAATAATTTTAACTTTTAAAAGTTCAGATGAGAATAGATTACATACTACAAACGAAGTTACGAGAAGATGAGGTTGCCTTGTGAGAGCGGTAGGGAATGACGAAACTGTACCGAGTACTGTTACTTACACTGTGAATTAACAGAAGGCGTAGTAAATTTTATAATATATAGAGAATGAAGGCCAAATCACGACACGAGATGCTAGGAAACTAATGTCTATCTTACACTTAAAAAAAGCGAGAGAAATTTCAAGCCGTCGATATTACTTTGCCGTAGGTACTGCAAAACAATGGTTTACCATTCTAGATTTTATTTACTTATTCCGAAATTACGATTAGGTACTTGTGATAAAAGTCAGATGGCAAACGAGTTACTGGAGTTTTTTTGTTTTTTTTTTGGATTGTCAATTAATCATTCCGTTACCTTTTATTACCAATCATCAATATTTATTTATAATTATAATACACGCAATATTTTAAAACTAATGTGTTCGTGACTAAAATCGCTAATATCTTATACATTGTACTCTACTTTGGCCGTATGCCGCTATGTAATGGACAGTGGATAGCAAAGGCAATTATAAAGGTTGTGTAAAGATTAATACAGGCTAATGTCGAGCTTCACGTGTAATAGAACCACTGCAGTGGGTCAATGCTCATTACTTATTCAGCATTAGATTAAGATAATTTAAATTAGTCGCGGATTTTTTTACCTAAGTTTATATTGTCGTCTCTCATATATCAGAACCCGGAAATAACAGCCACAATCTCACATTTTATGTCTAAAACTACACCTCGCAAATATTGTGTAAGAGATGATTATACACACTTGAGTAAATGATTTCGCGACTAATTTAAATTATCTTTACCTAACGCTAAATGATGTAACGAAATAGTGTATTTTGGTGAATTTCTGGGGTGTAAGTGGTTCATCAACATCCTTGAACCAAAGCCAACTTCACCTGCACGCGGTACACCCTGCTGACTGACAAACGAAGCTCTGGCGAAAAGAGAGGTAGGGAGCGTAATTGTAAGCTACCCGACTGGGGAATGTACCTCCACCTCACAGAATACCGCAGCCAAATACCAATTCCCTTGAGGGTTGTTGTGTTCCTGCGAGTGAGTGAGGTCACCAGAAAAGAAGGAGATGCTGCGTTGGCAGCGGGGATGGCGGCGCGCGAGCGATATTTTATGTTGCGAGCGTTAATATGGCTACGGTAACTGCTTCACATCAGGCGGGCCGTATGCTTGTCTGCCACCCGACGTAGTATAAAAAAAAAAAAAAAAATTTGAATTTCATTGGAAGTGACCTCTCCTACAAAAACATTTAGCAGGATTAAACATGTGCTCAATTATAAGTTATAACTGCTTTAGATGCGTCAAAAAACTTTATGCATTTCTGATCTTTGGGTTTGAAGTCTGAAACCTTTCCAAGAAAGATGCACCTTAAGTGCTCTGTGATGCGTTTGCTTGCCAAATTCCATACAAAGTAATATGGATGATGTCTAGAATATTTTAATTTCTGTATGAATTTGTCATTGGCTTGTCACTTTGTAAGTCCCTACTATTCCTAGTATGCCAACTATTCCTACTAAATATAATATTATAAATGTGAATGGGAGTTTGTTCGTTACGCTTTCACGACGAAACAACTCAAACTCAACCGATTATCATGGAACTTTGTACACATATTCTAGAAGGTATTAGGAAGCACATAGGATAAGACACTTTTTATTTAAAAAAAAAAGTAAACGCGAGCTAAGCCGCGGGTGGAAGCTAGTAAATAAATAATATTATTTTAATTTTATTCCAGTAGTAATTATTTTAGATTTGAATCTGGCTTTGGGTGATAGAATGATTACTTCTGCACCATCGTGGAACTGTATTAGCACACTATTAATTTAGATGTTGACAAAATGAGAAACACTTGTACGATTAAAACAAATTTACAAAAATAAATTGAACCTGCGGAATTCAATTAGGAATAATAAGTTTGCCAAATGTAAGTGACCCGAAAGATGGTGATTTTTAATTGGTCAGGTCGGTCGAAATCAGGGAAAGCCCTGATCGAGAACCGTAGCTATTCTGAGTGCAAATCTATTGACGGAATTGGATGTTGGGTTATGACATTTTATATATAGACAGACCGTAGGCGAATTTCACGGCAGTTAAAAGTATTGTTATATCTCTTATTGTATAACATATATTATCTACAACTTTTCGTTTATTTTTGATTAACGTTAACGTCTTGCCGCGACGGTAAATGGCGCGGGACTGTGTGAGTATCGGGCAATTACCTTGCTTTCTTCTTGCCACAATAGAGGCAGGGAGAACGCATCTATCTATAGATAAAACATCTTAGATATTGGATCGGAATATTAGATATACATAATAGTTACGAGACAATCGTAAATATAATAAGAGTGGAAGAGAGCCTTACATCTAAATGTTCAGTATAAAATAATCTCATATGGAATAAGTTCTGAACAATTATGTTATTTACAGACAAGTATATTATAATATAAACAGACAAATATGTACACGATTTGCAAATATTAGTGACTAAAACACCAAAACATCGAATACTTACGGTAATTCGCAAACAGCCCCCAGTAGTTTAGTAAACATCGACAGGTGCCGGGGAGACATCGCACTGCTAATAGTTGAAAATTCAAAGTTCTGCTCAAACAGGTCGAGTAAACACTACGCCATCTGGCGTGCTTTGCCCAATACGAGCGCTCTAGACTTATGCCCTCGAATGTAAATTGATCACTCAAGTACGGACACCCCTATTCATGCAATTTTAATATCACATTGTTAGATAGTTGGTTAAAGATATCGTAAAAAATATTATATTTACGCTATTTCTCTTGGTTAATTAATCATACCAAAGGCCGTATGGTTTCCGCCAGACTAGATTATAATCACTCCGACTCTTCCCGATGGATGTCGTACACGGCGACTAAAAGAAATACATTATCAAACATCGATCAGGCCTCTCCAACCCGTCTGGTCAGCGTAGGGAGTGTAGGCGAAATCCTCCTTCTGTCAGGGACGAACGAGAGAGGGTCGTGCTCCTGTAGCGGAGACTAAAATGACCTGATGATGATGATGAATTTATCATACTGCTCATCGACAATTGCCGCAGCTTAAAAAGGCTTCTTTATAACACACAAACATTTACCCACTTCTTATGAGAAGTGGGTAAAAGTTTTATACTAAACATTTGGATACCCACTTCTCATATGTAGTGAGTATCCAAATGTTTAGTATAAAACTTATACAGCGCCTCCTTAAAATATTCCTGGTAACCTCAATCACTCGCCTGCACAGAACAATCTAATTCGACCGAAACCGAAAGATGGTGAGCAAGCATTAAATGCCTATGGAACGTATAATTTTGAAAAATCTGTTTATTTTCTTTTTTACAATCCTATAAGAAAATAAACAGATTTTTCTAAATTGACTCTACGTATAAGATCATATTATTCGTCAAGCGGATGAAACATAACGACAAATTCTTTAATAAGTATTAGTTATTTATAACGTATGAAGTCTGTAAGCTTTAAAGCTGTTTTATCTTCTATATCTATATAATATAAAATCAAGCCGCTCTCTTTTTGTCTATTAATCCGCTAACTCGTCCTATATCACGTGACGGATTTTGATGGCTTTTATTATCATTTACAATACTCTTTATTGCACCAAAAACAGTAAAAAATAACGACAACAATGATTTCAAATATTAAGTACAAAAGGCGCCCTTATCGCTTAGCGATCCATCAATTAGAGAACGTTTTCATAGAATACATGTCTATTTTACCACACGGAGCGACCGTATAATCATCATCATCGCCATCAGCCTGTATCTATCCACTACTGTACATGCCTTTCAACATATGGGAACCGGGGAATGTCCAATAATTAATAAAGATATTCCTAATCTTTGGTAACGTCATTTAAGTCGTCGCTTTATACCACCGAGTGCGTGCGTAGTCTTGCGAGGGCGGAGTAATTGACAGCTTCAAGGAGCGCCTGGTGCAAAAACATGGCGAATTTTTATTGCTGTCAAACCACTTGTATGTGTGGTTGGTTTATCGACTATACATGCCAGGGGAAACGCATAAGTTTCGTTGTCATGGCGCATAATGTGTTCCGTTTAATTGGTGTAGTATAGTAACCGTTGAGAACAAATTTTCTCAATATTAACTACCTCTTCCTAATAACTGATAACTACCTCGACATAGCCTTTAGAGTTTGCAAGCTGAAGTGGCAATGGGCGGGTCACATCTGCCGAGTAAGTGATGGTAGATGGGGGAGGAAGGTATAAGAGTGGAGATGGCGCGTAGGACGACGAAGTGTTGGACGCCCTCCTTCTAATTGGTCCCGTGACCCTAAGAAAGCGGTTGGATGTAGAAGGTGGAGGATCGTATTTGGTGGAAAGCATTGGGAACGGCTTATAATCGTGGGTAGATACAAACGGTTGATGATATTGATGAATTATCATTATATTTACTCTACATAGCAGCGAGGGTTCTGGTGGATCCCGTGGATTTACTGTGTATGTCGAAATATAACTGTATGTATTTTTTTTCTCTGGCTCCCTCACTAGTGTTTTATTTATTTATTTATTTCAATTCTCACAATAGGCTTACAGAATATTGTTCCATAACACCTATGCGATAACGCATAGGTGTTTTGGAACAATATTCTGTAAGCCTTATATAGACATATATATATTGTAACATAAAAATGTTACAATATATATATGTCTATATAAACATTCTGTAATGCTATTTATTTATATATAAAATTATTATAAAATACATTATTTAAATTAGATTGAAAATTAATATTTCATTGATTATTAACTATTATAATTTTGTTCCTACTTGATTAAATTATATTAACGATTAATTATTTTATAATATTGTATTTTTCATGATATTAATTGAGTGGAGTATTTTCCCAATGCTATCTGCGAATATGTCAATGTGCACCTCTCCCACTATTTGTCATCTAGGATTTAGGATATACCTAAAAGTAAACTGGTTGAGAATGCATTAGCATTAAGCTCACTTTTGTACATAAAATTGTATGCAATGAAGTTTAAATAAAAGCTATAGTTAAACTAATAGACAACAAGAGCGATCCATTTGTAACTGACATTCAAGAATTTTAATACTTACTTATTGTTTTGGGTTGAATTCCCTTTACAATTCTTTCAAAAATGTTCTTTCGCAATTAAACGCAGAAATTTAGCAACGTTTTTTATATGCTAAGCATATAAGTTTTTATTACCAACTAATAAATTTACATTTTTACCAAAATAATTACAAGTAAAATAAACACCGTCCCGACATAGCAAGTTATCAGACTTTAGAACTCAAGTGGTCCCAAGGGTAGAGGGCAAGCGTGCATCGCGTGTCGGCTGGGCTACTATACCTCGGGGATTTGCTGTTTTGCCTCCAACCCTAGCTTTGTCTTGCTTAAATTGAATATACATATTTCGTTGCGGTAAATGTTTGGCAATTTTAAACTGGTGCGTATAGACCATGGCTTCTGCGATCTTACAGGGTACACGACCAAATTTGCATAATTGCATAACTTGCGCGTGCAAAATTGAGGAAAATTTAACTTAAAATGAACTAAAATTATGAGGAGAAACAATACCACACATACATTCATGGATTTCGTCGTTTTTTTTTTATATATATTAGCTCGGCATAGTGGCGCTTCATCTGATGGTAAGCGTAAAGATGAGTCCAAATTGCAGCGGCTACTGACTAAAGACTAGAGACAGTGTTATAGTAAGGAGGAAATACATCGTTCGTTTCTTTTATCGTAGTCTTTAATATCTAATAGGGATACGTGAAGCTATTGGTTTTTAAACCCCTGGCATGGACCACAGTTGAATGTTGGTTGAGAAGATATGATGTGCAGAACATTTGTAAAACAGAGTTCCACCAAACCCCGGCCACTCCACACAAATATTGCAACGATGGCGTTTGTGCAGGACGTGAATGAGCGAGTGTGCGTACGGCGCCATAAAATCAGTTCTAGATCCGTCTCAGAGAGGAGGTGTGGTCGATACAAGAGAGCGGCAGGGAGTGGCCATACTTTACGTAGTACTATTTCTTATACTGTAGTTGGAACTACAGTATAAGTAATTATGTGGATATAAAGCTGTTGAAGTACAGTGTGTACAGGTCAGGGGCCGATGTAGAGACTGTTGATACGGATATCCTCATGACGTTATAAAGAGTTACATAGCGTTAAGTATTGCTAAGTGAGTTAAATTTAACACCTTAGTGAGTTATACGAATTTGCATTTGATCATTGGTCGACTACACCAAACGAATACGACATGAGAGCCTTCAAAAACACAGTCTATATTTCCCTGAAAAGGCTGGTAACGGATCGGCGAGCCCTTTGTATTGCTGGCTTCTATGTGCGGTGGTGATTACTTTCCATCAGATCGCCCACATGCCCCCTCTCATATAAAAAAAGTATAGCCATTGGAGGTGTTAGAGATACAAAGTAGGTTATTCTACTAGCGCTAGAACCTATAAAAGTTCAAAGCAAAGATTCGATGAGCTCGGTGGTCGAATGGCCCGAGGTTGCCTCGGAGTCAAAATGGCCATTGCTAACCTTTTTGGTTCTTTAATATCTAAGGGGTTCGATCCCCGCACAAGACAAATATTTGTGTGCATGAACATGTCTGTTTGTCTTGGTCTGGGTGTTTTCTATGTATTATATGTATATATTTATTTAAAAAAATGTATTTAAGTATGACATCAGTTAACTAGTACTTATAGTACAAGCTTTGCTTAGTTTTGCAAAACTAAGCAAAGTTTGTACTATAGGTACTAGATTAATAGATAAATTTTGTATTATAATTTATTACACACGGCCAACTAGATGGCCCTGTGGCCATCTAAGTAGTTGGTTTGGTAATTCTCGAGGTAAGTAATTCAGTCCAGGAATAGGTATGTATTTAATTATTCTACTGATACTACTCTAAATTTACAATATTATATATTATACAACAAGAATAAAACTTCGCGTGCACTAATTTAGTCATAATAATGAACATGTCATACAAACTTTTAAATCAAAGCGCACAAATGGCGAAGGAGCAGTGGGCAAGGGTGCCGACATATGGCTGACATTACATTTAGCTTTTATTAACTCGGGCTGTCAGTCAATTTGGAGTATTAGCCGCGTAGGCAGCGTAGCTCCGGGGCTAGCTTAGCGAGCCACAGGGGGATGTGGGTTCCACTAACTGAGATTTATATAAAACGAATTGTTACCCGCGGCTTCGCCTGCGTGGCCATTATTTTAATACAACTTCTTTTCTGTGTGAATATGATGTTTTTCTGGGATAAAGAGTAGTATTTCACGCTCCAGATTTTACTGTCTCTCACATTGGTAAGACAGGAAGTCAACTTCCAAAAGTTTTTTACTCTTACTAATTTCTTCTGATTAAGTTAAATACGTTGTGATTAAATTCGTTGAGAGTGCCAAGGCAGCTGTAGTCTTACCCCCGGGACTGCAATGGACTTCTTTGTTCATTGCCTTTTTTGGTGGTCGCCGCAGTTAATCCTGGCTACACAGGAGACACAGTGGTGGTATTGTGTAGTGGGCCCCCGTCACCAGACTTTAAACTATCCCTGTAAAAGAAAAATGACAATTAATTGGTTCCTTTCGACGTGTAAGATGGACAAACAAACAAAAATGCTTTCCCAGTTGTAATATTAGTATGGACTAAATGCGCTTTTGGCTCCGCTTGTATGGACTGTCTTTTTTACAACCTTCTGTGGATGTTTGTGGTCGCACTCCTCCGAAACGGCTCAATCAATTATTATGATTTTTTTTATTTATATTTGGCAGGTATGAGAATAAGTCGTAAAGTATATTTCATTAATTTATATCGCAGAACAACGTTTGCCAGGTTAGCTAGTAATCATCATCATTATCAGCCTGTATCTACCCACTGCTCCTCATTCTTCCGCATCCAGCCGCTTCCAGTCGCTAAGGTCATCGGACCATAGAAGGAGGTCCAACGCTTCGTCTAGCTAGTAATCTATATAAATAAAAATGAATGTTACTAAACGCAGAACTTGAGAACAGCTCAACCAATTCGGTATTTTTTTATTTGTCATGTTTTCCTTAAGGCGCATAGAAAGTTTTAATAAAGAGGAAAAACATAAAAATTGCGTGGACAATAGAAATAATAACACTTTTCACATAAAAATTGACACAACGAAGTCTGTCTGGACAGCTAGTAGTGTTTTTTTATATAAGCACTTCACTATTTGTGGAGCTCGGTGGCGTGGTTGCGCGTATCAGTCTAATTGATCACGCAAGTTAAGCAACGTCGACCGTAGCCTATCCATGGACGGGTTTAGGGGCCGTACATTAATCACGTGAGGCTCCAAAGAGGGGGGAGGGGTCCGGTAGTATATAATATAAATAAATAATTAATAATATCTTTTCTTTATAGAATTTGTAAGTACAATAAATAATTTTGTGCATTTAATTAAATCACTGATACACTCAAAAGAACCAACCCCCTGTAGCGGCTGCAATAAGCTAGAATACCGCAGGCGTTTAGCTGGCGTCTATTGTATCCACCCCATCGTTTATAAAACGGTATTATGGTCCTTGCGCGGGAATCGAACTTACTACCCGCGATGTTATGAACATTATAATTGATTTAGTTGTGCGTGAAATTATTAGGTTCCTGATTTTCGCGCTTCGGTTAATTATAATGGTTGTTTTGAGTTTTATTTGCCATATTATGACTTATGAATGAGTGAGGGTAAATAAAGATACCTGTGGAAAAATGAGGGGAAAAATATAATTAAAGCGAGGACGTCCTTTTGTTAAAACGTTTATTTTTTATTTGAATCTAATGACTATTGACATTCATAGACAATTTTCAACAATACCTGCGTTTTGTCTACTTATTTTACTGAGTGAGGTAAAATATAAAATATGCAATTAATTATAAACATGTATATAATTTATTTCATCGGTTTATGTTTTTTTTATATAAGCGCTTCACTTTTTGTGGAGCTCGATGGCGTCGTTGCGCGTATCAGTCTAATTGATCACGCAAGTTAAGCAACGTCGACCGTAGCCTATCCATGGACGGGTTTAGGGGCCGTACATTAATCACGTGAGGCTCCAAAGAGGGGGGAGGGGTCCGGTAAAAATCACGAAATATCACAAGGGGGGAAGGGGGGTGTAGTAAGATATCACGTGTATTTATTTTTTTTGGTTGTTCAGAGGAGTTAATTGACATAATGGCCTCCTTCTACTGTCGCACCGCTCGCCATCGACAGGGAATTCATCCTCACACATTGGAGCCAAACTGGTCACGTACTGTGCCGTTCCAGAGAAGTTTAAATAGAATTATATACATTATACCTGCATTTAAAAAAAATATTCCAAAAATTTTGAGATTTTTTGTAACTTCAAAAATACACGTGATTTGGGGGGGGGGGAGTGTTTGACTTATACCTCACCAAGTATCAACAAGGGGAGGGGGATGTTTAAAAATGCAAAAAAAAAACATCACGTGATTAATGGACGGCCCCTTATTGCAATGAAGGAAGAAGAAGAATAAAGAAGGAAGGAGAATAAGGGTTAACAGAAGATGGAGGTTCGTCGGCTTGCTTGTGCGAACTGATTACGAGGTAAAACAGTTGTCTCACTTTACGGGTATTCGTTTTTGATGCTTAGCGGCATATCTATAGAAATATAACATAATTGTTTATAACATTTTTCGGTACAAAGTTGCGTACCTATTACTATTAAGTACTAATAGTTTGTTATATTCGTTTCATTATTATAGGTATATTACTTTTGACCTACGGTGCAGTGACTGGCCGTTGGGCTGGTTCACATACTAAAACTCGCATAGCGAGCGATGGAGAGAGCAATGCTTGGAGTTTCGCTAAGGGATCGAATCCGGAACGAAGATGTTTGAAGGAGAACCAAAGTAGTCGACATAGCTCTCAGAGTTCGCAAGCTGAAGTGGCAGAAGAGTCAGCGATGGCAGATGGGGGAGGAAAGTCCTAGAGTGGAGATCACGTATGGGGCGCCGAAGCGTACGGCGCCCCATAAAAGGGGTTTAGAGCATGCTCTACTACACTGCTCAATTGCGGTTTGGCAGAATCCAGTGTTTTCAAGCCGCCCTAAGCCCACCGACTTGGCTCAACGATTGTCATCTAATGACAACAGCCAGGAATGATGGCTTAACGTGCCCTCCGAAGCACGAAAAAGCTCGAGATAAATAAACCCATCCATAGACAAGATGCGGTCGACGTTGCTTAACTTGCGTGTTCGATTAGACTGACACCACGTTACAATTTTTAACAAATAATATTGGCCGTGAACTTTTGAAATACTTACAGCTAAAGCTGAAATAAAAACAGTTTTACAGCGAATGCATTTGTACAATTGTAGAATAATCTCTAATTAAATTAAAAATAAACATTCTCAGTCACATTTGGCATGTGCTGCTCTTAGAGAGGCTTTACACATCACTGTTATCCTGATCCATTCTTATAAAGAAAACATCGCACTATATACCATACATTGCTGTTTCAAAACATTAATAAAGAAAATCTAGAGTGATAAAAGGTCAATGTATAAGGAACAAATTTGGTTTGTTGCAAAAAATTGTAACTAAACTGCCCCAATGAAACAACGATAATATATTCAGAGGCGTCAAAATAATCCGTCCCGCATCGCACGTGATCCGCGATCAAATGCGAACAATAAAAATCTCGGCACTCACGCCCTCGTCTCGCCCAGAGGGTCGCATTGAGGAGGGAGCACATTGTGGAAAGGTGACGTCAAATGAATTTATTGTGACCGTGTTATAAATGTAGTAAATATAGTAAGCTCACACTGTCTAACTGACTAATTTTAAGGAAGTGTTACAAATAAATTGATTTAGAAAATTTACATATTTTTGACGTGCTAACGTCTCATAAATCGATGAACGCCGGCTGTACGCACGATTAAGCATGACTCATTGTCACGTTCCGCCTGAGCCGAGCGTGCAAACGAGAGAGAGAGATAGAGAAGCACGATCGGCCTAAGCGTTCGGCTTGTGACGCATGTATCTCTCTTGCACTCCATCGGCCGATGTTTTCTTACGACGTTAACGCGTAAAATTATCGTCCGTAAACCGTCTTTACAGACAACCATTTTTTTAATAAAATAATATTTAATTAATTGTAATAAATATTATAATATAATTACTACTAAGTAGAATTTCCTAATGAAGTAAATATTCAATATACATACTGATAAAGATATATTTCTATCATTTTGTAAATATGTTTAGTGGTTCTTCTGATAGGTAGAGCAAAGATACCTTAGTCATTAAGTACAGTAACGAAATGCTTGACAAAACTTTATATGAATCGAATAAGTTGAGCTAATACCTACATTTTGAAATAGCGGTAAGTCTGAATCAATTTTCTATCAGATATAGGTAAGAATCATCTTCATGAAATCACAATTGAAATTTAAAAAAAATTGCATATTGTAATCAATATCTTTCATAGACTAACATAACATACAACACATAAACAAACACACAGATTTTAAATTTCAATTTTATTGATCATGAAAGTGTTCCAGATATTCCTAATCGTATTTTTACAAACAGTGTGCAACTATTACTGCAACAAAAATCAGTGTATGATTTCAACATGCTGCAACAGACACAGCAACGCCATCCCCCAATGAGAAGGGTCTCTAAAATTGTCGGGAAAACTAGGGGTGGCATCGACCGAAAACAACACGATTTGTATTTATATCTAAACCGTGCTTTTGTCCGACGATTAGTAGCGTATTGTGCGACAAATGCCGGGGCACAAGTGTTCACCAGGGTCTTTATGTGGATCAGGGGTTACGAATGTAGAGCTGTGGAGTTCTTTAACGCCGAATGACAAAGACCGCGAGTGTAGGCATAGACTAAATTCACAACGTATAGGAAAATTTTGGCGGGAAATGCAATAAGGTTAAGCAGCGTCTCCAAATATCTTTTTTTTTATGTATTACAAGGTTTTCGTTTTACCGTGGTGTCTGTAATCAAATTTTGCAAGCTACATTTGACCCACTTCGCAAAGTCTAATTGCGATGAAATTTTGCAGACATGTTTGGTTAGACATCTAATGAAAGAGCTTGATAAATGAAACATAATAACTAACTATTTCTATTATTTTTTTATAAACAGCTAATAATAGCTTTATAAACGAATAATTACATGCTTGTTTATATTTCTCGATATGATTTCTTCTATTCATAGCGTAATTCGAAGCAAATATCTCAGGTGTGATATAAATATTATGAAATGAGATTCGTGATCGAATCTGCCTATTGACTATTAACGAGTTCGGTGGTCGAATGGTAACCGATGGCTACCTTGACTCCGAAGTCGCGGGTTCAATCCCCGCACAAGACACATATTTGTATACATGAACATGTTTGTTTGTCTTTGTCTGGGTGTATTCTATGTATATATTTCCAAAAAATATATATTTAAGTGTTATATCGGTTATCTAGTACAAGCTTTGCTTAGTTTGGGACTAGATAGCCGTGTATAATTTGTCCAGGTATATTTATTACTTATATTTTGTCTCAAAAATCCGAGGAGCAAGTATAAAGAAATTGATACATGTTAAAAACAAAAATCCTATATATTCCAATGTCAAATTTTGAACGTACGATCATACGCAAGAACGCTCAGCGCTTCTGCTAATGAGAAATAATCCCCCTTCGACTTTGCCGATTTCTGCTCTACGCCCCGACTGTGTTCGTTTCAATGAACCACGAATGGGGTGCGTGTTGTTTTACTGCATAGATATGTCACGAACTAGATGCAATCACTAATGAGGTTGGCTAGAATTAAATACTGGGTAGCGTGACTAGTGCGTCCCAGATACCGCTTTGTAAATATTCTATGAATAATTTGGACATTCCGAATGAACCAAACGAAACGAATTTTAGAATTTTTTATATAACATCTCATGAAACCTCGCACACCTACCAGCCCTACCGGATTCGGACGATTCGGCGAGGTGTCATAAGACTTTATATAAAAAATTCTAATATTTTATTCGTTCGGCTCGGATAGATGTGACCATAAAAAAGAAAGGTTCTCCATCGGCCACAAGCCCTTTTCGCATCTTTATCAAAATGTTTCCGCTATTCCTCCTAAAACCGAATTACCAACCGAAACTTCGGTTTTGCTGTCTAATATTACTACATGTAAGCCTTCCATCCGGATCACATATACACCGACCCTTACGATGTTTTTCATAAAGCTGCTTTAATATTTGAAATTTAATTTGACGAGATGAGACGGAGCCCCGAGCTCAAGCACCGGGTAATCTCAAAATTTTAGACACACAATGTAAAAGTTTCGTTTAAATTTTTTAGAGTATAAATTTAGTATATAGAACATGAATATAGGATTACAGTAGAAATATTGTTCTAAAGATGACTATTGTTAATGAATTAATTAAACATTTATTTGTACCTCCAGCATATACATAATTAGTTACTTGTCTTATATTTCATTATAAGCTTAAATGAAATGTAATGATGTATATGTTTTTTATATACTACATCGGGTGGCAAAGAAGCATACGCCGCTCCTAATGTGAATCGATGACCCTAGCCTATACATGGTTGCAACATAGAGTATCGCATGTCAGCAATTGCTTTCTTCTTTCCTCACCTCACTCAGTCGCAGGAACACATTAACCCTCTAGAGTTAGACAATAAGAAAATTGATAATGGCTGCGGTTTTCTGTGAGGTGGAGAGTGTTCCCCTGTTGAGTAGCTTATAATTACTCTGTGTCGCTGTATTAATTAATCATCAGGGTACACCGCGTGTAGGTGAGATTAGCCTTGGTTCAAAGATGATGAAGAGCCCGTTACACCGGTGCGTAATACAGCTGTAGAATAGTTACCATAACAACTCTCGCAACATATTACTCAAGCGCCGCCACCCCCACTGACAACGCAGGACTCCGTTCATTCTGGTGACCCACTCACTCGCAGAAACATAACAATTAAGTGAATTGTTATTTAGCTACGGCATTCTGTGAGGTAGAGGTCTTCTTCAATCGGATATCTTACAAAATACGCTATGCCCTACCTCGTTTGTTAGGGTGCAACACGTTGCAGGTGATGTTGGCTTTGGTTCAAAGAACTTCTACCAAAGGACTTGTATCTGTTCTTTCAATCGGTAAGAGATAGATTAAAGAAAAAGTGGTTAGAAGTCGAACACCCCATTGCGCAATTTTTAACTGGGCATGGCAATTTTAAGGCTAAACTCTTTTCGTTTAAATTAGTGCCGTCGCCCTTATGCAAATGTTCTACTGCAATCAGTGGTGCGCTCCCGTCCCGTTTTTTGGTTCAAAGATATCAATAAATCACTCATAAATTCATATTTTCTCGCCACGTCAATTTCTAGAGAAAACTCCAAACTCCAAAACCAAGAGAAATATAGTTTAATTACAAACGTGTTTGAATACTATCAATCAAATTTCTAAATTAAAAAATGTCAATTGCTATCACAGTCGATTTATCAACAATTACTGGCCAATGGGCAAACATGATTTAAATAAAGAACTGGACTATGAACCAATAGGAACGGTCGTGTTTGTTTAGCGCTGCCGATAACATGCGGTTGGTGATTGTCGCGAGCAAACACGGACGCGAGTCACTAGCTAGCCCGTGTCACGGACAAACTGACAGGTCGCGAATAAACTATAGTAATGCCATGTGGATTAGGTATAATTTAGAGATAGGCAAAATGCCGAGTATTTACGATAAATGCCCAAAAAGTACTTATAAATTCCCTAATTATGCCCGAAACTAGGCATTTATTGGGCATTAACAGGTACTTACTGGGCACTTATTGTAAATGCCTGGCATATTGCCCATCTCTAGGTATAATTGATTCTGTTATGTTAGGAGCTCGATGGCTTCGTTGCGCATGTCAGTCTAATCGAACATGCAAGTTAACCAACGTCGACCGCAGCCTGTCCACGGATGGGTTTATTTATCTCGTGCTTCGGACGGCACGTTAAACCATCGGTCCCGGCTGTTGTCATTAGATGACAGTCACTAAGCTAAGTCAGTGGCCCTTAGGTACCTTGAAAACACTGGCCCCCGCCAACCCGCAGTTGAGCAGCGTGGTGGAGTATGCTCTAAACCCCTTCGATAGAAGGAAGGCTCGTATCCCAATAGTGGGATGATTATAGGTAGATGCCGAATGCCAAATTCACATGAAGAGTGTTCCATACGTTACAATGTTACAAAAAAATACAAATGAATGAAGGAAATGTTACGATCTAGATCTACGAATGGTAACCGGTACCAACGGGATTCTACTAACTATCCACCACTATCCAAGACGCTGTTTTGTAGTACTAAGGAGTACAATGAGAATATAAATGACCAGGACATGCACTTATGATAAGATAAATTGATTATGTAATTAAATTAATAAATATTCAATAATGTACTAATATGAATAAATATATAATTGTAATTTGAATTTTTGCACGTCTGCATACAGACTGAATACACGACCTGTAAAATTGATTGTCAACTTGTAAAAACTGTATTATGGCAAATAAACATTTTGACTTTTGACTATTCGGGGGGCCGAGCGACTGTAGTTCACAAGGCAGTGGACAGTAGTAGAGTTCCGCGGGCACATATAACCGCTCGTAGACCTAGACCATATAAAATAGTCCTGCGTAGCCAAGAGTAGTGCGTAGCATTCGTAGCAGTTAAAAAGTAGGCGTAAATTTCGGCTTTTATAAACTCGGTCGCCTGAATAGCGTCGTGAAGAGTAGTAGGTACTATTACTTATACTTTGGTAGTAGGGTAGAAAATGAGTCCCGCTGGTAGAGATAACCGCTCGTAGACCTAGATCATAAGACGTCTAGTATAAAATAGTCCTGCGTAGCCATGAGAAGTGTGCAGAATTCGTAGCAGTTAAAAAGTAGGCGTAGATTTCGGCATCTTGAACTAGTCGCTCGGTCGCCTGAATAGCGTCATACAGGGTAGTAGGGTGGAAAGTACAAGCGTCCCGTTGGTAGAGATAATCGCTGGTAGACCTAGACCATAACCACAGCCTTAACACTTAGAGTATAAAATAGTCCTGCGTAGCCAGTATAAAAAATCCTGTGTAGCATTCGTAGCACTTAGACTGTACGCGACCACTTGGTCTTATGAACTAGTCGCTCGGTAGTCTTAATAGCGTCGTGGACATCAGTAGTATTAGAATTCTATTAAAAATATTACTAAATAAAAAGAAAACGATGTGTGAAATTTATTTGGGACGAGCTCGGTGGTCGAATAGCTAACAATGGCTACTTTGACTCCGAGGTCGTGGGTTCGATTCCCGCACAAGAAAAATCTTTGTGTGCATGAACATGTTTGTTTGTCTTGGCCTCCGTGTTTTCTATGTATTATAAGTATGTATTTACAAAAAAGAAAATGTTTTTACGTACATTTATCAGTTGTCTAGTACCCATCTAGTCCCAAATTAAGCGCAAAGCTTAATTAAAGACTAGATGGCGCTGTGTAAATTGTCCAGAAATATTTATTTGTTACTAGCTGTCCCGGCGAACTTCGTACCGCCTAACAATGAATGAATGTCGTGGTACATATTAGCTGAACTAAATTTATGATTTTATGGAATTAAAACAGTGAATAATAGAAAACAATAGAGAAGCTCGATGGCATCATTACGCGGGTCAGTCTAATTATACACGCAAGTTAAGCAACGTCGACCGTAGCCTGTAAACGGATGGGTTTATATTACATCGAGCTCCTCCGTGCTTCGAAAGACACGTTACGCCGTCGGTCCCGGTTGTTATCATTAGATTGTCTTGAGCTCCACTGTGCTTCGTGGCACGTTAAGCCGTCAGTCCCGGTTGTTATCATTAGATGGCAGTCGTTAAGCCAAGTCAGTGGCCTTTAGGCGGCTCGAAACACTGCCCTCCGCCAACACGCAGTTGAGCAGCGTGGTGGAGTATGCTCTAAACCCCTTCGGTTGAGGGAAGACCCGTATCCATAAAAACTGAACATTTCATAAAAATAAAGATTTCCTTATAGTTTAATCAAAAAATTTAAAAAAGCGTTTTGTTTCATTTTTAGGGTTCCGAACCTCAAATGGAAAAACGGAACCCTTATAAGATCACTTTGTTGTCCGTCTGTCTGTCTGTCTGTCTGTCTGTCTGTCTGTCTGTCTGTCTGTCTGTCTGTCAAGAATTTCTATGTCGAGAATGCGTGGAGGTATCAAGCTGAAATTTGAACTGTATACTCAGGTCTACGGTCCCATGAAGTTAAAAAAAAATCAAACTGCTAAGTTTACGTAGAAAAAAGTTACGGCCGTTTATTCAACAAAAAACGCATATTTCGACACACTCAAGGGAATCAAAACCTATAGGGTACTTCCCGTTGACCTAGAACTATGTAATTTGGCAAGTAACATCGTTATAGACTACAAGTACAGGAATAAATCTCAAAACTATACATTTGTAAATAGATCTTAAAAAATAGGGGGTCTGTATTTTTTATAGGGTGTCGAAATTTCAAATTGAAACTACTAGTTCAAATGGGGTATCATATGAAAGGGCTTGATGTACACATTGCAAAATATATTTTATTTATTTTTTTCGACACATTATTTTTTATTTATAATGAAAAATATCAAATTTAATAATGATACTACGTACCTACGGAACCCTCAGTGGGCGAGTCCGACTCGCACTTGTCCGGTTTTTTAGTTTTGAAATCGGTTATCGTTTTGGTGATTTGTAAATTGTCATTTCTTTTGATGTTTACTCTGATTTCTGCGCTAGGACCCCATGGGCCAAGCGTTTTAACCCCAATCGATTTGACATTTTTCAATTTTCAAAACAAATCACAGACAACTTTCGCGACATAAAAGTGATACCAATCGATTAGACATTTTGAAATTTGACAACCAATAAATATCGCAATCCTTTTTCAACTGACACTTCCATTTGTATGGGAAAATGTTTTTTCATTTATTTTATTCTTTCGTCAATTTTCCAATGTTTTAATAGTTATTCTGCCATTCGAGACGGAGAGAAATCCAACCAATCAAAAACCATGAAAATCGGTCCTGCGATTCTCGAGTTATAAGTGTTCGAACAAA
The DNA here is from genome assembly GCA_937001555.2 of Hypsopygia costalis. Lineage (NCBI taxonomy): Eukaryota > Metazoa > Arthropoda > Insecta > Lepidoptera > Pyralidae > Hypsopygia > Hypsopygia costalis. The sequence goes on along the minus strand of OW443343.2, from coordinate 9,544,909 downwards.
CCCGACTGTGTTTTATATATATATAGATTTACTCCAACTATTGCTGACATTTGACACAACAATAAATCAAATGGGTCAGTATCAAAGCGTTGCATTAAACTAATAATGAGGTAATTTACACCCCCGAGCAACTTGCAACTAACAAGACCATTTAAATTAACACAATAATAAGACCATGGAACACATGCCCCGTTATCACATACAAATTGAACACGCCAATAAAACTATAAATTTTACAAAAGGCAACAAACACGAAAAGACGTATAAGTTTTATACTATTCTGAGATACGTCCTTTTGATATTGAGTATCAAATAGTTAAGGGCGAACTCTCCCCCGCTTTTAATCTTTATTAAGGGGAATTATATGTGGATACGTTGATTTGGACAGATTCGTCGCGCGGGATTTGCGCAGATTTATGTAACAAAGGCCGCGTTCCCTATGATTTAATTGTTGTATTCACACGTCGTTCGTTATCGACTTGGGTTTATTACAAACAGAAAGCAAATAAGCATTATGACCCGCCTAATGAGTAGCGGTCATCTTAAAACTCAAGAGGACATAAGAAATATCGCTTATACTTTGCCTATCAATGCAATGTATCGACCTTTTTTTATAGCTTCCCAGTCATCAACTCACAGCAACACAGCCAGAACACAATCATATAATTAGTATATGCCTTTAGTCTTCCAGATATAGGAAGTTTTTGGGGAGTAAGCTGGTAAATGCGTGACAAGAGCGTTCCGGAAAGTGTGATCGGGCGAAGCGAACGATAGTTAAGAGTAAGTAATATAAGTTAGTGAAGATAGAAAAAGTTTCGTATATTACTTATTATTGACGATTATCTATTGACCAGCTCGATGGCGCGGCGTAGCGGTCAATGACGCGGCTTCGACACCAACGCTCGTGGGTTCGATTCCCACATAGGACAAACATTTGTGTGCATGAACATGTCTGTTTGTCTTGGTCTGGGTGTTTTCTATGTATCATAAGTATATATTTACAAAAAAAATGTATTTACGTATGTTTATCAGTTGTCTAGTACCCATAACACAAACTTCGCTTACTTTGGGGCTAGGTGGCGCTGTGTAATTTGTCTAACAATATTTATTTATTTATTTTATTTATATTACTGTAGGGGTAAGAGAGAGAGAGGTGCGAGCACACATTTTCTTTCTCTCTTTTACTTCAGTTAGAGTTTAGACGGTACTAGAGTTAGAAATTTTACTTCAGTCGTGTGGTCTAGAGCACACTCGTTCATTCTCTAGTCGGTTTACTTTACTTCTAATTATATATAGTTCGCTACCTCCACTTCTCTCATTCTTTTCATCATAATGTTAAACTTTAACATTAGCTTCGCCTCTAAAAATGTTGGTAAGCCACCTAAACCCCTGTTATATAAATTCAACAACATTTTCTGTCTCCCTCGTGGTCCTACTAATAGAACAAATTAGTAGGACCACGAAAAAACGTGGGTTTTTTTTTTACTGTAGCTCACTCTTCACGATACCTTATGGAAAACTTATGTAACAATCAGACAGAAGAAAATTCAGATTAATATCCATACGTTTTATACAAACGTATCGTAACCATAGTTTTAAAAATACTAAACTTTATAAAAATTGCTACGGAAATGAATAGGTATAATCATTCAGTGAAAAGTTTCCTTTTTTTATACCACTAAAGTGGCAAACAAGCATACGGCCCGCCTGATGGAATGCAATTACCGTAGCCTATAAAGGCCTGTAACACCAGGTGCATCACACGCGCGTTGCCAACCCTGTAAAAACCTCTTCACGCCCTTTTTGAAGAACTCCATGCTGTAGGCTCCTAGGCCTAAAAGTAGAAACTAATAACTAAAATTGTTTATAAAAAAGAAAAATTCCCTTACAAAGTAAGTATCGTACGTACGAACGAAATTGTTCCCTATTCACTTCCCATAAGGATTAAAATTTCATTAACCGAAGAACTAAGGGTCGGTTCTATCTGGTAATGCGAAAAGCGTAACAATAAAATGCGTAGTTGGGGCCATAGTGGGTTTATTTATTTTTTATGGTTGAACAAATTCGTATAGAGGGCGTAGGGCGGCATCTTAATGAGATGCGGTGTAAACATTGCCTACTAGAGGGATTCTCAAACTTACGAAAATAATTACAGAATAAAGAATACATCTATATACATAAAATAAAATTGTAACTGATGTCTGTATGTAGAAGGTATATAAAAATATATATGAAGGTTCTTTATAAGAGGTATATAAACGAGAATCAATTCTTTTAGTAAGTATGCACATGTAAGTATGCGCTTCACACAAAAGCTTCTGTACGATATTGAATGCGGTTTTCACAGTTGCTTAAGTTAGAAACAGGAGCATGTTCGTGTTCATACGTCGAGTAGAGTAAAGTTATTATTCTTAAATTGTTTATTTTATGAAGTCCTCGCCGACGAAATAGCAAGCGGCCGATAGTTTTCATTATTAGTAATTAAGCTGAATGAATGGTTCAATAATGCATGGAATGAGCGCAAAGGAATTTATAAGCCCTTTGACTGTTTATTCAGATAATAAATACTTTTTTTACAATCTTTTTACACCAGAATGTCCCATTTAGAAGTAGCAATTTATTCTCATTACGTTGTAGCACAATACAACAATAGACTAAATTAAAATAAAATCTAGAGATTCTATTATTGTGTTTGGCTAATATTTAAAATACGACAAATAGATTTAGGGATCGAATAAATGTTGTAATTGTGTAATGTGTAATATAGCTCCATGGAAACTCACGGAAGGTATTCCTGAGGTTGAGGAGCACTGGTGTATTCCTTAGAGACAGCCCTCACTTAATCTTTATTTGGTAATCTTTTTGATGCCGACTGGGTATTTGTATAGACTGTGCAATAATTGTTATTTACTTATGAATAGTCGCTATTTACATCAAGTTTTCAATTATAATACTCTACTGAGATTATTACTTTTAGTTTTGCTTTCACCGAAGAAGTTTTCTATTGAATAATCCATATTTTAGCATTAGGGTTGTAGTTAATTGTTTTAGAATTATCCATTTCATTTGAAATAAGAGTCGATTAAAAAACTCAATTACTATAGTTCATTATCATCATCATTCTCAGCATGTATCTATCCACCGCTGGACATAGACCTTCCCTAATGCCTTCCACCATATGCAATCCTCCGGTTTCCGCATCCAGCCGCGTCCGGTCCCTCTCCCGGTTTTCCTTGAGGTCGATCTATCTAGAGGGGGAAGGGGGGGGGGGGCTTCGTCGCCCGATATGACGTCTGCAATCTAGGACTTTCCTACCTCATCTGCCATCAATGACTTGGCAGATTCATTGGTATGAATAAGCAATCTATTCATTGAATAGAGTCGCTTATATTTTGAATAAGCAATCTATTCATTGGATAGAGTAGAGAGAGAGGGCTATTATATCGACATCTTTGATTCTCGTCTACAGTACTAAAGTTAATTAAACGAAAGAAATAAACAAGTTTCTGCTGTATGAAAATTCACATCCGCCGATTCAATTGAAATAAATTCGCATGGAAAAAGTTAAGAACTTCCGCCCGAAACTTCGGATTTACAATTCGGAGTAGGGCCCTAGATCATTGTATAAGTATCACTATATATTATTTATCGATCATCATCGTGAAAGACTAACAAATATTCACACATACAAACTTTTACATTAATTAGGTATACTACTAGTAAAAAGTGGAAAGGTAAAAAGAATACTAGAATATTGCTCCCTAATTATATAATAAAAATAAGTAAATATCATCTAGGTAACCAATTTAAAAATGGCTGTCGATAAGTTACTTTAGTACTATTGCTTGTTTATGATACAGTTGAGTCAACATTGATCTCTCCGTAAACATGTTTGTTCGATCGTCTGACAAATATCTTTAAAAGTATATTAAATATACATTTGGGGGGGGGGGGGGGGGGGGGGGGGGGCAGAGAGACAAACTGTCTTTGGAGCCAAAGCCAACTTCACCAGGATGTGTCACTGCAAACTAGCTACGACGCGACGGGGCGCAAGTAATAGTAGTCTAGACGTAGGACATGTCGAACCCGACTGGGGAAGTACCTCCACATCATAAAAAACTGCAAGCAAATAACTTTATTCCTACGAATAGTTGTGTTTTTGTGAGCGAGTGACCTCAGTCACTATTGAGAAGATGCTGCATCAGCAGCGAGGGTAAAAAGTTATATTAAATTAGAAATTAGTTTTATTACAAAACTTATATATACGAGTATATAATCATTATAAAAGTATTTCAATAGTTACTTTAATATTAAAATATAGCAATGGTTACTTTGACTCCGAGGTCGGGGGTTAGATCCCAGCACAAGACAAGCATTTGTGTGCTGAACATGTCTATTTGTCTTAGCTTGGGTGTTTTCTATGTATTATAAGTATGTATTTACAAAACAAATGTATTATTTGTCTACTATAGGTACTACCCATAGTGTAGTACAAGCTTTGTGATTAATTTGGGACTAGAGTGCGATGTGTAAATTGTCCAGAAATATTTATTTATTATTCTAACTATTGCTATTAAAATTGATAATGGACTTAAAAAAAATGTTAGTTAGTTCCAACCGTCACAGTCACAGTGCAAAAAAAAATACGTCGGACATTTTTTTTGCACTGCTGTATAACTTTATAAACATTTTTTTAAAATAATTACAATGAACTATTTTTCTAGTAATTATGACTATAAACCTAATCTAGAGATCTTTACTACCACTGAGGCGTAAATTCCCAAAGCAGCTCATATGGCGCTCATTGTGTTTTAACGTCCCAAAACATGACACGGTAGGCACCTGACGCGATAGTGTGCATGCGTGCGCCAGAGATATATTGTACGTGGTATATTTTTAATTATTCATTGAAGAATGTTTACGCAGGTGTGGGTCCGCTCTGAATACCGAACGGTGGTCACGCCTTAACGACTATGACACTCGGTGCAATTGTAAAAGGTATATGATAACATTTTTATATGTAAATTGTAACAAGAACTATTCATATAGGTTATAATTGTGAGCTAGGCTACTCATGTAGCGTTAAATAATCTTAAATAAGGTTGCTATCCGTCCGGGTTTCCCCGGATTTGTCCTAGTTTGGTGGGCGTCCGGGGAGCGGTTTTAATTTAAAGTCCAGGGTTAAACGTTTTAAATCACTACTGCCCGCTCTATGTTGCGAATAACCGTCTTGTCACAGATTAAAAATATGGTAATAGTATCCATGTCCGGGTTTTAAGATTCAAAATCCGGAGTTACCACGCATCGCAAATTGACGAGCTCGGTGGCGTTCGTGGGTTCGATTCCCACATAGGACAAACATTTGTATGCATGAATATGTCTGTTTGTCTTAGTCTGGGTGTTTTCTATGTATCATAAGTATGTATTTACAAAAAAAAATGTATTTACGTATGTTTAACAGCTGTCTAGTACCCATGACACAAGCTTCGATTAACTTTGGGGCTAGATGGCGCTGTGTAATTTGTCTGACAATATTTTATTTTATTTATTATTTATCTTGTCCTGTTTGCAAGCGTTTAGAGATGGCAACCCTAATCTTAGACGCCCTTACCGTTTGAGCGTAGGTAGACACTGTGTGTAGGTAGTAACTGAGACAGTGCCTAGCGTACAGAGATTTATATCGTTCCGTACAGTTTAGCTTTCGCTGCCGCACTCACAAGCTCTTCATCTCAGAGACAAATCTGGAATCCGCTCTATCTGGGGCCCGACCGCCTAAGCTGAACCCTACTACGATCAAATTTTTGTGAATGCAAAAATCTAACTTCTCGTCAAATTTGTGCTAATAGTAATTTGATTAGCCGGTAGGGACGAAAACGATTCTTCAGATTAACCTGAATATGTTTATCACAAATTTAAACAGAAGTCCGATTTTCCAATGAACCAAACGAATGTGCCAAGTTTCAACTCGATCGGACACGTTGGTTGTTTTTTTTTATATTACGTCAGGAGGCAAGCAAGTGTATAGTCCGCCAAATATGAAGCGGTTACCGCAACCATATGAACGCTCAACGTCAACCCTTATTCATCCTACTGCTGAGATACGGATCTCCCCTCAATCGAAGGGGTTTTAGAGCAGACTCACTCTTATGTTGCAGCCGAAAGTTTGAAATTTTTAAAATATATTTTGTATTGTCTTCGCGTAAACAACTTTCAATGTTACCAGATAAATCGCGCGTGCCACCCACGCTACCAACGTAGCAACTCCTTTCTTCCTGGCGACCTCACTCATTCGCGGGAATACAACAACTCTCAAAGGAATTGTTATTTAGCTACGATATTCTTTCAGGTGGAGATACTTCCCCAATGGTGCCCCATTGGTTACAAATACACTACCCAACCTCTCTTTTCGCCAGAACCTCGTCAGTCAGCAGGACGTACCACGTGCAGGTGTGGTTATATTAGTTTCAAACATGTTGATGAACCACTTACACCCTAATTAAGTTGATTAAATTTAACTTCCAAGATTTGATTACAGACACTGGGACACATGAAACTTACTAAAGCCTATAGAAGAAGAAGAAAATTTTATTGCAACATAACACAACACTATTATATAAATTACAAGTTAGCTGTAGAGACGAACTTCTTAGCTTCCATAGATTCACCGTGCCGGGTCCATCGTGTGGCAGAGAGAGAAACCCAAGCAGATCCCGATACTTGTGACACGGGTGTAGGTTTAGGGGGGAGGGGGGGGGGGGGGGGGGGGGGCTTCTAAGTAAGGCAGACAGATGAAACGAAAAACGAAAAAGTAGAAATATTAAAATAAACATTTTGTGCCATTAAAAGGGCTAAAGCTTTAATTTTTACATAGATCCCAAGAGGACATATTTCAATTATAATGCCATATCACCGGAGTATCTCGAAGGATGCAGTCTTGCGAAGTTAGGTTCTTGCAACTTCGGTTTCTTGAGGGTTGGTAGTAATCCGCGGGGCGGCAGGGCGGGCACGAGCGCGCTATCTCTCCGCCGCAGACACCCATCTTTGTTTCTACTTAGATCTTTAGTAATAAGTACCTTTCACTATACCGTATTTATTTTGCATATTATGCGAATTAAATAAGACTATAATAATGTCATGCTAGAGGTATCTGTATGCTATATAAATATTTTGAAGCAATCCAATCGTGTCCATCTTGCAACAGGAAAGTAAGTCCTTGCGGTTAAACAACGGGAAGAATTTGGATGAAATTTGGATTAAGAAGATAGTCTATGCTTTGGATTAAAAATACCCATTATTCCGGTATTGTGTGGTTTCCGGAAGACTAGAATAGAATCACTCCGTTTCTTCCCGTGGATGTCGTACAAGGCGACTAAGGGAAATACATTATCAAATATCGATCAGGCCTCCCCAACCCGTTTGGCCAGCGTGGGGAGTGTAGGCCAAATCCTCCTTCCGTCTAGGACGGACGAGAGAGAGTCGTGCTCCTGTAGTGGAGACTAAAATGAACCTGATGATGATGATGATTATCCCGGTATTAAGTAAGCCATGTTCTATATGTCACGTCGTATTGAAATTATAACTCTATCGTAGCTGCAAATTTAAGGTTCAATGATATTCGCTTCATGATAGATACCAACATATCGCGAATGTTATTTCTTTTATAATGTACTAGCGGCCCGGTACGTGCTTCGCTACGTATAAAGTGAAATAATTTGTACTGTCAACACTGAAAAAAGTTTCAATTTGACAGCACAATCCCCATCTGAAAAAAGTTTAAATTTGACAGCAAAATCCCCATTAACAAAATGATACGCAATTTATTGAATTCATTTGTTACAAAAAATGTGATAAATAAAAAACCGCTCTACCGATTTTGTGCAAACTATTTTGTATAAACCATCTACTAAATAGTCTGAACAAAGCCTAAACATTTGATTTGAATAGGCGAGCCCGTTCTTGAGTTATAAAATTACAACGAAAAGTGGCATTGATTTTTATATATATATAGATATATCAGTACCATTTTGTTCAGTGAAACTAAATTTACGTGAATTCACTCGCCCTCGACCTCTTTAAAACGCCTTCGTACACAAACCTCTCTTCAAAAATGTTGCTCATTTATATCTAAGATACGGCCCATTTGCCCCATAACATTAAACACTGGAATTCATAAAAAGGGTTATAAAAAAGTTCATTACGATCCAAATATTTGCTGGAGACTCGAAATTACGTCTCCCAGATAGCATTTAATTTGTGCTTGTTTTATTACAGAAATTAACCCGTTTTTAGTAAGGGCGATACATAAATAATTAGGCAGGCGGGGTTGGTCCGCCCTACACGCCCGCCCTTGTGACACAGCGTGCGGGATGAGATTGGGCGAGATAGGTCTAAATATACTAAGTAAGATAAGGGGTACAAAACACCCCGTATTTAAAATTTTGGTTAAGTTTTGATAATGAAGACGTGTATTTATGTATTTATTTATATATAAATGGTTATTATTTTTGATACAATATCTTTTTAAGTTTTACAGACACAAAAAAATATTTTTGTCGTATTATCAAACAACACAAACGAACAAGTGATATAAAGCCAATACGAGATTTGAGATCGATCACATTCAGTTTATACGAGTATGTGGCCGTGTGGTTTCCGGCAGACTAGAATAGAACCACTTCGTCTCTTCCCGTGGATGTCGTACAAGGCGACTAAGGGAAATATATTATCAAATATCGATCAGGCCTCCCCAACTCCGGCCAGCGTGGGCAGTGTAGGCCAAATCCTCCTTCCGTCTAGGTCGGACGAGAGAGGGTCGTGCTCCTGTAGTGGAGACTAAAATGGACCTGATGATGAGTATATTGCAAGTCGATTGTACAACTACAAATCCTCAAAATGAGGAGTTCGATGGCGTCGTTGCGTGTGTCAGTCTAATCGAACACGTAAGTTAAGCAACGTCTACCGTAGCCTGTCCATGGATGGGTTTCAATTATTTCGAGCTCCGTGCTTCGGAAGGCACGTTAAGCCGTCGGTATCGGCTGTTGCCATTACATGACAGTCGTTAAGCCAAGTCAGTGGCCTTTAGGCATCTTGAAAATACTGGCGTCCGCCAATTCGCAGTTGGGCAGCGTGGTGGAGTATGCTCTAAACCACTTCAATTGATTGGAGACTCTTATCCCAGCAGTGGGATAATAAATAATAATAAATATTTCTGGACAATTTACACAGCGCCATCTAATCCTAAATTAAGCGCACAGCTTGTGTTATGGGTACTAGACAACTGATAAATGTACTTAAATATATATATTTTTTGTAAATACATACTTATTATATAGAAAACACCCAGACCAAGACAAACAGATATATTCATGCACACAAATGTTTGCCTTATGCGGGGATCGAACCCGCGACCTCGGAGTCAAAGTGGTTGCTAACCATTCGACCACCGAGCTCGTCGGGATGAGTAAGGGTTGACAATAAATCCTCAAAATATTTGAATATCTCTGGGAATGTCAACTCAATGGAACATATAGTGGTGTAGGGTAGAGTGGAAGATCGGCGTGTGCAAGGTAGATCTCCAACAAGGTAGAGCGATATCATCAAATTCGCGAGCAGTTGCTCGCTTGTTCAATGTTCTCGTGAAGCTGCAAACAGAAAGAAGTGAAGAAAATTCGCGGCAGCTGCTGAAGTGATACCCAATCCGACGACCACTCTGTCAAGAGCGAATGACTAGGTAGATGAATTGCATGTAACGAATGGTTTTTGGGCATCTCTTTCTAAACCACATTTATTTTAGGTGCACAAAGCGACTAAAATAAATCAAAAACAATATATTTTTTTCTCTAATCACTACATAGTATAAAACAAAGTCGCTTTCTCTGTCCATATGTCCCCATGTATGCTTAAATCTTTGAAACTACGCAACGGATTATGATGCGGTTTTTTTTAATAGATAGAGTGATTCAACTGGAAAGTTTATATGTATAATATATGCATAACATAGTAGAAAAACACTGATAATTTAGAGGTTTCTAATGTGATGTCGTAAATAAACACATTTTTTTGCTCTTTCATTGCAAACGCTGGCTGAACCCAACGAGATAGATCAAAATAATGTAGTAGGTACAGTATTGTTCACCTTAAAATGGTCTACAAAAAAGTTCGCGATGGTATATGTCTATCTCTTAGTGGTAACACACAATAACCGTTATTTTATTATCCTTTGCTTTTTACAAGAAATAATGCCTTATTTACGAAGCGATTTTAAGCAATACAGAATTAATCCTTATCCAATTAAGTACCTTAAATACATTGCGCATTTAATATAGATCAATATGGCCCTTCACAGCATGTAATTTAAATGAATAGTTTAGAAGATATTACACATTTAAAATGCAGGGACATAACGGCTGTGGCGGTACCGGCCGCGGAGCCGGCGGCGTGTGCCTATAACTGGGGAAGGACTGGATAGGACAAAGCGCAAAGACCTTCTGTAGTACATTTAGTATCAGCATTGCACCCGTGCGAAGCCGGGGCGGGTCGCTAGTCTATAGTATAAATAAACATTTGAAATTTTACTATAATATAATAATTTTTACTTTGTTAAAAGTTATGTACAGCTACATTAGAAAACTTAAAAAAATGCTCAAAATGAAGTTATTGTAATACTTATCACACATTGCAATTATAAAGTTTTTGTCCTTAATTAAGTAAAGTGCTGTTTTCTCACTCTTTTGCTTAGTGAGAGAGAGAAAGAAATGAAGCAAAACATTTATTTGCACATTACACAGCACTGTTTATATAAACAAGTCAAACAGACACAAATAATAGTAAAAACAGTCTAGTCGGGTGCGACTATTGGCATCGTGGTATAATTTACATGTCTTCCATAAGTGGTTCGACACCATCTAGAGAATCAAATTCGACCTCACCTGCACGTGGTACACTCTATCGATAAAGAAATAAGGCTCCGACGAAAAAAAGGTAAGGCATGGCTAGCAGATTGTTGTGTTCCAGTGAGTAGTGAGGTCACTTGACGTAAGACTTTAGCAGTATCTTATATCTCATCAACACAAGTTAGTACCGCTGCGAAGCAGGTGAGCTCACATTCTTACCTTTAATCCAGCTTGTTCGAAGTGAAGGGTTGGTAATCTGTCATACAGGTAATTCTTAGACTATACTAGGCAATACCTGTGTGACAGATTACCAGCTTTTACGCCAGTCTCTCACATAGATAAATACTCTAATGTAAATTTATTAAAATACAGGTGCAAGCGACCGAATAATATACTCCTTGCATTACTAAGAGAAGAAGGTGAAAAAGAAGAAATAATATTTATTAACATCAATCATAGGTAACTTAACGTTCAATCTGTAAAACAACAAAAGTATAATCAAACCACACTAAACTCCGTTATTCCTGGTAACTTTGCCCGCTTGCAGAAACACAAACCTAAAGAGTTTGTGTTTATACCTAAGCCACTGTGTACTGTAAGGTGGAGGTGCTCCCCATGTCGGATAGCCTATAATTACCTTTTTGCCAGAGCCTCGTTAGTTGATCAGCAGGCTGCACAACGAGCAGGTGAAGGCATTGCCTCAAAGATGGTGATGATAAGCCACTTAAACCCCAGTAGTAGTATTACAATTTCACAGGCCCTTAAAAATAACGAGGCCGCACAAGACAAGCAAGTGCAATGCAACTGATTGATTTTTTCACTTCACACCACACAACGAAAATGTAGATCGGTGACATTAAGTGTTTCAATCTTACACTGAATACAATGTGGCACGTATCTGCCACACGCAGATCGCCACGCGGCCGTATACAGGCTGATTTAAATGATCAATCACAAAATACTATTAAATTATTACATCTAGTTGTGATTTGTATTATTAGTTGTATTATAATTAACTAAAAAAAAAAAACAAGTATAATATATTCGAAATATTGTTGCATTATACTGATTTACCTAAGTTGAAATTTAATTAAATAGCCTAACGCTATTGCCATTGGAGAAAAAATAGTATTATCTAAATCAATAATTAATCAGAAAGTGTGTTACCTATTTATAATTCGTAAAATTGATGGAACATGTGATGAAAACGGCTGTTTCTGGCAAATTTTGTTTCAATAGTCTGGTAATTATGGCAATGTTTAATCATCTGTCACGAATATAGAATTAAAATCATAACACAGATGACACGATCGCCTGTAGATGTAGCGGTTTGTCACCACTTGCAATATTATCCATTGAAATTGAATTTCTAAACATCCTTTAGCTATTTTTCACAAACGAATCTATAATACATATTAACATATTCGTTTTAATATCTTCGGGCCTTGCGTGCGCACGCGTGTTTGCGCCACACTCCGCCACACGCCGCCACGTGGCTCCTCGAGTACACCCACCATTGCTAATGTTAGCGGGAATTCTAAATGTAATGAGGGGATTGATTCGAAAATCCTATGCTCATTTCGTTTTGTTAATAATAGTCATAATTTGACAATGATTATTGTGTGACAGTTCATAATTAATTAAATACGTTCTAAATCAGATAGGTAGTTCGGTTCTAACAGACAGAGAAAAGATCGCGAAAGACAAAATGAGTTTCAATATAGCCGTTGAGATTTTAACATAGCGTTCTACTTACAATAAAATTTATCGTACTCCTTCTATTTAATAGTGTAACAGAAGTCCGTTACATTCCATTCCGTTATGTATAGACATAACGGAATGGACTCTAATAATTAATAAGGAATTAATAATCTAATATGACTTATCTCTGTCTCACTTCAGTTTCTTTATTGTATTTTAACACTGAGTTTTTGTCATACCTTCAATGATACTCTACATGTCACGACACTCATGTAACGTGACAAGAAATTATTGTGATTGTGCGTAATTCATTTTTGTGACTCTACATAAGAGGCCATACTACATTGCGTTTTCTTTATGCATTATCTTATTGGTTGTATTTCTGACGTATGGCCAGGATTTATTTCGACAATTTCTTCGCGTATTAACATTGGCTCTTTTTCTCTGTTTATACCAAGCCCGACACATAAAAACTGGAACAAACCTATTTTTATGTAGCACGTCATGAGAACTAAACTGGGCATAATCTAGTGTGATGTGCACTACATAGTAGAGTGTGCTTGGATCTATTATGATTAATATCCATGACGTTATATTGCAAGTTACATTGGTAATTATAATTATCTCACTAATATTATGTCATACGTTCCCATCACATAAGAGTATATCAAGTCGGGAACACCTATGTAACGTTCTTTTACAGCACACAATAGGAGTCAAGTAAAAACAGGGGACCAAAAAATTCAAAAGTTCGGTTTTTTTTTCTAATTATTTTTGTTCAGTTTGCGACGAAAGAAAATCCAATATTAATGTTACTTGTATCATTTATACAATACACTAGGGAATAAGAAATGAAAAGTCCGTAGAGATCGACAGAATGGAAATAAATTCGAATCAGAAGAATTTCGATCTTTCGACTGAAACTTAGGATTTTCACTTGGTAGTAGGCGCCCTGATATTTCGTCACAATCAACAATGTAGAATGTAGAGTGTGACACTCTGCAATGTTGAGTGTGACAATAACCCACTGCGATCAATTCTTTTGTTAATATATTACACTTTTGTCGTGCATAATATTATTCTTATTTAATTTCCCCGATATTTGGCAATAGCATCTTGTTACTCTCTGCGTCTCTCGGTTCCCTGTTCTGTGCTCTGCTCCCCAACCCGTCTGGCCAGCGTGGGGAGTGTAGGCCAAATCCTCAGTCTGTCTGGGACAAACGAGAGTCTGTTTGACAGACGAGAGAGGGTCTTGCTCCTGTAGTGGAGACTAAAATGACCTGATTATGATGACTCTCTGCGTCAAAGAGTTTGAGTGTGCCAAAAATCTATTGTGATCAATTTATGTACACTTTCTTCGTGCATTATCGCTCTGGTACTTTTGTCACACCCTCACATTTGACGGGGTCGGTCATCGCTGATTGATACGGGACGCAACAATACATGTTTGCTTTCAATTACACACCCCGCACTCTGGCTATATCGAATACATCCGATACATGGACGTAAGCTAGATGGAGATGGCAAGTGCCATTTTGGACCCAAAAAATATTTTGCATGTAGAGTAAATTATTAGTCATCGATATTTAAACCCTATTTTTTACTAGAATATGTAATGTATAGTATCACAAAACACTGCAGGAAAATATTAAATGTTTTAAAAAGCTCCAGTAATTATTGCCATGTTCCAAATTGTGACGTCTGCAAATAAGTGCAAATATAATATGTATAAAATTTTATTCAAAAGGAATAAAAATTTTTAGGCATAGATGAAATGTTTATGACTTCGTATACATATATTGTAACTAAAAACCATACCATACAACCATACAAAACGAATCAATATATAGAACAAATATGGATTTATAATAAGCAAAATGCCACATCCATTTCTTTTATGTCACAGTAAACCATCACCGCAATTTTGCGGTTTGTTAAAACAAAGTTGCACTCTTATTACTAGTGTACCAAAGTGTAAATTTGCTTGATAAACACATGAAACAGCTGTAAAGTAAACAACAACCCCATTCCTTCACGTGGCCAAATTGAATACGCCCCAAACAAATGCCCAGTATCCGTCTCATTATAAAGAATGAGTTTTAATCAAAAACACTGAGAATAATAAACGCTAGAAAGATAGTTTCATACTAAAAACTGATAAAAGTGAAGTAAGAAACTGATTGATGTAGGCGTACAGCACCCGTATTTACACTCGGCGTCACGCAACACATTTAAAAAATAATATTGCATGCGGTAAAAGATTTTCCCCAAAAGCAGGGAAAATGCAACCGCTTGTTCCCTAGACAATAATGTTTTAAAGACATTTTTTTTTAATTTTTATTTTAGGTACCTCAGTCTTAAATTATATTTCACGGTTCTGTAACCAGTCTATGGTAAATATTTCCATTAGGTGAACCAACGAGAACGCCTGTTTATATGCAATTTGATCTACACTACTTTGTGTGCTTCCATCGCCAATTAGTTCATGTAAACTACTGCCGGCCGGTACCCAAAAGTAGTGAAATGCGTTGCCGGCATTTGTATTTCCTCATTCATACAGTATGGGATCCTTCAAGCGAAACGTGAAGAAGCATCTTGTAGGCCAGCATGGCAGCGTCAACTGACAAGATATCAAGGTTTCTTGTACGTTGCCGATGCGATTGGGGCTCCTCTTTTCGCTTACCATCAGGCGAGGCGGAGCCAATATGCTGAGCTCCGCAGCACGGAGGAGCCCGAGGTAAATAAACCCATGCATAGATAGGCTACGGCCGACGTTGCTTAACTTGCGTATTCGTTTAGATAGACACTCGCAACGACGCCATCGATCTCCTCTGTTCTAGTGTCAATAACTCTTCAAAATTGTCATTCTCTACCCATATATATGAACAAATCTGTCAATATTTTCAGCGAAATTTATTAAGCTTATAAAATCGTCCGGTCGTTCTGTCTGTCCGCCCGTTGCCATGAAACTCAAAATTTCGAAATTCTGACTTCGGATTCGTGTAGAGCATCAAAAAGTAGTAATGTATAGTGACCTTGGTTTTCCGATATCAATTCGGGAAAGTGGCCAAAATAAATAAATTAAATAAATAAATTTCGCTATGGTAGCGCATCCGATGGCTAATATATAAAATTCTCGTGTCACAGTTTTCGTTGCCATACTCCTCCGAAACGGCTTGACCGATTTTGATGAAATTTTTTGTGCTTATCCGGTATCTATGAGAATCGGCCAACATCTATTTTTCATCCCCCTAAATGTAGTAATTAGGGATAGTCCACCCCTAATTTTTTTTTATTTATATGGCAAAACAACGTTTGCCGGGTCAGCTAGTTTATGTATAATATCGTTAAAACAGTGATTATTATGAATCATCGTCATCATTATTATCACCTGTATCTACCCACAACTGGATATAAGTCTTCCCCAATGCTTTCCACCATATACAATCCTCTGCTTTCTGCATCCAGCCGTTTTCTTGAGGTCGTCGGTCCGTCTGGAGAGGGGGCGCCCCATGCTTCGTCGCCCCATAAGCCTATAGCAAGGTTTCCCGAAAGGTGGTCCGCGGAACCCTGGGGTTCCGTGGATGGGCCACAAGGATTTCGCGATCCGTCCAAAAGTTAACAAAATATTCGTCGAAAAAAAAATGACTATTTAGGTCCTATATAATAATTACAGCTGCTAGGTTTCCTCTAGGAAAAGTATAAACAATTATGGTTTTGTGGCAAAAAAAAAATTGGGAACCTCTTGCCTACAGGACCATTCTCCATCGGTGACACGGCAAATGTGGCCGTTATTATGAATATTAGTTTAAATTATATAAAATACGAATGCAATATAGTGTTGAGTGTGGATCAAGCTTTATAAAAAATAACATGCTATACCATCCGACATTATACGATATTTTTTTAATAGTATTCTGGATAATTTAATATTACATTCTCTTGAATGTTATCGGCGCTCGCAGGTAATAGATTTCAATGCAAGTTTTGTTTTAGTTAGTCGGTTCCCTTGTTCGCAGTTTCAGTTTTTTGTTTTTTAACGTTCGATGTTTCAGTCTTTTCATTTATATAGAGTTGGTAGGTAAATAAAAAATACAGTTTTACCACACCACGGCCACTCCATACAAAAGTTGCGACGATTTCTACTACATAAAAATGGCGTCTGTGCAGCGCATAAATGAGCGTGTGTGCGTGTGACGCCATACAAACTGTTTAATATTCGTCTCAAAGGGGAGGTGGCGGAGGTCCTTCCTCCACCTCCCCCTTGGCCATATTGTACGTAGTACACAAATACTTATGACGAGCTCGGTGGCGTAGCGGTCAATGACGCGCCTTCGACACCAACGCTCGTGGGTTTGATCACGTTTGATTCCCACATAGGACAAACATTTGTGTGCATGAACATGTCTGTTTGTCTTAGTCGGGGTGTTTTCTATGTACCATAAGTATGTATTTACAAAAAAAAAATGTATTTACGTATGTTTATCAGTTGTCTAGTACCCATAACACAAGCTTCGCTTACTTTGGGGCTAGATGGCCCTGTGTAATTTGTCTGACAATATTTATTTTATTTACTTATCCTGTGGTAGTATTATTACTTATACCTACTGTGGTTTTACTTTATTTTACTTACTCGTATTTAAAGGTCTCTCTACTATATACATTTTTACATTATATTTCGCTATTATTCTTACAGACTTAATGTTAAAATGGTTTGTGGTAAAACTTTGTACAGAAAGAAACTTAATGTTGTCAAATATGATGCTATGGTCATAAACTGAAGTTCTTATGAAAAAAATAATTAAAGTAAGTTAATTAAGGTTTCATTCATGAATCATTAGAAGACAGTCGTTAAGCCAAGTCAGTGGCCTTTAGGCGGCTTGAACCACCAACACTTTTGGGGTGTAAGCGGTTCATCAACATCTTTGAACCAAAGTCAACCTCACGTGCACGTGGTGCACCCTGCTGACTGGCAAACGAGGTTCTGGCGAAAAGAGAGGTAGGGCATAGCGTATTTTTCAAGCTGCCCGACTGGGGAAGTACCTCCACCTCACAGAATACCGCAGCCAAATAACAATATCCTTGAGGGTTGTTGTGTTCCTGCGAGTGAGTGAGGTCACCAGAAAGAAAGGAAGAAGTATAGGCTGGCAACGGATCGGCGATCCCTTGGTAAATATACTCTAAGCCAGTGGTTCTCGTAAACCTCGTAGTGGTCCGCGAATAAAAAAGGTTGGGAACCATTGCTCTAAGCCCTTTATTTGAACGGAGACCGTATCCCAGCAGTGGGATGAATAAGAGTTGATGACGACGATATTTTTATACTAGGAGAATTAGAGCCTGGGGGTCGAATGGCTAGGGTCCGGGGACTCCGGGGTCGGGGGTTCGATCCCCACACATTTTTGTTTATTTATTTGTGTAATGACATGTTCATGCACACAAATGTTTGTCTTGTGCGTGAATAGAACCCGCGACCTCGGAGTCAAAGTGGCCATTACTAGCCATTCGACCACCGAGCTCGTCATAATAATTTATAAGTATCATTTACTCCCAAACAAACTTTAGTACTCAAAAATATTAACAGTAAATTAATATTAAGTTGGTCTCTACTTCCCTCGAGTTAATTAAAATAGGTAGCAACTTAAATGAACCAACTACTCAATCTGTGTAGCAACTGCCGGGTACAAAACGAGGATCCAGGTTCGAGTCCACGACAACCCCATCGTATCGCAAGCGGGCTTATTTGAAACACAAATATTTGAACCCGATGAAACTTTTCCAACGTCTACAGCCTTTATTAATATTTTATTATTTTGTCTTCTCTTCGTTTCGGAAATTTCCAACTCCCCTTGTTAGCAACTCGCGCTCTAAAGCGATTATATTTTAAATTATTTTAATTAAAATACTGTGCAAACGGCGCTTTTGAAATTATTTCGCGGAATATTAGAATGTTGTGCTAATATAAATTTTAGTACGGCATTTACATTGTTATCGCGAGATTGTGACGAATTCGTGCTGACATTGATTCAAACGTCATTTTCTTGAATGATTTATTATCTATATATACGTGAAGCAAAAACTTTGTACCCCTTTTTACGAAAATTGTACGGACAGAGGAGTATGAAATTTCGCACACCCACACTTATAGTTTTTATAGAGAAGGAGTGCAAAATTGTAATATTTTTGAAGTGAAAACTTCTTTAGCGACGTTGTGCACTTTTTGGGATGGGTAAAAAATGTTAAACTCGCGTCAGGACACGTGGCCTGATCGACAATTCGTAAGACGGAGCCAGCGCCGCGCCGGCGTAGGAGAGGAGGTAATATCCCCCTCTCTTTCTACCGCGCGGCGAAAACGTACGCCTGCTCCTGCTGTTTATTTTTAATGTAATATAAATTGATGTTGCAATTGTCCAGTTTGATTGGGTGAAATGGCCAAAACTCTGGAACACGCTGTTAGCAATGGGGACAGCAAAACAACTAGTTCACCTTATTAGAAGTTTGTATGAAGATGGAACAGCCTCGGTTTACGTAGTAACTATTATGTAATCTGTGCCTCGGACGGACAGATGACATTTTGTCGACTAACTTCCACCCCAGTGCCGGTGTCCGCCAAGGATACAGGAGATAGACAGACCAAAATGTTGATCGTGAATCGCGCCAACAGTAACATGCCAGAAGTAACACAGATCGCAAACTGTGAAGTGGTCCAGTCCTATATATACCTTGGCTCTCTTGCAATGAACAACGGTGGCTGCGTGAATGAAATAAAGAGACGTATGGCTATAGCTAGAAGCGCAATGGATAAGCTGAAAAAATATGGAAGAACAGGAACTTAACTAAAAGCCACTAAGACCCGGCTCGTAACAACTTTAGCCTTCCCCCATATTTTTATACGCTGCAGAGACGTGGACGTTACGCGAAGTGGAAAAGAAGAAGATAGGCGCTTTAGACATGTGGTGTTGGAGACGAATGCTCGGAGTATCGTGGACGGAACATCGCACAAATGTCTTCATACTTCCACATCTCGGCATCAAGCTAGCGACTATTTGCTCTAGTACAATCGCTCATACTAAAATTCTTCGGCCACGTGTCAAGACGCGAAGGTGACTCCATCGAACGCCTGGCGGTTCAGGGTAGAGTCGAGGGTACAAGACCCCGCGGCAGATCTCCCATGCGTTGGACCGACCAGATAAAGTCTGCCGTGGGCGGCCCACTGCATGAATGCACCAGAAGTGCCTCAAATCGGACGAAATGGCTATTGTGAGGCGAGCAACTACAACCCCAAATTCTCCCTCATGACTACAACCGCTCTGTCAAGAACGTAACGAAGAAGAAGATAAATTGATGCAATTATGACAAACATGAGTTTGTGTACGATAGCGCAATAAATGATTATTGTTTTTCACTTGCCTGCCGGCACTCCTGGAGTGCAACCCGTTTTTTTTAAATATGCATAAAAAGTTCATTAAATCAATAAAAGAAACATTACACACACTACCACGTATTTGACACACACACGCATATTATACTCTTTTGTTTATTGTTAAACTCATAATTTAAATTAATTATGGTCGAATTTCGACTGACATAAAATAGAAGAAAGAAAGAACGAAAGGACTACAGACTGGCAACGGATCACCGAGCCCTTGGTGTTGCTGATCTCCAGGGGCGGTTGTGATTGCTTTCCATCAGGTGACCCACGCGATCGTTTGCCACCCTCTCAAAATAAAAAGCCTCTTATTTTTTTTCCTCGTCCCCATGATATTTACTAGCTTCCGAGCGTGCCTTGTGTAGCTGACAACATTTTACATTTGTAAAATGTTGTATTTTATATAATGTACTTACATAGATATTTTATTTATTCCTGTTTTAATGCACAAAGAAATCTATGTTCCGGTTCCCTGTTGTTACAAGAAAAAGTTCAATAAAAAAATATTTTTAAAAGGAAAACAAAATTTTCAGTTTACTTCGATCAGTGAACATATCGCAGCAATATGAGTATGACGTATTCCCGAATAAAAACAATAATTTATATGATTATTATTTAAATAGTTGATTTCGGCCAACTTGCCTGAATATTATAAAAATATTAAGAAAAATGGAAAAATTCAACTCCTCCGCCTAGGTACCGGTAATCGAGAGGTCGTGGGTTCGAATCCCACCTAGGCGGGTGAGTCGAATTTTCAATTTTTTGTTTTAAAATTTATAAAAAAATTGTGTCGTGTAAACATTTTTATTCCGATTTTCAAGGGGTATAGTGAAAATCGAAGTTTCGGGCAAATGTTCGCAATTTTTCAATTTCATTCGATTGGGTGGAATTTGATTTTTCATCCAACAGAGTCTAATTTATTGTCTTATTGTAAATTATATAAATATGACAATCAATATGAAATATCGACATTTTTTTGCTTGACTATTTTAAACATTCCAGATTTACGTCGATAACTTCATATAAAATGAAAATTAGATATAAAAGTTGCTATCGTTGTGTGTAATCGTATAGCGCAAAGAAAATTCTTAGATCGTGGTTATCAAGATGTATGTTATTAATAATTATTTATTTGTGAACTAGACAAACATTTAATCCGTGTTCTGATATGTAGATTTACACAATTTTCTTAAATTATTTACAGATCAGTTAAAGATTTCTCCTCAAGAAAGAATGGAGTAGGAAAGGAAAGTAAATATTTGCAATATTTCCTGGCAACACCGGGCGTTTCGCGGGAACTGGCAAACAATATTTTTAATCGACTGCGCAAACGGTTCCCGTTACACTTAACGAAACTTCCAAATAAAAACAGATTAAAAGGGACTTCTTGTACGTACTTCAATTTGTAAATGACTGCATTTTTTAATCAGAAAATATCACTAAATACGCAATGGAACCCTTAAAAAACTGTATGTTCTATCTGTTCGTATGTCACCTTTCAAAAAACAATCTCACTTTAGTGGAAACACTTTCAGCAAATTAAAAAAACCGGCCAAGTGCGAGTCGAACGCGCGCACTAAGGGTTCCGTACCATTATCTATAAAAACGGCAAAAAAAATCACGTTTGTTGTATGGGAGCCTTTAAATATTTCTTTTATTTTTATTTCTTTATTTATTTTTAGCGACCCGCCCCGGCTTCGCACGGGTGCAATGCTGATACTAAATGTACTACAGAATGTCTTTGCGCTTTGTCCTATCCAGTCCTTCCCCAGTTATAGGCACACGCCGCCGGCTCCGCGGCCGGTACCGCCACAGCCGTTATGTCCCTGCATTTTAAATGTGTAATATCTTCTAAACTATTCATTTAAATTACATGCTGTGAAGAGCCATATTGATCTATATTAAATGCGCAATGTATTTAAGGTACTTAATTGGATAAGGATTAATTCTGTATTGCTTAAAATCGCTTCGTAAATAAGGCATGATTTCTTGTAAAAAGCAAAGGATAAAAAACGGTTATTGTGTGTTACCACTAAGAGATAGACATATACCATCGCGAACTTTTTTGTAGACCATTTTAAGGTGAACAATACTGTACTACATTATTTTGATCTATCTCGTTGGGTTCAGCCAGCGTTTGCAATGAAAGAGCAAAAAAATGTGTTTATTTACGACATCACATTAGAAACCTCTAAATTATCAGTGTTTTTCTACTATGTTATGCATATATTATACATATAAACTTTCCAGTGGAATCACTCTATCTATTAAAAAAAACGCATCATAATCCGTTGCGTAGTTTCAAAGATTTAAGCATACAAAGGGACATAGGGACAGAGAAAGCGACTTTGTTTTATACTATGTAGTGAAGTGAATACATAACTGAATATTATGTGAGTATTTCAAGTGTCTACCTATTGCCGTTATCAATTGCGAACAAAAACGAGCAAAAATATCGCGTTTGTTGTATGGGAGCCCCCTTAAATATTAATTTTATTCTGTTTTTTAGTATTTGTTGTTATAGCGGCAACAGAAATATATCTGTAAAAATTTCAACTGTCTAACTATCACCATAATTAAAATAGAGAAGTAAGGTAACTTCATACAAACGCACCGAGCGCGGTTTGTATGTGAGCGCGCTCATACGTATGGCCGTCGCACGCACACACTGACAACATTCGGCCACCGACACTCCTAATAATGATAAGTGTGTAAATTAAAAAGTAATAAAAATAGTTTAGTGTAAAAAATAATATATAATAGGTACTTAATAAAAATATATTTTCATAATATTTAGATTATTTGAATAAATATTATGATTCAGTAAAGCTACGTTTTAATTAATCCTATTCCTATTTAGACCGTAATTCTTCAAATCCCTACAGATAACATGAAGTAGGTTTTATCAGATGGTAGGAGTCCGCCTGAGTGAGGACCACTGCCTTATCTATTTCTGCCGCCAAGCAACAATGCTTGCATTGTTGTGTTCCGGTTTGAAGGACAACGCACCTGCGATTCTACATTTTTGTTGCCAACAGCTTGAATGCGTGAATGGTGGATGTTATGGGCGACAGTTACCGCTCACCATCAGGTGGGCTGTCTGCTCGTTTGTAACTGAGTAGCATAAAAATGTAGGTAATGAAAAAATTGCAGTCACTCCAGGTGTATGTACAAAAATAATTATTTTTATTCTTTTTAGATTTCCACACCCAAAGGGTAAAAACGGGACCCTATTACTAACACTCCGGTGTCCGTCTGTCTGTCCGTCTGTCACCAGGGGCTATCTCAGCTAGGTATCTCATGAACCGTGGTAGCTAGACAGTTAAAATTTTCACAAATGATGTATTTCTGTTGGCGCTATAACAACAAATACTAAAAACAGAATAAAATAAATATTTAAGGGGGGCTCCCATACAACAAACGTGATTGTGTGTCGTTTTTGGTACGGAACCCTTCGTGACCGATTCCGACTCGCACTTGGCCGGTTTTTTGTTACAGATCCCTAATACTTACCCTACTTAATTTTGTATTTTATACCTTACTTAATTTTGTATAAAAGAGATTGACTAAGTATTTTTGACGGTTGAATAAACTATTAAGCGATAGCCCTACGTGTTTAGGCTATTATCGCCCGCTCGGGGCTTGAGTTGTCCTACTTCTCTATTTTTATTATGCTATCACGGTTCATGAGATACAACCTGGTGACAGACGGACGGACGGACGGACAGCGGAGCCTTAGTAATAGGGTTCCTTTTTACCCTTTAGGTACGGAACCCTAAAAACGAAATGTATCAAGTGGGTCACTTAGTGTGAGAATTTCCCCTCTGCTCCATCCATCTCGGAACAACAGTAATTTCCCAAATTCTACATAGTAATTTCCCGAATTGAGATTTATCTCGAGTTCCTCCGTGCTTCGGAGGGCACGTTAATCCGTCGGTCCCGGTTGTTGTCATTAGATGTCAGTCGTTAAGCCAAGTCAGTGGCCTTTAGGCGGCTTGAAAACACTGCCTCCGCCAACCCGCAGTTGAGCAGCGTGGTGGAGTATACTCTAAGTTCTAAATCTATTCGATTGAGGGTAGACCCGTATCCCAGCAGTGGAATGAATAAGGGTTGACGACGATTTAAAGAACTATTAGAATTCATTTAATATTCAAGACTAAGAGACCCGTGAACCAATCACAATTTCTGATAAAGTAAAATATTGAAATATTCAAAATTTAAACCTATTACAAGTTAAACTCAAACTACTGGTACAACGGGCTTAAAGTTTTTGTGAATTTTACACAAGTTGTTGGATTACCGAGGGCCGCTGGTGAAGTTTCTCTATAGTTAATTAATGAAATTGTTCTTCAGAAAGGCTACAACTTTATATTTTATAGCAAACAACAGCTAAATTATTAAACTTAATAATGAAATGAGACTATGAATGAATGAATGAATGAATATATTTTATTTCAAGCAATTACAAGCTCAAATTTTGTTAGTAGAATCTTAGTAAACTATGTTAGTAATACAAACTTTATTATAAATTGTACTTTTAATTATTAATATCCAAACCGCCGCTGCGTCACACCCGCTTCATCCCACTGGATATGACACAGCAACGATTCAGATATGAGCTGTCCAGCCTGCTCGCGAACATGCTCAGGATGCTGTTGTTGCTGCCTCGCACCCCACTCATCAGGGACGCGCATCTTTTGCGCATTGTAGCATAAAAACAATCTACGCGAGCCTCTGCGAACATCCCTGATACGCTACAGAAGCGAGGCAGCCTCAACAGCAGCCTGAGTGCATTATTGTTTTGCACCCGGAGGGCGCTGCAAGCTTTTTGAGTATAATTGGCCCATAGGCTGCACGTGTAGAACGACGTACAAAATGCTCTGAATAGAGTGATTTTAACATCACGTGAGCAACGCGCGTATGGTGTGATATAAATGTCGTCGGTGGACGAATGGCTAGCATGTCTGTTTCTCTTGGTCTGGGTGTTTACTATGCCATCATCATCATCATCAGGTCATTTTAGTCTCCACTACAGGAGCACGATCCTCTCTCATCCGTCTTAGACAGAAGGAGGATTTGGCCTACACTCCCCATGCTGGCCAGACGGGTTGGGGAGGCGTTACGATGTATTTAAGTATTTTATCTGTTATCTAGTACTCATAGCTTTGCTTAGTTTGGGACTAGATGGCAGTGTGTAATTTATCCAGTAATACATATTTATTATTACTAAGTATTATGGATAGTGGCGAATATTTTCACGTCATGTTTTATCCCTGAATTGTAAGAAGTGTTTTTATCCATTTTGTATTGTTAACTTCGATGTCAGTTGTTTTACATCCGAAATACACATTGAATAAACACATAACATTTTTCTTCCAACATTTCTCGGTTCTTTTGTGTGACGTATCTTGTTCGTAGATATATGCAAATTTTAATTTGCTGGTTTGTATAAATAGCAGAAAAAATCAATACAGAATAAAAATTCATACTACATATATATTATCTACTATATAAAAATAAGTCGGGTTTTCCTTCCTGACGCTATAACTCCAGAACGCACGAACCGATTTCCACGGTTTTGCATTCGTTGGAAAGGTCTCGGGCTCCGTGAGGTTTATAGCAAAGAAATTTCTGGAAAAATTTGAAAAGAAAAGCGGGAAAATCTTTTTTCACATACAGCGCCATCTCTAAGGAAATGGATGGAAACGAAAAGATTGAGCCACAGCGAAGCGTGGTCGGGCCGCTAGTACAATATAAAAATGGTCAAAAAAACCCATTTTATTAGAAAAAAAAATAAGTTCAAATGTATGAGTCATTTGCCGCCTGCCGCCTGCCGCCGCAGCCTGCAATAAAGTTATTTTATTATTATGTTTCTCTTAATTCACGGGTCAAGCCCGGCCATTTAATAGGCGTGCGCGGGGATATGGATCCAACACGTCGAGGCCCCTTTGAGAAGTTTGATGTAATGTTGTACGCCCGCCGTGACCCGCTCCAGGATATGTCATTGGAACGACATACCCATGAGCAGGTCTCGGCAGACTATTGCGAAGTGTGATGGAAAATAAATGGGCTATGGAGATGAGATCTGGGTGAACTTAATACCGGGCTATTACAGAAGAGGGACGGACGCCTGCCATAACTGCTTTTATTGCTAGTTATTTGCGACAGGCGGTGACTTGCCACTCACTGGATGGACCCCCGAAATGCCAGGAAAACGGCCGGGAGCCACACCGGTGTGAGTGTATTTATTATTATTTATTTAATATAAAAACTCATCTATTTTAAGAAATTTTGCAGGACATGGCATTTACATAATAAATTGTAGCCGTTTACATACGATTATTTAGCATTTTGCAATTTATTAGTCAATTGTTCTTCCTTTTTCGGCAACTTATTGTAGATAATTATTACTTTTTTGACCTAATATTTTTTTTCTAACCTACGGCGCTATTTGATAATAATTCCACTAACACTTCCAAAAAATACTGAAATGTTTGAATAACAATGATAATTCAAGAATATACTTTCAAATTATGATAAAATTCCCCTTCATTCCCGTTATTATCGTTGATTTTTTTTTTCTTTTGTTAGGCGATTTGTCCGTTAACGCGGCAAATTCGAGGGCCCTCGATGTTGCCACCACATGACATGTCAAAGACGTCGAGCAATTTCGCCTCGTTTTGCGAATATCCCTTTATAACTATCTATTTTCATAGGATTATGTTTTTGGCATCCATTATTTGGAATATTTCGAGGACTTGTTGCGTGACTGTAAATGTCATAATGGATTCGATTTTCTTAATGTAAAGTTTTTTTGACTAGTTATTATTCTGATTTCTACTGATGACAATAAAAACGACTCTATAAGATATTATATTTTACAAGTTTTTATTTAGTTTCACCGCGGTCTCTGTAATCAAGTTATAAGTTAAGGTTGATCCACTGCTCAGTCTCCGATTGGACTGAAATTTTGCATGGTCATTTGGTTATCGTTACAATGCACAATTACCTAAATGCCGCCGTTTTCACAAAATAGCGATTTATAATTTCATTTCATAGCCTATGTTATGGCTATGAAATGAAATGGCGTGATTAACGAAATACAGTAGGCATGTAAACTTCAGGACCGTATGTCCTGAAGTTTACATACAGATCTTTTGTTTATTGTTATCACTAAATTGTGTCTCCAAAAACATCAATAAGTTACTAAATCTAGTGAGAAAGTCACCGATGTGAAGAAAACGTCGGATATAGACAACCTAAACGTTATTGCACAATAGCACCTTTAGGGCCCAGTGATAACGCGCTCTAATCCGCATATAAATCACGAGCTTGCAAATTTATGAGCCCACTGAGCACATACATACATACGTAAATTATTACACGACGACGTGCGCTTAAAAAACAACACGCCCTTTAATATATCGTCTGCGATAATACTGAATTACGCCAGTGTTATTTATTACACATGTAAAATTAAAAACATACTTTAAAACCTGAAAAATACTATAAAAATGCTTAGGTTTATTTCTGACTGCAATAAAATACATGGTTTTAAAAATACTTACAAATTGACAATCAAGAAGATTCCAATTTTAAATCCTTTTGTGTCACTAACACGTGGCGGTGTTGTCATATCTCAAACATTTTTTTTTTTCATTTTAATAATTTCAATTCTACCTTACCGGCCAGACATATGTTATTATTCCATTCCTCATTCACCTTTCTTTGTATGGACAAAGAACGGTCCACGGAACTATGGCCCTTGTATAATGCGAGACATTATGTCTAAAAGCATAAAAGAACCGAGAAATGTTGGAAGAAAAATGTTATGCGTTTATTCAATGTGTATTTCGGATGTAAAACAAACTGACATCGAATGTAAATACTATTGTTGAGTGTTGTCATCCGAAAAATAACATTCATAATGGATATTTAATGGTCTTTTTGATGAATAGAGAGTCTGACTAAAGTAGACAAATAGTTGGCGTTTGCGTGATCGGTAGGCTTTAGGTAATATTATTTATGCAACGACACATCTGTTATATTTAGATTGCCTGGTAAATAGTCTACATTAATTTGTCTAGCCTACAGACATAAAAGCAGTGCTTTAGCTACATATTTTTAAAACTTAATTAATGTGTACATTTTTCTATATTTGTGTTTGTAATAATTGTTTTTTTATCTACTGTATTTAATGTACCTAACCTTGACCTGAAAATTTCACTTGCAAGCATTCTTTGGCTGAGTGTAAGAGATCCCTTCTAGGATAAGTCCGCCATTGTGTATGTTATTCTGTACTTGAAGTTTTATGTATTTGTACAAATAAAGTTTTACAAACAAACTCATAATATAAATATTAAATGCAATAGAGTATGTGTAGGTATTAAACGTAATACAAAAAAAAAACGTTTTTTTTTTCTAAAAGGTGGTGTACGAACATCACCTTTTACAGGAAAGCTTTCAAGTGTAATTTCTTGATAAAGTTTAATTAATAATACATAGATTAAGTTCGTCCATATATTTGGATGGATTAAGTTAATCTATATCTTTATTGTAGGTATAAGAGATGGTATTTGTGGTACTTCTCTCTATATTTTCTATAATCCCAATACTTGCAAACGGCTATTAATTTGCTCCTTTTTTTTTCAAGACATATGTGCGTGAACGAGTTAATATATTGCTTATCATTAGAATTATACATTTTAGAAAGACCTACAGACAATTTCGTCGAAGCGCACTGCGTACATCTCTTAAAAAACCACAGACATCCAATTGAATGTCTGTGTAAAAAACGAATAAAATTGTTGTTGTTATAAATATCTTTATTATACAAAAACAGTTGCAGTACACAGAATAATAAAAATGTTGACATGCAATTTGTACAAGGCGGACTTATCCCATAAAGGGATCTCTTGCAGCCAACATTTGAGCATTTTAAATGACACAGCAAAAAAAAAATAGGGGGAGTATGCATATGATCAGAACTGTGTTAGATTATACCACAGTATAAGTAATAGTACTAACATTATACGTAAGTATGTTGGAGAATACATATATGAAAAAGTAAACCTTCTACCTATGTAGAAGTACCAATATCAATAAATCAATAACACACCATGTGTACACTCGTACAATTTGAATATATTAATTGTATATATTAGATGTTGATTACAATTAAAATAAAATTGATTCCTATTTTAAATAGTAATTAGTAATTAATGCAATTGTTTATACTTCATAATAAAATTGTATGTATGTTACTTGATGTACGGAAGTAAGAAACGCTACCAGTTTATTGTTAAGCTAAAATTCCTAAATATCAATATTATCCGTACTCTGTTGTTTTTATACCACTAGGGTTACAAATAATCATACAATACGCCTGATGGTCAACGAACAGTCATCGCAGCCTATGGGTATGGACCCTTGCGACATCAGAGGTATCACTCAACCGTTGCCGACCCTGTAAAAAGTCTTCTGTTATGGGTAATTATAAGTATTAATTCCGACATAGATTTGTTTTTACTGTTGTTTTTATGTCATTAACTAAAAATTTACAATCACTCGAGTGTTCATTGCTCCATCTGTGTCTTTAAAATTCAAAAGTATGAAATATGAAAGGTTTTCAATTTGTATTTTTAAGTCACATAAGAGGTTTTAGAGTCGCCACAACGTTATTTACATACAAAATCTAATTCAAATCCGCAACTTACACCGTATTCTGTTTATACTTATCTACTTCAACAAGCAGTGTCTGTCCGTTTATTCACGGTGGTACAATAGATGTCACGGTACTATCTCAACATTTTGTTTTGCCATTGAAAAATAAAGTTTTTATCCAAATTTGAACTTTATTCCCTTTTGTTAAGTCCGTTGTATTTTTTACATTCAGATGAATAGTTACGAGGCAAGTTTTTGTTACGTAATATGGACCCTGCGCGTGAGTGGAAACCAAGTGCATTGTTTCATGAACACTTATGTTAATATTCATCGTTCTTTATTATTAAACTATACGTATTTTTAATGGAAACCCCCGACTGAGTCAGATAGGATATGGATTTAGGACAAGGTTAGATTTTAAAAGAAATATGAGTAATTTGTGATTTCGGTCAGCACTTCGTATTTTAAATATTTGGTGACCATGTATTTCTGAGAGTTTGTTTAGTAACGTGATCTTAGTTAAATTAAAAGATATACGATCCATGTGGTTAACGTTTATAAAGAGTTCCATTTATTTTGCGATAGAGAACCCTACTTGACTGTCAGGAAAAATACTTATTATGTATGTAATACTAAAATATTCGGCGTCGGCATCAACCCATAATCACACTAGTGGGATACGGGTCTCCCCCCAATAGATGGGGTTTAGAGCATACTCCACCATGCTGCTCAACTGCGGGTTGGCGGAGGCAAGCCGCCCCAAAGGTTTGGCTTAACGATTGTCATTTAATGATAACAGTCGGGACCGACGGTTTAATGTGCCCTCCGACGCACGGAGATACTCGAGATACTGACTGACTCGAGACAAATAAACCAATCCGTAGACAAACTACGGTCGACGTTACTTAACTTGCATTTGCATTATCGAGTAGATTGACATTGATGCCATCGAACTCCTCTACCGAAATATTAAGAAATATTATTAAATTCGACATATTCCGGCAAATTTGTTACATCTTCGAACCGTATTATATCAGTACGGATTAATTGTTCCGCCGGTAACTAAAGCATGATTAAAAATTTAATACAGTTCAAAATATAAATACCAACAATGTTCACCTCTTCGGCTTCAATAGAATAGGTAACAAGCGTAACGCAAACACAAGTGCAGAAACTCTTGCATTGCAAACAAACGGACATCCAACCTGTTAACAGGACATACGAAATGTTTCCTAAAACTTCCTGCACCGACAAAGACTCGGAGGAATTCGACACGCCCAAATCAAAATATATTATCGTATAAATTTCGCAACAAATGCTGGCAACATCTAAAAAAATGTATTCGCACAATCAATCAAGCGATAAGCCAATAAACCTCAACGATGCGCTTTTGAATTGAGAATTCGATTTTTGAATTGCATCTGTATTGTTGGGTATGGCCGGCGGCGCGCGAATCTGCCTTGTCGAATTGCACAATGCAAGTTCGACCGGAAGCGAACGCCGGTGTCTCCTGGTGAATGGGATAGATCAGGAACTATTAAGGTCGATGTGGAAACGTCATCTATCAATATACCCGGCAAAGGAAACAAAGAAACAGTTGTGAATGGATCAAATGTGAGCAAAGACTATGAACGAAAAGAGCATATCAGATATTTTGATACGTAGGTAGATAGACTCCGAATTTATCTATTAAAACGATAAATAGATAATTTGTAAATAGTAATGTTACTGCTTAAGTAATTTGTACAGTATAAATTCACTCCTTATTCATTTAATTTACTTTTTATGTTTAAGTATATTAAACGTCACTAAAAGAAAACAAAAGAAAATCACGAAAGATTTAATGATACAAGATTGTTTAAAGCGTTCATTGTTCAGATTCAAAATGTTTTTTAGCTATACAAATCAACAACACACAAAATATATTGTATAACAATACAACGCCCCCCATTGTATAAAAAACCCCTTTTATGCCCCAGAGATCCTCGCGATCGCTGTCCAAAAAAAATAACGTCCGGGTTGCCAGCAATAAAATTAAACATACCAAAAGGTAGTAATAATGAAATATGTATTACATGGGTATAATGTTGTTAGCCCCCGTTTTGGGGTCTTTTGATGGAACATTTGACTTGTACTTTGTACCTTTGTGTCGAATTGTGCGTGAAATCGTTCGAGATGATAGATTTATTGGGCGGTTTGTACTTTTGTAGTTTTGACAAATAGTTTCACTAATTACAAGGGATGGAAAGTTTTGTTACACCATGGTATTACAACTACTTAATATTTGTATTAGTATATCATCTTCTATTGGCGGAGACTTGTTTATCATTGTTTTACTCATAAGTATTATATCATCATCAGGTCATTATAGACTCCAATACAGGAGCACAACCCTCTCTCGTCCGTCCCAGACAGAAGGAGGATTTGGCCTACATTCCCCACGCTGGCCAGACGGGTTGGGGAGGCCTGATCGATGTTTTATAATGTATTTCCCTTAATCGCCTTGTACGACATCCTCGGGAAGAGACGGAGTGATTCTATTCTAGTCTGCTGGAAACCACACAGCCAAGTATTATATAAGTATTATATACTTTACACCTATTTCACTATACGTCACCCAAATAATAATAAATAAATCTTGTTTTTTTTGTTGTTGTGAATAATATTTTCCTTTAATTTTAATGATTACGTATTTAGGAGTAGGTAGTTTAATGTTGGCTAACTCTAAAGAACACCAGATCACACATAGTTTGTAAATACAGAAATAATCAGGGTTCGATGACAAATATTAACGAATAATATCATGATTATATGATATACCTTTATGTATATCGATTGATAATATGTTCATTTATTTATTTATTTAAACTTTATTTAACATAATGGAAGAGCAGATATACACGAATGCAGCATACAAAATTAAATTAATAACAATATTATATAGTAGATACAACAGAAAATATACATACATACTTACTTTATAAAATAAATATATCAATTGATATTAATTGTCTCAGCTAGAAAATTTGCCGAACCCATATTCACAATGGTCTAAGCGAGCATATCATTAGATTTTTTATACCGCTAAGGTAATACATACGGCCCACCTGATGTAAAGCAGTTACCGTAACCTATGGACGTCTGCAACATCTGGAACATTACACGCGCATTGCCAAACATGTAAATTACGTGTATGTACGAATTCACGCCCTTTTTGAAGAATCCCACGCTGTCTGTTGGAAAAACGTCGACTGTCAGTTAATTCCACAGCTTGAAATAGATAACTATGAAGTTAACATTTAGCAAAATACACTAGCAAATAAAAATTCCTAATTTATACCACAAGGTAGAAAGTAGGTAGTTACTTTCTCCATAACTTCCATAAGACACAAATTAGGCATAACTACCAGCTTATCGCGTACCTACACTCTAAAGAAAATTCGAACGATTTTCAACTTAAAATTAAAAGCATTAAAAAGCTATGGTTAATTTTACGATAGTAAAATAATTTTGTAATATGAGTTGGCGGCACTTTCGTTGAGGCAGAGGCTGAGCCGGTTCTGAGTAATTAGTGTTAATCAAATAATGTCCTCTTTTGCCTGTAAAACTAGCAGTTTTGACTAATGAGTTTTGGTTCTTTGATTAGGTGTCGTACCTCCTACGCAATGAAACTTGTATTATGTTCTGGCTAAAGATGAAATGGCACGACGCATATTAACATTTCGACTCATCGGCAGAATAGAGTCCGATTTAATCAAATAAGATCTCACAGAATACCAGCGCCTGGCTTGCACATCACAGCGGCAAATCTCGTAACTAAAATTGAATCAAAATTCAGTTTCGATCCAGTCTCGATCTCACAAATGTCACATTTGGTATTCTCGTATCACAATATGAAACTTCAAAGTATTATTAAAATGTGATTAAATATGATAGAAAATTTAACAAAGTAAGAATGTTTTGGCACTCTCAATAAGAATTTACATAAATTCATGAAAAAAATTCAATTCATAATTCAATCTCGATTAGGTCAACTTTCATTCTTGTGAAGTCAATTAATTACGCGAATTGGCCTACACGTCTAATGGTGAGAGAGTTCTTTTTACATTGTGCACTGCGATACGGTTAGCATTGGTGGCTATTGTTATTGTTTCTTAATACCTATATCTGCTGTATCGCTGTATGTACTCATACGTTGTATAATTATAGTATTTTTGTGCGAAATTTATGTTAAATGTATCTTGTTGTGTTGTAGTGTCTTTTCTAACCATCGACATCTACAGATCGCCTGAGGATGCCTCGCGTAGAGGCGAAACACGTGTCGCAGAGACGACCACGGCAGTCAGGGCAGCGGCGGTCGCATGTATCTTCTGTTTCAGATTTTGGAGATTCGCCGAGACGACCACAGCAGCTGGAGAAGAGATGACCAAAGCAGCCACGGCAGTCGCATGCAACTACTAATGGTAGTGGGTGGGTGCCGGCCGGCAGTAGTTTGCATGAACTAATTGGTGGCGGAAGCACGCAAAGTAGTGTAGATCAAATTGCCTGTAAATTTGACTTCCGTAAAATAACACCTGAATCAATTAACTATGTAGTGTCCTTTATATATAAATAATCTATCTAATCATGCATCAAAAGTGAGTTAAAAAAGCTAGACGAGATTAGGAATAAGAATACACAGATGTACAGTCTTAGAATTTTCCTTTCTCATCTATCTTCCGATATTTAGAATCGAATATCATTCTAATAAGTGAACTACGGACCCTATGATTACAGCTAATGCCACCCATGTGCACCAACCTTTCAGTTATATCGATTCAATCGGATTGTGAGTCTCTCGCCCAGTAAACCAACCAGCCCCCTTACCACCATCTCTTATTGCGATTCAATAACTGAATAGAATGCTTATTCATACCTGAATAGAATGCTTATTCATACTATTGAATAAGCGACTCTTTTTCATTAGTATGAATACGCATTCTATTCATTTGGCCGCGTGGTTTCCGGCAGACTATTTACTACTAGCAGACATTCCCGTGGATGTCGTACAAGGCGACTAAGGGAAATACATTATCAAACATCGATCAGGCCTCCCCAACCCGTCTGGCCAGCGTGGGGAGTGTATGCCAAATCCTCCTGTCTGTGACGGACGAGATAGGGTCGTGCTCCTGTAGTGGAGACTAAAATGACCTGATGATGAAGCGACTCTATTCCATTTGAAATAGAGTCGCTTATTCATTGGTATGAATAAGCATTTTATTCAGTTATTGAATCGCAATAAGAGATGGTGGTAAGGGGGCAGGCGTGAAGACCTTTACCCGCACCGTCATCGCGCCTGGTACACCAACCAGGCATTCAAACAAATTGATAGCAGGTCCTACTCCGCTTTCACCTGCAAGCAGCCCTCTTAAGCATTACTCTTAAGTCGAGTTGCTCGTGGTGACCGACGACGCTCAGTTTCTCAAACATCAGGGCCCTACCACCACTCCCCATTCCTGGCAACTTACACACTTTCATCTATTCCCAAACTATACAAAGCTTGTACTATGTACTAGTTAACTGATATTATACTTAAATATCTTTTTTGTAAATAGATACCTACATATAATACGCAGAAAATACCCAGATTAAAACAAACAGACATGTTCTTGCATACAAATGTTTGTCTTCTGCGGGGATCGGATCCGCGACAATGGCTAGCAATGAAATACTCCGAGTATTTCATTGCTAGCCATTCGCCCACTCCGGGCCTATCTATAATTGCTAAATTGTGATACATGACCCCTCTACTGTGTTTCTCCCGCAGAGTGTGTGCCGCGGCACACTAGTGTACCATGGTTATTAGTTAGTGTGCCCCTCACAAATAAAGTTATCTCATAAAGATAAATAGATGGACAGAAGAAAAATATTTACACACATAAAAACTGATTTTTCGTTTATGGTGTACCGCGAAAAAATAATATCGTTTTCATAGCTTCAATACAAAAAGTTTCCGGAACACCAGAGGGGCAATTCTCGTAATTAAAATATAGTCAAAATTCAGTTTCGATTCAGTCTCGATCTCACAAATGTCACATTTAAGTTTGAAGTTACATAATGTGTTATGAGAATACCATTCTCGTAACATAATATGCTTCAAGCTTAAATTTAAGCTTGATTATATCGAAATATAAGTAAAAATTAAACAAACTAAGAATGTTACTTTGCCAACAACAAGAATTGATAATAATTAATTGATGAAATCAAGTATATAATTTTAGTCAATTCACAATTCAATCTCAATTCGGTCAACTTTCAATCTGCATTCGTAGAAAAATTACGAGATTTGGCCTTCTGGCGTAAGCTGTAACATATAATTCCTCGCGATTCTGCTCCACAAGTCATAGGGTCCCTCCAAAATTCGAACGCGTCGATTTACACCCATTAAAGTTTATACCGTTCTCGTTCTCACACTACATAGCGATAATTATAATCAGTTGATGAAGCTCCTTTGCGTTAACGAGACGCAAGTCAGAAAAATTTCGCACTCAAAGTAAGTATTAATGAGTTCACACGAGTCTCCTCTAGATCTCACAGTCTGGTCAAGGAGTAGACCAAGTAGAGTAATATAACAAACAAACAGTACCAAACAGTATGTACAATTACAGGATGTCAGGATGTCATCCAAGAATAGTGAACGCATCCAAGATTCGATAGCTTGGGTGTAGTATGTGCTCATTGGCTTGATAAATGACACGACAAGTGCTTGCTTTGTTGACTTTTTGATTTAAGAGATAAGAACATGCCTTAACACCATGTTCCAGAGATCATATAATAAATACATACTTATCATGCACACAAATGTTTGTCTTGTGCGGGAATCGAACCCGCGACCTCGGAGTCAAAGTAGCCATTGCTAACCATTCGACCACCGAGCTCGTCAGTAATATCAGTGAGTTTAATTTTTATATTACTTTAAACATGTAGTTGTTTGTTGGCAATTCCTCTTTTATTTATTTATTTATTTATTTGTATTTGGGAGTCTTACAGCTTAATAGTTACTTATATTATTACAATAAATATTAATATGCCAATAACAAGTCTCCACCTATAGATAGAAATATATAAAGAAAGGTTACACCAGACAAAACAAAAAATGATAACAATTATGGAAACATTATAGATACAACAAGAATCAAACAGTGAGTGCATCGCTTATTCAACTGTAAAGAAGCTGTTGGCTATATTGCTCTTTATATATTTGTTGCTGGTGCAAAACAGGTCAATGTCTAGAAGCGAATTATTAATTATTGTTGATGTCCGAGGTATAAATGAGTTACGTCTATAGTTTGCATGCCCCGGTGGCACGAAGACACTAACACGTTGTCTCATACGAGGTCCACTACAACGTAATCCTACTTTCGATAACAATTCAGGACTATCTACACATCCGTTGGCTATACTGAGGTAATAGCAAATATCGCTCACTTGACGTCGCAGCTCTAGAGGCAGGAAGTGGTAACGCTTACAACGGTGAACATAACCTGCAGATATTTGATGGGCTTTAAAGTCGAGGTATCGTAAAAATCGTTTCTGTATGCCCTCAATACGAGATTTGTATACCTGGTACTGTGGATTCCAAACCTGTGAGGCATATTCTAGGTGACTACGCACGAAGGCACAATACAATATTTTTATAGGCTTAATTGAACTGAAATTCTCATAATAAAACCTAAGGCTTTAGATGCTTTTTTAACAATATGATCTATGTGCTTGTCAAATAGCAGCTTGCTGTCATGGACTATACCAAGATCCCGAATTTCTCTACATCTCGCAATATTAGAATTTTTTAAAGTATAACCCTTGTCAATGACCGTAAGCTTTCGTGTATAAGACATGTAGAAGCATTTACTAACATTGAGATCGAGTTTATTGACAGAACAGTACACTTGAAATTTTGACAAATCCGATTGAAGATCATCGATGTCAGTAGTATGGCGAATAACTTTCATAATCTTCATATCATCTGCAAACATAATTATTTTAGATGCCGAAAACGACTCATGAACATCATTGATAAACAGTGTGAAGAGCAACGGACCCAAGAGGGAACCTTGAGGGACTCCAGATGGTACCGGCGACCAAGTGGACATGTAGCCATTTAGTACCACTGCTTGAGTACGGTTATCGACATAAGAGCAAAACCATCTATATAGGTCGCCGTGTATACCCGCCGTCGCTATTTTGTGTAACAGTAGCCGATGATCGAGGCGGTCGAAACATTTACTATAATCAGTATAGATGATGTCCACCTGGCCTCCAGTATCCATACCAGAGGTTACAAAGTCATTGGTTAGAATTAAATTTGATACCGTAGATCGATTCCTAATAAAACCGTGCTGTTCATCACTGAAATAATTACGTAATGCAGCGTATACTTGATTGTAAACAACTCTTTCAAACACTTTTGCAAATAGACATAATTTTGAGATCGGTCGGTAGTTACTTACTTCTGATCTGTCACCCTTTATATGGAAGGGTGTGACAAGAGTAGACTTCCACATTGAAGGCATTATTCCTTCAGAAATGCAACGACGGAACAGAATACAAAGCGGGATAACTATACTAGTGGCACAGTTGATTATAAATAGTGCGGGTATTTTATCTGATCCAGCAGATTTACCAGGATCCAGATTTTGGAGTAACCGAAGCACTTCCGTCTGAGAAATTTCAACAGTGCCAATGGTGTTATTACAATAATTATTACGACCGGGTACACTCGAATTCACTTGATCAATGCTATTGCAGTTCCTCGTACTAATAAAAGTGGAATAGAAATATTGAGCAAACAGCTCACATATCGTTTCACCTGTACTAGCGACAACGTCATCGTATTTCATAAGACTAGGGTAATTATTTGATTTATTTCTACTTTTTACATAAGACCAAAAGTATTTCGGATTTTTAGTAATGGAGGCTTCCACTTTTTCCATATAATCAACGAAGCACTTTTGTTCTAATGTATCTGCACGCTTCCTTAAAAAAGAAAAGGTTATGTAATCAGATTTGTTCCCATACGTTTTAAATTTACAATGATAACGGTGTTTCTCCTTGAGTACTTTGATTAGCGCTGAAGTATACCAAGGCGGGTAAGAATTATGCTTAACAGACTTGGACGGTACATACAAGTCCCTACACTTATATAATATTCGATAAAACTCAGCTACCGCCTCATCTACGCTGCCCGTGTTCAATACAAGGTTCCAATCAGTTTCATCGAGCACCGATCGTATGGAGTCGTAATCACCCCGATTATATAGGTACTTAAGTGTTGATTTATGTTCAAGCTCATGAAACACAAGGCAGTCGGTTTGAATGTACAACGCCTTATGGTACGAGTCCTCCGGTACCAACGGTTCATCGCAAGTAGTTACCGTAACTGGGGAGGTCGACAATACTAGATCGAGTATGCGTCCCATGTGATTATGTGTATAATTATATTGACAAAGAGAACAAGAGTTAAGAATGTCCATGAAATCTATTATATAGTCCCCAGAAACATTAGTGGCTAAGTATTCACGACTGCCCGCGACCGGGGTCCAATGGACACGGTCACCAAAATTAAAATCACCTACAACGAGAAAATTATCGGAAGGGTGAGTCATGATAGCCTCACTTAATTTAGTTTGAAAATTGAGTAGTTGTGTTCGATATGAATGACCATTATTTTCTTGCAAAAGATACACAGCACAAATATGAAGGTTATGAGTAACACTATGTTGTTTTTGTCGCATCGATATAGTCACCAATAGATCTTCCGCTGAGCTACGCCAGTTATATCTTTCGGTGACCACTAAGTTTTTACGCACGGCTATCATTACACCACCACCCCTAGTCTGTCCCGTACGCACATAATCACGATCCCGTCGCCACACCAGATAACGACTATCCACAAGTTCCGCGTCACAGATACCATCCACTAACCAAGTTTCGGTAATAACTATAATATCATACGAGTTTAAGCACACATTCCTCCAAAACATATTTGTCTTCGTACGTAGTCGTCGTAGTCTTTCTTGTCTCTGATAATATATTCTGATAATAAATATTAATAGGCGCCATATATGATAGAAGACACTATAAAAATCATAAATTTTACATTAAACACAACAAACAAATAGCTAAATAATATAACTATTATATTCATACCTCGTAATGACTTTAATCTGTACAACACATATAACAAAGGAGTGCCACAGCATCGAACAAGCGGCGACTCGAGCGACCTCCATATTTTAGGAAAATACAACTCACGCGTAATAAGAATACGGTTCAACATCGCAATATTATTAGCATAATTAATAATTATTTTACCTTGCACCGCAACAAATATCGTGCGTCACCGCCTGCACGCCAAAGCTTCCCAAACTGTGCACGCCACTGTTTTTGCAATTAACTACAGAACACAAAAAATAAGCTAAAAGTAACAATATTATTATAACAAAGAGAAAAACACGACACACATTATAAACGGCCATCAAGTGTTTAAGGTTTGTTTCTCTAACTTTGCAAAATCTTTTTCTGTCTTGATAACTACGATTGGCGAAGTATCGTTTGCTCTTGCGAATATCTTGCAGTGCTTCACCCACAGATATTGAAAACCCAGTTCGGTTTTAAGTTTCTTGGCCTTGGTAAGAAGCATCTTATTATATACTAGCGACCCGCCCCGGCTTCGCACGGGTGCAATGCTGATACTAAATGTACTACAGAAGGTCTTTGCGCTTTGTCCTATCCAGTCCTTCCCCAGTTATAGGCACACGCCGCCGGCTCCTCGGCCGGTACCGCCACAGCCGTTATGTCCCTGCATTTTAAATGTGTAATATCTTCTAAACTATTCATTTAAATTACATGCTGTGAAGGGCCATATTGATCTATATTAAATGCGCAATGTATTTAAGGTACTTAATTGGATAAGGATTAATTCTGTATTGCTTAAAATCGCTTCGTAAATAAGGCATTATTTCTTGTAAAAAGCAAAGGATAAAATAAAGGTTATTGTGTGTTACCACTAAGAGATAGACATATACCATCGCGAACTTTTTTGTAGACCATTTTAAGGTGAACAATACTGTACTACATTATTTTGATCTATCTCGTTGGGTTCAGCCAGCGTTTGCAATGAAAGAGCAAAAAAATGTGTTTATTTACGACATCACATTAGAAACCTCTAAATTATCAGTGTTTTTCTACTATGTTATGCATATATTATACATATAAACTTTCCAGTTGAATCACTCTATCTATTAAAAAAAACCGCATCATAATCCGTTGCGTAGTTTCAAAGATTTAAGCATACAAAGGGACATAGGGACAGAGAAAGCGACTTTGTTTTATACTATGTAGTGATGGTCAAATGGTCGTTGACGTAGATGGTGCCACCACCTCCAAGGCCCAGCGAGGACGCGGTCAGTGGGGACTCCTTTTGTGACATTCGAGCGGCTGCCATAAAGTCTTCTTTAGTGTAACGACTATTAAAGCACACGACTATTAGTTTATGGTCCGGATCACGTGACGGAATACGGGTGACAAAGTTTATTGCATGTTTTTGTATAGGATAACTTTAACTCCAATCGATGCCACAATATCAAATAAGTTTTCGTTCTTTACCTGTTTTATTCCCTTTATTTCCACGTTATTCATCCGAGACCATTGTTCCTTATCACGGATGTCCTCTTCAATCTTGTCCAAACGACCTATGGTAACATTTAGTTGATCTTCTTTAAAACGTTCGACCTGTGCAACACGTTCTTCAATTTTATTTACCCTCACAGCCAGGTCAGTCATCGAATCGTTTGCCAACTTGACGCTTTTTTTCAGGCTACTAAACTCCTCTCGCAAGGCCTTTACATCCTGAATCAAAGATTCCAAAGGAGCCAGCTTCACCGCCAAAGATCTGATTTCAGCCAAGAGCACTGTTGTTGACGGCTGATCAGCAGCAAATGGAGAAGTAGGTGCAGAATGATCAGCGTCTGCTTGTAGAATTTGGACTCCCAATTTCCTACATTTCTGACTACGCCAAGTCGACTTCCGCTCACCAAGTTTGCGATAACCCGCTTCCGTGATCCCAGCGCAGTGATAGTGCAAATCTCGATCACACGCATTGCAATGAGCTCCATCAATAAGAGATTCCAAGCACTGAGGACACTCCTTTGAATCCATTATGAGGGTAGGTAATTTAAGGTACACAGAAGTTTGAGAACCGCTGACCTCTTAATAATGCGAATAGTGGGGGGATGAATGCATCTGCACGCCGCGGTGTTCGTGTGCTAACTGATTTTATTATAGTATATAATACTTAAACAAATAATAAAATTTAACACATACTAAAATTTACCCCGATTTAGGGGTAAATGTCCATTAAGTGACAACACAGGTGGGTAAATTATTTTATCTAATCTCATACTGAAATTTAAAAATAAAAAAAAAACTAAACACAGAATCTTAATGTCAGTCTTTTACGCACAAGACATCAAAATAAATTTAAAAAGTTACCTTTCGATACATCGCTTATATGGACAACTGTATCGAAAAATAACTTTTTCTCCATTTCGACACAGCTTGGGCCCTGGATACAGGTATTTTAAACAGGGGCCCTACCGCCGAAACTGAAGCCGATTCCCACCGAATTTTTTGATTGCAAAAATCAAACTCCAGAATAGATTAGTGGCAATTGTTTTTAATTTAGCTGGCAGAAACCCTGAAGGTTACCGACAAAGCTAAAAATGTTTCTTAATAACTTAAACCTAAGACCTATTTTTGCGGAACAAAATATTCGATGGGAATCGGCTTTAGCTTAGGCGGTAGGCCCCCAGGTTGCAATGTAAATGCATTGCAACGTTGCAAAATTTTTCTATATAATCTGTGAACGCGGCGCCGAGCGGCGCGTCGCGCATGCGCACCACGCATGCTCCACCTGCAAATGGATTTCTAAGTAAGAAATAAACCTGTGAAATTTACTTCATGGTTTTCTTTAAAATATTATTGTCATCTATTTCATGAGATTAGATAAAGTAGTGTATGAAACTGCACATAATTAGGTCTTAAAATACTCGTGTGGTCTATTATCACATTCCCCTTCGGCTCATGTGATAAACTCACACTCGTATTTTAAGAACCCTTATTATGCAACAGTTTCATAAACTACTATTAGAATACCCTTTTAGCGGTTTTATTTTTGATAATTTTGTTGTTGATTGCACGGTATAAAAATGTTTTGTAGAAACACATATACCATCTGTTTACCTTAATAATGCCTTAGCGGCAAAACCGGTCGGTAAAATTAAATATAATTAAGTGGAACAGTACAGGTGTTTTATTATAACATTGTGATTATACATAAACGTTATTTAATAACTAAATAGTAAGTACGACATATTCATTACTCTGTTTTAAAATCTCTTAAAATATGTCTACAACACTAAGAACAATCACGTTACGTACGATATCAAATAAGCTATTTATATCATAGTTGACATAAATCTCTTCTCAGAGCATTAAAATGACATCAACACAAGATATGTGCTTTATCTGACTCATCAGTGATATGATACAAATTTACGTAGGTGTGCAAATTATCCTCTAGTACACATAAGGTCAGAAGTGTTTAAATTCAGTAATAACTAAACTGAGAAATTTCTTATTCTCTTTCCTTCATGGACACATTGTCCATAACGGTATTATAGTAACAGTATTATAGTACAAAACAAAAAAAAAACTGTATAAAAGATATAATATATCTTTTTATATAGATTCGAAACTACAACTACAGTGTAATAGTACTAACGTGCTACAACCCCAAACAGTATCCCCCGATTTTGTTATCATTAGATGTTTTGGATTTCCCCCGTATGGTGGCAAATTTGAAGACGTGTTCACGTCAAAAGTATAAGAACATGCCTTAACACCATGTTCCAGAGATCAGCACATTCTGATAATAAACAAAAAAAAACCCTTCAGCTTAAATTGTTTTAGTA
Organism: Hypsopygia costalis; assembly: GCA_937001555.2. NCBI lineage: Eukaryota > Metazoa > Arthropoda > Insecta > Lepidoptera > Pyralidae > Hypsopygia > Hypsopygia costalis. The sequence continues at coordinate 9,501,215 of OW443343.2, read as the reverse complement.
TAGACATTTTAAGGCATTTTATACGGCATACAAGGTACGAAATAAACTTTACCCAAAGCTGCTCCGATAGAAATACGGTATGGGAATGTATTCAAGAAAAAAGTGAATATTGCCTTAAACAGGATCGGATATTTGTTTCAGTAGGTACAGTCTATATGACAAATTTATTTAATTGACTACAGGAGCACTGACGGACTTAGACTGACTTACTAGGAAAAGTTACTAATTATAATATTTTTACAATTTTCTACCGAATACATCCTCCTCTAGATGATGATAATTATCATGACTTTTGCGAACAAACATAGCGAAATATGAGTCTTAACGTGTGACATTAATTTATGAGCGATCAGGGACCTTACAAAGAATGTAATGTCTACACAAATAACAAAGAGACAGTTCTTATCAAATGATAAAGCAAGCGGTGACTGTTTGGAATTTTCCATCTAATTGCTCATTTTCTTAGCATTAGTACTTAATTTTAGTATGTTATGGAATTAAAATAAATTTGTTTTTCTAGTTAAAAGAAACGTGATGTAAGGTTAGACAATAAACTTCACCCAAACTACGCAAAGGTGTTCCGGAACAAATACAATATAGGATTTTTTATTGTGTGTGTTCATTACTATTATTTTGTGATTCGCATTCGAGTTTTATCTCATTTTCCCTAAGAGTGATCGGTAGAGAATGCTCTTATTAAGTATGCCTTTTGTACCCATATTAGTTATATGGTCAATAAAATTTAAACAAACAAATAAGAGTCTTGAAGAAAAGATTGAGTATTTCCTTAAACAGATTCAAATCTTTGACTCTTTGGTTTGATGGGCCTATTTTTTATACTACGACAGGGGGCCCGACTGATACCATTGTCTATGTAGGTACTCTTGGGATACAAACAGAACATGATTCATACTCCCAATGATACTTAAAATTACATACATTGTAATATTGAGTATCATTGGGAACTAAAAATCTCTATTCTGTGTAATAGCAAACCCCGGCCACTCCATACAAATGTCGCGTCGTTTACTACTAGGTATATAAACAATGACGTCTGTGCAGAGCGTAAATGAGCGTGTGTGCGTGCGGCGCCATACAAACTGTTCGTGATTTGTCTTAGAGGGGAGGTGAGGTCGACACGAGAGAGCGGCAGGGAGTGGCCGTACCGTACGTAGTACTATTACTTATACTGTAGTAATAGTGAGTAGAGAGAGAGATGTGACTTATTACTATGCCATAGAGTTTCCAAATTGCGTAACTATTATTAGATTTGAAAGCTATATGCTCCTGACAGCTCACAAATGTTTTAATTTCGAATGTAATATAAAAATATTTTGCATAGTCAACAAAGCAAAATAGAATGCGAGATTTTAGTTAAATATTTTTTTATGGTAGGGGTAATTCCCAGGTATAAATACTAAAAATCCCCAGCTTTAGGCAGAAGGGGGTTGAAAGGTCCAATTTTTGGGTTTTTCGTAGTCAGCAATTAAAAGATAGAAAAAGTTGTTGCCACTACTCATTTTTCTCATGAACTCGCCTCAGGACATAAGTGAATTTGAGTTGAGGCCGTGGAAACCGTGATAGCTTTCTACTATCACGGGAAACACTTACCCTCAGACCAATAGCCATCATGTTTTCAAAAATTATTTGAATTAATATAAAAGGGTTAAAATATAATGGCTACTTTGAAAATTGTTTTATTTATGAGTTAAGCAAGCAAATCATTCAGTGTACACCACGTACAAGCTTTGATTAATTTAGCACTAGATAGCGCTGTAAATAATTATTTATTATTTATATATTAACTCCAACTTTTATTTAATACTACGTCGGGTTTAGGGTTGCCAGATGGTCGGGAATCGTCTGGATTCTCCCTACATTTTATTTGATGTTCAAACTCCCGACAAATAACAAAATCTCCCTACAAATATCCGTATCTTATCAGTATATTTTACCGCAATAATAATTTGAAAATCGCACACGCGGTTTCGGACCTCGGGCGGCTCGTAGCGGATGTAAAATTTTGACTCATAGATTTTCATTTGTCTAGAAACAACAACAACTCCAAAATCCCGACATTTTGAAATGTTATCCAGATTTTTCGATCTAGCAATCCTAATCGGGTTGCAGACAAGCATACGGCACGAAAAAAGAAAGAGGTTACCATAGCCTTATACAAGCTCATAATGTGAAATATCGCTGGCGCGCCACTACCACCACTGCCAACGCAACAAGTCCTTCCTTCTTATTAGAATAATAAATGAAAATAATACAATATTAATCTTTTACCATAGTGACAAAGTAATTCCCTCAGATATAATGACCCCAGTGGGAAACTGCACACAAACAGGCAGAATTTTATTAGTGTAGTGGCAGGACTTGCTACCGCACAGTCAAACAAAATTTTAGGGTTCCGTACCTCCAAAGAAAGAAAAACGGAACCCTTATAAGATTACTTCGCTTTCCGCCCGTGTCAGTCCGTCTGTCAAGATATTTTTTCTTAGTAACGCGTGGATGTATCAAGGTGAAATTAATGTTACATACTCAGGTGTGCAATCTCTTGAAGCAGTGAAAAAATCAAGCTTCTACATTAACGCAATTATTAGATACGGCTATTTATATCGCATATTTTGACATTCGCAAAGGGAATCAAAACCTATAGGGTAGGTACTTCGCGTTGACCTAGAATCATAAAATTAGGCAAGAAGCAATGTCATGTAGCACAAGTAAAGAAAGACAATAATATAATTATTAGCATAATAGCGACGTGTAATTTATAAATTGTAAGAATATTGTAAGATAGAAATAGAAAATTGTTAATAAAAGGTACGGACCCCGGGTTTGTAGATTGTAATATCAATCAATAAAAAAAAAGTAAAGAAAAAAATCCGAAACCCGTAAATCTGTAGGTATTTATTTCAAAATTTCTTTTTCTTTTTTTTTTTTGGTGTATGTAGCTACACATTTTTTTTGCCTAACACGGAACCCTCGTTGCGCAAGTTCGACTCGTACTTGACCGGCTATTTTATAAATTCTAAACAAAAACATTTTACGATACAATATTTTGTTAATAAAAAGTAAGTTCCACTAATGCCACATTTATTCCAATCAAATATTTAATATTTACCATAATAAACAGCCAATGTTTACAGGCAAAATATTCTAAGACTCGACAAATTAATTTATACGACCGCTTCAATTGAGCTGATAAATAGAACCAATATGGCAACATTATGATTAGTTTAGTGTATCTACGGATGTGTACACAAAGGCGTGGATGTATGAATAGCTAAGCTGTGTCTACCTCCTAATATTTTATATAAGGGCATTAGTATACATTAATTGAATAAAAAAAAATAGTTTTCAAACCAATTTGAATACGAAAATGATGTATTTTTACATAATTTCCTTACCCAACGTTTTGAATATAGGAATTTTGGGGTGTAGTGGTTCATCAACATCTTTGAACCAGAACCAACCTCACCTGCATGTGGTGCACCCTGCTGACAGACAAACGCGGCTCTGGCAAAAAGAGAGGTAGCATAGCGTATTTTTAAGCAGCTCGACTGGTGAAGTACCTTCACCTCACAGACGTACCGCAGGAAAGAAGAGTGAGGTGACCAGAAAGAAAGGAAGTAGTTTAGGCTGGCAACAGAACGGCGACCCCTTGGTGTTGTTGATCTCCATGGGCGCTGGAGAATGCTTTCCATCATATATTTTTTATATGAAAGGGGGGGCAAGCGAGAAAAAAAAACTCAGAAAGATTGAAGAGAAGGCCATGTTAGGAATTTTTGTGTAAGATTTTGGATTTAAATGTTATATATAAATAAATATTTTTCTGGACAATTTACACAGAGATCTAGTCCCAAATTAATCGCAAAGCTTGTGTTATGGGTAATAGACAACTGATAATTCTACTTAAATACATTTTTTTTTTTTGTAAATACAAACTTATAATACAGAGAAAACACCCAGACCAAGACAAACAGACATATTCATGCACACAAATGATTGTCTTGTGCGGAAATCGAACCCGCGACCTCGGAGTCAAAGTGGCCATGGCTAACCATTCGACCACCGAGGTCGTCGAAATAAGCACTATTTTTATATACCACTAAGGTGGCATACATGCAAGTGGCTCGCCTGACACCAGGGGTTTCTCACGCGCTTTCCCGACCTTTTAAAAATCTCTTCTCCCTCTTTTTAAAGAACCCCATGCTGTAGTCTCCTGAGAAAACCTCGACAGGCAGTTCATTCCACAGCTTGACAGTGCTTGAGAGAAACATCTCTGGAACCACAGCCCATGACTACCTCGGCTCTAGTGTGTGAGGATGTAATAATATTTCGTTATTTGTAAGAAATATCATGTTAATATTATTCCGTTAACACTAATGTAATGTGGAAAATTTTATATTTTAAACATTTATATAGAAGCAGTTACAATTTGCTGAGGTTTAGTAATTTTACTTGGCGTTATGTGTATTTTAACACATACTTCAATGGTATAAAGAATTCTCGTAATTTAAATTTAGTCAAAATTTTGTTTCATCCAGTCTCGATCTCCGAAATGTCACATTTGGTATTCTCGTATCATAATAAGAAACTCTAAAATTGTATTAAAGTGTGAATAGATCGAAATACGCGTGAAAATTAAACTAACTAAGATTGCAAACCAATCTTAGTTAGTTTAATTTTATTTAATAAAACACAACAATAAAATTTGATACTAGTTAACGAAAGAATACAATTATACAATTTTCAGTCAATTCGTAATTCAGTCTCGATTCGGTCACTTTTAATTCTGCGATGTGAAATAATTAAGAGAATTGGCCCTCAGGATCTGCATTCTCCAAGATGCCCCAGCTCGAGGTTGGATGCAATGAAGTAACGTAATAGGGATACCTCATTACCTATCAATTTAATGTCCAAGTATTCCATATATATATATATATATGTGTATGTGTATATGTAGTATATGTGAATATTTATTTATATAATTTAGCATGTATATAAGTATTTGTAATTTATTATTCATAGTAATGAATAGTATTATTATCTGAGCTGCACCACCTACCATTATTTCAGATTACTCTCTCCTCTACCCTAAGGTTGTCTGGAAGAGATCGCTCGACGATAAGACCGCCTTTGTACAAATACTTAATGTTTTTCTCTGTATGTTTTTTTCTTTCCTTTTGGTGCAATAAAGTATATTGTATTGTATTGTATGTTCAGCAATGTAGAAAGATGTTTATACCACTACGGAGGCAAATAATAGTTTTCCTTATACTGCTCTACCACGATTCTACCGATCTAAAAATCGTCATAAATACAAAGGAATTTACGTAGAAACAACAATATTGTTACAACACGATTCGTTGAACAAATATACATATTATTTTACACGTAAATCATTGCTGACTGACAACTAAGTGTATTTATACATGCTATAATATGGGCCATGGCATGTAATTTTCCACGCCGGCCCGTCCTCGGCAAGATGGCGGTCTCGCTAACGATTTCAGCAAACACAATTATTGAAAGTCGCACGTCCAGTACAGTGTTTGATCTTGCTTATTGGCCAACACGCCGATTAAAGTTGCCATTCAAAATAATGGTTGTCAGTCAACGAAATTGGGGAAATCGGAACAAAGTGAATGTTTTATTTGTGAAGAATTCAATTTGGAAACAATTGTTTACCGCTGTCTATGAATACCTGTAATGCCAAGGGAGTCACAGAATGATCAATAACAAAGAGAACAATAACACTTAAAAAAATTAAAAGTTGCAAAAGTCTTATCGTTTTTTGTTAGCACGCACGTTACGGCACACTGTAGCATTTGGCGGTATTCAGAAAGAAAGCTGGCAGCCTGCGCCGATCTATCAACGCTTATCTGAACCTGGGGCCCTACTCTTCGGCGGTAGCCGGCTGAAGCCGATTACAATCGGGTTTTTTGATTCCAAAAATTGGTCTTAAGTTAAAGTTATTGACAAACATCTTCAGCTTAGTCGGTAGAGGTCTAGAGATTCTACCAAGTGAGCTGAACATAATTGCCAACAATGCAAGCAGTAGATGCATTTTCGCATTCCAAAAATCCGATGGTAATCGGCTTCAGCTTTAGCGGTAGGGCCTCCGGTCTGCGCGGGTAATCGACGCAGGGAGTAGTGCCGAGTAGAAACTCGGCACTAGTCCGTCTGGCGCTGGCTAGGCACATTGTAGGAATAGAAATACCTACAATGCGCCTTGCCTGCACCAATAAGCGCCGAATGCCGTCTGCGACCAACAAGCGTTGGTTGATCCGCGCAGGCTACCTGTTCTGAATACGGCCTTACATAGTTCTCATGATTGAAAGATGTGATTGCAATAGTTCAAGTACCGTCTTTAGTTTACGTGTATGTAATATTATATCATAATATAGGTATTTGGAAAACTTCACGTTATACAAATACAAAGGGTGACTGGACATTTACTGTTATCGCATTGGCTGAATCGAGTAAAAACTTCGAAAACATTTTTCAAGAATAAAAGAAACGTTTTAAGGAAGTTCCACTCGTAAATTAACACTAACAGAGGCGAGTGTATGACATTTGGGCACACTCGAGTACTTACAGTCGGGATCAATTACAGATGTATCGCTAAATAAATACGCGTTAGCTCCGGCATATGAATCTGACGGACACCAATTGAAAAGTCAAACAAGCGACTTGCGCTTTTGAAGAACGTGCCGCGTTTGGACAGCTTGAATAGCGAGCGTACTGGTATGGTTATTGTCCGTTGTAATACATCTGCTAACATAAACGTGCATGTTTCTTAGGTAGTTTATTTATGAGTTCGTATCCAGCGTGGGTATAAGCAAAATATTAGAACAACGGTTTTTATGCCTGTCGAACGTTCATCATCAACATCATCAGACTGTATCTACCCACTACTGGATATATGCCTACTCCAATGCACCAAATGCTATCCTTCGCCTTCCGCATTCAGCCCTTTCCAGCCGCTTTCTTAAGGTTATTGGACCATCTAGAAGGAGGGCGTCATACTCGCGGCCTCCACTATAACCTTCCTGTCCCAACTACCACCACTTACTCGCCGAAGTGACCGACCTATTGCCACTTTAGGTTAAAACTCTGAAGGCTCTGTCGATACTTTTGGTTCTACGTCGAATTTCTTCGTTCCGGATTCGAACCCTCAAAGAAACTCTGAGCATTGCCCTCTCCATAGCTCCCTGCGCGACCTGTAGCCTGTGGACCAGATCGATGGTCCGTGTCCAAGTCTCTGCACCATATAGGCCATTGCAATGAGGACGCACTGGTTGAAGACTTTAGTCTTACAAAAATATTTGTTACAATCAAACAAATATTTTTGAAAGAAATATCACTAGCCACAAACACCGCTAGTTTTCTTAAAAATCACATTGACAAGTTGATGTCAAAAATAACGCGTTAGTGAGAAGTACAAGTGAACGAGGCTCCAGTCAGTAAGGACACAAGAGGGTCAAATTACTGTGGAGTCGATAATTTGTGCAATATCGGGCCTCGGCAGGCTCATTAGGATCATGTAATAAGTCACATTCCATAGAAAATAATACCTTTATATTTGTAATTTCTTCAAATAATAAATTTTAAACCCCTAGTACAAAGAGGAGTATTTTATATAAGTTGCAGGAGTATTTTATATGCGTGGAATGCCACCATCATCGTCATCATTTTAACCAAAGAACGTCTATTACTGAATAAAATAGACTGATTTAATTCGATGCAGAACCGAAGTGATAGACATAGCTCTCAGAGTCAGCGAGTTGAAGTGGCAGTGGCCTGGCCACATCTGCCGAGTCAGCGATGACAGATGGTGGAGGAAAACCCTAGAGTGGAGTCCACGTATTGGACGACGAAGCGTAGGACGCCCCCTCTCTAGATGGAGCGACGATCTCAAAAAAGTGGCTGGTAGCGGTTGGATGCGGAAAGCGGAGGATCGCATCTGGTGGAAAGCATTGGGTAAGGCCTATATCCAGCAGTGGGTAGATACAGACCGATAATGATGATGATATAATAAAAGCAAGTATCAGTTTCGGATGGTGTAACGACTAGTAAAATTATATGGTACTACATTGCTTGGTAGATTTAGCATGCGGGTATTTCCCGCAAGCCTAAAATTACTCCGTTTTGTACTATGACATGCAAAAAATATATAGACACACTCCCACATTTCGATTCTAGTCTGCCGTATGGTTTCCGGCAGACTAGAATAGAAGCACTCCGTCTCTTCCCGTGGATGTCGTACAAGTCGACTAAGGGAAATACATTATCAAACTTCGATCAGGCATCCCCAACCCGTCTGGCCAGTGTAGACCAAATCCTCCTTCTGTCTGAGACGGATGAGAGAGGGTCGTGCTCCTGTAGTGGAGACTAAAATGACCTGATGATGATGATGATGACATACGGGTGTCAGGGGGCCTACCGCCGAAGCTGAAGCCGATTACCATCTAATATTTCAGCTTTTGGGGTGTAAGTAGCTCATCAACATCTTTCGAGCTAAAGCCAACCTCACCTACACGTGGTGCACCCTGCCGACCAGCTAACGAGGCGATGGCGAAAGAGAGGTAGGACACAGTGAAGGATCACACTGTGCTTCTCTTTTACTTGTCAGATGGGGGAGGGGCATAGTGTGGTCTTTCGCTCCAGGCTTGGCCAGCATCCAACTAGGGAAGTACCTCCACCTGGCAAAAAACCGCAGCCATAATGGCTATGCCGTGTTCCTGCGAGTTAGCTAGGTCACCAGGGCTGTTTTAGAGGAGTTGTATGCTGACGGCAGAGGGACCAGCGGCTGTCGAACCGCCGCTAGCGGTGTAGGCGCGGCGTGTTGGCGCGGCGGTCAGGGAGACCCGGTGAAACGGCTGTCCGCTGGCCGCCCGCAGGTTAGTAGGGTTCCCGAACCCGGGGATCACCTAATCTCCGCCCCGGGAGGCTGAACCGCCAACTTGTGAAAAGTCCCTGTTGTAGTAGTCGTGCCGGAGGAGGAGACCGGAGTGGACCCAGCTGCTGCAGCAGGGGGGGACCGGGGGCCCTTCCGCCCGCCGCGCTAGCAAACCGCACTACCTGCACTGTGCTGCGGGGGTAGACACCGCGCTTTTCTTGTCCCTCGCGCCGTCAGTGAAATAACTTCTCTCAAAATCCTCTTACCCCCTTTTAATGGCCAGGAACAAAAAAAAGAAGGTTTTTTCAGCGGCGTCCTCATCCACATTCGACGTGGACTTTTGTAACGTCAGAGGACTTCACACAAACATAAATGCAGTTCACCAGCACCTCGAAACTGCAAAGCCGACCCTCCTTTTTTAACGGAGACGCAAATATCTTGCCCGGCCGATACTTCTTACTTATTATACCCCGGGTACAAACTTGAACATTCTTTTGTACGTCGAGCCGGGGTATGTATGTACGTCCGGGACGATATTTGCTGTCGACGTCTTCACGGCCTTGAATACAGGGACCTGTCAGTGTTGTGGGTACGCGTGGATCAGGGCGGCCGCACCCGTATCTACGCGTGCCTTTACAGGTCTCATAGCGGTGATGCAGACACAACTCGGTTGATCGAGCACCTGCAATTGGCGACTGACAAAGTCATTGAGAAGTACCCCTCCGCAGAGTTAGTGATTTTGGGAGACTTCAATGCCCACCATGCCGAGTGGCTCAGCTCTCGGTCCACTGACTTCGCGGGGAGGTCTGTTCATGATTTTGCTCTGGCCTATGGTCTCTCACAGCTGGTGCATTCTCCAACGAGAATACCAGATATAGAGGACCATACTAGCTCTCTACTGGACCTTCTGCTGACCACACATCCGGATGGGTATACAGTCTCGGTGGATGCGCCTCTTGGCTCGTCGGACCACTGCCTCATCCGGACCCAAGTGCCATATGCAAGCCCTGACCCACCCCGGTATACCGGATGGCGTCGTATGTGGCACTATAAGTCAGCAGACTGGGATGGACTGCGTGAATTTTACGCATCGTACCCGTGGAGGCGGCTTTGTTTCGGGTCGGAAAATATAGACACCTGTGCATCTGATGTAGCGGAGACGATTTTGGCTGGGATGGAATTATTTATTCCAAACCGGCGGGTGGCTACTTCAGGTGCTAAGAAGCGGCCGTGGTTTAATCGGTCTTGCAGAGAAGCTAAATTTCGCAAGCAAGCTGCATATGAGGCTTGGACCACGGCTCGTATTAATGGAGATCCTGGTGTTTCCGACTTGAAACGGGAGTTCAATGCTGCCTCGAGGTTCAGTAAGAGAGTAATTGCCAGGGCAAAGTTTAAGTTCATCGGCAGGATTGGTGAGCGCCTAGCTAAGCACCCATCTGGGAGCCGTGCTTTTTGGTCGCTTGCTAAGGCTACCGAGGGCAACTTTTGTCAGTCGTCCTTTCCACCACTCCGAAAACCGGATGGTAGTCTGGCCCACAGTGCAAAGGAGAAAGCCGATCTATTGGGGAATCTCTTTGCCTCAAACTCGACTTTGAACGACGGGGACGCCGCACCGCCATCCATCCCGCGGTGTGGTAATTCCATGCCGGAAATCTCATTTACTCAACGAGATGTTCGGCGGGCATTGCTATCCCTTGACGTTCATAAGTCGAGTGGGCCAGATGGCATTCCGGCAGTGGTGTTAAAGCTGTGTGCTCCTGAGTTGTGTCTGTTCTTACGCGCCTTTTCGCGCTCTCTTATTCCACCGGGCAGGTACCGTCGTCGTGGAAGACTGCGAACGTGCACCCTGTGCCCAAAAAGGGTGACAGATCAGACCCATCGAATTACAGGCCTATCGCTGTTACCTCCCTTCTCTCCAAGGTAATGGAGCGCGTCATTAACAACCGGCTCCTGAAATACCTAGAAGAGCACGACTTAATCAGCGACCATCAATACGGCTTTCGCCATGGTCACTCGACTGGTGATCTTCTAGTGTATCTTACACATCGCTGGTCTTCAGCCGTGGAGAGTCAAGGTGAGGCATTAGCTGTCAGTCTTGATATGGCGAAGGCGTTCGATCGGGTCTGGCACCGTGGTCTTCTTTCGAAGTTGCCTGCATACGGTGTACCAGAGGGTTTATGCGAATGGGTCGCTAGCTTCTTGTCCTGCAGAAGCATTAGAGCCGTTGTGGATGGCAGTTGCTCCGATAGCATGGACATTAATACTGGCGTCCCGCAAGGCTCGGTATTGTCCCCGACGCTGTTTTTGCTGCATATCAATGATATGTTGTCCATTGACAGCATTCATTGCTATGCTGACGACAGCACCGGGGATGCTTATTATACGGGCCGCGCTAATATTCCCCGCTCTCTGGTGGAGGAGAGCCGCGAACAGCTTGTGTCGAAGATCGAGAGCACACTGAATAGTGTGTCCGATTGGGGGCGAAAGAACCTGGTTCATTTCAATCCCACTAAGACACAAGTCTGCGCGTTCACCGCTAAGAAAACCCCTTTTGCTGTGGCTCCTCAATTCCTAAACACACCCCTTACCATCGCCAAAAACATTGGGATTCTTGGAGTTGAAATCTCCAGCGATGTCCAGTTTCGTTGTCACCTGGAGGGGAAGGTCAAGCTGGCGTCGAAGAAACTAGGTGTGCTCAACAGGGCGAAGCAGTACTTCAATCCGCGGCAGAGACTTATGCTTTACAAAGCTCAAGTACGGCCGCATATGGAGTACTGTTGCCATCTATGGGCGGGAGCGCCTAGATACCAGCTTGCACCTTGTGACTCGATTCAAAGGCGCGCTGTGAGGATTGTCGACGATCCCAAACTAACAGACGGTTTAGAACCGTTAAGTCTGAGAAGAGATTTTGCGTCCCTTTGTGTGTTCTACCGTCTGTACAATGGGGTGTGTTCAGAGGAGTTGTTTGATATGATGCCAACGGCCTCCTGCTACTGTCGCACCGCTCGCCATCGACAGGGAATTCATCCTCACACATTGGAGCCTAAGTGGTCACGTACTGTGCGGTTCCAGAGAAGTTTTCTCCCGCGTACTGTCAAGCTGTGGAATGAACTGCCTGTCGAGGTTTTCTCAGGGGACTACAGCATGGGGTTCTTCAAAAAAGGCGTGAAGAGGTTTTTACAGGGTCGGCAACGCGAGTGTGATGCCTCTGGTGTTACAGGCGTTCATAGGCTACGGTAACTGCTTTCCACGACGAGTAGACGAGCCTGGTGGTGGAATTGTTAGTAATGGCCATTCTATTCTAGTCTGCCGGAAACCACACGGCCATGTATGGTTTGGAGTGATTGTAAAGACATTTCACGTAAAAATCTTCTTGTATCTATAGCTGGCTATGAAAAATTACGATTGTGAGTAAAGAGGAAATGATGTACCTTATGTACATAAAGATGAACCATATCCGTATCTCCGTGGATGAAAAACCTATGACTTCATATTTAAAAGAAAAAAATTGTTTACATTTCTCAATAGGAAAATCGTTTTATATACAAATGAACCTGGTGTTAATCTCATTTTCCTCTGCCACTGACAAAACAAACAGACACACGTCATTCCTATACATACATAGAGATTATCAGTTTCAGACATTACACATATACAAGTGCCGTGTGAGACCGAAAGCGGCTCAAATAAATATTATGTTTATATATTGATAGAGCGGAGCGTTCACCAAACATTGTACGGTGCCAATATTAACTCTAGTTATCTTGTTGGTGAACTGCCAAGGTCACGGTCAAGGTCACATTTGCACTGTCAATATTGAAATATTTTCGAAATGACAGTGTTGAGTAAAATAATATTTAGCGTAGTTATATAGACTAAGGAGATTGGAGCGCCAGCCAAATGGAGCACGCGAGTTAAACGACGTCGAGCGTAGGCTATATGAATTTGTTTCTTAGTTCAGTGCCTCAGGGGGCGTTCAAGTATTAGGTAACGCAATTTTTAAAGATTTTTGGATTTTACGTTACGTAACATCCAAGTGACCATTATTATCTTAAATTCACAAGTTATGTTGCGAAAACAGCACCGGAAAGTCGCTAAAATTCGTTGACATATTTTGGCACAGTTGCGCTGGAGAGTCCGCATCAGTCAGTAAAACCTAAACGAAAAAGGTTGCCAGTTTAAGTAATTTTAATTCCGTAGTTTTTTATTTCAGTAAAAATACAATGTTACGTAACGCGTTGTTTGAACCCCTCCCGCCCCTGAAACGCATCGTAACGTTTTACAAGACCCCCCCCCCCTCCTTTCAAATTGCGTTACGTAATACTTGAACACATCATCATTTGTAAGTCAGCAGGTTGGACCACGTGCAGGTGAAGCCTTGGTTCAAAAAGGATGATGAACCAATACACCCCCAATAAATGTTGCATTCTTGCGTAGTACTTATACTGTCGTACGTCGTCGTCAACCCTTATTCATCCTACTGCTGGGATACGGGTCTCCCCTCGATCGAAGGTATTTAGAGCATACTCCACCACGCTGCTCAACTGCGGGTTGGCGGAGGTCAGTATTTTTATGCCGTCTAAAGGCAACACGCGGGTTGACGGTTTAACATGCCCTCCGAAGGACGGAGGAGCTCGAGATAAATAAACCCATCCAGACAGGCAACAACGCAACGAGCGACGCCATCGAGCTCCTCGAAATGACAGTGTTGACAGGAAGGAGTTTCTGCGCTGGCAGCGGAAGTGGCGGCGCGCGAGCAGTAATTTATGTTGTGTGCGTTAATATACAAACTATTTTTTTTTCTTAATAATTATAGTATTTACTAAGCTAAAACGAAGCACCCTCTTTTGCGTTTACGCAAACGAGGAAATTTAAAATATAAACAGAAATTATACTATATTTATATTATATGTATATTGCTACTTTTATAAATTAGCCTTTATAGTATTTTTCTAAATAAGTAAATACATATTTTACAGTGCTGAAATTTTCCATACATTGTATATCGACGAAAATGCAATAATTTATGGATTAAACCATAATCTGCAGCAGAGACGGTATTTGTATTAACTAATCTTAATTTCATTCCAGGCATTTTACAGCTATTTAATTATGTTTAATTTAATATAAAACTGATGTTTCTAAAAGTTAAAATAGTATTGTATCTGTAAAGTTCTGAACAACTGGCAAAAATGGGTGATCCCAAAATATAACACTTGACAATCTTGAGTGTTATTCTATCGCACCCTTTATTTTCTTTGCAATAGAGATCGAAAGTTTCTGCAATTATTAGCAAAAATATAGAAAAAAATAATATTGTTTGTAGTGTAGGCAACGCCTATGAGATTACTTGGATACCGTGAATACGGCTAGCAGTAGGTACTAAATGAAACCCCGGCCACTCTATACAAATCTCGAGTCGTATACTAACTACTACATAAACAATGGCGTCTGTGCAGAGCGTGAATGAGCGAGTGTGCGTGCGGCGCCATACAATCTGTTCCAGTGGCCCCTATCGGCGAAAAAATTTTTAGATTGCGAAAATCTAACTAACAAACAAACAAACAGTAACTGAAATGGAATATCTATTTTTCGAATCAAAATATTCGATGGCAATCGGCTTCAGCTTCGGCGGTAGGACCCCAGCACCACGCAGACTTCACCTCATCCTCCACCTCCACCTCACAGAATACCGCAGCCAAATAACGGCTCCCTTGAGAGCTGTTGTGTTCCTGCGAGTGAGTGAGGTCACCAGGAAGGAAGGAGATGCTGCGTTGGCAGCGGGGGTGGTGGCGCGCGAGCGATATTTATGTTGCGAGCGATAATATGGCTACGGTAACCGCTTCACATCAGGCGGGCCGTATGCTTGTCTGCCACCCGACGTAGTATAAAAAAAAAAAAAAAAAAAAGATTTGTCTCAGCGGCGAGGTGAGGTCAATACGAGAGAGCGGCAGGGAGTGGCCATATTGTACGTAGTACTATTACTTATACTTGACTAAATAATTACTTTTGGGGTGTAGTGATTCATCAACATCTTTGAACCAAAGCCAACTTCACCTGCACGCGGTGCACCCTGCTGACTGACAAACGAAGCTCTGGCGAAAAGAGAGGTAGGGAGCGCAATTGTAAGCTACCCGACTGGCGAATGTACCTCCACCTCACAGAATACCGCAGCCAAATAACAATTCCCTTGAGGGTTGTTGTGTTCCTGCGAGTGAGTGAGGTCACCAGAAAGGAAGGAAATGCTGCGTTGGCAGCGGGGGTAGCGGCGCGCGAGCGATATTTTATGTTGCGAGCGTTAATATGGCTACGGCAATCGCTCCACATCAGGCGGGCCGTATGCATGTCTGCCACCCGACGTAAAATAAAAAAAAATAAAAAAAATATCGTCCAAGCCTGATGTCACCTGATGGTAAGTACATACATCGTCAATCGTGCGAAGCCTGCTATTTCTAAATGATCACAAAGCAAAACCTGCTTTCACTCCGCCTAAAGTTGGTCCTACAATATGGCGGCCACACCAATACCGGCCTGATCTAGATATACAGAGGTCTATCAAAAGAAATTGGTAAAAAAATAGCCCAACTGGACAAGAGGAATGTGACTGACATTTTCTCTTATAACTTAATGGGTAGTACATTTTTTCCACTCAGGGCTGTGCTCAGGGTACTACGAGCCCGGTGGTCGAATAGCCAGCAATGTCCACTTTGACTCCGGGGTAGCGGGTTCGATCCCCGCACAAGACAAATATTTGTGTGCATGGACATTTCTGTTTGTCTTTATCTGTATTATATGTATGTACTTTTAAAAAAAATGTATCTGGGTATAATATCAGTTATCTATCCCATAGTACAAGCTTTGCTTAGTTTGGGATTAGTTGTTTAATGGAGTGTGTAATTGTCATATAATTATTATTTTAATTATATGATCCGTCAGATTTGAAGCGGTTACCGTAGACAATAGACGTTTACAGCACAAGAATACAATAGCAATAGATACTCTATTGCTCAAGCTGGAACACCGCTATATATATCACAGCACTCTACATTATGCAAGCGGAGATTTCTCGTCTCGTCTCGACTTCGGTCATATAGCTCGAAAAGAACCTAACAATTTAGGAAAACGTATAAATAAAAAATAAATAAATAAATAAAAATCATTTATTTCAGACTAAACATGTTTACAACTAATAATAAACATAAGTCCATAGATAAATACCTTAAAACTAACATACAGTATAGTAAGTAGTTACTAGATATCCCTTGATATTGGAATGCTGCATCGCGTGGTTTCTTTGAACATGTCAGTCCACCTGGTACTCTTCCCCTTTCATTCTAAACAAGGTGCAAGTCGTAAGACCTGGAGGAAACTCACGACCCTCAATCACGAGGAATCGACGAAGAAAAATAATTTCTTTTTGATGTAATAACGTCTTATAAATCGGTGATCGCCGGCTGCACGCACGAAAAAGCGTGACTCATGGTCACGTTCCGCCTGAGCCAAGCGTGCAAGCGAGAGCGCAGAACAAGCAATAGACAGGCACGATCGGCCTATTTATTACGCGAGGCGACTTTACAGACAACCATTTTTAATATGAGTAGGTAAACGAGAATATGGGTCACCTAATGGAAAGCAATCACCACCGCCCATGGAGATCAGCAACACCAAGGATCGCCGATCGGTTGCCAGTATATCCTTTTCTTTTTATGAAAAAATAAACAAATTAAAAAAAAACAATATTCCCTACTGTGTACAATATTGACAATATGTGTATTTAATTTATCAAGGCAAACGCCATGGATTACGCTGGCGTTACCAAATATTTTGTGTGCAAGCCCGCCTGTGTGCTGTGTACATATTATGTGTGTTCATGTGTTGTTCTGTGTGTAGAGCACATATTTAGCTGGGCCCAACACAGGGCCCTTGGCCGAGGATGCGACGTATTGAGAAATATTAGCTTTGATTTGTATCAAATAACATTAACGTATCTTAAACAAATGTTAGTAATTTACGAGTATTACTCAGTAATTAAAGTATCAGGAAAAAAGTATTATCTAAGTCAAATATATTAAAATTTTGTGTAAATCATGTTATAATTGAAAACAATATTAATTTGTAACAATACACTATACATACAATAAACATGACACTTAGGTGAGAATTGTTCGAAAAATGTTTTTTTTTTTTTTTGCAAATTTATGATAGCCATATGATATAAATTTATGATAGCATATAAATTTACACTAAGTACTATTTACATATTTCCTAATAAAAATAAAAATCTACCATAAAAAACAAACGTATTACAAATATAATATTTGTGTATGTAAGTACCTACCATTTTTCTTATTAATAATGTTGATATCATACCTTCACAAACTATTTATCTTTGTTTGTTTTAATATATAAATACGTAGATATATTGTAATTAAAGTATCATTAAATACATAGTCTATATTAATGTTTTTTCAATATATAAAAAGCAAATAATGAAGTGTACTTATATTAACTAAATAAAAATATTTGTCTACAAGCTGACGGCTAAATAGAGCTAAATGAAACAAATAAAACAAATACCTACATAGTAATATATTAAGGAAAAAGAAGAGATAAATCTATTGTAATATATGTTGTTTCAGTGGCATAAAAAAAAAATTTAATTTTTGTATGTTTTTGTTTTCTTTGTAATGGATAAACTCAAAACCTACTAAACCGATTTTAAAAATTCTTCCGCTTATAGCAAGCTACATGATCAGCACAGCAAGTAACAAAGACTGCATTGTAGGTATTGTTCTCATGCGAAGCCGGGGCATTTTGCTAGTGGTAATATCAAATAAAATAATTACTATCAACATTTTAATATCTAATTCGATAATACCTACAAGTAATGAAATCCCAATGTCCTCATTAACACAAAAGTACATTAGGAGAGACCTTTGTAAAACAGGTCTCGGGGAAAACAAACTCTTGCGCAGTTGCGCGGCCGCTCGGCAAACAATATGGCGACGATAAGCGGCCATCTTGCCGCTGGATCGAGGTTACGACGTACTGTAAATTCAAATTATGATTTTATTGCTCTCTCGTTAATGTTAGTCACCGGGTAGTTATTTAAATGAGGGAGATAAAATAGTGATCACTCATTGTGACGAGTTTTTAGATAAAAGTCGCATGATACATTTTCGTTGTAAATGTTTCGTGGAGTTTTCAGTAATATGTTTTTCTTTAAAAAAAATTACCCCGGAACTGCAATGGATATAATTGAAAAGAGAAGTTAGTGCGTGTATTAACTTATTATATTTGTGTAAACATATAGAAATATTGTAAAAAGACAATATTAAATGATACTTATAAGTTTCGAGTATTTTTATTAATTTATTCATTATTAATTTTTATTTATCCATATGAAAATATTAAACAAGGATTTCTTCTGTATACTAATATACCTGTCACGAGAATCTCGGAAACGTCTATAACGATTTCGATGAAACTAATATATAGGCTTTTACTATTAGGTGCACGAACTATCTGACCTGAATTGGGACGAAAAAAAAAAACAAGCTATATAGCAAATCTGTAAAAAAAACTCGCCCAAGGGCGCCTAAGCTGAAGCCAAATTACGATCGGATTTTTTATTTGCGAAATATTGATTTCGCAAATCATATTAAGCTTAGCAGGTAGGAACGTATGCGCGCTACCGATTTAACTGAAGACGATTATCACAAAATTAAACAGAAGTCCGATTTCCGCAATCAAGAAAACAAAGATGGGATCAGCTTCAGCATAGGCGGTAGGCTCCTTCGTAATAAACAATGATGTATCACAGGATGTATCCTGTCAATCATTTAGTATTTAACTTCTAGGCAATTATTTCGTAGTTTCCAAACCTCTCTGCATATCGTATACCGCATATACTTTGTGAAACTGTGATTTCACAAAGCAAACATCTACAATTAGTATTCAACAGAGATAAAACTGTTGTCTTTAGTAGAAAAACAGGCTAATCCCGAGGAGTGCGACGACGAACAAATTTGCTGTATCAACAATCAACCGGCACCTAACATCGGTACGTATGCCTAAGGGAACGTCCACACTTCGCGATTAGGCTCTACTCTCTACGTTTATTCCCAGAAGACTGCAGCACAGAGTTAAGACAAGACAGGCATAATGGTTTTATGGGGTCCTGCAACTCGTGTGTGCATGCACCATAGGCTGAGATGACTTACCGCTTTAGTGGTAGAAAGTAAATAAATAAAATAATGGCTCTACCTTAGTCCCTTATAAAAATACAGCGATTAAGACTGAGTTTTTTAATAACATTCTAATAATGGTAGTCTATGCACTTGAATCTTCTTACACTCAGATCCTGTTCAGATACTACACTGTATATGAAATATTGGGCTTTTTCCTGCATTAATCAATTTATAATAAAATTTACCTGTACAGTAAATGACAACAGTATGCAGAATGATATCCCTCATCTCGGTATTTTTGAGAGTTAATGCTATAAAAGGGAATACTAAGAATCTAAATTTCTGCATAGAATGGAATTTTATGTACTTTTACATTCACCAAATAATTTTAAAATCAATCTGTGTATACTACCACACTAGATTGCGCAGGGGTAGGCAGACTGAAAAGAGCGCCAAACTCAAAAACAGTTGCATAATAATAAAGTTGCGCTTGACAAGGAAAATTCGGTACCTAGTTGTATTATTATTACATAATAGTTTAAATAATAGTAATCTCATTTCCACCATTGATAGTGCTAGCATAAAACATATTAATCGCTCGCGGTAATAGCATATGTTGCGGGTGAAAATTTCAGCACGAATGCGTTAAATGTGGACGCACCGTAACGGATAGTCACCCACCGCTTACACTGCAAATATTTCAACAAAGATACAGGGGCGCTCAACTCGCCTTAACTATTCGAGTATACATTGGGCTTTATATGAGAGTGAATAATAGTCTTAATGATGCATTTTAATTGTTATTACAATGACGCATATGTAACGCAAATACTAAGTACAAAGTATTTGTGTCAGATTACATTAAAATATGTAAAGGCGAATTATTGTGCTATTAAACTGTTATAATGAATATAACAGTTTAATATCACAATAATTAGTTAACTTATTTATATGTGACGAGTGACCCACTCAATTTTCCTGATATATTCTGCTGTTCTAAATGGAGACAAATCCATCAAATCAAAGATCAAAAAATTGGTCCAACAGCTATGAGTATAACATTGTGACGTCACATGCGCTCGGGTTTAAAAAATATTTACAATTCTATATAACTTTATAGCGAAAAAAAATAAATCTGAAAATAGATTTGTTATAAAACTTATATGTTTATGTTACCATTTATTACAAAAAAAAAAATATTTTAATAAGCCCAATTCTACGGGGTTTTCAAGGGGTCTCTTAAGTTATTTCTTCTGTGAGGGGAGGCAATGATATTAATAAATAAATAAACATTCTTAGATAAATTACACAGCGCCATCTAGTCCCAAACTAAGTAAAACTTGTACTATCAATACTATATAACTGATATATTATTTATTTTTTTAGTAAGTATAAATACATACATATAATAGATACAACACCCAGACAAAGACAATATATCGACGGTACGTATAAAGCGACATGTCAAAAATAGCAATTTTTTTTTCATTTCAGACATGTCTGCTTATACTACGGTATAGTAATTAAAGAATATTATTATTGCACAAATGACTTAATTTCATACTTTTAATTACCGTAAGGTCGGGGTACTTTAACTCTAGGGTGTTACTTTGTCCCAAACCGAAAAAAAATTTGAATTTCCCGCCACGCTTTTGCAGTGCGAGCTATCGAAGTAGTTCGCGCTGTTATCGATAGATGGCTTTATAGTTTTGTCGGTAAAGCAGTTCAATGAATGACAGCGAATGCGCGAGTAATGTTATTACCGCCAATGGCGCCAATAATTGACATATTTTGACATTCGTGAAACTGTTGTGTGCAAACTTTCTATTGAAACTAAGTTCTCAGGTAAGTGTAAGCTATTTTATATTATTCATCGTAACAGACATATCGTACCTTTAATAAAAGCCAATTTATAAAGAGAGTCTTTTCCTTTTATATAATATAATCGATTTTAACAGGTTACTTCAGCCCATCATAGTAAATCATTACGTTTTCCATACAAAAAAATACATGGGCCATTGAAACCACTTTCAAAATACAACTTTGGCCCAAACTTTGCAAAAAAAAAAAAATACAATACATAGGTACTTTTCCTGGTTTTACTGGTTTATATGCGTCGTATGTATATAGTACTAGACATACGTTACCATTAGACAGATCTAGAACTATTAAGACGGAGATTATCAAACGAAAACCAAAAACTAGTATAATTTTGGGACAATGTACCCCGACCTTACCAGTATATGCAATCAATTTTAAAAATATTATGTTTTTATACGGACGAATCTATAGCAATTTATGCAATAAAAAAAATTGCCATTTTTGACATGTCGCTTTATACGTAGGGACCTTCGATATAATGGTAGAACTGGTAGAAGTACCTACATAATTATTTTAAACAATATGTATTTGAATACGTTTATATTTATAATATTCTAAATTAACATTAAAATATCATTTTACAATTATACTCTCCTTGTGCACCTACCATGTCTTATCTCTGCATCACCCTAAGGTTGACTGATAGAGAATGCTTGTATAGCATTAAGTCCGCCTGTGTACACTTACCTATTTGCAAGAAGTTTATATAAATAAAATAAATAAATATATACTTCATCTGTCGGCCTACACATATTCGAACTTCCTAGTATTCTTACTTATCTATCTTTAGATAGTTAGATAGAATATGCTTCATTTTTTTTTATTCTACGACGGGTGGCAGACAAGCATACGGCCTGCCTGATGAGAAGCGATTACCGTAGCATAATAACGCTCGCAACATAAAATACGGCTTGCGCGCCGCCACCCCCGCTGCCAACGCAGCATCTCCTTCCTTTCTGGTGACCTCAGTCACTCGCAGGGACACAACAACATTACAGCTATGAGGCTGCGGTATTCTTTGATGTGGAGGTACATTCCCCAGTCGGGTAGCTTACAATTAGGCTCCCTACCTCTCTTTTCGCCAGAGCTTCGTTTGTCAGTCAGCAGGGTGCACAGCGTGCAGGTGAAGTTGGCTATGGTTCAAAGATGTTGATGAACCTTACACCCCAATTTTTGAAAGTACAGACAGTGAATCAATAAATTATTACAAACAGTCGTCTTGTATATTGCAACAAAGCGGCCTTATTGCAGAGAGCAATCTTTTCAAGGCAACCTTAGGATAACGAATTTGTGCATGGAATTTAGTTAATCATCATCATCAGGTCATTTTAGTCTCCACTACAGGAGCACGACCCTCTCGTCCGTCCCAGGCAGAAGGAGGATTTGGCCTACACTCCCCACGCTGGCCAGACTGGTTGGGGAGGAGGAGGATCTTTAAATTTAAATCTTTAGTTATTTATTTATTTCTGTTTCAGAATGTTGGATATGCGCAGAGTCGACCACATTATCCACACCAGCGACAGCAGCGATGCGGCAAATCGCTTCTATCTACTACGAATTTGATGGGGGAACCGTGCAAAGTTATAATTATAATTATTACCCTCGTCTACTAGTTGTAGTAAAAAACATAATACAATTAAATAAAATGACAAAAATGAAAGTTTCATTCTTGTACAGTGGATCACCCAATTCATTTCGAAATGCTCAGTTGAGCTCGACGACCTTATTCCTCTTTTCCCGTTTAAGTACCGGAACTACCGTTCATCGCAGCGTGCACATTCTCAAGCAGTTGATAACATCTTCCTGCTACCACGCACTAACAGGTTCAGCCAATCTTTTCTGTGAACCGCTAACCGATCGAATAGAATAGAAGCGATGTAATTTCTGCTCCAGATGTGTATTATATTAGGTCCTTAAAAACGAAAGAAGAACCTTCTAAGGTTGCAAAGTAGATGATACGAGATGACATGAAATGCATGTGATTTCGTCGCTTCCATTCCTGGACTCCAGTTGGAACATGGCCCCATCAGGCAAGTGCTGCGGCCATGTTCAAAAAAAAAATTACACTTGACATGCCTCTGGGACATTCGTTTCCTAGTAGATGGCGTTAAATTAAAACAGGTCGACTTTTTATAGCTGGAACTTTGTGGCTTTAATTTTCTTTTTTTTTATTGCTTCAGCTGCCGTCGTATGCATTTAAGTGTACTGTAAATTTCATTGAAACAATGGAGCCGTTAGCGGGATCTATATCTATATATCGAGATATATATGTATTAAATATAAAATTTAAATTATGTTCGTAGAATAGAAAGTGTGTTTTTCATCTACACGCCCGCAGTGTTGCGCCGTAAACGCCTGTTCTTGAAACGCGCGTTACAGCTGTGCGTATAAAATACACCGTATACATAGACCGACCCTGACAATACGTGTATTTCATGATTGCTACACAGTGCTAGATATGCAACCTGGGGGCTATGAATCATGTCATATTTCGTCCCTATAATAATAGTAATAGTTTACAGAAAACAAACATTAATGTTTACACAATTAGACCTGGATTGTAGTCAATTTTATAAATTTAACATGCATATGAAATGAGATAGCGATGAGTCTTAGTAAGTCATTCATATCACGTATTTATATTACTCACTTCGCCCACGACTTACTTTAGTCCAAGGAACAAATTCCACGTTGTTTTAAGTGTGTGGTTTGGAAAATTTCAGCTGTGGGGAAAATTTCATATCTTTACAGAGAGATATACCTCTATGAAGACTAAAAACTTCGATCAGTGCTCCACCCCGACATGAGCTACGGTGTAGAGGCTTAGGTGATGACAGCCGAAGCGGTAGACAGGGTACAAGTCGCACAGCAAACGATGGACGACAGCACTCAGAGTTTAAGGATTGAATCCGAAATTAGGCAATAATTCATTTAATTTTATTAATTAATTTTATTTTTTTTTATAAAAAAAAATCTATTTAAGTATAATATTGGTTATCTTGTACCCATATTACAAGCTTTACTTAATTTGGGACTAGATGGCAGTGTGTAATTCGTCCAAGATTATTTATTTATTTATTAAGCAAAAAGTCATGTCACAGATGCGCGGAGATACTGCATAAGCAGCGGAGTTGCCAGAACATCAACAATACTCGTTGTCAAACATCTATATATATATAAAAATGAATCCCTATTTCCCTTGGTCATGGCATCACTCGTGAATGGCTGGAATCGGTCCAGCCGTTCACGCGTGTTGCCGTTTGCTATTTCTTTTTATACTGTATTTGTTATTGTCAGGTGAAGGTTTATATGAATGAAAAAAAAGAAAGTAGCGCGGAAAATGAGAAACGTTACGAAAACTGAACGACCATATTAACTTTTCTGATGTAACTTTGTCGTTTGACTGTCAGTCATTTGACAGATTGTGTGAAACCAATTCGAATTCAATGTTCATCGTAAAGAAGACAAGACAAGTCTGTCGAGCCAACTAGATAGAGCGGGCGCTGTATGGAGTTGAGTGTGCAAAATATGAGGACCGCATTCTGTAAACAGTTTTGAATTCAGAAAAGCTTGTAGATTATGATTCTGAATGTTGCCAGGAAGTTTCCTGGTCCAATTTTTTTTTATACCCCATTCCCTTGGATATCGAGTAAATGCTTTACAACAATTTTAATCATTGTTTTATTGAAAATATCAAATTGTTTCTTATGATTAAAGATACTTATAGCTACTAAGTGGAAATAAAAAAACAAACAAAAAATTGTTGAAAAAAAATATATATTACATAAAAGGATATTTTATGTAATATTTTTTTTATAAAAAGAAATGATTACATAAAATAATTACAAAAATCTTATCGATCGACCTATACGATCCTCTTTTGAAAAAAAAAAAGAATACTGCTCTGCCGTGTTTCTGGACATACAAACAGCCTTTGATAAGGTGTGGCACAAAGGCCTCCTGTGCAAGACAAGGACATCTCTACCCCATAGGCATTATCTACTTGTAGAGTCCTGTCTCACAAATCGAATATTTCAGGTGAGAGAGGAAGGAGAACTGACTGAACTGACTTCCATAATATAATAGTAGGAGTTCCACATGGATCAGTGCCGACTTCCCAGAAACACTGATGTAGAAAATAAATCAAAGATCAAATGTAAATGCCAATCACTTTTATAATAAGGAAAACAAAGGAGTAATTTATAAAATGCACTTGAATGTACAATATCGCATAAGCAAAAGGAAGTTGAGTATGCAAAATGTGAGGACCGGCAATACACTTTCCATTTTTAGGATAATGTGTATCTACATTTTGCATAATAAGGATTTGCATGTTTTGTTAGTATTATTATTATTATTTCTTTTTAATACTTTTTTATTTTTACCGGCGGCGGAACGGAGACGGTACATGCGTTTGGGGTGCTAAGGATGTTAGTGCAAATCAATGTTGCCATTTATCTCCAAAACTACGAGTCCGATTTAGATGCGGTTTTCAGTAATGGGTTCGGGTTTGATTGGTGCATGTTTTTAGATAGGTGTTACGGTGACAACTCACCAGGGGGCGCAGCAGTAAGCATTTGTTTGTAAAACCAATGTTGCCATTTATCTCCAAAACTACGAGTCCGATTTAGATGAAAACCGCATCTAAATCGGACTCGTAGTTTTGGAGATAAATGGCAACATCATCATCATCAGTGACGGGTTTGGTTTTGATTGGTGCATGTTCTTAGATAGGTATTACAGTGACAACACACCAGGGGGCGCTGCAGTAAACATTTGTTTGTGAAACCAATGTTGCCAAATGCCAATAAATATCTCCAAAACTACGAGTCCGATTTTGATGCGGTTTTCAGTGATGGGTTCGAGTTTGATTGGTGCATGTTCTTAAATAGGTATTACGGTGACAACTCACCAGAGGGCGCTGCAGTAATCATTTGTTTGTGCAACCAATGTTGCCATTTATCTCCAAAACTACGAGTCCGATTTTGATGCGGTTTTCAGTGATGGGTTCGAGTTTGATTGGTGCATATTCTTAGATAGGTGTTACAGTGACAACTGACCAGAGGGCGCTGCAGTAAACATTTGTTTGTGCAAAACCAAAACTACTAGTCTGATTCTGATGCGGTTTTCAATTGTAATACCTACGCTTGCTCTCTAAAAAGTTTGCAATAAAAACAAAATTAAAAATTTTGAAAAAACACACGACGGTTAAAACGTAGTTGAAAAAGGATAAAATAATTTTGAAACCCCCGACTTAAAGAATTTATGCTATGAACTTAATAAAAAATTCAAGAAAATCCGTCGGGGGCTGCCATCTCTATTTTAAATTTCAACATAAATATAAATAAGTATACAAGTTACTATAAAACTGCCAAATAACTCATATACCGTCTCCGTTCCGTCGAGGGTAAAAAAACAAACTGTACAAATATAAATTAATATTTTTGATTACTTATGTATAAAATTCCTTTTATGTTTTTTTTTCAGCAATATTTGTTTAATTTATTTCCACTTAGTAGCTATAAGTATCTTTAATCATAAGAAACAATTGGATATTTTCAATAAAACAATGATTAAAATTGTTGTAAAGCATTTGTTCAGTCCATTTACTCGATATCCAAGGGAATGGGGTATAAAAAAAAATTGGACCAAGAAACTTCCTGGCAACATTCAGAATCATAATCTACAAGCTTTTCTGAATTCAAAACTGTTTATAGAATGCGGTCCTCATATTTTGCACACTCAACTAGCTGTGGCGCCTGCACTAAGAATCAAATAAAAATATCTTGATGTTGTTGAGTGATGTCTATGTTTGGTCAATCGTACCAGGAAGAAGCAACAATTGGTTACGAGTACTCCGACTCTTCGAACACAATTGGAATAGTTTTATTTGCAAACGAGACTAAGGCAACCATTGGCAGATCGACTAATGTATACTTTTACTCGTAGGTACTTTTATTAACATTATAAATCTGTGAGTCATAAAGCAGCAGTCTTTATCTGCTTATTTTAAAATCTGTGGGGTGCAAGTAGTTCATCAACGTCTTTGAACCAAAGCCAACTTCACCTGCACGTGGTGCACCGTGCTGACTAACAAACGAGGTTCTGGCGAAAAGAGAGGTAGGGCATAGCGTATTTTTTAAGCTGCCCGACTGGGGAAGTAGTTACCTCCTCCTCACAGAATACCGCAGCCAAATATCAATTCCCTTGAGGGTTGTTAGGTTCCTGCGAGTGAGTGAGGTCACCAGAAAGAAAGAAAGGAAGGAGTATAAGCTGTCAACTGATCGGCGACCCCTGGTGTTGCTGATCTCTATGGGCGGTGGTGATTGCTTTCCATCAGGTGACCCACATAAAAAAAACAAGCAACAATTACCTTGTGTTCCTGCGAGTGAGTGAGGTTATCAGGTAGGAAGGAGTTACTGCGGAGTGTGTTGCAGTAGAGGCGGTAGCGCGCAAGTTATATTTCATATTGTGAGCGATCGTTTACATGGCTAAGGTACCGCTTCACATTACGCGGACCGTATGTTTGTTTGCCACCCGAAGTAGTATAAATAAATAAGCTTAACTTTTACTGTTTTTATTTATAAGAAGTTTTAATTTTCTTTGTAGATTAGCTAGTTTTAGTTACCCGTCTAAAAAAGCATCCTGCCTGCTTCTAAAACTGCAATTATTTTTCCGAATACGTATGTATATTTTTTTGACACGCTACAACCTAATCCCCTTGACGGGTTTCAATATACTATTCGTCTCAGCTGGGAAAGTGACATTATTTCAATATAGCGTCCGCGAAAAAAAATGGAAAATTGACAGCAAAATAAAAAATTATAATTTTTCAATCAGAAGGCCAATTCTCGTATTTTTCTACGAACGCAGATTGAAAGTTGACCGAATCGAGATTGAATTGTGAATTGACTAAAATTATATACTTGATTTCATTAATTAATTATTATCAATTCCTGTTGTTGGCAGTAACATTCTTAGTTTGTTTAATTTTCACTCATATTTCGATATAATCCCGCTTAAATTTCATTTTGAAGTTACATATTATGTTACGAGAATACCAAATGTGACATATGTGAGATCGAGACTGGATCGAAACTGAATTTTGACTATATTTTAATTACAAGAATTGCCCCTCAGGTTATTTTGGTTCGGTTAATAATTTCTTGTTTTGTCCTTTTTAAGCGGAATTTTGAATTGAGGAGGGGAGAATTGAAGGTAGGCCCGTATCCCAGCAGTGGGATGAGTAAGGGTTGGCGTCTACGACGACATGAATATGATTATCTATAGGTACTAATATTAAAAGAGATATTATCTATACTAATATTACCGGAGGAGTAACTCACACACATACGAATCATTTAAGGTTGCAGAAATATCCGAGAAATTAATTGAGAACCGACTACGATGGTACGGTCATATGACATGACTGTACCATCGTAGTCGGTTCTCAATAAAGAATAAAGCGCCGCGATAAAGAACACATGACTAGAAAGGTAATGGAGATAGAACAGCCGAAACAAGAACGCGGTCGACCCCCGACCACCTGGGCCAGAACAGTGCAGAATGATATGCGGACGATGGGACTACATCCTGATATGACGCAGACACGATCGGAATGGCGCAATAAGATTAGGAGGGCCGACCCCAAAAGACATGGGACATAGGCACGGAAGAAGAAGAAGATACTAATATTAAAAGAGGTAAAATTTGTGAGTTTGTTTGTGCAGGAGGTAAACTCTGGATCTACTGACCCGATTTTGAACAATTTTTCACCAATAGAAAGCCACATTATTTGTGAGTGTTATAGACATATATTTTTATTAATCCGAAAAAATAAAAGACTTTTTCGTAAAAATATTCACTGTCCAACGAAGTGAGTCAGCTAGTAAAATATCATCATCATCAGGTCCATTTTAGTCTCCACTACAGACGGAAGGAGGATTTTTTTTTTTAAATATAATCTTACTTAACTCAGCGATATGTGGATATGTTATCACTTAGTTGAGACATGCTTGCGTGAAACCTGAATAACAAATAGGACACGCTCTTCATTTTAGAGTTCAAACTAAAGTCATATGGAAAAACGGTTGGTTTCAGTTTATTAATGTTGAATTTTATCTATAACCCCTATAAGGGCGCTTTCAGATCAGCGTTTTATACGACAATATAAACTCGTCTTTATAAGCGAGTGTAGGCACATATAGGCGCACTCGTACGAGCGTTGACGTGCTTACAACCTCGTGTTAGCGATAACACTCGTATATAGGCCTTGGAACTCGCAAGTCTCGCAACACAGTTAGTACCTAATGAAAGATGATGAAGGAAGGTTTGGTCAACATGAGAGCTCCTGAGGCGGAGCTAAGAATGCAGATTTGGTGGAAATAATTTCGAACGGCCTATTTAGCCGTATTTAGCTTATTCAGCAGTGGGTAGATACAGGTTGATTATGATGGGTGATTCTAATAAACTACTTGTAACACTCACCTGCCGAAGCAACCCGAAGCAACACTACCGTTACCGACATGTGAGACGGGACGTTCTGCGTCGTGTCGAGTATTAAGCCGTAACGAGTTAATGGCAATTAAAAGAGTCGGCCTTGAGTTTCTTGCCAGTTCTTCTCAAGAAGCCCCGTCGCCGGGACTGGCACTTAAATTCACTTTCACATTCAAGATAGTGTGAAAGTGAATCTAAGCTCTGCGGATTTAGAGTAGTAATGATTTAGATACATGTTCTTATATTTAATATGTATGACGATTCTAAGTGCTTTATAAAGTCCAAGGACTAAAGATATTTTGATTTGATTTGAGTAGTATGTACGTGCGCGGTGGTAAGCGCGAAGGATCTTGACGTGAGCCCGCCTGGAGCCGCCGTCGTCGGTGCAGATCTTGGCAGCTACATATCCTGATAACTTAATCAAGTTGAGTTCATTCTAGGAAAATTTCTGTTCAGCTTCAACCGGATTTATGACTTACTTCGCTGTATCCAATGATTTTTCTAATGCGATCATAATTTAGTAGATAGCCCCTTGATAACAAGAAAAAGCAAGTTTGAGAAATTACCTACTGCAATATCTAAAATGAATTAAGAAAACTTGCAGACAAACAAAGGATACATGGAGGTTGCTATATCAATCTACAAAACGCCCGCAACTGCAACTGAATGAGCTGTGAGAACTATTCATGAATAAAGCAATACAAAATTAAATAAAAAGTTTAAATACTAAACACATGTTTAGTATTTTATGTTACAAAGAAAAGTCTCTGAAATCGCACAGTGCGCATCTATTTATTTATTTTTATCTTAAATGAGGATAAATTACCTGCCAATGGCGAACAGTGCAATCGTAGAATGAGACTGTAGACATCATGTCAGTCAACACCTCCAAACACATCCTATGGTAGAATCGATAGAAGCAGTGGCGTAACTACAGAGTGGCAAGCGGGCAAAATGCCACGGGCCCCCAGACCAAGGGGGCCCCAAGCTCGAGAGCTTGGTACAAATATATATTAAGTTAGGCTATAAATATACAACATACAAATTTTTTATAGGTAGGTACATTATCATATTTCTTGAAAATAAAATTACAGTACCATTATATAACCAAAAATGTACAAAATGCTTCTTTAGTGTTGGTTACTTAGGTGATTTATTAGAGAGGGCTCCATCCACTGAGGGTCCAACTGATGAATTTGCCACGGGCCCCTGTCGGTATAGTTACGCCACTGGATAGAACGTACAGGCAATAAAACATAAGAGGCAAACACTCTCCTCAAACATAATGGCTCAATATCGTCTAGAACCTTGAGTTACAATTCTCAAAGCTTAGCCGATTACCATCAAATATTTTTATTCGAAAAATAAGTCGTACGTTTAAGTTATTGACAAACACCTTCAGCTTAGTCGGTAGGGCTCCATGGTTTTCCCCAGAGTAAGCTAAACGCAAGTACCAAAAATCTATGTCCAATCACCGGATCCCACCGGATTTTATGATTGCCAAATTTAAACTTCAGCTCAGCTTTATGGCACTGGTGTTTGGGTTAGCTGGTAGAAACCCTGGAACTCTACCGACTAAGCTGAAAATATTTGATAGTAACTAACACGTATGACCTAATTTTCGAATCAAAAAGGTAGATGGTAATCGGCTTCAGCTTCGGCGGTAGAGCACCCAGGTCTCTAACACAGAATGATACTGAATATGAAATCCGAATGCTCCCGTAGTCCCGTACAAAGATGCCATCAGCCCCCTTACCACCAACTCTTATTGCGATTCGATAACTGAATAAAATGCTTATTCATACCAATGAATAAGCGACTTTATTTTTCTTTTCTTGTTCTCGATTTAGGTTGCGCGTTGGGTCTGTAAAGAAGCCTTTACCACGGGCTGTTAGACTCGTTTGAGCAGACCATCACACCTAATTTTTCCTTCTCCTGATGACTTTGGGTATCAACCTTGTTGTTAGACTTGTATGTTTAATTTAATGAAATTTGTGATACTTATTGGATTTCACTAGATTTAAATTCTAAACGAATTAACTACATTTCTCCTAAAAAGCGTCGAGAAAAACTCGGCCAGTATTTCAATATAACGTAATGCCATCTTTCAGCAAATGTAATTCCCAGAAGCATGCCAAGTGACATGAAAAATGCCATTTATCGTAACACTACATGGCATTTACATTGATTCTGGGATATTTTATCAACTACAAAAAACGCCAAACGAAACTCGTATAGATACTATAGATAATAATTAAGGAGCTATAAATCTTACTAAGCATTATCAACACACAATGTCAACTTTCAAACATCCAGACAAAATCACACAGTAATCGCATGGCGCGTGGATTTCAAATATTAGTGTTTGGCAAAGAAATCAACCCGATGTCGGGTGGGTTGGTCTGTTTGTCCCGCAACCCCGATCAACTGGTTGTTACAATAAACTGTTGATTGCACGCTCTTTTAGTGAATTATGTTACATACACATTACACATATGTAGATTATTACATTATTTATTATGCTTATTAATTTATTCTGATAACCGTGACTAAATAATTTTAAATTATTTATTTATTTATTTATTTATTTATTTAAACTTCATGCACAAAGTTGTACACAGGCGGACTTAATGCTATTCAAGCATTCTCTACCAGTCAACCTACGGGTGATGCAGAGATAAGACATGGCAGGTGCACAGGGGGGGAATAATTGAAAATTATAATGTTAATTTAGGTATAGTATAAAAAAAAAACATATTAATTAAATATTTCTACATTTATATATACATATTTACATACATACACATACGTATATATATACACATACATACACATATAATTACCCAATACATAAATACATATAATACATACACATAGGTGATTAGAAAATAATTATGTCTGCAATTCCTGTATAGACTTAAGGAAATAGGCACGAGTCATCGATTTGAATGAGGTCCTAGTCAAAGCCCTCCTGATTTCGACAGGTAGCGCGTTCCAAAGGCGAATAGACTGTATCTTAAAAGAATGATCTACGAATCCAGAATGATGAGATGGGCACAAAAGGAGAAGGTTGTCAGTAGAGCGGAGGTTTTTACTGTGAACCGAACAAAGGGATTGGAATTTTGATTTTAAATAAGAAGGAGACGTGGAATCATTTAGTATTGAGAAAAGAGTGGTGAGGACACGAACATTTCTTCGCTGACGAATGGGTAACCATTTTAGTTGAGATCGGTAAGCAGATACATGGTCATACTTCCTAAGCCCAAAGGCGAAACGAATGCAATTATTAAGAAGCCGTTCAAGTCTGTTGAGTAGGTCTGAGTTCAAGTCAGTGTAACACACATCACCATAGTCTATTATGGGAAGGACAAGGCTTTGTACAAGTAAGATCTTTGTTTTGAGAGGGAGAAAGTTCCTAAAGCGATACAGATTACGCAAAGATCCCACCACCTTCTGACAAATGCTAGACACCTGAATTTGCCAAGTTAGAGATGAGTCAATGTGCAGTCCAAGGTTTTTTACAGATGCGGAATACGGAATTATCTCGCCATCAAAAATGATAGGAGGTATAGTGGTCAAGTCAAGTCTACTTAACATTCTTGAGCTACCCACAACTATGGCTTGGCACTTCCCGGTATTTATAGTGACCCCGAACTGCTTAGACCAAATCTTAAGGCGAACTAAATCCTGATTGAGCCTATCAACAGTTAGTGGGAGATCATTTAAATTGTCATGAGAGTAAAGCTGCAAGTCGTCAGCATACAAATGAAATGAACACCTAAAACTAGAGACAACTTGGTTAATAAAAATGGAGAACAGAAGAGGAGAGAGAATGACGCCTTGCGGTACACCAGCATCAAGTACAGACCAGCTTGAGGAAGTTTCCCCAAGCCGAACAGACTGCCAGCGACCACGAAGATAATTGGAAAACCATTCTAAAGCCATAGGTGAAACATTGAGATTTGTAAGGATTGCAAGGAGGTAAATTACTGTACCTATAATTGTTAATATGCAAGTATTTTTGAAGGTTGGTGAAGGAACCTCGATTTTATTTATAGTTTATGTCGTACACCAATTAAATGAATTTCTTTTCTAAGTTCACGTTATGTGCATCTTTATTGCCCACCACACATTCCCAACACTGTGTCTCCTGTGTATCCAGGATTAATAGCGGCGACCGCCGAAAAAAGGCGACGAACATTGAAGTCCATTGCCGTCCCGAGGGTAAAACTACGGCTGCCTTGAAACTCACAACGAATTTAATCAGAAGAAATTAGTAGGAGTAGGAAGCTTTTGGAATTTGACTTCCCCTCTTAGCAATGTGAGAGACAGCAACATGGCAAATGGCATTAAAAGCCTAAAGAGATGGTTGGTTAAGTGAAGCTCAACTGCCGTGCACCACGGATTTTAAGTGTCTAACACTATTGGTGGTATTATCTGCATCTTATGAATGATGTCCAATTTTCAAGAGAGGAAATCACTTTCCCAATATTAATTGGACTCTGTTATGCAGAAAAGAAGGAACCGACAAACTATGAGATTGAGAACCAATTGAGAGATGTACATAGCGAGATTATATAATTCGCAACTGATTCTAGCATTTCAATGACACGTAGGTACTTTCCAAAACTTATACTGCGTGATATTTTTTTTCCTATTAAACTTTAAATAGCTATAACTTAAAGTAACAAAATGTCAGTTGGAACTATTCTGCATAACAGGGTCCAATTTATAATGTTACCCTATTAACAGTTTTTGGGGTGTACGTGGTTCATCAACATCTTTGAACCAAAGCCAACTTCACCTGCACGCGGTGCACCCTGCTGATTGACAAACAAAGCTCTGGCGAAGAGAGGTAGGGAGCGTAATTGTAAGCTACCCGGCTGGGGAACGTACCTCCACCTCACAGAATACCGCAGCCAAATAACAATTCCCTTGAGGGTTGTTGTGTTCCTGCGAGCGAGTGAGGTCACCAGAAAGGAAGGAGATGCTGCGTTGGCAGCGGGGGAGGCGGCGCGCGAGCGATGTTTTATTTTGCGAACGTTAATATGGTTGCGGTAACTCAGTGTGGTAATCAGGCGGGCCGCGTGCTTGTCTGCCACCCGACGTAGAATAAAAAAAACTTCATTTCAGCCAAAGGATACCCACAGCTGATCGCCACATTGATCAGTTTTATACCGTTTGCATCTATCGGCTCCCTGCGATCTTTATCAGATCGTTAGTTCATCTAATGAGTGGCTAATTATAAGTAATTAGGTTGACGAACTCGATGGTCAAATGGTTAGCAATGACCACTTTGATTCCGGGGTCGCGGGTTCGACCCCGCACGAGGCTAAATATTACTGTGCATGAACTTGTCTCTTTGTCTCGGTTTGGGTGTTTTCAATGTTTTATATGTATGTATTTAAATATTATATCAGTTATCTAGTACCCATAGTACAAGCTTTGCTTAGTTTGGGACTAGATGAGCGTTTGTAATTTGCTCAGGAATATTTATCTATTTATTTACTTAAGGGATAATCTTGATTTCTTCCAAATGAGCAGACTACTGCCCCCTTACCCCCATCTCTTATTGCGATTCAATAATTGAATAGATTGCTTATTCATACCAATGAATAAGCGACTCTATTCCATTTGAAATAGAGTCGTTTATTCATTGGTATGAATAAGCATTCTATTCAGTTATTGAATCGCAATAAGAGATGGCGGTAAGGGGCTGCTCTACTACAGACTACTACTAAGTAGGTATTACTTATAAATATATATTTTTTTTATTTTTAAATGGAAAAATTCACCTCCCCGCCTTGGCGGGATTTGAACCCACGACCTCACGATGTCCGGTCGAGTGCTCTTCCAACTGAGCTTCCAGGAAGGTTTGTGTTGGTGACGAATTTTTGCATTTTGATATTTTACTGCTGTGAGCCACAGTATGGGGAGGTGAATTTTTCCATTAAAAAAAAATCATTTATACTGTCAAGTTGACCGATATCAACTATTTAAATAATAATTAGTATTACTTATTCTGTGGCATAGCAAGTCTTTTACAGAGATGCGATGTCTCTATTGTTGCATGCATCAATAAACCATAAAGCGGGCCGTATACTAGTTTTGCCACCTTAGTAGTATTAAAAATAACGCTGATATATTAGATCGATTTTTCGTTCAAAAGACCCCTGTAACTAAACAAATATGAAGTCCTAAACGAGAATTCATAGTACACAAACATTGACTGGTTAATACAGGATTTGTAAACATTTGTTCGCAGTATTCACTACAGTTCAATTAAATTCAGTTATTTGTTTTGCAATTATTATTGTTTATTAGTTTATGAAATAATAGATGATTGCTCGGCTATTTATTGTATTAAATGATATTGAAATTACTGGTGGTATACGGATCTGGGGCCCTATCGCGTAAGCTTTAGCTGCTTCCCATTGGATTTTTTGATTGCGAAATTCTTACTTTACCTTAAATTAATACTAATAATAATAAGCTTAGCCGGTAGGATGGGAAGCGATCTACCGATTAAAGCGAAAATGTTTATCACAAATTCAAAACAATAGTCAAATTTCGCAATCAGAAACCCCGATGCGAATCGGCTTTATCTTACACGGCCTACCGTGTAAGATAAAGTCTACACGGTAGGCCATAAAGGCCTAGGCGGTAGGTAATAAAGGGAATTTAGGAGCCCTAGCTCCTAAATTCCCTCAATGGAAAAGGGTTTAGAGCATATGCTACCACGCTGCTCTACCTCGGGTTGCCAGAGGCTAATGTTTTCAAGCCGCCTGAAAGCTTTACTTGTTGACTTAGCTTAACGACCGTTATCTCATGACCAATGGGTTAACGTGCCTTAACCAGCACGAAACAGTTTACTAACGAACTGACTCGTCCATTATTGTGACCAGAAATAAGTAACATTCATTTACCATTCATTCATATCATTGGCCAGCACACCATATGTTTTATGACTGTTGATAAATTATTTATCCACTACATGCTACAGTATAAAAAATATTAGTCCGCAGCAGCTTTATCTAAATACATAGTTTCAATGAAATATCAAGTATTATTAGCTACGCGAACTTAAATTACTTATACTGTGGCACAATTCCGGACCGGGCGCCTTCCCATTCCCCAATTAATCCGTTTGGCGGCAAGTTAAAAATCGTTTAAACGCTACCTGAACTGGCGAGCAACCAATTGAATTATTAATGCAGCCTCCACAAACGCGCGGGTACATATTTACTCGTCGCGTAAATAGATGCGCACACAACCAACACGCGTTTTCTGTACAGTATACGCGAAGGAAACAGATAAACTATTATACTAAATGTTATGAGAAAGAATGAAAGGAAGGATTATAGGCTAACAACGGATCGGCGAGCCCTTGGTCCAGCTGGAGCTGATGTCCATGAGCGGAGGTGATTGCTTTCCATCAGGTGACCAACATTCTCATTTGGCCCCCTCTCATATAAAAAAATACGTATTGATTGCCGATGCTGCCACGGAAATGAAATCAAATGGAAATGGTATGCAATTAGATTTGTATGGCACCATGCATGCCAATCTTACATAACTACAGGCAACAATATGAGCATACTTCTAATGATTTCGTGTTGTAATTAGTTGAATTGTATTGTATTGTGACATAAAAGCAAAAAACATTAAAGCATTTAAAATCAATTTACTACGATTTTTTACGTATGCGACTGATAAAAATCCATGCTAATTTAAGCATTCGGACACCTACTGTTGACACGCGGCACCGCGCATACATTCCATGTCTATTATATACTTGGTCTGTGGGCGCTACTGAGTCGAAAATTTATTGATCGCCATATGAATGTGAAATTGTCCACTATTATCATCACAAAGAGGCATGTTTAACTTAGTATTTCGGATTCATTAGGCAAATAACAGTAAGTACTTGCTTATTGGGTCGGAAGCCTGAATTCTGGCAAATGTGTAGGCTCAAGCTAACTCAACCACATTGGCGGCATCTTCGATGAGCAGCGGCGAACGGGAGCGGAATAAATACACAACAGAACTCTAGCTATGTTTTGTGTGAAGGGCGGTAACTCGTTAGTCGTCAGTAGATTTCGATATTTACTACAGACGGCAGTCTTTTTCATAAAAAAAGCTCTAAAAATAATAGTTACGAGTAACCTATTGGCATGGGGTCTCATATCACTCGAATAAATAATTACTTCTCTTGATCACATCATTATACTATGGCCAGGATCGGTTACTTTCCATAATACAGGCCTTTCTACCATTTACCCGTGAAAGTGTAACAAACTTCCACATAACCATACATACATACTCACAAACTTTAACATTTACAATAGTAGAATAGGATATGATGTTGGCAATTGCCATGCCGCGTACAGAAGTTGGCATCGTTTTTTTTTTTTTCATTCGCCCGTGCATGCAAAGTGCTATTATTCATACAGAGAACAGTATCTAGTTGCAGTCGTCGCCGGAGGTGCTCGGAAACCTTTTATTAATCTATGCGCGTACATCTGATATTTTCACATATACACCAATGAGTTCTTGTACACAATACGTACGTAAAAGGCACGTAGTTTTCCCCGTTGCGCGCGCTACTTTTGCATGTGTGCGTCGTATGACTGTGTGCGAACAGGGTTGGCCTTTTCGAAGGGAGGGGGGGAAGAGGGGGGACCTTACCAGGAACCGTGGAGTCGCTCTCTCCTCATGTATTTGCCGACTTGTGCAATTAACAGCTCTTTATGAATATTCAACAGAAGTCGAGATGCGAGTTTTTTATATTAATTGATGTGTAAGTTACACGGACGTGGTTTTAGGATCCACGTTTTATTGTGTGGCTTTTTAATACGATATATGCCTTTTGTTTCGAAAATGAAATTAGTGATTACTTGTTCCTTTAGTAAGCGTGTAATCGAGGTCATAGGTCTCCTATACGAATATTATAAAGAAGGGGGTGTGATTTTTGTAACTTTGCATCTATCTATGTAGGTGATGTATGAAGTGATCGCTTTTAATAAGTAAGTTAATAAGACCGCCTTTTTGTACTTTTCTGTGTTGCAAGTATCTTTTAAGTATCTTTATCATATTGATGCAATAAAATATATGTGTGGAGGCTTAGCTTCGAAACCGCATATTTGCATAATTTTCTATATTTGAAAGATACATCATTTCAATTGGGTATAAGCTATGTATTATGTACACGACGTAGTATAAAAAAACATTTATGTTACTGTCAATATAATAAATTATTCATACTGATCGATTGATTGTCAATGTAATAAAACAAGGTTTTAATTAGATTTGAGTTGAATATTGGTAGAATTTTTGAATGAAAAAATGAAACTATTGTTTACATATATTTATAGTAATTATCTTTACCTCAGCTGATAGAAACCCTAGAGCTCTACCGACTAAACTGAAGGTGTTTGTCAATAATAATAACCTAAGACCAATTTTTGGTTCCAAAAAACGGATGGTCATCGGCTTCAGCTTCAGCGGTAGAGCCCCCGATCCTGCCAGTGGTTTGAGCTGAGCGTTGATTCCCTCTCGCGAACTCGTACGCGCGTATCCCAGTATCCCGTGAGAATTTACATAAAACCTATTTTAGTCAATGCCTACGTCATAATAGCTAATAATCTACGGTTACGGTACGGCCAATTTCAACCCGATCTGTCGAGTCGTTTGAGCAGTGCGTTGATTGATCATACCTGTATGGATCCCTGGATCCTACCGCCTAAGGTGAAGTCGATTATCATCGGAATTTTTGATTGCGAAAATCAAACTTCAACTTTGTGCTACCTGTGTTCAGCTTAGCTGGTAGAAAACTTTTAAAAATACAGAAGAAAATAATTATAATAAAAAAAACTAAAACAAGTATTTCGTAATAATGACAATTATATATTTATAGATATCATTGTATGTCGTAGTGATAGATATGTTCGTGATATCGTGATCAAAACCAAGAAATTTCAAAATATGATTACAAGAAATTTGAATACAGACTGTATCTTACTAACAGTACTAATGTAGTCTAAGGCCAAAACTGTTACTAAATCCCATACTAACTAAATTTATGGACTCTGTCTGAAATAAAAATATTATTATTATACTAGTGAACCTGCCATGTCCTATAATAATGACTTCCTATCTCTGCATCACCCTAATAATGACCGATAGAGAATGCTTGTAAGCATAAAGTCCACCTTTGTTCACTTAGTTTGTGCATGAAATTAAAAT
The DNA here is from genome assembly GCA_937001555.2 of Hypsopygia costalis. Lineage (NCBI taxonomy): Eukaryota > Metazoa > Arthropoda > Insecta > Lepidoptera > Pyralidae > Hypsopygia > Hypsopygia costalis. The sequence continues at coordinate 9,461,492 of OW443343.2, read as the reverse complement.
AAATAAATAAGATATAATGAAAACTGTAGATCAGTTTTAACTAAGTAAAAATAGTTACTAAATATAATATTTAACGAATAGTTAACTAACTAAAGTAACTAAGATTAGTTTTAACTATTTAACTAAGTAAAGTACAGATTTAACTAATTAAAAGTTAGTTATATGTGTTATACTAGTGGCGAGCCGCGACTTCCTCTGCGTTGACTTCACAAAATAATAACTGCTTCGTTTTAAGTTAGTAGAACGTCCACAATACAATTTTTCACGCGAGCAATACTTGTTTATTACCAGTGTCTATATGCTACGGTAACAGCTTTACATCAGGTGGGGCATATAGTTGTTGGCACCCGAAATCGTATAAAAAGATACAAGTTTGAAAACGTCATCCAATTTTATGCAGGAGCTTTTGCGTGATGAACGTACAAAGACAAAAGCAGACGCGAAGTCTGAATTAGTTTTGGCTTCTGTAGCTATTTTATATGAGAGGTGAGCAAACGAGCTTGTGGGTCACCTAATGATAAGCAATTACCACCGCCCATGGAGATCAGCAACACCAAGGGGTCGCCGAGCCGTTGCCAGCCTATACTCCTTTCTTTCTCTCTTTCTGGTGACCTCACTCACTCGCAGGAGCACAACAACTCTTAAGAAAATTGTTATTTGGCTGCGGTATTCTATGAGGTGGAGGTACTTCCCCAGTCGGGCAGCTTAAAAAATATGCTATACCCTACCACTCTTTTCGCCAGAGCATCGTTTGTCAGTTGCAGGGTGCACCACGTGCCGGCGAGATTGGCTTTGGTTCCAAGATGTTGATGAACCACTTACACCAAACAGCTTCTACTAAGACCCCAGAAGAAACATAGTTCCTCATCGTACAAACATTAGCCGACTACAATAAATTTAGAATACTATATGTAGAGATTTACATCTACTGGTACAAGTAATATAAATGCAGATAGATAATTCATTTCTGCATTCACCCACTTCACAAATTAAACAAAGTGCATTTCACTGTAGGTATTTATATTTTCAAAGTAGCTAGAACAGCCCGTTCGAGGCTCACGTACGGAAAACTGTGCCAGAGTGAGACAACATTGCGTTTAAAGAGACAGCAATAATGGGGATGAGACTGGAAGCCTACTTTCTAAACGTCGTTTCTAACTAAAACTTGTACAAGCCAAATTGATCTTAGATGCGATAATTTTATAGTTTTAAATGGTTTGTTTGTTCGCGTGTGTGAGTATTGTGCGTGTTGTATTAAGGAAGAAGAGTGCGGACAACAAATATTGATTCGGAGCGGTGTGCGGGGTGTATGAGGGGTGAGATGGGAGAGGGGGGCACATAATTTGGACTAATTCCTGTGCTGTTGACACAGGCTTGTCTGGACTGCTGCGGCCCAGGCCGATCAACTTCTAAGTAACTTTTTCAAAGTAACCGAGAAGATGTGGTGTTTTGAAACACTTGTAGACAATGATATTGTATTATTATGATGTAGTCGACGTACTTTCATAATGCGTTTTAGCTATACACTAGCTGACGCGACAGACGTTGTTCTGTCTTCTTAACAATGAATATATTCTGTCAAATGCCAGAAAGTGACATCAGAAAAGTTAGTGTAGTGGTTCAGTTTTCTTAAATGTTCTAATTTTCCATGCAACTTTCTTATTTTTTTTGTTTCATAAAAACCTTCTCCTGACAATAACAAATACAACAAAAAAAGAATTAGAGAAATCGGTCCAGCCGTTCACGCGTGATGCGATTGCATTGGGAAATAGATATTCATTTTTATATATATAGATAGATACATACATACATCTATATATATATAAAAATGAATCCCTATTTCCCTTGATCACAGCATCACGGATGAACGGCTGGACCGATTTTGCTAATTCTCTGTTTTTTTGCTGTATTTGTTATTGTCTGGAGATGGTTCTTATGAAAGAAGAAAATAAGAAAGTTGAGTGGAAAATTAGAACATTTAATAAAAATGAAAGACTATATTAACTTTTCCGATGTAACTTTATGTCGTGTGTCTGTACCTGGCGATTGACCATACCCTGCGGTTTAACGAATGCACTAAAAAATTAGATCTATATTTGTTCTATCGATATACATATATCACGTAATTTGTTCCGTTTTAGTTTTTACGAAAATTTACTTCAACTGTAATGGTTAGCCAGCGATGTACTTTTAAATTATAGTCTTTGGGAAAATAAAATCTACCTAGGCGATTAGTTCTATGTCAACTCTAATTACATATTTAATTTTTACTCGTTAAATTCGTTACATCATCAAAATAAACAATATAAATAAAATGAAAGCTAGCGATGTACTTCTAGGTAAATTTATTTCACTCGCTCGGTATTGGGATAAATTTATGTCTACATGAAGATTATAAATTAAGTAGTTTTGGTTATTATTTTTATTATTTTAATTTTTATAATATGTGTTGCAGTTCCCAAATTATGAACCAAATGTTCTTCCTTCTATCAAATGTAATTCATATGCGGCACATGAATAAGTCCGCATTCTTTAAACCGCAGAAATAATTAGTTCTTTATTATTTATTAGGCAAAATTAAAATAATAATAATACAGGGTACAGACACACCTTTATGTCGTCTGATAGAAACGTGAAACAAATGTGTGACTGAGACCAATTCGAATTCAAAATTCATTGTTAGGAAGAGAGGAAATGTCTGTCAGCTAGTTTATTTATATAAGTTTCATTAATACGTGTTTGGCGCGATCGAGATAGAGAAGTTCGATGGCGTCGTTGCGCGTGTCACTCTAATCGAACACGCAAGTTAAGCAACGTCGGCCGTAGCCTGTCCATGGATGGGTTTATTTATCTCAAACTCCTCAGTGCTTCGGAGGGCACGTTAAGCCGTCGGTCCCGACTGTTGTCTGACAATGTGATGACATCACATCGTCCCGCCTAGTACTCTAATAGTGCTGATAGCGCTGATGTGTGATGCTGATTGGCCGTCTTCGCAATCAAATTTCGCAACTAATTGTGACAGAAGAATTATCCATCCAAGAATTAACAACGTAACCATCAGGGTTTATCACGTTACAATGGAAAATTAACGATTGTTTATGAGATCATTCTTCATAATTCAATATTATTCGTGACTTGAATGTTCACGGCCGAAAGTTCAGATTTTTACACCATTATTTAACGGGACGGGGGCCTACCACATATTCCCAGCACTGTGTCTCCACAGGATTAACAGCGGCGACCACCAAACAATGAAGTCCATTGCAGTCCCCATAAGGGGTAAGACTACGGCTGCTTTGGAACTCACAGCAACTTTTGGGGTGTAGTTACTCATCAACATCTTTCAACAAAAGCCAACTTCACCTGCACGCGGTGCACCCTGCTGACTGACAAACGAATCTCTGGCGAAAAGAGAGGTAGGGAGCGTAATTGTAAGCTACCCGACTGGGGAATGTACCTCCACCTTACAGAATACCGCAGCGAAATAACAATTCCCTTGAGGGGTGCTGTGTTCCTGCGAGTGAGTGAGGTCATCAGAAAAGAAGGAGATGCTGCGTTGGCTGCGAGGGTGGCGACGCGCGAGCGATATTTTATGTTGCGAGCGTTACTATGGCTACGGCAACCGCTTCACATCAGGCGGGCCGTATGCTTGTCTGCCACCCGACGTAAAAAATACTACGGCTGCTTTGGAACTCACAGCGAATTTAATCAGAAGAAATTAGTTATAGTAAGAAGCTTTTGGAATTTGACTTCCCCTCTTAACAATGTGAGAGACAGTAATATGGCAAATAAGGCATAAAAAACCTAAAGAGACAATATTATTATTTGATAAGAGCTTTTATTCTAGACACAGCGGTAATACTACCGCGGTGTCTAGTCGAATCTAATCGACTCTTGTAAGTTAAATTTCACCCACTTCCCAATAAAATAAAATAAATTGGCAAATTCATTGGGTTTATTTATTTTTATTTATTTATTTAGGTGTACAATTACAGTTTTTCTAGTATAACTTATAAATAATGCTTATTATATCCGAACTGCAATCCAATAACACTTACAAACAACATTAATAACTTTTACGCTCTTATCTATACATATGTATTTTATAGGGTTCTCGTGACATCATACAATTTCACTTCGGAATGTCGATCCCTTGCCCGTATGCATTTTAAAAGTTACATCGGGGTATTGGGTCACCTGATTGAAAGTAATTACCACAAATAAGAAACGGACGGACAAATAAGACACAAATAAGAAACACACGGGGGAGAAAAAGCGCTGTCATATTCAGATAATTTTAGTGCATATAACGTATACACGTACATTACACGACCGTGTCCATGACACAGCCACACCCCTTTTTTTTTATGCCACGTAGGGTGGCAGACAAGCATACAGCCCGCCTGATGTCAAGCGATTGCCGTAACTATATTAACGCTCACTACATGAAATATCGCTCGTGCGCCGCCACCCTCCCTACCAACAACGCAGCAATTCCTTCCTTTCTGGTAACCTCTCTAGTTGTATATCTCATCAAGTATAGACTTTGGCTATAAAGAAATTGTCTTTCATTCCCCATAAATGTATTCAATCGACTCTATAAAATCTACATAACATATTATACCTAAGCAATTATTATATGAAACACGCAACTGCAAATTTTTTTTATTTTTATTATACTACGTCGGGTGGCAGACAAGCATACGGCTCGCCTGATGTGAAGCGGTTACCGTAGCCATATTAACGCTCGCAACATAAAATATCGCTCGCGCGCGGCCACCCCCGCTGCCAACGCAGCATCTCCTTCCATTCTGGTAACCTCACTTACTCGTAGGAACACAACAACTCTCAAGGGAATTGTTATTTGGCTGCGGTATTCTGTGAGGTGGGAGGTACATTCCCCAGGCAGGTAGCTCAGGATGACGATCCCTACCTCTCTTTTCGCCAGAGCTTCGTTTGTCAGTCAGCAGGGTGCACCGCGTGCAGGTGAAGTTGGCTTTGTTTCAAAGATGTTGATGAACCACTTACACCCCAGAATTAGTTATAATTTTTTTTTTTTCATAATTAACCTCCAATTTGTTTTTTCGCTGATGCCATAATGCCCTCACTGTCACTCTCACAACTGAGACGAATCTGAAAAAAATATTCGATTAAATTTGAATAAAAAAAAAATCTAATAAAGAATTTCGAATAAAAAAACATATAAAGTTACATATCTTTTAACAGCGATTGCCAAGTTAAATGCCGGTAAAAATAACATAGAAATGACGCAACGTAATTCAAAATTTACATACATAATTTTCATTTGCCTCCATAGTTGTATCGTGTTCTCAGAATCGTGTGTGTATGGAAATATTTTGAGATACTGCTTAAGTTTGTTCAGCGAGATAAGCGACGTATAGCGGATGCCGGTGTTTGCACAGTACATACGCAGCGGCGCTGTTGTTGCACGGAATAATGTGAAAATATGTAGGGACCTAGTTGGCTATAGTTTTAGTTAAGTGAAGTTAAATTTTTGTAAAAGAAATGAAAGTAAAATAAGCGGGTATGTTTTTGTACCACGCAAGTTGTACGTAAGTCTTGGGGTGTAAAACTGTATACCAACATCTTTGAACTAAAGCCACCTGCACGTGGTGCACCCTGCTGACTGACAAACGAGGCTCTGGCGAAAAGAGAGGTAGAGCTTACCGTATTTTTTAAGCTGCCCTAACTAAGGATGTACCTACACCTCACAGAATACCGCAGCCAAATAACAATTCCCTTGGGGATTGTTGTGGTCCTGCGAGTGAGTGAGGTTAATATAATAAAATACAGTAAATACAACTTAATCTTCTAAATATATAGCGAATATTTTTTTTTACTCGAATGGCGCTATATTTGTAGCATGGACTCCTTAAACATATTCACAGAGATTCACAACTTATCTATTACATCAGAAAAATGATTAAAATTATGATTGATGATTAAATATCATATATATCAACAATATAACAACGGCTCATTTAGACTTCTCTAAATATTTTTTAAGGTTATGACGTAAAGGGTATTCTATCGCCCTTCAACGCCATGTTTACTTAGAGATAAATAAGTTTAGAGTATTTTTTTCATCACGTGATGTAATAAATATTGGACCTTGACAGTGTATTTTTTAATATACTTCGAAATGATATCTAGATAACGTGCAAATATTAAAAATACAAATGTTTATCAATCAAACCAGTGTGCAAAATAAATTGTGATGAAATATAAATATAATATTTTTAATAAATCAGTAAGGACGTGGTAGTCGCGCAAATAATTAAGATAATTTAATAAATACATTTTTAGATTAGTACACTGTGTCATTCAGGCCGAAAAAAGCAATGGCCTCTTTGACTCCGAGGTCGCGGGTTCGATTCTCGTATAAGACAAATAATTGTGTGCATAAACATGTCGGTTTGTCTTCGTCTGGGTGTTTTCTATGTATTATATGTATGTGTTTACAAAAAAAAAACAAAATTAAGTATAATATACAGAGGGCCAATTCTCGTAATTTATCTACGATCACAGATTGAAAGTTGACCGAATCGAGATTGAATTGTGAATTGTAAACTAAAATAACTATAAAATTGATTTAAAAAAAAAAATGAAATCGACTTCAGATGGCGAGCGCAGCTTATTGCTGGAATACCCCGGCAGACGCTGCTGCCCGTCTTCCGGGAGAAAAGTTATCGCGTGACACAAGATTCCTTAGTCGCCTTGTACGACATCCAGCGCAGAGCAATGGAGTGGCACAATTTTATTCTGCCGGCTACCATAGAGCAAATTTAAGGGTTTCCCTCGATTTTTCTGGGATCCCATCATCAGACCCTGACTTGGTGAATATGGAACCACCTCGCAATTACCCTTTCAAATAAAAATAAAAAATAATTTGACCATACGTGCTTATAAAATTTAAGGGTTTCCCTTGATTTCCCTGGCATCCCATCATCAGATCCTGACTTGGTGAATATGGGACCACCTTGCAATCATACCCTTTCAAATAAAAAAAGAATTATGAAAATAGGTTCACAATTCGCAAAGATATCGAATAACATACATACAAAAAAAATATTCAGTCGAATTGAGAACCTCCTCCTTTTTTTGAAGTCGGTTAATTATATACTTGATTTCATTGATTAATTATTATCAATTCTTTTAATTGGCAAAGTAACATTCTTAGTTCGTTTCATTCTCAGTCATATTCCGATATAATCCCACTTAAATTAAACTTTGAAGTTCCATAATGTGATACGAGATTACCAAATTTGACATTTGTGAGATCGAGACTGGATCGGAACTGAGTTTTGACTACATTTTAATTACGAGAATTGCCCCTCTGATACCTAATTTTGTTTTTTTATATATTACCTAGTACCCATAGTACAATCTTTGCTTAGCTAACTAAGCAAAGCTGTACTATGGGTACTGGGTAATTAATATATTAAAATCCCAAATAAGTCCCAAAGGACTAGATGGCGTTGTGTATAATTTGTCCAGGAATATTTATGTATATTTAGATACCCATAAATCTGCGCTCATGGCCACTCATAAATGTTTGAATTTTGATTGCCACTTCTATTTTTAAAAACATAAGAAACTAATTCATTGATTAAATTTTTTTTTGGCCAGCCCCTTACCACCATCTCTTATTGCGATTCAATAACTGAATATAATGCCTATTCATACCAATGAATAAGCGACTCGATTTCAAATGGAATAGAGTCGCTTATTCATTGGTATGAATCATCATCTCAGCCATTGAAAGTCCACTGCTGGACATAGGCCTCCCCTCTAGATCTCCAATAAGACGGATGACCGATGGGGTCGAAAAGTTCTCGAGTGGAGACCACGTACCGGCAAGCGCAGCATAGGACGTCCACCCACAAGGTGGACAGACGACCTCATTAAGACCGTAGGATCGCGCTGGATGCAAGCCGCTTCCAACCGGTCTTATTGGTATGAATAAGCAAATTCAATTATTGAATCGCAATAAGAGATGGTGGTAAGGGGGCTGATATCGAGTGGTTTTAGGGCGATGATATTTTATGATTTGTGCAACTAAGTATGAAGCAAATAAAAAGTGTTGGCTTGTCTATACCAACTCTTTCGCTGCTTTTTTTTAACAAAAAAATAAGTATGGTGCAAACTATAACTTTCGCGTTTTAGTCAACTGTAAGGAAAATATCGTAACCGTCTCTAACGAGAAGTTTGGGAAACTCGGATTTTCAAACAAAAACATACTTAGGTATATACGAATGCAATAACAACCATGAATGCATCGAACATACCTAACATAAATCTGTGTGAAACTTACACTAGCTAGGGGCTCATATCGTCTCAACAAACTTCAAATGAGCGAGTTGGTGCGCGAATCTTCCCCTGGCCCGCCGCGGGCTGCCAGCCCTCTTTAGACCGGCTGATCCCCGATCTTCGATATTAGCACCGCAGGCAATTCAGACCTATAAATAAAAAATGCTTATTACAATCTGTAGGGCGGGCCCACATAAATATGTAATGATTTTTTTGAGGGGCGCACGGATTTACTGGGATTTCGCTTTGTCGACGATTTGATGAATTTGCTAGAATCGAGTGTAAAAACTGTAATAATCGTTGTTACAATATGGTGGAACGTGTTTTATTTTTAATTTTTTTTTTACGTCTAATGCCTAACAAACGTATGGGCCGACTGATGAAAAGCAGTTACCACATGAATTATGTTAATTGGGTAATGAATGTCATAAAGTGGAGGTACTTCCCCAGGCGGGAATATCGTCCTCTATCGCTTTCGGAAAGCTCTAAAAATATTAACAAAATTTCAAATCTATAAAAATATTAAAATGAAGTGTCTCTTTGTAACAATGAAGTAACTGTGATTGGGATGTAAGGGGTTCTTCAAAATCTTTGAACTTCTCCTGCACGTGGTCCCGGCTTCGCACGGGTAGAAAGTGGTGTTTTATTTTCCTCGCAATTTTTGTACCTTAATGAAAATATCAAAATAAAAATTTGCAGATTTGGTCTAACCGTTCTCGAGTTTTGCGCATATCAACATTCATTTTTAGGGTTCCGTACCCAAAGGGTAAAACGAACCCTATTACTGAGACTCCGCTGTCCGTCCGTCCATCCGTCCGTCTGTCACTCATGGCTGTATCTCATGAACCGTGATAGACAGTTGAAATTTTCACAGATGATGTATTTCTGTTGCTGCGATAACAACAAATACTAAAAAACAGATTAAAATAAATATTTAACAAACGTGATATTTTTTGCCGTTTTTATAGATGGTACGGAACCCTTCGTGCGCGAGTCCAACTCGCACTTGGACGGTTTTATTATATATATAAATTATATAAAGAAAGAATGAAAGAAAGAAAAACATTAATTTGCTCATTACTCAGCAGTATTCGTATAAAACACGTCTAACAAACACAGATAATACAGATAAATAAAATTAAAGTACTGTGCAATGTCGCAAAATGGTCCCAGCTCTGCAAATAGATCGAAATCTGCAACAGACTCGGCACAGATTTTCAGCTAGGGCCAGTTGCGACATCACGGACATACAAGCACAAAAAATATATACACTGTGTTGTTTCCACCCTACTGCACCATACTAACCCATCAATTTTAAAATAGGCAATTTGATCTACACTACTTTGCGTGCTTCCGCCACCAATTAGTTCATGCAAATTACTGCCGGCCGGCACCCACCTACTACCGTTAGTACTACTAGTAGGTTGTTGTTCTAACCGTCAATCTATCTAATCTATCTTCTGTTTCAGATGTTGGAGATTCGCCGAGACGACCACAGTAGCTGGAACAGAGACGACCAAAGCAGCCACGGCAGTCGCATGTAACTACTTCCGCAAAATAACACCTGAATCAATTAACTATCTAGTCTTAATATATAGTTTTATAGTTTCAGGTATTGTGTGCTGAATTCTCTATCTACCGAGCCCGGCCATCACTACCATCGCGATGCATACAGTTCTATTTACTTAAATCGTCTATTTGTTAGCAAACAGTGATCGCCGACCTCGCTATTTCGACGTTTTTTCCTTTATCTACTATATTTTTCATAAAACAATGTAACCTTTCTATATATTTAATAATGTGACATTAATTTTACCGCAAAACATGAGCGCATGAATACCATTGCCATTACCCAAAAGAATTCTTGGAATGGGGCATGAGGACCTCAGAAGGACTATAAAAAAACCTCTCCACTTTTTTTATATTATGTCGTGAGGCAAACAAGCATAAGGACCTTCTGATGTGAAGCTGTCACCACCACGTGCAGGTGAGGTTGGTTTTGGCTCAAAGATCAAGATTAAGATTTAGCTCATAATGAGCTCCTTACACCCAAAATGTTATAGTTTCAAGTCGGTATCCAGGTGTTTTCGTCCAAAGGTGACAATGGTACCTACTTACTTTACTCCAACCATACTCAACCTGCGGCCTCCTAGCTTTTTCTACGCGTCCCAATGCCTAGTAATAATTTAAAGAATAATAGTAATATATATTTTATAGACACAGAAATTATGTTAAAATAACGTTGTCATTTATTTGTTACATAATTTTAATCTATATATATACATATAAATGAACCCCTATTTCCCTTGGCCATGTCATCACGCGTGAACAGCTGGACCGATGTCGCTAATTCTTTATTTGTTGCGTTTGTTTGTCTGTTTGCTGCTTTGGTCTTTTCCACTTGCTGAGACCGCAATTCTTCTACACCAGCTGTGGCTCTACAGCTACAGCTGTTAGAGAAGTATCATCTACAGCAGTGTTCCGCAAAGTGTGTGCCGCGGCACACTGGTGTACCGTGGTCATTAGTTGGTGTGCCTCGGAAAAATAAGGTTATCTCATAAAGCTATATAGACGGACGGAAGAAAAATATTTACACAAATAAAAACTGATTTTTCATTCATGGTGTACCTCCAAAAATTTTCGTTTTCTTACATGTACCACAATATAAGTAGTAGTGATGTACCTTAAATACAAAAATTTTGCGGAACACTGCTTTACAGTGTAGAGGATACTTCTCTAGGTAGCTCCAAAACTGTTCTTTTTTATTGGAATCTAATTCTCAATCATCGATAATTTTACAAGCTTTTATATTTTAGTTTTGTGAACGAGTTTTGCAAGTTAAATTTAACCCATATCCCATTGAACTAAAATTTGGCGCACTCGTTCGGTTCTCATGACAATGCAGGATTACATAAATGATTTATATCCTCATATCTCTATCTGAATGATAATTAATTTCCACATTAACCCTTATGATATGGGTATCAAATGAAAGGGCTTGATGAGCAAAACATACTTATTAAGTAAGTACCTAAATTTCTAGTTTGTTTATTTTTCTTAAAACTAATAAAAACTTGTTTTACTCTGTATGTTATATTTAACAATTCATTTGCCAAATGAGTATTCTCAACATTCGCAATTTCATAAAAAAATTTAATTCCCACACCATAAACAATATAGAACAGATTAGTCATTTTCCCGGTAACGCACCAAGATGGCGGCGGGCACGCGACCGCGATGCGTTTTTAATTGCAATCATTCCGTGTTTTATGTTGTTTGCGCTCTTTTCGGTGTTTGGCCAAGCGAGGCCTTTATTTATGGCCGATGGGGGATTGGAATTAATCGCCCTCTATTGCTTACGGGAAATTTACACACAGGCTCTACTATTTTTGTAGGTATGTGGGCGGAGGAGATAAAAGAATTTAAATACGGATTTGAAATAAAGTAATAATGGAAATAATTATTACAGTTTTAAACCATTTTTACAATATTATTAGAAACTAAACTTAATATTTACAAATAAAATATTTACAAAGCGGTAGAAAATAAAACCGGCCAAGTGCGAGTCGGTCTCGCGCACTAAGGGTTCTGTACCATTATCTATAAAAACGGCAAAAAAAATCACGTTTGTTGTATGAGAGTACCCCTTATATATTTGTTTTATTTTTATTTAATATTGTTTTAAAAGTGAATATATAACTAAATATTATGTGAGTATTTCAAGCCTCTACCTATACCGTTATCAATTGCGAGCAAAAACGAGCAAAAAAATCACGTTTGTTGTATGGGAGCCCCCTTAAATATTATTTTTTTTTGTATTTGTTGTTATAGCGGCAGCAGAAATACATCATCTGTGCAAATTTCAACTGTCTAACTACCACAGTTCATGAGATACATCCTGGTGACAGACGGACGGACGGACAGCGGGGCCTTAGTAATAGGGTTCCTTTTTACCCTTTGGGTACGGAACCCTAAAAAGAAAGAAACAAAACAAAAATTATAAGTAAGAAATTTTCCCCAAATCGTTGTCTGTCGGTAGCGTACCAGAAATGCTGGCAGCATTACCTCGCTGAATAGCAATGCTAATCCTCTGAGCAAGGTAATGGCCAGCAATCTGGTCGCATGAAGCGTCGACCAACCTCCCGCATATCTCTTTAAAAAGATTGCGGGCCGTGGGGTCCGGCGCTAAGGTATGTAGTAAACCAAACGGCTCAAATATGTAATTGTTAGTGACTCCAGCATATTTGCGCCGTTTGAGTAACTCTGCTGTAACGACATGCCAGCCAGCCAGCCTAAGCCATGCGCCAAGCCATAGCCGGGCTTAGACCGGAAGCGCGCCAAACGGTCGAGAACAAGCCCACCAATCGTGCCGTCGATTGGTCGTGACGTCACTGCCGGCCTGCCATCGCCATACCGCCCGATCATGGCGGGGGAAAGCGAATAAATACGACGGAGAGCTCATTGCAGGATCATTCTGTATTCTACCGGATCATAAGTCGAAACTCTGCCCGTCCTTAGGCGAATTGATTGTACTAATTTATAACAGTAATAAATATATGTGATTTATTTCAAGCGTTTATTTTCTAAGTCGTTTCACTCAGAAGTGGGCTATGAAACGACGGCGTCCTGATGAATCTGGTCAAGGAGTTCGGCCGCCTGGTTGGAACTCTTCAAGTGACGACCGAAGAAGACACGATAGCAGCGATGACGACGATTTTTCACCACCTCCTGCCAGAAAATTACTAAAATATTTGCTGGAAAATGAGGTCGAGAGAGCGATACGGGACCTCAATGCAGAATCTACATCATTTGGACAGACAAAAGATCACCGTGCCGCTTCGTTAATACCGGAATTTGATCCTGACGGAGACGACTGCACAGTATCTACATGGCTGAAAAAGATCGACCAGCTTGGTGACATACATGGCTGGAATGACAAAATAAAAGCATTTCACCTACAAGACAAACTCCGCGGCCAAGCGCGTAAGTGGTACAATAGACTTGATGATTACAATTATTCCTGGGACGAATGGAAGCTCATGTTAATACGTACTTTCCCTAAACATCGTGATTATAGTGCCTTACTAGATGAAATGATGCAAAGGAAGAAGATGCCCAATGAGACCATGACGAAATATTACCAAGACAAAGTCGCCATGTGTTTTCGATGTAAATTGTCCGACAGCGCTACTGTGTCGTGCGTTATCAGAGGCCTACCTATTTCATTACAGCCTAATGCCCGTGCGTTTCAATGTGAACGACCTGACGAATTGTACGAAGCCTTTCTATGTGCACTTGACGATTACAAAAGTTTAGGCCAAGAGGTACGTACAACACCTACGAGTAGCAGAGATGCGAGACAGCCACAGATAGAAAAGAGGATTAATCCAGATACTGACCCTTGTCCACGTTGTAAAAAGACAGGGCACATGTTACGTAATTGCACAATGCTCGACCAACGTATTTGTTATAAATGTGGTAAACAAGGTCACATTGCCACTCGCTGTCAAAGTTCCAGTACAATTACTAAGACTGCCTTAGCCAGTGAGGAGATTAAAGAAGTGAAGTTACTGCAGAACTACAACAATATTTACAAGAAAGTAGTAAAGATAAACGGGATTTACGTTAAATCCTATATTGATACCGGAAGTCAAGTAAATGTCTTGAATAGCGAAATTTCCAGATTATTGGCGCTTAAAGTCACACCTACAAGCATGATTTTAAAAGGGTTTTCTGGCGGGTTGATCACGAGCCGCGGAGAAGTCGATTTTAATCTACAAATCGATGATGTACAAGTTAATTGCAGGGCATATTTAACAGATATGGATATGGGAGAAATTAACTTGCTAATTGGTCAGCCAGTGATAAACTCCGATCACATGTCATTGATTGTAACCAACGGTACAGCTACACTAATGAGAGACGATGTTTTTACAAATGACGTAGTGGAAGAGCCCGAAAAATTTAAAGTTGTTACGTCATGTAAAGAGTCCCTACCACCTGGAGCATCCATCATAAAAGTTCAAGTATTGGGTAATCGTGAGAATAACGACGTGTGTACTGCACCTCGACATTTTGAGTTTCAGGGAATTTCTTACTCGCTGCCAGCAACATTACTGCGCGGTGGAGAAGGCCATATCAAAGTCATGAACACAGGAGATCAAAACGTTGAATGGGAAGCCGGCGAGACCTTAGTTCGAGCTGAGAGCTGCAACGAGTCACCACCATCTAGCCAGGTCAGTAGCCAAGCCATGCCTTTACCATCTTATTCACATAAATCGCCAGATTTGCCAAGCATGCCTAATAAATTATGTGAGCCTTCAAATTTATCTGCCCATACTCTTACTGTCAGCCAAATTTCTCAACTTATTATAGGAGGTGTCCCTTTGAATGAAATTGATATAGGTAAATTAAATAAAAACGAGTATAATGATTTAATAAATTTATTGTTACAATACAAAGATAGCTTTGCCAACAGTACAAAAGACCTGGGCTGTACAAATTTATTGCAGATGAAAATCAAACTTACTACTCATCAGCCAATATATCGTCAGCCGTATAGGTTAGCACATAGTGAACAAGAAATCGTAAAAGCTAAGGTTTCCGAATTATTAGATGCGGGTATTATTCAAGAATCAGAGTCTGACTACGCATCCCCCGTTATTTTAGTTAAGAAAAAGAACGGCGATAGTAGATTGTGTGTCGATTACCGTGCGCTTAACGCAGCTACTATAAAAGACAGGTACCCATTACCAAACATAGATGATCAAATTTCGAAATTAGCTGGCAAGAAATATTTTACAAGTCTTGACATGGCCCAGGGGTATCATCAAATTTTTTTATCACCAGATGATACACATAAAACTGCTTTTATAACACCACAGGGTCATTTTGAATATCTTCGCATCCCATTCGGATTAGCAAATGCACCATCCGTGTTTATGCGATTGATTAATAAAATAGTTGACTCGATTCGTATGTCATCATCTATAGGTTCTTCCAATGAAATTCTTGCCTTTTTAGATGACTTGCTTTTACCCTCTGTTGACGTAACTACCGGCATTGATATTTTAGAAACCGTGTTGCAAAAATTTCAAGCTGAAAACCTAAAACTTAATATGAAAAAGTGCTCCTTTCTTAAAAATAAAGTAACATATTTGGGTCATGAAATTTCTAGCGAAGGTATACAACCAGCAGAGTCAAAGTTAAATGCTGTTTCTCAATTTCCCACACCTAAAAATGTTCACGAAGTACGTCAGTTTATAGGACTCTGCAGTTATTTCCGTAAATTTATACATAAATTTGCAATCATTGCTCGCCCGTTGACAAACTTAACAAAGAAAAATGTAGCATGGATCTGGGGTGATAATCAAGTGGCTAGTTTCAATGAACTAAAAAAGTGTTTGTGCTCTAAGCCAGTATTAGCTTTATACGATCCGACGTTACAAACAGAAATACATACAGATGCCTGTAAATCAGGTATAGCTGGTATACTACTACAAAAACAGTGTGATGGAACTTTGAGGCCCGTTCTATATTTTAGTCGAGTAACTTCTAAAGAAGAATCTATGTATCACAGCTATGAATTAGAAACACTTGCGGTAGTAGAATCTTTACGTAAATTTCGTGTGTATGTCGTAGGAAAACATATAAAAATTGTTACGGATTGTACAGCCGTCCGTGCTACCCTCACAAAGCGTGATCTTATTCCACGTATAGCGAGATGGTGGCTGATGATTCAGGATTATGATATGAGCATTGAATATAGACCAAGCGAACGAATGAAACACGTCGATGCTCTTAGTAGGAATCCAATAAACACTGTAAATATAAATCGTCTCGATACAGCTGACTGGTTTTATACTCTCCAATATCAAGATGAAAAACTTAAGAGCATAATAGATCAACTAAAAAATGGTTTAGCGGGACGTGACCTAATACAAAATTATGTTCTTATTGATGATAGGTTATATCGAAAAACTGTTAACGGAAATCGCCTCGTGGTGCCCGGGACGGGTAGATGGAAAATAGTTCAGATGCATCACGATGAAATAGGGCACGTAGGGCTGAAACGTAGTACAGACTTAATAAAGAATGACTATTGGTTTCCGAAGATGACGCGGTTCATTCGAAAGTATATAACTTCGTGCTTACATTGCGCATATGGAAAAGGTGATCACGGAAAGAAGGAAGGGAAGCTACATCCAATATCTAAACCTACTGAACCATTTCGAATGATCCACGTCGATCATTTGGGACCATTTTGTAGAACAAAGAAAGGTCATGTGTACATGTTAGTTATAACTGACTCGTTTTCGAAATTTGTAATAGCAGAACCAACGCGAACAGTTAATTCGGTCGAAACTATTAGAACTCTTAAAAGAATCTTCGCGTTGTTTGGGTATCCTGATAGAGTGGTGACAGATCATGGGAAGGCATTCACGAGTAGATATTTTAAAAAATTTGCAACTGATAAGCAATTCAAACATACATTAAATGCTATCGCTTGCCCGCGTGCCAACGGTCAAGTTGAGCGCACCAATCGTACAATACTGAATGCCTTACGCGCTACTGACCCTAGCGAAGCAGCTAACAATTGGTCTAATTGCTTGCCTGATGTTATTTGGGGAATCAATAATACTCTAAATGATACTACTAAATTAAAACCATATGATTTGATGTTTGCGCGTAGTGGTAGATCAGTATGCGATATTTCAATTCCAGGGCGCGTTACTGAACCAACTCAAAACAAGCGTGAAAAGGCTAGGGTTCGCATAGAAAAGGCCAGTGCTAAAATGAAACTTAACTTTGACAAACGCCGCAAAAGAGCTCACATTTATAAAAAAGGGGATTTAGTTCTCTGGAGACAGGCCCCTACTAGTAGTGCCGCTAAGGTCAATACAAAGTTAGACGATTTATACTCCGGCCCCTACATTGTTACCAAAGTTGTTGGCAATGACAGATACAGAATTAGGAGTGTCAAAGGCTTAAGAGGTTACAAGAATTTTACAGGTTTAGTGTCTGCCGATGCACTGAGACCTTATCAAAGTATAGCCCCTGTATCTGACAGTGCCAGTAGCTCCGATGAACAGCTAGAAACAGAAGATTTAATTGATCTACTTGAAAGTTAATCACAAACATGATGTTCCCATTGCGGGAGCAATCTTTTCAGGATGGCCGAATGTAACGACATGCCAGCCAGCCAGCCTAAGCCATGCGCCAAGCCATAGCCGGGCTTAGACCGGAAGCGCGCCAAACGGTCGAGAACAAGCCCACCAATCGTGCCGTCGATTGGTCGTGACGTCACTGCCGGCCTGCCATCGCCATACCGCCCGATCATGGCGGGGGAAAGCGAATAAATACGACGGAGAGCTCATTGCAGGATCATTCTGTATTCTACCGGATCATAAGTCGAAACTCTGCCCGTCCTTAGGCGAATTGATTGTACTAATTTATAACAGTAATAAATATATGTGATTTATTTCAAGCGTTTATTTTCTAAGTCGTTTCACTGCTGACTCCGCAGCCATTTTTTTTATTTAGCCATTTCAATTAGAAAATACAATTAAAATCTTGTGTCTTTTTAAATAGATTTATGAATGTAAAAAAAAATACTTAGTCACTATTGGCGATCCTTCGCTGTCCGCATCCAACCGCTATCGGCCACTTTTTTGAAGTTCGGTCCATCTAGGCAGTGAGGGGGGAGGGGGCGACTCTCCCCCTCGAAGGTCTTCGCTCTAGGAGTTTCTTCCCCCATCTGCCATCGCTAACTTGGCAAATGTGGCCGGCCCACTACTACTTCAACCTGCTGACTCTGACAGCTATGTCAATTAAATAAAAATGTATTTGAAATATCTTTTACATAATACCTTTACTCTTGCTTAAGAATATTATATAAAAAAATATAATATTCTTAAGCAAGAGTGGTTCCTAAGTGAGTTTGCCCAACGCTACCATACATAGAGTGTCACGTAGACGTTCCCTCCATAATCTACTTAGCACCCAAGTTGCCGAGTATTAGAATTTGTGTTTGCACATTGTAACTCCTTTTACATAAATTGTAGATTGGCCTGCTAAGACTCCTACAAGTTTCGTAAATTAATGAAATTGCTTGCTTGAGCCAGATGTGAACTTGTGCTACAGTGGTAAGTAATTAAGAAACTGTCCTCGATAATAATAATACACGCAGTTGCAAAACAAATTGATTGTCTGTAAAGTCGATTTGCGGACGATAATTTTACATGAAGGTTATAGAATATGCTTTATTTGACATATAGTTTTTAAATACAGATACAATAATACATAAAATACGACTATAAAACTTAATAATACTACAATAAAACTAAATTAAAACAATATTATTAAAACTCACGTGAGACATTATACTAAATTAATTAGATAAATTAAACGGGTCACTCACGTCTTTTTTTTTTTTTTGAAAGAAATGAAATGGTTCGGCGATAACGGAACACGTACTGGATTCGGGCGTCTCTCATTACATCCGATTCGATAAGGCTAAGGTGGTTGCAAAGGAAAAGTTCTTTGTTCCACGTAAAATCCGCGAAGCTATCGAAATTAGTCGACTTCCGAATTTCAACCGTGATACCGGATGGGTATTGCCAACGGCCTGGAAACCAGTGCTCCAGTTTGAGTCTAAAGAGAGTCACGATACAGTCGCCAATGCTGATACTGTCAGTTTTTACCACCACATGGTAAGCGCACTAGATGACCACGCGCCCGGAGAGATAGAAGAATTGGATCCACCGGCTGCCACTACGTCATCGTCGAAGGCAGCGCTCCACCAATCAACGCACCAACCCCCCACCACCCTTTCCAGTCGTGCGGCGCGCGCATTGGCGCGCAGTGTCCGGCGCGAGAGACAAAGGGTGGACGTGTCTGGACATTCGCCCTGAAGAAGGTCTCCTTTTGAGATCGAAACTAGTCGGCTTTCCCGACAAAAAGACGTGAGTGACCCGTTTAATTTATCTAATTAATTTACTAAATTAAAACTATAATAAATGTAAAATGTTTGGCCCATGTGGCATCGTTACCAAGATGCTAGCAGCATTATCTCGCTGGATGGCTAAACTGATCCTTTGGGCGAGGAATGTGCCAGATCTTAGGTCACCAGTTACGTCGACTAATCTTTTTCCTAATTCTTTTACAAACCTTTTTGTGCTGGGACCCCCATGGACCTAGGGTTTCGACCCCGAATGGAACAAATGAGAGATTTTACACGATAACGTCATAAGAAAACATCGGCCGATGAAGTGGAAGAGAGATTGTTCCGCGCTCTCGCTTGCACCCTCGGCTCAGGCGGAACGTAACAATGAGTTATGGTTCTTCGTACGTGCAGCCGGCGTTCAATGATTTATAAGACGTTATCACGTCAAAACTGTCACTATTATGTGCTACATTCTGTAGTCATTCTGAAATTCAGACGAGTACTTAGTGCCTTTTATTTTTGTTTCAAACTACGTTCAAATTAGATAATTTTATGTATATGCAGCGTAATTATAATCTGTCCAACTGGGGAAGTACCTCCACCTCACAGAATACCGCAGCCAAATAACAATTCTCTTGAGAGTTGTTCCTGTGAGTAAGTAAGGTCACCAAGAAGGAAGGAGTAGCTGCATTGGCAGCGGGAGTGGCGACGCGCAAGCGACATTTTATATTGCGAGAGTTGATATAGCTACGGTAACCGCTTTACATCAGGTAGGCCGTATGCTTGTTTACCACCCGACGTTGTATCTTACTATTTCTTTGTAAAATTTTGTAAAATTGGCATTATTATTTGCCACCATTTTTTTCTATCGTCGTCAACTCTTATTCATCCCACTACATGGGATGGGATACAGATCGAAGGTGATACTCCATCACGCTGCTCAACTGCGGCTTAACGACTGTCATCTAGTGACAACAGCCGGGACCGACGGTTTAAGTTAATAGTTGTTTTAAAATACATTGATACCAAATACGTGTTCCTCGTGATTGAGAGAGGGTGGACGCGTCTGAACACTCGCCATGATGAAGGTCTCCGATCGAAACTAGCCTGTTTTCAGACAAATATGCATGCAGCAGGACTCAATCATTTAATTTATAATAATGTCACACGTGAGCTTTAATAATATTACATACATACCTTAATTTTTCTTTCAAACTACTTACAACTTAGATCATTTTGTGTGTTTTATCTTGGTTTTATTCAATATGTTTATTCCCATTTTGAAATTCAGTTACTTCAATTTACACAAAGTACTATTTCGTTAAAACTCCATAGTTACAAACGAGTCTTCTAATATGTTAAGTTAATATACTCGTATGACAAGAAAATGTATTGAGCAGCACTTAACTTTAAAGTTTTTTTATTGTTTTATTTAATTGTAGTAATATGACATGTTTTATTTAATTGTAGTAGTATGGGATAAATTGTTGTAGCTCCTCCTATCGGTCCCGGCTGTTGTCCTTGGATGACAGTCGTTAAGCCAAGTCAGTGGCCTTAGGGCGGCTTGAAAACACTAACCTTCGCTAATCCGCAGTTGATCAGCGTGGTGGTATGCTCAAAACCCCTTCGATTGAAATGCTCAAAATCCCGAAAGTGGGCTGAATATGGATTGATGCCGATGAGGTGTCAAAGTTGTTATACTTTAACGCGCCTAAATTTAAGAGTTCCCATGTTGCAAATTTTCTCTACTTAACTACAAACTTCCATATTTGTTTTCTTTTCTTCATTTACAGTTACAATCAAAAGTTTGGCTCGTATTCCGTGGATCTCATTCATCTATTCGATTATTCTGTCAAGCGCACCGTCGGCCCCAGAGCTGCACTGTGATAAAACGGACGCATCCTAAGCAAATAGAGATCCGACGCATCTGCCTCTACACAGGAATAAAGTCCCCCTATAGATGACGTGTAATTTGAAACAAGCTTGATATCAGCGGTTGGAGAAATTTATAGTTTTTTTTTTTTGCATCACTGCCATCACGGCATGGCAAATAAACTTATCGCTTGGCTGACGGAAAAAAGTGACGTTATCATGTCTATGACTATGGGAGTCAATAGTCAGAGGTGTAAGAAGCTCATCATAATGGGGTGTAAGCAGCTCACTTGTACGGGGTGCATATGAGAGGTAGAGCACAGCGTAATTATTCAAGCTGCCCGACTGGGGAAGTAACGGCCGTCGTTCCTCCGTTGTACTGTCTCTGCGGGTAAATAACATTATCAGGTATGATTTGCTACAATGGCAGTGAGGGTGGTGGTACCCGAAGGATACTTTTATGTTGCAAGCTTGCAAGCATCTGTAGGCTATGGTAACCACATTACATCAGACAGACCGCATGGTTGTCTGCCATCCGACGTAGAATAAAGATCCAGCTTACGCCTACTTTTAAATTTGTGCTAAGTTTCAAGGCATGTGATACCAAGCTAGTCCCTACCAGGCTTCTGGCCTGTTAGCAAAGACATGGCGACATTTCTCACGCAACTCTCATGAAGAACTGCCAGGTCTCTGCACCCAGTACGGAATACTACTGTACGTCTTCAAGGTCTACATTGTAGACTCTACATGACTAGAATGTTTGCAATCAGTGGATTGCAAACATTTTCCAGCACTTTATTGTTATGCTTACTATCGGTAATCAGAAAGCCTCTAAGGTGCTGCGTCAGCAGCGAGGAATCGTAGGTAAGCAATAACATCTTGTATCGCAAATTTTGTTTCAACTTTTTTCATAAATAATAAAAAAAATATGTTTTAATACCATAGACTATTATAATATCCAAGATAAATAACTAATCAACGTGACAGTACTATGGGAAATGTATCTATAGATATAGGTAGTTTTTTTTATTATTTTGCTATAGGTATAACAATGTGTGGTAATCTGATACCAGCGAGTCTCTCCCCACACGCGACCGTCTGCGTAGTTTGGCCAATCCCGGGATTATCTTTCTTGCGCCAAACGTTCCCCACGTTGATGGCGGGAAATTCTACAAGATGGCCGCCTGCGCCTTGCTCGTTTAAGATATTGCTTTCGTTAATACACTTAGCTGCGTTTTAATTAGCTAGAAACAACCTACATAGTCATAGATAGATGTTTAGATTACACATAAATAGGTATTGAAGCTTTGTTGAGTAGATTAAACATGTTTAGGTGTTTAGTTTTGAACAATGGTGTATTATTTACTAGTTTAGACACAATATGTGTAGATATGTAGTATATACAGGCTGTTCAGTGAATTAATATGATAAACTTGAAACTGGTGATAGATGACTCCATGCTATGCCAAAAATATAATACTTAATCCTGAGAATATTACACTCCTAGTGGCATCTACTTAAATGCAAAAAATTTACACCTATCATTTTTGTACTTACGGTTTTGAATGAGCATTTTAATCTCGCCTATCTACCTTATTCCAAGTATTGTTGTTTTTTTTTTTTCTACTTTGTTTTTTTTCATTATTATAATGAATCTGTTTTGCTACAGTAGGTAGGTGGCATACGACCACGGCTGTCCTTTAAACATATCTCTATCAGTATGATGTATAAAAAAACTACGTTAAAACATATTACGTGTAAGTAAGTTGTTTATTTAAAAGTCGGTAATTGTTATAGAGTATGTAGGTACATAATAATTTCAGCGGAGACTATTTTCTTGTTTCGTACTTTTTAGAGCGTGTTTTCAGTAGTCGGGTTTTAGTTTTTTAAACTTTATTTTTTGTGTGCTAAAAATGTAGACTCATTTTTATTTGGAGGGTCGAAATGTATAAACTTGAAGCATTTTAAGACATTAGGTGGAAGAAATGTAAATTTGCCTTTGTTAGTCATTAGTTCACTAGTTTGCAATTATTTTTTCAGAATATTTCAGATATTACCCAACCTGAAATATTCTGAAAAATATATTGCAAACTCAATTTCAACATTTTTCACCTAACCTATTATATCTTAACCAGGCTCCTGTGAGTAAAGGTCGCGTAACGCCATCTACCGCCGAGTAGTAAGAACTCCCGAAGTACACTCGAACAGAATATTTACAAAAAAGTTGCACACGTTTAATATTGACACATTAACGATATTTATTCTATACGATAGCTTCTCAATACAGCATATATTAAACCGACAAAGCTCATGACAGAGTAATGGGCCTGAAAAAGTTGGGCATACATTCGCGGCTCTTGTCCACAAATGTATTTGCGGAAGCAATTTCGCGAAATGCCACAATTTATTTAAAAATTACACCCTTGTTTGTGTGGGTAAATATTGGCCTGTTTGGTTTATGATAATAATGGCAACAACGGCAGGTACGCGGGCTAGCGACAGAATTATTTACCTGTACACATATTATTTAATATTTACCGTGGCAATGTAAAGTTGACAATATAATATTTGTTAAGTATGCTTCTCTTTTGAAAGTCTATGTGTTTACACCTTACATGTGGTTTTAATCAAAGATAAATTTGAGGATTACTACTACTTACCTATGACTTGATAGCCGTGTGTAATTTGTCCAGGAATATTTATTTATTGTATTGAGCATCGAGATGTTCAATCAATACCACGTTTGCTTGATTTTTTTTTTATTAGTATGTTAAACATGACGGTTTTACCCTTATGTCGTCATAATGCTTGGAATGAATCTCAATATTTGACTTCAATGCAAAGATCAAGTTTCAAACTTGACGCGCTATTGACTACACATAGGCTGGGTACAGATTGATCATTCTTATCAACTACCTATTGTACCTATTAACTAAGCAAGCGATTCAAATCACCAGACCAGTTGAAGCGAAACAAACTTTTTTTGTATGTTTGTATGGAAGTCTGTATGTATCGCGATAACTCTCATCATACTGATAGATAATTCAATTTTGTTGAAATTTTTAGATACCTATATAGGAAACATAATTACAGTATTTATATACGTTGGATGTAAATATTGCACTGATATTCGCGAACTATTGATCCGATTTTGATATAATTTGGCAGATAAGTAGGTAGAGAATGGAAAGGAGGAATGATTACTGGACCAGTAAGGAGTATTCCAGATACCTATTGAAATTGATTTAAAAAACAATCACGAGGTCCCAGTTCGATAAGAACGACTAATTGAGTATCTTCATTTAAGTATAATGACAATTATGTTCTTTATGGTAGCTTCAATTTCGAACATAGTCATATTATTATATTCATACAGAGTACAGAACATTAGACAACGACTCTGGCAATAGAAATAACAGATTTTTTTCAGATTATCACAGATTTTGTAAATAATGCCTGTTTTTCCACAATATGTGTTGCCACAATAAGTATGTTTGAACACCTGCTGAAAAGAAAAATATATACATTAGATACTAAGGAATCAATAAATCAGCTCAATCAATTTAGGTAGGTAAGTATAGTAAAGTACATCATGTCGACATGTAACATTGCGGCAGTTTGACGTCAAACAAAGTCCGCGATCGAACGCAAAGTCTAACTGCAAACAATATCACCATTGTATTTGTACTGAAACAACAAATTTGTAGCTAGCTTTAAATGCAAGCTTAACACGCCGGCACACACTCACCGTGTGTACAGAGACAATATGTAGGAGACTACTACGATCTTAAGCAACGCGACAAAATGAATCTCCGCCAGCGACTGATACGGCCCAATTCAAACACAGTCAGCGCCATTTTGTTTTGACAAGCGGCTATCTCGCCCAGCATGAGCATCGCCAAACTCGACCTAATGTCCATAACGTTAGAGACAAGTTACAGGAAAAGTCCAATGGTGTAGAAACATCGGAAATTAAGGGACGACCAGACACGATTCTGTTTGCCGTCTAACGTGGTCCCAGGACGAAGCGACAAATATTTGACGTGTCAATTTTGTGAATGTTGACCGAAATTGTGGTTAATATTCTCAACCCGAACAACCTGGCTGCGTGCGAGGCCACCCTTTAATTAAATGACAGAAATAGGCTAAATTGTTAATTTATTAAGTCGAGACTCAGATGGATATTAGGTGCACATTCAAATAAAACTGTGATCGTCAAGCTCTTCGCTGCAAGACAAAAATCTCTTGCTACTTGAAGACATCTTTAGTTTTACATTTATACTCTACATCAGCAAATATAGTGATAATTGATGGTCAGAACTTTAGATGGTTTAGAATCAAAACTGATTTGAAATGGATATCCGACTAAGTTGAAACTATGACCTGAAAATAAACTTTCTATTTGCAAGAGATTAAAAGCTAAAATCGACCGGTTATCACCTCGTTATACGGAACAATATCAACAAGGGCGAATCGATTCGGAAGACAAAACATTGTTACAGCTTGTTAGCGCATATTGCTCGTTACCGCGCCGCCGCTATTTATTTTCGAGTGGCAACACCTAAGTGACTATAAACAAAAAAACACTCTGACGGTTGTTTTCATTGACAACAATGTATCCCGGGTACTCCGCAGTGTTAAGAGCGAGGCCTGGAGTAGGCACTTACTTTTCGCGACATAGGTATCCGAGTGAAGCGGGACTGACGACGGTTCAGTATTTCATTGTATGCTTTTAATTTTGAGTGCGCGAACTAGCTGGCTCTCTCGGGACGAATGTTTGCGAGGGTAATATTTGCTTCCGCTGTATAATTCAGCCGGCCGCCATATTTGCCAAAGAGCAATCATTTTAATATCGTCAGCCATCACATTAGAGCCGAATGGAAACTGGTTTTATTAGATGGATTTGTTTTACAATTTTCATTTTACATCTTGTTTTAATTTGGATTGCCGTTGTTATTTCTGTGTTATTTAGAAGTATCTAGGTAATAGTCTGGGTTATTACCTAGGATCTAGGTAGGTACTTTTGTTGGCAGGCAGTGAGCAAAATAAGTGGTCTAACACCTTTATATGTATGTTTGTTAGTACCTTTCAAATTAAGCTTTACATTGGTGTTTCTTTGTACTTTTCAAATTAAGATGTTCTATTTTCACTATGAAATATAATAGAAGGTCAACATTAGCAAGATGATGCATAGCAGATGGTGTTGCGGTGGTGATTGCTTTACATCAGGGGACCCACAACCCACATGCTCGTCTGACCCCCTCTCATATAAAAAAAGACTAATTATTAAGACCCAATCTAACAAAATACGTAGCTAGAGAGTAAAAATATAAAATTATACGCTTGATGTGCAATTTGTGATTAATAAACATATTTGTATTTACTTGTAAGTATTGTTTGTATAGCAGGGAGCCGATGGATGCAAACGGCACAAAACCAATAATTGGGAATGAGAAGTCTGAGGCGGAGATCTATGTTCAGTAGAGGACGTCTTTCGGCTTCGGCTGAAATGATAATGATAATATTCCTGGTCAAATTACACACTGCCATCTAGTCCCAAACTAAGCAAAGCTTGTACTATGGGTACTAGATAACTAATATTATACCGACTTAAACACATTTTTTTTCGTAAATACAGACAATTAATACATAGAAAATACCCAAACCAAGAGAAACAGACATGTTCATGCATCCTAATATTTGTCTTGTGTGAGGATCAAACCCGCAACCTCCGAGTCAAAGTGGACATTGTTTGCCATTCGACCATCGAGCTCATCATAATGATTGTGTTGATAACATTTTTAGGATTTTTTTATTAATAATAGTTACAATCTACAGATCCCATTCCTTTTGTTAACATCTTCTACTACTTTTATGTTACAATTTAAAATTTTAAGGTTAGAAAAAATCAGTTCTCCTAATAAGTCACAACCATCACTGGGTTTTTTTTTATTTATTTATTTAAACTTTATCACTACTTAGTATAAAACAAAGTCGCTTTCTCTGCCCCTATGTCCCTTTGTATGCTTCAATCTTTGAAACTACGCAACGGATTATGATGCGGTTTTTTTTAATAGATAGAGTGATTCAACTGGAAAGTTTATATGTATAATATATGCATAACATAGTAGAAAAACACTGATAATTTAGAGGTTTCTAATGTGATGTCGTAAATAAACACATTTTTTTGCTCTTTCATTGCAAACGCTGGCTGAACCCAACGAGATAGATCAAAATAATGTAGTACAGTATTGTTCACCTTAAAATGGTCTACAAAAAAGTTCGCGATGGTATATGTCTATCTCTTAGTGGTAACACACAATAACCGTTATTTTATCCTTTGCTTTTTACAAGAAATAATGCCTTATTTACGAAGCGATTTTAAGCAATACAGAATTAATCCTTATCCAATTAAGTACCTTAAATACATTGCGCATTTAATATAGATCAATATGGCCCTTCACAGCATGTAATTTAAATGAATAGTTTAGAAGATATTACACATTTAAAATGCAGGGACATAACGGCTGTGGCGGTACCGGCCGCGGAGCCGGCGGCGTGTGCCTATAACTGGGGAAGGACTGGATAGGACAAAGCGCAAAGACCTTCTGTAGTACATTTAGTATCAGCATTGCACCCGTGCGAAGCCGGGGCGGGTCGCTAGTTAACCATAAAACAAGGATACAAAAGGCGGACTTAGTACTAACAGCATTCTCTACCAGTCAACCTTTGGGAAAAGCAGATAGGTAAGACTCGAGTGCGGTTTATAAAATAACAGTAAATGAATATACACACAATAAATACCTATGAAAACATAAAATTACATACGTATTGCATACATCATCATCATCAGGTCATTTCAATCTCCACTACAGGAGCACGACCCTCTCCCGTCCGTCACAGACAGGAGGACCCGGCCTACACTCCGCACGCTGGCCAGACGGGTTGGGGAGCCCTGATCGATGTTTTTTAATGTATTTCCCTGAGTCGCCTTGTACGACATTCACGGGAAGAGACGGAGTGATTCTATTCTAGTCTGCCGGAAACCACACGGCCAATACATACATAATTATACATTACATACATACTCGTATGACAGACATATGTAAATTTTTATTGGTTGACAATAATGAAAAAATTAGGAACCACTGATGTAGAGTCCATATTCCTTAGTAAGTATTCTAATTCTATTCTAAATTCCTTAGATTAAACTAAGGAATTCTCAAGATGTACCTAGTTTACGACTACGGCATTACACGGCGAATGGTACTTTATAATATAACACGCATAATGATAATTAAAAAATAATTTTATAATATTTGTGGCACATATTTTTGACTAGTACGGACATCTAGTATCAGCTAGCGGTACTACATTACATAATGTGCGACACATGGATTCGCTACGCTAGAAGACTGGCGATGTATATTTTGAAAGAAATAGCAGGTATACTGGTATACATGTAAGTTCGAGCAAGAATTCAAGTGCTGAGTGCGAGTTTTTTATTCACGTTCGATAATGTCAACGTAAACAAACCGACCAAATAGATAAGTACTCTCATGTTGTGAATTTATACTACGCGTGTTACGTATCAAAATTATATAGCTTACCCGCTCACATTTCGAAGTGAGCAACCCGGCTAAATTGGATTTGTAACACGCGTCTGGTAAATTCACAACATGAGAGTACTTCTCTATTTCGTCGGTTTTTTTACGTTGACATTATCGAACGTGAATAAAAAACTCGCACTCAGCACTTTTGGTTACATTCGAACGTGTTAACGTTTACAAGCCGACCAAATTGAGAAAAAGTTTCATATTGTGAATTTACCAGATGCGTGTTACATATCCAAATTACCCGGATTGCTCACTTCAAAATGTGAGCAAGTAAACCACATAATTTTGTAACATGCGTCTTATAAATTCACAACATGAGAGTTCTCTATTTGGTCGGGTTGTTGACGTTGACATGATGGAATGCGAACAAAAAAACTCGCACTAAGCACTCTGATTCGGGGTCCCAATTGGCATCGCATAATCATTTATTCCGATTTGGGGCCGATTTCCCGCCTATAAATGGCAACAGTACTCCATATGCGGCTGTACTTGAGCTTTGTAAATGAAACGACTTAGAAAATAAACGCTTGAAATAAATCACATATATTTATTACTGTTATAAATTAGTACAATCAATTCGCCTAAGGACGGGCAGAGTTTCGACTTATGATCCGGTAGAATACAGAATGATCCTGCAATGAGCTCTCCGTCGTATTTATTCGCTTTCCCCCGCCATGATCGGGCGGTATGGCGATGGCAGGCCGGCAGTGACGTCACGACCAATCGACGGCACGATTGGTGGGCTTGTTCTCGACCGTTTGGCGCGCTTCCGGTCTAAGCCCGGCTATGGCTTGGCGCATGGCTTAGGCTGGCTGGCTGGCATGTCGTTACATTCGGCCATCCTGAAAAGATTGCTCCCGCAATGGGAACATCATGTTTGTGATTAACTTTCAAGTAGATCAATTAAATCTTCTGTTTCTAGCTGTTCATCGGAGCTACTGGCACTGTCAGATACAGGGGCTATACTTTGATAAGGTCTCAGTGCATCGGCAGACACTAAACCTGTAAAATTCTTGTAACCTCTTAAGCCTTTGACACTCCTAATTCTGTATCTGTCATTGCCAACAACTTTGGTAACAATGTAGGGGCCGGAGTATAAATCGTCTAACTTTGTATTGACCTTAGCGGCACTACTAGTAGGGGCCTGTCTCCAGAGAACTAAATCCCCTTTTTTATAAATGTGAGCTCTTTTGCGGCGTTTGTCAAAGTTAAGTTTCATTTTAGCACTGGC
Organism: Hypsopygia costalis; assembly: GCA_937001555.2. Lineage (NCBI taxonomy): Eukaryota > Metazoa > Arthropoda > Insecta > Lepidoptera > Pyralidae > Hypsopygia > Hypsopygia costalis. The sequence goes on along the minus strand of OW443343.2, from coordinate 9,431,497 downwards.
CTTTTCTATGCGAACCCTAGCCTTTTCACGCTTGTTTTGAGTTGGTTCAGTAACGCGCCCTGGAATTGAAATATCGCATACTGATCTACCACTACGCGCAAACATCAAATCATATGGTTTTAATTTAGTAGTATCATTTAGAGTATTATTGATTCCCCAAATAACATCAGGCAAGCAATTAGACCAATTGTTAGCTGCTTCGCTAGGGTCAGTAGCGCGTAAGGCATTCAGTATTGTACGATTGGTGCGCTCAACTTGACCGTTGGCACGCGGGCAAGCGATAGCATTTAATGTATGTTTGAATTGCTTATCAGTTGCAAATTTTTTAAAATATCTACTCGTGAATGCCTTCCCATGATCTGTCACCACTCTATCAGGATACCCAAACAACGCGAAGATTCTTTTAAGAGTTCTAATAGTTTCGACCGAATTAACTGTTCGCGTTGGTTCTGCTATTACAAATTTCGAAAACGAGTCAGTTATAACTAACATGTACACATGACCTTTCTTTGTTCTACAAAATGGTCCCAAATGATCGACGTGGATCATTCGAAATGGTTCAGTAGGTTTAGATATTGGATGTAGCTTCCCTTCCTTCTTTCCGTGATCACCTTTTCCATATGCGCAATGTAAGCACGAAGTTATATACTTTCGAATGAACCGCGTCATCTTCGGAAACCAATAGTCATTCTTTATTAAGTCTGTACTACGTTTCAGCCCTACGTGCCCTATTTCATCGTGATGCATCTGAACTATTTTCCATCTACCCGTCCCGGGCACCACGAGGCGATTTCCGTTAACAGTTTTTCGATATAACCTATCATCAATAAGAACATAATTTTGTATTAGGTCACGTCCCGCTAAACCATTTTTTAGTTGATCTATTATGCTCTTAAGTTTTTCATCTTGATATTGGAGAGTATAAAACCAGTCAGCTGTATCGAGACGATTTATATTTACAGTGTTTATTGGATTCCTACTAAGAGCATCGACGTGTTTCATTCGTTCGCTTGGTCTATATTCAATGCTCATATCATAATCCTGAATCATCAGCCACCATCTCGCTATACGTGGAATAAGATCACGCTTTGTGAGGGTAGCACGGACGGCTGTACAATCCGTAACAATTTTTATATGTTTTCCTACGACATACACACGAAATTTACGTAAAGATTCTACTACCGCAAGTGTTTCTAATTCATAGCTGTGATACATAGATTCTTCTTTAGAAGTTACTCGACTAAAATATAGAACGGGCCTCAAAGTTCCATCACACTGTTTTTGTAGTAGTATACCAGCTATACCTGATTTACAGGCATCTGTATGTATTTCTGTTTGTAACGTCGGATCGTATAAAGCTAATACTGGCTTAGAGCACAAACACTTTTTTAGTTCATTGAAACTAGCCACTTGATTATCACCCCAGATCCATGCTACATTTTTCTTTGTTAAGTTTGTCAACGGGCGAGCAATGATTGCAAATTTATGTATAAATTTACGGAAATAACTGCAGAGTCCTATAAACTGACGTACTTCGTGAACATTTTTAGGTGTGGGAAATTGAGAAACAGCATTTAACTTTGACTCTGCTGGTTGTATACCTTCGCTAGAAATTTCATGACCCAAATATGTTACTTTATTTTTAAGAAAGGAGCACTTTTTCATATTAAGTTTTAGGTTTTCAGCTTGAAATTTTTGCAACACGGTTTCTAAAATATCAATGCCGGTAGTTACGTCAACAGAGGGTAAAAGCAAGTCATCTAAAAAGGCAAGAATTTCATTGGAAGAACCTATAGATGATGACATACGAATCGAGTCAACTATTTTATTAATCAATCGCATAAACACGGATGGTGCATTTGCTAATCCGAATGGGATGCGAAGATATTCAAAATGACCCTGTGGTGTTATAAAAGCAGTTTTATGTGTATCATCTGGTGATAAAAAAATTTGATGATACCCCTGGGCCATGTCAAGACTTGTAAAATATTTCTTGCCAGCTAATTTCGAAATTTGATCATCTATGTTTGGTAATGGGTACCTGTCTTTTATAGTAGCTGCGTTAAGCGCACGGTAATCGACACACAATCTACTATCGCCGTTCTTTTTCTTAACTAAAATAACGGGGGATGCGTAGTCAGACTCTGATTCTTGAATAATACCCGCATCTAATAATTCGGAAACCTTAGCTTTTACGATTTCTTGTTCACTATGTGCTAACCTATACGGCTGACGATATATTGGCTGATGAGTAGTAAGTTTGATTTTCATCTGCAATAAATTTGTACAGCCCAGGTCTTTTGTACTGTTGGCAAAGCTATCTTTGTATTGTAACAATAAATTTATTAAATCATTATACTCGTTTTTATTTAATTTACCTATATCAATTTCATTCAAAGGGACACCTCCTATAATAAGTTGAGAAATTTGGCTGACAGTAAGAGTATGGGCAGATAAATTTGAAGGCTCACATAATTTATTAGGCATGCTTGGCAAATCTGGCGATTTATGTGAATAAGATGGTAAAGGCATGGCTTGGCTACTGACCTGGCTAGATGGTGGTGACTCGTTGCAGCTCTCAGCTCGAACTAAGGTCTCGCCGGCTTCCCATTCAACGTTTTGATCTCCTGTGTTCATGACTTTGATATGGCCTTCTCCACCGCGCAGTAATGTTGCTGGCAGCGAGTAAGAAATTCCCTGAAACTCAAAATGTCGAGGTGCAGTACACACGTCGTTATTCTCACGATTACCCAATACTTGAACTTTTATGATGGATGCTCCAGGTGGTAGGGACTCTTTACATGACGTAACAACTTTAAATTTTTCGGGCTCTTCCACTACGTCATTTGTAAAAACATCGTCTCTCATTAGTGTAGCTGTACCGTTGGTTACAATCAATGACATGTGATCGGAGTTTATCACTGGCTGACCAATTAGCAAGTTAATTTCTCCCATATCCATATCTGTTAAATATGCCCTGCAATTAACTTGTACATCATCGATTTGTAGATTAAAATCGACTTCTCCGCGGCTCGTGATCAACCCGCCAGAAAACCCTTTTAAAATCATGCTTGTAGGTGTGACTTTAAGCGCCAATAATCTGGAAATTTCGCTATTCAAGACATTTACTTGACTTCCGGTATCAATATAGGATTTAACGTAAATCCCGTTTATCTTTACTACTTTCTTGTAAATATTGTTGTAGTTCTGCAGTAACTTCACTTCTTTAATCTCCTCACTGGCTAAGGCAGTCTTAGTAATTGTACTGGAACTTTGACAGCGAGTGGCAATGTGACCTTGTTTACCACATTTATAACAAATACGTTGGTCGAGCATTGTGCAATTACGTAACATGTGCCCTGTCTTTTTACAACGTGGACAAGGGTCAGTATCTGGATTAATCCTCTTTTCTATCTGTGGCTGTCTCGCATCTCTGCTACTCGTAGGTGTTGTACGTACCTCTTGGCCTAAACTTTTGTAATCGTCAAGTGCACATAGAAAGGCTTCGTACAATTCGTCAGGTCGTTCACATTGAAACGCACGGGCATTAGGCTGTAATGAAATAGGTAGGCCTCTGATAACGCACGACACAGTAGCGCTGTCGGACAATTTACATCGAAAACACATGGCGACTTTGTCTTGGTAATATTTCGTCATGGTCTCATTGGGCATCTTCTTCCTTTGCATCATTTCATCTAGTAAGGCACTATAATCACGATGTTTAGGGAAAGTACGTATTAACATGAGCTTCCATTCGTCCCAGGAATAATTGTAATCATCAAGTCTATTGTACCACTTACGCGCTTGGCCGCGGAGTTTGTCTTGTAGGTGAAATGCTTTTATTTTGTCATTCCAGCCATGTATGTCACCAAGCTGGTCGATCTTTTTCAGCCATGTAGATACTGTGCAGTCGTCTCCGTCAGGATCAAATTCCGGTATTAACGAAGCGGCACGGTGATCTTTTGTCTGTCCAAATGATGTAGATTCTGCATTGAGGTCCCGTATCGCTCTCTCGACCTCATTTTCCAGCAAATATTTTAGTAATTTTCTGGCAGGAGGTGGTGAAAAATCGTCGTCATCGCTGCTATCGTGTCTTCTTCGGTCGTCACTTGAAGAGTTCCAACCAGGCGGCCGAACTCCTTGACCAGATTCATCAGGACGCCGTCGTTTCATAGCCCACTTCTGAGTGAAACGACTTAGAAAATAAACGCTTGAAATAAATCACATATATTTATTACTGTTATAAATTAGTACAATCAATTCGCCTAAGGACGGGCAGAGTTTCGACTTATGATCCGGTAGAATACAGAATGATCCTGCAATGAGCTCTCCGTCGTATTTATTCGCTTTCCCCCGCCATGATCGGGCGGTATGGCGATGGCAGGCCGGCAGTGACGTCACGACCAATCGACGGCACGATTGGTGGGCTTGTTCTCGACCGTTTGGCGCGCTTCCGGTCTAAGCCCGGCTATGGCTTGGCGCATGGCTTAGGCTGGCTGGCTGGCATGTCGTTACATAAAGCAGAAGTCTTAGGCGCGGGTTAAATTGCAACATTAAATTGCGAAATAACTAAGTAGGTACCTCGTGCTCAAACTAGATTTTTCGACGCCAGTTTGACCTTCCTCTCCAGGTGACTACGAAACTGAACGCTGCTGGAGATTTCAATACCGAGAATCTCAATATTTTTGACGATTTTGAGGAGCCACAGTAAAAGGGGTTTTCTTAGCGGTGAACGCGCAGACTTTTCTTGGTGGGATTGAATTGAACTAAAAGCTATTGAAGTATTAAAATACTATGTCTACTTTGGACATTCCATACAGTGTACCTATTAGAGGTAATTTCAATAAAGAGATCAATAGACACACAGATAACGCAATGCTTGAAGACTAAAGTCTTCAACCAGTGCGACCCCCCTGCAATGACTTATGGTGCAGAGACTTGGACACTGACCATCGGACTGGTCCACAGGCTAAAGTTCGCGCAGCGAGCGATGCAGAGGGCTCGGAGTTGTATCATGAATCCTAAAAATGTTAGTTGCGGCTCCGTGAGTGGATTGAGTAGCAGCATCCTAGTAGAGGGAATTCTTCATATATTTCTGTAGCTGGCCCGCGAACTATTATACTCCGTAGTACTATTACTTATACTGTGTCTCGGGACTGCAGTAAACTACATTCAACTACATTGGTCATTGTCGTTTTGGTATTCGCCATGGCTACAATGGAGACGCAGTCAGTTGCGAGGCACATAAAATCCTACGATAGAATCGCTTTATACCTATAAGTATGTTTTATTGTGTATTTTTAACTATATCAATTCTATATGATTCAGAATAAAGGAGATTTACTGTCCAACGGGCTGTGTTCAGATGAGTTGTTTGACATGATGTACACGGCAAACAAAATAATGTAATTTTTCTATATCTCCCTTCAAGAACATAATGACATGTGAATGATGCCCCTGGTGTTGCAACCGTTCGTAGACTGCAGTAACTGCTGATTTCCATCAGTCCAGAAAATTTTGTCACAACTTCAGCAAGCCAGTTCATACTTACCTACCATTGATTGTAGTATACATTTTATAATAAATAATAACAATTAACATAGGCCCGCAGGGCATCTTGTGGCGAGCTGTGACAAGTAATGACACCACGGGTACCGAATCCCCATATTCGGTCAGGTTCTCCGTATCCGGCATGTCTTCAACGGTCGGAGTGGAAACCCTAAGAAGGCCCACAGGCCTCTCACCTCTGGCTTGCCTTCAATGGCCATCCAGAGAGAAGTCATTAGAGCAATATGCTCCAAGGGTGGAAGTATTAAAGGAAGAAACGCCGTGAGTAGCTTCGGAGAAAGAGCAGGACACCTGCCGACACCACCGAGCCACTCGCACTGGTGTTGACCTCGGCCGATTTCCTGGCATTTCGGGCGCCCATCGTAAGCGTCTGATACAAATAACGAGCAATAGAGGCAGTCATGTCAAGCATCCGTCCCTCTTCTACAATAGCCCAGTGTTCAGTCTATCTAGATGATCTTCATAGTCCATTTAGTTTCCATCACATTTTGGAATAGATCCAATGTCTGCCGAAACTTGCTGATGGGCACATATTCCATTGATATATCTTGGACAGATCACGGCAGGTGTACAATATTACATTAGTTTAGTCTTCTCAAAGAGGCATCTATGTTGGATCCATAGCACTACATGTCACTTACATGAAGCGGAAAAATGCGTTTTGTACTAAAAAAAAACGAAAAACGAACCTCCATCATGCAAGTCCTGTAATAACTTCAGAACGCTGGATTACGGGAGGGGTTTATACTTCAAAATAAAGACCGAGTTATAAAAGATTATTTATTAAAATATTAAATTTCTAGATCATTTATCTCAAATATTAACGTAAATGCATCAAATGCTTGTCAGTAAGTTAAAAAAATGAGTTAGAATGTAATGCCTTATAAGCACAAACCTCGTTAATTTTACCACAAGAATATGGGTAAATACCCGCTCGAATTACATATATATTGTAGTGAAACAATCAGTTTGTATGGAAAATCAAATTATTTTTCTCCCATTTACGACCAAAGTTCCTTGGACAAAGTAGGTCATGAGACGAGCTAGAACTTACGAGATTTGCACTTATGAAGCAAATGGGCATCTTGTATACTGATATACCATTATACCATTCGGAGTACATAGACATGTCAAGTTTAGTTGAAGCATTTACCATAGACATCTCATATTTTTTTTTCTTTTGTATGTAAGTGGTTTAGAACGTCTTTAGTCTTAGAGCCAAAGCCAACCTTATTTGCAAGTATCGTTATTAATTAAGGTATCCTTGCCGCCTAGCAAACGAGTAGGCGACTCAGAGATGACCTAGCTTCGTGAGTGTATATAAACTTTAATTTTATATTTTGAATAGAATACTCGAATCTGTTGACCTAAAATAGAGGCCGACACAACATTATAAGACAGAACACTTCTCGTATACGAGGTGTGTTCAGAAAAACGGGAATTTTAAAATTTCGCAGGCTTGGAGAGTCCAATTGGTAAGTTTTATAAATTCGCAACAGATTCTAGCAGTTTTATGACATATGCTTCCAAAAACTGATACTGCATGATATTTTATTCCTATTAAACTTTAAATAGCTTTAACTTAAAAATAACAAAATGTCGGTTGGATCTATATATTGGATTCTGCATAACAGGGTCCAATTAAGTACATATAAAAAAATGTGTATTTAAATAAATAATAAATATTTCTGGACAATTTACACATCGCCATCTAGTCCCAATTTAAGCGCAAAGCTTGTGTTATGGGTACTAGACAACTGATAAATGTATACTTAAATATATCTATTTTTTTTTTGTAAATACATACATAATATAATACATAGAAAACGCCCAGACCAAGACAAACAGACATGTTCATGCACACAAATGTTTGTCTTGTGCGGGAATCGAACCCGCGACCTCGGAGTCCAAAGTGGCCATGGCTAACCATTCCACCACCGAGCTCGTCAAATTATATTATCTATGTCAAATGCTTCACCTACTTCTCTCGGAACAGTACTAAAAGTGGCTCAGTATACCATCATAATTCCACTGTTAATAAATAAAATTTGTACATAATAAAGGTGAGGTCACAATATTAGATTTCTCTTAACTAAATTGATTAGTGCTTATCAATAACGCTGGTGCACATTTGCACTGGAAAATACCCATAGGCAACTTACTTGTGTAATTATATGAAACTTACGTTTTTTATATTATACATTTTTTTTTAATGAGTGTATGGACACACATGCGAAAAAAATAAAATTAGTATTTCCTTATAAGATTAATGATCTTCCTTAACTTAATATTGCTTAATATCTATCTCTACAGATAATCGAATCCTATGAATTTTAAACTATAGATACAAAAAAAAATTAAGAATATTCTTTATTATCAAATGCAAAATGACACTCTCCAAGTAATTATTAAAAATTAAAAAAATCTTTTAATTGGTTCATAAATGTTAAATTAAATGGCATAAAATGTCATGGCCGCAAGAATAATCATGATGGCTTGTTAATTTCGCTTAACATAATTATATTTCTATTCAAATTAAAAAAAATGTATTCCTATTCAACTAAATGTACATTGAGGTACAATTCCGAAATGGGCGGTAACCACAAACCGAAGTTACTGGTCTATATGAATCTCCGCAGTCAGCGGTTGCGAGTGTCGCGGCGCTTGGAAATTCATAGAAATTAATATAGGCCAGTAATATTGCGGTCAACAGCTGCGGTTTGCGATTGCCGCCCATCTCGAAATTGTAAATTGAGGCACTAGTAGTGCCGGCGATGAACGAGAAACGAGTCGAACAAGCAAATACAAACAAGTTGGCCAACAGCGAATAGCGAGCTCATAGTATTGCAGCTTCGATAGTTTTCTCGCTGTGACATAAGCGCGTGTGAGTAATTGACGGGCACCACTCGCGGGGCAGACGAGACGGTAATGAATGATCCCATGTTCACAAAGTTTTCTAAACAGCAAACAAGCATCGCTTAGCGATGATTATTCAACAAGACAAGAGCCAACACTCTTGTCGATAACACAAAACAGTATAGTCTCGGCGTCAGTGTGAACAGACAGCTTTCAACTATTCGTATATGCATCTATTTCATTCACACGCGATCTGGATCTTACATTAGTAAATTGTCGGTAGTTAGTCGTTTTCTCGCCGGCGGAGTAACAAGTGCCTTAAAGTACGATTAAGCAAATACCGAGTTGTGCGGTCCTCCGCGGTCTGTAGTAGTGATGTGACTTGCAGTATCACGAGCTTGAAATTAATTTCATGTAGATAAGTAGTGTCACTTGCAGTCTGCAGCTGCGGTCTGCAGTTATCGCCCATCTGTTGTACCTTTAAGCTACAATTCCGAACTACACGATCACGACGCGACAGCGTGGCGCGCTTGTAGCTAATTTCACAAATTCAAATATCTTTATTGTTTCACAGAGATTCATATTTATATAGATCAGTACCGCAGACCGCAGCTGCAGTCCGCAAGCCAGCTGCGGTTATCGCCCATCTCGGAATTATATGTTTAACGTACAATTCCGAGCTGTACGGTCCTCCACAAGTCTGCGGTTAATTTACTGTCTGGGGTTAATTTCACAGAGATTCATATAGATAGATCAGTAGTGTCGCTTTCGGACTACAGCTGCGGTTAACGGCCATCTCGGAATTGTATATTTATGGAACAATTCCGAGCTGTACGATCCTCCGCAAGTCTACGATTAATTTGCGGAGTAAATTTCACAGAGATTCATATGGGTAGATCAGTAGTATCGCTTTCGGACTACAGCTGTGGTCATCGCCCAACTCGGAATTGTGCCTTTACACGAGTAGTATTACCTTGTACAATATAGTCTTTACCGCATACAATGGATCCGGTGACGTGCGACACATTGTTTTTTACGACACAGTGTTTTAAAACATTTAAAAAGGCAGCATACAAATAACTTGAATACGTATGGAGCAATAAAAACATTCTAAACCTAATAAAAATCAATACTTTTCTAAGCTAAGCTTGTTTCGAAACACGGAGATAGATTGTCAAAACATAATACATACTATGTGAAAAAGATAAAATCTGTGATTATAAACCTATATCAGGTCCTCCAAAAAGATCCATAGACAGCCTCTAGTAGTATGAATATACCTATGAAACTATTAAAATACAAAATTACTTTTTCATCACTACACTTCAAATCGGCGAAACTAGCACCACTCAAGTAAAAAAAAAAAACACTCTAAGCACACGATCTCTAAAACAAAAATGAATAAAAATTACACGATTAACTTATAAAGTCAGGCGAATATAAGCCGTATTACTACGGGCACGCACGCAGGAAGAACGCAGCGTGGCGTTGGATATTCCTATACTATTAATCGAGAAAAAACCCCGAACGAAGCTAGGTTCAGATAATAGAACACAAACTGTGGAATGAAACAGCTCTGAGGCATGTCTCTCGTTCGAGAAGCGACAATCAGTTAAATTGGATTTAGGAAATATTGAGTAGGTACCAATACTCAAGTCCAAAACTGCAAGCCAATTACGATTATTTTGAAAATGTTGATAAATTTATTTAACAGATTGAAAACGGAAGCGTTTCTACTTAGATTTTTCTTTTACATGATTTTTCAATAATCTATTAATAAACAGTGAAAATCAGTAACAAACAGTTTAAGTCGGTAAGAAACAGTGTAAGTCAGGAAGTAACAGTGTAATTTGGGAAGCAACAATGCTGCTTTAAATTTTCATTTCGTAATACAAATCAGTAATTGAGTAATATGAAATGCTTATAACTCAAAATTGCCAAAAACTTCGAAATATTTTTTTCATAATACAAATCCGGATTTGAGCAATATACAATGCTTTTAACACAAATTTGTCAAAAATTTGTTACAATATCAGTCCTTGCCGATGACGTTTTCATATTTTTATAAACAAAGTAAAATTAGCGCAAATGTTAGAGTATGATACATGATGATAAATATTTCTAGTCCAAGTGAGATGTTTGTAACTTAAAACTGCCAACAATTTGTTACAATATTAGTCCTTGCAGGAGATGTTTTGATATTTTGATTTACTAAACTAGATAAGTAAGATTAGCGCATATGTTAACATGATACATGATAATGATTTCTAGTGCAAAATGATTTCTACGATAATAGAGGTAGATCTGTGATTCGCAGTCTAAAACATATCGCATGCCGGGAATTTTAGTGCTGTACCAAGCGCCGTAGGAACGCTGTACCCACCATGGGATCGTGGCACACGAGGGATTAATCAAGTTGTGTACCCATCTAGCTTCCTGATTGCAGTTGAATCAAGAAGCGAGACGACTCCTTACTACCGAGTCATAATAAAGCATATATTGGTGTTATTACAACTCGGAATTATTCATTCCATAACCAATGGGAAGTCTTCAATTTCCTCACACATGGAATTAAAGCCAGCTGCCCAAACTTCCATCTCTTGTTCCTGAAAAATAAAGATAAATTTGTCGATTTTTTATACTTTAACACAAGTGCATACAAAGTTTGTTGATGCCCATTATTTTATCTAAATTACTGTACACTGCAGCTGCAGTTTCAACATTTTTTTTAAACGTCACTGGGTGCCAATCAAGCATATAGCCCGACTGATATATATACCGGTTCGTGGATGTGGATTGGTATATGGTAAGAAGGATAACTAACTTTTTTTTACTTTTTTTATTAACAATGATCGCCAGAATTTTTGTCAAAATTTTAGGTTAGTAATTTAAGGTTAGGTGGTCCGCTATCAACAGAAGCTCAAGAAATACTGCTATAGATGCTTGGACTATTGCTCAAGGTCAACATCAAGAAATGCGTTAGCAGTGTTTCCTCATCTTTGAAATGCTCCCAATAAGAGATAATGTGTAGCCTTTTCTCAAGTGGAAGTTGTAAATTTTTCAGTGGATGTACCATACATGCATCAGGTAAGACTTTTGTGTAACTTGCACATGGATGACCATGATCTTTATGTATATATGTTACAGTCGATGTAATAAATAGGTCATTATTCATAATGGCTGGCCAATGTGATAAATTGTCAATTATTAATAATTAAGCTTACTTGGCATCACATCATTCATCGTCTAGATTGACGGAGATCCTATTTCCGGTGACAGGACACAAGAAAACCCTAACCAAAAATCAACTCAAATCTAGCCATTTTTTTTTATACCACTAAAGTGGCAAACAAGCATACGGCCCGCCTGATGGAAAGCAGTTACCGTAGCCTATGAACGCCTGTAACACCAGGGGCATCACACGCGCGTTGCCGACCCTGTAAAAACCTCTTCACGCCCTTTTTGAAGAACCCCATGCTGTAGTCTCCTGAGAAAACCTCAACACTCAAAACTTCTCTGGAACCGCACGGTACGCGACCACTTAGGCTCCAATGTGTGAGGATGAATTCCCTGGCGATGGCGAACGGTGCGACTGTAAAAGGAGGCCGTGGGCATCATTTCAAACAACTCCTCTGAACACACCCCATTGTACAAACGGTAGAACACACAAAGGGACGCAAAATCCCTCCTCAGACTTAAAGGTTCTAAACCGTCTGTCAGTTTGGGCCACCATAACATGATTTATCACATTGTACAAGTAGAACAATAACTAATTTATTACATTGACCATAACATATATATGCAGAAACTAGCTGCGCCCGTGGATTCACCCGCGTACATACAACATAAACATTATATGTCAGCCAATGGCTGCTGAAAAGCTCCATCTGAAAATCTACATCTTTTGTTTTTTCTGTTCACAATCTTGCGATCGCCTTATCCAGCCCTTAGCATCTATTTTAGGAGTTTAGTGACAGGAAAGAACTGTTCCTCCAGTGAGGAAACTGTCTAATATTATGTTACAAACTTGGTGAACAAGATCCCATATGTGTTGTTACTTGAGCCTTCTGCAGATCGCTAGGGTGTTGGTGTGGGCTTTTTCTATCACTACATCTAGCTCAACAATCATTTGATACCTTGTTGAATAACCCAATTGAGTGCATTAGATAGAATTCGCATCTCTAGATATTTGATGCTACTTATTCAACCAAATAACAGACAGATTAACTGTACAAACTATATGTATTCTCCCTTATTATAAATTGCATTAGATTCTATAATAAATTTCTAGGAAACCATTTTTCCTTTTATAATATGTTCTAGAAACATATTAAAAATACTCGACAGATTATAGAGGGGTAATCATTATACCCAACATTTTGTTTACAGAAAATAATAATAAGGTAAGTTCTTTTATAACCTTTCACATGCAGAGGTACCAATAGGCGTACAGCAGAACCTTCAATTTTATACTGATCCTGCCCAAACTTATATTAAAATAATTAGGAACGACAAGGCTACCAATACCCATCATAATATCTATGAAAATCCTGCAGCAAATATAGATCTGCGTGATTATTAGGATATTATTTTTTACAGATATGCTACCATTTCCAGCAAGTGGAAGATCTCACATGCAATAACGTCAAAATAGAAACAATGGGAAAATAAAATACCTCTTTTCTAGACATTTTCTGTTTCTTGGTAAGATTTTTCTTAGTAGATTTTTTCTTAGGCTTCTTTTGTTGTACACACGGCATTCTAAACGTGAGATCCGAAAGATCATCTTGGTCACTAGACTCATTCGCATGGGTATCCAAATTGTCTGTGTCACTTGATGACGTCTGTTGGAATGTCACCTTCTTTGCTTTACCATAACTCTTTCGTGATGGCTGGAAACATATATTATACAAAATTTTATATGTATGTAAATGCTCGCATCTCAGTATAATTTTGAGAAAATAATCTCTTAGCAGAAACACATGAGATTATTTTTTGTGCCTAATATTAGCCTAATAAATAATAGCCTAATATTTTTGTAACAATACCCAGAGCAAGATAAACAGACTTGTATGCCAAATTTCTGCCCAATTAGTTCAAAATTTCAGATGTTTGTTGATAGATCAATTACAATTAGTCAACATTTTTTTTATATATTTAGATCTTAAACCATAAAAGGTATGTATGTATAAGTGGGTCACCAAAGCCTAAGCTAAGTGCTCTTTTTGTAGCATATAGGTATATGACAATACAACAACATATTGCATACTAAACTTAAAGAATGTACCTAGAGAATACTGTGCTATGCCTCACAATATAGATTACGGTATCACCTTTCTTTACTTTCCATCCAAGTTTATACCACTTGGAAGGAAAAAAGCATTGGATGGAACACCGCCTTAATAATGAAAAATAAATTTATACCATAAAAATAAATCAAATAAATATTAATAAACATTCTTGGAGAAATTACAGTCATCCGTTCCCAAACTAAGCAAAGCTTGTACTAAGGGTACTAGAGAACTGATAAAAATACTTAAATAAAAAAATATTTGTCATAAAAACATACATATAAAACACAGAAAACACCTAGAACAAGACAAACAGACATGTTCTTGCACACATCTTGTGCAGGAATGTTGAATAAATTAATTAAATAAAATTCCTATTCTAATCAATAAATGTAAATCTGTTATATTTACCTTTCGGTGATGTACAAGTTCAATATCTTCAAATAAGTGGACAGACATTGCATCATCATCATTTACATCGCTATTGCATGTTGAATGGGCAATATTTGTTTCTCCACCTTCTCTATTACTCTTCTCGGGAAACACTGGAGCATCAGCAGCTGTCTTTTCTTCATACACCTTGTTTACAATATCGGAACTAGATACAATCTTAGATTTTGCTGCCACAGGAAGTCCTGCTCTCATCGGCCCAGTCATAGCATTGATCTCTTGAAGCACAGCTCTGGAACAAGGCCTCAAAGCTCTCACTTTAGGATTACCAATCTTCTCCGGAGAAACATTTTCTTGATCCACTGTATCATCAAAACCAAAGAAAGTACCATTTTTTTCTTTTGGAGTGCTTCTGTTTTTCTTCTTTATATGGTCTTTTGTAACATTTGAGTTTTCTTTGTCATCACTAAGGCTACTTGAAATATGCTCTGCATTTTTCAAGTTATTTATATTATTATCATTTGCCATATTATTTACAACCTTTTTAGGAGTTTTATTACCAGAATAGACAGATACATTGGTTACATCATCAAAAATAGAATTTTGCTTTGTTGGTGTTACAGAAAGTGCTTGCTTCTTCTTTTTAGCACTACGTACTGCAACTTCTCTTATAAATGAAATTATACTAGTCTGCTTCAAGTTTGATGGATTGTTTGATTCTATTTCAGGTACTGCTTCATCTTCTCCAGCCAACATATTAGTGTAAACATGCTTCTTCCTCTTTTCATCAAAATTCATAAATGAGCTTTCAACTGCAGGTGTCATATTTGGTTTTACATACGAATTGACAGGCCACTTTATAGGCAGGTTATTAAATTCAACACGCCATGGACTTGCTTGAACATGCCTACTAGACATGTTCATACTACTGCTAGCTACTGGATGGTCAGCAAAGAAATCTAAGTCATCTTGAAGATTCAGAGGATCCTTATTGTGTACCGAAGATGTTTCTGGTGTTTTAGCACAATGAGGTGAATTAACTGGGGAATAGTTAATGTCATCATATTCATCAGCAATTATTTCAAAATCTGCAGCAATGTCTTCCACTCTGACAGAATTATAGTTTTTATTGAGAGTTGGTGACACTGTTTGATTTGTAGAAGCAACATCAGCATTTGAGGTAGCACAAGTAGGCAAACCATTAGGTTTTATTTGTCCTATTACTACTGTGGATGTAGGTTTACTTAGTTGTACAGTTGGATTATTTACTGTGGTTGTTGTGGGTGTATGTGGTTTAATATTTGCTTGTGCAGTTTGTTTGTTTTGTGTGGTTTTCGTATGAATACTTGGTTGTATAGTTTGTTTATTTTCGAGTGGTCTTGGTCTATCAGCAGTTGTTACAATTGTTTCGGGAACATCAGTTTTCTTTGACACTACATTTTTTAAGGCTGCCAGAGCCTTAGCTACATTTTTATCATAGGTATTTTTATACACAACTTTTCTTGTTTGTGTAGGTTTTTTCCTCACAATCCTTTTACGCTTCTTTGCAGGAGGCGGTTCTTCATTAGGATCATATGTGAATTCATAAATATCAAGATTATTACTATCTCTTTTAGATGACTTTTTCTTATTCTCCAAAACTTTGAATGAGAAGTTATTTCCAGCAAGCTTTTTACCAACTGCTCGGCCTGTTTTTTTTATTGGAGATATTACATGTTCCACTGGCAAGGGTTTTTCTGCCGTTGCTGCAATCTCTTTTCTGTTTCTAAGTAATCTTCTCTTTGCATTATTATTACTATCTGAAGTATTCTGAGAGTAACATGTTTGATCAGTTTTCTTACTTACTCCTTTTATTACTTTAGAAATAACTTTGTTTTTATCTTTTGCATATGCAGTTGCAGACCTTTTATTCTGCAAGAGTGGAGTACTTGCATGACATGGTTTTATGTTAGGCTCATTGGAGTGATTAATTGCAGGGTCATCAAATCCTGAAGGTAAACAACTTACTCTCTTAGGTTTGTTGACAATTAAACTGCTTTCCAAATAACTTTGTGACCTTTTATTTGGAGATGTAGTAAAAGATAATTTCTTTCCAGGTGTATGTATCTGTTTTGATTTAGAACCCGCCGCATTACTAATTAAATCTGTATCATTCTTATTATTTGATAAATTCTTTAGAACGTCATTTTCCACATACCTTATAGGTAAACGTCGCTCGCGACGTGATCTAGGTGCAATCTGAGATAGTTTAGACTCAGTTGCTTTCCGTGCAACCTTCTTAGATCCTTCATTTGACGCATTATCTTCTGAAACGGAGTTAGTTTTATCCACTAAAGCTTTTTTAGATGGTTTCCTAACCTTATCGCATTTAGACTTTGTCTGCACAACTTCAACATTTTCTTTCAAAGTTCTTTTATTTCCCCTCGTTCTCGGCGGCATGACGCTCCGTAATAACAGTCATTAGTATGACGTCACTCACTATTAATTTATATTACCAGAAGTGTGTACTGTAGTTACCTATTTAGATAAAAATTGGAAAGAAAAAGTAAGTTAAATTTATTTGACTGAACAATCACACAAACAAAACAAAGTCAAACAAACTCAAATAAATTTTTTTCGCTCGCTTTCCGCCGTTTTGTGTGTCAGTCATTTTGACATTTTCAGTGTTGCCACAGCTCGTAATCGCATAAAGAGCACCACACACGGCGGCAGCTTTATTAAACATTATACATATTAAGTACTTTCTGGAATGTATATCTTTACATTATATTTCACGCAGCAGATAATGTTAGGTATATTTTCCTACATTTCATTGGTGAACGTTTCGATGAACGCACTTCCCAGCTGCTGAGTGCTGCAGAGTGTTCTTATTTTAATACTTACTTAATAAATTTATTTACGAGGTAGTTCATCAGAAGATGATTCGAATAGTGAAATTTTCTATGTATTGCCACATGTGCCAAAAACATAATGATGTGGATTGGAGGTCACATAAAGTGAAAATTTAAATTACAATACAACAATAACAATCAAACCGCTTTTGTATATTCAAGATAGATAATGCATTTATTTGATACTTGAGTTACACATACATCAATAGTTTTGACAATTACAGTTGACTTTGTAGCGATACATTATATTATCTAGTATTGGTCATGAATCGCTATAATTAAAGTTACACTATTTACAAAATCGTTGGTGTGTGGGTGCGCTAACGTTGCGCTAGTGTTACTACATTTTCAACTACGAATGTCATTGTTAGTATGTATTTTAAATTTATTTTAAGTCAATTTTTTTATTTGAGTCACGTATGTACGCGTAGCGGTCAGGGATTGTCATCGTACGTTGAAGCGTGGCTGATTAAATTATATGATTACATAAGATACAGAAATACATTATTCTGTATCATAAGTAATCATATAGCTATGGTTTTCATGCATTGTTATTTGTGACTGGCAACTTTGTGATGGGACTGTCAGATTGGAACTTTAGATGTAAAGGTTATTGAGGTCGAAATTGGAACAAAGAAAATGTGTTGCCGAATTTGAGATGAAGAATTTGTGATCAAGGAACATCTGGGCTCTGTCCAGGGGACAAAGCACGTCTCTAGACTGTTGGCGTTGTGATTGCGGCATACTAGTCGGATGTGGAGTTATTTCTGCGCCCATCCATAGACACACTCTGAGATTCCTTGGAAGCTTAGCAAGCACTAAGTGCGATAACAAAAAAGACAACTCCTCTACAGGAAGGGCTAAGCTCTTCAAAGCGTTACATGCCACCAGGAGCGGATTCAAAATCTCCATCCGCAACTGAAACTCACTGATGACGTTAGGCAGGGACAAAATCGTGGCTACGTGAGCGTCAGCCAGCCTCCTAACGTTCTGATAACGCCTTCTCAACAGATCCATCGCAATATCATAATTGGCTTCATTAATGTAATTTTGGGGTGTATGTGGTTCATCAACACCTTTGAACTAAAGCCAACTTCACCTGCACGCGGTGCACCCTGCTGACTGATAAACGAAGCTCTGGCGAAAAGAGAGGTAGGGAGCGTAATTGTAAGCTACCCGATTGGGGAATGTACCTCCACCTTACAGAATACCTTGTTGTTGTTGTTGGTTGTTGTGTTCCTGCGAGTGAGTGAGGTCACCAGAAAGGAAGGAGATGCTGCGTTGGCAGCGGGGGTGGCGGCGCGCGAGCGATATTTTATGTTGCGAGCGTTAATATAACTACGGAAACCGCTTCACATCAGGCGGACCGTATGCTTGTCTGCCACCCGACGACGTAGTATTAAAAAATAATAATGATAATAGCCAAATGCTGCACCATTTCTCGACCAAAACCGTGAGGAGGTAGGCGAGCTTCTGATCCTTTGTCAGGTCTAATCTGGCATCAACGAGGCTACAGAACAAATTTATGGAACCCTTCCTACTCATCGAACCTGCCTTAAAAATGTTTCAAATCCAAGGATGGAAGGCATACTAACGACGCCGCCGGGACATTCGCCAACTTAAGTCCGCTGAGTTCCGGTGGCGATGCCTTCCCTTCTTTCGCCATATGGAGCGGGTACGCATGCTCAGCGATCAAATCACCCAATTCCATACATTGGTCGAAATCATTGGTGATTGAAAGACGGTCCTCCTCGGTGATCTTGTTCTCATCAGCGGCGATCAAATATTTAACGTACTCGTCTTGCACAGACGATCGGTGAATGCTGCAAAACGGTTGCTGCTGCAAACCACCTCAATTCTGAACGAATTTTAGCTACTGCCTTGGCTACCGACATTGTGCAAAAGTAGGCAGTTCACAAAAAAACACAAAAACAAATTCACAACTAAAATTCACAAATGTTCACAAATATTCGGAAAGTGGCAACACAAGTACCAAATATTTAATGGCCCCTTTTCACAATGGCCCATGATGGACGATTACAGACAAGCACGATTGTGTAGAGGGCGTGATCGTGAGTGTTTGTCTGTGATCGGGCGTCATCGCCGATAATCGGTAAGTTGTCGGTACATCAAAGGAATGTTGGCCCATGATTGTGTGCGCGTCCACACATCGCCGATTAGTCAGTACGTAGTTGTCTCGGGTACAATGTAGACGTGTAGACGTCTCGGTAAAAAAATAAAGAGGGACATATTCTTAGTGTTCTGTACTTATGTATCTAGTTCTTTCTGTCGATTTACAAACACAATATGGTGACGTGAACGAATGAAAAACCTTTTCGGTTCATAGAACTATATCCAAATTTTGGGGTGTAAGTGGTTCATCAAGATCTTTGAATCAAAGCCAACTTTACCTGCACGCGGTGCACCCTGCTGACTGACAAACGAAGCTCTGGCCAAAAGAGAGGTAGGAAGCGTAATTGTAAGCTACCAGCCTGGGGAATGTACCTCCACCTCACAGAATACCGCAGTCAAATAACAATTCCCTTGGGATGTTGTATTCCTGCGAGTGAGTGAGGTCACCAGAAAGGAAGAAAAAGCTGCGTTGGCAGCGGGGGTGGCGGCGCGCGAGCGATATTATATGTTGCGAGCGTTAATTTGGGCCGTATGCTTGTCTGCCACCCGACGTAGTATAAAAAAAAAGAAAAAAAAAAGAACTATATCAAAATGAGAATTGGATTTTACAATTGACAATTCTGTTTTTGCGCACATTAAGTAAATGATTATAAGAGCTAAGTAGAAATATTGCCGCAGCCGTGATCACTTTGATATCCATCATCGATAGACGTCTTATCATAACAGTAGACAGTCAGTAAATGAATAGACACGATTGTGTGGAGAGCTGCCCGATCATGGCGGCGATTATGGACGATCATTTGATGGGCCATCACGTCCCATTGTG
This sequence comes from Hypsopygia costalis, assembly GCA_937001555.2. Lineage (NCBI taxonomy): Eukaryota > Metazoa > Arthropoda > Insecta > Lepidoptera > Pyralidae > Hypsopygia > Hypsopygia costalis. The sequence continues at coordinate 9,411,542 of OW443343.2, read as the reverse complement.
AAGAGGAGCCATCAAGTTTCACAAAGATATACTTGTAAAAAACCCGTTAACTACCGTTAATTAACCAAATTTATGGTTAGCTACCGATAAATGCAGTTATTAACGGTTAATTATCCGACTGCGACACCTAAAAAGGGTAAAGTTTTTTTTCTTTTCTTTTCTCCTCGGTCAAGTGAAAAATCGATATCTGAAAGCTCGAAAGCTATAGATCTAGTTTTAGATGTTATAAATTATATTTAAAGCGACATACATACATAATTATAGTACAGTCATTTGGTAGTTTTATCAGGAAAGTTTTTTTTTTTTTATATTAGCTCAGCATAATGGCTCCACTTCGCCTGATGGTAAGCGAAAAGAGGAGCCCCAATCGCATCGCCAATAGACAATAGACCTTGATGTCTTGACAGTTGACGATGCCATGCTGACCTACAAGAACGGACATGAGTTTTGAAAATTGGCAATGTTATAAATTTTGATGTGCCCTTTCCGAATTTCAACTTTGCCGCCATATTGAAAAAATGTCGCCTAAAAGCAGTTTTTTGGCAGTTATTAAACAGTAACTGTGACAAAGTAAAGTTGATATTGTATGGAGTTTATTTACACTGTGGTTTACACTTTGTTTAATGCCTAATATTTTTGTTGTGTGCTGTATGGTGGCGCTAGTGTGCAACAAATTATTGTATACAAAAAATATTGCATTGGTACCAACTATTGGTGGCGCTGATGTCGCATCGACACTGTGTTAAACACGGTGTTTGGATACAGACACTGTGTCTACAGCGAAGAATATAAGCGACATCTGGTGGCGGCGCAAGGAACTAAAGTTGCACAAGGAAACTGGAGCTGTATAAAAGTCGGATAGTGAAGTGATACCGGTAAAGGGCGAATTACAATTTCTACGTAAAAAAACTGAAGTTGCAACGTCAGGCAGGAATAAGAGACCGCAAAACATCATCTGCGTAGAGTCCTCGATTACTCGACTCTCACTTTGAAGAATTGACTACCATGTTGTCCCAGATTGAGGCGTGCCTGAATTCACGACCCTTATCTCAAACTAGTACAGATCCTGATGCTCCTATGTCACTTACGTTATGTCACTTTTTAATTAGTAAACCGTTAGTTCTGGCCTCTAATCATAATTCTGAGGAGATAAAGTCAGGTAATCTTCGTCGTTGATAGCATACGCAGAGAATGGTACAACATTTATGGAAGAGATGGTCTCAAGAATATATAACTAATTTTGTCCAACGATACAAATGGAAGACCTCCAAATAAATGGCTCTACCAATTCATAATGATGACCAAATTAATAACCTGTAAAGGTACAGATAGCATTGAAATAAATATTGTAACCTTTAAAAATTTGGTAATTTTGTTATTTATTATTTTTGTTTGTATATTTATTTTTTAAGTTATTTATTGTCCAACCAATAACTTAAACAAAACTGTCAGGTTCACAAAACAACTGTTTACAGTCCACAAAAAATGTATCTTAACTGCCTACTAAATAGACAAGATTGAGATTTTATTTAGTTATTTTATTTATTTATGAGTTATAGATAATTTTCATAAGATTTTCTTTAAATCCCAATACATTATTAGTTTGTGTTAGTCTGTGCTTGGTTAGGTCTATTAAGTATTAAACAATTGTTAAAATTGAAATCATATTTAGTAATCATAGATAAGATCATATGAAATGTAACTAAGGTCTATTTGAAGGACTGTTAGTCCTTAGTGGGCGGTATGTCTAATCTCATGTGCTCAATTGGTTAAAATATTGTAAGAAAAATATGTATGTGTAATTCTCACTAACGGCCACTAGATGGCGCTGTACTGTATGCGAATCGTACAACAATTAAATACATTGGTTAAATTTATGGATGTTGGCGAGGATTATAATAAATCTCTATGCGTTCGGAGAAGTTTGGCTTTTTGCTTTCTGCTCCTGGCTAGGATACCTTTGGATGTGTCCAAAGGTAACCAATGATTGGTAGAATAAGTGAACTGAGAAGAGTGTATTCATTTATCTACAATAAAACTTATTACATGTAAAGGTGGAACATAAAGTTTCCTGACGATATTTTTCGGCATGTCCCTGAGCTCTGGAATAAGAGAAATCATACAAATACAATCTGTTTAAGTTTAATAAAACAAACAAATTGTATTTGTATTATTATCAAACAAATAATGTAATTTTCATTCAAGTACCAATTTTCACTTTACTTTACACTGGAAAATTGGTACTTGAATGAAAATTACAGTATTTAACGTTTACCAAATTTCCATTAATTAATAAAATCAAATCTTCAGCCATATCTTCTAATTTTTAATAAATATAGTACAGGTTCTAAAGGACCAATGTCTTTAGAATCTGTGGAATCAATATTCCAGAGCCGTATAACCATTCCATAAAAAACAAAATCTCTTTCGGTTGGTGATTGTGGTTGGCCGTTGGTGCTTTGTCGTTTAAAAAAAAACACTCAAAGTACTCAAACAAACAAAACTTCAAAAGTCAAAGACTAATCAAAATAACCGTCATAATTTAGTGAAGTTGTTCAAATTATTAAATTTTACTAAAGTTTCTCCACGTTTGTCCGCCTCCTCTGTTTTTTTCATTAATTGTGTAAAATTTTGTTTTGTTTTTCTCAAGTCTCCTAAATTATTTATACTCTATACAAAGATTGTACTTAGGCAGTAGTTTTAACTTTAACTAGAGTGTTACCAGAAATTTGATGCCGTAAGATATCAGTTAGTAATGCCCATTTTAACTGTGAAGGATATGTTTTTATTGTTCACTACTTATTTATTTGTCCCTTTTTTCGCTCTACTTGTTTTATATTTTCGAAAGTCCAGAGAGATCAGCTGTAACTCTAACCATCCAAAAAGGTGTTCATTTTTTTTAAATCAGAGAGTCCAGGTGCCTTTTGATGCCAAAGAATCTATGATTGACATTTCCCCGATAATCAGTTATAAAATCGGAAGAGTGCGGTCAAATTTCTCTTTGAAGAGAATGTTAAAGTAAGCCAAAATTAACCTATAACTTTTTGTGTAGTTATGACAATGGCGGAAGGGGAAAAGGCCACTATCGACACAGTGCAAGTGGCCCTACGAATTCGGCCCTTGATGCAACTGGAGATCGATAGAGGATGCGATGAGTGTATCGACATCGTTCCTGGTGAACAGCAGGTGCAAATCAAAGACTTGGCGTTCACATACAACTATGTGTTTGCGCAGCATATTAACCAGCAGGAGTTTTATGACACAGCTGTAAAAGGCCTCATAGGAAAATTGTTTCAAGGTTTGTAAAACCTATTTAATCTTCTTCTTCTTAGTTATAAGGTCCGAGTGCAAGGCTTCTATTTAGACAAGTAGCAAAGCAATTGGTCGATACTTCCTGTGACCACAGGGCCGGCCTTTATTTGGCACAACAAGCATTGCCATTCAGCGTGACAATGCTGCTACCCTTCTGGGCACAATGCATTTTGACAGTGATGCAGAGGAATTTTTTGACACGGTTTAATTGGTTTAGTTATAATTTTTTTTTGTTTTTATAAATTAATTTTATTTTTAGTTAATTTATTTTGTAGTGTAAATTTATATGCTAATAATATTTTGTTATACATTAATGTGAATAAATGTCATTGTTATTAGGCTACATAATTGTAAGCATGTACATATGTTTGAACAAATTTGTTGCGTTCTATGATATACAACAACTTTGGTTGCATATGCCTATCGCAAAATAACATTGCATATTATGTTTATCAAAAATGTTCATTGTGATCCAATTTTTTTCATGTTTGAAGGATATTTGATAAACATTATGTAGACACAACAATGTGTTTGACATTCATACATACAAATAAATGTTCATATTTGTGATGTTTGTGTTCATTTGTGTGAAAGAAAAACTTGTTTAAAACAATTTGAACTGTTCCTTTTATAAAATCAAATAGTTTTGATTTTATAAAAGTTTGCCTGTTTTGTTTCAGGTTATAATGTGACAATACTTGCATATGGCCAGACTGGCTCTGGGAAGACATACACAATGGGCACCAATTATTCTGGCTCCGATGGAGATTCCACTAAATTGGGTTAGTTATTGTTTGTTTAAGAATGTAATAAACCTAAAATGCAGCTGTATGATACATGCCCCTTAAATGGAAAAGATTGAGGGTGGATGAGTGAATATTTTTAACGACTCCAGCTGTATTTTTTTTTATGTTTATTACTTAGTTACTCCATGATTTATAAACCGTTTTGAAAAATTTTTTTTTAATTTGAAAGAGTATACTTCCAGATTGGTCCCATATTTTTTTGATCATTATCATCAGCCTGTATCTAGCCACTGATAGGTTTGTTATTTCATTACTCCATCATTTATAATTCGATTTGAAAAAAACTTTTTCTATTCCAGATTGGTCCCATATATTTTTCATCATCTTCATAACTATCAGCCTGTATCTACATACATAATGTAGAGTAATGTTTGGAGTCATTATTTTTGTTAAAATTATGTCATGGTACAATTACGAGATGGCCAACAATTGCAAACCACAGCTGCAGATCGCAAGCGAAACTAGGTCTACATGAAAATCAATTCAAGATTCATTATAGGCCACTAATAACCATTGCAGTCTGCAGCTGCGATCTGCGGTCGGCGCCTATCTCAGAACTGTACCAGCCCCCTTACGACCAACTCTTATTGAAGAACCATACCATACTCATACCAATGTAGAAGCGACTCTATTTCAATGGTATGAATAAAAGTTGGTAGTAAGGGGGCTGTACTCTTCTTATCCCTATGTAAATGGCTGAATAACTCAACATATAATGTATAAATATTTATTTCCAGGTGTAATACCCCAAGCAGTAGCAGATATATTTAACTTTATAGAGACTCATGAAGACAAGTTTATATTCAAAGTGTCCGTATCATTCATGGAGCTCTACCAAGAGCAGTGCTACGATCTGCTCTCTGGGAAGGAGCGTGGCCATAGCATTATTGAAATCAGAGAAGATATCAATAAAGGCGTAGTGTTGCCAGGTTAAATTATTATTATGGTTTTTTTTCTCTTATTAGGTAGCAAATAAGCATTTGGCCCAACGTTCCCAGCGTTACCGCTCACACTGTTAAGAGCCTGTCTACTCGGGAAGTTGCGGCGACTCGTGTGTCGTTTTCTATACAAATATCTATGCTATATCCATTCTGTAGATGCAACTTACACAACGCCCGCAACAAAGCAGGAGGTGTGTATCCTATGCCTTGCGTCGACGGATACGTCATAATAACGCTGCGATGATGCAGCGACGCTGTGGCGGGTAACGCGTCACAATTTGCGATATTGACGCAACGAGCCGTGTGGTCGTGCCCTTATGCACCCAATCCTCAGGCACATTTTGGTAACCTTAATGGCAGGAATTAAGTAGTCCTATAGAAAATTGGCTGTGGTCTAGTAAGGTGGAGTTATGCCGAGGTCGCGGTTTCGATACCCGGACAAGACGAATATTTGTGTGCAAGTCTGTTTTTCTATGTATTTACAAAAAAGTATGTATAATATCAGTTATCACGTACCTACAGTACAGGCTTTATTTAGTTGGGACTAGATTGCAGTGTGTAATTTGTCAAAGAATATGTCTGCTATGTTAGCCATTTGCAATATAAATTATGTATAAAAGTTGATTATGTCATTACTTGTGCAGGTATAACAGAGTTGCCGGTGACGTCAACAATGGAAACCATGATGGTGCTGGAGCGAGGGTCGATTGGCAGAGTGACAGGTTCCACTGCCATGAACCAGGCGTCCAGTCGGAGTCATGCAGTCTTCACTATTGTTATTGCTAAAGAAAGCCGAACTGATAAGTAAGTTACAAGCAGACATATTATAATTAAAGAAATGACAAGACATTACACATAAAAGTGTCTATAGATTAGGCAACGGGTTTCACCAGGCGTGGCGTTTGTTTGTCACTTTAGTGGTACTAAAGTAATAAAAAGAAGTCAAGACAGGAAAAAATTGGGACATTCAATTTGCTGTACTGCCCTTCCAGGCAAAAATACAATTGCATAGTTGATAAAATGCGAGTTAAAAAATTAAGTAAAAATATGTGTTTATTTAGTATAATTATTACGTACCCAGTAAGAGGGAAAGTCAACTTCCAAAAACTTCTTACTTCTACAATTTTTTTCTTATTAAATGCGTTGTAAGTTCCAAGGCAGCCGTAGTTTTACCCCCGAGACTGCAATAGACTTCACTGTTCACTACCTTTTTTGGTGGTCGCCGCTGTTAATCCTGGCTACACAGGAGACACAGTGGTGATGTGTGGTGCAGATGCCTCTATGTTGGTGGAAAGGTCGTCAGCTGATGCATTGAAAGTTATTTAAATACGTCAGTTGACGACCTTTCCACCAACATAGAGGCAGCTGACGTTTTTATTTATTCAAAGTTGCATGTAAGCTATCATCTGACAATTTTTTAAGTGAAAGTTTCCTCTCAAAAAACAAACAAAAATTTTTCGTTTAGTGATTTCTCACTGAACGAAAAATTTTTGTTTGCGTGTTCGTGTCCACCAGCTGACGTATAATCCACCACGGTACGGCCAGCTGACTTTTTTTTATCATCGAATAATAGCGTTAACCCTTTGAGTTCATATGGTCTAAAGTATTAAAATGTCCATATTATCAAAATGTCTATTTATTAATAATGACCAGTTTAAAACGTCCGTGTATCCAAAATGACCATAGTAATAAAACGTCTATTTATTGAAAAAGACCAAAATGTAATTGAATTTTTCTATTCATGTCTAACTTTTTTTTAAGGGATAGGGCGTAGTAGACAAAACATAAAAAAATGTGATACCTACTTGTAACTAAAATTGCTTCTATTAACAAATTATTTTTGCAGTTATCTAAAATAACAAAATTAATATTTCAATAAATGGTATTGTACTCTGCCGCTACGCCCCCTGAGCTTAAGATATATCATTTTTCTTAAAAAAAAGACAGTGGGGACAAATTTCCATTTTTTTTGTATACCTTGTCGAAATGAATATCCTTAAGTCTTCTATTTTTTTCGTAAGTGATGAAATAATATTAGCTTCATTTTGAAGTCCTAATGCCTTGATTCCAACAAACATTGAATGAAATAAAATATTAAGTTGGTTGTTGGTTTGTTGGTTTATCAACATGTTTGAAAGCCAACTTCACCTGCACGCGGTACACTCTGCCGACTGACAAACGAAGCTCTGGCGAAAAGAGAGGTAGGGAACGTAATTGTAAGCTACCCAACTGGGGAATGTACCTACACCTCACAGAATACCGCAGCCAAATAACAATTCCCTTGAGGGTTGTGTTCCAGCGAGTGAGTGAGGTCACCAGAGAGGAAGGAGATGCTGTGTTGGCAGCGAGGGTGGCGGCGCGCAAGCGTTATTTTATGTTGCGAGCGTTAATATGGCTACGGTAACCGTTTCACATCAGTCGGGCCGTATGCTTGTCTGCCACCCGACGTAGTATTAAAAAAAAAATATATATAGACATTTTGATACTTTAGACCAAATGAATAACTAGACTTTTTGATACTATGGACATTTTAATACTTTTGACCATATGAATAACTAGACTTTTTGATACTATGGACATTTTAATACTTTAGACCAGGGTTTCCCAACCAGGGGGGCGCGCCCCCCTAGTGGGGCGTAGAGGCAAGTCAAGGGGGGCTTGAGACGTTTGTGTTTTCAATAGAAAAATTATTTCAATGCATTAATGAAATAAACACGGTAGGTAGAATATAACATTAATTCATTCGTTTTGTGATTCTTTTTGTACAAATTACATAAAAATAAACATTGTTAAAATAATGCGATTTTTATTGTAGGTACTTACTGAAAAATTTTATGGGGGGGGGGGCATGAAAATATTATTTGTGATCCGGGGAGCCTTGATGTAAAAAAGGTTGGGAAACCCTGCTTTAGACCATATGAACCCAAAGGGTGTTAACTATCATTTAACAAATTTTCAGTCGGGAGGAAATGACTGAAAACAATTTTTTTTTTACGTGATTAAGAGGCTGCCGCAGCCCAACCCACCCTCGGGGCGGCAGCTGACGTTTACCATACGGCATAATACAACTCTCTGAATTATTTCCCGAGTTATCGCTTGAGAGGAAATTGGTCATCAAAACCTGTTGCTGGCTCACGGACCATAAGGATTGAAAACAAGCATACGGCCTGATGGAATGCTGTTACATAAATTTTCATGGTATCTGTATATGTGTATAGGATATAGATTCATTGGCAGCAAAATATGTAGATAGACAATAAAGGAAATATATATATTTTCACTTTTGAACTTTCTCATTGGAACAAGGTTTCTATATGTAAACATATGTCCTTTGTTGACTGTAAACTTTAGTGTAACTTATCCTTAAGATGTAAAATATTGTTCTAGAAACATAGCAACAACCTCCAAGTTTCACTTAGTAGACTTGGCTGGTTCAGAACGCATAAAGAAAACAAAAGCAAGTGGGGAGAGGCTCAAGGAAGGTGTGAAGATCAACCAAGGTTTACTGGCGCTCGGCAACGTCATCTCAGCCCTTGGTGATGGAACCAATAGAAGCTTCATTGGTTATAGAGACAGCAAGCTGACGAGGCTCTTACAAGGTATGTACGATAAATTGATGTTGGATTAATCAATTGCAGAGTATAAGCACACCCTGGCCACTCCATACAAGAAAACTACTACGTAAACAGGCGTCTGTATACGTGCAAATGTGTGTGTAGATGACTTAGGGTTGACTATATAACAAAGTAGGTAGGTACCTCGCGCTGTGACGTAAGACGTTAAAGTATGTAATGAAAAAACAAATTCTTCAATGTTATTGATTACATAATAAGACAAAAAAAAATACCATGTGAAAGTACATTTGAGAATAGATTATAATACTACGAACGAACTTTCGTAATACGCGGCCCGCGTTGCAACCCTTGCAATCAGTTCTACATTCGACTCGGAGGGGACGTGAGGTCGCCTTGTGAAAACCGAAGGGAGTGGCCATACTGTTATTACTTATACTGTAGTATAAGTAGAGCTACGTATTGCGTACGCGATACAGCAAAGAGAACGCAAATTTGAAGCGTGCGGTGCGACTCGGTGGTTTTGTCTTACATCAGTGTAAATTTCATGCAAATCCTTTGTTTTTTTACTCGGGCCTTGCCTCGTATAAAAGATAAAGCTGATCCGGCGCGAAGAACGGACGCAGCCTGTTCAGGACTCCCGAGTTTTTTTGGAAGCGGTGGAGTTAGGCTTTCGATGTAGTAATGCTTATAGCCTCTTGTACTATATCATGTAGAGTAACCTATACAGTGCAAAAAAAACTTCTCTTTATTTCACAGACAGTTTAGGCGGCAATTCACTCACCCTGATGGTGGCATGCGTGAGCCCAGCAGACTACAATTTGGACGAAACTGTATCAACTCTTCGGTACGCGGACCGTGCGCGACGTATACGCAACAAGCCCATTATTAACCAGGACGCAAAGGCCGCTGAGATTGTCAGGTAAATCATTTATCCTAATTCATCATAAATTATTTTAATATATGGATACAGATTGATCACCGAGGATGTATAGGAAAAGTGGTAAAATTAAACAAGATACTTACGATTGTTTTCTTTGCTCTAATATTACAACTCAGCCACTCCATTCAAATGTCGCGTCGGTAACTACTACATGACTGAAACAATGACGTCTATGTAGAGCGGGAATGAGCGTGTGTGCGTGAGGCGTAATGCAAACTGTTCCAGATCTGTCTCAGTGAGAAGGTGAGGTCGACATGAGAGCGGCAGGGAGTGGCCGTACTGTACATAATATTATTACTTATACTGTGCAACATGAACAATGACGTTTGTGCAGAACGTGAATAAGCGAGTGTCCGTGCGGCGCCATGCAAATTGTTTCAGATTCGTCTCAGAGGGGAGGAGAGGTCGACTCGCGAGAAAGACATGGAGTGGCTATACTACGTAGCTATACTAACTATTACTTATATTGTGCTAGGTCTAATATGGGTACATACTACCATCACAAATTAAATAATTCTTCTACCATTTTTTACTTTTACTTGTTATTAACATCAACTATGTCCTGACTTATAGCACTTTTATACTTCCGGAACTGAAAAGAAACATAGTAATGTCTGCACATCTTTTCTGCTTTCTCATGGATACACGTCATATATTTGCCGTTTATAGCCTTATGTGTTTTTCTATATGGGTGTCACTGCATTAAAAAAGAGTGGAGAGGAGCAGACATGTGTTGTCAGACATTTCACCCTTGAACTACTATGCTTGCGCCTGTCCTATCTGCAACAAAAGCATAATAAATCTGCTCTGAATCAGCAGATATAGAGTCAATTGACGAACCCGGTGGTCGAATAGCTTGTAATGACTACTTTGACTTCGAGGTCGCGAGTTCGATCCCCTCACAAGATAAACTTTTGTTTGCATGAACATGTCTGTTTGTCTTAGTCTGGGTGTTTTCTATGTATTTATTTATATTGTGAATTTAGAAAAAAATGTATTTATTTCTACATTAATCAGTTATCAAGTAGTACCCATAGTACAAGCTTTGCGCTTAATTTGGGACTAGATGGCGCGGTGTAAATGATCCAAAAATATTTATTTATTTACTGTGTAAGGCATCGGACGAGCGAGTGTTCTCTTTGGGAAAGGTTAAAATACTTAATGATAAGAACTAAACATATTTTACAGGTTGAACAATTTAGTTAACGAATTAAGACTGCAACTAGTTGGTAAACTGCCAACAGTCAGTGAACACAATAACGAACAACTACAAGAAGAATTAGAAAGAGAAAAGGCGAGATACGCAGAGTTACTTAAAAAACATAAGCAAGTTACAGAACACCTTAGCAACATGTTAATAGAAAACACGAATTTATGTGAAAAGGCACTTTTGGCCGAAGCCGCAAAGGACAAAATTGAACGGAAACTCAACGAATTGACGGAACAGTGTAATCAAACTATAGAGAACTTAAATACAAGTGAAAAGGTTGATGACGAAACTCAGAGGACTTCTGTTGTTGATTATCTTAAGGAAATAAAGACTAGGTTAGAAGATTTGCAATCGGTGAATTTGAAAACGAACGAGGAACTCATAGATCATGAGATCAAATTATCATTTGTGAAGGACGACGTTAGTGATAAGGGTGACGAAGATGTTCTGCTGAATGAAGACCAGGCTGTTCTAGAGGAAGAGAAGAGAGCTATGGGACAGGTATGTTATGAATATGAGTCTTAAGAATATAGGGCATTATTATTTAATATTGAACTGTATTTATTCTACTATGTATAAAATGTATTTAAGTACATTTCTAGTATCCATAGTACAAGCTTTGCGCTTAATTTGGGAGTAGATGATGCTGTGTAAATTGCCCAGAAATATTTATATATTTATTATTCTTCTTTTTTATGGCTGTTCTAGAGGAATAGAACTGTGGGATAGGTAAGTTACTTAACAATATGATAAGATTAATCTTGTGTGAGCATTAATTTAATGTATAACGATTTTCTTGTTTAAAATTTCATAGTTTCACAATTTAAGTGAAGATGCAATATGCCAGATTTCATCTAAACTATTGAATGACATAAAAAATGACATATTACAGTTCATATAGTGCAGTTATGATTTTGATAGATAGATAGAATATGCTTTATTTGCATAATACAAATTTAAAGTACAGTGAATCAATAAATTATTACAGACATTTTGATGTGCACTTTTGAAATAATTTAGTCAGTAATTTTTCTAACTACATTTTAAAATCAAATTTATGGATTAATTTCTATACTTTATCTTATGCAATAATAAAATAAAATATGCATTGTGAGACTTCATTATATGATAATCCACCTCATTGAAATATATAACAAATTCTAATTCATAAATTCGCGTCTAGGTGGCATTGAATCAAGAACTTCAAGAATTGAACCGGGCTATGGCGATCAAGGCATCGGTGGTTCAAGCTATACTGGCCAACAATAAAGACATGCTGGAAAGCCACCACAATCTCAGGGAGAATGAAGAGAAGATAGCTCACCTGGAGAAAGAGAGGGACGAGCTGTTGCAGCAATTGAAACAGACCAAGGTAAACTAGTCATAAAAACCTACATTGCCTAGTTTCTTACCAGCATTTCTTTTGCACCAACGGTCTTTTTCGAAATGCTAATTTAGTAGGATAAAAAAGACAGTGTAAGAATATGTTTCATATACCACAAAATATATTATATATTAGAATTGACTGTACTAATTGCAACTTGCAGAGTAAAGACCCATCGCATGAAGAACGTCGCACCAAAGTATCTTCGCTTGAAGCTGAGATAACAGATCTTAAGAAGAAATGTCAACAACAGGCCAATATAATTAAGATAAAGGAGAAGAATGAGGCTAAGATTGCAGCGCTTAATGCTGAGTTGCAGGCTATGAAAGCTACGAAGGTATGATATGGTATTTAATTGATTTACAGGTTACTGAATATTTTTTTGCTGGGAAAGGCGATTAGTTTTGGATTTCAAATGAGGTGCCTGAACAAGTTTGTATATCAATCAAGGCATTAATCATCCACCATTTTCAACAAATGCTAGGGTATTGGCCGACGTGGTGGAGAAGTGCAATTTAAGATCAAAACTAGTCTGTTATTGTAGCTTCATTATTGATCAAAGTATTGGTAAAGGATAATGGCCAAATTTCTATGGGAGCTCGACCATTCTTGTATCTTGATCAAATCATTTGCAAAAAATAGGAAAAATAGATGACACAGAAAAAAAATGTAATTATCACACCATAAATAGCTGAAACCGGAAATGCAAATAACTTTTAATTTTTTAAATAATATCTTCTAAACCCCCGTTCCAAAAGGACTGAAAAAAATACATATGCATTATCAAATTAGAAAAGATTTTTTGGTGCATAAATGGTGATGACGCAGTAGTGGCCTAGTTTTGGTCAATCTCTCCTGTTTCGGTTAATGTATATCAGTGGTTCCCAACGTTTTTTTGGGGACCACTTCCATGTCCCTGTTCAATGTAGAGACCCAACTGTCCTATAAATTTACTACACACAATATTTGGTTTAGTATTGCTCAATCTCTTATATTATAATTCTGTATCGCGGACCTTTATTTAGCTGTCACGGACCACTAGTGGTCCGCGGACCACCGGTGGGGAACCCCTCATGTAGATGCATATCCACCTGCATTATTGCTTTGGGCGATGATTATTTTTTATACTACGGCGGGTGGCAAACAAGCATACGGCCCGCCTGATGTGAAGCGGTTACCGTAGCCATATTAACGCTTGCAACATAAAATATTGCTCGCGCGCCGCCTCCCCCGCTGCCAACGCAGCATCTCCTTCCTTTCTTTCTGGTGACCTCACTCACTCGCAGGAACACAACAACCCTCAAGGGAATTGTTATTTGGCTGCGGTATTCTGTGAGGTGGAGGTACCTTCCCCAGTCGGGTAGCTTACAATTACGCTCCCTACCTCTCTTTTCGCCAGAGCTTCGTTTGTCAGTCAGCAGGGTGCACCACGTGCAGGTGAAGTTGGCTTTGGTTCAAAGATCTTGATGAACCACTTACACCCCAGATTGTTTCTAAATCTTTAATAATGTAAACGTTTTATTTGTTTAGGTGAAAATAATTAGACAAATGCGCGAGGAAAGTGAGAAATTCCGTAAGTGGAAGGCAGACAACGAGCGTGCGATGCTGCGACTGCGTAATGAAGACCGGAAGAGGGCCACCGCCATGGCCAAAATGGAGTCTCTACACGCTAAACAACAGAACGTGCTCAAACGCAAGATGGAAGAGGCTGTCGCTGTCAATAAGAGGCTCAAGGTAATAAACGCTTAAAAATATCTAAGTTAAATTACTGATGTTCTTTGAATCTCGCTTAACAAAAGATATACTGCCTCACCTATAAGGGGATGCCATACCTATGAACTGATATACCTGCCCGTCTGGGTATGTACCTCAGCCTTATGGAATACCATAGCTTAATACAATTCTCTTGAGGGTTGTATTTTTGCATGTGGTTATAGCCATCAGAAAGGAGTTGCTGCGTTGGCAGCGGGTGTGGTAGCGCGCGAGCGATATTTCATATTGCGAGCATTTATATGGCTACGGTAACCGTTTCACATCAGGCGGGCCGTATACTTGTCTGCCATCTGAAGTGGTGAAAAAGAGATCATTCAAATATTACAGATACAGTAATTCTGTTTTATCTCTTCCCCCTTGTTTCTGAAAATTCTGTTTTATCCCTTCCCCTTTAGCGAAAGAAAGCAAAGTTCGTATCCCACCTCCACAAGGAACGTAAGCATTGTATATATTAGTATGATTATTACAAAAAAAATGCGAAAAAAAATATACATAAATAAACATAGGCAAAGCGAAGAACCAACCTCCCCCTTTGTTGCTTACGTAATACTTCTTCAGAACCGCACGGGCGAATTGGGCAGCAAAAAAGCGAAAGTTTAAAAACTCAAGTTTCTCCTCGGCTGATGATGAGATTTGCTGTTTTGCTCTTAGATAAATATTTGACTGCCATGTCTTTGAACAGGAAGCGTTAGATAGACAGAAGAATACAGCGATGAAGCGCAATGCCAAGGGCAGCGTGAAGGCTGGCGCCATCCAGCAGTATATTGAGCAGGAACTGGAAGTCCATCTCAGTATCGTTGAAGCAGAGAAGTCGCTCGAAGAACTGATGGAATACAGGTATGATATCTGAGTGAAACATTCTATTTAAATAATAATAATAAATATTTCTAGACATAATTTGTCTAGAAACTAGATACAGGGCTCTGGTGAAAAAGAGGTAGAGCAAGACGAACCGGACTGGGAAAGTATCTCCACTTTACAGAAGACCATAGCCAAACATCAATACCATTGAGGTCACCAGACGTATGATGTTGTGTTAGCAGTACTACTTGTATTATAAGCTTTTATAAGCGGTAACCGCTTCCTAACAGACGGGTCATATAAATAAATAAATATTTCTGAACAAATTACACAGCGCCATCTAGTCCCAAATTAAGCACAAAGCTTGTACTAGGTACTACACAACTGATAAATGTACTTAAATGGATTTTTTTGTAAATACATTTTTATAATACATAGAAAACATCCAGACCAAGACCGACTTGCCATACCTATTTTTACCAGAGCCTCTGAGGACGAAGTAGCATCAGTTAGGTGCTATTTTTTCAGGAGGGATCTGTTTCCAACTACACTTCTCTTATAAAATGCCTCGGTAACGTTATTATTAGTACGCTCTTTTAGTTCACGGCGGTTTTGTTTCAAGACGTTCATAAGAAGACTAGCGCGAGCCCCTTTAAATGCGAAGCCATGGGCGCGGGCCACTTTGGCCATGCCACAGTATAAGTAATATTACTACGTACAGTATGTCTATTCCCTGCCGCTCTTTTGTATCCACCTCACCGCTCCTCAGTCGAATCTGGAACATTTTGTATGGCGCCGCACGCACACACGCTCTTTCTCGCTCTGCACTGACGTCCATTGTTTATGTAGTAGTTACCGACGCGACATTTGTATGGAGTGCCCGGGATGTGGCCACGCCTAGCTAAGCCACTGGCAGGGCCCACCATGTGCAAGTGAGGTAGCCTTAGGCTCTAAAGATAACGTGAGCCCTACACGCCAGTATTTAAATAAATTGTTTATTTACAGGGCGTAAAGAGGTTTTTACAGGGTCGGCAACGCGCACGTGATGCCTCTGGTGTTACAGGCGTCCATAGGCTACGGTAACTGCTTTCCATCAGGCGGACCGTATGCTTGTTTGTCACCTTAGTGGTATAAAAAAAAAATATACAGCCATTCTCTAAGTGTGTTCCGCGGTACCCTAGGGTTCCGCGATACCCCTGTGGAGATTCCGCAAGAATTTAGAAAAAAAAAAATCAAAACCTCTCTGCTTTATTGTAGGGTTCCGTCAAATATTTCGCTATCACCTTTCGGTTCCGTCACTAAAAAAGTTTGAGAACCGATGATTTAATATGTATATAAATTGTTATCAAAACAATTTTGTTGCAAATAATAATATTTACTATCGTTTTTGTTATGAAGGGCATGGATAACGGAACAAATCGAGAATTTGCGTAACAGCACCGACGATGAGGCGAATAGGAAGAAGGTTGCCGAACTTGAAGATGACCTGGCGTTGCGAAAAGCCCAGATATCAGACTTACAGCAGAAGATATTAACTGCCGATCAAGGTATGATTATTATACAAACGTATCGTAAAACTGTAAAAACGACGGAAGGAGGAGACTCAAGGACGAAACACGAGAGATAAAGTTTCTCTTCAGGCGTATGGTCCACACTAGAGATGTAACTATCTGGAATTTTGTCAAACCGAGTTGAATCGGTTAGACAATTCATGTAAGTCGATTCCAAACCGAATCGAAAAAAATCACGGTAAACTGATTTGAACCGGTTTGAATCGTTTGATGATGAACGAGTAAAACTTACGAAATCGATGTGTAATATGAATCGACGGGATTGGGACGGAGTTAGTACAACGGTTTACGGTTTGTCAACGATTCGCAGTTTCGCAGAGAGTATACAAGCGGGAAATTGAACTGTAATATGAAATGATTGTTAGTTTAGGTACTTACCTATCTACGTACGGTACGCGCTCCAGAACAATTACCTATTATTTTTTACCATACTTTCTTATCTTGTAATTTTTTAAAAACTGGTGTCATATTTCACACTATTTTGTTACCATTGTACTTTTTCGACGAAAAAAGTCTAATCAGACCGTTGATTCATTTATAATACTGAACTGAGTATGAATGTAATAAACATTCCCAACCAATCAGAATAGGCACCGTCTATCCTGATTGGTCAGACAGCGCGACGGTATAAACTCGAATTGACAGGCGCCAAACCGATTTAGTAGACGCGCTAATTGACGCAACTCGGTTTATACTCAAATCGGTTTGAATCGGTTAGAAAAGTGGAGTCGTCACATCGCTAGTCCACACCGTTTATTTTTGTTATAAATAGAAAGATTCCAAAAGCTTCTTACTCCTGCTAATTTCTTCTGATTAAATTCGTTGTGAGTTCCAACGCAGCCATAGTCTCATCCCCGGGATTGCAATGGACTTCATTGTTCATTGCCTTTTATGGTGGTCGCCGCTGTTAGTTAATCCCGGCTACACAGGAGACACAGTGGTGGGAATGTGTCGCGGGCCCCCGTCCTGTAAATAGAAAGATTATAAGTTTGAGAACAAAACTATGTTTCTTCGATGTCGATGTTTTCTTATGACGTAATCACGTAAAATTATCGTCCGTAAACCTACAGACAACCATTTTTTTTTTCAAATACCCAATATTTTATGATTAGTAACAAATTGTTTATAACAGAAAACAAATCTCGCACGCAATGGGACAACATCCAATCAATGCTAGAAGCAAAGGTGGCGCTCAAGTGCTTGTTTGAACTACTGGTTGATGCCAAGAGAGAGATGCAAAATCAGAGCGAGAAAGGCTTTCAGGCGAGATACGAAGAAATCAAGGAGGCGCATGATAGGCTAGCGATGGATTTTGAGACCAGCAAAACGGAGTTTGAGAGACAGCTTGCAAATATCAAGTTGCAGAGTGAACAAAAGGTTAGTGTTTATAATTAGAGTTAACTGCATTTTTGCAGGTTAGGAGTGTAAGTAGTTTACCACGATTTTTAGAGCCAATGCCAACCTCGCCACACGTGGTGCACCCTGCCGGTTAGCGAAAGAGGTTCTGGCAAAAGAGAGGTAGGGTACAGCGGTACCAGCGTAGCAACTCCTTCCTTTTTGGTGATCTAAGTCACTCGCAGAAAAACAACAACCGTCATGGATATTGTTATTAGGATTTGAGTAGAGTGAGTGGTGGATACTTCCATAATCGGACAGCTTATAACATTGGCACGAAATTGATGAGCGCGGTTGGGCTTATAAATCATATTCAAATTTTCGTAATTTAACGTATTATGATATTGATTCATAATAGAGATTCATTAATTCCTTTCAGTGCATGAAATTAGTAGGTCTTTGATTAAAAGTGTTTGAATCGGGGCTGTCGCGTAATTCCAGTAGTAGTAGTAGTACATTAAGTTGTGCAAAACAACAGAAAAATTGCACTATCGGTTTTACTGTTGACTTATTACAAGTAATGGAGGAACAAGAATATTCCTGACGATGACGACGATGAAGCCGGGAAGAAATAGAAATAATACAAAGATGGGCTCTAAAGAACATTGATTCCAGAGCCGTAAAACTAATTGATATAAATAACGTTGTGCTCTACCCCTATTGCCAGGGCCTCGATTGTCAGTCAGCACCACTTGCAGGTGATGTTGGCTTTAGCCCAAAGTTGATGATGAACCATTTACACCCCAAAAATTCCTGTAAATTCTAACTAGGTTTTCTGAATTTTACCAGCTTACCGCCCTAGTGGCGCTCCAACGCGGCGTAGTGGGCCGCGGAGACAAGAGCGAAGCCTGCAAACACTTGCAGAATGTCATCCAGTATCAACAGGAACGGCTTGAGTCGATGGAGGAGGAAAATGTACGTGCCAATACATTGTGAACTTTATGCTGTTGTATTAAATGCGACTTTGATCAGCCAACCGCGTTTGAGTGGTAGATTAGTTGTAGAGAACCAAGTTAGTATTCGAGGGTTAACAGCTTCGGTACTGTATTCGAAGGCTAAAGATCTATTTCAACTCGGGTTCCACTATTAGCTAGTCGGAGATTTTTTAAGCGATGAATCTTAATTAGAGATGTTCCAAATAGCCGGTTAAAGTCGACTATCCGGCTACTTTCGTAGTCCGCGACTAGTCTGCGAAGCGCGCCGTATATCCGGTTTGTTATTATGTATGCATTTCTCAATAAAGTGTATAGAGTAAGAAATGCAAGTTTTCACAGTAAACAAACCGTTCCGGCATGCTCGCAGGCGGCGCGGTTGCGACTTGCGCGCGGATCGGCCGTAAACGGCACGTCACTGAATTTGTCTAATACCCCCGAAACCGTGATCGTCTTGGCCGACGATTATCGGGTTATTACCGACTAATCGGCTAGTTGGCTAGTCTGCCAAAGCCATAGTAAGCACATCACTAATCAAAATATAACTTTTATCTTAGACGAGCATGCACATAAACTTTCAGCTTAATAACGAAAGCTTATAAAATAACGAAGGGGTTTCTTATATATCACACTTTCAGATACCCTTATGCAGTACATTTTTACAAAGGTCTGATTGATTTTGTTTTAAAATAAAATATTATTTATTTACGTTACAGTCTACTGCACTAATGAACGAGAATGACATATTAGCTAACGAGGCGTCAATCATTAAGACTTGGGTAACTCAGCAAAATTGTGTTAACTCAGTAACTCAGTAGCTATAAATTACAGTTCCGAGATGGGGCAAAACTGAAAATTGCAACAGCAAACCAATACCAAACCACAAACGACACTACTTTTCCATACTAATCTACGTAGCCTGCGTTTGCGAGTGTCGTTCGCTTGGAATTAATTTAATAAAATTCATATATAGCCTATATTAATTTTATGAAACTAGTTAAAAAGTTAGGATATTAAAAGTAGTACGTAGCCTGCGTTTGCGAGTGTCGTTCGCTTGGAATTAATTTAATAAAATTCATATATAGCCTATATTAATTTTATGAAACTAGTTAAAAAGTTAGGATATTAAAAGTAGGATCGATGGCGGTTTGTAGCTGTGGTCGACGGTAGCCATCCACCTCGGAATGCTACCTTTAGAATCTCTGCAGTCCGCGGTTGAGACAGTGTCGTCGCTTGGAATTAATTTCATAGAGATACATATAGACTAGCAATGCCGTCTGTGGTCTGAATTTGCGGTTTGCCGTTACCAATAATAGGTTATGAAACAGCAGTTACGTAATGGCACAATTCCGAGATTATTCCTTTAAAATATTATTTCGAAATACTCCTGCTTTAAATTTATTATTCTTACAATATTAACTTGTAACTGTTTTGTCACAGAATGCTCACATGGGATCTTTTGTGCTTTATTTATATCTTTATAGATACCTATAATTCTTGGACGAATAAATAAATATTCTTGGACGAATTACACACTGACTAGTCCCAAACTAAGCAAACCATGAGTATTAGATAACTGATATTATACTTAAGTATTTTTTTTTTGTAAATACATACATATAATACATAGAAAACACCCAGACCAAGACAAACAGACATGTTCATGCACACAAATATTTGTCTTGTGCGTAGATCGACCCCGCGACCCCAAAGTCAAAGTTGATATTGTTAGCCATTTGACTGCCGGGGTCGTCAAAATGACTTTCTAGATTGTAAATTAGAGTTATTTATTTAATTGTAACAACTGTTGGTGTTCCAAATAAAATATATCAATATCTTTTCACAGAAAAAGCTAGTGGACGAATTAGAGCAGCTGCGTTCTGCTGGCAAGCAGAGTAAGAAGAAGAAGAAAGATGCTTCATTGGAACCAAAGAAGGTGGAATATGTGGAGGCGACAGACGAGGATGAGGACGACTTTGAGGACAGCAATAAGGACCCTGATTGGAGGGCCACGCCGCTTTTCAAACGTATACAGGTATGTTTTTTCATATACTACGCTCGGTGACAAACATGCATCAACCCTCCTAAAAATGGGCAATACGATAAATTTCCTATAAGTTTATGGGCATAAATAGGGTATTTATATGTATTTATTTATTGGGAATTTATAGTAAATGCCTGGCATTTTCTCCGATTGGCTCCATGCTTCGGAGGTGTATTATGCCGTCCGTCCTGGGTGTTGTCGTAACAGACTATAGATGACAGTCGTTAAGCTAAGTTAGTTACCTTCCCAGCAGTGGGATAAATAAGGATTGACGACGGCGCCTGAAATTATATCCATCTCAAAGCCCGCCTGATCTAAAGCGGTTTTCGGTATCAGCAAAAATACAAAGGGGTACTGTTCACGCGCTAGCATCGATGCTGCCACTGCATCATACGAGGACAACCAACGACGCTCTGGTAGAAATAGAGCATGCTCTATTTCTACCAGAGCCTCGTTTGTTAGTCTGTGTAGTATACGAGGAGGGATCAAAAAGTAGTGAGAACGACATATATACTCCTTAGTAAAAAAAAAAAAAATACTGTCAGGCATAGCTCAGATCTTTGTAATATTAATAAAGAAAAAAATCTTCGATTCTCTTTTGTTTTTTTCTGAATGTAGTCATTTGTTTGCTTCGTGCCGGAATGTGTTCTCGAAAATGGAGAAAAACGAAGCGCGAGACGTTATTAAACCTCTGTTAAAAAAAGTTAACGACGCAAGAGATTCACTGCGATTTAGAAGGCAACATTAGGAGAGTCTGCTCCGCCGTATTCCACTGTCGCAAGGTGGGCTACTCAATTTCGAGTAGGGAGAACGACCACAGAAGATCGATCGAACATCGTTGCGGCCGTCTATCGACGTCAGTCACCCAAGAAAATGTTGTGAAATTCGAAAAAATTGTATTGAGCGATCGAAGAGTTACCATCCGTTACTTAGTTCAAGAAACGAGCATTTCATATGGAAGTATTCAATCCATATTGAAACAATCTTTGAATATGAGAAAAGTCTCCGCAAGATAGGTGCCGAGAATGTTAACCGACAGTCAGAAACAAAATCGACTTGTCATTTCGAAGACATTGTTGGACAAGTTTCAAGAAGATTCTGAAAACTTTTTGTCTCATTTCATAACAATGGACGAAACATGGGTCCATCATTTTGATCCCGAGACAAAACAGCAATCTTCGCAATGGAAACGGCCATCATCACCGACCCCGAAGAAGTTTCGTGCCGTGGCATGGGGCTGGCAGGT
Organism: Hypsopygia costalis; assembly: GCA_937001555.2. Taxonomy (NCBI): domain Eukaryota; kingdom Metazoa; phylum Arthropoda; class Insecta; order Lepidoptera; family Pyralidae; genus Hypsopygia; species Hypsopygia costalis. The sequence continues at coordinate 9,389,612 of OW443343.2, read as the reverse complement.
TATGGCCTCAATATTTTGGGACTCAGAAGGGATATTGTTGATTGATTACCTGGAGAGTGGAACCACTATTATCGGCCAATATTATGCAGCTTTAATTCGTAAGTTGAGGAATGCCATCAAAGAGAAAAGGAGAGGGAAACTTCGAAGAGGCGTGCTGTTTCATCACGACAACGCACTCGCGCACAACTCGGTAGTTGCGATGGCTGCCATTCAACAAGCTGGCTTCGAATTGGTTGACCACCCCTCTTATTCACCAGGTCTGGCACCTAGCGATTTTTATCTATTCCCCAAATTGAAAGAATACTTCAGGGAAAACAGGTACGAAGACGATAACGAGGTGATGGATGCCGTGGAGAGCTTTTTGCAGGACCAAGACAAAACTTTTTTTTTGAAAGGGATTGAAGCCTTGGAAAAGCGCTGGACTCGGTGTGTAAAGAGACTCGGAGACTATGTAGAAAAATAAATTATTTAGTTATCAAAAGTCATTATATTCTATCTCATTCTCACTACTTTTTGATCCCTCCTAGTACATATGCATACTTAATAGAACATATAAATCCATTTAGTAACATATGTTTGCAGATCCTTTGATGAGTTAAAGAAATAAATTCCCACAGGCCCAACGGTCCCGTCTAACGATGAACTTCACCAACCCCGAGAGCGATACATCGCGCGCCACAAAGCGAAGCATCGACGGTGCGCCGCACTGCATGTGCCGCGGGAACTGCTCCTCCAAGATATGCGGCTGCGTCAAGTCGGAGCAGGGCTGCGCCTCCTCGTGTCGCTGCCAGCCGGCGCTCTGCAAGAACAGAACGCGGACTTCCTCTGATAGCGAAGACAAGGAAAATAATGTGAGTATCGATTATAATTTTTTAGCAAATTTAAAGCCAATCCTGTCAAAATATTGAAGTAAAACTTCTTTACGCACGTTTGATTTGAGGAGTAAGGTAAGTAACGAGAACGTTACGAAAAGTGTGATCGGGTGAGGCTGCACGCTGTGCACCCTGCTGACTGACAAACGAAGCTCTGGCGAAAAGAGGGGTAGGGAGCGTAATTGTAACTCACCCGACTGAGCAATGTACCTCCACCTCACAGAATACCGCAAACCACACCTTCAAACCACAAATTAATTATCTATACTTACAATGAATGTAATATTTTTTTCACAGCCATCCAGTAGAGAACTGTCTCTCGATGCGACTCCTTCTTCATACTTTGACAAACGGTAAGGCTTTAATTGCTTAATTTGATTAGATAGTTGTTTACGTTTATCATAATATCATAATGGTATACGTTAAAGGCGTTTGTATACTTACGATATGATGATGCTAGCGTTTTATTTCAATAGGCCAGTGGTTCCCTAACAGTGCTACCTGGTGCGCCGTATAAATTATTTTAAATATCTAGCTATGGTGCCAAGAGAAAATACTAAACTTACAAGTACGCCACGGGCTGAAAAAGTTGTATGGCTCCTGGAGTAGGCGATTACCAGAAAAAAAAATTGAATATTTATTCGAGTTTGGTACCCTGCTGACGTTATACTAGTAAATTAAAGTCCTAACCGTTTAGAAAAAATTGTAAAAAAAACAAAAGAAACTATTGGTGGACATTTAAGGGATGTTTAACATAATGATATGTTACTGTATTCTTATCTAAGAATATTTCCTTATTTATTGTATATCGAACTACGTGGTAGCTGGCAGATATAAATGTTAAAATACAGCAGATTTGTTTTCCACTAAACTGTTGCAATTTTTTTATTGACGTCATTGAAAATGTTTTATGCATAAATTAACATTATTTATAACGTTTTGACCGCCACGTAAAAAAGCCATTCCGTGTAGGGAATGCAATCTCATTCTCGTGAGATCTCGCGCGGCGGCGGCGGTGCCTGAGGTAGCGGTCGGGGGACGAGGTCTCGCTCAGATTCGCTTATTGCGTCTATTTGCTGTGTTTGTTTGTTTACTATTAATAATTGTTCTCAACGAGTTGATTGCGTTCAAGTATTTATGTGCTTATTTATGCAAAAAAAAAATGTACGCAGGCAGCGAATCTGAGCGAGATCTCGTCCCCCGACCGCTACCTCAGGCCCCGCCGCCGCCCCGCCGCGCGAGATCTCGCGAGAACGAGATTGCATTCCCTAATTCCGTGTATGCTCACATCGTGATATCCCGACATTTGTTTGCTGTCACCCACTGCAAATATTGCAGAGAAAATAACGAGTGTACAAGCACCACAATAATTTTAAATTTAGTATCCAATCATAATTATAGGTTTGAAACAACAGAAGAATTGGCAAAAGACAGTAATATACCTACCAATAGCAAATCTCCGCAAAAAGCTGACACAAATACGCAGCAAAGCACGCTTTCATTGCGGCCCGTAGTTGACAGACGTTTACAAGCCGACAATCGCACGCAGAAATGGATGCTAGCACTTATGTTATACAACATTTGTGTCGCTCCGATGTCATCGTATTGTGCAAACTCTATATTTGAATACGGGGTCGATGCTGCGAAATATAATTTTGCAACCCACATCGTGAAATATCTGATGCGACAGGTCTAAACTTAATCAATATGGTAGTTACGTACAATGATTAGGCTGGTCCACACAAGCTGGGTAAACTTTTGTCTTTTTAACTCGGTGGAAGGGTTCACTCATTCGGAGGCGGTGTTATGAACCCAGTGTTGAGCCATGTACGCACGTGCGAACAAATTTGTTACGTTTCATGATGAGCTACATCTTTAAATTAATTAGATCTTTAAATTAATTAGAGCTACATCTTTGTTTGCATATGCATAATGCTAACGAATATAGTTCATGGTGCTAGTCAAAAAATTTTGTCGGCGACAGCATCCAGTTTTATACTAACAATATTTGATAAACGTTAACACAGTATACTTAAGTTATAGTACTTCGTGCCACTCTCTTCCGCTCTCTTGTATCGACTTCACCTCCGAGACGATTCTGGATCAATTTTTTTTTTGGCTGTACGCACACTCGCTCTGCTCAGATGTATTGTTTATGTAGTAGTTAACGACGCGACATTTATATAGAGTGGCCTTTATTGTGACGTTACATAACAACACAGTTACGTCCGCACAGGTCCACACGTACAAATTAAATGTTCGTGTTCGATCATGCGTTCATACATTTTTGTTGTGTGTTTTATCTGTTCGAATGGCCAGATGTATGGACACACAACACGACGTGTCGCGTCTCTCTTGTTTGCGTCTCCATAAATGAAGCAAGTGTATGTGCCTTGTCAGCGGCAAACGTATGCGTTCTTTGCGCCTAAGCTTTCATTTATCTATCTACGTGTATCGCGCGTAGGTACAAATTAATCGAGGTTGCTCAGTCTGTGTGGACCAATACATGGGCTATGGCTGTAGTCTTGTCACTTGAGGACTATGCTCTTACTCGTAGGTATTCATATTTTACAAAACATGTATGGTAGGGTCGCGTTAAACGTCATAAATGAAAAATGTGGGTTTTAGAAAGTTTTTTTAGTTATAACTAAAACGTTATGTCAATATCAAATTGAAATTAAAATTTTTAAACCATATCTCGAGGCCGCGCGAGCAGTGGCACCCATTGTTCATTACCGTTTCACTAACATTTGTGGACAAAATTGAGACGCTGTGCACCAGCGGACAAAATTAAAAGTAAGTCAAATTATACTAAAGTGACAGTTCGAAATTTCGGTCTCACTAGCGCTAAACGGAAAGTTGAGCGCACTATACTTGATCCATGCAATATTTTATTTACTATTATGTCAATATGAATGTCATTATTTATTATTACGATTATGTAAAGTTTGTGACACGAAGTGCTTTTCGGAGGCTGTTCGCACGCTCTGTGTATTGGCGTTTTTAGATTTTAATTAATGTTTTAATTATAACTAAATAATATTTTTTCTCTTTAGTGATAGTAAATTACATGACGCCGCCGTATTTGTACACGCTACGAAGAGGGAAAAATATTTATTAATTTTACTAAAAAAAATATCTTAGTAAGTGCATAGTTCTGCAAAGTAATTGTATAATCAATTAATAATTTATCAGCGGTAAAGGTATATTGGCTGTCGAAATTTCTTGAAAGTATATATTTAGATATCGTAGAAAAAGTATAAAGTTGGTACCTTATCTATTCGTAGTAAAAATGTCGTCTGTAGGTACCTAATTTACTTTAGTTGACTTTTTATCAATTTGCATAGTATTTGCAATTATGCCTGCAGAACTATGAAGTAATGAGATATCGTTGGTACGAGTGAAAACCTCAAAAATCAGCAAAATTTTAATAAATAAAAAATCAAATCTAGAAGGAAGGATAAACTATCTGCAAAAGATACCCAATACTTAAGATCTGGGTCTGAATACCGGTATTTTAAAATAAAGTTAGCTAGAAATAACGTTAACAATAAATTTACTCAATGATACCGGTATTATTTGTATTTGTAATTATTTGTATTAATAACGTTATTTTTCAGTAACGTTATTCAATTTGTCCATGCTTGAGATTCTATGTATATAGATAGGTACTCAAGGTAAATCACCTACCTATCTACTACGAGTATATACATAGAATCTCAAGCATGGACTAATTAAATACCGGAGAGGTTTCCTTGACAAATATAATAAACTAGCTGACCCGACAGACATTGTTCTGTCTTCTTAACAATGAATATTGAATTCCAATTGGTTTCGCGCATTCTGTCAAATGACTGACAGTACTGTCAAACCAAATAAAGTTACATTAGAAAACTTAATATTGTCGTTCAGGTTTCTTAAATTTTGTAATCTCCCGCGCAACTTTTATATTTTTTTCATAACAAATATAACATAAAAAGAAATAGCGAAATCGGTACAGCCGTTGATGCCGTGACCAAGTGAAATAGGGATTCATTTTTTTATAATTGTTAAAAAAAAATGATCTAAGTTTTGAATTACGAGATTTTCACATCTTGCCGACGATATTAAATTGTAGCATACGACCATGTTCGCTTAGCTTATGTCCCCCAACTAGGAACGAGAGAGGCAGCTCGTAGAGTTACAGAGCTAAACTACGCCAACTGTGTGTACATGCGAGCTGGCGAACGCAACATTATTTCTCTCGTGTCAGAGGCGACAGAAGCGAAGCGAACCTCGTTTCACTTTCAGTGTGGCTTGGGCTTTACAATAGTCATTCAATAATATTGTCAAAACAACAAGTCTTTGGCTAAGGGGCTAGCTGCTGTAACACCAACTCTGTTTTGAGTGAAAAACTAATTATTTGCTAAACACATTACGTTTCTTCAATTGCATGTTCAATTAGACTGACGCGCGCAATGACGCCTTCGAGCTCTACTACAGAGTACATTTTATCAATTTTCTGAATTGTAAGAAACCTACGGGATACTACATAATATACTGTAGGTACTATACAGCATTTTAACTATACTATATTTAATTTTCTGAGTTTATGGTACGTTGGGTGGCAAACAAGCATAATAAATAATAATATTTTTAACTAAACGGTCCACCTGATGTAAAGCGGTTACTGTAGTCATATATACACACGCAATATAAAATACTGCTGGTGCCGCTACCCTCGCTGCCATCACAGCAACTCCTTTCTTTATGAACACGCACACTATACCTAACAGCTAATGCGCCCCGTGTGCCAACCTTCCGGTTATATCACGGGTTGCGAGTCTCTCGTCCAGTAAATCAACCAGACGAGAGGACCTTTACCTGCACCGCTTTTGCGCTCAGTAAACCAACCGAGCACGCAAGCGTAGCAGTAGCAGGTCTTCCCTTCCTTTATGTCCCTTCCTTTATGAACAGTCGTGTACACAGTTTCATGATTCGTATTGTTTATAGCGCATATTATTTTTTTCACTTGAGTGACGGTAGTGTTCAGCAGGGGTCGCCATAAGTTTGTATATCACAAATCATCATCAAATGAAAGAGCTATCTTTTGATTCCGCATCCGTTGGACCTCCACTCGTGTCCTCTTAACATTTAGCATTTTGAACGAATCTTAATTTTAATATTATTCTTGCAGAGGTCACCTTGACGCCACGTATATTAAGAAGAAGAAGAGTTATTTCTTCCCCCCTGATCAGGGAAATGACTAAATTATGACGATAAAAGGTGAGATTTATTGTACTTTTAATTTTTAGGGCGTGATGGCATCATCATCTAGTCTATGATGTACCCTGTCTTAACAAACGAGGTGATAGCGAAATAATCGATATTTCTGGCTCAGGAGGAACCCGATTGGGGAAGTTACTCCATCTTACAGAAGAGTGCATCTATCATATTTATCTCCAAGCGTGATTATTGATCTGGTTTCCATTTGAGTGAGAGGATGTGCTACATTCATTTGTAGCGAAGGCGGTATCGCGCGATCGGTATTGACACAGCAGGCGGATTACTTCCTTGTTTGTCACTATTAGTGGTTTCCGAGTTAAAAAGCATCCCAGAATTTTATACATTAGTGCTGCCATCTTATAATGTCATGCTGTATTCAGTATTTCGTAATCAACTTTACACGACAGATGGCGCTATCTAATATAAAAACATTCTGTATATTTTTTTCTGATATTTGCCTAATATAGTATAAAGTCGAGTATTAACTTGACTATTTACAATATACATTTTATGTAGTTATATATTTTTGACTAAATTTGAAAATAATGAAATATAGAGTTACTAGAAATAAAATCTAAGTAAACATATTATGTAACTATTGTTAATAAAAATATATTTTATTTTTTCAGACTGATTATCCGGGATCATCAGTATACCCAATTAATTAATGTACTACCTATGACATAAAAATTGATATATATAATAATTCCTAAGCCCACTATATTCTGGAAGTGGTCCCCCCCCCCCCCCCCTTAAAAAACTTAAACATACAGACTACTGTGTTAATTGATAATATTATTTTTATATCAACAAATATACAGTTTATATAGTCCTTTGTTACTATTAATGTCTATAAAGCCAAAAACAGGTTTGTTTTTGGCTTTCGGGGCGAAATTTCCGGAACATTGTGGCTTAAATTCCTCAGTGCCTTGTATGAAATAAATGAGTTTGTAAAATTAGAGATCGTGTTGTTTTGAACTGAATGCGTTGCGTTTTATATTGCCTTCTGGTGATATTCTTATAGTATTTAACATATAAATGGAAAAATTGACAATATTATGAATGTGTAATTGGAACATTTTTTTCTTTAAATTGGCGGATGTGATCTCTGAATATAATATTTATTTTTACTTTCTTTTTGTTTTATTAATTCATCTGTTAAAATGTCGACCCCCCTATAACAAAAAAATATTGCAGCTAGTAATTTAAATAGTCAATGTTTGCATTTTTGTAAGAAAAAAAATTAAAGAACTAAAAAAAATATACATATTTTCACAAGATTTATATTATATAGTTCTGTTAAAATTCACTGTTGATTGTACCATGAAATAAAAGCTTTTAAATAAAAAATCATCAAAAAGCCAACATCACGTGGTGTTCCCAGGCGGTCACCCATCCAAGTACTGACCACGCCCGACGTTGCTTGACTTCGGTGATCGGACGAGAACCGGTGTTTTCAACGTGGTATGGACGTTGGCGACTGAACTTGTGAACTTTAGAATGGCTATTGTAGATAAACTCGTTGTTAAAATGAAAATTGGCTTGAACATTGACTGTGTTATTTAGTGGGCAAAGTAAATTGGACTAAAATGCTATTTATCATCTTTTTGTCATCTGTTCAATACTTTATTTATTAGAAAACAATCAAATATTTTGTAATTAATAAAGAATTTTGGTAGTTTTGATTAATTTTACCGCGGTGTATGTAATTAAATCTGACAAGTTAAATTTGTTAGGTACTAATTCCTGTGTCCGATTGCGCTGAAATTTGGTACACTCGTTAGGTTCCCGTGACTATACACGATTACCTAGAAGTCGCCATTTATAATCCAATAAACAAAATGGCAATTTATTATTTCCACATTAACCCGTATGATATGGATTTCAAATGAAAAAGGCTTGATGGGCGAAACACAGTGCCTAAGTAAACGTTTCAGTTTCTATTTTTTTTTATTAAAAACTATGAAAAGCTTGTTTGAAAAAAAATTTTTTTTTGTTTATTTATTATAATTCAAAAATAAAAATAATATACATATTTAAAATTTATGCATGTCAAAATATTACAGTTTAATAATGGTGATTATTTATTTGAATAAATTAAAAATTAAACTATAAAAGCTACCTTACTATGTATTACAAATAAAATAGGTAAATATTTACGAATAAAAATATATATATTTCCCCCAAATCGTTACCCGTCGGTACTGTACCAAGAATGCTTGCAGTATTATGCCAGCGACAGTTAAATATTAAATGAAGGTTCAATGAAAATAATAAAAAGGTAATCAAATATTGTTGCTGCTTACCATCGTTACCATTAAAGGTGGTTCGTACACTTGTTTGTCACCTCAACTACAAATTCAATTTTTTTTATGAAATTCACTTAGTTGTCTGTTTAGCATTTTGATTGTCGTTAATAATTTAAGGTTTACGTAGGTGTCAAATGTATTTGAAAACCCAGGACGCCGTTTAAAAAGTATTCAGTACATGCCCTGGGAACAGCCCCCCTAGCCAAGTGTAAGCTACGAATTACACTTGGCTAGGGGGGCTGTTCCCAGGACATTCACGTGACATTTGTCAAAATCGAACATTTTAGTATGAGAATTGACAAATGTCACGTGATCTATCTAACGTTCGTTACGCTACGAATTACACTTGGCTAGGGGGGCTGGACGGTTGACAACCCTAGTATGGACAGTTCTCAAAAACAAATAATAATCCAGACTTACTAATATTGTATAATATATTTTAAATCGTTTAAAATAGTCTCTGCTTCGCCTCCCAAGGTTCCGTTATCAAGATACCAAGCATTGAATTTGGAATTTAGAGAATTAATAACTGGATGAATGACAAGAGTAAAAACTGCAGGGCTGAGAGGGTCACCTTGGTGACAACCTATTGATGAAAATAAAAGGTGGTCTTTATACATTAATCTAGAGTTAGTAGGTACACTGCCAAAGATAAGGATATATCAGGGGAGAATGCGATTGAATTTCTGTCAACACAAGGCGCCCCTGCAACCGAATTGCAAGTATGTTTAACATCCACTTTCAACAGTACCTCACCTCCTTGAATGTCTAAAAAAGTACGTAATGAGATTACGACTGCTTCACAACTACCACTTTGACTTATGAGCCCTATTACATTTGTACGCTGACGAGCTCTCGCGCAGTACTAAACCCGCGAAGGCCGCCGGTGCATCGTTTTTTGTAGTAATTTTGAAGTTATATTTATCGTTTTTATTGAAATAAGATAATAAATTGATGCTACAAAGTTTATTCATCATGAAGTAACAATTATTCTCGTATAAATTTTGCTCAATAATATTATCGTTTATTCGAGAAATTAACAGTTTACTTAAAGCAGTTTTTTTTTGGTTAAAAGAATGTTTTTTTTTTCTTTTTTTTTTTTTATAACATAGGGTGGCAAGCGAGCATGTGGGTCACCTGATGGAAAGCAATCACCACCGCCCATAGAAATCAGCAACACCAAGGGGTCGCCGATCCGTTGCCAGCCTTTTAAGGGAAATATTGACTCTGTTCTTGAAGGCCCCCATGTCGTACTTATTTGGGAATACCGCTGAGGGAAGTTGATTCCACAACTTTACAGTACGTGGTAGAAAATGCCTTAAAAAGCGTACTGTAGTAGATCGCCAAATATCAAGGCGATGTGGATGGAATTTTAATTTTTGGCGAGTTGTACGATAGTGGAACTCAGCGGCAGGTATCAAATCAAATAGCTCATCCGAGCACTCCCCGTGGTACAATTTATATAGAACGCAAAGAGATGCAACATCTCTGCGTGTAGAGAGAGAATCCAGCCGATCAGAAATCATTGGGTCACCGACAATTCGAACAGCTCTTCGTTGTATGCGGTCGAATGGAGCGAGTAAGTACTGGGGCGCACCAGCCCAGAGATGTGAACATTTTTACAGTTGAAGGCGATGCTGTGGTGTAAATTATATTAAATCAATGATATTTCAAAATCCATCGGGACCTTAAAGTGGAGTTTGTGGACAAAGTGATACAAAGATATGCAGAAGCTCATGAACTTAGACTTCATCACCATGTGAATCCAGAGGTAGTCAAACTTCTCGATAACACAGACCTAGTGAGAAGACTCAAAAGAACAAAACCTTTTGAGTTAGTGTAGTAATAAGTGAGACAATGCTAGTGATAGTGCATTAAATATAACACAATAAGAAAGTGTTTCACCTTAATAGACACTAAGAAAAGTCAATGGACATTATTCTTAGACTATAATATTTAGAAGTTTATGTTAAAGTTAAATTACTTATTAGCCCATAAGCTAGATTGTAATATTTTAAAGTTATAATACTTTACAAAAAAAAAAAAAAAAAAAAAAAAAAAATATTTCAAAATTCCGAGACCGCTATGTCTCGCTATACGACTATATAACAAATAACATTCTATTTTTTTTATTTCATTTGTTTGGAACAGTAGTACAATCCAGGAGCTCAAAATAGTGAATGCGCGCATTTTATGAAAATCTTTCTCTGCAATTTTGGGTTTATTTAAAAAGCAAAATTTACAAAAAGCGAGACCGCTATGTACTATGCCAATAGCTATTCTGTACTATTCAATAAGTCAACATTGTTAATGTATTTTTGTTTCCGAGATCAAGAACGCCAAAATTAGCCATTTTATACGCAAAAATCACAGTCAAAATGTAATATGGCTCTTAATGTCAAAATCCAATTGTTTTAGTTGAAAGTAGCCATTAAAGGGTGGATGTGATTTCTGTACAACAAATTTTGGACATAAGCCGGCGATACTTTAATTTAAGCGGCGATACGAGTAGGTCATACCTACAGCAATGAGCGTTATTCCACCGTATGTTTTTTGAGGACACAAATTTGCGCCATATGAAATTTTTGCCATATAATGTCAAAATAAATTGCAATCAAGCAAGATAATTGAACTTTTGAACAGATTTGCTTGTAAACAAGTTAAAAACGGTTGGTATTTCATAACTGCATATCTTGCCATTGTCTCCAGTAAGTATTTTCAAAACATGTTTTTGTTGTTTTACCTGTCTGTAAGCCCAAACTTAATTTTTAGGGTTCCGATTTTGGAACCCTCATAAGATCACTTTGTCCGCTCGCCATTACAAAACGCAAAAAAAAAAAACTGATATCCCGAAGTTTACAAAGAGAAAAATCGGAAATAATTCGTGGTGTTTGAGGTAAACGTTACTATTACAGGAAAAATATAGCGGTGTCTTCAGCTACGACACTTTTTTTTAAGTGAGGAAAATCCCCTAAAGCAAATTTATTCATGATATGCGCATAAAATCACTTTATCTCTAAAGCGATAAGGTGCTTTTCCAAGCGGAGTACCAACCCGGCCTAACTATTGTAAAAACGCAAGTCAACTTCAATCATAGCCTAGTTTCAAATCATTTCTTAGTTGGTATAAACACAAGTCCCCGTCCAGTCCTCCACCAGGGCTCCGCTGGCCGCTATCAATGAGGTCCTGTAGTTGCGGACAGGTCACCAACCGATATTTCCAATAAATAACATTTCTATATAGCTAAATATACCACTGAGTTTGTACACAAATCTTAAATTGGGCTTGTCTAAATATGTGTAAAAGTCTAGAGTTTTGTTTCTACTCCTTTTTACCTGGTTAAAAAAAAACGAGTGTACTATAGACCAGTGTTCCGCAAATTGTGTGCCGCGGCACACTGGTGTACCGTGGGCATTAGTTGGTGTGCCTCGGAAAAAATAGATTGTCTCATAAAGATAAATAGACGGACAGAAGAAAAATACTTACACAAATAAATACTGATTTAACATTTATAGTGTACCTTCAAAAATTTTCGTTTTCCTAGGTGTACCATAAACACAAAAAGTTTTCGGAACACTGCTATACACCACACGGCTGAAGTAAAACTTCTTTAGCTCTACTAACTTATATATCTCTCTCAACTTCCGTTCGCCTCTCCCGATCACACTTTTCGTAACGCTCTCGTCACGCGTTCATCAACTTACTCCCCAAGTCAGCCCCCCCTACCACCATCTCTTATTGCGATCCAATAATTGAATAGATTGCTTATTCATACCAATGAATAAGCGACTCTATTACATTTGAAATAGAAATAGAGATTCCATTTGAAATAGAGTCGCTTATTCATTGGTATGAATAAGCATTCTATTCAGTTATTGAATCGCAATAAGAGATGGTAGTAAGGGGGCTGGTGTGCGTAAAGAAGTTTTACTTCAAAAATCCTCGATTATAATCAATGGGGCCCATTTTGAAGTTGTTCAGGGCTTCCAAAGAGGGCCGTGTACGCCGGCCAAGTTGCGGGCACAGCTAGCCCTGTATGCATAAATGGACATGGCAATAAATTGAAAAAAAAAAAAAAACTCAGTCCCTATCAGAACATGAAAAGGATCTTACGTAGGGTAGGTCATGGGTTTCACCCTTTGCCTTGGTGCTCGTACCTTGACCGAGTTCGTTGGCACATCCTGACTGCACCGCGTCATCGGACGTTTGTGAGTCAAACGAAAGCCTCCAGGCGGCTCCTACCATTGGCAACTCGATGATATTTCACTTTAAAAAAAATTGGTTGATTGTAAAGTCGGGTTACGGACGATAATTTTACGTGAAAACGTCATAAGATAACATCGGCCGATGGAGTGGAAGAGAGATAGATGCGTCTCAAACCGAACGCTTAGGCCGATCATGCACGTGACAATGAGTCGTGCTTTTTCGTGCGTGCAGTTTCGTGCGTGTTCATGGATTTAAAGGCGTCAAAAATTGGAACACTTCAATGTCAAGTACGTTCGAGTTTTGTTTTGTAAATATTTGTTTTTTTTTTCAGTATTTAAAATTGCTTCGTAATATCAGGGACTAGAGAAATCTATATTTACGTATCAAAATTTGTTCATGCTATTTGCTGCAGAGTTTGTTATGGATCGTTTTATTAGCATCTACTGTTAGTGTTTGTTTAGGTAAGGTATTATAAAAACGTATGTAACAATGACATGTTAAAATTGAATTCCGACTATGAATATGAACTTGTGGATTTTTATATTTTTTTCTTTTTTTTATAACACGTTGGGTGGCAGACAAGCATACGTTCCGCCTGATCGGAAACAGTTATCATAACCATATTAACGCTCGCAAAATGAAAAATCGCTAGCGCGCCGCCACCTCCGTTGCCAACGCAGCAACTCCTTTCTTTCTTTTCTTTGTGATGACCTCACTCATTTCCTACTTCCGTTTGCTGAACAACCCCTAATCATAAAATAGGCAGACCGATAATAGATAATACATTTACTAGGACTTCAGACCCGGAAATAGTCAGACCTATCATAAAACCATTAATAAAGAGATAAGACTGGGTTATTGATGTCATTTTTGTTCGAATATGACAATAAAATTTATTTGTTGAAATAGACATCATAATAGGTTAATATTCATCTTAATATACTGTACCGTTTTAGTTTGTTGTTTTGGGTATCCATAGAGACGAACACCAGCAAACAATAGCAAATGGTAAGGGCATTTCACTCCGCGTTTCGCCACCGAAGAAAGGCTCACAGGCATTGCTTTCGATGTCTACGGGGAGAAATCTTAACCGGTTGGCGGCTCACAACCACAGGTAAGCAAGCAAATAAGCAAACCAACTCAGTGCCGCGCGCTGCTTCGCCTTACCACCACGCGTTTTTATCGAATGATTAAATCAAACAAAAACATTCGAATAATCGAACAATCAATTAGTGTTTAAAATTATATAGTGTGTGTTGTGTTTCGAACTGATTTTTGGTACCTGCTGGACTTTTTTTTATAACCGGTATGTTTTGTTTGTTAATAATAGCGGTATTAGGGACGCATGCCGTAGCATCTCTACCATTGAAGTGATGCCTCTCACTTGGTCGGCATCTAGTAAAGAATGTTGTCTAATACATAATAACGTTACCTGAGTGACAACTTTTCGAAATTTTAGACATTTTTAATTGGTGTCCGTAAACATCTAATATTGTTACGTATTTGGAATGCATTCTGCATGCATAGGTATGAGAAAGTTTCTGAATGTTTTTGAATAATAATAATTGTTAATTTTATATGAGAAGGGGGCAAACGAGCATGTGGGTCACCTGGTGGAAAGCAATCATGACAAGCTAAGGGGGCGCCGAGCCGTTGCCTGCCTTTAAATTTATTTAAGCCTTTAATTTTATATATTAATTTAAGTAACATAATTAGCACACTTCTTGTTATGTATAAAATTTTGTTGTATTTTAATTTTCTTATGCCATTAAAATGGGAAACATGTAAACCTGACGATATGCTGATATAGACACTTGGAATAGTAGGGGTAGCACTTATATTTTGTCAATTTTCGAAGAACCGCTTCGAAGTTGTAAAGAAAATTTTACCATAACTTCTTACATGCACTATTTTCCCTAGCCATCGCTTTGATGATACTTGCTGTGGATTAGGTTAATACATACGTGCCAACTCGAGTGTGGCAGAGAGGCCGGTTTCTTCCGCTAAAATAATCACAAATCCATACAGCTATGATATAAGAAAAAAAAAAACTCACTAAAACGGTGTATTTTGTAGCACAAACGCACAACGTTAGCATTAAAATTTGAGGCTAGTAAGAGAAATTACCTATATATACGTAGATATTACCTATGTTGAAAATATTATGATATATTTTTGAGATAAAACTGTAATTGTATAGCTCCAATAGGTCTGCGCCTTTTCCCCTCTATAATAGAGTTCAACGCTAATTTAGAACCTTAGGCCCATAATTGACGAGCTAGGTGGTCGAATGGTTAGCAATGACCAGTTTGACTCCGAGGTTGCGGGTTCGATTCCCGCACAAGACAATTATTTGTGTGCATGAACATGTTTGTTTGTCTTGTACTGGTTGTTTCCATGTATTATATGTTGTTTTCTATGTATTTACAAAAAAAATGTATTTAAGTATAATATCAGTTATCTAGTACTCATAGCACAAGCTTTGCACTTAATTTGGGACTAGATGGCGCTGTGTAAGTTGTCCAGAAATATTTATTTTATTTATTTTATTAAATCTGTGAAACCAATCCAAGGAACAACTACATCCCTCTATACTATGTGACTTAGGGTATACGTGGGTCACCACCATCTTTAAGACAGAACCAACCTCACCTGCACGTGGTTGCACTCTGCTGACAGACTAACGAGGCTCTCGAGAATGAGAGGTAGGGCATAGCGTATATTGTAAGCGGCCTGGCAATGGCATAGCGTATTTATAAACTGGCCGACTGGGGAAGTACCTCAATGTGGCTATGGATGTTTTCTATATCTAAGTATCTGTTCCCTCATAACTTATAATAGCGGAGACTATTTTCTTGTTTCGTACTTTTTAGAGCGTGCTTTTAGTAGTCGGGTATTAGTTTTTTAAACTTTATTTTTTAGTCGTAGTTGTAATTGACAGAACTGTCAGTCATGTTACATTAGATTATCATAGACATCATATACATCATCAAGTTACATTAGAGAAGTTGGTCGTTCAGTTTTCTTAAATTTTGTAATTTTCCGCGCAACTTTCTTATTTTTTTTCTTTTATAAGAACCTTCTCCTGACAATAACAAATGCAACAAATAAAGAAGTACCGAAATCGGTCCAGCCATTTACGCTTGATGCCGTGACTAAGGGAAATAGGGATTAATGTGTATATATATATTAATCCCTATTATATATATATCATATTTTTAATATCGCCCTTGATTAAAGATTATTAAATCTTATTACATTGATTTTTAACATGCAAATTCATTGACAAATACTTAATTTTTATTAAAAGTTAAGTATACGGCCTTGGCCAAATATATTGAAGACTTGTATTTGTTGTCCTAATAAAACTGGTGTTACTCGACGGAGAAACCTGTTTCGTGCTAAGATATTTTTACCTATAGATGCGTTCTACCTGCTTGTGGCAAGAAGAATGCTAGGTAATTGCCAGATATTCATTCATTCCCGTGCCATTTACCGTCGCGGTAAGCACAGATGTGTAAATCACTACATAGTATAAAACAAAGTCGCTTTCTCTGTCCCTATGTCCCTTTGTATGCTTAAATCTTTGAAACTACGCAACGGATTATGATGCGGTTTTTTTTAAGAGATAGAGTGATTCAACTGGAAAGTTTATATGTATAATATATGCATAACATAGTAGAAAAACACTGATAATTTAGAGGTTTCTAATGTGATGTCGTAAATAAACACATTCTTTTGTTCAAATGTTCTTTATGCAATAAAGAATTATATAACACACAATAACCGTTATTTTATCCTTTGCTTTTTACAAGAAATAATGCCTTATTTACGAAGCGATTTTAAGCAATACAGAATTAATCCTTATCCAATTAAGTACCTTAAATACATTGCGCATTTAATATAGATCAATATGGCCCTTCACAGCATGTAATTTAAATGAATAGTTTAGAAGATATTACACATTTAAAATGCAGGGACATAACGGCTGTGGCGGTACCGGCCGCGGAGCCGGCGGCGTGTGCCTATAACTGGGGAAGGACTGGATAGGACAAAGCGCAAAGACCTTCTGTAGTACATTTAGTATCAGCATTGCACCCGTGCGAAGCCGGGGCGGGTCGCTAGTATATTATATTACAAGGCGGCTAGAACAAGGCATTAGGTTAACCTTAATCAAAAACAATTATTGAAGTTTACGATAAAATGCCTTCGAGCGTGTTCATGTTCTTTTCCTTTCTTTGCATACTGCGCATACATTCATGCGTATGTATTTTTTTTTATTTGAGACGAGTTTGCCCCCCAAACGAGAGTG
Source organism: Hypsopygia costalis (assembly GCA_937001555.2). Lineage (NCBI taxonomy): Eukaryota > Metazoa > Arthropoda > Insecta > Lepidoptera > Pyralidae > Hypsopygia > Hypsopygia costalis. The sequence continues at coordinate 9,372,648 of OW443343.2, read as the reverse complement.
TGGGTCACCTGGTGGAAAGCAATTACCATCGCCCATGGAGATCAGCAACACCAAGGGGTCGCCGATCCGTTGCCAGCCTTTTAAGGGGAATAAAAGACTGTTCTTATAGGCTCCTATGTCGTAATTGTTCGGAAATACCACTGAGGGAAGTTGATTCCGCAGTGTTACCGTTCGTGATATAAAATGTCTTAGGAAACGTACTGTAGTAGATAGCTGATTATCTAGATGATATGGATAAGCGATTTATTATGATTGATATTTTCGTACCCAAATTTTACTGTCATGTACCTAATGTTCGCCTATGGCCCGTCTATATATAAAATGTCATACGTTTCGTAACAGTATTTTTAAACTTGTAAATTAGTATTTAATAGCACCACTTTTTGTTTTATTAAATTGTGCCAGCGACTTCGTACTGCCCGACTGGGGATGTACTTCCAATGTATAGAATACCGCAGCCAAATAACAATTTCCTTGAGGGTTGTTGTGTTCCTGCACGGGAGCGAGGTCACCAGAAAGGAAGGAGTCGCTGCGTTGCCACAATGTTTATGTGGATATACATAACTAAGAAACGACGCTATTAAAGACATGTATGTGAAAGTGATTCACAGAATCTACACTTGAATTTCTCGTGGGCATACAAGACTGCCAGACATTTCGACGTCGAATAAATATTTTCTAATACTTTAATTACTGCTTTTATTGCACATGTTTGTTAGTTCTTCGTTTTAAAAATACTGAACAGATTTTGAATGTACTTCTTGAGAGAAATGAAGTTTGGAAAGGGAGAATTTTAGGTGAATTTCGTACAACGACTGGACTACAGGAATGGGGCGATAAAATCACAAAAACAGTGGATTTTGTGGCACCAACGCACAACGTTAGCTTTAAAATTTGATGTTAGTTAGAGAAGTTAGTGTATTTATTACGTGTATGTATATAAAAATTAATCGCTGAAAGTGTTGCTATTCCGATTTCGCTAATTCTTTTTTTAGAATATTCCTTGAAGACGAGGATGGTTCTTACGCAGAGAAAAATTAAAAAAAATTGCCTGTAAAAGTCTAAAAACAACACTTTTCTATCTCCCATACAAACGATTCGTAATAATACTTAAAACTAAATTTGTACTTTAATACCATACCATAAAGTTCAAGTGTTAGTGGAGAGGTTATGGGAAGGCAAAACAATTGGGTAACGTTTACGTGACAATTATAGCGGTACGAAGTTCGTTCTTGCAGTATATTATAAACTTTCTGAGAGACATTCTCTAAATAATATTGAAAACCGCATTAAAATCGGTCGCTTGACTTACGGCGAGTCAGATAAACAGACATATAGATACGGGAAGCGATTTTGTTTTATACTATGTCGGTAATATAGACCGTAGAGTTGTATAAAGCAGTAGAGAAGAATTAGTAGCTGATTATGCAAAATACTCCTTCCGGTATTACGAAGTCTTCAGTAACAGTTCAATAGACTGCGATATATGCGATTATGTGTTGAGTTGAGTGTGCGTCTCATCGCATCGCTTAGCTATAAACTCCGTCTGGTCCTAACTATGTACATAGAGACCACAGAACTTATAAATAAGAGGAAGAAATCCTCTTATTATTAGTTCTGTGATAGAGACATAAATATTAGAACATTTACTAACAAATGGGGTGTAAGTAGTTCTTGTGTGTCAGATGTTGGAGATTCGCCGAGACGACCACAGCAGCTGGAGCAGAGACGACCAAAGCAGCCACGGCAGTTGCATGCAACTACTTACGGTAGTGGGTGGGTGCCGGCCGGCAATAGTTTGCATGAACTAATTGGTGGCGGAAGCACGCAAAGTAGTGTAGATCAAATTGCCTGTAAATTTGACTTCCGCAAAATAACACCTGAATCAATTAACTAGAAAAACAATTGTTTATAGACGTTCTACATAAGCTTATACATAAGAATTACCTAACTACTGTTTAGAGATATGCTATAAGCTGAACCGGTGATATAATGAATTTGTCATGAGGTGTCGTCGCTATGTCGAGAATTTATATGTAAATGCGACATCGTCTGGGTTTATAAATGCTAACCACGTTTGCAGGTAAAAATAAAGTTGTAGAATTTGCTTACCTTATCTAAAACTCCGGGTTTCATCCTGTTTATTTTGGTACTATGCGCCCAGCCACTATGCGGATCCATTTGCCAGATACGTCTGAGAAATGGATCCGTATAGTAGCTCCATCGAGGTTTGTAATATGCATACACTGCAATTTTTTCTTTGATGTACCAATATAATAGAGCAATATTCCCAATTAACTGTATCCGCACCCTGGCCACTCCATACAAATGTGGCGTCGGTAACTACTACATAAACAATGACGTTTGTGCAGAGCTTGAATGAGCGTGTGTGCGTGCGACGCAATACAAACCGTTCCAAATTCGACTCGGAGGGGAGGTGAGGTCGACACGAGAGAGCGGCACGTAGTACCATTACTTATTTATACTGTGATGTGATGTAACATAAGCTAGAGACAACCCTGAGAGAATCATTATTCTCGCACAACAACAAATATGGTCGGTCGTCCCATACAACGAACCGTTGCAAATCTGCTGAATCTCCATGCAAATGAAGCAGTGGGCGAGACCTGCTCGTTCTAAAAGTGCAGTATGACCAAATAGAGTGGAAACGGAACAAAATTTATTAATAGTAACAGCACTAACAACATTTGTTTTTTACCTAAGATGTTTTTACCTACTGCCTCCATTGTGGCAAGAAGAACGCAAGGTAAATTGTCCGGCATTCATATAGTTCTGCGTCTCTTACCATCGCGACAAGAAGTACCCATCAATCAATCAAATCAATATCAATTATTGAAAAATTGTAGACAAACCTACCTGTGTGTTCATGTTCTTTTCCTTTCTTTGCGTACTGCATGTATAGATGCGTAGGTATTGAGTAAACGTTTTGTAGATAGTATTATGATGATGATGATTCCGTGATGTTCGCTTATGGCCGGTCTATTATATATAATGCCATAGCTTTTTTAATATAAAACAGCACATGGGTAGAGTTTAGGCCCTTATTTTTGTTTACTCTTTTGTGTCGTACTGTGTAACATAGTATTGCAATGTTAGTATGTTAGTATTCAATTAGTTTGGTAATATTACCTTAATTTCAGATTATTTGTCCTCTACCCTAAGTTGTCATGATATATTGTTCTTTTCTTTTGGTGCAATAAAGTATATCGTATTATATTGTATAAATAATAGTAGGTACAATGTATAATCTAATATATAAAATTCTCGTGTCGCAATGTTTGTTACCAAGTTCCTTCGAAACGGCTGGACCGATTTTTATGAAATTTTGTGGGCATATCGGGTAGATCTGAGAATAGGTCAACATATATTTTTCATACCTCCAAATGTTATGGGTGACCCACCCCTAAATATCTTTTATTATTTTATTGACAATTTTTTTTATAATTTTATTTTATTATGATTTAGCAATGAAAAATACATATAACTTCAAATTTTCACCCTTCTACCATCAACCCCTAAATTTATATGGCAAAACAACGTTTGCCGCGTCAGCTAGTAATATGAAGGATACATACAGGCAAAGAACAAGGAATGTCACAATTTTTATATTGTAATTTTTTTATGGGAAGTAAATGTTTATCTATGGTAGTTTAAATTCCAATCCCTAACTTTTTACGAAAGTAAACAGATGGCACCAAAAAGGCAAAGTAAAAGTTACTACAAACGCTGATTTCAATGTATATTGTAGTACTTCTGAACTTTTAAGTGTCTTTTTCTCCAAATCTATTCATTAGGACATTCCCTGATCTTTGCCTACACCCTTCATATGTAGATTAGCTCGGTGTTATTTTATTAGAATATCGTCTCCTAATAACAATCTACCAAATAGTATAATATATTACAGTAATGTAATAAAACAGTAAATAAAAATACATTGATATACATATATAAGTACTATATCTCAATGTAAAAATAATCAATTATTATGCGTCGCTTTTTTTAGTAGTAGTAGTTTAAAAATAGTATTATCGAGGTGTAAGCGAGACAATGTTGATATGAATGATCTGAATTCCTCACCGTCTAAACTTTAATGAAATGTGAAAAAGTTTCCGATAACGCAATCATTTGGTAAACACGTGTTTCTACCAGAGATTAATTATTAGATGTGTAAAAAGTGGATGCCATCGCAAAAAAAAAAAAAACTCGTTGGGAAGTGGAGCGAGTGATTCTGGTAATGCCAAAAGTTCACGACATTCTAAAGTATTTTTGAAGACAGAAATATCATGGTCGGTTCTGTTTACTTCGGATGTTTTTTTCTATAACTAAGGTAAGGAAAAACAAGCATATCACCTGTCTGATGGTAAGCAGCGATTGTAGCCTATGGACGTTCGCGACAACAGATATATAACTGCGTAGCTGACCCTGTAATTTTTTTATGTTGCGAGCCTTAATATGACAACGTTAACCGCTTCACATCAGGTGGGTCGTATGCTTGTCTGCCTCCCGACGTAGTATAAAAAAAACGAAGACTGTAGCTAATTTACGTTCGCAACAACAGAGATATAACTTACGCGTAGCTAACCCTGTAAAAGCATTTTCATGCATTCTTGATGAACCCCATACTAAATATAATCATTCCGGAAAATCTCGGCTGATAGGGAAAATGTAATATTATGGAAAAGTGTTACATTCTCCGTGACATTTAGGTGACAGTGGTATTTATTAATTAACTGTTTTCCACGACTTTACCTGCGTTTTCTTCGGCATAGTCGGCACATGGTCCTATAAAACAAGTACCATAAAATTACAGAAAGTGCTATTGGCTTGCTTGTATAGCAAGTTGTTAAGTCCGCCAAAGTTAAGTTTTATAATTCAGTGTGACACATTGACTTATATGGCGTACTTTTATATCTTAATGATATGGCAGCATTTAATTACATTTAGTAACTATTTCTTCTTGGTCGGGCTCTTTAGATATTTAAAGTTTTATTCGATAACGATATCGATCGACTTTCAATATGGATAACTATCGATATATTTTAGCGTCGATATGTCGGTTATTTGATATGTCGTTACATCCCTAGTCACAAATTCTAATGTCTAACACGTAATATATTTTTTTAAATAATTTAATCCTTTTAAAATGAACTTTCCCGTCAAAATTTAATAGACCATAATAACCTATTATGCAGATCATTCTACTTTTATGTATTTTATGATACAAATAAATATTTCCTGCCCTAAATGTACCCTGTGGCACCGAAGGCACTAATAATATACATTGGCGCAAATATCGGTTATGTATGATTAAATTTTTATAATACCTAAATAGGAAGGTCAGAAACGAACGACAACCTTCATTGATACGACATAAACAAAACCGGCAATCTTTCAATACGATTTTATTTGTGTTATAGGCCCTTAAAAGGTAATGTTACATGTCCATAACTAAACTTTCAATGCTATATTGATTCATAACAATTATTATAACCTAGAGTTATTAATAAACTATAATTTTTGTTAATATTTTGTCGGTCATTTGTTATTGCCGTGCCGTAAGTAAGTGGATAAGGTATTTTCAGCGAAATTCATTGAGCTTATAAAATCGTCCGGTCGTTCTGTCTGTCCGTTGTCCGTAGCTCAAAACTTAGAAATTGTGACGTCGAATTCGTGTAGACTAGTGTAGAGCATCAAAAAGTAGTAATGTAAAGTGACCTTGATTTTCCGAAAAAAAGTCGTTCTGTCTGTCCGTCCGTTGCCATGAAACTCTAAAATTTCGAAATTCTGACTTCGGATTCGAAAAGCAGTAATGTAAAGTAACCTTGGTTTTCCGATATCAATTCGGGATTTCGAAAAAAATAAAAAATAAATTTCGCTATGGTGGCGCATGTTGCGCGTCCAATGTTTTTATTATATATCTTTACGGCTTTGGAAACAAAGTTCTTTGGAGCCCATGTTTGTATTAATTTCTTCATATTTTTCTTCATCTTAAGATTTCAGGAACCTCCCGAAATATATCGTCACGAATCACATAAGATTATTATTTAAAATGAAAAACTTTATATTTAATTTCATGAAATATCGAGTAATCATAATTCTTGTTTATACTTTTCATAAAGGCAGTCCTGAATATTCAGACAAAACAAAATAATAATTTAATTTATATTTTGTGCTGAAATTAAAATAAAATACCTGAAATAAAAATAAAAATATATGAATTAAATATACAATTACAATATTTTTTGCAAATTCGTTTCTTATTTTTATGCATTTTTATATGAATGAAGGTACCTACCTATCTTATTCTCGGTGGCAATACTTATATGAAACTTTGGTAATAAACTCGTCAGTTAATATCTTTTTATAGAAATTATAAAAATAAATTTACTTTCTATGGAAAAATTACACACTAAAGCAGAAAATCTATTTCTCCAGTAGTTAATTCGTTCAGTTTATAATTATGTTTTATTTATAGTGTGCAATGCTCAAATTTCGCGCGATGTTTACTGCCTTTAAAAGTGACACTTTTCCTCTCCTCCGATCCACCTTCCCTTAGGGCTTAGTGCCTTCACACCTAACTAACTTCACAACAAACTAGAGAAATTACTTTTCCAGTCTTCACACTGGTGTGAAAAATGTTGTTTTTGGAAAAAATCTTCAATTAGTTTGAATAGGCTACTACTGAAATAGGTAAGTACCGAAAAATATAAAGACTAGAACAATCTGTGATCTTGTAATTGTAATAACAGTCTTGTTTCTTTATTCTATTCTTTATGGTCGATCATATTTTGGTGGGAAAGTCCAATTTAAAAGGATGAAATTATTAAAAAAAAATATAATGATGTCCTTGTATAACAAATCGAAAGAAAAAAATGTCGTCTAGCCCAGTGTTCCGCAAACTTTTGGTACCTACATCTAGGAAAATATTTTTTTTTGGAGGTTATATAGGTATTTAGAATAACTTATGTTAAATCAATTTTTATTTGTGTAAGAAGTATTTTTCTTCTGTCCGTCTATGAAGCTTTATGAGATAACCTTATTTTTCCGAGGCACACCAACTAATGCACACGGCACACTAGTGTGCCGCGTCATACACTTTGCGGAACACTGGTCTAGCCTATTATGCATACGCACATATACTGCGCTATAACTATTACTATTACATACCCTGATTGATGTGTCACAGCCAGCTGAACCAATAGGTAACAAGAACTGTGAAACGGTGACCGCGTTCACATCGCCCCAGTTAGTTTTCTCCAAAACTACCGTAACTTGCATTGCGATACTCTTAATTAACGATAAAAGTATGTTGCATATATGTAAGTAGGAAATGTGGCTGCTTGAATAAAATTATAATATTTCAAGTAAGTAACAGTTGTATCACTTTCAGTCAGTATTTCCACATTTATACGCCTATTTTAGTATTCTATTCACTAATGAAATTACAAGTTAATTAATAGAGCTACTTAAACAGCATCTAGGGCAGCTATCCTCAACCTTTTCATTTCGTTGGGTCACATAGTCACTACTTCTTTACTATTTCTTTTTTTTACGCGATGCACCATGCTGACTGACAAACGTAGCTCTGGCGAAAAGAGAGGTAGGGAGCGTAATTGTAAGCTACCCGACTGGGGTATGTAGCCGAATTACCTTGAGGGTTGCTGTGTTCCTGCGCGTGAGTGAGGTCACCAGAAAGGAAGGAGATGCTGCGTTGGCAGCGGGGGCGGAGGCGTGCGAGCGAAATTTTATATTGCGAGCGTTAATATGGCTACGGTAACAGATTCACATCAGGCGGGCCGTATGCTTGTCTGCCACGCGACGTAGTATATAAAAAAAAAAAACTTCTACACCTAGCGGGTCGCAATAATACACACTTCACTGTCATCATCATCATCATCAGGTCCATTTTAGTCTCCACTACAGGAGCACGACCCTCTCTCGTCCGTCCTAGACGGAAGGAGGATTTGGCCTACACTCCCCACGCTGTCCAGATGGGTTGGGGAGGATCACTTCACTGTATGTATATACTGTCAAATACTCAAAGGTTGGTTGGAAGAGATTCCTTCTAGGGATAAGCCTTTGTACTATAAAATATATTCATGTGAATGATCAATAAAAATGGGAATCGATATTATAAAACTGAAGAATTTGTTTTTTTGGTTGAACGCGCTAATCTCAGGAACTACTCATTCGAATTGAAAAATATTTTTAGTGTTAAATAGCCTATTTTTCGCGGAAGGCTATTATAGGCTATATAACATCACGCTACCACCAATAGGGAGCGGAGCACCAATGAAAAATGTTGCAAAAATGGGAAAAAATATTCCTTTTGAGAGCTTCCGTTGCGTGCGCTGCGTAAACGGTTCAAGTTACGCAACAATTATATACGACGGAATTATGCATCTTAAAAAGTTCTAAAAAAAGTCCGTGATAGCATATGTCTATCTTTTAAGAGTGGCTCACTATAACCTTTCAAATGGTAACCTTACGCTACAATCTCGACGTTCTGTCACACGCAGACGAAGTTGCGCGAGTCAGCTAGTTAGTATTACAATAAAGATATTACGAACAACCAAACTTTATAAAGGTATGTAAAAAGTAATGAATAACAAAGGTTACATCATTTTTGTACCGTTATCAATATAAAATACTACTGTCATTTTACAAATACTGTAACTACTAATCTTCGGGCCGCATAGAAAAGGCTAGTGGGCCTTATGCGGCCCGCGGGCCGCAAGTTGAGTATAACTGATATCATCATCAAGTCATTTTAGTCTCCACTACAGGAGCACGACCCTCTCTCATCCGTCCCAGACAGAAGGAGGATTTGGCCTAGACTCCCCACGCTGGCCAGACGGGTTGGGGACGCCTATCGATGTTTGATAATGTATTTCCGTTAGTCGCCTTGTACGACATCCACGGGAAGAACGAAGTGATTCTATTCTAGTCTGCCGGAAAACACACGGCCAAAAAAATAACTGATATACTTAGGCTATTTATAAAAACGTGAGTCTATCAAAAACAAATTTCACACGGATCGAGCGAAAGTAGTGAAATCATTTTCACTATTTTCCGCATGTCACTGTACCACTTAGCAAGAATGCGGAGCTGGCTTAGTTTTATTCCCGGTGTAAACCTGACTTTATAATAAATTGCCTTTTTCGGTGGTCGCCGCCGCCGTTAATCCTGGCTACACAGGAGACACAGTGGTGGAAATGTGTGGTGGGGGATATTATTCTGTGGTGGGGGCCCCGAAAAATATATCATAAATACGTATGACATTGTAGTACATATATAATAAATAAATAAATATTGTCAGACAAATTACACAGCGCCATCTAGCCCTAAAGTAAGCGAAGCTTGTGTTATGGGTACTAGACAGCTGATAAACATACGTAAATACATTTTTTTTTGTAAATACATACATAGAAAACACCCAGACTTAGACAAACAGACATGTTCATGCACACAAATGTTTGTCCTATGTGGGAATCGAACCCACGAGCGTTGGTGTCGAAGCCGCGTCATGGACCGCTACGCCACTGAGCTCGTCAAAAATATGTGGAGATGTATAACGATTGTAATAATTGCATGCTTACATTATTAATGAGGTATTTGTATAGTTGCTACCTACAGCCAGTTACAATAATATCCAACTGTACAAAATTAAGTCTGCAAATAAACATTCACTCAATCCATAAGCTAAAATATTCAACAAATATTATACATGAGGCTCCAAGTTGGGCAAATTTTCCACGCGTGGATGACTGTTGACCCGCGGTTGACCCACGGACACCCACTTGGGTGTACCCAAGTTTCAAGGTCGCGTTACGCAACGCCCTGGGAACCAGTCCGCTCAAATATTCACAATGGGCGCGTGGGGAACAAACTGCTTAATTACTAGTAATTTATAAACGCATTGAAGATTTAACGGTGTGGCACGGTTGGGTAAACAAGGGCAAAGTTATTTGTAGATGCCATCATAATGCCAAAATATTGCACTAAAATAAGAACTAAAAAAAATATAACTTGTTTTATACTACATAGGTATAATATATCAATGTTCGCGCTTGCACCCCCGCTGCTAACGCAAACACTCCTTCCTTTCTGGTGACATCACTTACTCGCAAGAACACGCCAGGGCCGGGTTATGCATGTTGGGGCCCCTAGGCAAAGCTAGTTTCGGGGCCCCCCTGGCCCTACCCTCTTCTAACTTTCTAATATATTTTGTCTAACACAATACAAATTTATTTTTAATTACGCTCTTTTTTACTACGTAGGTATTACATATTATTCAATAAAAATATTGAGTCAAATGAAAAGAATAAGTATACATTGTCATTGAAATTTCAAACTAAGTTTTTACTGTTTAAGAAACATTGTCCATTCTTTTCTTGAAGCGCGGGGCCCCTGATCGTGGCGGGGCCCCTAGGCAGTTGCCTACATTGCCTAAAGGATAAAACGGCCCTGTACACCCCTAAAAGTAATAATAGAAATATGGACTAAAAATGCGCTTAAAGCCTTTGCGAAACTACAAACTGTTGCATTTGTATTACTTCTAACAATTGTTATATTGTGTTTGTAACAGTTACAGTTTGTTATGTATTTTATTTATGAATATACAATAAAGAATATATACAAAGTTCTTCGTAATGATCTATCCAGTTTCTTTATTCATAATCCATTCATTAGAGCTTGTTTTTTGATATCTGTGGCAAGCGTTTTCGTCGGGTAGCTAAGTGATTTTGCAAGTAAAGCAGTCGCGCTCCGTTTAGCGCCCTGAATGGGTGCCAAACTGCTTCTTAGATAAGTCATCTTGGCTCAGAATAGATTAGTACATTCTCATTGTTCTTATAACAAGCTTGTGGTCTCACTATTTTGTACTCATAGTAGAGTTCGTTTGAAAAAGTGCAAAGGTTCGTGTACCTACCATTTTTATTTTTATTTTTGTTATTTAAAGACGTCAGAATAATATAACTACACTTAGGTGAAAGAATTACTTCGATAGCATAAAAACTTCTCGAGATATGATAACTTGAAGATCACAATTTTGGACTATCCCGCAAGCGCTCCATACAAAAGGCCACCACGTTGGTTTGATGACGTCACAATTTTCTGATTGAATGCATATAAAATAGCAAGGGCTATTTTATATGCATTCAATCAGAAATTTGTACGATAGCTATGTTAAATATTGCGTTTATGTAGCTAGTGTCGTAACAAAATTTATAGTATTTTTTATTGTTTCTACAATGGTAATATTTATTTTTTATACTTTTAAAATGGACTTTCCCACCAAACTTTGATCGACCATAAAATACGTCTGACTTAAGCTATTAAAATTTTAAGATGGCAGACCGTTCTAGTTTTATGTATTTTTACGTTACTGATAGAGTTTTTATAATTTTGTAACATTGGCAACTAGCCTATTGCGGTGCTCTGCCCCCTTACCACCATCTCTTATTGCGATTCAATAACTGAATAGATTACTTATTCCCTTTATATATATACCAATGAATAAGCGACTCTATTTCAAATGAAATAGAGTCGCTTATTAATTGGTATGAATAAGCAATCTACTCAATTATTGAATCGCAATAAGAGATGGTGGTAGGGGGGCTGTTACATAGTATTTTATATTCAGTATCGTGAGTACTCATATACGGTACAAAGATTGAGTTAAGTTAATCAGTTTGATACTAGCTTCCTAACGCAGCTGCGCCCGCGGTAATATTGTACATTGTCGGTATAAAAAGTATCCTATTAATAAAATGTAATATAGGTAAGTATATGAAGAGCTTGCTGGCGTCGTTACGCGTGTCAGTCTAATGTCTAAATCGAATACGCAAGTTAAGCAACGTCGACCGTAGCCTGTCCATGGATGGGTTCAGTTATCTTGATGGGTTTATTTATCTCGAGCTCCTCCGTGCTTCGGAAAGCACGTTAAAATTTCGGTCCCGGCTACTGTCATTAGATGACAGGCTTGAAAATTCTATTATCTATCATCATTCTAGTATCTCCTTTTCCCAAAGGCTGAGTGGTAGGGCAGGGCCTGCTCTTAATTTTACTCTGTCGTTATACCTTTAATAGGCTTGTTGCCCATGTTACAAAATTATAAAAACTATCTATCAGTAACGTAAAATACATAAAACTAGAACGATCTGCGATCTTAAAATTTTAATAACTTATGTCCGACGTGTTTTATGTGCGGTCAAAGTTTGGTGGGAAAGTCCATTATAGAGGTATGAAATTATAAAAAATAAATATTACCATTGTAGAAACAATAAAAAATACTATAACTTTTGTTACGGCACTGGCTACATAAACGCAATATTTAACATAGCTACCGTTCAAATTTCTGATTTAATGCATATAAAATAACATGGTGTGACGTCATAACGTGGTGGCCTTTTGTATGGAGCGTTTTCAGGATAGTCCAAAATTGTGATCTTCAAGTTATCATATCTCGAGAAGTTTTTATGCAATCGAAGTAATTATTTCACCTATATTTATATTATTGTGATGTCTTTCAATAACAAATCGAAAAAAAAAATGGGATACAAGCCTATTATGAAGACAAGACAATAAAATTTAAACAACACTAATAAAAATAATAAATAATTATTCTTAATGTAGCCTTCGGCCACCTCAAATCACTTCACTAGTGGCAATGGATTTTCCAAAAAGATATGTTTGATAGTTTTGTTTATAAAACTTTATTGCAATAACATACAATGAAAGTAAGCCATACATTACTATCGATAACATATTAGGGGCCATCCATAAATTACGTCACACGAATTTCATGATTTTTTGACCACACCCCCCGTCCTTGTCACAGCTGGTCACATTTGTGAGACTCCTTGTGTGACGTCACATGTTTTGTAAAATTTACAGCTAGTTGCCAATATTTTTGAGATTTTCGTTAATAGTTCAAAGTTCGTGTTTTAACACTTAGATTATAATAGATTTTGAAATGTCACATCACTAAATTTAAGACCCCACCCACCCCCTTGTCACACAATGTCACATTTCATCGACCCCCTCCCTCCCCCTTAACGTGTGACGTAATTTATGGAGGGCCCCTTATTATTATTTACTACAAAGTACTTCACAACAGAAAGAACTTGAATGACCGTGCCCACATCACATGTATCATCACTTGAGATGAAATCGAACGATTTAGCTTTTATTTGCTACCTATATTTGTTACTGGAGACAAAGTATAGTGTAAAAGAAAATTGAAAATATATGTACCGGGCGAAGCTGAGCCGTGGAGCTAGTCAGTAATAGTTTACAACACTTTAGTATAATCACAGTATAAATAATAGTACTACAGCATGGCCACTCCCTGCCGCTCTCTCGTATCGACCACACGTCCCTTCTGAGACGAATCTGGAACAGTTTATATGGCACCGCACGCACACACGCACATTTTCGCTCTGTAGACACGTCATTGTTTAAAGTAATAGTGAGCGACGCGACATTTGTATGGAGTGGCTGGGATGTAGTATAATCAAAGTTTGACTGTTCTGCGTCCCACTTGTACCTTGATATGTAAACAATAGCTCCTTTCTTGCATTGCGCGCAATAAGTTACGACACGGTGACCGATTAGGCGAGAAAAACGCGGGTACCACTGCCTCTAGCTATTGTTTACGTGGGAACATTGAGATGGTGGTAACGGAGCCGGAGGACTTATTAGAAAGGCGGCAGCGATAGCGATTTAGAAATAAGTACCTAATCCAACCAAAGTAAGGCGGAAGCGATTTAGGAGCAAGTAAAGAATTCAACCAACAAATCTCAGTTGAGCATGGTGGAGTATTTTCTAAACTCCTTCGATCGAGGGGAGATCCGTATCTCGCCATTGGGATGAATTAGAGTTGACGGCAAAATAATCCAATACTTTACTAAGGTGGTTGCTTACTGAGATCTCTAATGGAGTGAATATGGGTTAACGACGTATTACATTTACATACTTGGGTTCTTTGCATTTTTTTTTTGTTACCAATACGTTTTGTAAGAATAGCTTTAAGAACAAGTCCTTATAGGAATAAGACCTTTTCGGAATAGGTCATTTTCGGAACAAGTCGTTTTGAGATTAAGTCATTTCAGTAATGAGTCCTTTTAGGACTCTGTGTCCATTTCCGGAATAGGGCATTATCGAACTAAATAATATTAATGTGTTCATATTAATTAAATTATATCAATGTGTTCATACAGAAATAGAACTTAACCTTTTTTAATAGATTTCCAGCCGCCCTAGTGTGCATACATAAATTTTACTTGCCTTGCTAAGAGTTTATTTAACATTGTCAATTTTAGTGTAAGCATACCGCTCGCTTATGAACGATATTTACTTCCTTAGTATGTGGAAATGTAAGTAAAGAGCGGATAATTACGGTAGAGTTACCTGTGACTACTCCCAGTTGAATACTTTGTTAATTGTGCACAACGTTTATTTGTTTTAAAACGCCCATTGCCCAGTTCCAGTATAGTGAGATTCTTAGGATTCTGCGTTGTTTTGCATAACAAAGATTGAGTATTCATACTAGTATAGTTTTTCTTAAAGTATTCGATAACGCTCTCTTGTAGACGCTGAAAGGCTTCCGCGGGAGAGGGAGGGGCGTTGGGGAGGGGAGGAGGGGGGAGGACCACCCCAAAACAGGGCTTACCAAAATAGGTAAAAAAATATTTTACTGATATGACAACTTTAATATAGTGTATTTAGAGTATTAATATAGTGTTAAAACTAACAAATACGACGTAACTTGGGAATAACTTCAGAAATAATAAAAAAAACCTATTTTTTTTATACAACACAATCTCAAACTGGGGGAAAATTTTAAATAGAGTATTAAATCAGTTGTTAGACATATAATGTTTCATATGGGATTTCTTTTACGTTGCGAAATAAACTCCCTAGAGTTGTTCAAGAAACCCATGACATTTTAAAAGGGCGTCGGGAGTTTTTTGCAAGGAAGGCAACCATTGGCGTAACTACAGGTTGGCAGAGGCGGCAAAATGCCACGGGGCCCCAGGATCGAGAGCTTAGTACAAAAATATTATTTCTTTCTAAGTTAGACTATAAATATATAACATACAAAATTTTAATAGGTACATTATCATATTTTTTTTTAATAAACTTATAGAAAATGTACAAAATACATCATTAGTGTTGATTTATTAGAGAGACTCATCAATTCACTGAGGGGCCATCTGACGAATTTGCCTCAGGCCCCTGATGGTATAGTTTTGCCATTGACGGCAACACGGGAATGAATTCACACGCATTCATAAACTAAAATAACTGCTTCTCAATTAGGTGGGCTGTGTGCGTCTTTATCACTTACTGGTATATAAATAAATTAGATATTATATTTAATGTAGTTATATATTAATGTATTTTATATATGTTTTAGTATGATATAGATTAGTCTAGTGTGGGTACCACTGGTTAAAAAAATAAAGATAAGTCTAATAAACAACATATATTTGAAACGTTCACATGTATATCAGGCAAAAGTGTTGTATGTATTTGTTGTTATTTAGTCAATAAATTGTTTAAAATTGTTTGTTTGTCAATCTCTATAGCTATTGTTGGAAATAAGTCATTTTGTAAAATTACAATGACATTCAAGCGTGTACTCATATGCGGCTGTCTAACAATAGTGCTTAGTTTCGATTCGATCTAGAAAATCTAGTCTATAATGGGAAGATGCGAGTGTGATGAAATCGGCCTAGATTACTGTTTGCGTCGATTTCGCTCTATCGTATTGTGTAAATTAACTTTACGTGACTATACAACCTTGTCGCACTGCATTGTCTGACTGTTTCATTGAAACAGATGAAGATCACAAATAACATTGCTATTCAGCGACGTAATGCTGTCAGCATTTATGGTACGCTACCGACGGGCACCGATTTGGGAAAAAGGTTTTACTTATAATTTTATTTTGTGTCACTTTTTCCTTTTTTTTCTATCTCTAAGTATTTTTTTTTTTGTAAAGATCACAATGACTCCCACTATTTCTTTTAGACTTCTAATTATGACGTATGCAAAATTCATTAGCTTTAACTAATGAACCAATAGATTTTTTTCATTACTTGAAGCGCGGAAGCGAAACGAACAAACACACTAACAGATTTAAAAAGTACATTACATAGGACCTCGATGGCGTCATTTGATATAGTTATAAATTGTACCTATTGATTTTTTATTTAATTTTATTAGGTAATTGTAATTATTTTAATATGAAATTTATATTATTAAAATCATTACAATTAGGTAGTTTATTTTGAAGCAATTTATTCTTTGACAATTTCTATGACATAACTTCAATATTCAAGAATGTATATTTTTAACCCACTCCAAAAAAGGAGGAGGTTCTCAATTCGACTGTATTTTTTTAATGCTTGTTACTTAATTACTCCGTGATTTATAAACCTATTAGAAAAAATCTTTTTTTTATTTAAAAGAGTATACTTCCAGATTGGTCCCATATTTTTTTCATCATCATCATCATCAGCCTGTATCTACCCACTGTTAGGTTTGTTATTTTATTACTCTGTCATTTATAAACCGATTTGAAAAATACTTTTTTTATTGGAAAGAGTATACTTCCACATAATATATGTTTAAATTTTCTTTTAACTGAACCGACAGACGTCGTTTTATCTTCTTAACAATAAATATTAATTTCGAATTGGTTTCGCGTAATCTGTCAAATGACTGACAGTTCTGTCAAATGACATAAAGTTTCATCATCATCATCATCATCTCAGCCATTGAAAGTCCACTGCTGGACATAGGCCTCCCCTCTAGACCTCCAATAAGCTATGGAGAGGGCTATGCTCGGAGTCTCTCTGCGAGATCGAATCAGAAATGAGGAAATCCATAGAAGAACCAAGGTTACCGACGTAGCCCAGCGGATTAGCAAGTTGAAGTGGCAGTGGGCAGGGCACATAGCACGGAGGACGGATGACCGATGGGGTCGAAAAGTTCTCGAGTGGAGACTACGTACCGACAAGCGCAGCGTAGGACGTCCACCCACAAGGTGGACAGACGACCTCATTAAGACCGTAGGATCGCGCTGGATGCAAGCCGCTTCTAAACGATCTTATTGGAGATCTAAAGTTTCATTAGAAAAGTTAATTCAGTCGTTCAGATTTCTTAAATTTTCTAATTTTCCACGCGACTTTCTTATTTCTTTTCTTTCATAAGAATCTGTTCCTGACAATAACAAATACAACAAAAAAATAATTAGCGAAGTCGGTCCAGCCGTTCACACAAGATGTCGTGACCAAGGTAAATAGGGATTCATTCATTTCTTCATTGAGCCCGGTGGTCGAATGGTTAGCAATGGCCACTTTGACTCGTTGCGGGTTCGATCCCGCACAAGACAAATATTTGTGTGCATGAACATGTCTGTTTGTCTTGGTCTGGGTATTTTATATGTATTATATAATGTATGTATTTACAAAAAAAAATGTATTTAAGTATAATATCAGTTATCTAGTACCCATAGTACAAGCTTTGCTTAGTTTGGGACTAGATGGATGTGTGTAATTTGTCCAGGAATATTTATTTATTTTATTATTTATTTATTCTTATAAAATTATATAGATTTACAGCTCCTCATTTGTTTCTCGACAGGTCACCACAAACGAGTGAGCGTAGCTTGGGCTATGAATCATATACTCTAGTTTATTAAGTAGGTAGAGGTATATATGGGGTGTAAGTGGTTCATCAACTTCTTTTAACCAAAGCCAACTACACCTGCACTCGGTGCACCCTGCTGACTGACAAACGAAGCCCTGCCTAAAAGAGAGGTAGGGAGCGTAATTGTAAGCTACCCGAGTGGGGAATATACTTCCACCTCATAGAATACCGCAGCCAAATAATAATTCCCTTGAGGGTTGGTGTGTTCCTGCGAGCGAGTGAGGTCACCAGAAAGGAAGGAGATGCTGCGTTGGCAGCATTTTATGTTGCGAGCGTTAATATGGCTCGGTAACCGCTTCATATCATGCGGGCCGTATGTTTGTCTGCCACCCGACGTAGTATAAAAATAAGTATAAATTATCGCAATACCGGAGATGATTGAGATAGATAAATGAATGATAGCTGTCTATATTGTATGTTAATTTGCTAATGAATGATAAATATCAGTAAGAAGGCGTGATGCGCGGTATTGCGTGAACTGAGGCAGGTGTGCCTATAATTGCACTACAGCCACTCCCAACAAATAACATAAACAAATGATGTTTGTACACAGCGTGAATACCTATGCTTGTGTGCGGCGGGGAACTAACGGCACACGGTCACAGATTCGTCTCAGAGAGGAAGTGAAAATTGGATTAAATAAAATGAAAATTTTCTTCTATTGTAGTTTGTCACAAACAGTCCTCCCCCGAGGATTGATATTTTCTCGTTAATTCCAATTATCCACATCTAAATTTGACGAGCTCGGTGGCGTAGCGGTCAATGACGCGGCTTCAACACCAACGCTCGTGGGTTCGATTCCCAGTCCCACACAGGACAAACATTTGTGTGCATGAACGTGTCTGTTTGTCTTGGTCTGGGTGTTTTCTATGTATCATACGTATGTATTTACAAAAAAAAAATGTATTTACGTATGTTATCAGCTGTCTAGTATCCATAACACAAGCTTCGCTTACTTTGGGGCTAGATGGCGCTGTGTAATTTGTCTGACAATATTTATAAAAAAAAAAATCATCGATCAATCAATCATCGACAAATTTCATAAAACTCGGTCACTGTACAGTATCTGATTAATTCGACTCAAAAAAGAATAGTTTTTATGATAAATTTAATCTTCAGTGTTCGCTACTTAATTACCAGTATACTTTACCCACTGCTGGATATAGGCTTTCCCCCAAATACGATCCTCCGCCTTCCGCGTCCAGCTGCTTTCTTAAGGTCATCGGATATTCGTAAAAAACATTATTGATTAAAGTACATTATACTTATATTACTTACTGTATTTATAATAATTATTTAATAGATTGTTGTAACTACTTACTAATAACTAAAAATAATAAATAATATAAATATTCTCAGATAAATTACACAGCGCCATCTAGCCCCAAAGTGAGCGAAGCTTGTGTTAGGGTTACTGGATAACTGATAAACATACGTAAATACATTTTTTTTTGTAAATACATACTTATGATACATAGAAAACACCCAGACTAACACAAACAGACATGTTTATGCACACAAATGTTTGTCCCATGTGGGAATCGAACCCACGAGCGTTGGTGTCAAAGCCGCCTCATTGACCGCCACGCCACCGAGCTCGTCATATACAATTAAAATAAAAACTAAATATGGTTAATTAATAGTAATAAATTGTAATAATCTAAATTGCGTCAAAAAATTTTCTTCATCGCCGTCAAAGGGTAAAGCGACCAGAAAGCTAGCAGCATTGCCATGCTCGATGGCAATGTTTATTCGCTGAGCGAGAAATATGCCAGGCGCTCTGGTGGCGGGAAGAATATCTGTTGAAAAGAATCAGCAAAAGTTTTACAAGTCAATGTATGGTATAGCACGTGGGACGGTGTGACATGTTACAAATAATGAAAGTTGCAGAGCCACTAGACAAAACACGACAAAGCTAAGCATTCAGTCTGGCCGTATGTGCCAAATCTGTACTTTCTTTTACCTTAATAGCAGATTTACGGCGCACCATTCTATAGTTGAACACAATGCGCAAACGTGTCAAGTGCTTTGTTTTTCCAAAATAAAAGTACCAATGCACGCCCAATGGAATAAGGTTGCCTGTGTTCTGTTTGAAAATATTTTTTTTGTTTGTGCTTCTAGCTGGTATACAATATTGTAGCGTGTATTATCATATACACGCTACAATATTGTAGCGTGTATTATCATATACACGCTACAATATTGTATACCAGATATAAAACAAATAAATAAATAAATATTTCTGGACAATTTACAAATCTAGTCCCAAATTAAGCGCAAAGCTTGTGTTATGGGTACTAGACAACTGATAAATGTACTTAAATATTTTTTTTTGTAAATACATACTTAGAATACATAGAAACGCCCAGACCAAGACAAACTGACATGTTCATGCACACAAATGTTTGCCTTGTGCGGGGATCGAACCAGCAAACTCGGAGTCAAAGTGGCCATTGCTAACCATTCGATCACCGAGCTCCGAGATAATGACCGTGTACAGTCAACATAGCTTTTTCAATGTTACCTGTGTGACCTAACGCAAGCAAATCCGTTCCCTAGATTAGATCTTATTGGTCTAAACTAATTTGTTATCTTTTGTTAGTTTTATTACCCCTACAGAATCTCTGTTTTACCCCTGCGGGGGTATTTTTAGTCTATTCACAATTCAATCTCGATTCGGTCAATTTTCATTTTGAGGTCGTCAAAAAATTGGCATTCTGTAATGCAGCTGCGAAAGGAACACTATGCTAACTCTTTTACGGTAGTCGAAGTTTCTTTTTGACTTGAATACGTCTTTGCAATTTCCCCCATAGGAGGCAATTAAAAAAAAAACGGATGATAACAAAATCGGCGGATACAGTTTGGTATTGCAGTCACATATCTGTCATCTCCATCCAAAACTTAATCACACCACTCGATAGATGAAGGATCAAAGAATTTATTACGCTAAGTAAGGACTATGGAACATCGCGTACGGGGGAGGGGGAGGAGGTGCCATTTTGAGGTAATTTTAGTGCATATAACGTATACACGTACAACACACGGTCGTGTTCATAACACAGCCACATCACATTTTTGTTTACTCCATAACGCCCAAACTACATCTTCTTTCTTCCATCCCATATTCTCAATATTATAATAGTTAGTTAGTATAAAAATGTCAGTTATATAAATGACAGAAACAACTACGTGTTGTTCAATGCGCGTATCACGTAACTTGATTAACCGGCCCAAACAGGATTGATATCACCATTTTTGTTGACACGAAGAAGACACGTTAAAATATTTTTATGTTGTTAAAATTACATCGTAATACGTACACATAACAGCAATATAATAGGTAGGGGAAAAAGTCTTTTCGCATTATAGTATGTATGAACTTGTAATAAAATCTCTTTGGTTATACCATTTGTTTCTGGCAGGTTTTGATATCTTTAAAAAGTTTATATTTTAAAAAAGATAATTCCAAATTCAAATTAGGTAAATGTGTGATTTTCATTTGTTTTTTTTACTGTCAAGATGAGTGAATCTAATGAAGAAATTCGATTCATTTTAAAATTTTACTACAAAAAAGGTAAAAATGCAACGCAAGCTGCGACTAAAATTTGTGACGTTTATGGACCTAGTGCAGTGTCTGTGAGAGTAGCACAAATTTGGTTTAAGCGTTTTCAATCAGGAAATTTTGATGTGAAAGATGCACGTCGCTCTGGTCGCCCTGTTACGGATAAAATGGATGCCATTTTTGAAAAAGTGGAGCAAGAGCGGCATATCAGTAGTTACGACGTAGCTGAAGAATTAGGAATTGACCACAAAACAGTTTTGGCGCAATTGAAAAAAGCTGGGTACACTAAAAAGCTCGATATTTGGGTGCCTCACAATCTCACTGAAAGAAACCTAATGAACCGTGTACTCATTTGCGATTCTTTACTACGACGTAATGAAAGCGAACAGTTTTTGAAGAAGCTTATAACTGGTGATGAAAAGTGGATCACGTACGACAAGAACGTGCGAAAAAGGTCGTGGTCAAAGGCCGGTCAGGCTTCACAGACTCTGGCAAAACCCGGGTTAACCCGCAACAAGGTGATGCTGTGTGTATGGTGGGATTGGAAGGGTATTATTCATTATGAGCTGTTACCGCCAGGCAGGACTATCGATTCTGAACTCTACTGTGAACAACTGATGAGATTAAAGCAAAAAGTTGAGAGAAAGCGGCCGGAATTAATTAACAGAAGGGGTGTGATTTTTCATCATGATAACGCTAGACCTCACACATCTTTAGCCACTCAGCAAAAATTAAGAGAGTTTGACTGGGAGGTGTTAATGCATCCGCCGTATAGTCCTGACCTTGCACCTTCTGATTTCCACCTGTTTCGGTCTCTTCAGATCTCTTTAGGCAATGTCAGGTTACCATCACGAGAAGACTGCCAAAACCACTTGTCGTGGTTTTTTGAACAGAAGTCCCAAAATTTCTATAGTAATGGGATCATGTCTCTACCTACAAGATGGCCAAAAGTTATCGAACAAAATGGCACCTACATACTTTAGTTAAATGTAAATAAACTTTATTAAAAAATGTTTAGAATTTTCATATAAAATACGAAAAGCCTTTTTCCCCAACCTAATATTATATGTAAACAACAGCTTTTTTTGTAATTTATAAACCAAGTACCTAAAATTATAAAAATGGGCGACTATTATTGGCGACTAAACTTAGAATAAACATACCAAACTTAACCTAACCTAGTATTATTAGTGGCCCATATAGTATTTTTTAACCGACTTCAAAAAAGAACCTCCTCGGTTCTCAATTCGATTGCAACTTTTTTTTTGTATATTCAATGTCTTCGCGAATTGTGAACCGATTTTAAAAATTCTTTTTTTATTTGATTGCAAGGTCACCAAATCAGGATCTGATGATGGGATCCCAGGGAAATCAAGGGAAACCCTTTAATTTTATAAGGACGTATGGTCAAATTCTATTTTTTTATTGGAAAGGGTAAGATTGCGAGGTTGTCCCATATTCAACAAGTCAGGGTCTGATGATGGGATCCCAGAAAAATCGAAGGAAACCCTTATTTATTTATTAAAACTAGTGGTCGCCCAGTGGTCGAAATTCGACCATAATTAATTTAAATTATAATTTTAACAATGAACAAAAGAGTAGGTATGAGTATATATGCGTGTGTGTGTCAAATACATAGTAGTGTCTGTAATGTTTTTTTTATTGATTTAATGTTTTTGTTAAGCATAATGGCATAATTTACAAAAAAATATTAGCATTCTGCACTCCTCCTCTATATAAATTACTAGCGGGCCGTCCCGGCTTCGCGCGGGTGAACATCAGATTTTTTTTATATTTTTACCTTTTATTTAGCAATAAATATAGCCTATGTTACTCAGGGTTAATGTAGCTTTTCAATGGTGAAAGAATTTTTGAAATCGGCACAGTAGTTTTTGAGTTTATTCATTACAAACATACCTCAACAACAACACACACAAAAATACAAATCTTTCTTCTTTATAATAGTAGTGTAGATAAGTGTGCGAAATTTCTATCTCCTCCGTACGCGCAAATTTCTCGAAAAGGGGTACAAAGTTTTTGCTTCACGTACTAATATTCAAATAATATTTGATGCAAGTTGATCTTCGTTTTTATCATATTATGTAAAAAACCAAGACCTTGAAACTTACAAGAGAAATCTGCGAAAGTGCGAAGACTTACTTCTACTTTCTCAAACTAGCTAAATTTACTATGGTAAATACTTTCAAAATGTGTAATTGCTGATATGTGAGTGGCAATCAATTACTGTTCTGTTAATCATGGCCCATGTTCTTATTAGTTATTTCAAATGGGTAATTGGTACCTACCTCCTTCTATTTTCAGGGAAATTTATTGAGCTTATAAAATCGTCCTGTCGTTCTGTCTGTTGCCATGAAACACAAAATTTAGAAATTCTGACTTCGGATTCGTGTAGAGCATCAAAAAGTAGTACTGTAAAGTGACCTTGGTTTTCAGAAAAAAAGTCGTTCTTTCTGTCCGTCCGTTGCCATGAAACTCAAAATTTCGAAATTCTGACTTCGGATCGTGTAGAGCATCAAAAAGTAGAAATGTAAAGTGACCTTAGTTTTCCGATATCAACTCGGGATTTCGAAAAAAAAAAGAAAAAAAAAAATTCGCTATGGTGGCGTATGCTGCGCGTCCGATGTTTAACTTTGCACTGATCTGAACACAATTACGATCTACTATAACTATTTTGGTATAGTTTGCATGATTGACACTACATATGCTATATTGCTTCAAGGCTCTGGTTCATTGTCTCCACTGCGAGCATTAGTTTAATAATTAAAATATTTAAAAAACAATGACGAGGCACTCACGCACAACAAAATAACAATTATTTTGATATATTTTAAAAAGTAAATACAACATGAATAAGGCGAGAAATACTTTTGAAATCGATCCTTGTTCGCGATTTTTTCAACTGAGGGGAGTAAAGTTATAACTGAGCATATAATCTATCATATGATGCAAAGGGTCTAACGAGTCCATGAAACACTTGATGTGTCAATGTGACGCCCTAGCCGGCAATCCTAGGAAAGGCATACCCGGACCTGGAGGACTACAGACTCTTCCCAATAAGCAGCATACTGAAGTACATGGAACATGTCTCCAGACAGTCAGGGGAGAGTGAGGATTAGGGAGAGCACAAAAGATCCATGAGGGTCGACGTGTCACCGGTGCTTCAGCACTGGACCCACTCTAAGATAAGATAAGATAAGATCATATGACTCGATTCGTTACAGGATTAGCCTGTTAGATGCTCAGTTCTAACTTCTTTTTTCAATGCTTCAGTACGTATGTTTATCGATTACGTTTTTTTAAATACGTATTTACGAACCTACGTTTTGTGCCTACGCAGCTACGTCGCCATACGGTACAGTTGGTTCTCTAAGATAACTCACCATAATTCCATACTGCTAAGTACGGCAAAGTGGTCACTTGTCATAGGGAACCCACTGTACGTACGTACTCGTACATAGTACTATTACTTATGCAGCGCTTAAGGCATTAAAGAATAAGTTAAAAATTGTAAAGATGATACTGTTGATTGCTCGCACTTGGTGGAACATTATTATCATAATGTTATAATAAAGCACTTGTACTATTCCACTTATATATATCATAGGTGGAACAGAAAAGTGCTATATTATAACATTATTAAAAATTGTGTTGTCTGTAAAGTCGATTTACGGACGATAATTTTACGCGATAACGTCATAAGAAAACATCGGCCGATGCTGTGGAAGAGAGATAGATGCGTCACAAGCCGAACGCTTAAGCCGATCGTGCCTCTCTATCGCTTGTTCCGCGCTCTCGCTTGCACGCTCGGCTCAGGCGGAACGTGGCAATGAGTCATGCTTTTTCGTGCGTACATCGATTTATATGACGTTATCACGCCAAAATTGCGCTCCAGGACTAAGCACGCATTTTTGTTTTTTTTTTATACTACGTCGGGTGGCAGACAAGCATACGGCCCGCCTGATGTGAAGTGGTTGCCGTAGCCATATTAACGCTCGCAACATAAAATATCGCTCGCGCGCCGCCACCCCCACTGCCAACGCAGCATCTCCTTCCTTTCTGGTGACCTCACTCACTCGCAGGAACACAACAACCCTCAAGGAAGTTGTTATTTGGCTGCGGTATTCTGTAAGGTGGAGGTACATTCACCAGTCGGGTAGCTTACAATTACGCTCCCTACCTCTCTTTTCGCCAGAGCTTCATTTGTCAGTCAGCAGGGTGCACCGCGTGCAGGTGAAGTTGGCTTTGGTTCAAAGGTGTTGATGAACCACTTACACCCCAAACATGAGTACCGACCGTCATTTCCCGACACTCATCGACTGACGATAATATTGATATTGTTATAAGTTTTTGTGTTCAAATTCGGCCTTGTGCGAAAGTGACAACTGATTATAATACAGTTTAGTAACACGCAAACAATGCGCCTGTCTGTCGTTATGTATACAAAGACGGATCGGTGGTGAATCACTCCGTATGTTGTACTGTTTAGTTGGGCAATTGGAAAATCCTTTGATATCGATTGCGGCACTAGATCGATGATGAGTTGGATAGTTGTACGGGCTGCTTACTGGTATAACTTTAGATGCTACGATGATTAAAATCCTGCTTTGATTTATAGATATCTATTAGGTTAATAAATATAAATGATGATGACGATGACGCTAATGATACGAGTTACGTGTCTGTCGTGATGCGGTACAACATGTTAACTGCTTTACTAAATTATAAATGAATGATGTAAATCAATGTAAATGGTTGACCGGCAATTCGCTGATGCAGCAAATACTTTTTTTACTGTTAGGTACCGTTAGTATGAAAATCGAGGAATAAAAAGGGGAAAAGGAAGAAAATCTAGGATGACGTTACATTAAATTCAGAACTATTCTGCTGATTGCAAGTAGGCAAGTATCCCGGCTGAATGCAGTCGTCCGCAACGGTACTGCTGATTAATGATCAGCTTTGCTAGATTTATATCAGATCGAAGTGTGATTTTTTTAAACTTAAAAGTAAAAACTTCTCTAAGATAACGGGGGATAAATATAAAAAAGGGGGACTTTTATGAAAAAAAAATACGTGACAATTAACAATACATTAAAAATAATAGAAACTATTTTTTTGACTTCGGTATCATAAGTACAATGTGTATATATTTTTTTATGTTTAGTTAGTATAGGCTCCTTTACGATTTTATAATATTAATCTTTATTTTTTTTACAATTTTATTAAAATCTAATTGCTGGGGTCTTCGTTTAGCAATATAATGTTCGTGCCAGTGGACACCGTATCTTCCATAACTCATTCACTCACATTATAAGTTTTTTTTAATATATATACTCGTATGTATAGAAAAAGAAGATAGGTCAGTTACCCATACCGTAATTTTTATTTTTCTATGAGAGGGGGGCCAACGAGGATATGGGTGACCTGATAGAAACCAATCACCACCGCTCATAGAGATCAGCAATTCAAGACAAGGAGTTGCCGATTCGTTGCCAGCCTATACTCCTTCCTTTCTCTCTTTCTGGTGACCTCACTCACTCGCAAGGACACAACAGCCCTCAAGTGAATTGTTATTTGGCTGCGGTATTCTGAGAGTTGGAGGTACTATGTATGGGAAAGTATCCCCAGTCGGGCCGCTTAACAAATACGCTATGCCTACCTCTCTTTTCAATGAGCCTCGTTTGTCAGTCAGCAGGGTGCACCACTTGCAGGTGAGGTTGGCTTTGGTTCAAAGATGTTGTTGAACCCCTTATACCCCTGAATTTCTGATTTAGATTGTCTAGCTAGAGGCTATACAGTCTTCATAATAATGTTAAATCGCAATTTTATTAAGAAAGAAACGTTGTATCAATGTAAACAAAAATACCTGTCACATTTGTATTGTGAAATGTAAATTAGTTGTGTAATGAATGGTTACATGTTTTCTCTTTTCATTCATGTGCTTGTAAAACTTCAATGTAAATATTTATATAGCCGTTATCGAAGTATCTGAACGTATCCGCTACTTTGTGAAATTATTTCCTTGCTGTGTCTTTTCTAAAGACCACTTATTTAGATTATACAATTTAGCGCACGCGATTCAAGATACGTGCTTATTTGTCACTTGATTCTTAGATTGGATACAAATTCAATTTATTTTTTCGGTAATCTACATGAAAAGTTAAAGAAAATCGTACAGATACGCCAATGCTTGAAGACTATAGTCATCAACCAGTGCGTCCTCCCTGCATTGACCTATGGTGCAGAGACTTAGGCACTAATCATCAGACTAGTGCACAGGCTCAAGGTCGAAGGTTGGAGACGGCTATGCGCGAGGCTTTCCCTGAGGGATCGAATCCGGAACGAAGAAATTCGATGGAGAACCAAAGTTGTCGATATAGCCTTTAGAGAGCAAGCTGAAGTGGCAATGTGCCGGTCATATCTGCCGAGTAAGTGATAGCAGATGTGGGAGGAAGGTATTAGAGTGAAGGCTGCGCGTAGGACGACTAAGCATTGGACGCCCTCCTTCTAGATGGTCCGATTATCTTAAGAAAGCTGCTGGAAGCCGCAGGATGCGGAAGGCGGTGGATCGTTTGTGGTATATACGAGTATATATGTCGCAGCCAATTCGTAGTGCCCGCCGCATTACATAAAGGCTAACTTAAGGCGGATTATCTTTAAATAATCTTTTGTTTAGGTTTGACTTGTGATTAATTAGAAATGCGAGGTTCCACAAACTTGGTGGATACCCAATTCACTAATATGATAAAAGGGCGGTTTGAAATAATGGCTTGGCCATTTTATAAAACAGTTAGCCGTTATGTAATGCGGCGGGTTCTACGAATTGGCTGCGACATATGCATATAAGCAAATATATAAATATATATTAATAATTCCGAATCGTTCAACTTTATAATGTCAGTAGCAATAAACATCTATTATACTATTATTTGTTTTCCTATTTTTTCTCAATATAACCGTCTTTTACACCTATTATTCAAAGTCATATCTTTTTTATTTAGAATTGTTTTTATTATCAACATTATATACTTTAATTTTTCGTAATTACTTCATATGTTTTCGTCATAATTACTATCATATGTTTAAAATAACTCGCAAGATTTGTCCCATACTAACAGGGCAAGTAGAATAAAAGCTTTTAATAAACTCGCTTAGGTTATGTAGTGAGGAGCGAAGCGACGAGCGGATTAGGTTGACATAAACACAGCGACTTTAGGGCATTTCTCAAATTACGGTAAAAATATTATTGAAATATGTGTAGGAATAAAAGCGTAATGAAATACAACTTTAGAGTTGAAATATATTTACGTCAGACATATTATTAATTACAATTTTCGGCAACATGACTGTTATGGTACATAGTCAGTAGTACTACAAATTTTATGAATGAACACTGTAGGAAGAAAAATTTTAGGAAGAGTGATCATTCGGAATACAAATCGGTATGAAGAACAATTTCGGATAAAAAACTTTAGGTGAGCCAATATGGGGCCATATTGGCTCACTCTCATTCATCACTCATTGTAAAAGAATATGGGTAAGATCAACGCACGTTGATCTTGTAAATTTACCTTTCTTTATATTTTCAAATTTTGGTGTTATTCTTTATGTATAACTAGCGACCCGCCCCGGCTTCGCACGGGTGCAATGCTGATACAACTAAATGTACTACAGAAGGTCTTTGCGCTTTGTCCTATCCAGTCCTTCCCCAGTTATAGTCACACGCCGCCGGCTCCGCGGCCGGTACCGCCACAGCCGTTATGTCCCTGCATTTTAAATGTGTAATATCTTCTAAACTATTCATTTAAATTACATGCTGTGAAGGGCCATATTGATCTATATTAAATGCGCAATGTATTTAAGGTACTTAATTGGATAAGGATTAATTCTGTATTGCTTAAAATCGCTTCGTAAATAAGGCATTATTTCTTGTAAAAAGCAAAGGATAAAATAACGGTTATTGTGTGTTACCACTAAGAGATAGACATATACCATCGCGAACTTTTTTGTAGACCATTTTAAGGTGAACAATACTGTACTACATTATTTTGATCTATCTCGTTGGGTTCAGCCAGCGTTTGCAATGAAAGAGCAAAAAAATGTGTTTATTTACGACATCACATTAGAAACCTCTAAATTATCAGTGTTTTTCTACTATGTTATGCATATATTATACATATAAACTTTCCAGTTGAATCACTCTATCTATTAAAAAAAACCGCATCATAATCCGTTGCGTAGTTTCAAAGATTTAAGCATACAAAGGGACATAGGGACAGAGAAAGCGACTTTGTTTTATACTATGTAGTGATAAAGATAATATAAACAAGCTAAAACCATATTGCAGGTTTTGAATGTTAAGTAGTACAAAGTACCCACCGATTCTCAAACCTCTGGAAAAATTGCGTCAATTGCTCCCTATCAATGCGAAGAAACTAAGTAAGCACAAAATTCCGAAACGTAGCAATTAATTATTTTTACTCGTTGATGTTTTGTATGCGAATAATGTCTAAACCGTTTCAGAAATACAAAAGTAGGTATATATATATATATATAAAGATACACTTGGACACACACAGGTGCATAGACTCTATGTGAATTCCCTTTATATTATTGAGATAGGGAAGATGTTTCTCATACTATTTATAAATCCCGTACCTACACACACAACACTCGTAAGTGTGTGTACGTATACGAGTCATTAGTAGGTCGATACTCGCTTACGTAATATTAACCACACTGAGTACCGCAAGAGGTACATTAGTGTCATATCCCACTAAGATCTAATTACTTTTTCTCAAGCTCTCAGAGTAGATAATGCAAATATTTTTGTGCTCGGAAAAAAACTTTAAAAGTTTGTGTTCTCAAATCATTCTTTGCAGCACGTATTTCATCCGACTGTACTAAATGCAAGTGTCAAATGTTCCCTATCCCTATAAAGTATGATGAAGAATATGAAATTATGAAGAATATTATATCTGTGCAATGAAAAGGTACCCTTTTTTTCAAATAGTGACTTATTACGGCAAGTTTTAAATATCGTCTTTAACTTTTTAAAATAATATCGTTATTACGTAAGATGTCCTATAGTACAATACAATAAAGTTAAAATTTCCAAAACATATGTATCAAAATTGTGCATCTTAAAATTTGACATAATGTATAGTTCTAAATCTCTATTGTAGGGGCTCCCAGTCCTTTTTATTCTGCGATCCATTTATAATTTATCATTTTTCTAAAAGACGATATTAGTAGGTTATTATAGCAAACATTTAGATTAAATAATTGTTATTTAATTAAATAAATATTTGAGAATATAACAATACTATGATTGAATTACAATCAATGAGAAGGATGAACTTGTTCACAAATCAGGGCTTGCGACACCTTCAGAATTACCCAAAGTTTGAGAATACCTGCTTTATTAGTTAATCGCTCTGTTTGTGCTCTGTTTCGATGACGACTTGTGGAATAGTTAGAATCGTAATCTCGAACAACAACAGCGCTAGTAATTAACTGTAGAATCACGATTAAGAAACGAATTAATTTTATCGTTCTACGAAACACCAAACAATTGGCGCTTTTTATTGCAAAATAGTAACGGAGTGTTCTTAAGAGCACAAAAAATGGGACAGTAAACGACTATTTTAGTTGTTAGAAACAACTAAAATAGTCGTTTATATATATAGAAAATAAAACAAATGTCTGTAGAAATAATTAAAGTTTACTAAAACAATCTGATGTTAATAACGTGTGGAAAAATCAGATTTTTTTTGTAAATTTACAAATGAATCTTGGGGAAAATAGTAAATACTTCTTGTAAATTTCCAAGAAGTATTTCAGATTTTTTCGCTTCTGGTACGAAAGAAATAAATATAAAAACTGTTAATATATTCTGGAAGGTAAAATTACTCGTGAATATCAATAAATTTATTATTCTCCTTAGAAATTGAGAAAAGGGATCTTTTCCATACAATACTAGAATTGCTTTACCTAGAGAACAGTCGATTATATCACGATAAAAAAATATATTTTATCTAATCTCATACTGAAATTTACACATTAAAAAACTAAACACAGTATCTTAATGACAGTGTTTTCGCACAAGCTATCAAAATAAATTTAAAAAGTTATTTTTCGATACAGCTCTTATATGGACAACTGTATCGTAAAATAACTTTTTTACCATTTCGATACAGCTTCAGCCCTGGATATAGGTATTTTAAATAGGTTGCAATGCAATTACATTGCAACTATGAAAATTTTTTCTACATAATCTGTGATCGCGGCGCCGCGCGGCGCGTCGCGCACGCGCAATACGCATGCTCGATTTGCAAATGGATTTATTAGTAAGAATTATAGCTGTTAAATTAACTTCATGATTGTATTTAAAATATTATTATCATATATTTCATGAGATTAGATAAAGTAGTGTATGAAACTGCACATAATTAGGTATTAAAATACTCGTGTGGTCTATTATAACATTCGCCTTCGGCTCATGTTATAAACTCACACTCGTATTTTAATAACCCTTATTATGCAACAGTTTCATAAACTACTATTATAAAGCATCTAAGTAGTATACATAATAGGACTCAGTTTTAAGATTGGACTTTAAGATTTGGAGTGAAATAATAGTATCCCCGATTATTTTTATTAGTCAGTAATAAAATTAATATGTATTACACTTTTTGACTTGATTGAGCATGAGCCTCGAACGAAGACTTAAGTCTAAGGTTGAGCAGCATGCAATGAAGATAACAAGGCGGCTATGCATGTGTATCTCTGTATGATAGACTCAGGAATGTGTATATTCCTTGTACAATATATAGGTATTCTTTTTTGCACATTCATTATCATAACATAGTTACATCAAAATTGTACAAAGGCGATATTATCTCTACAAGCGCTCTCTTCCAGCCAACCCTATAGGCAGTAAGAGAAAAAGTCACTTGCGGATAATTACATTACTAATACTAATAGTACCTACTTATTGATAAAAAAACCGGACAAGTGCGAGTCGGATTCACCCACCGAGGGTTCCGTTGCGTAGGAAAAAATAAATAAAATATATTTTGCAATGTGCACATCAAGCCCTTTCATATGACACTCCATTTGAACTAGTAAATTTGAAATTTGAAAATGATGTCGAGGTTTTCTCATGAGACTACACCATGAGGTTCTTCAAAAAGATTCAATTTAAAGATTACTGATTATTATTGTTATTTCCAGATGGGGCACCGGTGATCAAGATGTGCGCTCGCGCACTGGTGCTGTGGTGCGCGGTGGTTGCCCTTGCCACCGCCGCTGCCTACACAGTGGACTGCAACCACGAGTACACAGACTGTGACACAGAGCTTAGTGAGTTTATTTTTTTTTATACGACAGGCCAAAAGGGAGTATCATTTGTTCAGGGCTCATATCTAAATACACACAAACACGCACACACACCGACGTAATTCCTAAAACAATAATTAAGGTAAATCTTAAGGGTTCGTCAGAGGTCAATGTTGAAGTGAAGGGTTAAGTCGTAGGTAACTATTTGTTCCTAACATAATATATAAATTATTTTCTTTAATTGTATTATTCCACACCTCCATGAATTGGGAAGTATTTTGGCCACTTTCCAGAATTGATTTCGGAAAGCCAAGGTCACTTTACATTACTACTTTTTGATGCTCTACACGAATCCGAAGTCAGAATTTTGAAAATTTGAGTTTCAGGACGGACAGACAGAACGACCGAACGATTTTATAAACTCAATAATAAATTTCGCTGAAAATACTGCAATAAATCTTTCTAATAGATTTATTATTACTAAATATCGATTCTTAATATTTAATTTAACTCTATTCGATATATTTCGAAATGTAATACACCGTACTACCCGTAATACGACTGTCAGTTGTATTTCATTACCGTTGGCCAATTATATCGATTGATATGGTTGGACAGTCGTTATTTATAGTGTCCGGAGGCAGTATTCAAAATAAACGAACAGCCTTATCAGTTAAAGGAAAGTTTATATCAAAATGTCTCTCTAATTCTGTTATAGAGTAAGTAAGGGAATGCCCACGAGCAACTTTTCTCTTCTCAACAATATTTTTAAGCAAAACTTCTTTACGCTCGCATGACTTGAAGAGTAAGCTGGTGAATGCGAGACGTGAGCGTTACGGAAACGGCGAACGGAAGTTAAAAGGGAGTTTTAAGTTATAGAGCTAAAGAAGTTTTCCTCAGTTGTTTGTCTAAAGTACACTGGTTTTTTTATATTATGTCGGGTGGCAGACAACATACGGCCCGCCTGTTATGAAGTAGTTACCGTCGCCTATAGACGCTTGCAAGAAATAGTGTCGATCGCGGGACAGATATATAGATTGCATTTGCTTTATTTGCACTGTTCAAACTACAGAAACAATTTAGCCAGTAGTCATACAGAAAATATCCATTTATAGAATATGAATGTGCAACAAGATAGGTAACGGATTCATTAAATGAAGTAGGTAACGTTCATAAGGCAGTACCTTCGCTGCCATCAAAACAACTCCTTCCTTCCTTTTTATATACTACCAAATCGGATGGCCGACAAGTGTACGGCCCGTCTGATGTGAAGCGCTGCCAACGCATTCTTTATATATCGTTATCATAAATTTTCGGTTAAACTTCCTTATTTAATGCAAATCTCTGCAATCAATTTGTTAAAAAAAATAAGCTATTAATTACAGTTTCTTTCTGACTGATGGCTACTATTAGATACTTAGCAAATAACTGTCATTACTGTAACGATAAAATATTTACTGTAAACAACAGTTCGTCGACCCACAACAACAGTATAACCCAACAAATTGGCGAGCAGTTACGCGTTAAGATTTGCTAAAACAATGTACGGCAATTTAAACCGGCTGCATAATAATTTGAATTAGTATGTACAAGACATCGGTATGCGGCTAAAAGATCGTTTGACAAAGTGATGGATCGCAGCCTTATTATTAATTATGTCATTTCTGTATAAATAGATGGTAACCGTTACAAAAAAAAAAACTTTTAAGACGACTGGTTTCTTTTGTTTTTTTTTTAAAGACATTGAGCTGTTTTTTTTGTTTATGCTATTATTATCTGTGCTTGGTTATTAACAAAACGTGAATGACACTGGTAAAAAATACCAACGCTATTGCCATAGGAAAAAAAATCAAAACGTGGAGTGACTAAATGGCGATGATAATATGAGGTACAGAGCGACTGAAAAGACTAGAAATTAATTAAATTGTAACTAACATTTTTCAACATATAGGAACACTTAAAGAACCGCCTAAATTTGTAAACATTGTAGTTTATGATTATGTGTCACTGACTTTACTAGTATTAAATGAAATAAATAAATATTCCTAGACAAATTACACACTGCTATCTAGTCCCAAACTTAGCAAAGCTTGTACTATAGGTACTATACTTAACATATACATTTTTTCTTTGTAAACACATATATATCATCATCATCAAGTCATTTTTGTCTCCACAACAAGAGCACGACCCTCTCTCGTCTGTACCAGACAAAAGGAGGATTTGGTCTACACTCCCCACGCTGGCCAGACGGGTTGGTGAGGCCTGATCGATTTTTTATAATGCATTTCCCTTAGTCGCCTTGTACGACATCCACGGGAAGAGACGGAGTGATTCTATTCTAGTCTGCCGGAAACCACACGGCCAAAACACATACATATATATAAAACACCCAAACCAAGACAAATATACATGTTCTTGCACACAAATGTTTGTCATGAGCGGGAATCGAACCTGCAACCTGAGTGTAAAAGTGGCCATTGCTTTGCCAAAGTATTTCTTGGATTGTGAATTACAATTTGTAAAATACCTACCCTTTTTAGTGGATTTTCATACCAATAAAATTTCAGTTGGATTTAGAGGACATTTACATAAGAACAGCGGCTTGGGCTGGTATGTTCACACGTGATTCTTAATTAACACAATAGTTCAAACATAAATATATACATGACATACTTATCAACCATATTTCAATCAACTCGGATCAGTTTCTAGTAATAGCGCGATATTTATTTTCACATTAAGGCGAATATCTCGAAAACTATTGAACAGATGTCGTTGTACAATAAATATAAAATGTAATCTATTTGTGCGTCATCCTCGGAAAGGTCTTAAAAAGGTATATACAAAAAAGTTATCGGTCCAAGTTTTACACAAGATTTGATAGATATTTTAAAATGTTTGACGTTACATTACATTCTTTTTAAAATAAAATTACGGTCAATTATAGCGTGACTTACTCAAGAATTGGTCTGCCAAAATTAAAAAAAAATATATATATTCTCAACTCCCTCTGATAGTCCCACAGAAACTGCATTCAAACAAACAAATTTTCAGCTACTTTTCTATATTGAATTTATTTTTATTTCTGTATTGTGTGGAAAAAAATGTAAAAAAAAGGATCATAATGTTTGATGCTAACACTAGATCTTATTGTATGATGCCTTCACTAAGATCCTTTACAAATTTTTAGATTGTTAGCAATTTTCTTTTATTCTTTATTGCACATTACAGAAAAAAGTTTACATAAGTGGTATGCAAAGGCGAGTTTATCTCTAATAGATATCTCTTCCAGTCAACCTTCAGCAGTGGGACAGTATATTAAGTAGCGATTAGAAGTAGTTATCTATGTATGTGTATTAATTTTAGTAATTTTGCGAATTTTAGTATTAGGGCTAAAAGTTGGGTTGCTTTGCAAAATTTGAAAATCTATATGTATAAAAGAGAAAATCACTCACTCACTCATCACGAAATCTCAGAAACTACAAGTGCTAGGAGTCTCAAATTTTGCAAGAGGGTTCCTTTTAGGACATAGGTGCTCACTAAGACGGGAATTTGGAAATTTCAACCCCTAAGGGGGTGAAACGGGGGTCCAAAGTTTGTATGGGAAAACAATATTAGTTGGACTATTGTATCCGAAACTTTACACGAGTGCTTCTATAGCTAAATGAGTAAATACGTGTTTCAGGATTTTTCAAAATTCAACCCCTAAAAGACTGAAATGAGGTGCAAACGTCTGAAAATCGTCATGGGTATTGTTTTTATGATTTATCGGGTCGCTGATACCGAATACAGCAAAACTATTTTATAATGAGGGTGCGATGGGGTTGAAATGTCATAATATGAATATGGGTGTTGATTCTATGGTTTTCTGAGACGTCAATTAGGAAAATGGCATCGATTTGAAAACGTGGACACGAAATTTCCATCTCGGTATGAAAATCCAAGATTTGAAACACCTGATGCAGAACCATAATGGTTCAGCTAAACTATAAGAAATATAAAAATGCGCCTTAGCAAAAGTTGTTCAGCCTGATGAGCATTTTTTGTTGAGGTATAAAAATCCAAGATTTAGAACACCTGATGCAGAACCATAATGGTTCAGCTAAACTATAAGAAATACAAAAATGACGCCTTAGCAAAAGTTGTTCAGCCTGATGAGCATTTTTTGTTGAGGTATAAAAATCCAAGATTTGGAACACCTGATGCAGAATGGTTCAGTTAAACTATAAGAAATATAAAAATGACGCCTTAGCAAAAGTTGTTCAGCCTGATGAGTATTTTTTGTTAAGGTATAAAAATCCAAGATTTAGAACTGTGACAAAGCGAAAATGTTTCAGGATTGCTGTCTAATCGTTTCAGATGAATGCGAAATGGCCAACAATAAGGCAGTAGAAGCTGTAGATAGAACTTTACGTGCACAAGAGTTTTCAAAAATATTATTAAAATTTGGGGAAGATCTCCTTCCTGAAGTAAAGTCAATGTTTAGCAGCGAATTATGTAAAATTGAAGCTTAGATTCTCACTGGGAGTGGTACCGATGAAACTGAATTTATTCCGAGTATCTCTTCCTTCTTACGGCCGTGTGGTTTCCGGCAGACCAGAATAGTATCACTCCGTCTCTTCCCGTGGATGTCGTACAAGGCGACTAAGGGAAATACTCGTACATTATAAAACATCGATCAGGCCTCCCCAACCCGACTGGGCAGCGTGGGGAGTGTAGGCCAAATCCTCCTGTCTGGGACGGACTAGAGAGGGTCATGCTCCTGTAGTAGAGACTAAAATGACCTGATGATGATGATACCACTCTTCTCCAACAATTTTCCATTTTAATCTGAAAATCGTCATGGGTGTTGTTTTTACGGTTTATCGGGTCGAAGATTACGAAAACAATAACGATTTTAAAATTCAACGTGGCTAACGTGACCATCATCCCGTATTGGGATGCGATGTGGTTGAAATGTCTATAATATCAATATATGTGTCGTTTTTTCTGGTTTTCGGAACGCCAATCCATACTAATGTTTTAAATGCAACGGAGTGTCTAGCTGTTACCTCTTCACGCTTAAATAGCTGGACCGATTTAGATGAAATTTGGATTCAGAGATACCCTGAGTCCTGGGAAAGGACATAAGATAGTTTTTGTCCCAGAAATTACCTATAGTTGTTTATTGTACCTGTAGGGCGGTTCTATGTTCGACTGTATGTATTTTTTTTAATTAAATGATTTCTCCATCAATTGTACAGCAATTTTAATAATTCCGATTTGTTTGAGAGGGTACACTCTCCAGGTGGTCCCATATTAAAATGAATGTTGCTAAAACTCGAGAACGGCTCAACCGATTCTGCTAATTTTTATTTTAATATTTTCGTTAAGGTATAAGGAAGGTTCTTATGGAGAGAAAAGATATAAAAATTGCAAGGAAAAGAAAACAACACTTTCTACCCTTGCGAAGCCGGGGCGGGCAGCTAGTAATATACATATTAATTCACGAGTAGTTAGTGTGTTCACGTTTCGTGCCAACTACCATGTTGACACGAAGCACGAGGCCAAACCATACTTGACCGTCTAATCTCCTCTCTATTATAGTATGTACAAAGAAAGTCGCTTTACGCGTTTGTCTGTCCGTTGATCCCTAACCCACGCGACGGATTTTGATGCAATATTAATTGTTAGTTGGATATTTTTAGTTAGTTAGTTTAATAAAAACTTTTTTGTAAGTAGAAAAAAATCAACATTTTGTCACACGTGTTCAGGTCAACGGACTATCTAACACGTTTGTGTCAGATGGTCCGATGACCTTAAGAAAGTGGCTGGAAGCGGCTGGATGCGGAAAGAGGAGGATCGTATTTGGTGGAAAGCATTGGGGAAGGCTTATATCCAGTAGAACAGGCCGATGATGATGATGTAGAATTATAGATGATGATTGTCACATGTTCACATAAATTGCACACATGCGAAGTCGAAGCGAATCGATAGATTATCTATATGCGTGTCACACCACACCGACCGACCGAGCGACCTCGATGTTTATGACGACCAATCGACACACCTTGTTGCACCTTGTTGCAATTGCATTAAAACTACATAACATGCACAACCGAACGGAAACTTTTAGGCTGTGTAGTGTACGGGCATTAGAGCTTTTCGATATAGAATTTGTATTAAAATTCGATAGTTAGTTAAATTAGAGAGAAATGCATAATAATTGAAATGGACAAAATAACATCTTAATTTTTAAAGGTACATAAAACATGCTTCGCAGGGCACGTGAAGCCGTTGGTCTCGGCCGTTGTCATTAGACGACAGTCGTTAAGCCTTTAGGCAGCTCGAAAACACTGGCCTCCGCCAACCTGCAGTTGAGCAGCGTGGTGGAGTATGCTCTAAACCCCTTCGAATGACACCTTCATTCATTCATTCGAAGGGGTTGAGAGCATACTCCACCATCCCGGATCCCAGTAGTGGGACGAATAGGGGTTGTCGACAACGACTGTGGAAAACCTATATAATTATAAACACATTTCAGATATAAGTATTTTGCATGGAAGTATAGCAACATAAATTATATTTTTTTTTTTAGAAAAGAGCTGACCTAAAATGTCTTGAGAGGTCCTATATATGGATAGCAATAACGGTGACCACTCAAAATGGTAAAGTATGATTTGTTGCATTATTTATGAACCGATATAGCATTTTGTATATGGTCACTGGTCAATGGTAGGTGGTAGCCTTCTAAAAATTCCGATGATTTTACGGTAAAAATGGGGAGTAAATGACACGATGCATGGTTGCTTTTACGATAATAATCTCTACTAGAATGTGTGTTTGTTTATTATGGTTTCACGCCGAAACTACTCAACCGTTAATATCGAAATATATTATCAAAGGTTTATTAGGAAGGACACATGATAGTTTAAAAAAAATATTATTAAAAAAAGATTTTTATTAAAAAGATTTTTACAAAAGATCCGGTGCTGCAGCACTGGACCCATTTAAAATAAGCGCGGGTGGAAGTTAAGGAACGCTAGTTAATTAATAAATGTGAACATAAGTATTCTGGAAACTAGGGTTTCTCTATAACTCTAGTTCAACACTGAATCATTGCTGGAGTCGAAACGGAAAAATCGAAACTAAAGGCTATCGGAGATAATCACTTTTAATATTCTTTATAATATAGAAATATCAAAATGCGACTTTAAATTTAGCTGTGCGTATAAGAATTTAACTTGGAATAAATTAGCTGCAGTTTTCGATCATCTGTATTGTTGGTCACTTTTGTGCATTTTTATGGGGAGCTAATGTCAGATCGAACGTTATTTGATTGTAAATGTCGAAAGATAAATGAAATAAGAAAATTCTAAAAAAATCATTTTCCTTATCAGGTCTAGCTAGCTTAACTCGTTTTTGTTCGATGATCACATCATACTCTGTTCTACTGATGAGTAGATAGGTTCGTACATATTTTTTTTATTCTTATTCATATCTCTATAATATATTATGGTCTATTAGAAGCTATAAATTGCTTAAAATAGCTAAGAGAATTAAAGTTCAACTAAATCATTAACGGTTCTCAGTAATTAAAATATTCTTTATTATCATAATAATTCATGATAAAAGCTTGTCTAAGTTAAGAACTCATTCAAATTATACTTAGTTATACCATTTAAACGTGATGACTGATGATGACTGCCCGCAAAAAATTGCGTTAAACGCCGAACAAAAGACTTTAAAGACGGAATTTTGAAGCAAATCCGAGGATTAGTCAACCTCGGACGTTTTGAGTCACGCTTTTTTGGTCATCTCATTTTGATGGTATGTCAGACTCGTCGGCATCTATCAGGACTGACTCCGTGGTTAATGTGGCCGGTCGCGGTGTCAAAACAGGTCTTTGCGAAGTCGGTTGTATATCATTCATCATAATATGGATACGTCCTATGTAAAACAAAAAAAAAAAATATTTTTTGGAAACAAGATTTTGTTAGTTGTGAATAACTTTGATTTGATACCCATGAGGATTAATGTGAAAATTATAAATCACCATTCTGTGGCAGCCGCCATATTGGGTTAAAAATGGTGGCATTTAGATAATCGTGCACTATTATGAGAACGAAATGAGGATATCTAATTTCAGCTCAATTGTATACTGGGAAGTGCGTCAAATTTCACTTGTAAGAACCGAAAATTGAAAAATATATACTTATTTATAGCATTCTTTTATTATATTTATTTTGGGGTGTAAGTGGTTCATCAACATCTTTGAACCAAAGCCAACTTCACCTGCACGTGGTGCACCCTGCTGAGTGACAAACGAAGCTCTGGCGAAAAGCGAGGTAGGGAGCGTAATTGTAAGCTACCCGACTGGGGAATGTACCTCCACCTCACAGAATACCGCAGCCAAATAACAATTCCCTTGAGGATTGTTGTGTTCCTGCGAGTGAGTGAGGTCACCAGAAAGAAATGAAGGAGCTGCGTTAGCAGCGGTGTTGGCGGCGCGCGAGCAATATTTTATGTTGCAAGCGTTAATATGGCTATGGTAACCGCTTCACATCAGGCGGGCCGTATGCTTGTCTGCCACACGACGTAGTATAAAAAAAAAAAAAAAAAATGTATTTGCAGACATATTTACCTCCAGATATATCTAACTACCTGTATATATAACCTTTCAGAATGGTCTGCCACCGCACCTAATCTTTCCCCGCCCTAGGTCCAGCCCTAAATGGCTTCAAGAAAATTCTCCACTGATTGTAGTGTGATAAAGTATGCTATTTTGATTACATAAGTATAGTATAATATAATATTAAGTACATAATAAATCATATTCATCTACCAACAATGCAAGAAACATAGATTTAAGATATCGCCGTCCATTTAACACATTTTTTTTACGCGTTTGTTTCTTAACAATAAAGTTCCACGATTACATAAATAACTGGTTTAGAATTTCAATCACAGAGACAGCCGGGTTCATGTCCGGTACATTTGATACATTTTGCAATTCTAATCGCGTATCATGGCCGTGTGCAGAATCTTCAAATGCCATCATTTCTGAACGCACTCCCACAGCAGTTACGGATATGAAATAGACGGTTTCGGAACGTAACCATATTTTGCGATATAAATAATGTTGCTTAGACAGACAAAACTCATTGATGGATTCATTTTATTAATATTCATGAAATTATATTTTTTATAGGTCATATCTATGTAATTAGGAGAAATATTTAGAAGATTCAAGTCCGGCACGTTTGATACATCATCATCATCATCATCATTTTAGCCCACTCTCTACCATATCGGTATAGGCCTCATTCAACCACCTCTATCTCATTCTGTTTCAGGCCATTTTAATCCATCAATAATGTTCACCAGCTTTACGATGTCGTCTTTCCATCGCATCTGTGGCTTCCCGACAGATCTTATTGCCATGGTCTCCATTCCAGGAGAGTTTTACACCACGAGTCCGACTTTCTGGCTATCTGGCTACGTTTGATACATTTTGTAATAATTCTAATCGCATATCATTGCCATGTGTAGAATC
This sequence comes from Hypsopygia costalis, assembly GCA_937001555.2. Lineage (NCBI taxonomy): Eukaryota > Metazoa > Arthropoda > Insecta > Lepidoptera > Pyralidae > Hypsopygia > Hypsopygia costalis. The sequence goes on along the minus strand of OW443343.2, from coordinate 9,330,448 downwards.
TTCAAATGCCATCATTTCTGAACGCACTCCCACAGCAGATTCGGATATGAAATAGCCGGTTTCGGAACGGAACCATATTTTGCGATAAATAATGCAACCCATGAGTCAGACAAAACTCATTGATGAAATTTATTTGTGTCAATTTTACAACGGATCTAATTAAGTGATGTCATATTTATGTATTTAGGAAAATTGCTTGAATAAAATGAGTAAATAAATAAATCCTATCAAATACTCTACGGTTGGCTGGAAGAGATCTCTTTCTGAGATAAGTCCACCTTTATACTGTTTAATTTTCTTGTTTACATTTCTTAAATAAAGAGATTACATACATACATAAATTACATATAAATAAATAAATATTCCAGGACAAATTATACACGGCCACCTAGTCCCAAATTGAGCAATGCTTGTACGTGTTTGTATTATGGATACTAGATAACTGATATTATACTTAAATACATTTTTATTTGTAAATACCTACATAGGAAACACCCAGACCGAGACAAACACATTTGTCTGTTACAATTAATTCCAAAATATTATTCCCCGTTCAGCAACCACGTCCTCATAATTCCAAACAGCAAAAAACATAAAAATGATGGCAGAACAGCCGAATAGTTAAGTCGTGACTTCACCATCACCTTTTTCGGAGTTCCAAAGCTAAACATTCTACGTATTTTGGTTTTTTAATCATTTTTTGTTCTAACCTAATGATTAGGGCCTTAACGGGCACACCTGCGTTTATTTGGAGCAGTTTATTACGAGTGAGTCATTTAACTCCGAGGTCGCAGGTTCGATCCCCGCTCATAACAAACATTTGTGCTCTTGAACATGTCTTGGTCTGGACGGATACTATGTATTATTATGTATTTACAAAAAAAAAAAATAGATATAATATCAGTTATCTAATACCCATGGTACTACAAAATTTTGCTTAGTTTGGGACTAGATGGCAGTGTTTAATTTGTTCAGAAATATTTATTATATTTTATTAAACAATACAACTATCAATTTGACACTGTCTTTGTCTAAATATTTGTTTGTCTAATGTATTAACTTTAACATACATTTTGAAAATAGGTAGAGTGTCGTCGAGAATGACTGGGGAAGTACCACCTCCACCTCACAGAATACCTAATATGCCCCTGAGTGTTGCTGTGTTCCTGTGAGTGAGTGAGGTCACTAAACAGCGGCGTTAGGAGCAGGGGCGTCAGCGCGCGATCACTACTCCTTGTAGTATTGAGACGAGAGAGATAATATCGGGTTCGCTAGCATATTTCTAAAATTACTTAACAGATTTTTTGCGGTTTTCACAAATAGATTAAGCTCACTTTGGAGTATGTAATATTTAGTCTTTAGAGGTTTATAGCTCTGACGTGACGAAGCCATATTATCTCTTCCGTCTGAAGTTGTTGGGCGACATGAGCTAAGCGAAGCGAACCTCGTGGCTGTGTGACCTATGCTTGTGATGTATGATGCAGAAGATGACTTTTAAACAGACTAATCTAGGTGCAAGTGGCTCCACGATCTTTAGAGCAAAAGTCAATGTCACCTGTACGTGGTGTATTCTCCCGACTAAACGGGACGGGGCCCTATACGGGGGGAATTAACAGCAGCACCGAACTTGACAAAAAGGCAATAAAGTTCTGGGGGTAAAACTACGGCTGCCACAAGGCAGCCGTACAAAGACAGAGTTACAAAACTCGCAACGAATTTAATCAAAAGAAATTAGTAGGAGTAGGAAGCTTTTGGAATTTGACTTGCCCTCTACCCAATGTGATTGACAGTATTATGGCAAATAAGGCATTAAAAGCCTAAAGAGATGTCTAGTCAAGTGAAGCTCAACTGCCATGCACCATGGATTTTAAATATCTAACACTATTGGGGGCCTAAAAGAGTAAGTTGTTAAATAAAATATTACTCGAAAACCGCCCATCAGATTTTAATGAAACTTGGTAGTTTAGGTGTCAAGTTCTATTCAATAGTTTTTGATTCTTAATTAATTGAAAAAAATAATCATGAAGTCTCAGTATCAGAAAGTCTAGTTATATGTATAGTTCAGAAACATTTTGATGTTGTGGAAAAGAAGTGTTATATATTTTTGGTGTATTATAACTTTGGAAAATAATCTGGGATGTAAATGGTTCATCAACATCTTTGAACCAAAGCCAATTTCACCTGCACGCGGTGCACCCAGCTGACTGACAAACGAAGCTCTGGCGAAAAGAGAGGTAGGGAGCGTAATTGTAAGCTACCCGATTGGGGAATGTACCTTCACCTCACAGAATACCGCAGCCAAATAACAATTCCTTTGAGGGTTGTTGTGTTCCTGCGAGTGAGTGAGGTGACCAGAAAGGAAGGAGATGCTGCGTTGGCAGCGGGGGTGGCGGCGCGCGAGCGATATTTAATGTTGCGAGCGTTAATAAGGCTATGGTAGCCGCTTCACATCAGGCGGGCCGTATGCTTGTCTGCCACCCAACATAGTACAAAAAAAAATCATCAACGTCAGTCTGTTTCTATCCACTGCTAGATATAAAGCCTTCCCCAATGCTTTCCACCAAATACGATCTTCCGCCTCCGTTTCCAGCCGCTTTCTTAAAGTCATCCGACCATTTAGAAGGAGGGCGTCCAACACTTCGTCATTCTACGCGCGGCCTTCACTGTATTACGTTCCTCCCCCATCTGCCATTATTTATTCGGCAGATGTTGCCGGCCCATTGCCACTTCAGCTTGCAAACTCTGAAGGCTATTGGAAAATATCCCAAAGTTGATCCTACAATGAATCAACTAAGCGCTTGCCAGTTTATACATTTTACAAACCGATTCATTCAAACTTTGCACAGGTGGGAAGACGTGTAGTTATTTATTTGGTAAATTTAGTACAAGGCAGCTCATTGTATTTTTAAATATGCTTACCATTACTTAAAATTCATGTAAAATCCAGTTTTCAGAAACACATTTTCTTTTATAATAACCGCCTGCCTTGTAAATTGTATTTGCACTAATTTAACTACTATTTAAGGTAGTTAAATTAGATCAAAAACAGATTTCGACTCCTAGACACTTTTTAGGTGGTGACGGCTGCGCTCCCTAAGATTCCCCATCCTCATGGCCTATATCAGTCTACTGTAGGGTATAAACACGTATAAGTTCTCCCTAATTCCTTACACTATGTACATAGTATAAGTAATAGTACTACGTACAGTTTGGTCTCTCTCTGCCGCTCTCTCGTGTCGACCTCACCTCCCCTCTGAGACAAATCTGGAACAGTTTGTATGGCGCCGTACGTACACACGCTCATTTACGCTTTGTACAGACTTCATTGTTTATGTAGTAGTAAACGACGCGACATTTGTATGGAGTGACCGGGGTGTGCTATGTACAATCCTTTATTTTCCACATTCTGCTACCTCCGGTAGTTTTCTGTGGTCGGCGGTTCAGAGACATTCCTCCTTTTTTCACGCAAGGATCGGCTCACTGATATTCAAACTTGCTAACTTTGGGAGCTGTGTTGGCAGTTTTGATATTCCCTAAAAAAAATTCAAAACTAAATTTAGGGTGTAAGCGGTTGATCCACATCTTTGAACCAAAGCCAACCTCACCTGCACCCACCCTGCTGACTGACAAACAAGGCTCCGGCAAAAAGAGAGGTAGATCATAGCTAATATTTTAAGCTGTCCGACAGGGGAAGTACCTCCAGCTCACAGAGTACCGCAGCCAAATAACGATTCCCTTGAGGGTTTTTGTGTTCCTGCGAGTGAGTATAGGCTGGCAACGGATCGGCGACCCCTTGGTATTGCTGATCTCCATGCGCGGTGGCGATTGCTTTCCATCAGGTTGCCTCTCATATAAAAAAATTGGTTGTATGTTATGTCGGTTTACGGACGATTTAAACATTGGAAAATAGCCTATTATAATAAATAAATAGGCTATTTTCCAAAGTTTAAAAATTGTATAAATTATTTAACAGTATCTCAAAATACACAAAACTATAAGGATCTGCAAACTTTCATTCTAATATCTTCAGTCAGACTTTTTTTAGCGTCGATCAAAGTTTGGCGGGAAAGTTCATTTTAAAAGTATGAAATTATAAAAAATAATAATTCCATTGGAGAAGCATTAAAAAATGCTATAACTTTTATTACGATACTAATTACATAAACGCAATATTTAACATAGCTGTCATACAAATTTCTGATCTGATGCATACAAAATACAAACCTGTGACGTCATAATTCGGTAGTCTTTTGTATGGAGCGTTTTGGGGCAGTCTAAAAATTGTGATTTTCAAATTACCATATCTCGAGAGATTTTTGTGCTATCGAAGTAATTCTTTCACCTATGGTTATATTATTGAGACGTCCCTACATATCAAACCGAAAAAAATGTTAGTCAAATAGCCTCAACCGATGGTGTAGAAGACAGTATGTGTCATCAGCCGCGCTCTCACTTGCTCGCTCGGCTCAGGTGGAACGTGACAACGAGTCATGCTTTTTCATGCGTGCAGCCGGCGTTCATCAATTTATAACACGTTAATACGTTAAAAAACCCTGATAGGAGCAATAAATGTTCTGTCGACTGTACTATTATCTAGTTTTTTGCTTGTTTGTCTATTATATAGGCACATTTGTTTATCAATTAAGAATCCATCTCCATACAAAAACACAAACGCAATGTATAAGCGTGAGAACAGTTGTTCATTAGTTAAATAGTAACATTGCCCAAGCGTCGCCTCCACGGCTGAGCCAACAAAAGAACTGAAATTATAAAAAAATACATTCGTCACAATTACGTAAACTAGACAGTTGCATGCAGGGAAATAATTCTCATTAGCTTGTAATAATAATAAAATGACACAAGGATTGTTGAGTAAAAACAGTTGTAAATTGTTAACATAGATAAATGCTACTCGAGTCAATTAATGACAGTCATAAACTGAGGTGCATTTCTCGTAATTAAAATTTAGTCAAAATTCAGTTTCGATCTCACGATCGATCCCTTCATGCTGTGATATTAGAATACCAAATTTTAATGTTACATATTTGGTATTCACCTATCACAGTATAAAGCTTAAAATTTTTTTAAAAGTATGATTATGAAATAATATGACTTTAAATTAAATAAACTATGAATGAGCCGTGTGGTTTCCGGCAGACTAGAATAGAATCACTCCGTCTCTTCCCGTGGATATCGTACAAGGCGACTAAGGGAAATACAATATAAAACATCGATCATGGCCTCCCCAATCCGTCTGGCCAGCGTGGGGAGTGTGGGCTAAATCCTCCTTCTGTCTGGACAGACGAGAGAGGGTCGTGCTCCTGTAGTGGAGACTAAAATGACCTGATGATGATGAATAATATGCCGATCGCAATATATATATATATTTATATGAGAGGTGGGCAAGCGAGTATGTGGGTCACCTGATGGAATGTAATCACCACCGCCCATAGAAATCTGCAACACCAACGGGTCGCCGATCTGTTGTCAGCCAATTTTGTCACCTGCACATGGTTCACCCTGCTCTTTGACTAACGAGGCTTTGGCAAAAGAGAGGTGGGGTAGGTACAGCGTATTGTAAGCTGCCCTACTGGGGAAGTACCTCCACCTAATCGATTTTTTAAGAAGAAACAGAAAATTGTTAAGAAATGATAGTACATATTAAATGAACGAAACGACGAGTACACAATTTTCTGTCAGTTCACAATTCAATCTCAATTCGGTTAACTTTAATTGTGCGATGGTAAAATGATTACGAGAATTGGTCTTCTGATCATTTTTGCCACACAAAAAAGAAGTGTATTTTTTCTAAAGTATAAAGTTCTGAAGCATTCTGGGTTTAATTAGGTATAACCGCACCCCGACCACTCCATACAAATGTCGCGTCAGTAACTACTACATAAACAATGACGTATGTGCAGTGCGTGAATGAACGCGTGTGCGTGCGGCGCCATACAAACTGTTCCAGATTCGTCTCAGAGGGGAGATCGACACGAGAGAGCGGCAGGGAGTGGCCATACTGTACGTAGTACTATTACTTATACTGTGGTATTACTGTGCTATTACGTTGATTTTAGCGATTGTTGACACTTGGTGGAACTTTGTTATATTTTGTTATTTATAAAACAACTTGTACGTACGGTTTTATTTTTAAGAAATTTCTCAGGGTCGAGACCTAGCTAGATCGAATTCTTGGCCCCGTAATCCCCTATAATAATTTATATTTCATCAAAATTTTTAGAGTTATCTCGTGGCATATATTTTTATAGGTATTTACATATATATATATGACGAGCTCGGTGGCGTAGCGGTCAATGACGCGGCTTCGACACCAACGCTCGTGGGTTCGATTCCCACAAAGGACAAACATTTGTGTGCATGAACATGTCTGTATGTCTTGGTCTGGGTGGTTTAAAAAAAAATGTATTTACGTATGTTTATCAGATGTCTAATACCCATAACATAAGCTTCGCTTACTTTGGGGCTAGATGGTGCTGTGTAATTTGTCTGACAATATTTATTTATTTATACAATAACTGCTCGTTTAATAGTATAGGATTACATTAGGTTTACGGTTTACATTACCTGTAAGATATTCGATGGTATTAATTACCTTAATAATGCCATAAAGACGAAAATGCCTAAAAGCGCAGAATTCAAAATTAGAGGGCGGAAAAGGGGATTTCTCCTCTCCCAAAATAGCTTTATAAAACGTAGGTAATTTTCAACTTTATTAATGTACATTTTAAATCTCGAAATTACAGGAAAGTCCATCGGATCGGAGCGTATCGGTAATACATAAATAGTTTTACCTATTGTAATTACTGGTTATAACAGCTCAACGAATATCTTACCAAAACGTGAGTCATGACCATTATAAACTTGCTTACGTTTTTCCACATATCAGCATGGAACTCGTTTCTAATCAACTGTAATAATGACCAGTGATAAAAGAATGCTGCTAATTTGTGAAGAATGGAACAATTAGTGTTTGCTTACTATAGAGAACTGTTATTTTAATCTGTGATAGACTTTAATGTTACATAGCCTAGCTAATTGCAGCTAATATGCGAATTTAGAAGTGTTGGCGTCATCGTAGGTGAATTCAAGGCTATGGGAATTACTATCGAGATTTGATAAAAGCCAAGTAAATTATTATATTTCGATGCTTCGTCTTCCAATTAACAATTTGTAATTAATTAGAGGGGATTGCAGCACATGAGGTGACTGGTAATTGATTATCGACAATAATGATTGTATTTTGTGATAACACATTTTTGAAATATATAAATATATAATAAGAGAGGTAGGGGGCGTTAAGAGAGTTAGGAGGCGTAATTGTAAGCTACCCGACTGGGGAATGTACCTCCACCTCACAGAATACCGCAGTTAAAAAACAATTCCCTTGAGGGTTGTGTTCTTGCAAGTGAGTGAGGTCACCAGATAGGAAAGAAATGTTGCGTCGCCAGCGGGGTTGGCGGCGCGCAAGCGAGATTTTATGTTGCGAGCGTTAATATGTCTACGGTAATCGTTTCACATCAGGCGGGCCGTATGCTTGGCTGCCACCCGACGAATATAAAAAAAAATATTTTAAATTTAAAGAGTTGCTTTGGAACAGTTGTTCTTAGGACTACAATCATATGTGTTTAAGGTGATTGATCATAGTAGCTTGCTCATATGTTATTTTTGGAAGAATCTTTCATTAAACATACATTTTTGGCTTATATGCAAATGACATTATTTTTTATGTAGATTATTTTTTATATGGGCGCAAACGAGCATGTGGGTCATCTGGTGGAAAGCAATTACCACCACCCACGGAGATCAGCAACGCCAAGAGGTTACCGATCCGTTGTCAGCCTTTTAAGGAAAATAAAGACTCTGTTCTTGAAGGCTTCCATGTCGTAATTGATCTGAAATACCGCTGAGGGAAGTTGATTCCACAGTTTCACCGTTCGTGGTAAAAAATGTCTTAGGAAACGTACTGTAGTAGATCGCCAATTATCAAGATGATATGTTGGATGTATGTTAGTGGTACACATATTTTTTTTATTTTTTTTTTAATATTGTCAGACAAATTACACAGCGCCATCTAGCCCCAAAAAGTAAGCGTATCTTGTTTTATGGGTACTAGACATAACTGATAAACATACGTAAATACATTTTTTTTGTAAATACTTACTTATGATACATAGAACAATATATAATAGAATATGCAAATAAAGTACATAATACGTTCGTATGGCGTATACGGCTTTGATTTCAAAACCAGCATGAATGATTCCTAGAGAAAAGGAAGAATATCATTAAAAGGTTCATGGGAACATTCCTAGACGTAGACATGGTAGAGGATATTCAATGAGTAATTGAAAATACTGAAGCTCGTTAGAGATGAAGTGTAAGTGGTCATTTTGGGAAAACTAAGTGGTTTTTATGGCAAAATAACCATAACGAGAGAGTACACCACCAGCTCCGGAATAATATCTAGGTTCTTTAACAATGCATATAGGTACTTGTCCATGTGTTTGAATATGGGATTTCCTCCAATCGAAAAAAATTGTAGAGCATCCTCCGTAAAACTGTTTAACGTGGGTTGGCGATACTAAATTTGCTGGCCGTTTGAAGGCCGTTGACTTTTGCTAACGGCTGTTGTCTTCATGGTTAGTCAGACTGTCATGACATTACATCCAATTCACGGAAATCTACAAAATTCACATAACGTCGGTCTGCGCTTATGATATTTCTTTTCTGTACAAAGCGGGAAAAATTAGACGCTTATGCGCGTGCTTATGTAAGAAGATTTATTCCTTGTTTATTTCAAAATTTTATCTCAGCTCGTAATATCTGACTAAATAAAAAATGCAATCTGCATAATAATGAGTTAAGTATAAAAATAAAAGCAATACGCCACATATCAGTCGTTCAAGGTCGCGATAATTTTATTTGCATATTATGTATTTTATTGGCCGTGTGGTTTCCGGCAGACTAGAATAGATTCACTCCGTCTCTTCCCGTGGATGTCGTACAGGCGACTAAGGAAAATACATTATAAAATATCGATCAGGCATCCCCAACCCGTCTGGCCAGCGTGGGGAGTGTAGGCCAAATCCTCCTTCTGTCTAGGACGGACGAGAGAGGGTCGTGCTCCTGTAGTGGGGACTAAAATGACCTGATAATGATGATATTATGTATTTTGTTTGCATCATCGTAGAACATGACATCGGGGCCTTCTAGAACAGAGTTTATATTTCCCGAGACAGGTTACAATACACTATATATATCCACATATATATAACAGTTGTATATAGAAAATCAACATAAATCTCTTATATTAATAGATATACTGGTGTTTGCGCGAATACATTAAAGTGACTCTTGCATTGAGAGGTAAGAACCTGGCGACCTGTAATACAGGCTTCTCAAAGCCTACATCAGGCACCAGCTTCTCACACAATATTAATTTGTTAAATGGCTATCTATTTTGTAATACGAAGACTGTGTGAGATGAGAACAAATAAATATTTATTATTTATTAATTTATTTATCACCTAGCGGTATGAAATAAACTTTACGACCCATACCTACCAAATATACATAAAAAAATCATTACAATCGATCGAGCCGTTTCAGCGGAGTGCGATCACAAACACTGTGACGAGATTTTTATTTATATAGAAGATATATCTATGGCTATATATATATTTGCCGTGTAGTTTCCGGCAGACTAGAATAGAATCACTCCGTCTCTTCCCGTGGATGTCGTACAAGGCGACTAAGGGACATACATTATAAAACATCGATCAGGCCTCCCCAAGCCGTCTGGCCAGCGTGGGGAGTGTAGGCCAAATCCTCCTGTCTGGAACGGACGAGAGAGGGTCGTGCTCCTGTAGTGGGGACTATAATGACCTGATGATGATGATGATTATACCTATAAAAATTAGGAATCAATCAGATTATTTATAACATTACATAATTTACGTCATTTATTTATAACAATGAGAAAACTCAAGGAAGAGAACGGAATATCAGTCATCGTAGTATTTGTTTGGTAACGTAAAACACGATTCACGACTTAGACGTTTCCACCAAAATTATTCACGATTTTGTTCGTTAAATAAACAAGTAGATACCTACATAATATATCTGTCTATACAGTTGTTACGTATAATGATCATTTGTAACTAGAGATGGGCAAAATGCCTTTACGTTAAGTGCCCAAAAAGCACTTATAAAATCCCTATTTATGCCCAAAACTAGGCATTTAAAGGTACTTACTGGGCACTTATTGTAAATGCTTGGAATTTTGCCCATGTAACACAATTAGGAAATTTAATATAATAAAATAATTAATGTTTTAAAGCAAATCAAAGCTTTTAACGTATCTTCAGTCACCACAGTTACAACTCGGTCAAACTAACATGACTGCTGGTTGGATACTCGTCGAATCCTATAGAGGTCCGACGAGTACCGAACCAGCAGTCATGTTGTATATATTTTTTTGTCGAGTAGTTATGTAAGGACGTCACAATAATAAAAAAACTAAAAAAATACTTACTGTGATTCGCTTATCAAAACCTTTCATTTGATACCAATATCATAGTTTTTTTTTATACTACGTCGGGTGGCAGACAAGGATACGGCCCGCCTGATGTGAAGCGATTACCGTAGCCATATTAACGCTCGCAACATAAAATATCGCTCGCGCGCCGTCACCCCCGCTGCCACCGCAGCATCACCTTCCTTTCTGGTGACCTCACTCACTCGCAGGAACACAACAAGGGAACCGTTATTTGGCTGCGGTATTCTGTCACGTGGAGGTACATTCACCAGTCGGGTAGCTTACAATTACGCTCCCTACCTCTCTTTTCGCCAGAGCTTCATTTGTCAGTCCGCAGGGTGCACCGTGTGCAGGTGAAGTTGGCTTTGGTTCAAAGATGTTAATAAACCACTTACACCCCAAAAATTTAGTTTAAGTAGGAATTATTAATCGGGTGCACCGTGTGCAGGTGAAGTTGGCTTTAGTTCAAAGATGTTAATGAACCACTTACACCCCAAAAATTTAGTTTAAGTAGGAATTATTAATCGTCGTTTAGTGGCGACATATTGAATTAAAAATGGCGGCATTTAGGTAATGATGCGGTTGACACAGGAACTAAACGAGTGTGCCAAATTTCAGCTCGATCGGACATTGGGAACCGGGTCAAATATAACTTGCAAGATATAATTACAGACACTGCGGTGACACTAAATTAAAGGATGTAATAATAATTATTGGGTTCATTAAATATGTCGACTTTGTATTTCGGAATACATAAGGTATAAATGCAGAATAATAATTATAAACCATTCACTTGTCAACACTATACAGGCGTAGGAAGCCCGCACGCGACGTAATCGGTTGATATCTACGCTGACATAACAGTGCGTCATGCGTCAGCGCATGGTCGCTGATAAAAATGACAATAAATTAAATTTTAATGCTTTGGCATTAAGGTATATATGCCACATCATGTTTGAGTTATTTTACTATGAACAATTGAGAGCGCATATATGACGTATTTTCAATGAAACTCGGCTCACGCAAATACTTCATAAAGAATAGTGATAGGTTGACTATGCTGCAAGTGACTCGAAACGTGTGAACGAAAGACATCAACCCGTTGATGTCTTTCGTTCACAGGTTTCGAATCAGTTAGTATCACTAAAATGCTTACTGAAATTTCACGTACATTTTACACGTATTTCTGAAATACTAGTTTATGCACCCGCTACTTCGTCCGTACATATCCCGGTATCGCGTGAGAACTTTCAAAAATTTCAATTTACTGGGGTTGTAATTTCAAACCTCTGCATTGGTTTGTACGGTGCGATGATAGTAAGGAGTAACAATTGCTTTTTAGGAAGGAAGAATATAATCTTCTGCTTTCTTCTTCTTTATATAAATACAGAAGAAGAAAGAAGAATATTCTATACTTTGCACGACTAAACTTTTTTTTTGAGAACAGCAACAAATACGAGTATTAGGCGAGAGGTTTTATTTCCTGCAAATACTTCCAAAAGTGTTAGCAGCACTATACACAACTACTTTAAAGGGCCTATTACATTAGGTTTTCAGAAAGTGTCACCAAATTAGGTGTCGTCTATTATATATTAGTGAGGTGTAAGTGAGACGACACCATGGTAGACCCTGTGAATCCATCATAATGTAAATAAAAACCTATGATTGTAATTGATGCATATGTACGATATGCAAGTGGTATGTTCCTATCTTTAGTTTAGCCTAAGCTAACCTCACCTGTACATGGTGCATCCTTTCGACTAGCAAACAAGTCTCTGGCTAGCGAGGTATGGGACGTCGAGCCCGATTATCGAAGTGTCTCTACCTCAAAGAAATCGTACACTTAACAGTACGTTTTAGGATGATTGTGTCATTGCAGGTATAATGATGATGATTAAGTAAATACACCATGCAGGCTTATGCTTGTCTGACCAGGAAGCCTACCGTCGAAGTTGAAGCCAATTACCATGGGATTTTTTGATTCCAAAATTTTTTCTTATGTTAAAGTTATTGACAAACATCTCCGGCTTAGTCACTAGAGCTCTAAGGTTTCTTCCAGCTGTGCTAAATATTGTTACCAACAATCTAAGCAGTAGTGTTATTTTCGCATTAAAAAAATCCAATGGTAATCGGCTTCAGCTTCGGCGGTAGCCCCTGATGTATTTATATACATCAAGGGCCCTACCGCCGAAGCTAACGAAGATACTACCGCCGAAGATATTTTTATAAATATCCATGCCCGTAAATATCAAGTGCCGACAGTATACTACCATCAATCACATCCACGGCCGGCCACTTTCACTAGTGCGGTGTCCCATGTTTGTCTACGATCACATCTAACCAGCACAAGGCCGATCAACAATGGTACTCGTTTGGTTTACATCGAACTTAATGGCCATTTGAAGATTGCTTAGACCTTGATTGAACGAGTTAAGCCACGCAAAAACTATGATGAGCTGTGTTTACTAACTTTTAAAGGTCACTTCGTGTAAACTTTTTGATAGGTACCATGACGTATGGCTACGAAAGCCGATTGATGCTTTTTATTCAATTATTTTATGGTATTTTATTAGATTTATATTAATTATCATTCTGACAGGGGAGATCCCTGTAATTCAAGGTCCTCACGTGTTTTAAATATTTTTATTATATAATTTTTTTGGGCAACTTACAGCTAACATTCATGTTTATAGGTAGTTAAGTAGTATCTTATGGCTACTTATAAGGTTTCCACTGTTACCAAGAGAGATGAGAGACTATTTTCTTTTTTTTTGTCATAAAAAAGAAAAAAAAAACCTTTATTTGCACATTACAATGCACTATAGAAACAAGTCTAATACACACAAATATATTTCTAGAAATAATAAATAACTATTCTTTGACGAATTACACACAGCCATCTAGTATCAAACTAAGCAAAGCTTTTCTATGGGTACAAGATAACTGATAATACATACATATAATATATAGAAAACACCCAGACCAAGACAAACACACATGTTCCTGCATACAAATATTTGTCTTGTGCAGGAATCGAACCCGCGACCCCGGAGTCAAAGTGGCCATTCCTAAACATTCGACCTCCGAGCTCGTCAGCAATAAATTTCATTGAACCTGTAAAGAGATTATTTCAACTTTTTTTTTCTGTCTATCTTAAATAGGTTTTTCAAATACACAACACCCCTTTCCTCCGTGGATTAACTTGTTAATTCCTGCCGTAGCGTTTCGTTTTAAAATAGTGACACGAAGCCGTGAATAATGACTTATTATTCAGTTTCCTTTGAATAGGCCTTGTGTGCTCGTGAACATAGATCGTGATTCAGTAATGTGTTCTGCGTGTGTAAAGTACCTTCTAACATACGGTGTGGAATCAAACCTCGTTTAATTAAATATATATACTATTTATTTACGATGCCTAGGAGATGTTGTGCAGACCCCTACTCGGAATAAGCTGGCCTAATTATAGAATTGACGTATCCATTTGCGTATCTTAGTTCTTGATTTAAAACAAAGACTTTCATGTAATTATTTTAACCCTTAATTAGGCGCGTGTGGTGTCATACACCCCATCTTTCCAAGCTCTAAACTTTTAAAAATTTGAATTTAACGCGCTGATATTCTAGGTAGCCTCGTAAATACGTGTGACGCTGTCAATTCCATTTCGAACGGTGTTTGTATAATTATATTAAAAAGAAGTTAATTACAGTTGATTAATACGTAATTTAAACGTTCTAATTAATAAAAGCCTGATTCTCTATTTATTTCGTGTTTTATTTTAATTATTTAATTAGGGGTGCTAAACACTCTGTACGACCATTTATGCAAGTTTTTAGGCGCACCCAATTAAGGGTTAAGATGCTCAAATTCTTTAGAGACGTTAGTCTTAAACATGACTCTACATACGTAGCGGCTGGCGTTCCAGGGACTGGTGAAGAATATGACTTATGAGAGTCCACGGTTGATTTGCAACCAGATGGATGGACTTGATAAAATCTGTTACAAGGACTATAGTGACTAAATGCGCTCGCCATACAGTCAAAAGGGATCGGTGAAGTAGGACCACGAAAGCAGTAACTACAATGGAGACTGGACTGATCTTTATTGACCAAGACCACTCTGAAAAGAGTGACGAACAAGAAGAAGTAGAATTTGTACTTGTTAAGATACTTTGTTATTTTAGATACTATATATAGATAGATAGATTATTATAGATAGATTCGCAATGTCGTGCCGACCGGTTTCGCCGCTAAGGCATTATCAAGGTAAACAGATGGTGTTTGTGTTTCTACAAATAATTTTTATACCGTGCAAGCAATGACCAAAGGTCATCGGTAACAATAAACATAATTACGTGGAACAGTACACGTGATTTATTATAACATTATGAAAAGATAAGTAGTTAGATTAGATTTTAACACCGTAGCTGATCTATATTGCGAACGTCCTGTTCGTTTTTGCAAGTAACCAAAACAAAAAAATACCCGTTATTCAGTGCCACCTGTCGTTAAAGCAGATGTTAACGGATTTCCTTAAAGGTCATTGTCGGTGATCAAAATATCCGGCATTTAACACTTGACCGGATACGCAATTTGCACGGATTCACATCACTAAAGAGTCCCGAAGAATCTCTTTGACTCTGTCAAGTTATGTTATTCAAAGAAGATGAACGGATATCGAACAATGACGGCATGTTACGCGTGAATGGGCACACGGGAGCCGGATACCTGTATTTACGCAATGTCATATAGTCACACCTTTTGTGAAATTCCTTAGTCATTGGCACGTGAATTCTTTAATGGATCCTCCACACGACCTGAAGGCCAATTCTTGTAGTTGTTTTACGATCGCAATATGACCGAATCGAGATTGAATTAAGAATAGTCTAAAAATTACATACTTGATTTCATTAATTAATTATTATCAATTCTTATTCCTAGCAAAATAACATTCTTACTTAGTTTGTTTAATTTTCGGACACATTTCGATATCATCATCATCATCAGGTCCATTTTAGTCTCCAATAGGAGCACGACCCTCTCTCGTCCGTCCTAGACGGAAGGAGGATTTAGCCTACACTCCCCACGCTGGCCAAACGGGTTGGGGAGGCCTGATCGATGTTTTATAATGTATTTCCCTTAATCGCCCTGTCGATATCCACGGGAAGAAACGGAGTGATTCTATTGTAGTCTGCCGGGAACAAGGCAATTCGACATAATCCTACTTAAATTAAACTTTAAAATTTAATATTGTGATACGAGAATACGAAATGTGACATTTGTGAGTTCGAGACTGGATCGTTGGACATTTTAATTACGAGAATCAGTTTCATTACGCATTCCTAATTGGGCATAACAAACTGGATAATAATGAAAATATTACTACTGTGACCCATAGAACATAAGAAGTTTGGTCATATAATAACTTTGTTCATAATTAAAAAGTTATATCAAAATATTCAACCCGAAACAGCCAAGCATGTTACAATGATATTTTTCTCATAATATAGAATTACCAAGCGTCCAGACGATTTTGCAATTCATATTTAAATCGATGTGTTAGGTAACAATTCAATGTTTAGGTCCCCAACAGTGCTAGATATTTAAAATCCGTGGTGCACGGTAGTTGAGCTTCACTTGACTAGCCATCTCTTTCAGTTTTTAATATCTTATTTGCCATATAGCTCTCTCATATTGATAAGAGGGGAAGTCAAATTCCAAAAGCTTCCTACTCCTACTAATTTCTTTCCTGACAGCTCTGACAGCCCCTTCCCTTGACAGCCCTGCTGATTTAAGCGGTATCCCTAGCTTACCGTGGAATAAATTTTGGATATATGTACTCGCAGTGAGCCGTAAATTGTTGAGTAGTAGATTTTTGGGATATCGATCCTTCTGGAAAAAGAGATCGCGAGGTCGAAGTTCGCGCTGATCGACTACTTTACCAACTAATACCATGTTATCTGAAGTTTCTCTCGTAATAGTTCGTTGAACTTCTGAGAGAATATTCGTGATCACAACAATGGAGTTGGGTTTGAAATAGAAAAACAATGCAATTGTGCCTATTGTGTCAAACGCGTCGTAAGTGCACCTACAACATCATAATTCATACTCCTTATTATATTATAAATGGTTTACTTGGATTTAAACAACGACTTTAATTTTAAAAAGCCCGCAAAGCCCGCTTGATATGAAGCGGTTAGCGCAGCCATATTAACGCTCGTAACAGGACATATCGCACCGCCACCCTCGCTGCCAACGCAGCAATTCCTTCCTTTCTGGTAACCCCCTTCACTCGTAGGAATACAACAATCCTCAAGGGAATTACAAGTTACTGCGGCATTCTGTGAGGTGGAGGACAACCTAAAATTACTCAGAATTAGGGCTACTGAATTTTAGTACAGTCAGTAAAGATAAATAAAAAGGATATTTTGTTTTTTTATGGAGAGGGGGGGGGGGGGGGAAGCAAACGCGTGCAAGTGAGTCACTTGGTGGTGGTGGGAAGCAATCACCACTGCCCATGGACAGCATCAAAGGGTCGCCGATCTGTTGTGTTCAATTCGGAATGAGAAGCTAACTTTGCAATACACCATATACTTCCCCACTGTGGCTGAGGTCCGCGTGGTCTCAGAGCTGTAATTAAAAAATGGTTAATCGTATAAAAACTGTTTAAACAAATTTTGTACAGAATTTCATGCTCAGTAACTTTTATCGTTCAAGCAAATATAATTTTATGTATCATCATCATCATCTAAGCCTTTCTTCTACCGTGTTGGTATAGGCCTCCTTCAGTCTTCTCCACTCTGATCTATTTTGGGCCACATTTATCCAGTTCGTGCCCACTAACTTCACGATGTCGTCCTTCCATCGCATTTGTGGTCGCCCGACAGGTCTTTTTCTGTCCCAGGATCTCCATTCCAGAACCGTTCTGCACCACGAGTCCGACTTTCTGGCTATATGTCCAGCCCATTGCCATTTGAGCTTTGCTACGCGGCGTGCGATATCATAGACCAGACTTCTTTTCCGGAGCCACTTGTTGGTTTTCTTATCCCGGAGTGTCACTCCTACCAGTTTTCTTTCCATCGCTCTCTGTGCAACCCCTAGTTTGTGGACAATGGCCTTGGTTGTCACCCATGTCTCAGCACCATACGTAAGAACTGGTAGGACGCATTGGTTAAAAATCCGCGCTTTCTGCTTTTTTGTGATCTTCATGTTAAAAGCAAAACCAAGTTTGGCAAATGCGGCCCAGCCTAAACGGATTCTCCTGTCTATTTCGTTATCCTGGTTCTCTTTACCCATCTTCAACTCTTGGCCCAGATAGACATATTTACTGACGGTCTCTAATGGCGTACCACCTACCGTTATAATATAGTTGTTGTCGGTTTCGGTACTCATTATTTTGGTCTTATCCAAGTTCAGCTCTAAACGAACTCTCCGCGAGGAGTTATAGAGATCTTGCACCATACCTTGTAGTTCTTGTGGGTCGTTGGCAAAGAGAACTATGTCATCCGCAAATCGAAGATTACTCAATCTAGCGCCGGAAATATTGAGTCCTTTATTCTCCCAGTCAAGGCCTTTAAAGACGTCTTCGAGAATTTTATGTATAGTTTGCGAGATATTTGCGAAAAACTGATTTATGTGACATTAATATCTTAAGCGGACATATAAGAATTTTTGAAACGTCATTTTGAATCAAATCAAAACAAAGGTTTACGAATTTTCACATTTTTTATCTATTTCTCATTCCGCAGTATAATCCCTATGAAATGTATTAATCTAAATTCTATGGATATATATATAAACATACACCACTTAACACAACAAAAGCAAAGCAAAAAGTAAGCTTTCCTTACTTTTTGCTTGATGAATGGAAGAAAATGTCATGTTATGTTATTAACATTTGTATACATTATTCTTCAAAAACCTGAATAATGTTGTAAGTACTCCTGCGGTTGTTTATTGCCGTTAGCAATACAAAAAGCAGAATTCATTTAATTTCCGGCAGCATTCGTCAAGAGTCCGTGACACTTTTACATTGATTCTCGGGAAAAAATATTAACGAGTCAGTGTTTCTAAAAGAATAAAGTGTTGGAATGTGAGTCTACATGTCTGTCCTCGAGAAAGAAGGTTCTCAAATGACAACCCTGTACTGACTGGAAGAGAGTGAGAAAAAAAGTTACATGAGTCACGTAGTCATTCGCAGCTTATTGAATGAATTAAAAGTTATATTACGGGACACGTTCGAGAGTTCAGGTAACATTTTCAGTTGCGGAAGAAGCGGGAAGTGTCGATGAAAAATAGGAAATAAGGTATCTTTTTATACTACGTCGGGTGGCAGACAAGCATATAACCTGATGTGAAGCAGTTACCGTAGCCATGAAAATACGAATAATGAACAACATGAAATATTGCAACTATCGCTCGAGCGCCGCTACACCCGCTGTCAAAGCAACAACTCCTGGTAACCTCACTCACTCGCGGAACAGAACAACCCTTAAGGGAATGGCTGCAGGCTTCTGTGAGGCCGAGGTACGCAGTCCAGCAGCTTACAATTACGCTCAGTCTTATCTTTCTTTCGCTAGAGCGTCCTTAGTCAATCAGCAGGGTGCACCGTCTGCCGGTTTTGTACCAAAGATAGTGGTGAGACACTTACATCCCAAATATTTTGGAAACTCAATTAATTATTTTATGGAATAATTAAAATTAAGTATAGTTTGAGAACGAGCGTCTGAAACTCTCCACGATGGTCATAAAAAAGCGAGTGGTGTAATTCTGTGAAGCATCCGAAACTCGGCATTAATTCAGTGATTAGCGACACGGGCGCACGCCGCGGACCGGTCTGGCCGGCTCGGACTTCGCGTCCTTTGCCTAACCTACCTACAGCCTCCAGCGTGTGTACTGTACACACGCTGGAGGGCGACATGCGGTCGTATGTAACAACAAATTACACAGGCTAACTTATGTAAGTTAGCCTGTGTAATTTATATATACAACATAGGTTGACCACCTCTGCCTAGTCAGCGATGGCAGATGGGGGAGGAAAGTCAGAAAAGAAAGGGCGTGGGGCGTCTCTTCTCTAGAGGGATTCAACTGGTTGTTCATGCACGTCTTGGGAGACATCGCAGATTTGTACCTCGCAATAAGCATCACTAGAGTATTGAACATTGATGCAGCTGTCTGAAGGTGGAAGCACATTGCACCTGAACGGAAAAGATTATTATTTATGACTAAATGTTATGATCATGACGCGTATAGCGCCCCCTCTCTAGATGGATCGACGACTTCAAAAAAGTAGTTGGTAGCGGTTGCATGCGGAAAGCGCAGGATCGCATATGGTGGAAAGCATTGGGAAGGGCCTATATCCAACAGTGGGTAGGTACAGGCAGGAGAATGATAGTTATGATGACAGGCTAACTACACTACATCCAATTTTAGTGGCGTATAAGCGTAGGGAGATAGTTCAGCGTCAGGTCGCACCGATCGTCAGGGAATTCATCCTCACACATTTGAACCGAAGTGGACAGAGACGTACTGAGAGGTTCCAAAAAAGTTTTCTCCCACGTACATTGAAGCAGTGGAATGAACTGCTTTTTGAGGTTTTTCCAGCCCCCGGGAAAACCAAAAAAGTAGGAAATAATGTATACAGGGTCGGCAACGCGCTGTGATATCCCTTGTTACAAGTGTCCATAGGCTGTGATAAATGCTTTTCCATCAGGAGGGTCATATGCTTGTTTACACCCTTAGTAGTACAAAAAATCCATAGGGATCTTTCTCTTAACCTCGTTGTCATTTTATACACTATTTTGAAGGCCTCCCTAGAAAGCAGTTTATGAGTGTATTTATTATTTGCCGTTATTTTTAAAACATAGAGCTAACTACATAGATAGATAGATGCAAAATGTATGAAATGCGCATTGCACCGCGTCTCCATAAATATACCTTTTAGTCCCTACAGTGAAGTGAGAAGGACTTAGATGCACAAATAGTTTTATCCAGCTTATACTCAGCAGAAACTTAAACGTTATAGAGATGAGAAATACAAATTACCTATGTTAAGTATTACTTGTTAGCCGTACGCAGAAAATACGTTTAGTTTTACAGACGCCTGGATGCCATGGCAAATATGAGATTGGCAAATATGTCATTAGACAATGACCCCCATAGATATAGTCTTCGGTTGGTTGCAACCACTGATAATTAAGATCTTTTGATTCCTTTATTTTCTTTGAATAAACATAAAAAACATATAATGTCATTTTAAGATTTTTTAAATGTGTGAATGTAAAGAAACTGCACATCAACAACAAACGTTATGCGGGTACTTGAGGTGAGTGAGGTTATAAATATTTCACATTGCAAAATGTACCCATTACGGCAGCAACAACTGCTATATTAGAATATTTTGAAACTAAAATATTAGGTAAGAATATGATATATTTAGTGTAGGGCTCCGTTGTCGTTAATACAAGAAGTTTTCGTCCGTGGAAGCAGGTTTTCTATAACTGTTCCGAGTACAGAATAAGCCTAACTTGGTTGGTTATACTTGATCGCGGAAAAGCACATGTACAGTCGGATGGGTAGGACGTGATCTTTAGGTACACTATTTATATTCCTAAAATGACGGGGGCTCACCACACATTCCCACCACTGTGTCACCTGTGTAGCCAGGATTAACAGCGGCGACCACCATTGCATGTAAACAGTGAAGTCCAATGCAGTCTAGGGAGTAAAATTACGGCTCCCTTGGAACTCACGACGAATTTAATCAGAAGAAATTAGTAGGAGTAAGAAACTTTTGGAATTTGAATTCCCCTCTTAGCAATGCGAGAGACAGCAATATGGCAAATAAAAAAAGGCATTATAAGAGATGCTAGACAAGTGAAGTTAAACTACTTATATTCCTAAAATGTCAACTTACCCGTGGAAATCGATCTTTTTCTGCCGTTTTATAAATTGACCTATGAAACAAGAGAATACAAGAAACAAAAACTTAACCGTCATTTATTTCGGCGCATCACGTCGGTTCGAAATATGGCGCGGCTATTATTTAAATTACCAATACTTTCTCACGTCCGAAAATGGTCGTATTGTATACGTGCATGGCACTCTTTATTGCAACCATTTTATATTTATCGTCCAAATAACTGGCAACAGGTGTTTGAGTACCTTAACAACTTAGAAATTGAGTCTAGAATTCCATGATAATATTTTTACAACAATGACAAAATACTTCGCCTTCGCTGTGAAGTTTCGATGACAGTTATATTGATTTAGTGAGATCAAGAAATATCGATTGATCTAAATTTTAAGAACATGACAAACAATTTTGATCTTTAATGTGTAATCGATTAGATACTTAGACGAATGGAATGTATCGAATGATTGTGCATCCGCAAAGAAGCAGAGACTTGCCTACTGACCTTGTGCTAGTTGTAGAAAGTCATGGTAACCTATGTTTTATTGAGATGGGTGTGCATCCGTTCTAGAAATACTTGAACGATTTCATTTGTAATTATGTGTTTGTAATGTATAATGTAAAAATCTATCGTCTTGCAACCTAGATTGATTGGGCGGCTATGAAAGAACATCTCTAATAGTATCTCTAATAGTATGATAAAGCTGAAGAGTTTTTTTGTTTGGTTGAACGTGCCTTTCGCAGAAACTACAGGTTCGCATTGACTTCAAATGGTATACTTTTGTTTGAAATATAAAACAATAATATTATAATCATAAATTTCGCATTTATGACAATATTTCTAATAATATTTTTTTTGTGCCTCATACGGTAACATACCGGTTGCCTTGCCTTTATACTTTTAAAATCGGTCGTTAATTTTCAAAAAAGAAATTCGTTTTAATTTTCCGTGTTCGACAGTAGGCAAATCTACACAAAGCACTCTCATTTATGACCCCTTCTCTGCCTGCTTCCCCTTCTCTGCTTGCTCTACATTTGACCATTATGGCGTTCTTACGTATGTCAAAACTCAAAACACTGGTGCCCGGACAGACTTCGTTCTGTCAAAGATTAAGTTTCTTTTTTACTGTTGTCCACTTAACTTTTAAATTTAAAATTCCCATGTATCTTAAGGAAAATAAGAAAAAATTTGCCGAATTGGTTCTCTAGTTTTGCGCTTAGCAACATTCATTTTTATTTACATAGATTAGTAGAATCTGTTTAAGTAATCAATCATAGCAGTAACGAAGATGCACTATACAATACAGTCAATAACATTATGAAACCCTTTATTTATAGATTATTATCGCGAATGAGTCAATAACCATATGTGTTGCATCGACTCACGATTACTCGAACCGGTACACAGACTATTAAACTGAGCCTATGTAGGGCATACGCATCCGATATTTAAAGTCCAATCAGATCGCCACTCACACGTCAGCCTGATCTTCGTGTAGACGGTTATTTAAATTATGTAACAGCTTGATAATACAATTGCAAAACTTATTTTGATTTGACCATTAGGCCCTGACTCTACTAAAGTGGAGACGAGCGAAGAGGATGTGTATTTATATAAGTGACACCGCAGGCACTAGTAATATTTTTCGATAACAAAATCGGGGATACAGTTTGATCTCGCGGCTACAAATCTATCATCTCCATCCTAAATTCAATCACGCCACTGGATAGATGAAAGAAGGAGCAAAGAAGTTATTACGTTAAGTAAGGACTATGGAATATCGCGTGCGGAGGAGGAGGAAGCGCTGCTATTTTGAGATATTTTTTGTGCTTCTAATTCCAATTCGAATTTAATATTCATAGTTAGGAAAACAGGACAACGTTTGTCCAGTCATCTAGTACGTTATAATTGTTTTTTTTTTATATACTACGTTCGTTTTATATATTTATATATATATATGCTGCCAACGCAGCATCTCCTTCCTTTCTGGTGACTTCACTCACTTGCTGGAACACAACAACCCTCAAGGGAATTGTTATTTGGCTGCGGTATTCTGTGATGTGGAGGTACATTCCCCAGTCGGGTAGCTTACAATTACGCTCCCTACCTCTCTTTTCGCCAGAGCTTCGTTTGTTAGTCAGCAGGCTGCACCGCGCGCAGGTGCAGTTGGCTTTGGTTCAAAGATGTTGATGAACCACTTTACGTTACAATTATAGTTATACACGATTGCCGAGTATACGGGAAAATAATTTAGGTGAACAATTCGAATCAAGTGTGAATGCATCCAAAATGCTTCAAGACAAAGTCGCTGCGACATGGTTGCGGTTGAACATTTATGAGTATTGGAACAATGGTCTCACCGATGTTTTTCTTAGCGACTGGCCGTGTGGTTTCCGGCAGTCTAGAATAGAATCACTACGTCTCTTCCCGTGGATGTCGTACAAGGCGACTAAGGGAAATACATTATAAAACATCGATTAGACCTCCCCAACCCGTCTGGCCAGCGTGGGGAGTGTAGGCCAAATCCTCCTACTGTCAGGGACGGACGAGAGAGGGTCGTGCTCCTGTAGTGGAGACTAAAGTGGCCTGATGATGATGAGGTCGACAGGTCTGGCAAGTCTATTTTTGATACCTATTAAAATCATGTCTAATTTGTATATTTTTTGTCTTTCCAGGTAAATTAACCGCCGAAGATGAAGAATCATCGGCAGCGACTACCATCGTTGAATCGACGTCAATACCACAAACAGTCCCGACATCAACAACAACGTCAGCAAACACAACAGTACCTACACCATCAACGTCAGAAATTAAAGTAGAGAACAGAACAGAAGCGGGACAGACTACATTAGCGACAGACGTAATAGATCAAGTAAAACCCAAGCCAAGACTGCTTAATTTAAACGTAGAAGATTTGCAAAGTTTCGCAAACGCATTACACAATCAAACGGGGCAGAAAGATGATAGAAAGAAATTACCAGATCTCAGTGATGTAAATTTAGATGGTGATGAAGAAGATGAGCCACCAAGACTGGGGGAAAATGATGCGAAACATAAAAATTTACCTGATAAGTTCTTCTCAAATCTTCAGGCTCCTTTCCATCCGTTACTATCAGAAGTACGAGGATCTGGAGAATTGGATACATGTAAAGAAAATGAAGTAACATACAAGGTAAAAAACTGTTGTAATTTTTGTGGTATTAATAGATATTTTGTGGTTGAATCTAAGAAAAATACGTCTTTAGTTGAAGATAGTGTATTTGAAAGTACAGTGTGTCAAATTTAAAAAATGGTAAAAAACATATAAATAGAATACAGGTGTTTTGTGATTAGCCAGTTCCAACAAAAACTATATTAGTAAACACTAAAATGATAAAAAAATCAATAGTGTTAACCAACAACCTCCTCCCCCCCAATCCAAACAGTTTGATAAACAAGGATTATATATACTTGTAGGTGAAAAAATATTGTTATGTGTACGATTCAATATCTTCCGCAGAGACCAATTATTAATAAATTTATATAATAATATTTTACAGCGCCATCTAGTTCCAAATTGTATTATGGGTGCAAACATATATCTATACCCATAAAACAAAGCTTGTATTATGGGTGCTAGACAACTGATAAATGTACTAAAATACATTTTAATTTGTAAATACATGCATGTAATACATATATACAACCAGACCATCACACAGACATATTCATGCACACAAATATATGTCTTGTGTGGGGATCGAACCCGCGACCTCGGAGTCAAAGTAGCCATTGTTAGCCATTCGACCACCGGGCTCGTCAAATTAAGTAAATTAACGTAAGTCTGCAGTAAGTAATAGTAGTGACTGTTTGGTGTAGTATTGAGTAGAGATAACATTGATTTTAGTGAAACCTTATATTTATAAAACAACTTCCGGTATCAATATTTAAGGAAACTCTATTTCCTTCCTACGCAAATCACAGCCATATTGAGACGTTTGCCTTATAATATTTTTGGAATATATAATTTTACAATGCTGTTTGACTTGAAATTGAAATGGGTATTTATTTCCAATCAGCTGTTATAATTCATCAACAAAGTAAATATGTATTGCACGCTATTTAAAATTATTTGTATGTCATGCTCGTATAGGAAGTCATCAAATATTTTATTACTTCCGTACTCAGTGGGAATCTTGGTTGGAATGGACATACCTAAATCTTTTCCTGCGTAGTGGACCCCTTTGGTATATAGCCTAGATAAATATTACTATTATATTATGGGGTGCAAATGGCTCACCACGATATTTAGAGTCAAAGTCATCCTCAGCTGCATGTGGTGCATCCTGCCGACTAGCAAAAAAGGCTCTGGCAAAAGAGAGGTAGGGTACAGCCTTTTTGTTAGCTGCTTGACTGGAGAAGCAACTTCCTTTCACCTTCAACTCACCTGAGGGTTGTTGTGTCCCTGTGAGTGAGTGAGGTCATTAGAAAGGAAAGGAAGGAGTTGCTGAGTTGGCAGCAGGGTTGGCAGCGTCTCATGTCATGTCTGCTACCCAACGTAGTATTAGAAAAATAGGCAAATAAGATATAGACCTACGATTTTTCGATACGCTGATGGCACTAATTATCCCTTGACAAGAAAATCAGACTGCCAAATTACAAATTGATATTCGAAATTTCGGAATACACGTTGGAACCTAAACGGATGCGTAATGGACGGTTTAAGAGAGGTTTTTTATTTCAAGCTGTTAGGTCTGTCACTCTATGCCATGGTGTTCCCAGGAGACAAGGAATTTTTCAAGAAAGGCATTAAGGGGTGTCTACAGGGTCGGCAACGCGTGAGTGATGCCTCTGGTGTCATAGACTGCAATGACTACTTTCCATTAGGCGAGTCGTACGCTTATTTGCCTGGTATAAAAATCAATCTAAGTATTTAATATAAAAATACCTTTATTTATTTGATCCAGGTGGGCGAACGAATAGACCGAGGATGCGAGGAAACCTGCGAATGCTCGACTGGCGGCGTGTTCGAATGTTTCCCTCGCTGCAAACACCCATACATCCGACGTGGTAGAAGACTGAATGATCCGCTGTGCTTCGAGTCGCCTGTCGACGAATGCTGCTCTATCATAGCGTGTGCTACTGGAAATGGTACGAAATTATTTTAAGTCTCTGTAGGAACTAGATATATTTTTCTAATAAATAGAGATGTGACGAATATTGAGCTAGTCTTACCCAATAGTTACGACTTAGTTACGCGTCGACTCTCAATCAGTTTCAGTCACTTAACTGTCGCATTGAGCCGTTCGTCTGGAGATATGCTGTACGTAAAATTGAGAATTGATTGTAAGGAGAGACAATTTCACTTTTTACATGCACTAAATGGAATTAACTTAAACTTATGAAATTAATAAGACTCCGATAAGTACCAGCAACTCCAAAGAAATCATTGATATTGATATGAGATTTTTCCATACAAAATGCAACTAATGACGTAGTCTTGTTCCAGTCACGTACCCTAATTCTCATGAGAAAAACATTCTTTGTTTTATTCGAAGAAATTTTGCCCATACACCTAAGATTTTTCGCTATCCTAGATCTGTAATTTAGCCACCATAAATTACAAAGTAATTAAATTTGTAATCTATGATACCATTATAAAGTTATGTCCTGCTAAATATATTTTGCTCGTTTAATGATTTTACTGTCTATCAGTTTAAAATTATTTAATCCGCTTTACAATATTATCTTTACTAATATAGTTTATAAGCATTACAAACAACATGAGTCTTTGTTACTTAATAAATAAAATATTCATTCATTCGTAAGTAGGCATAGTATATTTTGTGCGTTGGGTACGTAGAATATTTTGCCCATTCTTTACAAATAATGAATGGATTAAATTATTATATATTCTTGAATCCGTGTATATGAGCATTCGTTTAGTACATTTGTTCGCTCGGCTGGTGTCTGATCTTTTATTTTAATTCTAGGTATGGGTAGTAGCATGGTTGCGGGTCGTATGCTTGTTTGTCACCCTAGTCCTTACCTTCTGCTATTTATACATATATATAGTATATTATAGCAGAAGGTAAGGACTAGGATGACAAACAAGCGTACGACCCGCCTGATGGTAAGCAGCCATCGCAGCCTATGGACGATTGCGATACCTGAAGCATCACTCACGCGTTGCTGACCCTGTAACTAACCCTGTAAAATAAGTATCAATGCTATCTCCCCCAATACTAAAATAGCATTTGCCTCCTGTCACCTCACGTACTTGAGTTTTTTTTCACAGAACCAAAACCAACAAAAATAGAAGTATGTCGTTATGGTAACGATACGTATCCAGTGGAGGCCAAGTGGAATGTTGGCTGTGAACAAACGTGCACCTGTGAAAGAAACTCTGTTGTCACCTGTAAACCAAGGTAATAGTGGCATAGTACACCTTTAAGTATAGGTAACGTGGTACAAAAATGATCATTCAGTGTGTCCTCTCCGCTTTGTACGTATTAGTAGAGACTTTGACGCTAACCGTTGGGCTGGTTCACAGACTAAAAGTCGCACAGCGAGCTATGGAGAAAGCAATGCTTGGGCAATCCCTTATTAGAGCAATGTTTCTCTAATAAGGGATCGAATCCGAAATTAAGAAATTTGACGAAGACCCAAAGTGGTCGACATAGCTCTCAGAGTCAACAAGCTGAGAGGTATGTCAAGTAAATAGCTATGTCAACTAATGCTGACAAGTGAGCGATCGCAGATGGGGGATTAGAGTAGAGGTTACGTATACGAGACAAACTCAAAAAAGAGGCTGGTAGCGGTTGGATGCGGAAAGCGGAGAATCGCATACGGTGGAAAGCATCTGGCAGTGGGTAGATACAGCCTGATAACGATGAATGATGAACGTAGTAAACTTTTAATAGACTTTTTGCAACGCCTGTACAGGCGACAAGAAGAATAAGAAGAAGCACGAACCATTGCCTGATATAAAACAGCCACCGTAACGTAATGTGCAGAAAATTTGGTAACTTTCTGATACCTGACGAGTGTCATTCATGATGATTTATCAGAGGTACTATTTCTTATTCTTTGTCAAAGATAATATTCTTTTATAGTACGCTAGATGCAAAACAACCACGCTGTCTGCCTGATTTAAAGTTGCTACTGTAACCAAAAGAGGCCTTGCTCGCGCTCTGGCATCGCTGTTGCTTACGCAGCATTTTCTTACGTCTTGTTACTAGGAAAACTTCTACTTCACTAGGAAAACAACAAGGCTCAAGGAGGTACTTCCTTTGTCGTGCACTACTACAGTACTTCTAGTCGGTAGGGTCCACTATGTACAGGTGAGATTGGGTTTAGTTGTAAACATGTTGGTTAGCCATAAAGTTCTGGCTGAGATGTTAATACAAATTTCAAACATCAAGGTTTAGAAGCTAAAATTAAAATTTCTAATTAAAAGCGTACGACCTGCCTGATGGTCAGCAGCCATCGCATATAAACGCTTGCGATAGCAGAGGCATCGCTTCCGCGTGGCCGACCCTGTAAAAACGCCTTTACATCTTTAATGAAGAACCACATACTGAAGACTCCTGGGAAAACTTTCATTTCACAACTCGAAAGCTCGAGGAGTTTTAGGAAATTCCCACCAGATTTATATGTTCGGATGAAATCGCAAACATAAACATAAATCATAAATAATAACCTTTTCTTTTCAGGTGCAATGTGCTTCCACCTTCAGACACTTGCATCAATGTTCAAGATCCTAGTGATGCTTGTTGCGAGGTACAAATCTGCGATGTCTCCCAAGACGTGCATGAAGAACCAGTCGAGAATGGCACCAGTTCAACCACAACTACTACCACTACTACTGAGGTTTGTATTACCATGATGTTGCTAAGATTAGTTCATGCTTGACAGTCACAGTGCGATTGTAGCTCTTATTCTGTACGACATATGAACCGAACAAAGGTCGAAGTGCACTTAGCTGTACAGTCAAGGTTACTCTTAGCTGTGCAGTACCTTGAGTTTAATTTTGAATAAAACACGCATTAAAAAAATCCGAAATGATTTCACAGAGAATGAATAGTTCAACAAAATTAATGAAAGCAGTTTTTAACATCCTTAATAAAAGAGTATTTTATTCAAACTTAAAGGTAGGTGGTACTGCATTTATGAATCTTGACTGTAGATAATGCCTCATTACACTGAAGGTGAGACTTGGCCTTAAACCTTAAATTGACTCCGATTGGGATAGTACGAAACGACACAGCGTCAGGATCAACGGCCAATATATCACTCACCATGGATGCCGCTGATATAGTGGTCATGGCGGAATAACTGAAGGATCTGGCTATAATTCTCGAATACCTCAACGGAGCATCCTAACGTGTAGATTTTTAGATGAACATGGACAAAAAGAAGATTATGTCGAATGTTCATGTTGTACACACGCCAGTCACAATTGGGAACTCCGTTCTCGATATTGTATATTTAATGATACCCACCACAGTCCAGTTAGATAAACAGAACTTCGAGAAAGAAGGCTCTTATCAAATGGGCAGCATCTAGTCCTTTCTCCGTTTCGGGATCAATAAACTAAAGTGGCAGTTAGCAGGCAGCACTACTGATGGCTTGGCTGAGAAAGTAGAAAAGTTGTGGAATGCTGAGCGTAGGAAAGCCCTACACTAAAATCAACCGACGATCGTGTAAAGATCACGTGGAGCTGACAGAAGCTTTTCATTAATTTTCATTTCATTATTATTTTTTTGATTTCGCAAGAATCCTGCCCACTCCATACACAAATTCGTTATCCTAAGGGTGCCTTAAAAAGATTACTCTTAGCAATAAGGCCGCCTTATTGCATATACATGTCTAATTATTAATTGATTCACTGTACTTTTAATTTGTATTAAGCAACCAAAGCATATTCTATCTAAAAGCAAGCGACACAGGATCAATTGTTGTTGAAATCTAGGGGCCTATGTTCAACAGTAGTTGTATTGTGGTTGTATATAGAAAAGTACTTCTAACTATTATAGTTATATTAGTTAGGTATATGGATGTATTACATATATTGACTTGGCTAAAGCAATTATCTACGTTCACAGTTGACGACATGTTAATTTTATGACATGAATTTATAGAATGTCATTGATATGAATAATAAATCATATTTAGTCACAATATTCAGTATAAAGAAGCTTGTATGTCTTATATGAATTAATATAGAAAACTATGTTGATTTTCAGATGACAACAGGTTTGGAAGATATAATAGATATACACCATTCAATTAAGCCTTCACGACCACTTGTACTAGCGGAACCAATTGGTTCAGTGAAAGTCTTACAAAACAATACCGTTCAGGTGAACTTAATACATATGAATAACAGTGAGGACCCGATACATTTGATGTTGAGCAGTGACGGCGGAAAAACCTTCAGAGACGTAGAACTGAAGTACTCAAATCTAATCCTCAATTTGGAAGGAGGGAAAGACTACATTTTAAAGACAAAAGAAACAGGAACAAAATTCAATTTTACTATAACGATGACTGATAATGCTAATGAAGTACCCACGGAAGAGCTGCATAATATTACGAAGGTTGGATGCTATCAAGATGGTCAATTTTATGCTGTTGGTGAGTATGTAATGATCGTAAGGAATTGGATATTCGCTGATGCGGTTTCAGTGTCCAACTTTACTGGTATGTGCGATAGTAAGGAGGTCGAAAACCTTATTATGTCTATCAGTCTAGCGTGAGTATTCAAATCAAGCAACAAATAGCAGCTAATTATGGAATAGGTTGAATTTGTCTAAGGTTCTCCATAATTTAGAGACCATTAATTCTAGCTATACGATATTTGAAATATGACAGTAGTTATGTGCCAATTAGGTACTAGCCTAAATGTACAAACCGCATTTGAGGACTTTACCGGTGTGTAATCTATAATACTGCTGCCCTGCCGCCGAAGCTGAAGCCGATTACCCTCAGAATTTTTTAATGCGAAAATGAAACTACTACTTAGATTGTTAGTTTTGTTTAGTTCAGCTGATAGAAAGCCTAGAGCTCTACCAGCTAAACTGAAGATGTTTTTTTTTTTTTTTTTTTATACTAC
The DNA here is from genome assembly GCA_937001555.2 of Hypsopygia costalis. Taxonomy (NCBI): domain Eukaryota; kingdom Metazoa; phylum Arthropoda; class Insecta; order Lepidoptera; family Pyralidae; genus Hypsopygia; species Hypsopygia costalis. Next base: position 9,298,885 of record OW443343.2, on the reverse strand, counting down.
GTCGGGTGGCAGACAAGCATACGGCCCGCCTGATGTGAAGCGGTTACCGTAGCCATATTAACGCTTCCAACATAAAATATTGCTCGCGCGCCGCCACCCCCGCTGCCAACGCAGCATCTCCTTCGTTTCTTTCTGGTGACCTCACTCACTCGCAGGAACACAACAACCCTCAAGGGATTTGTTATTTGGCTGCGGTATTCTGTGAGGTGGAGGTACATTCCCCAGTCGGGTAGCTTACAATTACGCTCCCTACCTCTCTTTTCGCCATAGCTTCGTTTGTCAGTCAGCAGGGTGCACCACGTGCAGGTGAAGTTGGCTTTAGTTCAAAGATCTTGATGAACTACTTACACCCCAAAGTTGTAATTGTTTCTAAATAACTTTAACTTAAGACCAATTTTTGGATAGTAATCGGCTTCACCTTGGGCTGTAGAGACCCTGGTCGCTGGCCGCGAACTGAGCTATCTGTTTTTCAAAACAATTTTGATTTCTCAAAGACTACTAAATTGATTATAATGCCATATGACTATGTGAATTGTATATACATAACCTATTTATCTGCCAATTTTCATCAAAGTCAGGTCCGTCGTTTACGAGTAATACCGCAATATTTATTTCAGGTTAACGGGAATATCTCTTCATTAAAACCGATTTGATAATGGTATTTACTATTTCGTATATCCATCAAATATCATCATAATCGGAGCAACGAACAGACATACCTACATAGGTATAAATATTCAAAAAATATTTGTTCGCCTCAGTTCGATTTATGGGCCATAGATTCGCTCGCTAGATAAATATGGTTATAGTAATAAGAGCATTTACATCGTGCCATTTCGGTTTTTGCAAGTTTTACAACCTTTCATTTGTGTTTAGGTAACTAGGCAATTAGGTATTCTAAGTTTGTTAAGACATTGCTGAGAGATAAAGATGTTTATACTTATTCTTAAAGCTATTGTCTTATAAATACTGAATCGATGCATTCAGGTAGATAAATTGTCAGAATTGTATTGTTATTCTAAAAAGCTGTCTATTAATATTTTAGGTGAGGAGTTCCACATTGGGTGCACAGAATTATGTGAATGTACGGGTCCAGATTCAAGGGAGTGTGCAGCGTTAGTGTGCCCCTCTCACGTCGGCCTGGAGATCATGTCCAAAGGTTGTGTACGATGGGCACCCAGTCCTCCACCTGTACCACCAAATTGTTGCCCTCGAGCTGCTAAATGCCTTAGCGATGGCACATGTCACTATAAGGGAATGGCGTAAGTAATGAATCGTTGTCCATTGTAGTAGTGAACCTGGGGCCCTACCGCCGAAGGTGAAGGCGATTCTCATCGAAAATTTTGACCCCGAAAATTGATGAAAGGTTTGGGTTATTGTCAATATTTTTTACTTTCTCGGTAGAGTTTCAAGTTTTCTACCAGCTATAGTAAACAAAATTGCCAGTAATTTCATCTAGAATTAGATTTTCCCAATCACAAAATCGAATTGGAATCGTCTTCAGCTTAGGTCGTAAGGTCTGAAAAAAGAAAAAGATTTTTGTTATTGTATTCTATTGCGAACCGCAAGTTTTTGTACAATAATGATTTTCAAGCGAAGCATTGTCAAGAAATTCACTAGTCATAATAATGCAAAGCCTAAGGAACAAAGTAAAATGAATCAAAACAAATGTGTGAATATAGAACTAATTCATGAGGAAAATCAAATAGCTACATTTGTAATCTTATGCTTTTCCAGCATTCCAAACTGGACTGAGGTACCGGTCTCTGTAACTGGTTGCGAGGAGCGTTGTTTTTGCGAGAACGGCGAGCTGGAGTGCCAAGAAGCCTGCTCGCCCCTCCCTTCACTCCCACCCCAGACTCTTCGTTGTCCTCCCATGCATCGACCTGCTCCAGTTAATATATCAGATGAGGACTGTTGTAAGCAATGGGGATGCCTGCCAAACGGTAAGTTGATTGATGATATGGTAACAGGAATCACTGCATGTGAGTTGGATGGTACAATAGGAACGTTATTATTTGATATATCAGTCACAGTAAATCAAATTATATAGGGTGAAGGATGTGATCAAGCAAGCATCTTCCAACCTGAACCAGATGTTGTGCAATCAAAGATAATGGATATTGTTTGTTATAATAATGTAAAAGGACATTCAGTAAATGAATATTTTCCGGTGGATTATAGTTACTCAAATAGTATATTATAAATTAAATAATGAAGGAATATTACAATGAAGTGCGTACTTTTAGCTTGAAACATATTACAGCTCTTGCACGTACGATTAAATGAAAACATAAATATAACACTTATTTTTTTTCAGTGTCACTCTAATAACTACTATTAGAGTAACTATTCGAATATTTAATATTTTTAATATTCCTGGACAAATTACACACGGCCACCTAGACCCAAACTACGTAAAACTTATAATATGGGTATTACTAATATTATGGGATAACTGATATTATTCCTAAATACATTTTTTATTACATACATATAATACATAGAAAACACCCAGACCAAGACAAACAGACATGTTCATGCACACAAATATTTGTCTTGTGCGGGGATCGAACCCACAACCTCGGAGTCAGAGTGCCCATTGCTAACCATTCGACCACCGAGCTTGTCGAATACATTGTCTACATCGCCTTTATCATTATTTTATTGCAGATTTCATCAATTTACATCGTCACTCAGCACGACATATCATAATTAATTTCATTTTTATCATTTGCATGAACTAATTCATTCGCTCATTATTGCTTGCAGCTGGAATCACAAATGAAACGACTTATCATAGTATGATGACTGTTGGCGGTATGCCAGTGAACTATGTGACACCAATCGTACCTATACTTCCAACGCTAACTACATCAGTGCTAGCAACTCCACAGGACGCGACCGATCCTACTGACTTCTATAAACATTTAAGTCCTGTAAAAACTGTACCTAAATTGATAACAAATTCCATATCCACTTTAAACGACATCTCTAAGTATTCTGTTGACTCTTTTAAAAGTCATTCCCCTAGCCATAATATTACAGTTTTCACTTTAGATGATATTGGTTCACCTTTTAAAATTATTCATCCTGACCCTAGCCTAACTAGTAGTAATATCCCGTGGGATTTTCCTATAAAAACTATTAAGCCCATTCATCCTCAAGTTAAAACTGAACACACTGAACCAGACTACATGCAAAGACCTAACTTTATATTATCAGATGCAAAAATGCACGAGTTAATTGATCAGACAAAATTAAAAGAAAAATCAATGGCTCTCGGCTATTTTGTTCCAGTGAAAAATGAAATTAAGCCACAAATACCTCCAGGCAATTCCTATTTTGTACCTACAATGCAAACATTACCAGCTAACTCCTACATCTTGACCAAAGACTTTCCAAAGGAGGTTCCACAAACTGATTATAAAGTTCATCCTTTATACGATAATCGAAGAAAACTAGTTACGATTCTTCGTAATAAGGACCTCCAATCAAAACCGACTGCTACCGTGACTAATGATGTATTATGGAAACAGGACACTAAAACACATTTACTGACAAAAGTACCCAATCCATATGAAACAGTTTTATCAAGAGTTCCATCAGCTAAAATGAATACCAAGGCAGCAGAACATAATGAAGCTGCTGTTAAAATGGGGAATAAAATATATTCACCTTTAGATTTGGAGCACTTGCTCAATCAAATGGAAGTAGAGTCAGAGGTGAATAGAAATCTTGGACGGTCAGCGGACAAACACAACATTGCCGACACGGCAGGTCAGCAGGGTATTATAGCAATCATTGTCGTAGTTTACACTTGTTTCAAGTGTACTTTGTACTCTATTGACTGACTATAACTTTACATACTATTACTGAACGATTACGTGTTTAACACAATCTAACATTTTCATTTTATTAACATTATTATACATTCGTGAGCTATTTAACACCGAGCAACTAATATTATGAAACTGGGCGATTATTATACTACCTGGCGATTAAAGACAATGTAAACATACCAAACTGGAATAATACATTGATAGTGGTTTTTGAATTTTTAGTCGCTCCTATATATTTTTTTTAATATCTTAATAGTCACCAAGAGTAGAATCTTGTATATCGTAATTTGTAGTACCTAGTGAATATTGACAGTAATTTTGATAATAATTAACTTACGATGTTCAATTGTTTCTAGCATAACCGTATTCTCTCGTAGTAATAGCTGAAGCTGGACAGGAATTTTAATTTGGTCTTTAAATTGCAGCTGGGGCCAAATAACAGGAAACACACGAATTATACTTATGTCCACCCTTAAATGTAGGATAGTAATGATTAGCAATAGACAGAACAAAATGAGACCAAAAATGAAGTGCACTAGTATACTTTTTTTGGATTAAATGAAATATAACTGGATATGGTATATAAATATGTTATAATAGATCGCTTGTAATATTATTAGTCGATTATACTATTATAAATTACTTTTGTTTAAACACAAATTTGTACTATTGTTCCATTTTAAAAGTTACAAATAAGTACCTATTTTAAAATAAGAGGCAACTTAAATAATGCCGTAGGTTCATACTCGTATATGTTCTTATGGCGGAGAAATGGTCTCATTCTGTATAATAACTATACGCGTTTACTCTTTCTTCCGCTTTTACATAGCCAGTCTTCTGTAGAGCGAGCGAAGAATCCTATCTCTATGACACCACCCGCTTGGCATTTAACGCCAATCAAACCTCACCGTTCTTTAAAATGAACTTGATTGTGAAAAAACGTTGTTTTATTGTTATAAAGGCCCTACCGTCTAAGCTGAAGCCGATTCCCACCGAATTTTTTGATTGTGAAAATCTAATTTCAGCTTAGATTCGTGGTAATTGGGTTTAGCTTAGCTGATAGAAACCCTGAAGCTCCACCGACAAAGCTAAAGATGTTTGATAATAACTTAAATCGAAGAGCAATTTTTGAAATCAAAATATTCAATGGGAACGGGCTTCAGCAGCTTCAGGCGGTAGGGCCCTAGCTTTATCATTGGAGTTCGATAAAATATATATAACCTTTTAAGCACAACATTTTCATAAAAGTCGAAAATTAAGAGAGTTAATATATAATAAAGAAAAAACATGCGAATATTCAACATTTTATGATATGGAATTAGAAATAGCTTAATTCCATTTAAAATCTTTTTTGTATATAGTTTCAATGTTCAGACACTTTTTTTATAATTTTATAATAATGTACCTAGATAGATTTTAAGAGGTTTATTTTTTTATAGGGCCAGTACCAGACAATTTCCCAGCACATCCACCTCATCCATCTTTCCTGCCAACAGTTCCTCCCCAAATTCATTTCCCTCAAGAAGAAATCCCAGATTATGACCAGAATAATATACACCGTCCAACATTGGAAGGTTTGCCTGGATTGCCTCCTGGTCTTCCTATTCCACCGCACTATGGAGATGACAACAAGAAATTAACGGTGTTGTCCATCCAGTCGGACTCTCCGACTAGTGTGAAATTGCTGTTTGGTCTGCCACCTGTTCTGGTTGGATTGAGAGGCAGCGTCGATTTGAGATATACGGATCAAGCGTAAGTATCTAAAGAGTTGCATCTATGACTAGGAATTGGATGAGAGCGTGTGGTGGCAATGTGGTGACGGCTTCTAACAAATGCATCTCGTTATGTTGGGCATGAAGACTACCACCACTGCCTCCTCTATCGTCTTGTTCGTGGCTTAATTTAAATACACATAATCTGAATTTAAAATAGCTTTTTTTATATGAGAGGGGGGCAAACTAACATGTGCGTCACTTAATGGAAAGCTATCACCACCGCCGATGGAAATCAGCAACACCAAGGGGCCACCGATACGTTGCGTTGACAGCATTTTAAGGGAAAAATTGACTCTATTTTTGAAGGCTCCCGTATGTCATGTCGTACTTATTTGGGAACACAGACAATAACTAAATAATATTTATCTGATAGCATCTAATAGATACCTAAGATAAAGCAGTAAGTTCTGGGAATATAGGAAATCCTATAGTATTTTTTGTCGCAAACAGTATAAAAACGTAATTTAGCAAAAAAGAAAAACAGGCCTAAGTAAACAGGTATAAGTGCTTACATATAAAGTTCAAGAATACTAAGACTTGGTTGATTAAAAGGTGCCGAAATTGAGTGATTTACTCCTAATATAATGTAATAAATTTATAACTAGACCGACATCGAAAATCGCTATTCAATAGTGATCCACTGATCGAAATTGACCTTTGATGAGATGACCACTGATTGGGACGATATCAAATAGCATGAAGACTTAGGAATTTCTTTATTTTATTTGAAATTCTTCCTAATATAAAAGTGGGCCGTATTAATCTGATCCATCTCTGTACAAAGTGCTTTATATATCCTATTTCAGAGATGATGACATATCTCACTGGTACTCGCAAGTGTTCGCACCTACGGATGAGGTCCTGACCACCCCTCGGTTAGAGTTCACTCTCTCGGGCTTGAAGCCTTCCACAACGTACAAGATCAGAGGGAAGCTGTTCCTTCATAATCTCCCAGTGGAGCCCGAGAGTGATATAAGAATTGTACGGACTTTGGATCTACCATCGGTAAATATTTTTATTGTTGAGTTTAATAATTATAAAAATATGATCAAACAATGGAGTCATCTAAGGGTTCAAATTGGACGAATGGTGTTGGAAGAGATTTTAAATATGTACAAGTTCTAGTGCGTTACTAGTATGGAGACACTAATGTAGACTTTTTTGTACCACTAAAGCGACCAACAAGCATACGGTCTGCCTAATTTTAATACTATAGGCTTTATAGAATCTTCTAGACGATAAAATAAATAGATAATTGCTATCTGTACCTAACGTCTTTTTTATATGACCAAGGGGCAAACGAGCGTGCGGGTAGCCTGATGGAAAGCTCTCACCACTACCCATGGAGATCAGCAACACCAAGGGGTCGCCGATCTCTGGCCCAGTGTATACTCCTTCCTTTCTTTCTGGTGACCTCAATTACTCGCAGGAACACATCAACCTCCAAAGGAATTATTGTTTGATTGCGGTATCCTGTGAGGTGGAGGTACTTCCGCAGTCGGGCAGCTTAAAAATTACGCAATGCCCTACCTCTCTTTTCGCCAGAGCCTCGTTTGTCAACAGGGTGCACCACATGCAGGTGAGACTGGCTTTGGTTCAAAGATGTTGGTGAACCAGTTACACGCCAAAACTACGTCTGAGTTGAACCCGATTGCCATTGGGTTTTTTATTTGCGAATATCGGACTTCTGGTATACATTTGTGATAAACATATTTAGTTTAGTAGGTAGAACACTTCCGTCCCTGCCTGCAAAGCTTATTACTATTAGCACAAATTTATACAGTTATATATAGTATTAGAACAGAATTTATTTTCCTCTATTATCAGAAAATAATTCTCATTCTGATTACATTACTATGATCTATCCCTAGATTATAGTAATGTTCTTACTAATCAATTTTAAAAATGCCCACAAAGCGCAGAATGTAAATACATAGTTCTAATATCTTCGAAATAAAAATCTTCACATGCAGATTATAAGTGGACCAGTAGAAGAGAAACGCAGAGAAGTGGACAGCAGACTGTCTGTGATGGACGTGAACGACACCGCAGCGCAGGTCAATTGGAGACGTTTCAGCGAGGAGGAATTACAACTCATTGATGGTATACAAATTAGGTATGTGGAAATGTTTCAGTTAAAGATAGGTGTGGAGAGCGAAGCAAAAGTAAAAGTAGTAGTAGTAAGTCAAGCCTCGCTCGCTTAGTCCCCTCTGTTTTTAGTCAGAAGCATAATCTAACCCAACCAAACTTTGTCGATAAACCGTCCATTATATATTTCAATTATTATGTAATAGAAAACAAACCATATTGCCAAAGGGCTGTGGCTAAACTTAAGATTAACCGGCTATTCACACCTATCTTTAGCCGTAACAGTTATACAAATTGTTCATTAGGATTAGAAGTACATGTCATCATACAATTTTATCGCATAAAGATTGTACTCGCCGCTGGTGCAACTCTTAGAAGTTATCCTTAGGTAAATTTTTATTTAACGGCAATATTTATCACCAACAAAAGTACTGGTTAGAATTTCTCATTGTTAACCTGTTTTTCATTTACTTAGTGTGTTCGTTTCGGTAACTAAAAAGCAGGCTTCTTCGTACCAAAATTCACCGATTAAATGGTTTTGTATAGTTTTTATACGAGTTAGGGGCAACGACCCTATGCTTTGCATGTCTGTGCACCAACCGTACAATTATATCACAGGATTGCGAGAATCTCGCGCAGTACACCAACCAGGCACTCAAGCGGATTGGTAGCAGGTCTTACTTCCCTTTCGCCTGCAAGCAGACTACTTAGGCACTCTTTAAGTCGAGTAGCTCGTGGTGACCGACGCCGGTGGTTTTCCAAGCCGGGCCCTACCACGACTCCCCAATCTCCATGATGAGAGAGGTGCAAGCGAGCATATGGTTCATCTGATGGAAAGCAATCACCACCGCCCATAGAAATCAGGAGCACCAGCGGGTCACCAATCCGTTGCCAGCCAATAAATCCAGATAATTTTAATCATCCTTGTTATTTCTATATGAAATTGTACCTCGATAAATCATGAATCAACTGTCTGAAATATCTTTTATAAACCGAATTTTCTTACAGATACCGTCCAATCGGCACTCCAATATACAGCATGACGGAGTTGTTACACCACAGCCGATCGACCGCTGAACTCCACGATCTCCGACCGGGCACTCGATATGAAGCATCCATGGTATTGCTGCCTCCACCCCGGGCTGTCACTGAGTTACACGACCCTGGCAGGGTCGAGTTTACTACTTCTCCGTATGTCGGTAAGTTTATATGCTCACAAAGAGGTTTACTGCCTCTTCTGATATGTTTCTATCCTCATCTATGGATAAACTGACAACGTTACCTATATTTCAATTATAAGTGGCTCACCATGACTTTAGACGTGGATGTTCATCAGTGCGAGAACCGAAAGTGACTCTTAGTAATTTCTACTAATAAGACAGTATTAATGACATATTCGGTAAATTATTATTATTTTAAATGACTATTTATTATTATTTTAATTTCTTATTATATTATTTTATTTTGTATTTTATATGGCAATTTATGGCCGCAATAAAGATTATTATTATTATTATATTAGAGTCAAAATCAGTCACACTGGCACATGGTGCACCCTGTCGAATAGCGATAGAGTCGTCAAAAAAAAGGGTTGGACACAGCTTATAAGTTAGCTACCTATGAGATAGAGTATAGCGTATTTGTAAGCTGCCTGACTGGGGAAGTACCTCCACCTCACAGAATACAGAGGCCAAAGAACAATTCCTTTGATGGTTATGGTGTTCCTGCGAATGAGTAAGATTATCAGGAAGGGAGTTGCTGCGTTGCATGCGTTGCGAGGAGGTAATATTTCATATTGTGAGCGTTTATATGGCTACGGTAACCGCTTCATATCAGGCGAGCCGTATGCTTCTTTCCCACCCGACGTAGTATAAAACAAACTTACTCGTAATTACATAGCAATGATTGATATGATCCTTACCTATGATTTCCAGATCCATACAACTGGACAGTGACAATAGAAGTCCGGGCAGTAGGATCCGAAGCTGCCGAGCTGACATGGCGAGGGGTACCATCGCCAGCCGAAAGATGGGTCCGGGTGTACCGAGCGGCGCACGCTTGTGGCGCCACATCTTCCTCGCGGCGAGAACACGACGCCTTCCGGCTCGCTACCAGGGATCTGGCCCCTTCTGTCACTCTCACAGGACTTGAGCCTAATACAAGGTAATTAGTTCTGAGGTTTTATCGTCTGACATTCGACCACCGAGTTCGTCGTTACAAAAGAACAGCTGAAATAATGTTTATGCGATTTTATGGCACGATTTTGAGATTTTTAAGCAATATTAGATAGATACACTTTATTGCGCCAATATTATTAACGAGCTCAGTGGACGAAGGTTAGCAATGGCCAATTTGACTCCGAGGTCGTGGGTTCGATTCCCGCACAAGACAAACATTTGTGTGCATGAACATGTCTGTTTGTCTTGTTTGTTGACATTTATCAGTTGTCTAGTACCCATAACACAAGCTTTGCGCTTAATTTGGGACTAGATGGCGCTGTGTAAATTGTCCAGAAATATTTATTTATTTATAATATCACAATACATACAAGAAACTTGCAAAATGAAAGGTACAAAAGGCGGTCTTATCGCTAAAAGCAATCTCTTCCAGACAACCTTTAGAAGAGATATATAATATGTTGGCAAATATATAAGTTGGCCGTGTGGTTTCCGGCAGACTAGAATAGAATTACTCCGTCTCTTCTCGTGGATGTCGTACAAGGCGACTGGGAAATACATTATAAAACATCGACCAGGCCTCCCCAACCCGCCTGGCCAGCGTGGGGAGTGTAGGCCAAATCCTCCTTCTGTCTGGGACGAGAGAGGGTCGTGCTCCTGTAGTGGAGACTTAAATGACCTGATGGTGATGATGATGATGAAATATATAAGTTAATAATGAGTATTTATTTTTATCCGCAGGTGTCGAGTCTGGCTAGAACTTTTCCTTACAAATGGAAAAGTAAAGACAAGCAATGTTCTAGAGATCAACACGAAATCTTTGGATGCCCCAGAACCAATCGACAGTAAGTATTGTACAAAAGTCACATGTATAGCCGATTACAGTAATAAATTTATGTTCTCCGCCTGCATGCAACCTGATTTAACGTTCTTGGATTTAGATGATTACCAGAGGGGCCTTTTTCAATTAGGGGTAATTAAAATGTAGTGAAAATTCAGTATCGATCAAAACTCGATCTCACAAATGTCAAATTTGGTATTCTCGTATCACAATATGAAACGTCAATGTTTAATTTAAGTGGGATTATATCGAAATATGACCGAGAATTAAAGAAAATAATGAATGTATTATTATTTATTACCAACAATAATAATTGCGAGCGCAAAATAATTACGAGAAATGGCCTTCAGTGGGGCAATTATCGTGATTAAAATGTAGTCAAAATTCAGTTCCGATCCAGTCTCAGTCTCACAAATGACAAATTTGGTATTCTCGTAATCCGGAACTTCAAAGTTTAATTAAATTATGATTATTATCAATATATGACGCACAATTAAACAATCCAGTTTAGTAATGATTAAAAATAATAGTAATCTGTTCGCAATAAGAATTGATATTAATTAATGAACGAAATCTAGGATTTTCAGTATTGAATTATGAATTGCATTGCATTGCATTCAATCTCGATCAACTCTCATTCTGCGATGTATTTTTTTTAATGAATGATCATTCAATTATTCATTGCGATATAAAATAATTACATGCGATACAAACGCCCGCCAAGTGTGCTACTGAGCCGCATTTTGTACCTTAGTACTTAAATACCACTTTTGCACCTTCCAGGCAGGCATAGTTAACGGGACGAGATGACATGAATCATTAATTTGCATTGCTGGACTCCAGTGCCCTGCGGCTCATCAGGCAGACGTTGGTCGTTACATATCGTATCCCAATAAAAAAATTAAAATAATAAAAACAATGTTGTCTAGCCCCAAACTAAGCAAAGCTTGTATTATGGATACTAGATAACTGATTTTTACTTCAACACATTTTTTTCTTGTAAATACATAGATTACATATAATACATAAATAAAAAACCGGACAAGTGCGAGTCGGACTCGCCCACCGAGGGTTCCGTACGTAGTATCAGGGACGAGAGATAAAGGACGAACCATGTTCATAGTAAATTGCGTACACCGGAATTTAGTTACTCTAAAGAGCAACAGAGGTCGCTAAGAGACACAAATTAGATATAGGTAATTTGATTAGTAACAAAATCAGTACACGAAGGTTCAATTTGTTTAATTATGCTTTTCTGTTTTAATCAAAAATGGCTAGATGGCGCGCAAACTACTAGCACTCTATCAATGCTTAAGTAGGTACGTAGGTACCTACCTACCATAGCACCTACGTACCGTTGTATCAAAAATGGGATGGCCGCGCGCCGATAACCGAGAGTATTTAAAACCGTTCCGTTTTACCGTTGGTTTTACGTACCAATCGCTTGACACAAGAAGTCATGTGCTGGAAATAGAATGATTTAAAATGAAAAAAAGTTTCATACGACAATTATTGTTTTCAACATAGGCATAAAATTTTAATATGCATTATCAATTAAAATCGTAGTATGCTAATAGTTATATTATTAATAACAACGATATTTTATCGAAAGTTCTGTGGCGTAAAATGGACTTTATTGACACGGCGCGGAATTTTTTTCAACTTTTCTCACATCGAATCGGCTGTATTGTTTGTGGTTTTTCTTTTACGTGATATTTCTCTATTTTTGCGACCATTTTTATTCCTATCTTCCATCCTATAAAGGTTTACTCATTAGCTGCCCGGCTGGGGATGTATCATCACCTGACAGAATACGGCAGCCAAACATCCCTATAGGGTCGTGTTACTGCGAGTGAGTGAGGTCACCAAGAAGAAAATCCAGGAGTTCTGCGTTGGCAGCGAAGGCGACCGTGGGCTACAATACTTCATGTTGCGATTTGCATTTATACAGCTACGGTAACTGCTCCACACCAGGCGGGTGGTATGCTTGTTTTCATCCAACATTGCACAAAAAAGCAAGTTACGGTTTTTTAGTAATGTTTCTATTAAGTACATTGCTAAGTAGTCTACTACAAAATATTCCTAAAAAACCTTAATTTGTTATAAAAAATATTTTAAAAATGACAAAATCAAAGGACAATGGTGGGATTTGAACTCGGGACATAAGTATCACGAGTAGAGTGCTTTTCCAAATGACGTATGAGGTTAATTTCTAACATTGGCGAATTTTTGTATTATACTGTATTACTGTTAATTCGTATTCATTATGTTTTTTTTAAAAGCAAACCTTAATTTGCTTTTAAAAAACATTTTTAAAACATATGCACGAAATTAGACAAAAGTAGAGTGGTAATCCCATACAAAATATTAAATATAGCGTCCCTCGAGAGAACAGTTGCAAAATCTTAAGTCCCGCCATTCACTGAAATCACAATATTGTGCAATATAACTAAAAGATTATGATGACTTTATGACAAACAAATATTTTTATCATCCTTTAAGCTGACAATAAGTCAGCCTGAGATACGTTATGAATAATATTTAAAAAAAATATCTACAACATATTAAAAATAGGTACAAAATATTCCTAAAAAACATTAATTAGTTATAAAAAATATTTTAAAAATGATAAAATCAAAGGATGAAAATGGTGGATTTGAACTCGGGACCTACGTATTACGAGTAGAGCGCTATTCCAAATGAGCTATGAGGCTGATTTGCGAGATTGGCGAATTTTTGTATTATAGTTTATTACTGTGAATTCGTATTCATTATGTTTTTTTTAAAAGCAAGCCTTAATTTTAATAATAAAAAAACATTTTTAAAACATATGCACTAAATTAGACAAAAGTAGAGTGGTAATCCCATACAAAATATTAAATATAGCGTCCCTCGAGCAAACAGTTAAAAATATTAAGTCCCGTCATTCACGGAGTTCACAATATTGTGCAACTTAACTAAAAGAATATGGTGACTGTATGACAAAAAAAATATTCTTATCATCCTTTAGGCTGACAATAAGTCAGCCTGAGATACGATAAGAATAATATTTACCTACTTTCCTATCAACAAAGATTTCGTTCACAAGTTGCTATTTTTCTTCGACCGCGGCGCTAGTTTGTACGTTGTACAAAAAATCTGCAGCTACTAGCGCCAAAAGTAACTAAAAAAAACATAGCATCATAAAAGCATTATCAGAGCGACATCTATTGGTAAGGGTAAAATTGAAGATTATTTTTTAGTGAAAAGCATCATTTGTTAACTTTATTATTAGTGTTAAATATCATACAAAAACTATTTTGTGTAATTTTTAAAATTATTTTATGATTATGTATCAAATTTCGTTGAGAAATATTCGGTATTAAATTTTTTCATGTCTTATTGCCCGCACCATCTAGAAATAATACGGAATTTTGACTTTCGTTCGGTGCACGATATTTTGTATGGGATGAAAACTCTATATTAATTTATTTTCTCTATGGTAGTATCAATATTAAATTTGATATTTTTCATTATAAATAAGAAATAATGCGTCGAAAAAAATAAATAAAATATATTTTGCAATGTGTACATCAATCCCTTTCATATGATACCCCATTTGAACTAGTAGTTTCAATTTGAAATTTCGACACCCTATAAAAAATATAGACCCCCTATTTTTTAAGATCTCTTTACAAATGTATAGTTTTGAGAATTATTCCTGTACTTGTAGTCTATAACGATGTTACTTGCCAAATTTCATAGTTCTAGGTCAACGGGAAGTACCCTATAGGTCTTGATTCCCTTGAGAATGTCGAAATATGCGTTTTTTGCTGAATAAATGGCCGTAACTTTTTTTTACGTAAACTTAGCAGTTTGATTATTTTACAACTTCATGGGACCGTAGACCTGAGTATACAGTTCAAATTTCAGCTTGATACCTGCACGCGTTCTCGACGTAGAAATTCTTGACAGACAGACAGACAAACAGACGGACAACAAAGTGATCTTATAAGGGTTCCGTTTTTCCTTTTAAGGTACGGAACCCTAAAAACACCCAGATTAAGACAAACACACATAGTGATGCACACAAATATCTGTATTGTGCGGGGATCGAACCTGCGACCTCGGAGTCAACTGGCCATTGTTAGCAATTCCACCTCTGGGCTAGTCTTTGAGTCAAACGTTTGTTCCAGATGAAATCGAATCTGCGTCGGTGGCGGGCAGCCGCACGAGTCCACGCGGCGACTACTACGGAGCGCTGGTGGTGGTGGGCGTGGTGGCAGCGCTGGGCGCGCTCACGTCGCTCCTACTCCTGCTGGTGGTGGTGCGGCGCCACCGGCCGCACTCCGTGCCCATCACACGTCAGTATCTCTAACACTGATTCTACACTTATGACAGTTAGGTTAGGTTAGGTTACAAAAAAGTTAGGTTAGGTTAGTTTCCAATTTCATTTCAATTGACTTCCAATGGGACTACTTGCCATTTTTTGTTACTACTACGAGGAGCTCCATTGCGTCGTTGCACGTCTCATTCTGATCGATTACGCAAGTTAAGCAATGTCGACGGTAGCCTGTTCATGGATGAGTTTATTTATCTCGAGTTCCTCCGTGTTCCGGAGGGCACGTTAAGCCGTCAGTCCCAACCGGGACTGACGGCTTAGATTGTCATTAGATGACAGTCGTTAAACCAGTAGTTAAACCAAGTCAGCTTGAAAACACTGGACTCCACCAACACGCAGTTGAGCAGTGTGGTGAAGTATGCTCTAAAACTCTTTCGCATTAAGAGAGACCCATATCAACAGTAGTTTTAATAAGGGTTGATGACGACGACTACGTAGGGTGGCAAACAAGCATACGGCCCGCCTGATGTGAAGCGGTTACCGTAGCCATATAATTGCTTGTCGTAGCATGATATTTCGCTTGCGTGCCGCGACTACCATTGGCTACTAAAGAAATTGACTATATTGACTAAATTGACTACCAAAGAAACTCCTTCCTTCCTATTGAGCTCGCTCACTAGCAGGAACACAACAACGCTCAAGGGAATATGCCTCAAGGGAAGTATCTCCTTGCCTCGGTTGCCTTGAGTTCCTATATATATTTTGCTGCCCGATTGGTCAAGTACCTCCAAATAATTATATTATTTGGATTTATATTATTTGGACCAATCGGGCAGCTTAGAAATATGCTATGTCCTTACACCAGAGCCTCGTTAGTAGTGGTGTTAAGCCTCTTGTACCCCAAAACGTGGGAATATTTGAATAATCTTTGTTCTATTTAACATATGCTGTGGTATTTTGCCCATTTTATACAATGTTATCCTGCTTTCCAAATTTTTTACGCTTACAATTGACACGCATCACATCGCGAATTATCTGCTGTCAATGAAGCTGTTATCTGTAAATAACAATATTTACCTTACAGCCGTGCCATCCGCTCCACGTGATTCCTCCCTGCCGCCATACGACAATCCTGCTTTCAAACTAGAACTTCAACAGGAAACTATGGGTATGTATGATTACGCCTAAGTTTATGAAATGCCAAAAATGAACAACACAACTGTTTTAAGTAAGAAAAAAAAAGTTGAGTAAATAAGCAATAGACTAAAGACTGCATCGTTATAATATATTTTTTTCTTATCATAATAGCGTAGACAAAGAAAGCTATAGAGAAGTTGATAGCATACATTACACTACAGAAATAGCTACTTACGCCCCATCATCATGTAAGGAAATGAGACAGACTGATACGATTTTTTGTTTCACGTCATGTACTGGTTATTTCTATGGAAAGCACAATAATGCGCGAAACAGTATATGACTGCGCTATATAAAATGTGACATAATCTCATCATGTTTGCCACGCCTCACAGGCGTCTATAAAATGTTACGTATTTGGGATCAACCCATAATCATCCTGTTGGGATACACGTCTCCCCTCAATCGATGGGGTTTAGAGCGTACTACATCACGCTGCGGGTTGGCGAAGGCCAGTGTTTTCAAGACGCCTAAAGGTCACTGACTTGGCTTAACGACTGTCGTCTAAGGACAACAACTAGAACCGACGGCACGCACGGAGGAGCTCGAGATAAATAAATCCATCCATAGACAGGCTACGTTCGGCATTGCTTAACTTGCGTCATCGATTAGACTGACACGCGCAACGACGCCAACGAGCTCCTCGAAAACAAAAATAAAACATATTGTATACGTCTATGGAATAAAGTGTGTCATAATAGTAGTTGACTCGAGTGTTTTAATACCTAAGTTATATGCAGTTTCATACACTACTTTATTTTCACTCGTATGAAAAATTGAAATTAAACAAAGTAGGTAGGTTCTTTTCTGGCAGGAGACTTACAGTTAACGCCGATGCCGCGTCTAGAATATCTGGCGGAGTGAAAATCTCGCCGTCACTACTTTCTTCTCCAATCATATTTTAATCACTTACAGGATTTTAGTAAACTTTTTTGGAATCCCGAATATAAAAACACGATCGACAAAAAAATTTATGGGAAGCGCGGGAAATTAAGTTCGAACTGCGCATGCGTGCGCCTTTTTTTCTTATTCAGCCTAAAACCAAGAACTAGTTTAATGAATTGATTAAAAAAAAGATAGCGGTACTATAATAAGTTTTATCTACTCTCATACTGAAATTTACACATTAAAATACTAAACACAGTATCCTAATGACAGTCTTTACGCACAAGCTATCAAAATAAATTTTAAAAGTTATTTTATCTACACTCAAATCGAAAAATTCGAATTACGAATTCAAAGACGGTTCTATACAGACGCCGTTTATAAACGCATATACATAAAATTAAAAATAAAACTCATTAGAGTACCGCCAACTGTATCATAATAGTAGTTTTCAATACAGTTTTCCATAAAGAGCTGTATCGAAAAGTAATTTTTTAAATTTATTTTGATGGCTTGTGCGTAAAAGACTGACATTAAGATTCTGTGTTAGTTTTTTAATCTCTAAATTTTAGTATGAGAGTAGATAAAGACTATATAGGTATTCATAAATTAGTATTATCATTGATTTATATTATATATTGATTTATTATACTATTTTATTTCAGATCTCTGACAATTAAGTTCCCGTGGGCACACCAACGGCCTCAACGGGATTTCTGAGCGCGGTGTCGACGTGCCAAATGGTCGAACATACAATGAAATGGGCGTTTAAAATACGTAGACGTTCAGGAACGCGCATAATAAAAAATGCTTCTGTAAATATTATAAAGAAATAGGACTAAAATAGTGCGTGAACCTCATTTTGAGTGACTGATAAAGTGCAAAGTGTAAACAAAGTAGTTGTTATTAAAATTTTAAACATGGTAACATTCTTACCGGCGGAATGTTAGAAATTCAAAGTTTAAATAGAGTATGATTACTTAATTTAAGAAAAAATTCTAGTTCTATGACTTTAGGTATATCTTTTTTATGAATCTCATTATCCAACACTCAATTGCGTAATTTATATTATTCCGATTTTTTTTATGTTTGAGTTGCCATTAATCAAAATTATTTTAGTGTTAGTAGAATAACGTAATATGGAAAACAGTAGAAATGTATAAAAAATATTCTTCCCTCACTGATCAATAGGTTTCTTAGATATATTAATGTTCCCAATGTGTAAATAGTGTTAATAATAACCATCAAATCTGTAAATTTTTGTAAGTACCTTACTCAACACTAAACTAATACATAATTTTGTTAAAATATTGTAATATAGTAAACTTTTTATTATAACAAAATCGTTTTATTTTCTTTTGTACTCATATACACAGTGTATATCTCAGGTACTATCAACAAGAAAATACTTAAAGGGAAAGGAGTAGCAATTATAAAAACGTCATTTAATTCAAATACAACACCAAATCACATTATATTTTCTATTAATAATAGTACATTATATAATTTTTCTTTATATGATTGTATTTTCTTAACGACTATCCTAACCATGTAGCCTACGCGTTATGCCCATATTAAATATAAATTTCATACATAATATGTGATACTTGGATATAATAATTGAAAAACATGGAAATATTTCATTATGTATTTAATAATAAATTACTCTTTAAGAAAATAGATATAAAGAGGCTGGTACTAAACTTATATCCACTGTAACTGGGCCCAAAAAGGAAGTTAATCGTGTAATTATAAATACTTCATCGTAATCTTACTTGGTAACGATAATTTTTCTAATATATTCTTTTTTTATTTTAACATATGTATCATACAACACTAGCCAAATGATACATACGCATACGTTTAACATAAATAAAATATCAAATGAACTCCATTTAGCTGGGTTAAATTTAGCCCATTTGAGTTTAACTAAGCAATAAAGTTAAAAAATTCTAAAACTAAGCAAATTGTAACAAAAATATACAGTAATATTTAAAACTGAACTTGTGACCATTGTATACATATCTAATATATAAGGAAACTAATCAGTTTCTAAACAGAGATAAGTATAACAATAATTTATATGTAACTCAAAATAAAGCGCAGAGTGTCTAAGCTTCTTTTATAAGTAATAATAAAAAAAGATAGTCTGAATAAATCTTGCTCAACTTCAATTTTTTTATGCGTATAAAATTATATAAATTACGAATTTCTGTACCTTTTAGCATTGATATGTTCCCTAGCTATGGTCGATATAATATGATCTAATTATGAAGATGAACAAAATTTATTTGAAATCTACATACATTACTCATTTACTGTGTAAAAAATTATAAATAGCTGGTATTTGAAACAATATGCGACTAAAATAAATGCATATGTGCCGAAAAACTGACACCTTTTTTTAAAAATAATGATTGTGACTAGATTAATTGTACGGATAACATACACATAATAAATTAATCAATTTATAAAACAATGTAACTAGTAAATATAAGATAGATCTGTTTTTGGTACAATTTATAAAAGTAAACTTGTATTACTTCGAAACTGTCACATAATTATTGGGGACAATGTTGCAAATAATTTAAAAAATTAATATTTTATTTTACGATTGTTAATTGTGACAGTTTCTTATCTTTAGATCTCTTCCATCATAAAAATGATATATGCATTCAAATATCTATCACTTTCTGCAGTCATTTGTATACAATATATCATTTTCACGTTTCCATAAATTTTTACGCATACTTGGAATATTATATAAGTATATCGCGTAAGAAAAATACAGTTCTCATACCTTTATACAGCATCTTCATTCACTAGTCATACCATTATGTTCCCAACTGATGTCCAATCCCCATCGAGTTTTCATAATGTGCACTTTCCGAATTTTATCAAAATCATTTTTATCAACATACATCTTTGTGGGTGACTGTACTCGTCATTTTCGTCTTAAATCAAAGGTGATGGTAAAACAAAATATTCATAAATGTAGCAGAATGAAATAATCCAACCAACAATTTACACCCTGCCACACATAAATAAATAGATACAAAAAATATTATGTTCATTTAATTTGCTTCGTCCTCAGAAACAATAATAACAAATAAATAAATGAACATAAAAATTTCACCATCACCTTACAATATGAAATTTTGAATTTGTTTAATAATCAAAGCAGAGAACATTATATTCGTCCCAAAAATAGTATTCGTCAAATTTACGTCCAACATATTTCCACTAAAATAATAAGTAATGCACAGAGAGCTTTTTTTTAATCAATCAGTTAGAATAGCTGTTTGCATCTTCAATGGCTGCCGACAAGCTTAAATGGGATGAAGTTAACTACTGTAGTCTATAGCCGCTTGCAACACCAAGTCATTTGAGTACCCGCCAAATCTTAGTTTATTAAAACCCGTGATCAAGACAGGGACTCAAATATATGCATACTTAGGCTAATTTAGGTGATTCTGCAATAATTGAAATCGAGGTATAAGGTCTGATAGTTTAAAGGTCTCAATTGTGTTAGATATCTAATAAACCGTGGCACATGGCAATTGAGCTTCACTTGATTTATCATACCTTCATTTATTTAACCGCATATAAATGCGAGACAGCAGTATGATACATAATATGCTTGGCTATCCAAGGGAGAAAGTCAAAATCCGAAGGTACAATTTCTTCTGATTATATTTGTTCTGAGATTCAGCAACCATAAAATTACCCTGGGACTGCACAGCATTTCATTGCCTTTTTGATGGATGTCGCTATTAATCCTGGCATATTATTCTGTGACAAAAGACACAGTTGGGGTGTAGCGTGCGTGTCTCGTAATTTACTTTAAACTTGAAAAGAATCAACCTTTTTTTTTTATATATATACCTACTGCGGAAATTACCTTATTAAATGCAACCCCAAGCAACATACGACAATACGAGTAAATAATATGTGAACAATTACGAACATATGTTTTTAATTATTACACAGCACACCGTGGCTGAAAGTGTTGACGCTTACAGTCCTATTTTAACTCCTATTGCGTACGACATAAGAACGGTATAAAGACTGAAGTGTCAAGTGCGACGTTCATGAAATGTGCCTTTGTTACAGATTGATAGAAATTGTTATTATTATAACACTGAGGTTCGAAGGACTAAAATGATATGTACGATCCATTGTTTCGCGTACATATTTAAAATTAATGATTGAAAAATTAACTGTTTGAAAAAAGTTATAGATATTTTTAAAATGGAATTGTTCATCTCCCCCGTCTAGGTGGGACATGAAACTCTCGATTACTAGTGCGAATGTTCCTCTACCAGGAAGCTACTACCGAGCTACCAGGAAGGTTTGTAATGGGGACGAATTATTCAATTAAGTTGATATAAAATAAATGAATAAGAATATGAGTCATTAAGCCTATAAACCAAGTAATTGGACGGCTTGAAGATTCTGGGACTACGCCAATCCTCAGTTAAGAAATTTAGGCTCTAAACTCTTCAAAGAAATGACTAGTATTCTAAAAGGGGCTTTACGGTTTTTAGCTGATGATACTTTGGACTAAGGAATAAGCTTTTATAAACTTAAAAAAAATCTGAAGCCTCTGTGCACTTCTTAATATCTATGGACCTAGAAACAAAAGTTCATACAATTTATGCTAATATTTAATGTTAAATAAGGTTTTCAGGACAAAAATAAATGCATGCTCGGTCCCTTCTAGGTCCAATATAATCCAGTACAAATGTTTTATCTGGATTTATTATGAATGTGTAACGCGATATTTGCTTTTACCGCCATTTTGCAAATTCACACGAGCGATTTTTGTCATATTTTTTTGTTATCAAATCAAAACGTTAAAGTAAATAAGAAAAAATCTAGATCGGACAAAAATCACTCTGTATGAACGTCTTTTTTTTTTGATCAGGCGACACAATTTAGAATGGATAATATTATTTTAAACATTGAATAGTAAGGAAATATTGGTGTATACAAAATAAACTGAAATTCGTAATTCTGAGTGATTTATTAAATTTGTACTTAGCCCATATAAAAATAATAGATCGCTCAATCAATAATTACCGTGTATTGGACATTTTGAACCTAATGCATCGAGATAACCAACACAAACAGAACGCGAGAGTGGTGCGGTGAGCGACTCGTCTAATGTGATTGGTTATTTTGCGGTCATGATTTCTAATTGACCATTATGCCAATAAGAAAAAAAAATGTTTGCAGTATGTTTAATAGAACTTGAATTCTCATGATCTAATTAAATATATGAACCGCTTGCGATATTCACAGGTCTAACATCTGGTCGATAGTGAATACGTCGATCGGTACCTCGAGTTATAACGATGAATTTGATTGAAGACCCCAAGGTTTCCTTAGGTAAGTTTTTCATTCGTTTTGACAGAGAGCTAAGAGGTGCTGCGTTGAGAGCGTAACTGTGTTGCAAGCATCTATAGAGTACGGTATCCATTACATTGACATCGGGTGGATCCTAAGCTATGTTAACCACTGGTACAAAAAGTAGGTCTTCGAACTCACTAGAAAATTGTAGCAAAGTGTTTATATTGTAGAGATTTTATTCTAAATTGGATGGCCTGATCATATAAATGTACATTTAGTGTGCGAGGGCATTATCTTCGTGCGCCTTTTTAACAACGGCGAGCTTGGAATGAGGGTCCTGGGCTTGTAGCTGAGCATAAGGGGGTGCTCGTGTGCCGTGGAGAACCAACGACCAGCCTCGGAGCCAGCCACTCGCGGAACCGGGAGCAGAACCGCTCCCGGTTCATACTGTAACCGGGAGCGTAATCGAGCCTAGAAAAGAGAGAGAATTAAAAACATTTTAGTCAGATCCAATTTCTGTCCTTCGGTTGAAACTTTTACAACGACCTGAATACTTCAGTGAAGTTATCAAATGACCGCGATTGATACTTGGTTAAAAAGAGAGACCTAATAATAATATTTAAGCCAAAACATTCAAGTATATTATAGACCGTATACAATAATAATTCACACTCACCCAGCTACAACTAATCCCCAAATCCGCTGAATAAAAGTTTTAGCAATGTAGAATCTTTGCATTCGTCACAAAGATAATGTTTTATTGTATTCCTACTATGTATTATATGTATGTATTTACAAAAAAAATGTATTTAAGTATAGTATCAGTTATCTAGTATCCATAGGACAAGCTTTGATTAGTTTGGGACTAGATGGCCGTGGTTAATTTGTCCAGGAATATTTATTTATTTATTCCTATACCATTACTTACACTATCGCTAGACCAACCAAGCTGTCGTTTCAGCATTCTACGGTTGACTGGAAGATCCCTCATGGGATATGTCCGTCATTGTACAATCTTGTTCCTATTGCTTGGTATTATGAACTTGTGTGCTATAAACTTTACTATAAATTAATTATTTGTAAACTTTATTCCATTTTTATACAAACAAAATACTTTGAACGAAAACGGATAGAAGAATCTTTACTACAAAATTAGTGCTTCTATACTAACATACCTCTAATGTCCACGTGCCTTGCGGGTACTCCCCCCATGTGTGTGTTGTCATGAAGGGCCATTTCGTGAAGCCATCTCTGGAGTCGTCATCGTTGGCGCGCCGGCTGAGGATCATGGACCTGGAAAGTATTTTAAATAAGTACAGTGGACCAAATAAGTGTTCATCATTAAGGTCAAACAGCATTAGAGCGATGCGGCAGTGGAACGGCGCGGCGCATATTGTCTAGTCGTCTCTTTGAGTTAAAGAAAAGGTCCTTTCAAAGAAAATATTATACAAATACTTAAAACGATTTATTTTATGCGTGATCAATCATATTACCTATCTATCGCCGTCAACCCTTATTCATCCCACTGTTGGGATATGGGTCTCCCCTCATTCGAAGGGGTTTAGAGCGTACTCAACCACGCTGCTCAACTGCGGGTTGACGAAGGTCAGTATTTTCAAGCCGCCTAAAGGCCACTGACTATTTGTTTAGTACATTTTTTATAAATTTTCATAGATATAGGTACGCATTTTTTTAACAACAGGCTGGACCGATAGCTTGACGCGCCCTCCGAAGCACGGAGGAGCTCGATATGAATAAACCCATTCATGGACAGGTTACGGCCGACGTTGCTTAACTTGCATGTTCAATTAGAATGACACACGCAACGACTGAGACTACCTATTTGTTAGTGCCTGAATATTACTAGTATTAAACAAGGCACTGTAAATATACTTTATATACCTATGTAAAACAGGTAATTTTAATTTCCAGACATCAATTAAGAACCAACGAGGAAGATATATTACCAGATCGCGTGCACGACACATGTAGGCGTTTATTCTCATTACACGATTGATTATGTGAGAAGAAATTAGTGAGAAAACACAAAAAAGCCATTATTTTACATTTAGAAGAGATGATAATCTTTAGCAGTAGTTTTTTTGAGATTTTTGGCACGAATCCTGTGGTCTCATGCCAACTTTCTCACAAAGTGAGCCACTTTACTTTTTCTGCACTTTACTTTTACTTTAATGTACTACTTTAGTCATATCTCGGATTTGGCATTATCATGCGTTTATGTGGACATAGTCAGCCAAAGAAAACAGAAACAAAATGTACCTAGACTTAAATAGCCAAATAAAAAAAAATGTAGAGTCCATTTATTAACCAATCAGTGTTTGATTAACGACAGAGTAGTAATCACAATTGAAACGCTAGTAAAAAGAATAGAATTCTAAAAACAGTGAGAAAAGATATCCTTATTTAAAAAAAAAAAAAATACGTTAATTATAAATAATTGACGGTGCGTAACGATAACGGTAATTTTTAAAATACCTACGCCTTTAATTTTATTTTAACATAATAATTTTATTTTGCAGTTTTTATTTAATACGATTTTAATGACGGATATGTATATTTTAGTTATAATGAAATATTTAACAGTACCAGTATATATGAAGCTAATATACAGATTTTGCTTTTATTGGATCAAAGAAGTCCTGGTATAAATTAATTACCGAGTGCCCATAGGGCTGGTGAGGAAGAACTCCAGGTCGCCGCGTCTGGTTGAGTTAGCGCTGACGACCGCCTGCACATGTTCCAAGTAGCGGACCTCGCTCGGAGATCCAGCACATGCTGTGGTATCAATCTTTAGCTTGATGGTGCCTTCAGGTGGAATTTCGCTGTCGAAAAAGAAACAATTCCTTAAATATTAAAATCTCTATGCATCATCAACAATATACTTGAAATGCCATATGCGCTGTCTCTATACCTATCAGAATTTTCTACTTCTTTCAAATCATCATCATTATTATCAGCTTATATCTACCCACTGCTGGATATAGGCCTTCTAATTAATTAATTGCAGAGAGAAAGCAGTGATTTGAGACTTTAGTATTCAAGCATTGGGGTATCTGTGATATGAAAATGTGCTGAAGCTTTCCAAAAGCTGCCCAGCCGAGTTGAATGCATCTATCAATCTCTTTGTTCAGGAGAGTCCATACAGCTATATGTCTGCTATAAGCTATATGTATGACTGTCCGAGATAAACGTAGTCTTAATTATTATTATTTTGTTATACTACGTCGGGTGGCAGACAAGCATACAGCCCGCATGATGTGAAGCGGTTACTCCTTTCTTTTTGGGGACCTCACTCACTCGCAGGAATACAACAACCAACAACAAGGGAATTGTTATTTGCCTGCGGTATTCAGTGAGATGAAGGTACTTCCACAATCAGACAGCTTACAAATACGCTCTAATACCTCTCTTTTTTACAGAGCCTCTTTCGCTAGTCGGTATGGTGTTCCATGTGCAGGTGCGACTTTGGCACAAAATATCGCGATAAGCCACTTACACCTCAAAAACTTGCACTGCAACTGCGACTCTATTGAATTACTTAGGCGGTATGAGAAAACTAGTACAATTTTGAAGGTACTAACGTATGAGTATTGACGGATCCAGCCTCACAATGGTACCGTGGTGGTACAGACCTCCAATTAGCAGCCAGTGCCGTCATGGCACCAGCGTCCAGTACTCCGAACCCAAAGAGATGGTTGAACTCCAACCCAACGCCGTTCATCGTCCAGTGGAAACGACCCTGAAAATATCATAACAATTAATTTTAATTGATCGTCAACTGTACCAAATATTACATTTCGTTACCCGTTTTTTGCTTTGGAATGCTCTCCATTAAAGTTTTTTTTAATTCAACAATTTTAGTATACGTCTGCAAATTATATAATAGGTTTGTAGGTTTCTAAATGTCGTTACTGTAGACGATGGAGCAACCAAGTCACATAACAGGCCTTTGCATTTCATATGTCTCAAGATGCACTCTCTCACATTGCTAAGAAGGGAAATCATATTCCAAAAGCTTCTTACTTCTATACTAATTTCTTCTGATTAAATTCGTTGTAAGTTTTTCAAAGCAGCCGTAGTCTTACCTCCGGGACTGCAATGGACTTCATCATTTATTGCCTTTTTTGCCGCTGGTATATATAGTGGTAGGAATGTGTGGTGGGCCCCCGTCCCGAAATGTCTCACAATGCAGTTAGCCAACCTTTCTTCTAATTTTCTAATTT
This sequence comes from Hypsopygia costalis, assembly GCA_937001555.2. Taxonomy (NCBI): domain Eukaryota; kingdom Metazoa; phylum Arthropoda; class Insecta; order Lepidoptera; family Pyralidae; genus Hypsopygia; species Hypsopygia costalis. The sequence continues at coordinate 9,272,163 of OW443343.2, read as the reverse complement.
ATTTCCCAAAAGTGACTTCCAGCATTCCAACATTCGAAAGTGTTCCAACATTCGAAAACTTACTCATATACATGTAAGCATGCGAGTAAACTATTAATCTAAAGTTAGTAGTAAAATATAATACATGTAAATATTTCAAAATTTCCGTGCAGGAAAAAGATATACGGCATATAGATAGACTTTGCACCCATCTGCAAAAGTTCATAATGTCCCAAAGGTAAACTAGTAGATAATGCATTAAGTTTGCCTTTTGTATATTTTCTATAAGGTTATATGAAATAAACATTATATAAATAAATAAAAATGAGGATAATATCAATTTCATAATAGAGTCCACTTGAAAAGTTGTCTGCGGTCCAGTTCGTGTGTACTCGGTTATCGGATATGTTCGTGGATACACGGATATCACGATTTGAGTGCCATCAGAGTGGTCGCCCGAGCACACTACGTCTGAGTTAATTTTAAGGGCTCAGACGGATCCTATCTTTAAGCATCGGCGATCGACACTTTAGCTGCTTTTAAGAAGCGAGATACAGCGACCAAACGCTTCGTACCGCACTCGAGTAAGCAACTCGATACAGCGTCTGGACGCTATATCCCGCATACCTGGCAGCTGTGACTGGCGTTCAAGCCCTTCGCAGCTACTTTTGGACGATACTGCGACCGAACGCATCGAGTCGCCAAAACGAGATGCAGCAGCAGTCGCTAATTCGCGCTTCAGCTACTGTGAGTTTATGGATACAAGATGAGACTTGTCAATAGTCCAGAACTCAGAATTCATGAGCTGGCAAATGAATGGCCTTTCCTAGGATTTCAGGGCGGCGTTCCCGGACCCAGAGGATTACAGTCTCTTCCCAATTAAAGGTGTACTGAAGTACATGGAACATGTCTCCAGACAGTTAGAGGAGAGTTAAAAAAAGTGTCAGGGAGTGTACAAAAGAACCAAGAAGGTCGACGTGCCACCGGTGATGCAGTACTGGCCCATTTCAAGATAAGATATTATGAGTCTGTGGCCGAATGCAGCAAGTCGCCTAAACTAGATGCAATACTAAAATCCGTGGTGCACACTGCACAGCAGTTGTACTTCACTTGACTAGCCTTTTAATGCCTTATTTGCCATATAGCTGTCTCTCACATTGCTAAGAGGGGAAGTCAAATTCCAAAAGCTTCCTACTCCTACTAAATTCTTCAGATTAAATTCGTTGTGAGTTCCAAGGAATCCGTAGTTTTACCCCCGGGATTGCAATGGACTTCATTGTTTCCCTTTGCCTTTTTTGGCAGTCGACGCTGTTAATCCTGGCTACACAGGAGACACAGTGGTGGGAATGTGTGGTGGGCCCCCGTCCCGATTAATTTATGCCGAAGATCCAACACTAGTTAAACATCATCAACAAAATCTGCTCTCTTCTCCAAGCCGGTTTGTGTGAGCGGACTGTAAAGTTCACCGTGATCCAAGTCAACTATGATTGGACGCCCACATCAAAGTGCATTTTCATTAACTGGTTTACACGATCAAAGAAATTACAAAAATACTTTGTTAGAGCAAACTTTCAACGTAACTTTAGTAATAACACAGTATAAATAATATTACTACGTACAGTATGGCCACTCCTTGCCGCTCTCTCGAGTCGACCTCACCTCCTGAGACAAATCTGGAACATTTTGTATGGCGCCCCACGCACATACGCTCATTTACGCTCTGCATAGACTTAATTGTTTATGTAGTAGTAAACGCGCGCCATTTGTATGGAGTGGCCGGGGTGTGGTAATAATAAGATCCCGTTGGCGTCCTACAGAACCCTAAAATTAGTTTCAATAACAACTTACCTTTGCATCATACAACGAATTTCTTTTGGAAGTCAAAACAGTCAAATGTTGAATGTCTCGCCACGTCAGGTTCGGGCTGAAAATAATGAAAATTCTTCATGAGTAACTGCGTATTCAAATCTATCCACTGGAAAATCAGCCTTTGTTTCAAATTAAAGTGAATCGTTCATTGTGAAAATTAATGATAAAGGCAAAATTATCTGCTCATTGTCCAATGAATAACCTTTCAAAGAATAAAATACATATTTTGAAACCTTTCTAAATTTCCATTGTCTCATAAACTACATAGGACGGACATTAAGTTACTGACATTAATCCAATACAATTATTAAAATTAATGATGATTTATTAAAAGATAAATCATGATAAATAATGATGGACGAGTAAAAATTGCAGCTAAAAATATTACTTATAAGTTTCCATATTTATATGACGAAGTAGTTCACGTACGGATGTAAGTGCGCGAGTCTAAAGTCTTATTGCAATACCTGACAAAGGTGACTAAGTTATAAGTTCTTAAACAAGTGTAAGATCCTGTGTACATTTGGTTATTAAATGCAATTAAAAAGTTTTGACTTTGACTTTGAAAGTATTTAGAACAGGTTCACTGAGGCTTTAAAAATTATGGTAAACCACTGACACCCCAAAACTCACTATTTTTTTTGTAGTTTTATTAAATCAATATATACAGGGTGAAAGCGATAAGTGCGCTAGGTTATTTTCTAAACTATATAAAATAATGAAAACTTATTACTGGTCATGAAAGTGCTTCACTAGTTCTATTAAATAGTATCAATAATCTATATTATTCAAAATTAATGTTGCTAAGCGCAAATCTCGAGAACGGCTCGACCAATTCTGCTAATTTTTGTTTGCATTAAGGTATGGTTCTTATGGAGAGATAAGAGGTATAAATTGAGAGGAAAATATAACACTTCTTTCTACCCGTGCGAAGCCCGGGCGAGCAGCTAGGAATGTATAAAATAAACTGGATCTATCCGAAATTTCGTGACTTGAACTTCGTGCTTCGGAGCGAACGTTAAGCCGTCGGTCCCGGCTGTTGTCATTAGATGACAGTCGTTAAGCCAAGCATTTAGGCGGCTTGAAACACTGGCCTCCGCCAACTCTTATATCACGGGGAGTGCTCCGATGAGCTGTTTGATTTGATACCTGCCGCTGAATTCCACTATCGTACGACTCGCCACAAATTAAAATTCCATCCATATCATCTTGATAATTGGCGATCTACTACAGTACGTTTCCTAAGACATTTTATACCACGAACAGTGAAACTGTGGAATCAACTTCCCTCAGCGGTATCCGAACAACTACGACATGGGTGCCTTCAAGAACAGAGTTTTCATTTTCCTTAAAAGGCTGGCAACGGATCGGCGACCCCTTGGTGTCGCTGGTCTCCATGGGCGGTGGTGATTGCTTTCCACCAGGTGACCCACATGCTCGTATGCCCCCCTCTCACATAAAAAAAAAAAAACTCGCAGTTGAGCAGCGTGGTGGAGTATGCTCTAAACCCTCTTTGATTGAGGGGAGACCCGTATCCCCAGTGGGATGAATAGGGGTTGACGACTATCTGAAATTTCATGTTTCCATCTACCATACATTTATTATGACGACATGACATGGCTCACATTGCCATAAAGGGGTGTAAGCAGTTCATCAACATCTCTGAACCAAAGCCAACTTCACCTACAAGCGGTGCACCCTGCTGACTGACAAACGAAGCTCTGGAGAAAAGAGAGGTAGATAATTGTAAGCTACCCGACTGGGGAATGTACCTCCACCTCACAGAATATCGCAGCCAAATAACAATTCCCTTGAGGGTTGTTGTGTTCCTGCGAGTGAGTGAGGTCACCAGAAAGGAAGGAGATGCTGCGTTGGCAGATGGGGTGGCGGCGCGCGAGCGTCATTTATTTTGCGAGCGTTAATATGGCTACGGTAACCGCTTCACGTCACGCGGGCCATATGCTTGTATGCCACCCGACGTAGTATAAAAAAAAAATAGCCGTATTAATATTTTATCGAATCTATCGATGCCCAATTTTATATACAAGACCTATCTATATATACAAGACCTATCTATATATACAAGACCTATCTATATCCATGGTTGAACATCGGTTGAAGTGGAAATACCAAGTTAAATAATAATGAATCAGGTCAAGACTTTACTCAACAATGGGCGAATAGCCCGTATTCGAAGAGGAAGATATCTAAATATGGTTATATTGTGTAGTATAAATACGATACCGTCCCCCGCAATTCTATTGAAGGCATAAGCCTTTGTTGTTTATCTGCAAAGCAAACTACATGTTTGTCAAATCCATACAAGAATCGCTTTAAAGTTTAAATTTTCTTTTATTCGATACACGTGTATCTAATAAAAGAAAATAATTTAAACAATAAACATTTTGTGGAGGTAGAGATTTGAAAATTGTATTTTAATGAAAACTAAATAAACACAAATTTTATTTCGGTGTGTAAGCGGTTCATATGGAGTGTAAGTGGTTTATCAACTTCTTTGAACCAAACCAACCTCGCCTGCACGTGGTGCACCCTACTGACTAAGAAACGAGACTCTTGGGGAAAAGAGAGCTATGGCTACACATGTGTATTTTATAACCTGCCCCACTGGGGAAGAACCTCCACCTCACAGAATACCGCACCAAGTGACAATCCCCTTGATGGTTGTTCCTGCGAGTGAGTAAGGTCAGCAGGAAATACGCATTAGCAGCGGGGGTGGCGGCGCGATATATCATGTTGCGAGCTTTTATATGGCTACGGTAACCGCTTCACATCAGACGGGCTGTATGCTTGTAAAGAAGTAAAGAAACAAAAAACAGGCACTGAAAAGAGATCCAGAGTATGTTGACACCTAAGATGAAGTACCTCCAGAAGACCGTTAGCCTAATAACAAACCCGTGAAGATTGTTGTCCTGCGAGACAGGTCTGCACTTCGCTAGGAGAGGGATGCCAGCGCGCGATTGGTACTGCATTTATAAAATGATTTAACATGCAACTTACTTGGCATGTAGTGCAAGAGCGAAGACGCCCGCAGCCTCAGGCGCAGCAGCAGAAGTCCCCGAGTGGGTCGCAGTGCACTTCCCGTAGAGGTCCGTAGTTGCAACGCCCGTGCTGGGGTCGCGAGCACCATTGCTGAACGTACTAGCCAGCGTAGACGAACACGATTCGTCATAGTGTGCGTTCTGACCGTCATTTATGGCACTGAAAATGTTACGAAAGTTTTAATGTTTAAAAAAATGATTAGGTTTAAATAAGGCATTAAATAGTCGCAGTGTGGCGCCATCTATGATGCCACACTGCGACTTCACAGCAGTAAAATATAAAATGCAAAATTTCGCCACCATTACAAACCTCCCTGGTAGCTCAGTTGGACAGAGCACTCGATCGGTAATCGAGAGGTCGTGGGTTCAAATCCCACCTAGGCAGTGGTGAATTTTTCCATCTTTAAAAATATTTATAATAAAGCATTAAGAATACGCAGTACGGTTATTGGCAGTACGCATGGAGCAACTGGTCGGTAGGTATTTCTAATATTGTTGTTACTCATTATGCGCTCTGTGAGAAAGAGATAGTTAAAATGATAGCTCATTTATTAACACACATAGGTATTACACCAACTTCACACACATAGGTATTACACCAACCCCGTGTTTTATTATAATTTTATTAGAAAAAATGGAAAGGGTTTTGAGAGAACAGGAATAACAGAAAACCCACGCAAAACAAAGTTATTCAAACTTTCGAATAAATAAACAATAAACAATGCCATTAATTATTTTGAAGTTTTTACATTCGTAATGGTATTTATTTACGTCCAAAGTTGCGTAAAAATTGGTGTCAAAAATTGTCTTTTTGACGTTTATAATTTCCAAACGAATGTTTTTTTTTACAGTAATAATGAGAAACAAGCCTAATGCCAAATGTCGGGGAAAATCTATATCATTCTTAATTTTGGGCGTACACCATCAAAGAGTGAAGTCATTTTCTACGATTGCATGGAAATGTAACCGAACGGCACACCCTTAAGAAAACATACAAAACCTCACAGATTTTAGCTTTATGAAATTTGTGCAAAACATATTTATATGTATTTATTTCTGCGTCCGTTTGCGTGAGATCAACTTTCACAATAAAATCTAAAAATATCTCAATTTAATGATCAATCTGTCGCCAACTGGTCTGCACAGACGAGAGACTTTTGTCCGCGGCCTATTTTATTTTTTAAGCTGCGGGCGGCTGGGAAAGTACCTCCACCTCACAGAATACTGCAGCCAAATAACAATTCCCATGTTGTGTTCCTGCGAGTGAGTGAGGTCACCAGAAAGGAAGGAGTTGCTGCGTTCGTAACTGGGGTAACGGCGCGCGAGCTCAATTTAATGTTGCTATCGTTAATATGACTACGGTATCCGCTTCACATCAGGCGGGCCGTATGCTTGTCTGCGACTGTACGTAGTATAAAAATTGGAATGTTTCCTTTGAGGAAAAATTACTGTCTCCATGGTGTAGAGTACTTTCCCTCCATTAAAATTTTCCACCCTGTAAAACGATATTCTTGTTAGTAATAATATTACTCTTTATCTCTAAGGACTCCCAAATAGATTTTGTTAAAGGTAAAGAATTTCAGGATTTATGAAAAAATCTGCACATACTGAAAGGACCTGAAAGGCACTATACTATGTAAGATATTCGAGAGAATTACTTATACTTTCATAAACACATAGAAGGTGTTACGAGAAGCTTGACAAAGGTAACGCTACCCTCTTTAAAGTGCTTATATAAGGTAAAGGAATAAAACCACGTTAAAAATACACGTTCTTTTTTCTGAAAGGCTCTCTCATATTGTTTTATTAATATTGTAATCATTCATTCTTATGGCCTTACTCCGTCTGTTATGATTATGAACGTTATGTAACGGCAGAGGCGGATTTGTAGTCATGGCCGCCCTAGGTAGTAGTCCTTATTCTATAGTATCTTACCGCAGCCAAATAACGGTTCCCTTGAGGGCTGTTGTGTTCCTGCGAGTGAGTGAGGTCACCAGAAAGGAAGGAGATGCTGCGATGGCAGCGGGATTGGCGGCGCGCGAGCGATATTTTATGTTGCGAGCGTTAATATGGCTACGGTAACCGCTTCAAATCAGGCGGGCCGTATGTTTGTCTGCCACCCGACGTAGTATAAAAAAATATAGTATATTGGTTCTTATCCGCTCCGGCCGCCCCTAACATTTGGCCGCCCTAGGCTCGGGCCTTGTTGGCCTTATGGCAAATCGGCCATTGTGTAACGGGAAAGAAAACATTAATCTCACGAATGTTTTTGATTTGTATTACCGTTTTGCAGGTAAGTATTTTGAGGATCGATATCCCTCTTTAAAGTGCTTATATAAAGTAAAGGAATAAAACCACGCTAAAAATACACGTCCTTTTTCTGAAAGGCTCTCTCATATTGTTTTATTAATATTGTAATCATTCATTCTTATGGCCTTACTCCATTTGTTGTAAACGTTATGTAACGGGGAGAAAATATTAATCTCACAAATGTTTTTAATTTGTATTACGGTTTTGCAGGTAAGTGTTTTCTGCGTCGGGTGGCAGGGAAGCATAGAGCTTGCCTGATGCTAAGCGGTAACTGTAGCCGATAGACGTTTGAAACATGAAGTATCGGTCGCGCGTATCTACCCCTGTATGGCGATAGCAAATGAGGAGCACAGAAGTTAAGCAACTTCGGCCGTAGCCTGTCAATGGATGGGTTTATATCATCTGGAGCTCCTCCGTGCTTCGGAGAGCAAGTTAAGCCGTCGGTTTGGGATGTTATCGTTATATGACGGTCGTCAAGCCAAGTCAGTGGCCTTTATCATAAGTATGTATTTAAAAAAAAAAAATGTATTTACGTATACATTTTTTTTTAAATACATACTTCGCTTACTTTGGGCCTAGATGGCGCTGTGTAATTTGTCTGACAATATTTTTTTATTTATTTATTTAGGTGGTTTGAAAACATTGACCTCCGCCAACACGCAGTCGAGCAGCGTGGTGAAGTATGCTCTAAAACTCTTCGATTAATGGGTAACCAGTATCCCATTGGCATTGGGCTGAATAAGGGTTAACGAAGAAGAAGAAGACGGTAAGTATTTTGCTACGTCGAGTGGCAGGGTTGGTGGTCGGGTTGTAGATATACACACGTACACGTATATGTCTGCCCGTTTAGTTTTATATATGGGCAAACGAACATGTGCGTCACCTAATGGAAAGTAAACACAATCGCCAATAGAATTCAGCAATACCAAGGGGCACCGATCCGTTGTCAGCCTGTTAAGGGAAAAATTAACTCTGTTCTTGAAGGTTCCAATGTCGTAATTGTTCCGAAATACCGCTGAGGGAAGTTGATTGCACAATTTAACAGTTCATTGTAGAAAATGTCTTAAAAAGTCGTACTGTCGTAGATCGCCGATTATCAAAATGATATGGATGGAATTTTAATGTATGGCGACTTGTATGATAGTGGAACTCAGCGGCAGGTATCAAATCAAATAGATTATTATATTGATTTAATATGAGTTTTTTAATATGATTTAATATGTTAAAAAAAATACTTGATCCAGAGTGTTCTTAGCACAAGAAAATCTGTTCATCTGTTTAAAAATTATCATCTCTTTTCTAAATTATGAAGGAATATGATATGAGGAACTTCTACAAATCTAACCGGTTTAAAATTAAAAAAGAATCGAAAAAAAATTTTCAAATACACAGTAATTCCGGGCGACTGACTATACGCCTGGGGTTACCATGTTGTACATCGGCATTATAGCATCCCTCTGTTGGGATAAGGGTCTCGCTTCAATCGAAGGGGTACCTATAGAGCATACTCCACCACGCTCCTCAACTGCGGGTTGGCGGAGGCCAGTGTTTTCAAGCCGCCCTAAGGCCACTGACTTGGCTTAATGTCGTCTAATGAAAACAGCCAGGAATGACGGCTTAACCTGCCCTCCGAAGCACGGTGGAGCTCGAGATAAATAAATCCATAGACAGGCTGCAGTCGACGTTGCTTAACTTGCGTGTTCGATTAGACTGACACGCGTAACGACTAACGACGCCATCGAGATGTTGTATATACAATATGTATTATAATATAATAATAGTACATACCTGTTGATAGAGACGGTCCACATAGAAGCCGCGTAGCCATCGCAGTTGCAGTCATCATCTTCACCTCCATCACCACTGGCCCATACATAAATGTTGCCGAGTCCGTTACGACCCTGCGAACACAGAAAAAAAATACCTAGGTCAAATACTATCAACTGCTGGCATCAACGCCTGTTCATCCCACTACTGGGAAATGAGTCTCCCCTCAATAAAAGTTTAGAGCAGAGGTTCCCAACCGGTGGTCCGCGGACCACCAATGGTCCGTGAGAGATAAATTATGGATTATAAAGATTGAGCACTATTATACGAAACACTCAAAGTTCGAGTTATAGAATAATGGATTTATACAGATATGACAGGTTGGGGCCCTACACGCAACAAAAACCTCGTAGTGGTCCGCGAACAAAAAAAGGTTGGGAACCACTGCTTTAGAGCGCAGTCCATCACACTGCTCAATGGCAGATCGACAGAACCTCGTGTTTTCAAGGCACCCCAAAAGTCAGAAGTTGCAAAGTAGATGCTAGCGCATGAGCAATATTCCTCACATTGTAAGCGTCTATAGGCTATGTTAACCGCTTTACATGAGGCTGGGCGTAAGCTTGTTGTCACACCGGATGTTATTTCGGTATGGTTAAAAATCGAACTTCAACTCGGTACCTGTATGTAGATCACTTTTGTCAACATTAGAACTTACAGTAATTGAGCCAATTCAAAAACCTAAGCAAATTAAATTATTTAATTAATAGGCCGTCCAGAGAGGAGCCGCTAGAGCTATATGCTCCAGGGGTGGAAGTGTTAAAGGGCATCACGCCGCGAGTAACTTCGGAGAAAGCGCAGCACACCTCTCGACATCCCTGAGTCACTCACACCGGTGTTGCCCCCGGCCGTTTTCCTGGCATTTCGGGGGCCCATCTAGTGAGTGGCAAGCCACCGCCTGCCGCAAATAACTAGCAATAAAAGCAGTTATGGCAGGCGTCCGTCCCTCTTCTGTAATAGCCCGGTATTAAGTTCACCCAGACCTCATCTCCATAGCCCATTTATTTTCCATCACACTTCGCAATAGTCTCAACGCCTGCCGAGACCTGCTCATGGGTATGTCGTTCCATTGACATATCCTGGAGCGGGTCACGGCGGGCGTACAATATTACATCAAACTTCTCAAAGGGGCCTCTACGCGTTGGATCCATATCCCCGCGCATGCCTATCAAATGACCGGGCTTGACCCGTGATTAAAAAAAAAAAAAATAATAATAATATTCTTCTGTAATAGCTCGGTATTAAGTTCACCCAGATCTCATCTCCATAGCCCATTTATTTTCCATCACACTTCGCAATAGTTTCAGTTAATAGTTGCCGAGACCTGCTCATGGGTATATCGTTCCATTGACATATCCTGGAGCGGGTCACGGCGGGCGTACAACATTACATCAAACTTCTCAAAGGGGCCTCTACGCGTTGGATCCATATCTCCGCGCATGCCTATCAAATAACCGGGCTTGACCCGTGATTTAAGAGAGATAAAGTAATAATAATAAATAAATAATAAATATTGTCAGACAAATTACACAGCGCCACCTAGCCCCAAAGTAAGCGTAGCTTGTGTTATGGGTACTAGACAACTGATAAACATACGTAAATACATTTTTTTTTGTAAATACATACTTATGATACATAGAAAACACCCAGACTAAGACAAACAGACATGTTCATGCACAAAAATGTTTGTCCTATGTGGGAATCGAACCCACGAGCGTTGGTGTCGAAGCCGCGTCAATGACCGCTACGCCACCGAGCTCGTCGATTATTAAAACGTTTATATTATTAGATATTATTAGATAATATTATTATTATTAGATCGTTTATTATTAAAACGGTAATCACCTAATGAAAATTTGAGTATTTCCGTTCTGGCCACAGGGCCCATCAGTGGGCCTTTTCTTACTGAACCATTCGAGCCACGAGAATCACCCGTGAGCCGCGTAAGAGGAAACACTTCATACTAGCCACAGATTGCAGCTATCAATAAAAATGCATAATATGCATAATATGCATATAGCATATAGCCACACGACTCACTTTCATATTATGAAATGGGTCGGACGGTTTTCAAAACGAAAAGAAAATTATTATTTTATCAAAGTTACTGTAATGTAACAGGAGTTGTTCTTAATATTATAGCTATTTTTAATATTATATTCTTAACTAGCTGCCCGCCCCGGCTTCGCACGGGTAGAAAGACGTGTTTTATTTTCCTCGCAATTTTTACGTCTTTTCTCTTCATAAGAACCTCCCTTACCTTTACGAAAATATTAAAATAAAAATTAGCAAAATTGGTCGGCCTATTATCGAGTATTGCGCTTAGCAACATTCTTGTTTATTTTTATAAATATGATACGTATATGTATCATTAATATTTATATAGCTACTCGTACTTAGTAGATATTTATATATAAATAAAATTCTTATACATATTATAGCAACGGCCATAATAATGGCTGTGTTACTGCGTAATTAATTAATACATGACTATAAACTTTTATGGAAATTGCAGTATTCAGTTCTTAACTTATAGGGTGTTAATGATAGTCTCGAGTATGACTAGAGTAAAATATATTGCCTTAGTTATTATTAAAATAGCCTGGATAATATCATCGTACCGTACGGCCTCATTGAGGTTATTTGTTTGTAAAAAGTTATTGTATAATTGCGGGATGTAAGTGGTTCATCAACATTTTTAAACCAAAGCCAACTTCACCTGCAAGCGGTACACCCTGCTGACTGACAAACGAAGCTCTGGCGAAAAGAGAGGTAGGGAGCGTAATTGTAAGCTACCCGACTTGGGAATTTATTTGGCTACGGTATTCCCTTGAGGGTTGTTATGTTTCTGCGAGTGAATGAGGTCACCAGAAAGGAAGGAGATGCTGCGTTGGCAGCGGGCGCGGTGTGCGAGCGTTAATATGGCTACTGTAACCGCTTCACATCAAGCGGGCAGTATGCTTGTCTGTCACTCAACGTAGTATAAAAAATGTATACAACATAGGTATATAATACATAATGCACAGTATATAATATACATAGTATATAACATACAGTATCCAATGGGGGATTTATCCCAATAGGCTTATCTTCCAAGCAATCATAAAATGCTGCAAGCACTTGAATGTTGAACTAATCACAACGCTCCAAAAAATTCGATATTTAGATTATCGCCACGAGAATTTTATAAGTATGTTTTTCAGCTCAATCTGATACTGGGAAATGCGTCAAATTTAAACTATGAAACTAAATAAAAATCTTGTGTTCCATTTTTATTTGTAAATACATACTTATATTACAAAGGAAACACCCAGACCAAAACAAACAGACATGTTTGTGTGCATACACGTGTGTCTTGCGCGGGATCGAACACGCTACCCTGGATGCAAAGTAGCCATTGCTAGCCATTCGACCGCCGGGCTCGTCAATGATTCTAGAACAAAGGACTGTTGATTACCTTTCTAATGTATAATCTACGGTCTAAATCCTTAGCTATATCACCAACACAACGACATTGATCAAAGTCTGCCGCTACTTGTATTGATTATATATCATGCCAGTATAACAACATCTAACGAACCCGCAAATTTGTTTTATCACAGGCAAACCAATTAATAGGCCCTTAATCGCGCTTAATGCTTATTCATACCAATGAATAAGCGACTCTATTTCAAATTGCATAGAGTCGCTTATTCCTTGGTATGAATAAGCATTCTATTCAGTTATTGAATTGCAATAAGAGTTGGTGGTAAGGGGCTGTATTTGCGCGATTAAGGGCCTATTAATTGGTTTGCCTGTGATAAAACTAATTTGCGGGTAGGCCTCTACCGCGAAAGGGGCTGACTAGCTAGGGTAACCAAAAATCTTGCTCACCGTAAAATTATTAATGCAGGTCTGGCCGAGTTGGGTTCTATGAATTAGGAATCAACGAAGGCCTAAGCCTACATTTGATGGCCATTTAAGAATGGGCATACAATGTGAGCTTAGGCAAATTACGGACACATGTGATCAATAAATACGGGATTTTAGAGGTACAAATAAGTAATGTAAGAGTTATTTCTACGTTTTTTTATATGAGAGCATGTGGCTCACTTGATCTGTGTGTGTGCAACACATAATTAGATATTTCCAGGATTATAACTTAAATTTTTTAAGTGTAAAAAAATCAAATAGAATCATAAGTGTGGCGCAGTAACTCACGATGGCTAACGAACTGAAAATTCTGCTACAGCGGATGATTAGGCGCAATACTAGTAAAATATATTTTCACCCCTATGGCCAATACATAAAACTGATTCTAACGCCCCTCGCCCCTGCTACCCCTCAAATGTCTATAAATTGCTTAGCCAGCACAAAGAATAGAGATATATTTTTCATTCATTAATTTAATTCAAGCCTAGTTATTTGTTGAGGGCTGAAGTAATAATAGTATTATGTAATCAAAATTCTGTTCCAATCTAGTATCGATCTCACTTTGATATTCCGAGAACCAGCGTAGCTAGGTAACCAAAGGCCCTGGGGCAAAAAATAAATTAGGGCTCCAACTAAACTATTTAAAATCGTTTGAATTCGTTTGTTCCGAATACGGCGTACTCCAGATTCGTTTTATTACAGTCGACTCAATAATAAAATTAAAAACCGTATAAATTGTAACTTATTTTAATGAACAAATTAAAACTATTTTATGAAAATCTCTAGCAGATGATTTTCGCCAAGCAATCAATCATTTTGAATTCTCACTCAGATATCTTGTTGATCCTAAAAACGACCACAGTAACTTAATATTTTTGTGTTTAAATTGATTGATCATTATTTGACTAAAATTACAAATTATTATAATTATTTTTGTACCCTGATGTGCCTCTCGCTCAGTCGCTCTAATCAATACGATTACGTCATTCCACATATGTGATTTCACATAATGTGAAAACCATCGAGCCGTTTAGGCTATAGTAGGGTACAAATAAATCCACATACATATACTAGGAATCAGTATCAGAAGTCAGTTTTGTAAACAAAGAACTGTCACTTTTTACGTCATCTTGATTTTTAATTAAGAGTTTATGGCTTGGCAGCAAGTTATCAGTTATCCGGCCCTTTTTTGGTCTGCCTAAACATTACTTTTATTATTTTTAAAATCAGTAGCTTAAAACACAATGAGAAATATATTTAATTTTTCTTGACTTAATTTACCATAATATATCCTTATCACAGAACCAGCTTCCGCAGACTGTATACTTGTTACTTTCAGGATTGCTTTCAGGATATTGAAACGACTGAAGTGAAAACTGTAACTAAACATAGCTGGGGCACACAAAGGAATTTGTTTCAAAGGTAACAGATGGGATTCCGATTAAATAAGAAAATATCGGTTTAACTCCCTAGTGGATACGTTAAAGTGTCGTATTTCATTCGTAACATTTAGAAATAGATTAGAGGGTTTGGTAACAAGAAAACCTATAAAATGCTGTTATCCGAGCACGGAAAAATATACTAAGAGGTAAAATGCGACACTTTCTATTGTTAAAGTCGGTTAAAATGTAGCCTATGTTACCCGGGTCATAATAAAGAAACGATTGACACTTTATTTATTCGTGGCAAATTATTTCACAAATTCCATAATTGAGGAGGATACGTTATATAAATAAAACCGGCCAAGTGCGAGTCGGATTCGCGCATGTAGGGCTCCGTACCATTATCTATAAAAACGGCAAAAAAATCACGTTTGTTGTATGGGAGCCCACCTTAAATATTTGGTTTATTTTAATTTAATTATTTATTTTTAAAGTGAATATATAACTAAATATTATGTAAGTATTTCAAGCATCTACCTATTACCGTTATGAATTGCGAGCAAAAACGAGCAAATAAATCACGATTGTTGTATGGTAGCCCCCTTAAATATTTATTTTATTCCGGTTTTTAGTATTTGTTGTTATAGCGGCAATAGAAATACATCATCTGTGAAAATTTCAACTGTCTAACTATCACGGTTCATGAGATACAGCCTGGTGACAGACGGACGGACGTACGGAGGGAGAGCGGAGCCTTAGTAATAAGGTTCCTTTTTACCCTTCGGGTACGGAACCCTAAAATGTTTAAATCAATTTCTTTGGGAAGTGTGTATCCTACTACTGTCATCACCTTTCTTTAAACGAACAAAAGCGGACAAAGTCTGAGGCATAGCTTGTCAAATATATTAACGAAATAATTAATTGAATATGATTATTATTGATGTTGAAACCAAGATTTACTTCAAAGCACAGATGAAACCCCATCTCATTTTGTGAAATCTGAATAATCCGTATTTTTCAATTCCTATTTTCAACCAGAGCATAGTCGTTATTTTCAGGAAATCAAACTGAAATGGCAGCTTGCACAACTCCAGCGTACACTTTGTAAGAGGAAATGACGTTTCTTGAACTTGCATTGCTCAGTCATTTCCATCAAGTACTTAGTTTCCTGCTTACTTCATATATATTGTATAACCGTTACCTTAAGGTTTTCTTGACAACATTGCTTTTAGCAATAAGACCGCCTTGTTGCATATTATATAAGTTTATAATAATAGTCAACAATGAAGAAGTCACCAAAGCCTCTTCAACTTCGTAGAAACGCTCGCTAAGCGTATTTTATCGCCTCTACCATAGTGAGTGCTCTGTAGTTTAGAGATAACATCGCTATACAAACTCCTATCTTGCTAGCCAATGAAAATCCCATTAAAATCACACAGACAGAAACAAAAAAACAACAGTTTTTA
Organism: Hypsopygia costalis; assembly: GCA_937001555.2. Lineage (NCBI taxonomy): Eukaryota > Metazoa > Arthropoda > Insecta > Lepidoptera > Pyralidae > Hypsopygia > Hypsopygia costalis. Next base: position 9,256,362 of record OW443343.2, on the reverse strand, counting down.
ATATTTCCCTAACGTCAACAAAATATCTACCAATCAATGTATTTATTACAATAGCACTACAGTATTACTATAAAAAAAATACTCGCATAAATATACTAGTCAATTTTATAGAAATTCCCGAGAAAAACTTTCTTATCGCTCTCTAAAATATAATTGAATTCATATCATATCAACAATACAGTCATTGTTAGCATTCTCTTTTTAATAAAAAGAAAAGTGAAATAAATGAGACAGACTTCTTATATAAAAGAATATGAATAATACGTTTATTTTTAAACAAGAAGAAAAGTGAATAACAGTTCTCATTTTATATTATTGGAAACGAGTCAAAACGGAGCGACCCCAATCAATTTCCATCAACTGAGACGTCCAAAATATTTCTTTTACTGCTCAATTCATGTTTGTTTCGACGCACACTGGGGCACGATACCTTTATATGTGGCAGAAAATGCGAAAAATAAAACTCGATTTTAACTACCTACAACAGCCTACCATAGACGAATGCTTCACTATCAAATTGGCCAATAACTTACATGCTTTTTTATTATAATTGACGTTTTTCGGTAGTTGTGGCAGTGTGATTGATTATAAATTAAATTGCATTTATTTTAGTAGTGTATTAGTAGTGTTATTTTAGAAAATTAGCATAATTAAGTTATGGATCCTTCATGTTCGGGTATATCGCGGTATTTTAGCAACATTTAATTCGGTATTACGGTACAGTAAACATAAAAAACCAACGAGCATATTACGAATTTTACTAAATCCAAAAACAGATTAACTCTATACATACATTATATATGTATATAAACATTTTGATATATTCAAATAAGTATCTTAGTTGTATGTATTTAGCATCCACAAAAGCAATGTAACTAGAAAATATATTTATGCCAATAAAAAGGGTACCTTGCCCCAGTGTGCGACGAATAGACAAATGGTCACAGATAATATTAGAGTTATAGTACGTCGATTGAGATATATCACATACATTATTTAAATAAGTTCATAATATAATATTTTTTACGAATTTTGCATCGGCAAATTAGAGATCAATTCTAAGTTAATCCGTTAAAACTAGTTATCAAACCTCAACGTGCTATTGCAATATGAAATTACATTATACATTTATACAGGGTAGACCTTGAGTATATTTGTCTTGTGCGGGGATCGAACCCGCGACCCCGGAGTGTTCGGCGCTTCTGGCCACTCATTATTTCAATTTCGAATATCATATTTATTAAAATTAGAGTCGCTCGTTGCTTTTCATCACAAGTATGAAGTTCGTCGTCCAAAGGAAAAATGGATTCATCGCTATTATTATTTTAATAATATTAAAATAATGTAAGGCGATAATATTTTATGATTTTAAAAGTTCACTGTCTCCGCAAGACTGTACTGCACTGCTTATTTCCAAAATGGTTTTGAGAGGGAAGCACCTCACTCATTAGAACGTCGAAAGAATGAACTTACCTATCAAGAGTTGCTATACGTAAAGTTTTTAAAGGTAAATATTCGTAAAAGTCGAATGGTAGTTTACCGAAACAAAAACTTTAGTATTAAAGGAAATTTAATATAATGGAAAAGTAGGTAATACGGAACATCCGTGTTACTATATTAGACATTTCCACGAAGTCCATTAGCGTAGCTGTCAAAAAGAATATCAACGTCAGTTTCGATGAGTGGGTAGAGGTGGTTTCGGGAAGCTTACTTACACCCCTAGCCTTCCTCCCACTTAAGTTATTATTATACAATTATACCAGTCTTTCTAATCAATTTCAAGAAGAAAGCTTGAATTATTGACCCGTAATAGTTTAAGTACGATTTCCCAAAACAGCTAATCCGATTTGGCGGTATTTTTCTCTACGGCTGCATATTTTCCTGAGAAGATTTAAGTTTACAAAAGTATCTAGATTATGAAAAGAATTTTAGACTAAAATGTAAGTGTAAATTTTAATCAAAGTCGAATACTCTTTTGTTAAAAAAGTAATATTTAAGTATAATCTTCGGCACCGGTGCAGGTAGCCAGTGCACACCGGTCTACCAGCGCTTATCCGAAAAGATCTACGATAATAATCGGCGCAGGTAGCCGGTGCCGAGTTTCTATACAATGCTATACAATAAGACAAACGATAACACAGCCACTAACTTATTTATGAAGTGACAAAATTTGGAACTATTTTTTTTTCATACATTTTGATTGTTTTCATCGGTTTTTAAAAAGCGATAATACATATTAATACTATAGTTACTCTAAGTTTTCATATTGAATTATTCTATAAAACTTAAACTTTAGCAAGAAGTTCCCTCAGTTTCGTTTATTTTCTACGAAATAATGTTTATTCCAATTATAGTCACGAAAATGATCACATTTTGAATATTTCATTCAGCTGTAAATCCAATTATATTAGATTAATTAAATATTCAAGTCTTCATTATTTAGTCTACGAGTATTTAACGATGAAAATTGTTAGACGCAAATCTGCGAAACCATTCATATTATTTAAACTAGAGAAAAAGATTTATTTAAATCACTGATATTCTATTAGCGACCTATTTGACTAACAAATACTAAAAAAACATACGGTTTACCTGATATAAACTATAATATTGTAAATAAGTAAATATGCTGCCATCTAGTCCCAAACTAAGCAAAGCTTGTACTTTGTGTATTAGAAAACTGATATTATGTATACTTAAATAAATTTCTTTTTGTAAATACCCAGACCAAGACAAACAGACATGTTCATGCACACAAAAAATTGTCTCGTACGGGGATTTTACCCGCCGCCTCGGTGTCAAAGTGGCCATTGCTAACCATTCAACCACCAAGCTCGTTAATGATGTGATCAATTTTAAGATATGGTCATATATAGATAGGTACTATTTTTAACCCTACCAAGAAGAAACCACAAGTAAGACCTAGTGCTTATAGTATTACATAAAAGGTATGACCTAAACCTTCGCCGACATGATAATACCGAACTCCGAACAGAGGGTCGAATTTATTTAAATTTATTCATACATAATAAGGCTCAGGGAATAAATTAATTATATATTTTGTACGTTATTCCCATTTTACCAGTATTATTCAAAAGTTCTTCCTACATATTTTATCATAATAAATTAGAGGTCTACCCACACAGTTAGGGCCTGCGCATTTGTATTACTGCGACTTTTTTAACCGATTCCAAAAAAGGAAGAGGTTCTCAATTCGGCTGTATTTTTTTTTTTGTGGTTGTTACTTAATTTCTCCGTGATTTATAAACCGATTAGAAAAAAAACTTTTTTTATTTGAAAGAGTATACTTCCAGATTATTCCCTTTATTTTCTCATCATCATCAGCCTGTATCTATATATATACATAACTGCAGAATATATATATATATATATATATATATATATATATACAAGTATGTATAACTGTAATGTTCGGAGGCGGTTCTTTTTGTTAAAATTATTAGAGTACGCTTAGACCAACTCTCTGGTAGGTATTGCTAAAATATTTGCTATTTCAGTAACCCGAGTCTGTGAATAATGGATAGCCCAATAATATACAAATAAGGTAGATCCCGTACATATTCAAAATTGGCGTGTTTCGATGTTGTCTTTTGGAAAAAAAAATTGAGCAGTCGTTTGGGAAAACTAAAGTTAGAAAAAAACTGCTCACTATTTACTTTTACGCAAAGTTATTAAACTTTCCAATAAATGTACTATGCTTATTGCATAATTACTTTGAAGTTTTCATCCTGCTAATGGTATTTACTCGTATATACGTAAAGATTTGCATTGAATTTGTTCTTAAAACAAGAAATTATTAACCCTAAGAAAAACCCGACTGAAAACTGAAACAATTTTTTTTCTTGTTATTCTCCATTTTTTTTATTACTCGGACGCCATGTTTAATCATATATCTATGCATATGCATTTATGCAATTCTCACAGCTGAGATGATTCGAATGACACCTCACATGTTGAAATCCATCTAGCGGTTTAGGATGTAGAGCATGCCAAATATTTATTTGTATATTATACACACTTAAACTCGAAAAACATAACCCTTCTTCGTCATCCGGAGTTAGAATCAGAATCAAAGCTTTATTTGGTGGACATTAGGTGTTCAAATTTTATAACGTTCGCTATGTTTTGCCCTTCAGCCATGCAAATATTTATGTCACAAATTTAATTAATTTAAATATTTATTTAATCATAATTTACAAATTATTCTATTTTGTCATTTAAAAATCATATGTAAAGTAGGTAATAATACAACGCCGCCGGGTAATAATCTAGAAAACGATATTTTTAATCGTGCTGTAAACAATAAACCTAGCTGTAAATAATGACGCGACAAATCGATATTACGATTAATTTTTGATGTATGTACAGACAGCATTAAATGGTGAAGTAATCATTGTTCTAGGTTTTATGGAAATGTAATTATGAAATACTAGCTTCTACCCGCGGCTTCGTCCCACGTGAACCTACGTACATGGACAAAAAGTATCGTATGTGTTAATCCAGAACATATTCTCTATGTCTGGCAAATTTAAGCCAAATCTGTTCAGTCCCTTACCTGTGAAAGGGTAACAAACATCCATAGCTCCACACATCCTTACAGCCTCACAAACTTTCACATTTATTAGTAGGATAGTAGGTTATACGAGTTATGACGTAAAAATGTATGACCTACAGAAATCAGCTTGGCCCTTGCGAGGAATGCACTTCACGAAATCATTTGTTGTTTTTATCTAAATATATAAAAGAAGAAACTGACTGACTGACTGACTGACTGACTGACTGACTGATATATATATCAACGCACAGCCGAAACCGCTGGGTCTAGAGATTCCAAATTTGGCACGTAGGTTCCTTATTATGTCTAGGGGTGCACTAAGAAAGGATTTTTCAAAATTCATCCCCTAAAGGGGTGAAACAGGGGTCTAAAATTTGTATGGGGAAAGAAGATTAGTTGGACTATTTTATCCGAAACTTTACATGAGTACTTCTATAGAGAAATGAGTAAACACGTGTTTCAGGATTTTTCAAAATTTAACCCCTAAAGGGGTAAAATGGGGCGAAAAAGTCTGAAAATCGTCATGGGTATTGTTTTTATGGTTTATCGGGTCGCTGATTACGAAAATAACAACTATTTTATAAGCCAACATAGCCGACGTATCATAAAATCACCCCTGAGGGGGTCCGATGCGGTTGAAATATATAAAAGAGGAATCTGAGTGACTGACTGATATATCATATCAACGCACAGCCCAAACTGCTGGGTCTAGAGATTCAAAATTTGGCACGTAGGTTCCTTATGATGTCTAGGGGTGCACTAAGAAAGGATTTTTCAAAATTCATCCCCTAAGGGAGTGAAACAGGGGTCGAAAATTTGTATGGGGAAATTAGATTAGTTGGGCTATTTTATCCAAAACTTTACACGAGTACTTCTATAGATAAATGAGTAAACACGTGTTTCAGGATTTTTCAAAATTCAACCCCTTAAGGGGTCAAATGGGGCGAAAAAGTCTGAAAATCGTAATGGGTATTGTTTTTATGATTTATGGGGTGGCTGATTACGAAAACAACAACTATTTTATAATCCAACATAGCCGACGTGTCATAAAATCTTCCCTGAGGGGGTCCGATGCGGTTGAAATATAAATATAAAAGAGGAATCTGAGTGACTGACTGTTATATTATATCAACGCACAGCCCAAACTGCTGGGTTTAGAGATTCCAAATTTGGCACGTAGGTTCCTTATGATGTCTAGGGGTGCAATAAGAAAGGATTTTTCAAAATTCATCCCCCAAGGAGGTGAAACTGAGGTCCAAAGTTTGTATGGGGAAATAAGATTAGTTGGACTATTTTATCCGAAACTTTACACGAGTACTTCTATAGATAAATGAGTAAACACATGTTTCAGCATATTTTCAAAATTCAACCCCTAAAGCGGTAAAACGGGGTGAAAAAGTCTGAAAATCGTCATGGGTATTGTTTTTATGTTTTATCGGGTCGCTGATTACGTAAACAACAACTATTGTATGACCTAACATAGCCGACGTGACATAAATTCACCCCTATGGGGGTGCGGTGGGGTTAAAATGACGTAATATCAATATGGGTGTTGATTCTATGGTTTTCTGGGACGTCAATTACAAAAATGGCATCGATTTGAAAATATCAACCCTTAAAAAGTTAAAATGGGGTCAAAATGTCTGAAAATCGTCATGGGTATTGTTTTTATGGTTTATCGGGTCGCTGATTACGAAAACAACAACGAATTTAATATTCAACGTGGCTAACGTGACTAACGTGACTATCATCCTCTATTGTGGTGCGATGAAGTTGAAATGTCCATATCTAAATCTATAAAAGAAGAAAGTGACTGACTTAATCAACGCACAGCCCAAACCGCTGGGTCTAGAGATTTCTGATTTGGCACGTAGGTTCCATATGACGTCTAGGGTTGCACTAAAAAAGGATTTTTCATAATTCATCCCCTAAAGGGGTGAAACGGGGGTCCAAAGTTTGTATGGGAAAACAAGATTAGTTGGACTATTTTATCCGAGACTTTACACGAGTACTTAATGCATACATAAATGAGTAAACACGTATTTCAGGATTTTTCTAAATTCAAGCCCTAAAGAGGTAAATTTGGGTGAAGAATTCTAAAAATCGTCATGGGTATAAAAAATCGTCATGGGACTGTACCTCATTTATGTCATATTCCAACATGACATAAATGAGGTACAGTCAATAAAATAATCGGTTAGTATGTATTTTTTGGAGGTATGAATATGGGAACAAAAATAATTCAGATAATATATTCCCATCTTCCACCCTGCGATGGGTTGGAAGATGGGACAAACAATTCCCAACTTCCAACCCAGGGTGGAAGCTTAGGGTGGAAGATGGGAATAAGTCATCTAAATATATAAAAGAAGAAACTGACTGACTTACATATCCACACACAGCCGAAACTGCTGGGTCGAGAGATTCCAAATTTGGCACGTAGATTACTTATGACGTATAGGGGTGTACTAAGAAAGGATTTTTCAAAAATTCAATCCCTAAGATGGTGAAACGGGGGTCCAAAATTTGTATGAAGAAACAAGATTAGTTGAACTATTTTATCCGAAACTTTACACGAATACTTCTATAGATAACTGAGTGTGTACGAAACCAACAACGATTTTTAAATTCAACGTGGCTAACGTGGCCATCATGTCCTATTGGGGTGCGATAGGGTTGAAATGTCTATATATCAATATATGTGTCGTTCATCAATCAATCCATATTCATACTTTCATACTAATATTATAAATGTGAAAGTGTGTTTGTTTGTTTGTCCTTCTTTCACGTCGAAAGTAACAAACGGATTGACATGATTTTTTTTCGAGATAGTTTAAGGCCTGGGGAGTGGCATAGGCTACTCTTTATCCCGGAAAAACATCTTATACCCACGGGAAAAAAATAAAGTTTATAATCATTTGTCCTCCTTTCACGTCAAATAGAACCTAATTGCTAACATGATTTTTTGAACAACCAAGCAAACAAATGTTTTTTAAAGCCAAAGCCAGGCTCAGCTGCACCTGGTCATGATATTTTAAATGGGATTACGGTCTGGAGAGTGACATAGGCTACTTTTTATCCAGGAAAAACATTTTATTCCCACGGGAAAAAAATAAGTTTATAATCATTTGTCCTTCTTTCACGTCGAATAGAACCTAAGTGCTAACATGTTTTTTTTTAACAACCAAGCAAACAAATGTATTTCAGAGCCAAAGCCAGGCTCAGCTGCACGTGGTGCACCCTGCTGTGTAACGAAATAGGCGAAAGAGTGGTAGGGTACAGCGTATTTGTAAACTCGCCGACTGGGAAAGTACCTCCATCTCACCGAATACAGCAGCAAGCAAGAAAAAAATATACACAAATTAATGGCAGCTCGCCTGGACCACGCGGGTGAAGCCGCGGGTGATAGCTAGGATAGGATTCGAAATTTGGCACGTAGGTTCTTTATGACGTCTAGGAGTACACTAAGAAAGGATTTTTCAAAATTCATCCCCTAAGGGGGTGAAACGGGGGTCCAAAGTTTGTATGGGGAAACGAGATTAGTTGGACTGTTTTATCCGAAACTTTACAGGAGTACTTCTATAGATAAATGAGTAAACACGTGTTTCAGGATTTTTCAATATTCAACCCCTAAAGGGGTGAAATGGGGTGAAAACGACAACGATTTTAAAATTCAAGGTGGCTAACGTGACCATCATCCTCTATTGAGGTGCGATCAGGTTGAAATGTCTATATAACAATATATGTGTCGTTTTTGGGTTTTCGGAACGCCAATCCATAATATTAGTATTATAAATGCGACAGAATGTCTGTTACCTCTTCACGCTTAAATCGCTGGACCGATTTAGATGAAACTTGGTTGAGAGATACCTTGAGTCCTGGGAAAGGACGTACCTATGATAGTTTTTATCCCTGAAATTACCTGTTATTGTTATTTATTGTACCTGTGGGCTGTTCTATGTTCGACGGTATGTATTTTTTATATAGTTTCAATGATTTCTCCGTTAATTGAACAGCAATTTTAATCATTATTATTTGTTTGAAAGGGCACACTATTCAAGTGATCCCATATTAAACAAATCAGTATCTAATGATGGACTCCATGGGAATTCGTGAGAACGGGTTGAAATTTATAGGCATAGACATGGATACAGTAATTGACGAGTTTTCTGATGTTATTAGGTTACATAATTAGCATTTGGAAGTCATCGTGTGACACTGCTGAGCTGATGAGGAACGGTTAGGCAATAGTGTTGAGTGCTTCTTAATTATATAAATTAATGTATTTTCGTCTAGAAGGCACTATGTCACTACTACTTACCCATTATTATAATAAATAGATAAAAAAATATTCACTAAAAAGAAATAAACTTAAAAAAAAAACTAACTACAAAATCCTGACAAGAAAAAGCCAAAAATAACTACTACCTACCTTCTGAGATTTTTGAAGTCGGTGTTATTTTTTTTTAAGTTTGATTTATCCTTTTTAAGCTGACGGACTAAGACTTGTGTTATCCTAAAAGGATTTTAAATTTGTATTTGGCGTCAATCAGTGCTAATCCGATGGCGGGGGGCGCGGCGAGAGCGAGATGTAGTAGTTATCGGGAAAGTTCTTGCATCCGTATTTAGTACAATTAAAAGTATGAAGGTTGGTTGGGTGTATTCATCATCATGAAACTTTGTACACATATTCTTTAAGGTATTAGAAAGGTCATAGGATACTAAAAAAAGTAAACGTGGGCGAAGCCGCGGGTGAAAGCTAGTTAATTTATAAATACACTAGCTTTTTCCCGCGGCTTCGCTCGCGTGAAATTTTATATTATACAAGCCAAGTCTAACACGCAACGCAACCACCTTCATTTAGCACCTTTAATTGTACTGAATACGAATGCAAGAACTACCGCGATAACTACTACACCCGACCTGCTCCCGCCGCGCCGCCCGCGTTCGATACATATATTAAAAAATTACCAAGCATTAAATTAATAATCTATGCTATGACTAAGCTATTAAAGAAAGAAGGTTTCTATCTCGTCTATGCATGCCTTTATTACGGTAAGTCCAGCCAAACAAAACTTTTAATGAACCGAATTAAGGGAATTCTATTTTTACTTTCGAGTAAATAACGAAAATGCTATGGAATATTCCAAAGGAAAAAATATCATACGGTTGTACTATCCTCAATTGGAATAGGTATTTTATTTGAATAGATCGTGAGTAATTATTTATTGAGGAAAGAGGAAATATTTCTAATTGAAATAAACGACAATATATTTATAACAGTGACTACTATCACTGCTATATATATTAACTGCTGGATATAGGCTTTTCCTAATGCTTTCCACCATATGCGATCCTCTGCATTCCGCATCCAATCGCTACCAGCCACTTTTTTGAGATTGTTGGTCCATCTAGAGACGAGAGACATCTAGAGAGAGATGCCCTACGCTTCGTCGCCTCATACGTGGCCTCCACTCTTGAACTTTCCTCCCCCATCTGCCATCGCTGGCTCGGCATATGTGTTCCATTATAATGGACTAATAATATGTAGTACTATTACTTATACTGTACTAATAATCTAATGAAGGTTGTAGTGAACTGCCCCCTTACCACTAACTCTTATTGCGATTCAGTAACTGAATAGAATGCTTATTCATACCAATGAATAAGCGACTCTATTTCAAATTCAATAGAGTCGCTGATTCATTGGTATTAATAAGCATTCTATTCAGTTATTGAATCGCAATAAGAGTTGGTGGTAAGGGGGCTGATAGATCTTAGAAGTCTAAAGAGAGACCAGAATTAGACTTTTAGTCTTTCTACTGAAATCGTGATCACAATGAGTGGAGAATCTTACCTCATTTACTCCTCGTACTATGGCTCTCATGGTAGCATTTCTTGGGCCGTCTACTGTCCTACCGTCATCCGTGGGACCCCATGATGCGCTGTAGATGTGGATTTTGTGGGGTTCGTGTCCCATGGAATTGGCTTCTATGAGATCTGTCATATACGGCTGGTCCAGCATTCTGATACCTGTAAACAAATTATACGCTATATATTCTACAAATCTTGCGGTGTAAGTGGCTCACTGTCATCTTTGCAGTAAAACCAAACTAACAACACGTAACGTACGGAGTACGGAGTAATAAACGGGGCTCTGTGAGAAGTGATATAGGACACAGCCTTAATCAGTAAATTACTTCCACCTCATATGATCATAATCCTTTAATTACAGATTAGCCCGCATCCAAATAACAGTTCTCTACGGCAGTGGTTCCCAAACTTGACTGGGCTCCGACCCATCTAACAAAAAAATGCAATCGTAGGACCCACCTCATGGCTGTTTTAGAAATCAATTGTAATCGTAATCGATCAACCCTTAATCATCACACAGCTTGGAAAACGGGTCTACCCTCAATCGAAGGGGTTTAGAGCATATTCCATCACGCTGCTCAACTGCGTGTTGGCGGAGGCAAGTCTTTTCAAGCCGCCTGAAGCATGAAGGAGCTCGGCATAAATAAACCCATCCATGGACAGGCTACGGTCAACATTGCTTAACTTGCGTGCTCGATTAGACTGATACGCGCAACGACACCATCGTGCTCCTCATTTTGTCATGTTTTAGAAACATGAGTTGTAATTATTGGTAACGCTCAGATTACCTATAGCAAGTCGCCGTAATGCTGTCTACCATTTCGACTAGTGCCTACTCATAATTAGAACACACTGCTGTACGAGGTTGTTGCAAATGAGCGAGGTTGTCCGGAAGAAAATGGCGGCCACATAGGCAACGGGGCTGGCGATACGCGTACCATACTCTATGTTACTATTCTGTGTTATGAAAGCCAAGGTAACCGCATAAGGTGCTTGTTTGCTATACGACGAAAATTCGGTCCAATCCAGTAGGTATATCGAGACGGGAGTTTTTTTTGCGTTTTTGATGTATTCGGCAAAGTTACCATACTAGTGATATCTAATGGATTTAAGCCTTTTCCCTTCCCTACTTGGAAAAAAATGGACTGTAGCTGTGTCAAGTACACGGCTCTTTGTTGAATTTGAATACGTTATATGCACTAAAATTATCTCAAAATGGCAGCGCTTCGCCCTCCCCCGCACGTGATGTTCCATAGTCCTTAGTGTAATAAATTATTTGATCCTTCATCTATCCAGTGGTGTGAGGAATTTTGGAGATGATAGATTTGTAGCTGCAAAACCAAACTTTATTCTACGATTTTGTTATCATTCGTTTTTCTGAATTGCCTGCCTATGGAAGCAATTTGAAAGACGTATTCAGGTCAATAATCTCCGATAAATAACTACCCCACAATGATGGAATAAAACGCCCACATTTGTGTTAGAACTTTCAGGTTACCGACGCTTCTCCACGGCGGATTACGCAGCCTAATCTGATGGCTCCCTATAGCCTATAGAACGGCATAATAAGCCAGCTATCAGGAACTTAACTATCTATGTTATCAGACGCTTTGATCCCTGCTATTCACGTAGGTGGATATTGGATTCATTTCCTCCCATTGATTTGTTATGCTTGTAAAAATAATGTTTCTACAGACATATTCGTTATTATAACGTAATACGATAATCTAATATGTATTTAAGTGGGAAGTTACTTGTAGATATTTTTGTAGCTTTTGGTGGTTAACAAATGAACTTCTGGTGAAATGAAAGAGAGGCAATTCGGCTTAATTAGTGACTGAGGCAGTGCTTGCTCTCCATCTCCTCAAAGGAGAATTCTAAGCAAATAATGATTTCTTGTAGTTTACCACTGACGTGGCAAACAAGCATGCGGCCTGCCTAATGATAAGCAGTTTAGGAGACTACAGTATGGGGTTCTTCAAAAAGAACGTGAAGAGATCTTTACAGGATCCGCAACGCACGTGTCATGCCCCTGGAGTTAGAGCGTTCGTAAGGTACGGTAACATAAAGCTTTACATCTGCAGGCTGTATGCTTGTTTGCCACTTACGTGGTATAAAAAAGCTACCACAATTTATGGACACACGCGCTGCTGATCCTGTAAAAACCTCTTCACGCCTTTTTAGAGAACCCCAGTTTCTGTAGTATCCTGCGAAAACCTCGACAGGCAGTTCACTCCTCAACCTGATAGTACGTGAGAGAAATTCCCTCTTATTAACACTGCATAGAAGTGAAGAAGTACGCTTCATAGAAACTACACAAAATGACATAATCTTGTTTATTATAAAGTGGTAGTGTATTACAAACACTTGGCCGTGTGTTTTCTGGCAGACTAGAATAGAATAGATCACTCCGTCTCTTCCCGTGGATGTCGTACAAGGCGACTAAGGGTAATACAAAAATCGATCAGGCCTCCCCAACCCGTTTGACCAGCGTGGGGAGTGTAGGCCAAATGCTCCTTCCGTCTAGTACGGACGAGAGAGGGTCGTGCTCCTGTAGTAGAGACTAAAATGACCTGAAGAAGAAGAAGTAGAAGAAGTGAATTACAAAACGTAGTCTATATATAGACTACATTTTGTATAATAAACTTTTGGGGTGTAAGAGGCTGACCACGCTCTTTAGAGCCAAAGCCAATCTCACCTGCACATAATGGACCCTGCTGACTAGCGAAAGAGCTCTGACTGTCTTCTGGCTCCGACGTAGTATAAAAAAAACTTTATAATGCACTATACATTTTTTATTAATCATCATCATCAGGTCCATTTTAGTCTCCACTACAGGAGCACGACCCTCTCTTCCGTCCTAGACGGAAGGAGGATTTGCCTGCCCACGCTGGCCAAACGGGTTGGGGAGGCCTGATCGATATTTGATAATGTATTTCCCTTAGTCGCCTTGTACGACATCCACGGGAAGAAACGGAGTGATTCTATTCTAGTCTGCCGGAAACCACACGGCTATTTATTAAACGGCTTTTTATTAAATAAATAATAAATGAACAAATATTTCTGGACAATTTACACAGCGCCATCTAGTCCCAAATTAAGCGCAAAGCTTGTGTTATGGATTCTAGACAACTGATAAATGCAGTTAAATTAATTTCTTTTTGTAAATACATACGAATAATACATAGAAAACACCCAGACCAAGACAAACAGACATGTTCATGCACACAAATGTTTGTTATGTGCGGGAATCGAACTCACGACGAAAGTGGCCATTCGACCACCGAGCTCGTCTATTGTGTATGAGGCTTAAATAAATTAATAAAGAATACATCTGTTCAGAATCATTATTCTTTAATAAGTCTTGTAGACAAAAACAAAACTCCAACATCATTAAATCCTCTTTTGTTTAGGTCTAAAACATCTTCAAGATAAGTTTTTCTGAAGACAAGCCGTATCGTTGAAGATACAAAGGCGTGGTTCTATCTTGAAGGAATTTGGGACTTTCGCAAATACCTTTCCGACTTGTTTCTAACAAAGGTATTATTTAAAACTTTAAGATAACTTGAGTCTTTATTCTTTTGGGTTTGTGTTAGACATTTGAAATGTTTATATACTTAATTGAGGAGCTTGGCGTTGTTGCGCGTAGCAATCTAATCGATCACGGAAGTCAAGCTACGTGGACCGTAGCCTGTCCATGGATGGGTCTATTTATCTCGAGCTCCTCCGTGCGGAGGGCACGTTAAGCCGGGGTCCAGGCTGTTGTCCTTAGATGACAGTCGTTAAGCCAAGTCAGTGGTCTTTACGCGGCTTGAAGCAGCAGGAGCGTGGTGGAGTATGCTCTAAACCCCTTCGATTGAGTGAAGACCCGTATCCAGCAGTAGACTTAACGACTGACATCTAACGACAACAGCCGGGACGGACGGCTTAACGTGTCATCCGAAGCACGGAAGAGCTCGAAATAAATAAACCCATACATAGACAGGCTACGGTCGTCGGTGCTTGACTTGCGTGATCGATTAGTCTGCAACTCACTGCACTCGCAAACCATACCATCAATACCATCGCATAGTCTGAAAAAAATATTATATTATGAGTTACAATCTGTGATAATATCTGTGAAAATGCATCTTAATATAAAGAGAAGGCACTTCGACTCGGGCATAGGTAGTTTCCATTCCTTCTAATCTTACTAACGACGCACGAGCACAAGCAGAGGTCAAGTAGTTAGGATTATACACTTGGAACTTGCTCTTAACGTTCGCACAGACCGGCTCGGAGAGGAGAGCAGATTTTGGTGGCGTTTAAAATAGAGTTTTGGATCATTGGTATAAGGTTTATTTTTTTTAATTCACATCTTTTGTTATATGAGAATGCACGAGCCGTTGTGGATTTTAGAGTAAACCTTATACCAATGATACAAAGCTCTATTTTAAACGCATTCAAAATCTGCTCTGCTCTCCGAGCCGGGGCACTACCGCCGAAGCTGAAGCCGATTCCCACCGGATTTTTTTATTGCAAATATCAAACTCCAGACTAGATTAGTGACAATTGTGTTTAACTTAGCTGGCAGAAACCCTGATAGTTGACCGAAAAAGCTAAAAATGTTTGTTAATAACTTAAATCTAAGATCTATTTTTGGGATTCAAAATATTCAATGGGAATCGGCTTCAGCTTAGGCGGTAGGGCCCCTGGTTTGTTTGAACGGACCCTAACTACGACCTTATGGGCTTTGAGGCACCGTAGGTATTACTACTATTTCTTCGCCGCGAATTGAGACCTCGCGATTACTTTTCCGAATTATTTTCGACATCTAAAAAACTACTAAATGACTACAAAGCCCTATGAATATATGATATGAATTATATGTTTGCTTTTTTTATACCACTAGGGTGGTAAACAAGCATACGATGAGCATGATGGTAAGTAGTTGTCGCAGCCTATGGACGCTTTCGACGTAATCAGCTTTGACAATCATCATCAATAAGATTGATATTGTCCTAAGAGGCGGGAGAACACCGCAATTCTATTCCATAAGTACCGTCCATCACCATTCCCCATTAGGAGAAACTCGTGAAAGCCGAAAATAATATCAGATTATTTCTGAAGTTTCACGAGTGGAGTGCCCGCTTCGGGCATAGGTAATATAATGTAAGATAATTACTAATATTTGAAAATATTATAGATCTTTTAACGTGGTTGCGCTGCTTTTATTTACATTCGTGCTAATATATATTTTTTGAAAATTCTCATGGGAAACCTAGAAAAGCGAGTCGTCCGAAAGTCGAAAGGTACCTATAGAGAATTATAATACGTGTTAAATGTACCACATTATGTAAAGTTTCTCTAAAGTGTTTAATCACGTAGACTTATACACTTACGAGTAGTTATCAATAAACAGAACATCTATGGCGACTATTGTAATTACTTGGCAACTAAAGAGATGTAAAGCGACTAACCCAACCTAAACGAGTATTCCATTCACCCATTTATTGTTTCAGTCGCTATATTTATTATTTTCCATAAGTAATATCTTGGAGGAGGCTTATCCGAATAGAAACCAACTAGAAACCTACTTAAGCAATCCTAGACATAAGCTGGTGTAAGTTAATGCATAGGATAAAAGGGCGTGAAGACGTTTTTACAGGGTCAGCAACGCGCGTGTGTTACAGGCGTACATAGGCTACGGTAACTGCTTTCCATCAGGCGGGCCGTATGCTTGTTGGCCACTCTAGTGGTATAAAAATTAAAAAAAGGCTTTCACCTACAGAGAGGTTCTTGCAGACTAAATAATAGAATCTATATATATAAAAGAAAGTCGTGTTTGTTACAACACTTATAACTCGAGAACGGCTGGACCGATTGCCATGGTTTTTGATTTGTTGGATTTGTTTCCGTCCCGAATAGCAGAATAACTCTTAAAAACATTGGAAAATTCTCGAAAAAATAAAATAAAAGAAAAATATTTTCACATACAAAATGTTCGTGGTTGTCGTCAGCCTGGCGCAACTCAAGGTAAAAAAACGACTCTATGAATCGGAAGCGAATTTGGTACAAATTCTGATTGTTTTCGCTCCCATTTCATACATTTAGAATTTACGCTATTTGTATGGCACATCCGTCTCTTAAAACGTAGTGGTTATATTCTCTTTGGTTGTCGTAGCTGTCAAATGTGACGTTGTCGTACGTGCGTACGCCAAATGTATGCGTGCGTTCAGAAATGTATATTAAGCTTGGTTATTTAGTTAATTATAGAACAAATGTCATAGATTAAAAACAAATGTTAAATATACTCTATTGGTCTCATTTTTACGTCTTGAAAGTTGGCTGTGATTTGTTTTGAAAACAGTTTTGTGGATTTAAATATTTATTGGTTCTAAAATATTTATGCGTGCGTTCAGAAATTTAAATCAAGCTCCATAAATCTATATAATATATAAAATAATGTCGTGTCTTGGTCGGGAAAGTATTAAACATTGAAAAATTGACGAAAGAATTAAATAAAAGAAAAAACGTTTTCCCATACAAATAGTGCCAGTTAAAAAGGATTGGAATATTTATTAATATATTATTGAATATTTTAAAAATATTGAAAGTTGTCTGTGATTTGTTATGAAAATTTAAAAATGTCAAATCGATAGGGGTGAAAACGCTTCTCCCATGGGGTTCGAGCGCAAGAATCAAATCAGAGTAAACATCAAAAGAAATGACAATTACAAATCACCAAAATGATAAAACCTATTTCAAAACTAAAAAAAATAAAACAAAACGTTTTTTTAAAAAAAAATTAACAATAAGGAAATCTTTATTTTTATGAAATCTTCAGTTTTTATGGATACGGGTCTTCCCTCAACCGAAGGGGTTTAGAGCGTACTCCAACACGCTGCTCAACTGCGGGTTGGCGGAGGCCAGTGTTTTCGAACCGCCTAAAGGCCACTGACTTAACTTAACGACTGTCATCAAATGATAACAACCGGGACCGACGGCTTAACGTGCCTTCCGAAGCACGGAGGAGCTCAAGATGAGCTAATGATAACAACCGGGACCGACGGCTTAACGTGCCTTCCGAAGCACGGAGGAGCTCAAGATGAGCTAATGATAACAACCGGGACCGACGGCTTAACGTGCCTTCCGAAGCACGGAGGAGCTCAAGATGAGCTAATGATAACAACCGGGACCGACGGCTTAACGTGCCTTCCGAAGCACGGAGGAGCTCAAGATGAGCTAATGATAACAACCGGGACCGACGGCTTAACGTGCCTTCCGAAGCACGGAGGAGCTCAAGATGTGCTAATGATAACAACCGGGACCGACGGCTTAACGTGCCTTCCGAAGCACGGAGGAGCTCAAGATGAGCTAATGATAACAACCGGGACCGACGGCTTAACGTGCCTTCCGAAGCACGGAGGAGCTCAAGATGAGCTAATGATAACAACCGGGACCGACGGCTTAACGTGCCTTCCGAAGCACGGAGGAGCTCAAGATGAGCTAATGATAACAACCGGGACCGACGGCTTAACGTGCCTTCCGAAGCACGGAGGAGCTCAAGATGAGCTAATGATAACAACCGGGACCGACGGCTTAACGTGTCTTTCGAATCACGGAGGAGCTCGAGGTAATATAAACCCATCCGTGTACAGGCTACGGTCGACTTTGCTTAACTTGCGTGTTCAATTAGACTGGCACGCGCAATGATGCCATCGAGCTTCTCTATTATTTTCTACTATTCATTGTTTTAATTCCATAAAATCATAAATTTAGTTCAGCTAATATGTACCACGACATTCATTGATTGTTAGGCGGTACGAAGTTCGCCGGGACAGCTAGTAATAATATAAGTTTAAACAAAATTTATGTAAAAATCAAAACTAACAACCTAGAAACCAACTTAACTATATAATACATAGAAATTAACCTTATCTTTGTAATCTGTAAGAAATATAAAGGCTTTTTAATTTAATAATATCTTTCCATCTTGTGCATTATCAATTACTTCCATGTGTGCACCATCCGACACAATCTGAAAGGAGTATATAGGTAATACAAGTAAGGTAATTCCATCCATGCGTGGATAAAGCTCTACAAAATATAATACCTACGCAATAATAAATGCCAGAAGAATTGAATCATCTCCCGTGTTGTCGAACTTGTCCGCCTAACAATCTGATACCTACGTATATCTTGATACAAAAACACATAGGTACCTCCCATACAAGATTGATGAGTGAGTCATTGTGAGTGACGGAGGGACGAAAAGTAACGCATATGAACGCTCTAACTCCAGGGGCATGACACGCGCGTTGCGGATCCTGTAAACGCCACGGGCACTTTATGATGCAGTAAAATGAAGGTGGGAGGGCGACTGGACGTGGATCATCTTTGTTCTTTTTTGCGGTTATTTTCGTTGAGCGATATGACATATATTGTACGGTTTTTTGTATTATATATAGATATAAATAAAGCATGTACGTAAAAATGTCAATCGCAGTAATCGAGTTGTTAACACAGCTACTGAACGCTACACCAGGCACAAGTTTGAATGCTCGTCGCAGCTACTTTTAGATGCTCTATAATAGACATTATAATAAGCGCAACAAGTCCCCAAAATGCGATGCAGCATCGATGCGCAATCGCAAAATCGTTAATTACCGACGGTAAAAGTAGTATGTGTACTTGGACCCTAATTCCTGTGTTTCTACCCATCGTTTTCATTTCGCGCTGTGTACAGTTTCAACCATAGACTTTCTAAACTTTATGCGACAATCCTAGACATAAGCTGGTATAAGTTAACGAATTATAAGTATTTCGTACTACCTATCACATGAGACTTTATCCGCTTGATTATGTTTGGTCCGCTTTTTGGCCGCCTTGTTGGTTTGGGGCGTACTTTGGTCGGATGTACAAATTTTTTATTTTTATTTTCATAGCTATACTTGAGATACCCTGCCCTAGACCCTTATTTTTAGCTTTACTGTAGTCGACTATTATATAATATTAACAATATTAACAATGGCCACAGTATCATCATCATTTTACCAAAAAGAAGTCCAATGCAGAACATAGGCATGCTAACGGTCGAAGGCTTAAACTTTGACAATGATTCATTTTGTGCCGTTTGCTTTTATTTGATTCCCTGCGATATTTATCAGAGCATCAGTCTATGGTTCAAATGATCTGTCGAAAGGAACTAAATTGAAAATTAAAAAGACTCTAGGTAAGGTCGACAAAAATGTCTCAATCACGCGACTCAGCGGAGCGGCAGTAATTCAAAGCTGCAAGCACGAACGTACTGATGTTAGAAGTGTAGACTGTACGTGTAGGTAGATATGTCGAGTGCCTCAGGATTTTTAATATGGGATTAACTTGGACGTAAAACGAAAGGAAAATATAAAATTGTGCTTTTACGTTCTCGCAAAGTATTAAATGTCAGATGGCATGTTTGATTAATCATAGTGGTTGTTATTGCCTTAGTAACCTTTTTTTATTCATGGACCACCAAGTGGTTTTAGTTGAGTCATATAAATCCATTATTATATAACTAGAGATTTTAGTATTTTGTATCATAGTGCTCAATCTATTTTATTATAAGTTTGTACCACCGACCATAATCTACCTCTCAGGGTACCACTGGTGGGTCCGCGGGTCACCGGTTGGGAACCCCTGCCTTTGTGTTAAAAGAGATTAAGTAGCTAGGTAAATAACAAGGCAATACTTGGCATTACATTTTACGAATTTGTTTATAGTTTGCGTGTTTTATGAATCTCGTCTCCAGTGACAATATTTTTTTTACACTAGGTCGAGTGGCAGACAAGCTTACTGCCCGGCTGATGTGAAGCTGTTACCGTAGCCATACTAACGCTCGTAACATAAAATATCGCTCGCGCGCCGCAATCTCCGGTGCCAACGCAACATCTTCTTCCTTTCTAGTGACCTCACTCAGGTTAGGTTCAAAGATGTTGATGAACTACACCCCAAATAACAAATACTTTAAAAATATAGGTACCGCAACAAACTGGTTAAAATAACCATTCAATTGCTATTGAATTGAACTGTTTCATTCAGCGTCAGTGGCCTCTAGGCGGCTTGAAAACACTGGCCCTCACCAACCCGCGGTTGAGCAGTGTGGCGGAGTATGCTGTAAACCCCTTCGCTTGAGGGGAGACCCGTATCCCAGCAGTAGGATAAATAAGAGTTTACGACGACGACAACATAATTGTCATAATTAATATTAAAATTAATATTAACAGTTTAATAATTATTATAAATATTTTTAAAAATTGAATAATTCACCTCCTCCGCCTAGGTGGTTTTTGAGCCCACGATCTCTCTATGACCGGTCGAGTGCTCTTCTACCAGGAAGGTTTGTGATGGTGACGAATTTTCGTAGTTTATATTTTACTGCTGTGACGTTACAGTGTTGTGCCATTTACCTATTAAGTATTACACTACTGAACAAGGAAATTCGGCAATTTTTTCATAGCACCTAACTTTATTAAATAATTATTATTTAAATGGTTGATTTCGGCGACCTTGCGGCCAAATAAAATTGTTTAATTATTAGTTCGTTTACCTTGATAATGCCGTAAGGCGAAAACGGTCGATAAAATAAATTAATAAAGTGAAACAGTACAAGTGATTTTACTGATAAAAAATACTAGGTCTCATTCTATTTCGGTAACGGTCATAAAATGAGACGACTCACGGGTACTCACGGCCGTGCGATTAAATATAGATATAGATTTCGAAGAATGTCCTAATGTCGCGCGATCTTAGACAATAGTATCATTATTAGCATAATAGCGACGTGCATTTAATAAATTATTTAAAAAATGTAACATAAAAAGAAGATTGTAAATAAAAGGTACGGACTCCGGGGTCTGTAGATTGAAACTATCATCAATAAAAAAATATATATTGCGCGAACAATTTGTTTTGAAATGGCCTTCGCATGAAACTGTAAATTGCACGACGAATTAGCATTACATACAACGATGCGTAAAAGGTGTGCATCCCTGGTGCGCAGGGTGCGGGCCAGCGGCAACAGCATCCTGGCCATGATTGCTGGTCGATTTGACTGCACGTATTTGTCTCGCTGTTGTTGCATTTCTCATGGAATGGTGCAGCGGTGAGATTGGTTCAACAATCAATTAATTAATTATGATGCTAATATAACTAACATGTAGACTAAGATTTTACTAATATCATGGATGAGTCATGGTTACTTGAATAAAGAAATTATATTATATTATATACTAGCTGATGCCCGCGACTTCGTTCGCGTGGACTTTATGATTCCGGCGTATTAACACAAATACGAACTAAAGTAGATATATAAGAAAATATTTGGGGCAGTATTACACGTTAAAAGTCAACAAATTATTATTTTTATTTAAGTTATGTAACCATAGTTTAAAAAAAAATATAAAATAAATGAAGGGAGTCTTTCCTTCGGGAGCTAATATGAAAATACCTGAAGCGTTACTAATCCTCGATAAAGCCACATTCTTGGCCATTTCGCATTCATCTGAAACGATTAGACAGCAATCCTGAAACATTTTCGCTTTGTCACAGTTTCGTGTCACAAAGCATGTCGGTGTTTCCGTTCTGTATAAATCGAGTAGAATATTGAACATTGTATTTGCGTCCTTCCGTCTAGAGGTAATATTATGGCTGCAATACCTGGCGATGCTGCTTTGTGATATTATTTTGGCTCCTGATTTCAGCGAGGATTGCTCTCGTCAGATATGTTTTTCCAGTCCCTCGTGAAACATCTAAGAAAAACAGTTTCCCCTCGTTGTTTAAAAGACTTTGAGTCACAAAATCTTGCTACATAGCGTCCCGCAAATGCACGCATTTTTCTGGTTTGTGCAAATATATACCAATCGTTCCATTTAAATTTTAGCGTACACGTCTATATAAAACTGACTAAACAGACCACGTTACCTTTATATATATAACGTTATATATATATCTATATATATAAAAGAGAAAATCACTGACTCACTCATCACGAAATCTCAGAAACTATAACACCTACAAACTTGAAATTTGGCAGGTAGGTTCCTTATAAGGTGTAGACATCCGCTAAGAACGGATTTTACGATACTCCACCCCTATGGGGGTAGAATGGGGGTTGGAAGTTTGTATGAAAGTCCTATGTTTTTTAAGCAAGAGACTTGAAATTTAAAATGTATGCTCTACGGTGTGGAGGTGTACTAATAAAGTATCTTTGGAAATCAATCCCTTTTTGGGGTTAAAACGGTGGTTGGAAGTTTGTATCAAAGTTCTATGTTTTTGACGCAAAAGACTTGAAATTTAAAATGTATGCTCTATAGATGGAGTGGAAGTGTACTAATAATGTATCTTTGAAAATCAACCCCCTTTTGGGGTTAAAACGGGGGTTGGAAGTTTGTATGAAAGTTCTATGTTTTTGAAGTAAGAGACTTGAAATTTAAAATGCATGCTCTATAGATGGTATGGAGGTGTACTAATAATGTATCTTTAGATATCAACCCCTTTTTGGGGTTATAATGGGGGTTGGTAGTTTGTATGAAAGTTCTAAGTTTTTAAAGTAAGAAACTTGAAATTTAAAATGTATGTACTAATAATGTATCTTTAGAAATCAACCCCTTTTTGGGGTTAAAACGGGGGTTGGAAATTTGTATGAAAGTCCTATGTTTTTGTAGTAAGAGACTTGAAATTTAAAATGTATGCTCCATAGATGGTTTGGAGGTGTACTAATAATGTATCTTTAGAAATCAACCCCTTTTTGGAGTTAAAACGGGGGTTGGAAATTTGTATGGAAATCCAATGTTATTGAAGTTAAAGTGATTATGGTAGAAGGATTTTAAATGATATTTAAGTATAAAAAATATTGAAAACAACTACATACTTACTATTATAAGGAGGAATGTTTTATTATATAACAATAAAAAATACTTTAGGTTTTACAAAGAGGTTTTAAAAAACAATATCCGTCGACTTCATTGATTCTAAAAATTCGTCTAGATATTGATTGTTTTTAACTTTTTTTATTTTTTTCCTTTCATTAGGTACCTATTTAGCTTTTTCGAATGTAATTAAAAATTCTTTGCAAATAAATAACTCCACGCGTACGTTGTCGCGGGCGGCCGCTAGTATATATATATATATATAATATACATATATATATATATATACATATATATATATACGTTATGTATATATATAATAAATTTTATATATATAACGTAAATGAATAAAACTATTGCGTCTAACTTGTAGCAGGTAAGAATAAAAGTAGCACTGCGCGGTTATTTTTTTACAATACAATCAACATTTTGTTAAACTATTTATGCTCATCAGGCTGAACAACTTTTGCTAAGGCGTCATTATTATATTCCTTATAGTTTAGTTGAACCATTACGGTTCTGCATCAGGTGTTCTAAATCTTGGATTTTTATACCTCAACAAAAAATGCTTATCAGGCTTAACAACTTTTGCTAAAGCGTCATTTTTATATTTCTTATAGTTTAGCTGAACCATTATGGTTCTGCATCAGGTGTTCCAAATCTTGGATTTTTATACCGAGATGGAAATTTCGTGTCCACGTTTTCAAATCGATGCCATTTTCGTAATTGACATTTCAGAAAACCATAGAATCAACACCCATATTGATATTATGACATTTCAACCCCATCGCACCCCCGCAGGAGTGCTCTTGTGTCACGTCGATTATGTTAGATTATAAAATAGCTGTTGTTTTCGGAATCAGCGACCCGATAAACCATAAAAACAATACCCATGTCGATTTTCAGACGTTTGCACCTCATTTCACCCCTTTAGGGGTTGAATTTTGAAAAATCCTGAAACACGTGTTTACTCATTTATCTACAGAAGTTCTCGTGTAAAGTTTCGTATAGAATAGTCCAACTAATCTTGGTTCCCCATACAAACTTTGGACCCCTGTTTCACCCCCTTAGGGGTGAATTTTCCAAATTCCCGTCTTAGTGAGCATCTACGTCTTGAAAGGAACCCCCATAAAAAATTTGAGACTCCTAGCACTTGTAGTTTCTGAGATTTCGCGATGAGTGATTTTCTATAAAGAAAAATTTTCTTTAAACTTTAAATGAGGATAACTTTTTAATCTGACATTAGATTTCGATGAAACAAAGCCTATATGTTGCTCAGGGCTAAGCTTAATCTTTTAGTGAAAACCGCGTAAAAATCTGTTCGTTAGTTTTAAAGATTAGCGAGTACATACAGACAGACAGACAGACAGACAAAAAAATCAAAAAAATCTTTTTTGTGTTCTGTTACTCTTTTTTTATCGCCCACACCCATTTTTTGTTAATTTTATCAAATGTACAGACACGCGGTTCCTACTGTTTTATTATATGTATTGACACCCATTTTTTGTTAATTTTATCAAATGTACAGACACGCGGTTCCTACTGTTTTATTATATGTATTGATATTGATTATTATTATTACATGATCGTGCGACTGACGGCGAGCTGAGACGACGCCTCAATCTATTGTATTAGTAGACGAGCTCGGTGGTCGAATGGTTAGCAAAGGTCGTGGGTTCGATTCCCGCTCAAGACAAACATTTGTGTGCATGAACATGTCTGTTTGTCTTGGTCTGGGCGTTTTCAATGTATTATAAGTATGTATTTACAAAAAAATGTATTTAAGTACATTTATCAGTTGTCTAGTACCCATAACACAAGCTTTGTGCTTAATTTGGGACTAGATGGCGCCGTGTAAATTGTCCAGAAATATTTATTTATTATTTATTTAATAACAAATGTATCGTGCATTATAAAGTTTTTTATACTACGTCGGAGCCAGAAGACAGTCAGAGCTCATTCGCTAGTCAGCAGGGTCCATTATGTCCGCTGCGTAAATTGTCCAGAAATATTTATATTTTATATTATTTATAATTAGGAGCAAAAAGCAGTTATTCTAAAGGTTGTAATATCTACATACGACATACCAGCGACTTTAGAGTGGTACGCGACCCCTACGCCGCAGACGCCGTTGTCCCTTGCCGCTGCTACTTCTCCAGCACACCGCGTCCCATGGCTGTCAACAATAAGAAACAATAAATTATAACGTGCATAATATTATTCATTGATTTATTAATGTGTAGAGTTATTTGACTTGTAAGAAAAAGAACTTCGGTAGGCGAACGCGGTTGGTGGGGTGCGTTAGGTTTGATCCCAGAAGACCGATTTGCGTAATTATTTCACGATCGCAAAATGAAAATTGACCGAATCGAGATTGAATTTATTAATTGACTGAAAATGATGTACTTACTTAAATAATTATTTATTAATGAATTATTATTTATTTAATAATTATCGATTCTTATTGTTATTGGCATTATAAAATTCCCAGTTTGTTTATTAATCTTAGAAGTTTAATTTTCGGTCATATTTCGGTATAATCTTAATTTAATTAAACTTTGAAATTTCATATTGCTATGAAAATACCAAATTTACCATTTGTGAGATCGAGACTTGTTCGGAACTGAATTTTGACTACATATTAATTACGAGATTGCCCTTCGTATTATACACTCATTTAAAATTCAATATTTAACTGTCGGTCCACTTATGGCCTTTTCAGACAGTGGAAAACTTTTTTTTAATTAATAGTTATATTCTCCGTTTAGGACATTACACACATTGTCATAAACATTACACACATAAAATGGTTATAGGATAAATTCACGTAAGAAGAGCCGTACGCACAGCCAATACTATATTTTATTATTATAAATCAATGACTAGTAAACAACTAATCATTTAAAATTGTAAAACTAGGCGACTATTATTACTTTGCGACTAAAGATTTTATATAAAATACAATTAATTCATGTATATAATATACAGCATATTTCTACTTATTATAAATGTTTTAGTATTGTTTATTAATATTTGTTCAATAAACTATGTATTGAGGTTATTTTTAGTGATTGTAGTTCATATTGTTGTAATCAATTAATAGCAAAAATGTACCTACGTGTTCTTTCACGACTTGATTGAGCTCCGTTAAATGACTGTGAGATGAGATGGATAAGTCGGCCTATGTATTACTCTATATTTTTAAGAAATGTTTTACATATTGTTATTACATTAAAGAATTAATAAACAAACAAACATACTAAACCTAATCTAACCTAGTATTCCAGTCGCCCATTTAGCATTTTTAGTCGCCCAATTAATTATTTTCCCAAGTAAATAAACGATGAACGAATATCACTTGAGCCACCAACAGCAAATAGGCAGTACCCCGAGGGTTAATTCCGTTAATACTCGTGATCGAATTAATGTGGCACTAAAACTTCGAATGTTGTATAAAATAGAATTAGGCAGATATCTAACTTACTCAAACTTGGTATATCCAATTTTAACTAATGGTAACTGTACGCTCACTGTGAATTCTCTGATCCGATTTGCTAATTTGCAACTTCTGAACTTTTCAATTGCTAAATTTGAAGATAGAACTTGGAAACAAATTTTAATGAAATGATTCTTAACTTTATCAAATCGAATAACAAGTTTTTATTTTATAACTTCATCTAATTAGTAATTAATTAAGAGTATTCATCAGTTATCTAGTACTCATTAGTACAAGATTTGCTTAGTTTGGGACTGGATGGCTCTATGCAATATCTCCAGTATAATAATAACTGCTGCAAATAACGAGCAATAGGAGTTTCTTCTGCAATAAATAGCCCAGTGTTAAATCCACCAAAATCTTCCTTATCCAGGGGCTCCCAAATATTTTTCAGGAGTTACAAATTTAGTATTTTGTCATGGCGCCCTATCTAGCTAGCTGTTTCAAAAAGATACAGTCGAAAGAATTAGATAACTACAATAAAATTTATGTAAAAATAAAATTTTAATTTAAACGGTTTTATTGAAAATAATGTACTAAAAGCTAAAAAATATTTCGGTAGGTCCGAGGTTGCAGTCATCACACCTCTCTCCCTCTCCAATCTAAGGTATTGATCAGACAAACAAATAAAATCGTTGGGCCCGTGTTGCCACCCAGTCAACTCAGTTTACGCTACTCCCAACGATTTTATTTTTTGGTTAACTCGGAAATTCCCAAATATATTACAAATTTCGATCCAACATAGTCTGTGATATTCCACGTTTCTCCATTAGATAACATAAATAACATTGTAACATTAATTATAATGTATGGTACCCTAGGGCATAGTAAAATGTACCCTCTCATCGCCTTCCATACAACGCTTGTCAATAATAAATGAACAAATATTGTTTTTGGTACAATTACATGCAACAAATAAAACTAGTGGTCAATCAATTTATTATGGTTATGTTTGACATTCAGTAAGACTAAGGACAAATAATATTAAAGACAAACAATATTAATCTATTCTCAATTTTACCATTGACCACAGACTTTAACAATAAACAAAAGAGTATACATGCGTGAGTATGTCAAATACACGGTAGTGTGCGTAATGTTTTTTTTTATTGATTTAAATCAATAATGTATGTTTTTTTTTCATAGTCTAAAAAAAATATTAGCATTCTGCACTATTTCCCTATATGAACTATAAGCTTATAGCACAGTAGCATGGAACCGTTCGCAAGGAATGCCACAACGTACGAATTGACGTCGCTTGTATTTTATTCTCCATTCTGTTTAAAATAATATGCGAGTATGTAAAAGATGAGAGTTATTTGTGCAGTGGATGGATGTCTCAACACATGGATGGGTGGATGGATGGGTGGATGGGTGGATGGATGGATGGATGGATGGATGGATGGATGGATGGATGGACATGACATATTCTTTGAAGGCGCCAAAACCGCGTCCTAGGGTCATGCGTATGCGATGCTATTCTCGGATAGATGTTGAGAAGCTGCGCACGGATGCTTCTTCAATAGACTGGGAGTTGATAGTTTCGGCCGCGAATATTGACGACAAGGTACAAATTTTTAACGATATTGTTCTTGGGTTATATAACCGGCATGCACCAGTTAGAGAGGTTAAAATTAAGCGTCCTCCTGCACCTTGGATGTCAGCTGATATACGGAAGGCAATGGGACGAAGAGATCGCGCGTTTCGCCGACATAAAATAGTACGGACTGACGATACCTGGACAGCGTTTAAGGTTGCAAGGAATCAGTGTAATAAAATGATACGTAATGCTAAACGCCGCCATATCCATGACAATATATCCAGCGGATCTCCTGCGGATATTTGGAAATTTTTGGCAACACTTGGGATTGGCAAATCTCATACCTCAGAGGTTCCATTTAACATCTGCATAGATGACATCAACAAACACTTTTCCTCTATTGATGTATTGGATCCTGTTACCAAGCGTCAAACAGTTGACTTCATTGCCGGTTTCCCACTTGCCAATGTAGACTATTTCAATTTTACTTCAGTAAGCCCTGGTGAAATCAAAAAGATTATCCTATCCATTAAGTCCAAGGCTGTCGGTTGTGATGGCGTTAGTCGTTACATGATAATTACTATCCTGGAACAGCTACTCCCGGTCATTACACACATTGTTAACTTTTCCCTTTTAACTGGCCAATTCCCCTCGTTGTGGCGTAATGCTCTCGTAATTCCATTACCTAAAATATCTAATCCAACCCTTCCAAAACACCTTCGTCCCATCTCCATACTTCCCTTTCTTTCAAAGGTGCTGGAAGCCTGTGTTCACAAACAACTGTCCCGTTTCGTATTTAGCAATAATCTACTCAGTGATTTCCAATCTGGATTTCGGCCAGGTCACAGTACTGTAACTGCTCTTCTTAAAGTGATCCAAGATATTAGAGACAATATGGAGGATTCTAGGCTTACTGTGTTAACCCTAGTAGACTTCTCAAATGCTTTTAATACCGTGGACCATGATATCCTACTTGCGATCCTATCCTATCTCAAGGTTTCACCTCTGGCACTGGAATGGTTTTCTAGTTATCTTCGTGGCCGCTGGCAGTCTGTTCGGCTTGGGGAAACTTCCTCTAGCTGGACTGTACTTGATGCTGGTGTACCACAAGGCGGTATTCTTTCTCCTCTTCTATTCTCCATTTTCATTAATCAACTTGTCTCTAGTTTTCAGTGTTCATTTCATTTATATGCTGATGACTTGCAGCTTTACTCTCATGACGAATTAAACGATCTCCCACTAGCGGTTCATAGGCTCAATCAAGATCTAGTTCGCCTTAAGACTTGGTCTGGGCAGTTTGGGGTCACTATAAATACTACAAAATGTCAAGCCATAATTGTGGGTAGTTCGCGAATGCTAAATAAACTTGACCTGACCACTATGCCACCTATCATTTTTAATGGTGAGACCATTCCGTATTGCGCTTCTGTAAAAAACCTTGGACTGCACATTGACTCATCTCTGACTTGGCAAGTTCAGATCTCTAGCATTTGTCAGAAGGTGGTGGGATCCTTGCGTAATCTTTATCGTTTTAAAAACTTTCTTCCTGTCAAAACAAAGATCATGCTAGTGCAAAGCCTTATCCTTCCCATAATTGACTATGGTGATGTGTGCTACACTGACTTGAACTCAGATCTACTCAACAGACTTGAACGGCTTCTTAACAATTGCATTCGTTTCGCCTTTGGGCTTAGAAAGTATGATCACGTATCTACTTACCGATCTCAACTCAAATGGTTACCCATTCGCCAGCGAAGAAATGTTCGTATCCTCACTACTCTTTTTTCTATAATTAATGGTACTACATCTCCTGCTTATTTAAAAACCCAATTTCAACACCTTTGTTCTGTTCACAGTAAAGATCTTCGTTCTGCTGATAATCTTCTTCTTTTGTGCCCTCCTCATCATTCGGGGTTTGTAGACCAATCTTTCAAAATCCAGTCTGTTCGTCTTTGGAATGCGCTACCTGTCGAAATCAGGAGGGCCTTGACTCGGAACTCATTCAAATCAATGACACGTGCCTACTTTCTTAAATCTATTCAGGAATTGCAGACATAATTATTTTCTGATTACCTATGTGTATCTATATGTATGAGTGTTTATATATATGTAGGTATATGTATGTGTTTATGTGTATATATGTATGTGTGTTTATATATGTATATATACATATATGTATTTGTGTATATATGTATGTATATTTATAAAAGTAAAATTATTTTATTTAATATGTACGAGTATTTGCATTCGTTTAAATTTATAATATAACTAAATTAACACTTTAATATTCTATTATACCTTTCCTGTGCACCTGCCATGTATTATCTCTGCATCACCCTATGGTTGACTGGTAGAGAATGCTTGTATAGCATTAAGTCCGCCTGTGTACAATTTTGTGCATGAAGTTTAAATAAATAAATAAATAAATAAATGGATGGATGGATGGATGGATGGGTGGGTTTTAGGTGGATGGATTGATGGATGGATGGGAGGATGGATGGATGGCTGGACGGACTGACGGACGGACGGATTGATGGATGGATGGTTGGATGGATTGATGGATTGATGGATGGGTGGATGAATGGATGAATGGATGGATGGGTGGATGGGTGGATGAATGGATGGATGGATGGGTGGATGGGTGGATGAATGGATGGATGGATGGATGGGTGGATGGATGGGCCAGATGGGTGGGTGGATGGGTGGATGGATGGATGGATGGATGGGTGGATGGATGGGTGGATGATTGGATGGATGGATGGGTGGATGGGTGGATGGATGGGTGGATGTATGGATGGATGGGTGGATGAATGGATGGATGGATGGATGGATGGATGGATAGATGAATGGATATGGATGGATGGATGGATGCCATCCCCGCTGCCAACGCAGCAACTCCATCCTCTCTGGTGACCTCACTCACTCGCAGGAACACAACAACCAATGAAATTGTTATTTGACTGCGGTATTCTGTGAGGTGGTGGTACTTCGTCAGTCGGGCTGCTTAAAAAATACGCTATGTCCTACCTCTCTTTTCGTCAGAGCCTCGTCTGTCAGTGAGCAGGGTGTACCCCGTGCAGGTAAGATTGACTTTGGTTCAAAGATAATAATAATAATAATAAAATACGTTTATTAACATCACAACATGAAACAATAAATTCAACACAATACACAATAACAATAAACATTTTAAACAAACATCATCGCTCGGCATTACTGCTGTGTAATACACACAGCGCCGGTATTCTGCGACAGCCAACAGGTGCCGACACGAACCTCATCGGCCGAGGTATACCTTTTTTATATAAAAGAAAAACAAAAAATCAATCCTGGCATCCCTAACCGTCAGACTATCCAGCACGTATAATGGGGACAGTTCTCCACAACACACACCGAACAGATAGACGGCACCGGGAGGCCCAGATGTTGATGAACCACTTACACCCCCTTACATGTCCGACTAATAATTGAATAATGTCAGCCCTAGAGAACGTCACTCAAACATAGGCACGTGTACAGACGTCATTTGGTTACTACATGCAAAAGCGCTATTTTTGTATGGAGTGGCCGGGGTTTGCTATAAGTGTGCGAAATTTCATACTCCTCCGTTCGCGCTATTTTCGTAAATAGGGGTACAATTTTTTTTGCTTCACGTATTAATATATAGATACTTAGATTTTAAAATGTAAGTACATAGATATAACAATCATGATATACGTAATTGCTGGATTATTGAATGAATGATTGAATGAATGATTGAATGAATGAAACATTTATTTGTATCTCCAGCACGCACATACCTAATTAGTAACTTCCAATCTAATAAATTGAAATAAATTATTACATACTCATTGTATTATGTAAATAAATATTAAAAGAGAGCTTAGTGCAAGTTTTTCGGTCACATTCGAACGTGTTAACATTTAGAAGCTGACCAAATTGAGAAAAAGTTTCATATTGAAAATTTACCATACGCGTGTTACATATCCAAATTAGCCGGGTTATGATAATAAGACTTCGCTCTGGACTCTGGACACTATCCGTCTAACAAGTTTGGTTATCTCATGAAGAAGATAGACTCGTCAAATTATGAGAAATGGAATGTGGTTGAAGTTATCCAATACTTGTTGGCGGAGTCTGTCAGATAGAGAGGAGAGACTAGCGCTCACTCTCACTCAATGAACTTGAACCAACTGGACGTTGTTGGCATATTTCAGTCACTCTAAGTTACACCGACATCCGCAGAAGCCAAAAGCAGGTTCGAGTTCATGTATCGACAGCGCTCTTCTTACCCATGAAATCAAACGCAGCCAGTGTTCTTGCCTCTCTGCCGCATGGGGCCGATATTTTTGAGGAATATAATAATAGGTATTTTTTTATTACTTTTATTTTTATTTTAGTTTTTTTATTATTAAGTAATTTTAAGATTAGATTATTTTTATTTACTTTAGTTTAATTGTACTTTGTTATTTATGTGAATTCTTTTCAAAAAATAAAAAAAATGATATATAATTAGGCGACAGTTGTGATAGAAATTACATGTCTTTTAAATATACATGTTCTGAAATAAATAATAAAAAAAGAAATATAGATTAAAAAAAGAGACAGGGTTCATTTTAAACATTATGAAAATATTTTTGTGTGGTATCTTAATACGTTACGCACCTGTTAAACCAGTCATCCGTGTACCGCGGGTAGGGAAACGGGTCGTTACTGCTGAAATCATACGACGCCTCCGCATTCTGAAACAACGGTATATGCTTTATTACAATGTTATGCACTTTACACAAACGCTTGGCCGATACTTCCCGTGACCAGAGGGTTGACTTTTATTTGGCACAACGTATAAGCATTGCCATTCAGCGTGCCAATGCTTCCGCGCGTGCAATGCAGGTATATTTTGACGTGATTTAGATGTAATTTGTACATAGCTTCCGTTCCTTATATATATATAGCACACATATAAAACATAGCTATGAATTTCATAAGCTTGTATACCATTAGTTAGTTATATATTAAGTTATATCATCATCATCATCAGGTCATTTTAGTCTCCACTACAGGAGCACCACCTTCTCGTCCATCCCAGACAGAAGGAGGATTTGGCCTACACTCCCCACGCTGGCCAGACGGGTTGGGGAGGCCTGATCGATGTTTGATAATGTAATTTCCCTTAGTCGCCTTGTACGACATCCACGGGAAGAGACGGAGTGATTCTATTGTAGTCTGCCGGAAACCACACGGCCAATTGGAAAAATACAAACAACAATTTATAAGTTACGGTGCTTTTTTATCATTTCCATTCCACATGACCACAGGGGGGTCCTACCGCCGAAGCTGAAGCCGATTACCGTCTATTTTGATTTGATAAATAGGCCTTACGTTTTACTTATTGACAAACATTTACAGCTCAGTCACGAGAGCTCCAGGGTCTCTACCAGCTAAGCTACACTAAGGTACCATAAATCTAAGGTGAAGTTTGATATTTTCAGGTAAAATTCGCCGGTAGGGCCACTGGCCACCTTCCGCATCCACCAGTTAAACTTGCCATGTTGTGTCCATTATTTTGTTTACCACGTGCCTGCAAACAAACATATGGTTAGGTTAGGTTAGGTTGGGACGAGAAGCGGTTACCGTAACCTATAGAAGCTTGCAAAACAAATAATGTATGAGACCGCTTTGTCGTCTTTCTTTTTATAATCAGCACTACCATTTTCTGGCCACGTCCTCTTCACTATCTATATAACCCTACCATGTCCTGTTCTTTTTCACCATGTTTAGTAGCAACATATACGCCGTCAGCTTAATGAGAGAAGCAATTCGCTCCATAATCTAAATTTTATTTATGTATTTTGAGAGCGCTAAGTAAAATTATAATCTTTAGTAAATTTTTGTTCGCTTAAATATAAAAAAATATGTATTTCTTGTGACACGAATCCGCGAAGGACTATTTTTGACTTGATACCATCGTGCGAATCCACGAATTTAAAATGGATCCTTGTACAATTCACACTGTGGTGCATACATTTTTTACTAACTGATGGAAGACTCGACCTCCAGTCAGATTAACATGGTTTCATTACGAGGGACCTCTACAAAGAAATATCAACCTAATAAGGCCATTTGCAGCTCTACAAAATGAACGAACTTAAGTTTAATTACCGAGCACTCGGGCCAAATACGGCTCTGTTAAGTGAACGAACTTACCCCTTAAGTTCGTTCACTTAACAGAGCCGTATTTGGCCCGAGTAAATATAAATAACAAAGTTTGATTGCACAGCACTACGCTATACTACGTCCTACTAAATATTTACTTATGGTGTTAAAAGTTCCTTCTACTGCCAGATAAATACTATTAGAGTGCCCGAACGTGGTCCAAACATAGAGCGCGTCGTATTTTCCGACGCCGACGTCACAACAGTAATTTGATCTGCTGACGTTTGACGCTCTGACACGTCACTGTAGCACGTTTGCTACGCCGGATATTGTAGGATGTGCAATTTGTCAGTGACATCATTGATCTACTAACGATAAACATATTATAGAGAGGGTATTACGTTACTGAATACAATGAGAAGACTATTTTGGTATTTCTCAAAGAGAAATCCAATAGATATCGCATATTAGCACAATTTACTTAATAGTTACATAGAATTAATTTGTAAATATAAAATATTATTGATAGTAGTAAACTGATAAAATACGCTTAAATATTTTTTTTGTAAATATATACATACAATATATAGAAAACTCCTAGACTATGATAAACAGACATGTTCGTGAAAACAATTTTTTGTCTTATTTTGTGCGGGGATTGAATCTGCGTCTCGGAGTCAAAATAGCCATTGATAGCCATTCGACCACCGTGCTCGTTTAGTATCAAGTGGTTACGTATTATATTAACTAATCCCATTATAACTATTATCGATATAACTACGGTCGATTCACATATGTTTATAACGCATATTGGTCGACTGAACTACTCTTTAACTTCAATCATTTAGCTTTGTCGTAACAATTACGTTTCATATAGGTACCTACCTAATATTATTCTTATATGGCGGGGGGCTTCGCCCCCCCCCCCCCCCCTGGTTTTATTAATAAAAACTTAGTTACTTAGCGCACTGCATAGTTATTGAGTAACGAAAATGAAAATTTATGAATAAATCATCAGTAGGTGAATCGTCCGTTACTTCAATCAACTTTAGGTTAATTAATTGTAGTTGAATAAACCGTAGGATAATTCCCCTACCGCCGAAGCCGATTACCATAGAACATTTTGATTCGAGAAATAGGTCATATGTTTAAGTTATTGCCAAACATCTTTCAACCAGCTAAGCAAATTTTTGGCAATCAAAAAATCCGATGGTTCTGCTTCGGCGGTAGGACACCTGGGGGCCTACCGCCGAAGCTGATGCCGATTACCATTGAATATTTCGATCCCCAAAAATATGTGTTAGGTTTGAGCTATTGACAAATATTTTTAGCTGCGTTGGTAGAGCTTCATGGTTTCTGCCAGCTAAGCTAAACACAATTGCCACTAATGCAAGGTGCAGTTTGATGTTTGCGATCAAAAGATCCGGTGGTAATCAGCTACAGCTTAGGCGGTAGGCCCCCTGGTCGAAACGTCCAGGCAATAATAAAGGTAGGTATGTAAATACCCTTATGCATGATCGCGTTAATTACCGCGTTTTATTTTCATAAATTGAAACACACATTATTTATATGAACGTGCGGGGAGTAATAATACAACAAGCACGTTCCATAATTTCCACTTTTGTTAACTTTCCCTGTGAGAGTTGCGTCTATTGCTGTGTTGAACGTTGAGATTTATTTTATTTTTAGAAGGTACGTTAACAGTCGTTAGCTGGACACAGAAAAACTATAGACAGAGACAGTTTCTATTAGATTCACAGAAGAAAAAGTAACTTCTATGCCATCATCATGAAAGGAAATGAGAAATTTTTAATTTCGCATCATGTAGGTCTCAGGGGCCCTACTGCCGAAGCTTAAGCCGATTACCATTGGATTTTTTGATTACGAAAATCAAACTTTAGCTTAGATTGGCGGTAATTGTGTTTAGCTTAGCTGGTAGAAACCATATGTACCTCCACCTCGCAGAATACCGCAGCCAAATAACAATTCTTTTGAAATTTGGGTTGTTGTGTTCCTGCGAGTGAGTGAGGTCACCAGAAAGAAAGGAAGGAGATGCTGCGTTGGCAGCGGGGATAGCGGCGCGCGAGCAATATTTTATGTTGCAAGCGTTAATATGGCTACGGTAACCGCTTCAAATCAGGCGGGCCCGCCATGCTTGTCTGACATCTGACGTAATATGAAAAAAAAAAAAAGTTCCACCGTTAAAACTGAAGATCTATTATCATGATCAAAAAATTCGATAGTAATCGGCTTCAGCTTCGGCGGGCCCCTGTATTAACACTGTTTATTAAATACATTAATTCATCTATATATATAAAAGAGAAAATCACTGACTCACTCATCACGAAATCTCAGAAACTATAACACCTACAAACTTGAAATTTGGCGGGTAGGTTCCATATAGGGTGTAGACATCCACTAAGAACGGATTTTACGATACTCCACCCCTAAGGGGTAGAATGCGGGTTGGAAGTTTGTATGAAAGTCCTATGTTTTTGAAGCAAGAGACTTGAAATTTAAAATGTATGCTCTATAGATGGTGTGCAGGTGTACTAATAATGTATCTTTTGAAATCAACCACTTTTTGGGGTTAAAACGGGGGTTGGAAGTTTGTATGAAAGTTCTATGTTTTTGAACTAAGAGACTTGAAATTTAAAATGCATGCTCTATAGATGGTGTGCAGGTGTACTAATAATGTATCTTTAGAAATCAACCCCTTTCTGGGGATAAAACGGGGGTTGGAAGTTTGTATGAAAGTTCTAAGTTTTTAAAGTAAGAAACTTGAAATTTAAAATGTATGCTCTATAGATGGTGTGGGGGGGGGAGGTGTCCTAATAATTTATCTTTAGAAATCAACCCCTTTTTGGGGTTAAAACGGGGGTTGGAACTTTGTATCAAAGTTCTATGTTTTTGAAGTAAGAGACTTGAATTTTAAAATGTATGCTCTATAGATGGTGTGGAGGTGTACTAATAATGTATCTTTAGAAATCAACACCTTTTTGGGGCTAAAACGAGGGTTGGAAGTTTGTATGAAAGTTCTATGTTTTTGAAGTAAGAAACTTGAAATTTAAAATGTATGCTCTATAGATGGTGTGGAGGTGTACTAATAATGTATTTTTAGAAATCAACACCTTTTTGGGGTTAAAACGAGGGTTGGAAGTTTGTATGAAAGTTCTATATTTTTGAAGTAAGAAACTTGAAATTTTAAATGTATGCTCTATAGATGGTATGGAGGTGTACTAATAATGTATCTTTAGAAATCAACCCCTTTTTGGAGTTAAAACGGGGGTTGGAAATTTGTATGAATATCCAATGTTATTAAAATTAAAGTAATTATGGCAGAAGGATTATAAATGATACCTATTTAAGTATAAAAAATATTGAAAACAACTACATACTTACTATTATATAATAAGGAGGGATGTTTTATTATAACAATAAAAAGTACTTTAGGTTTTACAAAGAGGTTTTAAAAAATAATATCCGTCGACTTCATTGATTCTAAAAATTCGTGTAGATATTGATTGTTTTTAACTGTTTTTAGGGTTCCGAACCTCAAAAGGAAAAACGGAACCCTTATAAGATCACTTTGTTGTCCGTCTGTCTGTCTGTCTGTCTGTCTGTCTGTCTGTCTGTCTGTCTGTCTGTCTGTCTGTCTGTCAAACATTTCTATGTCGAGAATGCGTGGAGGTATCAAGCTGAAATTTGAACTGTATACACAGGTCTACGGTCCCATGAAGTTAAAAAAAAATCAAACTGCTAAGTTTACGTAGAAAAAAGTTACGGCCGTTTATTCAGCAAAAAACGCATATTTCGACACACTCAAAGGAATCAAAACCTATAGGGTACTTCCCGTTGACCTAGAACTATGAAATTTGGCAAGTAACATCGTTATAGACTACAAGTACAGGAATAAATCTCAAAACTGTACATTTGTAAATAGATCTAAAAAAATAGGGGGTCTATATTTTTTATAGGGTGTCGAAATTTCAAATTGAAACTACTAGTTCAAATGGGGTATCATATGAAAGGGCTTGATGTACACATTGCAAAATATATTTTATTTATTTTTTTCGACGCATTATTTCTTATTTATAATGAAAAATATCAAATTTAATAATGATACTACGTACCTACGGAACCCTCGGTGGGCGAGTCCGACTCGCACTTGTCCGGTTTTTTTTTCTTTCATTAGGTATTTAGCTTTTTCGAATGTAATTAAAAATTATTTGCAAATAACTAACTCCACGCGTACGAAGTCGCGGGCGGCCGCCAGTATAAGATACAACTAAACTAAAGTAACTAAAAATTAACTATTCTTAAAATTACTTAAAAATAAAACTAATAAAAACAACACTATGATTCGAGTTTTTAAAAGCATTTATTTACTTGTAAACTACAAGTACTCCGCGGTGTCTGTAATCAAATCTTACAAGGTCAATTTGGCCCACTTCCCAGTGTCTCATCATCATCAGGTCCATTTTAGTCTCCACTACAGGAGCACGACCCTCTCTCGTCCGTCCTAGACGGAAGGAGGAATTGGCTTATACTCCCCACGCTGGCCAAACGGGTTGGTGAGGCCTGATCGATATTTGATAATGTATGTGATTGATTGAGCTGAAAGGCACGCTAATGATTTACCTAAATGCTTCTCCTGACAATTACTGATTTTAGTTAATCTTTAATTGTCAGGAGAAACATGATGCCACTTACAAATGACAAAAAATATTGTGTATTTACGTACTATATTAGTTACCTAGTACCCATAGTACAAGCATTGCTTAGTTTGGGACTAGATGACAGTGTGTACTTTGTCCTGGAATATTTATTTAATCACTGGAGGCACGCCAAACCGTGGTACACATTCCCACCACTATGATTCCTGTGTAGCCAGAACTAACAGCACTACCAGAAAGGCAATGTACAATGAAATCCACTGCAGTCCCGGGGATAAAACTACGGCTGCCTTGGAACTCAAAACGACTTTAATCAGAAGAAAGCTTTTCTCATTTGACTGTAAAACATCAAATTTAAAAAGTATATAACTCCATATATTATAACTCCATGATAACGGCGTAGATGTATTGTATAGTACTTTTATTTGGAAATAACCCAAACAAAATATATCATCTAAATCTCGGACGCTGTTCCACGTCTCAAAGGTCTCCAACAAAAATAGTTTGATAAAAAGATGTCAGATCTTATTACATGACGTTCGTAGACGCGATCGTATTATAGCCTCATGTTCTAAGGCTTCGTGCTAAAATTAAACGCTTTTTCTAGTTGCACAGTGACATAAAATTACCTACTACAAGCATTTTTTATATACTACTGGGGTGGTAAACAAGCATACGATCCGCCTGATTGTAAGCAGTTATCGCAGTATAGAGACGAGCTCGGTGGTCGAATGGTTAGTAATGGCCACTTTGACTCCGAGGTCGCGGGTTCGATCCCCGCACAAGACAAACATTTGTGTGCATGAACATGTCTGTTTGTCTTCGTCTGGGCGTTTTCTATGTATTATATGTATATATTTACAAAAAAAGTGTATTTAAGTATTATACCAGTTATCTAACACCTACCCATAGTACAAGCTTTTCGCTTAGTTTGGCGCTAGATGGCGCTGTGTAAATTGTCCAGGAATATTTATTTATATAGACGCTAGAAACACCAGAGGCATCACTCACGCGTTGTCAACCCCATGATCTTTAGAAGTCATTGAGTAGAGTTAAGGCTATGAAAAATAAAATCGCCACCTGACAAATTGAGTCAGGATTTTCCAAAAAAAAAATGTTACCTAAAAAATTTATTTCTTTACTAAGCAACTATATTTATAAATGTGATATTTATTATATATTATTAACAAAAAATAATAATTTTGGTAAACTACGTACTTTCGTAAAACTTCCTAATTATTCTATTTATTACTAACAAATTTAATTTTGCTTAACTAGGATGGATGTTATGGCGCGTAGCACGTAGATGATGTAGCACTTTCGTAGAACTGTAGCAGGCGCATAGAAGGGTTTAGACCGTGGCAAGGTGACTGGCACCGCGGCACCGCCCATACCAGTGCGGAATCTTGGATACAAAACCTAGACACCTATGGGGGGCTTCGGCATGTGATTAATGATTTTTGGTACGCCCATGGGTGGCACAGAATGGGGATAAGACGTAAACTATAGGGAAAAAATTGGCACTTAATTTCAAACTTTGATTGGAAAACTTCTAACCTAAATTATTAGGTTAGAAGTTTTCCAGTGCATGTGGCAAAAAGTAACGTCTATTTATTTCTATTCTTTCTTCCATGAGAAAATTCACAAATTACCATTTTCGCGAAGGTGTGCAATTACGATTCGGTCACCAAAAGGAATGCATTCAGGGCACAGCAGGGAATCTTAATACTGTATGGCACTAAGGAAAAACAAACAGTTTTGGGGCTAAATATTGTAATGCTGTATTATCCTTCTTACTAATATAATAAATGTGAAAGGTTGTGATGATGTAGATATGGGTGTTTGTTACTTTATCTTGCGTAAACGGCTAAACGGATTTTAATGAAATTTGGCATGCATATAGAATATAGTATAAACACATAGGATAATTTATATCCGTGTCAAAGTTCCCAGATTTATTTTTGATCAAGACGGAAGGAGATGTTGCGTTGGTAACGTTTATATAATATATAAGGGGTGAAAGTGGTTCATCAACATCATTGAACCAAAGCCAACCTCACCTGCACGTATTAACTGACAAACGAGGCTCTGGCGAAAAGAGAGGTAGGGTACAACATGTTTGTAAGCTCCCCGAGTGAGGAAGTGCCTCACTTCATAGAATACCGCAGCCAAATAACAATTCCCTTGCGGATTATTGTGTTCCTGCGAGTGAGTGAGGTCATCAGAAAGAAAGGAGTTGATGCATTGGCAGCGGGGGTGATAGCGCGCGAGCGATATTTCTTGTTGCAAACGTTAATATGACTACGGTAACCTTCATCAGGCGGACCGTATGCTTGTCTGCCACCCAACGTAGTATAAAAAAAATGTAAAACATTTAAAAGTAAAATAAAATCGGGACGCGTTTGATAAATGCAGGACCTAATGAAAAGTAGGTACATATACTCGTACAGTACAGTTCTTAATTGAATTAATGGATATGTGCTTTTGGCACGATCGCATATAATGAAAAGATTGAAATCATTTTCAATGCTATAAAGTATGTAAAAACTACAAATCTCTTAACTTGCTTATATTTCTTCAAAGATCCAAATTCGATTCGGACGGTCTGTCCACGAATTTCATTTAACTAAGTCATAATTTTTGGCAGCCAAAAGCGAAGCATGTAATGTCCCGCACGGAACATTACACTTTACGCCATAAAACCAGGACATCGGGCAACGCTGATCCGTGTACTGTGTACACCCCGGGCGAAGTCTTTTTTTTTTATGAGAGGGGAGCAAACGAGCATGTGGGTCACCTGATGGAAAGCAATCACCACCGCCCAGTGGAGATCAGCAACACCAAGGGGTCACCGATGCGTTGCCAGCCTGTACTCCTTC
The DNA here is from genome assembly GCA_937001555.2 of Hypsopygia costalis. Classification (NCBI taxonomy): domain Eukaryota; kingdom Metazoa; phylum Arthropoda; class Insecta; order Lepidoptera; family Pyralidae; genus Hypsopygia; species Hypsopygia costalis. The sequence continues at coordinate 9,214,275 of OW443343.2, read as the reverse complement.
CTTTCCTTCAGTCAGATCAACTTTAATTTCAGTCGCGAGTAAAACCTATTTATACTCAGATTTGTTTATTCCTTTGTGTAAATGATATAATCCGCAAAAATAATGTAATTTCATCTCTCAGTGGTTTCTTACCTAAACACAGTGGTAAAAGACGTCACGAAATCTAATTACGAAGCGGTGACGTTCGCAGACGATCCGCATTATGTTGATGTTGTATGATTTCACGGAATGAGAAGATTTTATTATAGTCATATTATATACACATTTCACAAAGTTTTAATTTATTTAAAACCACGGCCTTGTTCAACGGTAAATAGATATAAAAAGCTTTATTTGCAGTTTGATCCATTTGACCGCATACAACGAAGAACAGCTCGAATCGTCGGTGATCCAATGATCTCGGATCGATTGGACTCTCTCTCTACACGCAGAGATGTAGCGTTATATCACGGGGAGTGCTCGGATGAGCTGTTTGATTTGATGACAGTGGAATTCAGCGGCAGGCGCTGAATTCCACTGTTGTACCACTCGCCATATCATCTTGATAATTGGCGATCTACTATAGTACGTTTCCTAAGACATTTTATACCACGAACAGTAAAACTGTGGAATCAACTTCCCTCAGCGGTATTTCCGAACAGCTACGACATGGGTGCCTTCAAGAACAGAGTTTTCATTTTCCTTAAAAGGCTGGCAACGGATCGGCGACCCCTTGGTGTCGCTGGTCTTCATGGGCGGTGGTGATTGCTTTCCACTAGGTGACCCACATGTTCGTTTGTCCCCCTCTCACATAAAAAAAAGTTTACATCACAAAGAAAACAAATAAAAATAATATTCGATACTAATATTATAAAGCTGAAGAGTTTCTTTGTTTGGTCGTGCTAAAATTATTTTAGTGATAGATAGACTATTTTTCGAGGAAGGCTATAGGCAATATAACATCACGCTACCACCAATAAGAGCGGAGCGCCAATGAAAAATGTTGCAAAAATGGGAAAAAAATATTCCTTTTGAGAGCTTCCGTTACGTGCGCTGCGTAAACGGTTCAAGTTACGCAACAATTATATACGACGGAATTGTTCATCTTAAAAAGTTCTAAAAAAAAGTCCATGATAGCATATGTCTACCTTTTAAGATTGGCTCACTATAACCTTTCAAATCGTAACTTTACGGTTCATTCTCAACGCTCTGTCATACGCAGACGAAGTTGCGCGAGTCAGTTAGTTTATTACAAACATATAAATACATTGGCCGTGTGGTTTCCGGCAGACTAGAATAGAATCACTCCATTTCTTCCCGTGGAAGTCGTACAAGGAGACTAAGGGAAATACATTATCAAATATCGATCAGGCCTCCCCAACCCGTTTGGCCAGCGTGGGGAGTGTAGGCCAAATCCTCCTTCCGTCTAGGACGGACGAGAGAGGGTCGTGCTCCTGTAGTGGAGACTTACATGACCTGATGATGATATAAATACAACACGGCGACCTTATTGCTAAAAACAATATTTTCAAGACAACCAGGTAACGGATATGTGTATGAAAATAGGCAGATTTCCCAAGATAAGGAAAGGAGACATACAAATTTCCAACGAATGCATTTTCAAACTTTCATTACAACTCTAAATGCAATAATAAATTATTACGTTAACGTTTTTATTTAATTAATAAATAAATAAATATTTCTATACAATTTACACAGCGCCATCTAGTGCCACATTAAGCGCAAAGCTTATACTATGGGTACTAGACAACTGATAAATGTGCTTAAATACATTTTTTTTAATACATACATATAATACATAGAAAATACCCAGACCATGACAAACAGACGTGTTCATGCACACAAATGTTTGTCATGTGCGGGGATCGAACCCGCGACCTCGGAGCCAAAGTGGCCATTGCTAACCATTCGACCACCGAGCTCGTCAATTTTTGTAGGCATGGTTCGGTTATTAATAAACTAGCCCATAGCTATAATCGCCCGCGACTTCGTTCGCGTTTCATACTGTATTAAATAGATAGGTTGCTATCTTTCCTATCCTATCTTTAAAGTTGGACCAAAATACACACGTGTGCAAAATTTTATATAGTTCGGTTAAGTAGCTTCGGAGTTTATCGCGGACAAACCTTGTCATAATAATAATACTTTACATTACATTCATTGTGTCACATTACATTAAACTTTTCGAAAGGGCCTATGCGGTGGATCCATATTCCCGGGCACGCCGGTCCGGTCATTCAATTGACAGGACTAATACCAGTGAATTACAGAGAGATAATTTTATTACACCCATTTATTTCTATTCACAAAGGTATCATAAAACTATGTAGGTACTTTTAGTGTAACGATAATTTTACAGATATAATACTTACTAGGACCACACCGAAAAGATCGGGAATGGAAAAATACTTTTGAATAAATTAGACTTAATATCTTTGTGGTATTTGATATTTAGTATTATTTCAAATTTAATTTCATTTTTTAAATAAAAACAAAATATATATTTTAAAAAAAGTGGTAGCCATTTCAAATTGACAAGTGAGATAAATACAAAATTAAAAATTTTGAAAAAACCCTCGACGGTTAAAAATTTGTTGAAAAAGGATAAAATAGTTTTGAAACCCCCGACTTAAAGAATTTATGCTATGAACTTAATAAAAAAACCCAAGAAAATCCGTTGGGGCTGCCATTAAATAAACTAGTTTGGCAGTTTTATAGTAACTTGTATACTTATTTATATTTATGTTGAAAGCAGCCCCCGACGGATTTTCTTAGGTTTTTTTTATTAAGTTCATAGCATAAATTCTTTAAGTCGGGGGTTTCAAAATTATTTTATCCTTTTTCAACTACGTTTTAACCGTCGTGGGTTTTTTCAAAACTTTTAATTTTGTTTTTATTTCAAACTTTTTAGAGAGCAAGCATAGGTATTACAATTGAAAACCGCATCAGAATCAGACTAGTAGTTTTGGTTTTGCACAAACAAATGTTTACTGCAGCGCCCTCTGGTGAGATGTCACTGTAACACCTATCTAAGAACATGCTCCAATCAAATCTGAACCCATCACTGAAATCCGCATCAAAATCGGACTAGTAGTTTTGGAGATACATGGCAACATTGGTTGCACAAACAAATGTTTACTGCAGCGCCCCCTGGTGAGTTGTCACCGTAACACTTATCTAAGAACATGCACCAATCAAATCCGAACCCATCACTGAAAATCGCATTTAAATCTGACTAGTACTTTTGGAGATAAATGGCAACATTGGTTTCACAAACAAATATTTACTGCAGCGCCACCTGGTGAGTTGTCACCGTAACACCTAACTAAGAACATGCACCAATCAAACCCGAACCCATCACTGAAAACCGCATCAAAATTGGACTCGTACTTTTGGAGATAATTGGCAACATTGATTTGCACAAACATCCTAGCACCCCAAACGCATATACCGTCTCCGTTCCGTCGCGGGTAAAAATGGAGCTTACGCGGAAACATTTTTTTCACAGCTTTCGTTGATTTATTGTTTCCATTTATGAACTTGAAGCACCTAGCATGTTTCTATTTATGAATTTGAAGCACCTAGTAAAACGACTATATATCGCTGGTATTCTGAGTTTCGCCGAGGACGTTCTTCTCTTACCACAGTTCTTTTTACTGGTAGGTCAAAAACAGCGGTAACAGAAGAAAACATTAATGCTAATTAATACAAGAAGATAGACATGTGACGTATACATAGACATACGAGCAGATACGGGATTCTCTCAGCATTGGTATGACTGCCATTCAAATAATATTGCATGATGAGATGATAACTGGGTGTCAAGCAAGTCAGTTTCCTGCTCGGTGGCCCGTCGATTAACAGAAGAACAAAAGACAGCTCGAGTTAATCTCTTACTTATAGTAACTTAACATAGTGGCTCCGCTTCGCTTGGCAACTCACAAGTTATTAATATTTAATTAAGTGTTTAAATCTCTCTAACTAGGTTTCACTCAAAGCTTCGCACCGGGGGCACACAATACATGGATAAAAACCTGACAAGTGCGAGTCGGACTCGCCCACCGAGAGTTCCGTACGTAGGATCATTATAAATAGTTCAGGAATCTAACCCCCTATTTTTTAAGATTTAATTACAAACGTATAGTTTTGAGATTTATTCTTGTACTTGTAGTCTATAACGATGTTACTTGCCAAATTTTATAGCTCTAGGTCAACGGGGTTGATTCCCTCGAGAATGTGTCGAAATATGCGTTTTTTGCTGAATAAACGACCGTATCTTTTTTTTGCGTAAACTTAGCAGTTTGATTTTTTTACATCTTCATGGGACTGTAGACCTGAGTTACATTACAATACAGATAAAATTTTGATTCTCTTTTTTTTTATAATAAAAAGTAGCCTATATCCTCCCTAAGGCGTGAAAGCTAACAAACAAGCTTGTATGGTAAGGCTGATATTTTAAATTCACATTTAATTTTTGGGGTGTATGTGGCTCACCACTACCTTGGAGCCAAAGCCAACCTCACCTGCACGTGGTCACCCTGCTGTTTAACAAACGAGGCTCTGGCGAAAGAGAGGTAGGGCTCAGTGCCCGGCTGGGGAGGTACCTCCACCTCACAGAAGACCGCAGCCAAATAGCATTCCCTGCGGGCATCGACCACTAATAAATACTAGTGATCGATGTCTGCAGCGGTTGTTGTGTTCCTGCGAGTGAGTGAGGTCTCCAGATAGTAATGCTTGGGGGATTGCTGTGGCGACATTGTGGGAGCGGCGGAGGATTCCGTCTATTCATTGCCAGGAGGACTGAGCTGACCCGGCGGCCAGGGAGACCCGTTGAAACGGTTGTTCCGCTGGCCGCCCGCGGTATAGTACAGGGGCCCAATCGAGGCTAACCACCTCGAGAGGCTGCCCTATCATACCGCGCATAATCTCGGGGTAGATCGTCGTGCCGGTTGGTGACCGGAAGGTGGGGACCCGGCGACTACCTCCGGGGGGGTGCGGGGGCCCTTCCGTCCGTCGGGTCAGTGCAGCTCCTCTAACGGCAAGTTTATGGAGGGACGGGGCCACCACCACCTTCCCTGCTGTCGTGACAGCGATTTCCACTTTTCACGTTTCCTTACTTATGACAGCGCAACAAATGAGAAATGGTCATACAGCGGTGCACTCCCCCACCACCCTGCTAAAGGTGGAGTTCGCTAACATCCGCGGACTCCACGCGAATCTCAACGCCGTCCACCACCACCTCGAGACGGCCCGGCCTGCCTTGCTGTTTCTGACGGAGACACAAATCCAGCGTCCAGCGGACACTTCTTACTTGCAGTACCCCGGCTATGTACTCGAGGAGAACTTCCACGCGAAAGCCGGGGTCTGTTTGTTTGTCCGTTCGGATGTCTGTTGTCGCCGTCTGCGCTGTTATGAGGATCCCTCCTTTCCCGTCCTGTGGGTGCATGTGATTGTAGGCCTCCGGAGTCGGCTGTACATGTGCCTGTACCGATCCCACAATGGAGATAAGGAGACAACTCGACTCTTCGAATATCTAAGTCGGACGGCAGATGAAGCGCAGGAGCGGTACCCTACTGCAGAGATGGTATGTTTGGGGGACTTTAACTGCCACCACGACTCGTGGTTGGGTTCCTCCACAACCAACCATGCAGGAAGAGCCGCTCATGCGTTCGCTCTGTCCCACAGCCTGACGCAATTGGTAGACCAACCTACCAGAATACCCGACATTGCTGATCAGGCGCCCTCTCTGCTCGACCTACTGCTGACCACCCACCCTGAGGGATACCGGGTTTCTGTTGAGGCACCCCTGGGCACCTCTGATCACTGCCTGGTGTCCACAATGGTGCCAAGCGCAGTCCTGCCGCAACCCGCGGCAGTCAAGCGCCGTGTATGGCACTACTCGTCAGCAGATTGGGACGGTATGCGCGACTACTTTGCTTCCGTCCCATGGGGGCAGCGCTGTTTCAGTGAGAAGGATGCTACGGCGAGTGCTGCGGCTATTGTTGGCGAGATTGGCATTGGGATGGAGTATTACATCCCTTACTCCGATGTCGCCATCAAAAGCCGGAGACGCCCGTGGTTTAATCGCGAGTGCGCTGATGCTGTTAGTAACAAGCAGGCGGCGTACCGTGCTTGGACCAGGGGCCGCGCCCTGAATGATCCCAATATCAACTCGCTGAAATCAGCCTACAACGCTGCCACTAAGGTATGCAAGAGGGCATACATTAGAGCGGACGCACAGCGCGTTGCACGTGTGGGCCGGGAGCTAGTGTCGCATCCCACTGGGTCACGTGGCTACTGGCGACTGGCTAAAACCATACAGGCAAACTTTTGTGAACCGTCGCTGCCACCGCTGAGATGCTCCGATGGCTCACTGGCACATCAGCCGCAGGAGAAAGCCGACCTCATGGCTAGCCTCTTTGCGGCTAACTCCCGGGTCGATGATTGTGGCACACAACCACCAACTATACCCTCCAGTGGTTCTAACATGCCTGATATTCGTATCAGGCAGTGTGACGTACGATCAGAACTGCAATCACTCGATGTCCGAAAAGCCAGTGGTCCAGACGGTATTCCGGCGATTGTACTTAAAAAATGTGCAGCAGAGTTGTCTCCGGTGTTAACGCGCCTCTATCGTCTCTCGTACTCAACCGGTTGTGTTCCGGAGACTTGGAGAGAAGCTAATGTGCAACCGGTCCCAAAAAAGGGAGACCGTTCGGATCCATCAAATTACCGCCCCATAGCCGTAACCTCAGTACTGTGCAAGGTCATGGAGAGGATCCTCAATAATCAACTGATCCGCTACCTAGAAGATCGATCCCTAATTAATGACCGTCAATATGGTTTTAGGCCGAAACGATCAACGGGTGATCTTCTAGCGTATGTAACGCACCTCTGGGGTGAGGCAATTGACAAATATGGTGAATCTATGGCAATCAGCCTAGATATTGCCAAGGCGTTTGATCGGGTTTGGCACAAAGCACTTCTCTTCAAGCTTCCGGCATACGGTCTGCCTGTCCAGCTTTGTGACTGGATTGCTAGCTTCCTGCATGAGCGTAGAATCCGCGTCCTTGCAGATGGTTGCGCTTCGCGGTTCATGCCAGTGAATGCGGGCGTCCCCCAGGGCTCCGTTCTATCGCCCACCCTCTTTCTGCTTCATATCAATGACATGCTACCTCTTGGAAACATTCATTGCTATGCTGACGACAGTACGGTTCATGGGCGATATTTCGGTCGGCCTGGTGCTGGTAGGGCAGAAATCGGTGAGAAACGGGAGACTCTAGTTCTTGAACTGGATCGGGTGTTGGATCTCATTAGTAAATGGGGTTCCAGCAATCTGGTCGAGTTCAATGCTAAGAAAACCCAAGTGTGCGCGTTTACCACAAAAGCATCTCCGTTTCTTCCTACCCCCAGTCTTCAGAGCACTTCGCTCAATTTGCGAGAGAGTTTAAATATGCTGGGCATGGATATTCGCTGCAACCTTAACCAAAGGGAATATATAGAGAGCCTCATCTCAACAGCCTCAAAAAAACTCGGGATCCTGAACAGGGTGCGGCGGTTCTTCGCGCCGGACCAACTTTGTCTCTTGTATAAGACTCAAGTTCGGGCCTGCGTGGAGTACTGCTCGCATCTCTGGGACGGTTCCGCCCAGTATCTCCTCGAGGCTCTCGATAGGTTGCAGCGACGAGCGGTCCGCATAATTGGTGACGAAGAGGTCACCAAGAATCTTGAACCTCTTCAGCTCCGCAGGGATATTGGCTCACTAAGCGTATTTTACCGCCTATATCATGGTGAGTGCTCTGAAGAACTGTTTTCCCTTATCCCTTCCTCCCCTTTTCCGTCACAGAACATCACGTGCAAGCTCGCGATATCATAAATTTACCGTTGGGATCATTCCTTCGCGTACTAAAAAGTTTGGCAACTCCTATCTATGTCGCACCATTAAAAAGTGGAACGCGTTGCCGGCATACGTATTTCCTCATTCATACGATATGGGATCCTTCAAGAGAAGCGTGAAGAAGCATCTTGTAGGCCAGCATGGCAGCGTCAACTGACAAGACATCAAGGTCTCTTGTCCGTTGCCGATGCGATTGGGGCTCCTCTTTTCGCTTACCATCAGGCGAAGCGGAGCCAATATGCTGAGCTAATATAAAAAAAAAATATCAGTATGGAACGTAGGTAAGAAGTAGGATTAAATTATTTGAAAAAGAATGAAAAAAAGAAATAATTTGCTATGGAAATTAATTTATAAGATGGGATATAAATAAAACTGTCAAATCGAACCTCGCGTGCGGAATAAAATATTAGATAAATTCGCCCATGATAACTTTGACAGGTACAGTCAGTCAAGGATATAAGTAAACCGAAGACCAAAGTTTCTTAAAACTGAATGTAGAGCGTTATATGACTTTTTCAATCGGTAATTCCCCTATTGTGTAATTACACAGTCGCATAATCTAATACTAATAGATTTTATTCTTTAAATTACTTTTTAACTATAAATAATAAAATTATGATTTACATTTTCTTTAGTATTTTTATTGAATTATTAATTTGTAATGAATACTTAGAGTTAATTTAAATATGTAATTTAATATTCTCATATCTTTTGTTGGAATATACTGAGGACAACGTAATTTATAATATCTTCTTAACCATATTCTATTAATGAAATATCATTTAATACAAATATTATTTCATAAGACATCCTTATAAGGTTGGGTTACTTTTCTCTTTACACTGTACAAAATATACGCAGAACTCCCATTTACATAAAGATGGCAGAAGCTTAGTTAACAATTTCTTAGGAACGCAAAACTTTGTAATGTTGAGCATAACTTTTCTGCTGTATTCAAATTATGATACAAAATATTCCTTATAAAATATTTTGCCAGGGTTGTGTCTACATTATTTTAGAAAATGTTGAATATATCGACAGTTATGACGTACTATTTTGAAATGAAGCCTCAACTGTCGGATAGATTTCAACGTATAAGGCGTGATAGAGTGGTATCAGTTGCAGTAATGATATAAAGAATATTTGTATTTTTTTTTTATACTACGTTGGGTGGCAGACAAGTATACGGCCCACCTGATGTGAAGCGGTTGCCGTAGCCATATTAACGCTCGCAACATAAAATATCGCTCGCGCGCTGCCACCCCCGCTGCCAACGCAGCATCTCCTTCCTTTCTGGCGACCTCACTCACTCGCAGGAACACAACAACCGTCAAGGGATTTGTTATTTGGCTGCGGTATTCTGTGAGGTGGAGGTACATTCCCCAGTCGGGTAGCTGACAATTACGCTCCCTACCTCTCTTTTCGCCAGAGCTTCGTTTGTCAGTCAGCAGGGTGCACCGCGTGCAGGTGAAGTTGTCTTTGGTTCAAAGATGTTGATGAACCACTTACACACCAAAAGTAATTTTAAATTAGTAAGAATATTATCCTAGAATATTAAGCTAGTTCAGATTAATATACTATAAAAATAAAGCATTACGTCTGTTATTACTCGATGAATCATAGTCGGATGAGTGTATGAAAAGGACGTCAATAAAAGGGATGTATGGTGGTGACTCGTAGGAGTTTCTATAGAAAATCAAACAATAACTATCTAATTGTGGACATTGAATTATAGTCTCCTCTTTGCAAATATAAAAGTAAATAAATATTATAGGACAAAATACATACTGCTATCTAGTCTCAAACAAAGCAAAGCTTGTATTATGGGTACTAGATAACCGATATTATACTTTGTTGTGGGTGTAGTAAGACCAGTGTTTAGTAGTGAACAAGTGATACCCCTGGTGTTACAGGCGTTTATAGGCTACTGTAACTGCTTTCCATCAGGCGGTGCGTATGCTTGTTTGCCACTTTAGTGGTATAAAAAAAAGTGACTTATTACAAACTAAATAACAGAAGGCCAATTTATTTTCGTAATTATCTTACGATCGCAATATGAAAGTCGACCGAATCGAGATTGAATTCTAAATTGACTAAAAATAATATACTTGATTTCATTAATTAATCCAAATATAACATTCTTAGTTTGTTTAATTTTCGGTCATATTACGATATAATCCCATTTAAATTAAACTTTGATTTTTCATATTGTGGTACGAAAATACTAAATTTGACATTTGTGGGACAGAGATTGGATCAGGGGCTACCGCCGAAACTGAAGCTGATTACCATGGAATATTTTGATCCGAAAAATAGGTCTTACGTTTTAGTTATTGACAAGCATCTTCAGCTATTTGTGAGTAGAGCTTTAGGGTTTCCACCAGCTCAGCTAAACATAATTATCAACAATCTAAGCAGTAGTTTGATTTTCGCAATAAAAAATCTGATGGTAATTTCAGCTTCGGCGGTAGGCTCCCAGAACTGAATTTCGATTTACATTTTAATTACGAGAATTGCCCCTCAGGTAATATATGATTTTTAGAACAAAGGAATTATAATATTAACTTAGACTGTATGGAATACGTGAGGATTTTCCATTTGTCAGCACGATGGTGGCATATCGCAACCTTCAAACGTAGACCTGAAGATGATGACTTCCTTCTTCATGTCACGTATTGGTCCAAAGATTGATATTCCTATCAGTACTCCATATACTTAAATATTCTTTTTTTTGTAAATACATACATGTAATAATTAGAAAACACCCAAGACAAACATTTTCATATGCACAATTATTAGTTTGTTATAAGTTTATTGTACATAAAAATATAATAACAAATAAAGTGCAAAACAAAGCTGTACAAAGCCGGACTTATCGAGGGATCTCTACGGCGAACGAATTTTCAATCAGGTCACGTGTCCTGACGCGAGTTTAACATTTTTTTATCCATCCCAAAAAGTGCACAACGCCACTAAAGAAGTTTTAACATCAAAAAATAAAATTGAATACATTAGTTTTCAATAGCGATGATTCCATAAATTAATTTAATACTGTAACTTAAATTTCTAATCTATGTATATGTTGTATGTGTATATAGATTTTTAAACTAAGTTGCCGTTATTTAATTAATAAATTTAACTTTTTTCAGGAACCCTCGTCCGCCTGATCGTGACCGGCAATCCATTTGAATTCAATTTAATTACTCTCAACGCTTTTTCGTATTGTATAGAAAATGGAAAGCAATTAGAATAATGCAATATCAGTTGCTTAGATCGGAGGCCAATCATTCGTCGAAGTACAGATTTCAGACAAGTTAAAGTAATTAATTATGAATGAATGAATATTTTATTTAATTTTAAGTAACAAAAACTCATGTTGTTAGTAATACTTATAAACTATGTTAGTAAAGATATTATGCGGATATAATAATTTTAAAGTAGCCATTCCTGCACCACTCCCCCCGAAATGGCACAAGAATTCATTTATTCCAATAACAATACAATATTGACATATATGCAGTCCAGAATGGTTGACATATATGCAGTCCAATCTGCCAGCAATCGTATTCAGGATTATGTTACCACTTGCCCGCACCCTGCGTACGTATGGGTACTAGACAACTGATAAACATACGTAAATACTTTTTTTTTATAAATACATACTTATGATACATAAAAACACCCAGACCAAGACAAACAGACATGTTGACTAGTTTATGTAGTCCACAGATAGATCAATATGAATAGACAAAAAAATGTTTTTAAATAAGCTTTTATTACTTATTTCAGGTAATAAAAAAATAAGTAATTTATTTCACATACTGTAATGTTTCATTCATCAAGCCCTTTCATTTAACCTATTATTTCAGAAAAGTTTTAATTTTACGAGCAAATAATTTATATCAAATAAATAAAGGATTTTGGTTGGAAAAGAAGGGTTGTTCCATTGTCCTTTATTTCGGGCGAAACACGAACTAAAATATTTACCGTGTGTCAACAGACGGAAACGACTGACAGACGGAAACTCCGTAACGCTGCGTATAGGACATTATGTATTTATCTTATTTATTTAACTTTATTTGTTAAAAGCCTACTTATTACCCGCCTGCCTATCTTGAGCAATGCTCAGAAATTTGTCAAGCTAATCATACCTGTTGTTATTGGAAGAATCTCAATTATAAAGTTTATTAATTGAATTAATAATTATTCTTCATTAGACGCATGACAGCAAGTATTGGTCAATTGAAAAATTTGACTTATTTTTTTACCGACTTCAAAAAAGGAGAAGGCTCCTTTTTGAAGTCGGTAAAAAAGAATTATGCATTTGCATTTAATTTGCATGAAATCTGTGGTGGACCCTCATCCCGTAGGCTGTGCGTTGATGTTGATTTGAATACTTTATCTTTTATTGAACGATTGAAGAAACTGTTTATGTAGACATTTAAACAGACAATATGATTGTTTGTTTAAATGTCTGCATAAACAGTTTCATTAATGGTTAGGATTGATAAAAAAAATATGGCAATTGTATTATATGTTGCTATGAATTCATGAAGATAATTGTCAGTTTGTAAATTATTTCCATTTATATACCATTAATTAATTATATATATTTAAGAAATGTATTAAATATCACATCAAATGTCTAAACCGAACCCTGGCTACACAGGAGAGACAGTGGTGGGGAGATACAGGCTGATGATGAAAAAAATATGGGACCAAACTGTAAGTATACTCTTTCAAATAAAAAAAGTATTTTTTCAAATCGGTCTATAAATCACGGAATAATTAAGTCACAAATAATGTTAAAAAAAATATAGCCGAGTTGAACCTACTTCTTTTTTGGAGTCGGTAAAAAAGGGCAAAGTATATAAAATGCCGCTACCCAGCCACATCGCGCATAGTTACATCTTTACCAAGAATACACGACACCTCAAATAATAACATTCCAATCATCACCGCAGCGATTACCCCAAAAACAGCGACAGTGAAACTTTTTAGGAGGTCGAAAATCATATTTGACGACCTCGGTGGTGGTCGAATGTCTAGCAATGTCCACTTTGACTTTGGGGTTGTGTACTCGATCCCCGCATAAGACAAGTATTTGTGTCAGACATCAGAGGAGCAATTCACGTAATTTAAATATAGTCTAAATTCAGTTTCGATCCAGTCTCGATCTCACAAATGTCACGTTTGGTATTCTCGTAACACAATATGTAAGTTCAAAATTAAATTTAAGCGGGATGATATCGAAATATGAGTGAAAATTAAACAAACTAAGAATGTTACTTTGCCTACAAGAATTGATAATAATTAATTAATGAAATCAAGTATATAATTTTAGTCAATTTTATTCACAATTCAATCTCGATTCGGTCAACTTTCAATCTGCGTTCGTAGAAAAATTACGAGAATTGGCCTTCAGGCATCAACCCAAAATCATCCCACTGTTGGGATACGCGTCTCCCCTTAGTCGAAGGGGTATAGAGCATACTCCACCACGCTGCTCAACTACGGGTTGGCGGAATATTTGTGTGCATGAACATATCTATTTATCTTGGTCTAGGTGTATTCTATGTATTATATTATGAATGCATTTACAAAAAGAAAAAAAATAGTATAATATCAGTGATCTAGTACCTATGGTACAAGCTTTGCTTAGTTGGGAAGTAGATAGAATATTTATTTTATTTATTATTAATTTATCTTACTCACTCGCTAGAAGATAACAAACATATAGGAGAACTTTTATATAAGGAGGAGGTAATTCGACTCGAGCTGCTTCTATTTCGATACCTATATCTCCCTCTCTTGCTATGTCCTACCTCTCCATAAACTCCGTAACTGTTGGTATCACAAAGTTTAAACCACAGATACGGTATGTTGTTACCGGTTTCCAACCGGTAAAACTGTCTCACTGACCGTGTGTGGGACTGTAGTAGAATCAAATAAAGTTTTTCCTATGCTACTCAGCTTGTATATACTCGTATGCCGACAAACTGACACGTGGTATAGGTGAGTAAGCAGGTGAATGCGTGACGAGAGCGTTACGAAAAGAGATAGGGTTACGTTTTGTATACATATAACTGTAGGTGCAAAAGAGAGACGTGCGGGCACACATTTTCTTTCTCTCTTTTACTCCAGTTCGAGTTTAGACGTTATTAGAGTTAGAAGTTTTACTTTAGTCGTGTGGTCTAAAGTAAACTCGTTTTTTATTATTATTTATAAAGAAAACTCAAAATGAATTCCCTACATAAAATTATTCTGGCACTTGACGTCCCCTTAAAATATTATATTACTATAACAATGTTTAATTTGTATCCCTTAGCCATGTTTACAGTATATTTGTCGAGCGTTTCTCCGTAACCCAATCTTGTGTAACATGTAAACATCAAGACAAACTGTTACATTGTTAATTAACTTGGTTATGTCCCAAGTTTATTAATTTTCTTAATGCTTGGTTATATAAAGACACTCTCAGTTCCCTTGAGTATTAGAGGCATTTAAGCGAAAACCAAAGTTAATTGGTGGAATTAATGTCAAGTAAACTTAGGATTCGTTTGTTAATTTATTTGTTTAATGGAAATGGGGGCTATTTGAATATCACTTTACTATGCAAGAGTTCACGATTACAGCAGATTGATGGAGGCATATATCAAATTACTGTGGACAAATGTTAGGAGTCAATTAAATACGGTATTGAGCTGGACTAAGTACTAAGATTTCTCATAAGCCGATTGATGGAGATCAAATTACAGTGGACAGTTGCAAGGAGTCAATGAATACCATTAAATTGGACAAAGAACTAGGTTTCTCATAGGCACATTGATGGAGATCAAATTACTGTGGACAGTTGCAAGGAGTCAATGAAATACGGCATTGAATTAGACAAAGTACTAAGATTACTCATAATAAAGAACATTGATGGAGATCCAATTACTGTAGACAGTTGCAAGGCGTCAATGAGTACTACATTAAATTGGACAAAGAACTAGGTTTCTCATAAGCACATTGATGGAGATCAAATTACTGTGGACAGTTGCAAGGAGTCAATGAAATACGGCATTGAATTAGACAAAGTACTAAGATTACTCATAATAAAGCACATTGGTGGAGATCCAATTACTGAAAACAGTTGCAAGGCGTCAATGAATGCCATTAAATTGGACAAAGAACTAGGTTTCTCATAAGCACATTGATGGAGATCAAATTACTGTGGACAGTTGCAAGGAGTCAATTAAATACGGTATTGAATTAGACAAAGTACTAAGATTAATCATAATAAAGCACATTGATGGAGATCCAATTACTGTAAACAGTTGCAAGGCGTCAATGAAGTACGTCATTAAATTGGACAAAGAACTAGGTTTCTCATAAGCAAATTGATGGAGATCAAATTACTGTGGACAGTTGCAACGAGTCAATGAAATACGGCATTGAATTATACAAAGTACTAAGATTACTCACAATAAAGTACATTGATGGAGATCCAATTACTGTAAACAGTTGCAAGGCGTCAATGAATGCCATTAAATTGGACAAAGAACTAGGTTTCTCATAAGCACATTGATGGAGATCGAATTACTGTGGACAGTTGCAACGAGTCAATGAAATACGGCATTGAATTAGACAAAGTACTAAGATTACTCATAATAAAGCATATTGATGGAGATCCATTTACTGTAAACAGTTGCAAAGCGTCAATGAATGCCATTAAATTGGACAAAGAACTAGGTTTCTCATAAGTACATTGATAGAGATCAAATTACTGTGGACAGTTGCAACGAGTCAATGAAATACGGTATTGAATTAGACAAAGTACTAAGATTACTCATAATAAAGCACATTGATGGAGATCCAATTACTGTAAACAAACAGTTGCAAGGCGTCAATGAATACCATTAAATTGGACAAAGGACTAGATTACTCATAAGCATATTGATGGACATCAAATTACTGTGGACAGTTGCAAGGAGACAATGAAATAAGGCATTGAATTAGACAAAGTACTAAGATTACTCATAATAAAGCACATTGATGGAGATCAAATTACAGTGGACAGTTACAAAGTCAATAAAATACGGCATTGAATTAAACAAAGTACCAAGATTGCTCATAAGCACATTGATGGAGGTCAAATTATTGTGGACAGTGCAAGGAGTCAATGAAATATGGCATTGAGTCGGACAAAGTACTAGATTGCTGATAAGACAAATGTCAAATTTTATTAACAATGTTGCACCACTATATAAAACATATGATGATGTAAATCTTTATCTACACTCTTGCTATAGACAGATAGAATATGCTTTTTTTGCAGTCTATATAAAGAAGAAAACAAATAAAAATATTAATTTGTTAAAAACATCTAAATGCAATAAATAAATAATAAATAAATAAATATTGTCAGACAAATTACACAGTGCCATCTAGCCCCAAAGTAGGCGAAGCTTGTGTTATGGGTACTAGACAACTGATTAACATACGTAAATACATTTTTTTTTTGTAAATACATACTTATGATACATAGAAAACACCCAGACTAAGACAAACAGACATGTTCATGCACACAAATGTTTGTCCTATGTGGGAATCGAACCTACGAGCGTTGGTGTCGAAGCCGCGTCATTGACCGCTACGCCACCGAGCTCGTCTAAACAAGGCGGCCTTATTGCTAAAAGTAATTCTTTCAAGACAACCTTTAGGTAACGTAAGATAAGTAAAGAGCTATGTTCATCTACACTCTTGCTATGTGCGACAGTACTACTTAATTTCTTTGCCAAATACTTATAGCAAAAATTTATACTTGCACCTACATATTAAGCATACATACTTGCATATTAAGGGTCCGTTCGCACAGACCGGCCCGGAGAGGAGAGCAGATTTTGTTGGCGTTTAAAACAAACTTATAGATCATTTGTATAAGGTTTATTTTTTAAATTCACTTCTTTTGTTATATTAGAATGGCCGAGAGCCGATGTGGATTTTAAAGTAAACCATGCCAATGCTACAAAACACTATTTTAAACGCATCCAAAATCTGCTCTCCTCTCCCAGTCGGTTTGTTTCAACGGACCCTAAGTCATCTATCTATCCACCACTACCATATAACTTAAGTGCAGTATTAACATGACCCATTTCCACATGAAGTGCTCCGATTCACTTGACCCCTATTCTACATATATTCGTTGATATGTAGGTATATATATGTCATATCCGTTTAACCAAATGCTTCGATATACAATTTGCAATATTAATTAGATAGCTTTTAGTTATAATTAATTGCGTAAATTGAAACCATAGCAGATTCGACGAGCCCGGTGGTCGAATGGCTAGCAATGGCTACTTTGACTCCGAGGTCGCGGGTTCGATCCCCGCACAAGACAATCATTTGTGTGCATGAACATGTATGTTTGTCTTGGTCTAAGTGTTTTCTATGTATTATATGTAAGTATTTAGAAAAAAAAATGTATATAAGTACATTTATCAGTTGTCTAGTACCCACAGTACAAGCTTTGCGCTTAATTTGGGACTAGATGGCGCTGTGTAAATTGTCCAGAAATATTTATTACAGCTTTCAGGGCTATTGTGACAAGTCTAGCATTGAGTGAGTTCATCGTACAAATCTTTTATAAGCTTACATGATGATAATATGAGTTATATATAATATTATCATAATATAAGCTTATAAATGTTATAGCTTTATATATATAATATATATATATATATATATAATAGGTAGGGGAAAAAGTCTTTTCGCATTATAGTATGTATGAACTTGTAATAAAATCTCTTTGGTTATACCATTTGTATCTGAAAGGTTTAGATATCTTTAAAAAGTTTAAATTTTAAAAAAGATAATTCCAAATTCAAATTAGATAAATGTGTGATTTTCATTTGTTTTTTTTTACTGTCAAGATGAGTGAATTTAATGAAAAAATTCGATACATTTTAAAATTTTACTACAAAAAAGGTAAAAATGCAACGCAAGCTGCGAAAAAATTTGTGACGTTTATGGACCTAGTGCAGTGTCTGTGAGAGTAGCACAAATTTGGTTTAGGCGTTTTCAATCCGGAAATTTTGATGTCAAAGATGCACGTCGCTCTGGTCGCCCTGTTACGGATAAAATGGATGCCATTTTTGAAAAAGTGGAGCAAGATCGGCATATCAGTAGTTACGACGTAGCTGAAGAACTAGGAATTGACCACAAAACAGTTTTGGCGCATAAAAAGGTCGTGGTCAAAGGCCGGCCAGGCTTCACAGACTCTGGCGAAACCCGGGTTAACCCGCAACAAGGTGATGCTGTGTGTATGGTGGTATTGGAAGGACATTATTCATTATGAGCTGTTACCGCCAGGCAGGACTATCGATTCTGAACTCTACTGTGAACAACTGATGAGATTAAAGCAAAAACTTGAGAGAAAGCTGCCGGAATTAATTAACAGAAGGGGTGTGATTTTTCATCATAATAACGCTAGACCTCACACATCTTTAGCCACTCAGCAAAAATTAAGAGAGTTTGACTGGGAGGTATTAATGCATCCGCCGTATAGTCCTGACCTTGCACCTTTCGATTTCCACCTGTTTCAGTCTCTTCAGCATTCTTTAGGTAATGTCAGGTTAACATCACGAGAAGACTGCCAAAACCACTTATCGCGGTTTTTTGAACAGAAGTCCCAAAATTTCTATAGTAATGGGATCATGTCTATACCTACAAGATGGCAAAAAGTTATCGAACAAAATGGCACCTACATACTTTAGTTAAATGTAAATAAACTTTATTAAAAAATGTTTTGAATTTTCATATAAAATACGAAAAGACTTTTTCCCCAACCTAATATATATATATATATAAAGGTATAATAGAAGGTTTATATAATTTGACGAGCTCAGTGGCGTAGCGGTCAATGACGCGGCTTCGACACCAACGCTCGTGGGTTCGATTCCCACATAGTACAAACATTTGTGTGCATGAACATGTCTGTTTGTCTGGGTGTTTTCTATGTATCATAAGTATGTATTTATAAAAGAAAAAAATGTATTTACGTATGTTTATCAGTTTTCTAGTACCCATAACACAAGTTTCGCTTACTTTGGGGCTAGATGGCGCTGTGTAATTTGTCTGATAATATTTATTATTATTATTATTTATAGGATGATAATATGAGGGTATATTTTCTTAATACTATGTCTACGACGGTCTGGGCTTCAAATTTTCATTTCGTAGCAGACCCCTTATTTTTACGTGTGGCGAAGCTGCGGGCAGAACATAGCCAAAATAGAATGCTTGCGAAGTAATAGTACCTACGGCTTGGAGTCTAAATTATAACTTACTAGCAACCTTGTCTGGTTTCACACGGGTCGTCGTCGTCGTCAACCCTTATTCATCCCACTGCTGGGATATGGGCCTCCCCTCAATTGATGGGGTCTAGAGCATACTCCACCAAGCTGTTCAACTGCTGGCGTTGACGTAGTTGGCGAAGGCCAGTGTTTTCAATCCGCTTAAACGCCATTGGCTTAACGACTGTCATCTATAATGACAACAGCCGAGACCGACGGCCTATCGTGCCTTCCGAAGCACGAAGGAGCTCGAGATAAATAAACCCATTCATTGACAGATTACGGTAGACATTGCTTAACTTGCGTGTCACAGGTAGTTTCCGCAAAATGTTCACAAATTAATTTTGGGCCATTGGATATTTGATGAAAGACTTTGCCGCTCTTTGCGTACCTATTCTACCGACTGTACAATGGGTTGTGTTCAGAGGAGTTGTTTGATATGATGCCCACGGCCTCTTTCTACACATATATAGTCGCGCCGCTAGCCATAGGAAGGGAATTCATCCTCACACATTGGAACTAAATTGGGCGCGTACTGTTTGGTTCCAGAGAAATTTTCTACCTCAAACTTTCGAGTTGTGGAATGAACCCCGTGCCAAGGTTTTTCTAGAAGACAAGAGTATGCGGTTCTTCAAGAAAGATAACGGGGTTTTTACAGGCAACGCGTCTGGTGTCACAAGCGTCCATAGGCTACGATGACTGCTTACCATCAGGCGGGTGATACGCTTGTCATCTTAGTCGTATAAAAAAAAATACGTGTAACCTCCCTATCCCTAAATCACCTCCTTTTCCATCAGTTAAAACCATATGAAAGTCCATATGATAGTTTTTGCCTTAATACAAATTCAGTGAATTTGTAATATATAATAATAAGTAGTGAGTAATTTACAATTTAGCCAACTAGATTTAGATAATAGAATTAAACTATAATTTTTATTTATCCAAATATGAATAAATAAGTTCAAACTCATGGCAAAATTATATCATTAAAATTTATGAAAATAACAACGGGAATTAACTCGATCATGCATAAGGGTATTTACATACCTTTATTATTACCTGAAGTTTCTACCAGGGCCTATCGCTGAAGCTGAAGCCGATTACCATCGGATTATTTGCTTGCAAAAATCGACCTTCAGCTTAAATTTATCATACATGTGTTTAGGGTTAGCTGGTGGAAGCTCTGGAGCTCTACCGACTAAGTTAAAGGTGTTTGGCAATAATAATAAAGGCTAGTTTACACAAGGCCATCGCTGGCTGCCAGTCTCACTGGCCGCCAGCAATGGCTTGGTATTTACCTTGTGTAAACAGTTTTTCGAGCCAAGCCAGCGCTGGCTGCCAACGCTGGCGATAATAGAGCGTCCGTCTATTTTACAAGCCAGGGACCTCCGCCCGCATACACCTCAACGCATCACGCCACATAGAAAAATCCGTGGCTGAATGGCCTCGTCTAAACAACAGGGGCCAGGCCAACGCTGGCTTGTCTGCAGGACTGGCGCCAGCATTACTGGCTTCGTATAAACTCTGCTTAACTTAACCTATATTTCGAATCAAAATATTCCCCCAAAGGGCCCCGGGTTGCACCGGCCGTGGTCACAGTCTGATATTATTTTAGTTATTTTCATAAATCATGCAACGCGAAAGTAATTATCATTCATCAAAATTGCCTGCAAGTCAGAATACGTAAAAAATAGATCTATTCATTACAAATATAATTTTCACTTCTCATACGAAAGTAATTTTCAATTAATTGCTAACATCTTAGAAAGCAACTCA
Organism: Hypsopygia costalis; assembly: GCA_937001555.2. Lineage (NCBI taxonomy): Eukaryota > Metazoa > Arthropoda > Insecta > Lepidoptera > Pyralidae > Hypsopygia > Hypsopygia costalis. The sequence goes on along the minus strand of OW443343.2, from coordinate 9,193,263 downwards.
ATCTCCGGTGAATTCACGCATAAAATGATATTCTAACGCAAATGGCTTTCCACTCAGGTGAATAAACAGTGCTGCCCTTAGGTACACATTTATGCTAAAAGACAACACGTCGCCTTATAACGTCTGCATGTGATACGAATAAAAATTATTAAGTGCACTAGAAAATGAAACAAGCCAAGAAATTATGCAATTAAATAAATAAATATTTCTGGACAATTTACACAGCGCTATCTAGTCCCAAATTAAGTGCAAAGCTTGTGTTATGGGTACTAGACAACTGATAAATGTACTTAAATACATTTTTTTTTTGTAAATACATACTACATATAAATGCCCATACCAAGACAAACAGACATGTTCATGCTCACAAATGTTTGCCTTGTGCGGGGATCGAACTCGCGAACTCGGGAGTCAAAATGGCCATTGCTAACCATTCGACCACCGAGCTCGTAAAGCTAAAATATTGTAATAATAACTTTTAAACTTTCGCGTTGCATGATGCACGGACTGACAGATAGTCTAGTGCAGACTAGTCAGCCTGCCGGTGCAACCTGGGACCCTACCGCCGAAGCTGAAACCAATTACCATCTAATATTTTATTTCGAAAAATCGGTCTTGCGTTTCAGATATTCAAGAACATTTTCAGCTTAGTTGGTAGATATGTAGAGTCACTACCGGATAAAATAAAGACAAGAACCATAAATCTAAGCCAAAGTTTGATTTTCGCAACCAATAAAACTAATGGAAATCGGCTTCAACTTCGGCGGTGGCCTCTGGTCAAAACGTCAGGCAGTAATAAAGATATGTAAATACCCTTATGCATGATCGCGTTAATTCCCGTTCTTATATTTCTTAAATATTGTAATTGTACTCTTGGTACTCTTTTCGTTGAGGAGTTCGATGGCGTCGTTACGCGTGTCAGTCTAATCGAACACGCAAGTTAAGCAACGTCAACCGTAGCCAGTCCATGGATGGGTTTATTTCTAGCAAAGATAATTAACCCAAAAATTTAATAATTCCATGTATCCAAAAACAGGAATGACAATCAATCCAACGCCATATAACAACCAAAAAATAATAGTATTTTTTACTAATAATACAAACAATATTTACCGATATTTTAAAAATTGAAACATTCAATTCCCCCGCCATAAATATTTTAAAAATAAAAAAATTCATAATCCGCCGAAGGTTATAGGTTATTTTATTTTTTAATTTTTAAAAGTTGGCATATTCAACTATTTAAATAATAAATATTTACCTGCTTTAAAAAAAGTTTTTGGTGTTGGTTTGATAATACTGAATGCAAATTATATTCTACTACTTACTTGCCCGGCTACCTGCTACGTAAATCGTAGCAGGTAGTCAGGAAAAGTGGAATGGTACGACTTACTCGTGTAAAGATAGATAATACATATAAATTGATAGAAAATGCCAATATCCTCACACAAAGAGCACGAGGCGATGAAATATCAAATAAGAATACCCGTAACCTTTGAGAACAAAGGAACTTCCATTCTCATTTCCATTTATTATTATCTTTTTTTTTGTTGTTGTTCTAGCATAAGAGTGTATTATAGAGTATGGTTGTCTACTACGAGAAGTATAAAAAAAAAATACGTGTGGCACTCACACAAATTTTTAGATAGGTTTTATTTTCGTTACGGAATTTCTTGATTCGGTCCCCGCGATCAAAGCCCGCGATAAAAGCTATTTAATTATATGTATGAATTTTTTATTAAATTAAAATTTTATCCCAAAATCAGTAATAATGTCAAAAATAATGATGTCAAAATCGAATGTCAAAAATAATAGTAGTGAAAAAGTTCAAAAAAAGTCTTTAGTCATTCACCAACATCGAATAAAGCCCGCGATAAAAGCTATGCAATAGCTTAAAAAACCTACTAGTAAGAATTTTATATAACTACTAATTGACCTGGGGCCCTGCCGCCGAAGCTGAAGCCGATTACCGCCAGATTTTTTGATCGCAAAACATTAGTGGATATTAATTGTGTTTAGCTGCTGGAAATTGTGTTTAGCTTAGCTTGTGGAAACCATGAAGCTAACAATATTTGTCAATTACACAAGCCTAACACATTTTTTTTTATACTACGTCGGGTGGCAGACAAGCATACGGCCCGCCTGATGTGAGGCGGTTACCGTAGCCATATTAACGCTTGCAATATAAAAATTGCTCGCGCGCCGCCACCCCCGCTACCAACACAGCATCTCCTTCCTTTCTTTCTGGTGACCTCACTCACACGCAGGAACACAAGAACCCTCAAGGGAATTGTTATTTGGCTGCGGTATACTGTGAGGTGGAGGTGCATTCCCCAGTAGGGTAGCTTACAATTACGCTCCCTACCTCTCTTTTCGCCAGAGATTCGTTCGTCAGTCAGCAGGGTGCACCACGTGCAGGTGAAGTTAACTTTAGTTCAAAGATCTTGATGAACCACTTACACCTCATACATATTTTTGGGGATCAAAATATTCATTGGTAATCGGCTTCAGCGTCGGCGGTGGGCCCCCGACAGACGTTGTCCTGTCTTCTTAACAATGCATATTGAAATTGGTCTCGCGTAATCTGGCAAATGACTGACAATTCTGTCAAATATTAAATAACTATCTACAAAATATAAATATGTTAAACCTAAAAGAAATAAAAAAATGTGTTTCAATGTGACATTTTTTTATTTCTTTATGTTTATTGCAGCAAATCTCCAAAACAGCTGGAGTTCAATTTTGACGGGACTGATCTTATACATATATATAGTAATTCAGTCTATTTTTATTTTAGAAGCTCGTCATCTAAATTCAGTTTTTTTTTAATTTTCTAGAAAGCTTTTTGTAATTACCGGTTTGTTCTTCGGAAACGCCATTAACTTCTAAGAAACCCTCATCAACCATTTGTCAGGTAAACGTGAGTTAAACATGTGACATTGAATGAGATCTTCAGATAAGCGCACTATGTAATGATATTACAGTTTCAAATATAATTTGTTGAAAAATATACTGTAATGCTATGCGAATTATCCATGACTTTATTTTGGCGCATATATGACAATCTACATTAGACCTTTTTTTTTGTACGTGGAGAAATCTTTTATGGATACCATGCCACGTAATGTTGCAGCGTGGTTATGTCGGAGTCTGTTGACATGGGAAAGACTAAAAACTCCACGATCTCGTTCTCTCCGCTATATGACGAGAAAATACAGCGACCTGACTTAAGCGATTCGTCGGTATTCCTTTCCTTGCGGACCCACCTCTGGGGGAACCCGAGTTTCTCCCTCGCGTTGACCAGCACACCGGGAGACATACGGAATGCCGTGGCTGATGCCAAGGGTAATTTTTAACGAGGTTTTCTTCTGCTCCGGGCCGATGAAACCGGCTCTCCGGGGGTGGTACGCCCCGTGGATTAACAAACTAAATATTATAAAGCATCAGTTTGAAGCAGAGCGAATGAAAAAGTATTTACCCTTACTGAACATGCATATCTACAGTATAATATTATAAAGTATGAAGATATTATTTGCATTTGCGATGGACGTATGTCAAATACTACTGAACCGATTTTAGAAATCCTTTCGTCTAAAAAAAGCTACATGATCAGCAAGTAACATAGACTGAACCAGTGCGACGCCGGGCTGGTCGCTAGTTGTCTACAAAAAATGTTACTCATACAGATTACAGCACTATGTAAGCCAATGAACTGCAGAAGGCGTGTTGTCTCTTGAAATTTCTGCATGTGATCTTGTTCATTAAGTTTCTATGGCAATATGAGATAGTTTTTTCACTGGAGGACAAGTTCTCTCCTGTCACTAAACCTCTAAAACAGATCAGGGTCCCTACTGCCGAAGCTGAGTCGATTAACATCGGAATTTTTGAATGCGAAAGTGATACTTCTGTTTAGATTGTTGCTAATTATGTTTAGCTTAGCTGGTAGAATGTCTAGAGCTCTACCGACTAAGATGAGGATGTTTGTTAATAAATTTAAGCTAAGGAATCGCCGGGGTCCCAGCAGTTTTGGAACCAAATGGTCTGGTACGCGACGATGGGAAGAGACCAGACGGTATGTCATTGCTGCCATGGAAGATGGGTAGACCTTTGGTGTGGGACGCAACATGCGTCGACACCCTCGCGCCTTCCCATCTTCCATATACGTCGTGTTCTGCGGGGGCTGCTGCAGCATCAGCGGAGACCCTCAAACGGCACAAATATTCAAACCTCATCGGTAATTATGTTTTTGAGCCGTTTGGGGTGGAAACACTTGGCCCGTGGGGTCCGAGCGCAAGAATTTTATTTCGAGATATCTCCAAACGTTTGGTCGACTCTTCCCGTGACCAGAGGGCTGGCCTATTTCTCGCTCAGCGAATAAGCATTGCCATCCAGCCATGCCAGCCAGAAGGCTAGCAGCATAGGCAATGCTGCTAGCCTTCTGGCCACTTTACCTTTTGACGGCGATGTGGAAAAATATTTTGACGCCAGTTAGTTTATTATATTTTATTACTTTTAATTAGTTTTTGTCATTTCCGTTTTATTTGTATATATAGTTAGCCATAAATAATAAAAAATATTTATAATAATGTCATTAAAAAAAAACCTAAGGAATTAAAGAAACCGATGGTAATCGACTTCAACTTCGGCGGGTTCGGTAGGGCCCCCCTGCTTAGGGCTTGATAAGCCGATCGCAAGTAATGAACAGAAAAACATACAGATTACAGAATAACAAATTAATATACCTAACGAAGTCTATGAATATATTATCAAAACATAATAAATGCTTCCCAAGCCAAAGTGTATCGCAAATTGTGATGGATAACTCATATTTGAAGCTCTAACATATCATGATTGATGAAGCTATTACAACTGAGTACATAGGAGATAATAATACATTATTTTGCATTTCATTACAATATTCCCATATTATTTTGAAGTACGCGTCATTTTTTTATAAAGGATCCATATCGAATGTAACGTGTGTTCAGGTAACGACAAATGTATTTTTTTCCACTACAATGTCACACCACGGTCACTTAGAGCCGATACGGTTGTCGCCCATGGAATCGGGGCAGCCATAGCGCGGCTGGCTTTCTCAATCCGACTGCGTAGCTCGGGTACTTGCTTGCTTAGCAAGAGGACGACGGGCGATCGCTTCCGTCGACCCGGTCACCCTAACATAGGCCAGGGGTAGGCGTTCTCCGTTCGTCGGAAAGTAAGGGTGCCTTACAGCTCCTGTACCTGTCATGGACATCAGGCTATGTGGCGCCCAAGTGCGGGTACAATTACACTAGGCGTACAGAGTGCACCTGTAAGAGGTCCTCTTGCCTGGGTGGTTTACTGGGCGAGGGACTCGCAATCCTATGCTGTAACCGTAGGTTGGTGCAGAGAGGAGCATTAGCTGTAGGTATAGGGTCATTATTTGACGAGCTCGGTGGTCGAATGGTTATCAATGGCCACTTTGACGCCGAGGTCGCGGGTTCGATACCAAGTACCAATGTATCAAGACAAACATTTGTGTGCATGAACATGTCTGTTTGTCTTGGTCTGTGTGTTTTCTATGTATTATAAGTATGTTTTTACAAAAAAAATGTATTTAAGTACATTTATCAGTTATCTAGTACCCATAACACAAGCTTTGTGTAAATTGTCCAAAAATGTTTATTTATGTTATTTATCTTAAATTACTGAAATTAAGACAAAAAGAAATTAGGTACCTACTTATTTTACCGTTTCCACTCTCTCATTATTAATATTACACATTTGTAAGGCTTTTTACAAAATTTGGACAGCATTTAAATGAGCCTTTTAGAGTTTTAAGACGGCTTAAACATCATGAATAAACCATTTTAATATAAAATTCAGAGTGAAACAAATCTCGTTGGGAATTAGGTGATAAAAAACCGGCCCGTTTTATTTTATGAGTGTAGCCGGAATGGAGATACTCATTAAAAAATATGCTCTCGTTCAAAATTATGATCAAAAATATCGCTTTGTTTGCGAGTTATTGTGGGTTGAAGTTATATTACGCGTATGGGCCACCAAAATATAAAAAAAAATATCTATATTAATATTCAGCTTATATTTATCTGAGGGTAGGTAATAATCATAAACATTTACTTTTTGTGAACATAAGTATAAAGTATTTATAAAACTATCTAAAGCTACGTAGAGCTAAGAGCAGGGGCCTACCGCATAAGCTGAAGCCGATTACGATCGGATTTTTTGATTGCGATAAGTTAACTTCACTTTCATTTAGTGCTAATTGTAATAAGCTTCGCCGGTAGGGACGTAGGCGCTCTACCGAGTAACCTAAAGACATCACAAATGTAGACAGAAGTTCGATTTCCGCAATTAAAAAAGTCAATGGGAATCGGCTGTACTTCAGGCGATAGGCCCCCAGTTCATGCTTGACAGCGACAATTCGACGATAACTCTTATTGCATACGACATAAGAATGGTATAAAGGACGAAGTGTAAGGTTGATGTGCTCTTAGGTGTACATAATAGTAAAATACAAAAAAACAGTATTTTTTTAACAATCTTAGAGCCTGCCTGATGTAAAACGGTTTGGGGTGTAAGTGGTTCATCAAGATCTTTGAACCAAAGCCAACTTCACCTGCACGTGGTGCACCCTGCTAACTGACAAACGAAGCTCTGGCGAAAAGAGAGGTAGGGAGCGTAATTGTAAGCTACCCGACTGGAGAATGTACCTCCACCTCACAGAATACCGCAGCCAAATAACAATTCCCTTGAGGGTTGTTGTGTTCCTGCGAGTGAGTGAGGTCACCAGAAAGAAAGGAAGGAGATGCTGCGTTGGCAGCGGGGATGGCGGCGCGCGAGCAATATTTTATGTTGCGAGCGTTAATATGGCTACGGTAACCGCTTCACATCAGGCGGGCCGTATGCTTGTCTGCCACCCGTCGTAGTATAAAAAAAAAAAAAAAAAGAAAAAAAAAAACGGTTACCGTCGCCATATGTCTATTTGACTTATTCTCAATCACGCCGGAACGGCTGAACGGATAACGGTGAAATTTGGCTCAGAGATAGGTGGAAAAGCACATAGGCTACTTTAATCCTGGAAAATTGTACAGTTTCAGTGTAATAGATTTGTTTTTGTCTTTCATAAAGTGTGTGTGTGTGTGTGTGTGTGTGTGAGAGAGAGAGAGATTTCCAAACAAAATCTAATAACTGCATAAACAATAAATGATAAATGTTCTTTACCTCCCGCCCACCACCAGTCGTAACTTTATGCGGAAAAAATAAACAAAAAAATTGGTTGTCCGTAAAGTCGGTTTGCGGACGATAAATTTACGTGACAACGTCATAGGAAAACATCGGCTGATGAAGTGGAAAAGAGATAGATGGGTCACAAGCTGAACGCTTGGGCCGATCGTGCCTCTCTATCACTTGTTCCGCGCTGTCGCTTGCACGCTCGGCTCAGGTGGAGCGTGGCCATGTGTCATATTTTTTTCGTGCGAGCAACCAACGTTCATAAAATTTAAGTTAAATGTCCTGAAGACGAGACAAGACCCAAAATTCCTTGACTGTTCCAGAAATCCCGACCGTCTGGCAATCCTAATTCCTCTATGACTTAGCACAAATTTTATATTCACATATACTACGTAGGTAAATCCTAAAATACAACATGATGAATAGTGACGCCTGCCCGTAGACTTTATCTAGGTAGGTAAATTCAATAACCCTGAGTAAATTTCTAGGATTTACGAGTGAAAGCAAAATGTACTTTTTTTTTACATGTTTGTGGGCAAGCGAGCATGTGGGTCACCTGATAGGAAGTAATCACCGCCGTTCATAGAAATCAGCAACATCATGGCGTCGCCGATACGTTGCAAGCTTTATGGAAAAAATTGACTCTGTTTTTGAAGGCTTCTATGTCGTATTAATTTGGGAATACTGCTGAGGGAAGTTGATTCCACAATTTTACAATTTATATGTTATACGTATCTAAAACTTACATAGTTATACTTCAAATCTGGATGCATGTAGTCCACGCCTGAAACAAAAGCATTGTATTGCAAAAACATGTAACTACTGAAATACATTAAAACATGTCAGAGACTGATATATTCTACGAACGAAATAGTGCAGCTACTTTTTTTTATACTACATCGCGTAACAAAGAAGCGGCCCGCCTGATATGAAGCGGTTACCGTAGCCATATAACCGCTCGTAACAAGAAACATATAAAAGCTCGTAAGAAGCACGCGCGCCGCCACTCCGCTGCTAACGCAGCAAATCCTTCCTTTTTCATGGCCTCACTCACTCTCAGGAATACAACACCATCAATGGAATTGTTATTTGCCGGCTGTATTCTTTGAGGTGGAGATATTTCCACCTATCTACCGTTCTTTTGCCAGAGCTTCTTTCGCTAGTCGACAGGGTGCACCTCGTGCAGACGAAGTAGCAAGCTGAAGCCGATTCCGATCGAATACTTTGATTCCGAAAATAGTCCTTCGGTTTAAGTTTATTTTCAGCCTAGTCGGTAGAGCTCTAGGGTTACTATCGGCTAAGTTAATCACAATTGCCACTAATCTAAGCTGAAGTTTGATTTTCGCAATTAATAAAGTAAACGGCTTCAGGTTTTTCGCAAAAAAATAAGTCATTCATTCAAGACATTCATTAATTCAAGTCATTCATTCATTCAAGTCGTTCATTCATTCAAGTCGTTCATTCATTCAAGTCATTCATTCATTCATTCGGCAGTAGGACCCTTACTGTCTTTCTACAATGATGTAAATGATTGCCCGCTGCCCGTTTGCCTAGTACTTTGAGCTCTGATCCACGAAAAACGTGACTGTAAGTGTAGATGTTGCCTTATTTTGAGATTAAAGCGCATCACACACTAATCAGATACGATATATTTAGAGCGAGACGCTGTTATATGTGTGTAAGAGACGGCAATATAGACTCTTACATCTCACCTATATTAGTATCTCGCTCTAATTATATCGTATCTACTTAGTATGTGGCTCGCTTTATACGTAAAAGTAATACTTGTAGCAGTAATAAAAATAACGAGGTACTTAAGTACTTTCAACGCTGTTAATAATTAACTCCTTTTGTGTAGGGAAAAGCTTCACTAAAAAGTTTCTCTTTCAGCTTCGTGGATTACCATTTTAAAGGTAAGTGCTTAATGAAAACCTACTTTTTTTGTGTTATTTTTAAACATAGTTTCTGCCCACAGCTGTGCTCTTGCTAATCATTGGCTTGTTCTTTTCCCATTATTTGGGGTCTGTCTTTTTCTCCCATTCGCCCTTATCTGCCTTCATATCTACTCTATTCTTACCCATATCATCTCTCACACAATCCAACCTCCCCGTTTTTTATTAACAAATAAATAAATATTCCTGGACAAATTACACACGGCCATCTAGTCCCAAACTAAGCAAAGCTTGTATGGGTACTAGATAACTGATATATACTTAAATACATTTTTATTTTGTTAATACGTACATATAATACATAGAAAATACACAGACCAAGACAAGGGATCGAACCCGCAACCTCGGAGTCAAAGTGGCCATTGGTAACCATTTAACTATCGTGCTCGTCGTTTTTGGCTTTTCTCTCTCATTATATCCATTCACATTCAAATTCATCGGTCTCTTTGTTACGTATCTTTCATCCCTTCGCATTACATGCTCATACCACGAAAGGCGATTTTCTCTCATCATTTCCATCACTTCATCTAATATCATTCCTTGTAGCTCTTTTGAACTCACTACCGGAATGAAAATTTAAATCAGAAAATCTTCTTTGTGTACCAAATTTCATCCAAAGCGAAAAGTTAATAAACATAGATATTGCGATGAAGCATCATCAGAGTACTTCCTTATTAAATCTATTGCCTCTATATTTTTTTTATTTCGTATTATTATAAAAATGATTATTTTTCAAAAATTTTAAATTAATAATTTTATGTCACAATCATTATGAACCAAAACTTCACCCTGCCGACTAATTGACGAGGCGGCAAAAGAGAGGAAGGGCATACGGGACGTTGGCCCATCAGACATTCCCACCACTGTGTCTCATGTGTAGCCAGGATTAACAGCGGCGACCGCCAAAGAAGGCAATGAACAATGAAGTCCACTACAGACCCGGGGGTAAAACTACGGCTGCCTTGGAACTTACAACGAATTTAATCAGAAGAAATTAGTAGGAGTAAGAATTTTTGGAATTTGACTTTCCCTCTTAGCAATGAAGAAGGGCATGTCGAGCGAGCCCAATTGGTAAAGTACCTCGTCGTCGACGTCGTAGTCGACCTCGCAGAAGATGAAAGTCAATATTTATATATGTATAAAGTGAACTCTTACCATCATCCATTATAGCAGTGGTAACATTCACTCCCGTGTACCCTTGCGCCCAGGCCGCCTCTACATTCAGGTCCAACTTAGGCTTGCCCCCATTCTGCCCAGTATTCTTCAGGTACCATTGTAAGGGGAAATAAGGATCCCGGGGCTCTGCAGCCGGCGCAGTTTCAGGTAGACGGAGGGGTCGAAATCCCCTCTTCACCCTTTTAAAGCCAGTCTGCTGTACAGCTGTATGAACCTGTGAACAATATAAACGAAAATAGTAAGTAAATGTACTTCTAAAGTAATGCTAGCTAATGCCCGCGACTTTGAACGCACATATTCCGTGGGAATTTAAAAATCCTTTCTTAGCGGATGCTTTTTTTGTCAGATAAGCATACAGCCCGCCTGATATAAAGCGGTTACCATAGCCATATTGACACAACATGAAATATGCCATGGCAATGCAGCAATACCTTTCTTTCTGGTTATCTCACTCACTCGCAGAACCACAACAATTCTCAAGGAAATTGTTATTGTTCGGTATTTTTTGAGGTGGGGGTACTTCATCAACTTAATAAATATGTAGATATGTTTAAATACTTTAAAGTTGCAAAGCTACTTTATCATTAGTTCTTTATTGTGCATAGCAGGGCACGTCCTGATTCTACACGCAGAGTTTAGGAATGAGAGTTTTAGCTATGTCATGTACAAAGGTAAACTTATCTCTATAAAGAATATTCTCTAGTTCTTATATTGACGGGCTCTGTAGATCAATTGTTTACATGTTAGGGTGCTGATCTCGGGGTCGTGGGTTCGATTCCCGTGGAAGACAAACATTTTATGCTTCGCCAGTCGGGCAGCTTACAAATACGTTGTACCCTACCTCACTTTTGCCAGTCTCTTTCCTACCTTCCTAATGCCTACGTCATAATTGCTATCTGTATGCAAAATTTAAACCCGATCCGTCCAGTGGTTTGAGCTGTGCATTGGTAGATCACAGACAGAATGTAGATCAATCAGTAATGGTTGCCTATTATAGATACCACAGAACTAATAATAAGAGATAATTTTAAAGTGTAAGATAATTTTGAGGTACGTGGTTCATAAACATCTTTGAACCAAAGCCAACCTAACCTGCACGTGGTGCTCCTTGCTGACTGACAAACGAGGCTCTGGCGAAAAAAGAGGTAGAGCATAGCGTAATTTTTTTAGGTATTTTTTCTGGGGAATTACCGGACCTCACAGAATACCGCAGCCAAATAACAGTTCCCTTGTGGGTTGTTGTGTTCCTGCGAGTGAGTGAGGTCACCAGAAAGAAAAGAAGGAGTATAGGCTGGCAACGGATCGGCGACCCCTTGGTGTTGGTGATCTTTATGAGAATGCTTTCGATCAGGTGACCCACATTCTCGTTTGCCCCCCTCTCATATTATTATTAGTTCTGTGGTAGATACAGATTTCTAATGTTATCAACAAAACCATTTTGTCTATTTAATTTTCTGCGTATGATTTCGTGGCATAATATAATTAATTAAACACAGTAACATAATACGTTTAATTACAGAGCATACGTAATTAATTCGAGTTGTTGATTCACAAAATGGTATTTTGCTTATTATTACTGCTCTTTGACATTTAATTGGTTTCACACATTCAAATTAATTTAAAACGCAAAATGTACACGACATCAAATTAATGTAAATTAATTAATTAACAGTAATAAATGAAATGTAAATTTAATTCGTTGCGCGTGTCAGTTATCGATCAGGCAAGTTAGGCAACGTCGACCGTAGCCTGTCCATGGAGGGGTTTATTTATTATATTACGTTAAGCCGTCGATTCCGGCTGTTGTCATTACACCAAGTCCTTAAACCAAGTCAGTTGCCATGGGCGGCTTGAAAACACTGGCCTCTGACAAACCGCAGTTGAACAGCGTGGTGGAGTATGCTCTAAACCACTTCGATTGAGGGGTGACTCGTATCCCAACAACTTGGGAATACAGACTTCCATAGTCTGTATTGTCAAATCAATAACATACTCGAACAAATTACATACGAGAACAGAGCAGTTTGTGCAAATATGCAATTCGCTCGCATCGAAATAAAGCAAACTAAATTATACCAAGTTAAAGATCGCCCGCGATTTCGACTTTCATACTCTCATATTTTAATCACATAATAATCATGTCAAGTCATAAAAAAATAAATAAAAGCTAGCCTATCTCTCAAGTTGTAACCAATTACATAAATGTGAAAAATGTACTTTCAGAGTTTATTGTGGACACGGGTATCAAATGAAAGGGCTTGATGAGCGAAACACAGCACCTAAGTTCGTTCTTTTATCGACAATGAAAACCTAACTAAAGCCTTGTTTAAATTTTTTTTTTTTGTTTATTTTTATCTGCCTATACGTAATTGGCACCTATGCGGTAATGAACTAATTACCAACTATTACTAATAGTAAAGATAAGTAATAATAAATGATAGCAAATCAACAAAGTTGTCTTAAAATACTACAGCATGGGGTTCCTCATAAAAAGGCTGTGAAGACATGTTTATTGGGTCGTTTGCCTTTGTTTAACCCTCTGTCTTTTTGTTTAATATTCGAAGTATTACCAATTTATTTTAGGATGTGTCATTTTGAAGAATATCAGTGAAGCGATTATATTGTGGTTTCATTGTACTTATTTCAGTTTTATTATGTTTCACATTTTAATGTCTATTTTGTATTGCTTGAGAGTAAAAGAGATAGTAATTGTCTGTACTCGCACGGCTTTTGCTCTAATCTGAAGCAAAATGCATTTCAACGCAACGCTCTCTGTAGTGGCATGCAGTATGCTCTTCACCTTCAAAAGCAAACTGCCATCGATGGCAGAGCAGCGCCCGTATCAGTATACAGTATGGCAATACGCGATCGGGTATCATTCTTGCCTCGCAAAGGAACTGCGGCAAATGATAAAAAATAATAAACTATTAAATATTAGACAAATCACACAGCGCCATCTTTTTAGGGTTCCAAAGGGTAAAACGGACTCTATTACTGAGACTCCGCTGTCCGTCCGTCCGTCCGTCCGTCTGTCTCCAGGCTGTATCTCATGAACCGTTTTTGCTTGTTATTGATAACAGCAACAGGTAGACGCTTGTTATATTCACAGAATATTTAGTTATATATTCGCTTTAAAAATAAATAATTAAATTTAAATAAAACAAAACAAATATTTAAGGATCCCATACAACAGATGTTATTTTTCTATAGATAATGGTACGGAACCTTTCGGGCGCGAGCCCTACTCGCACTTGACCGGTTATTTTATACTACGTCTGATGTCTGATGGCAGACAAGCATACGGCCCGCCTAATGTGAAACGGTTACCGTAGCCATATTAACGCACGCAACATGAAATATCAAACGCACGCCGCCACCGCTACTGCCTACGCATCAATTCCTTTCTTTCTGGTGACCTCACTTACTCGCAGGGACACAACAAGCCTCAAGGGAATTGTTATCTGGCTACGGTATTCTGTGAGTGGAGATATTTCCCCAGTCGCTGGACTGGGAAAATATCTCCAAGCTGCTGAGCTTGCAAATATGCTGTACCCTACTACTCTTTTACCAGAGCCTCTTTCGCTAGTCTTCAGGGACCACGTGCAGATAAGGTTGGCTTTGGCTGTAAAGATAGTGGTGAGTGATTAAGTACTTAAATAAACAATGAATTCCTACAAGACGATAGAGTAATAAAACATTTTTTAACTCTCGATTATCTCTCCAAAGGACATAAAATCACAACACAATTTGAACGTAACAACTTCAATGGCAATAAATTCGTCAATTTGTTACAAAATGGTTCCAATATCACGGCAACGTGCCGCTCAGTATTAATAAAATGATTGATGTACTTTTGCCGCAAATCTGTCGCGCATTGTTTTGTCGTTGTTATTGATTGCTACCATCCAGTTCAATCTCTATCGTTCAATAAAAGAGGTGCAAAAGAGGGGTGCAAGTGGCTCACCACCATATATAGAGCTAAAGCCAACCTCACCTACATATGGAGCTACTCTCCCGATAGAAAGCGATGGCAAAAGCGACTCTGCCGATAGAGACATGTTGTGCCGGATATATACCTCCACCTTACAGAAGACCACAGCCACTGATGATTATTGCGTTCCTGCGAGTGTGCGAAAGTACCTCTATATTTTTTTATATGAGAGGGGGGCAAACGAGCATATGGGTCACCTAATGGAAAGCAATTACTACCACCCATGGAGATCAGCAACACCAAGAGGTCGCCAATATGTTGTCAGCCTATTCTGAGGTTTTCTCATACAATTTTCAATAGTCATCATCATCATCATCATCATAAGGTCATTTTAGTCTCCACTACAAGAGCACGTCCCTCTCTCTTCCGTCCCAGACAGAAGGAGGATTTGGCCTACTCTCCCCACGCTAGCCAGACGGGTTGGGGAGGCCTGATCGATGTTTTATAATGTATTTCCCATAGTCGCCTTGTGCGACATCCACGGAAAGTGACGGAGTGATTCTATTCTAGTCTGCTGGAAACCACACAGCCAGTTTCAATAGTCATCATCATCATCAGCCTGTATCTACCCACTGCTGGATATAAGCCTTCCCCAATGCCTTCCACCAGATACGATCCTCCGCCTTCCGCATCCAGCCGCTCCCAGCCGCTTTCTTAAGGTCGTCGGACCATCTAGAAGGAGGGCGCCCAACACTTCGTCGTCCTATGCGCGTCCTCCACTCTAATACCTTCCTCCCCCATCTGCCATCACTTACTCGGCAGATGAGACCGGCCCATTGCCACTTCAGCTTACAAACTCTGAAGGCTATGTCGACAACTTTGGTTCTCCGTCGAATTTCTTCGTTCCGGATTCAATCCCGCAGAGAAACCCCGAGCATAGCCCTCTCCATCGCTCGCTGCGCGTCCTTTAGCCTGTGGACCAGTCCGATGGTCAGTGTCCAAGTCTCTGCACCATAAGTCATCGCAGTTTCAATAGTACTTGGAAGCACCTTGAAAGATCTATCTTTATCTATAGCAAAGAAATTCTATTACTGAAGCGAATCAATATCCTATTAGAAACCGGGACTAAAAGGTGGAACGTGCAATCAGATAACGTCAGGTAATTACGTTCCTACGGCACGATTCCAATTTGCTGCGTGGTACTCACAGCTGCCTTGTCTTACGGCGTTAAGTGTCGAGTTTCTAATTATTTCGTACAATGTACTATTTACTTGGTATAGGGATGTAGCCAGTGGCACTGGCTTTGCTAGGCGGTTTGTCTACTAAGTTTGTCCACGCATCCGATGTCCAGCGAGTTTTGACGGAATGAGTGAACAATCGGTCTATATGAGCCGCTTCTTCAGTCTAAAATGCCGGGGTCGTGACGAAAGTGTTTCAGAAGGGGAATTGCTATTATATATTCGGCCATTTGTGAGGTGGAAGAACTTTCTCAGTAGCGCTTGATATGCCCTACCTCTGTCTAGTTGTTTTTTTTATAGTCTTCTATTATTTTACAGATTTTATATAACACTCTGTGCCCACTTCGACATATATAGATTTATTTGTCTGTTGGTCTTTCACAAGCCACAAGATTCAGGGAACAATTTTACTTAATCATTTAAGGTTTCTAGTCCATTCATTAAGTAACCTAAGAAATAAAAAATAGAAAATATATAAAATTTTATATGAATGAACAACTTCGAAATACGATTTCCTTTCGAATGGACTACGCACGAGAGAGTAAAGAGAGCATGCACGAGCGGACATCGAAGTCGACGATAAGTAGATATTACATACAAACTTATTCAAAGTTCAGATATTTACTTCGCATCCGGTACACAAGTTGAAATAAATTGTGAAGAATGTTTTTTTCTATTTTTGAATTGAAAAGAAAAAACATTTTTAGGAATCCGTACCCAAACCCTGTGGCACCCTGTGGGTACGGATTCCTGAAAATTCCTAAAAACGGGACCCTATTACTGAGAATCCGCTGTGTCTGTCCGTCTGTCTGTCTCTCTCTTTTACCGTACGTAGCTCATTCGATTCGATCTATTAAGCTAGACACTTCAAATCACCGATTATGTGTTACTGTGGTCGTTATAACAACAAATATTAAAAATGAGATAATAAAATTAAAGGAGGTCGTCATCACAGGAAACGTGTTTTTTGTACGGAGGTACGTAACTAGGGATGCCAGATGTCCGCTTTTGTTATTGTTAGGTTTTTATTCGGCTGGCTGCCCCGCGTGTGAAAAGTCGAACATAAGTAAAATCGCGAGGGCTGCTCGAAGGCCGAGCTGGCAAAGACATGTAATAAATAGCAATATCTATTTTTTTCCGGGAAAAAAAAAATATCTTATGTCACACCATATGTCACCTTAAACTATCCCTGTAATAAAGATATATTAATCCATTGACTCCTTGCAACGTAAAATAAGTACAAACTAAAAATTGTGTCACCTATATGGTCATTATTTTAATAAAACTTCTTTTCCGTGAGAACTAAAGGTTTTTCCGGGATAAAAAGTAGTCTCCAGACCTTAGAGTATCACCGTAAAGAAATCATGTGAATCCATTGGACTCGATTCAACGTAAAATTAGGACAAATAACCAAACAATTGCCCGCGCAGTCAACTAAGTACATATTATATACCGCGAAAAAATATTAAAGCTATTTTTTCCCATGTGAATAATATGTTTTTCCGTTATAAAAAGTAGACTATGTCACTCTCCAGACTTTAAACTACCCCATTAAAGAACATGTCAATGGATTGGTTCCTTTAGACGTGAAAGGAGACAAATGAAGAGAAAAGAAGGCCAAACAAACAAACTTTCACATTGAAAATACTAGAATGAATATAAATAGAAATGAAATAAACACCAAAGGTTCGTGCAAACATTTCTGAAAACTTTCAATTCCTGAAAGAATTCTCTCTCTGAGCAAAGTATGTCTTATTTCGAACAAAAATCCCGTCAGTGGCGGCAAAGGAAATTACCCTATGTCCTTGCAAAAGGAGAAAGAAAATGGAATTGTAGAGAGAATTTTAAACTAGTGAACGAACAGTTAAAAATAATTGTGTTGTCCAAGAGTAAGTACATTTCCATAATTTTTGTAATTAAGATGTGCGTTTCTTGAATCATGATAGATTATTCCAAGTTTTAATTAATTTTATGGGCAAAGCTTCAATCATTGTGAATTAAAAAAAAATCCAGGACAAATTACATATTACTGATAAACATAGGAGTGATAAATGTACTTAAATACTTTTTTTAATACAAAATAATACATAGAAGACATCCTTATGAAATGAAATTAAATTCTTTATTTGCTCATTTACAGTCGTTACATTTACATCACATGCACGTGGTGCGCACCAGCGCGAAATATTTTATGTTGCGAGCATTTATATAAAAAGCTTCAGAGCCAAAACTCTTCCCACTGCTGCTCAGTGAGCTGGGTTCATATACAACTGACCTTGCACTTTAAAACAAACATGTTAACGTCTGTATTTGAAGTAATAACATCAATGTGTGTATGGGTTTAACATAAAATACAATAAAAGTGTCAAAGGCAAAAGCTGTCCCACTGCTGCTCGGTGAGCTGGGTTCATATACAACTGACCTTGCACTTTAAAACTAACGTATTAACGTCTGTATTTGAAGTAATAACATCAGTGTGTGTATGAGTTTTGTTGGAATATTGATACTTTTAATATTTATTGTACTGGTATCCTAGAGCTGCCTGGCAACACTGTCGCATTATTGATTTTTTATTCTTCGTGAAACTGTGTTGTAAGTAGCATCTTTCTATTGAAATGTATTTTAAAATATAACAATAAAACAGTATTTACACGGACCAGTCTTTACATAAAATACAATAAAAGTGTCAAAGGCAAAAGCTGTCGCACTGCTGCTCGGTGAGCTGGGTTCGTATACAACTGACCTTGCACTTTGAAACAAACATGTTAACGTTTGTGTTTGAAGTAATAACATCATTCTTTGTTTCATATGTTTCATGTGCATTGGAATAACATATAAATTTAACAAAAAAAACCGACTCCATTACTCTACATTTATATATGTAGATACAGGCTGATGATGATGATGAAAAAAATATGGGACCAATCTAGAAGATCAATCTACAATCTCTTTCAAATAAGAAAAAGTTTTTTTTTCAAATCGGTTTATAAATTCTCGGCGGTTCTCAATTAGGCTGTATTTCAAAAAAATACAGCCGAATTGAGAACCGCCTCATTTTTTAGAGTCGGTTAAAAATATAATTATGTACTCACAAGAGGGTGTTGCTTCAACAAGCGTGTATGCGCGATAGAACGACGAGGGCGCGCGTGCGGTAGTCCTCGGTGCGCGAAGTGCCAGTCTATATCAGACCCCAACACCTGTAACAACAAATTATTACAACATTAATATCAATAATAGTTAAAATCATTTTATCTCAGATCAATATATTAACAAATTATTTACACACACAAGCTATTAAAAAATCACAGAATTATAAACAATAACAATATATTTCAGTAGTCAACATAGGAGTAGGTTCCTACATTGTTAAGAGGGGAGGTCAAATTCCAAAAGCTTCTTACTCCTACTAATTTCTTCTGATTAAATTCTGGGACTGGGACTTCACTGTTCATTGCCTTTTTTGGTGGTCGCCGTTGTTAATCCTGGCTACACAGGAGACACAGTGGTGGGAATGTGTGGTGGGCCCCATCATACAAGTAGGTTACAATGACTTCATTTGACGTGGTTACTGACATCATATAAGTTTGGATCGTGAACCCTTGGTATTGCTGATTGTATACATTGTGTAGCATGCTCGATTGTGCCTCGTGTCGTATAAAAAAACCTTTCATTTCATTTGCAACTGAGCCATTTCGCCTAGAAAATAGCCGCTATATTTATTTCATATTTAATTTGCAGGTGTTTATGTATAATATGTTCTGGGAAGTACTGTATAGTAGTATAGTATTAGTAAGTACTTATATATTCTTTCTATCAAACGACCCATCGGCTGTTAAGACGCGATGTACGGAAAGTTATTGATTCAAGCTCTCAGAAACACTAACGTTTATAGAAATGTAGAGTAGGTGATTCTGAACATAAAGGTGAATATAAACTAGAGCATTTTGCTTGTAACAAAACAAAGAGCCGCTCGACGTTTGTTCCATTACTGTGGGATTTTATAAACGAACGAACGAATTGGTGTAACATTTCGTCAAGCAAATACATGAACGAGAGAAATTATTTTTATTAAATAAATATTAAAGTAATAAAAGGAAGCACCACCGCCCATGGAGATCAGTAATTCAGCGACATTACATAGGGGTCGCCGATTCATTATCAGTCTTATTTTATTCGAATTTCAACAAACAGTAAACGAAAAAACCGGCCAAGTGCGAGTCGGACTCGCCCACCGAGGGTTCCGTACGTAGGATCATTATAAATTTGATATTTTTCATTATAAATAAGAAATAATGCGTCGGAAAAAATAAATAAAATATATTTTGTAATGTGCACATCAAGCCCTTTCATATCTTCAATTTGAAATTTCGACCTCCTATAAAAATATAGACCCCTATTTTTTAAGATTTATTTACAAATGTATAGTTTTGAGATTTATTCCTGTACTTGTAGTCTATAACGATGTTACTTGCCAAATTTCATAGTTCTAGGTCAACGGGAAGTACCCTAAAGGGTTTGATTCCCTTGAGAATGTCGAAATATGTGTTTTTTGCTGAATAAACAGCCGTAACTTTTTTTACGTAAACTGAGTTGTTTGATTTTTTTACAACTTCATGGGACCGTAGACCTGAG
Organism: Hypsopygia costalis; assembly: GCA_937001555.2. Taxonomy (NCBI): domain Eukaryota; kingdom Metazoa; phylum Arthropoda; class Insecta; order Lepidoptera; family Pyralidae; genus Hypsopygia; species Hypsopygia costalis. The sequence goes on along the minus strand of OW443343.2, from coordinate 9,173,101 downwards.
TATACAGTTCAAATTTCAGCTTGATACCTCCACGCATTCTCGACATAGAAATTCTTGACAGACAGACAGACAGACGGACGGACAACAAAGTGATCTTATAAGGGTTCCGTTTTTCCTTTTGAGGTACGGAACCCTAAAAAGAAAGAAGGGTTTCAGGTAAATACTCACCCATCTTTAGCATTACGCCGAACATTCGCAGCAACGTTACAGTATATGTAATGATCGCGAAAATACTCTAGACCTACGCGATGTAGGAAAAGCTTTTGATTCAAACTCTCAGAAACACACCATCTTTTGTGGGTATGTTGAGCGTTTGATTCTGAGCATTGTAGGTAATATTACATTTAATGTATGCTAACTGTTTCAGAAAAACACCTCGGAATATTCTACCAACGAACTCATAGAAATGCATGTTTTGTAGGTAATTTTTGCAAATGACCTTCTGTTAAAGATTCGATTGGTAAACACACATAAGTTTGCAGAAACATTTTGCAGAAATGAGATATGTGTTGTGCTCATAATCACCTGATACCTTCGAAAGTTCGTGCATTTCTTAGACTTCAGATCTGATATCTTATCTACTTATTATATAATAACGAGCACCTTTTCGCGCTTCATTTATTTTTCATATACAGGTCACTGGATCGTATGCGATTATGGCTCCTTTATATATTAACTAGCGGCCCGCCCACGCTTGGCTGTGGCTTAATCTTTCCGTTCTCATCTCATTGCAATGGATTTCCCCATACACACCTTGTCCAGACGATTTTATCGTCGACTGCGGAAGGTGTTTGGTATCAAAATAAAGAGCTTGATGAAGCCATTACCAAAATATACAACACGTATAGTATCACGTTCAAGCATGAGCCTGACTCTGAAAAAAGACATTCATACCCTTGTTCACCGACGGTTGAAATAGGGGTTGAGTATCGAAAAATCGTGAAATACGTGTTTACAAATTTTTTTTAATGTAGTCCACATTTACAAAGTTCCAAGCCGAAATGCCCATTTAATATTTTTTCCATACAATGTTTAATACCCCTTTTTACCTTTTAAGAGATCGAATTTTAGAAAATATTGAACTAGAGTTTTATTAAATTATGTCAAATAGCAATATTACGAAATTCTAAACAGATCTTACCACAGACCCCTTTAGGGGGTGAATTTTGCAAAATCACTTAGTGGACATATAGTCACAAAAGGAAGCCACGATCCAAATATTACGTTTCTAGCTTCAGTAATTTTGCCTCGGCATTGATGAATCAGTCAGTCAGGACATGTTACTTTATATGGGGTGTAAACGGTTCATCGATATCTTTGAACCAAAGTCAACTTCACCCTGGGGGCTGACTTTTGAATTTGATTTGATTCTGATTTCGATTTTGATTTGAGTTCGATCTGATTTCAATTCGATTCAAGTTTTGTACTTTTGAACGGAATCGAAATCAAATCGAAATCGAATTTAGGATCGTATTAGCATCAAACGCTGACGTAACTTCCGGCATATGGGCAAAAGTTAGACTGTTTTCGTTGACAATTTCTTGTAAAATAATTTTATCGATTTACCGAAATTAATAATAATTAAATTGTATTAATACGTATTTCTCTAGACTCGAAGAAAATAAGTTCACTTATAGTGCATAAGTCACGTAAGAGCCTTTTATATTCGAAAAAAAAATGTACAACACACGGAAAATGTGAATTAAAAACAAACAAATGTCATGTTACGAAATGTCAAAATAAAGTTTCTTTCCCGCGAAATTTTAATTTCTTGTTTGTTTAATGTTTGGTACAAGTGTATAGTGAGCTTTTGTAAAAAGGTAATTATTTAGTTATTGTAGTTATGATCTCCATTAAACTTTTAAATTGGGATATCTTCAATGTTAATATTTCAATAAAACATATGTTTTTTTTGTAGAAAATGCAACCCACCCAGATACAAATGCAATCTTTGCTGGAATGCTTGGAAACAAATCCTGGAATTTCTAAAGGACATTTGCGCACCGCGATGGGAAAGTAAGAGGCAAAGAGGGAATGGCAGGAGTTCTCCAAGGTCTAGAATTCATTAGGATGTGCAGTGAAAAATGGGGCGAGGTGAGCTAAAGTAAGTTCATTTAGTAGACTATCATATTTCTCTCCATTCCAAATGGTAGACTAATACAGAATGCAATTACCATATCTTCGTCTATCGTACGGTTGGTTCCCTAAGATAACTGACTAGGATGGTGAAGTGGTCCGTTGTCTTAGGGAACCAACTGTATTAACTGACTTCGGTTAAAATAATCTGCAAGTTTAATGAAATCTATTAAAAGCTTTCAAAGTGTGCGAGGATGGATGAATCCACTAAAATGATTGAATGAAACTTGGCGCATAGAATGAATATACTCTGGATTAACATGAAGGATCCTTTTTATCCCAGTAGTGTCAAAAGATAGTTAATTTATATTCATTTTTATTGAACATAATCCTAAGTTAAAGACCGCTTTCCTTTGCAGTTTTTGGACAGACAAAAATTATGCTGTAAACTGGCCGAGGAAAGGACTTTCTTCCCACTATAAGCCCAATCGAGGAGCGGATGTTAGCTTTGTTGTGTGGCAGTTGCTTTGCCACTACGTGATATGGGATTTTCTGTCCCTCTTGTTGTAACTCATACTTTTTCAGGTATAATATTTTTTTATGCTTTTCTCTTCTTTCTTTATCTTTTGATACATTTAAGTTTCTATTTATTAGAGCACCCAGATACAGAAGATATTATTCACCTGTAGTTCCTTTTGAGGATAACAAAGTGATGGAACTCTTGGAAGGCAGTTTTTTTTTATTTAATACAGTGGAAATAAAAATAAGCAATGTAGCCTGTCCATGGATGGGTATATTGATAGCGAACTCCTTCGTGCTTCGTAGGGCACATTAAGCTGTCAATCCCGGCTGTTCTTTTAATGATAGTCGTTTCCCCCAGTGTGTGAGTTACCAGGAAGCCTTCCTGGAGGAGGTAGCAGATAGATAGATAGATAGATTCATTTATTCCTCAGAATACGGTATTAACATGATCGTACAAGGCTGTATGGTGCAAACATATTCTGCCAATGTTGGCGTAGGAATTATTACATGATTACGTTACATGTAAACTAGCATACTTACAACTTTATAGTAATAGTGGTACTATTAATTGATATTTATTTTGTTAACAGATTCTCAGCCCGGTAGTTCACAATGAACTGTCGACCTGTCTACCAAGACCTTTGGGTTCACCAATTCTTCCATTACTCAGCAACGCATCGACACCATCCCATCCTACAAATATTACTCGACGTCTTCAGCAGCCCAACAGAGCACAGAGACCTGCTACATAGTCAAGAGAAAGGGCCAGACAAGGGTGTGAGACTGGTAGACATTGTACATCAGTGGCCGCTCACATCTGCAAGATGAGTGGGATCGCCTAGTAGATATTGAGGCGAAAACAATAATCGCATGTGCTTAGTGTGTTATGCACTTTTGAGTGCATATATGATATAGTGCGACTACAAGGATAAGAAATAGTAATTTGTTTTTAGCATAGTAATTTTGTTAAATAGTATTGATTCTATCAACAACTAAGATGTATGATTGTTAATATGAAAATAAATAATGCTATTACAAAAAATATTGATTCTGTTAAAGGGTATATTAAATGAGTTAATAATAAAAACATAACAGTAGTTTGAATATTTATTTATGTATTAAACCGTTTGGTCTGCCATAACGGGTCCATGTATGTGCTCTAGCAAGATTGCCACTTCTTAACTCATCAGTTTATCTCTGCTGCTGACGCAAACCGCTTGCATGACATATTGTGTGCGACTCCTGTAATTCTTGCCTATGTACCTCTTTTTATGCAACACAGTGCAAGCATTAATAATTTTTTCCACTCGGTCTGGCTTATAATGCATTACGGTTGTTTCAATAGACATCACCGAGCATTAAGAAGATCGATGGTCCCCTTCACTCTATTACAAGCAGACAAGTAATGCTTTTGTGTGATGCTTTTGGGATCATCATAAACTCTCTTTGTGCATAACCAGAATCACCTGAAATGACGAAATTATTTTTGTTAGTCAAGTTAAATATTCATTGTAAACTTTCTAGTTTCAGTTGTAGGAATAAAATAAAATTTTATAATGAAGATTATTAAACAAAATACACATTTAATAAGAATTGACTGATAAAAAGTATATACATATAACACATAAACTCACCAAATAAACACACCATTTCCTCTTTGTCTTGTCTGTGACTGCAATAATGATTCATAGTTACCATCAACCATGAAGTGAAAACACTTCATGGTTGATGGTAACTATGAATCATGCGTGACACCAGCTTGATATGTACCTATGCTGATTATATTTAAATCAAAATCACATCTGTAACAAGAAACAAGTTATTAATAAAAAAAAATTAAAACTGATGTTTAACAAATTCTAATCCAAAAGTAAATTCAAAGACAACTATGCGATTGCCATTTAAAACTCTTAATAGGTTTGTAAGATATTTTTCTTCGTGCTGCAATATAAATTTATTGAATTAAGTTTAAGGCTTAACTTTGTCCATGTAAACTGTTTCACATATCTTATTAGCCACACAGAAAAAATATACAATCAAATAACAGATGCAGTTAGATTTGTTTAATAAAATTTAGTGACTGTTAGTTCACAAGATAAATTTTATAGCCCAATAAGGGAGTTGCAATACAAAAATAATTACTTACAATTTGAATATTTCGAGACTGGTAATGTTGTTTATTGAAATACCACTCATCATTTTCTGATGGCCGAACCATAGCTACTTGGGTTCCATCAATACACCTAATAGTTTCTGGCAATTGGTATTTTTCATAGAACCTGAGGCATAAAGCAAAATAAGAAAAAAATAAATATAATTACTTAATATAAAGTGTAATTTTGCCAACTTCTTTAGAAAACATTATAATTACTTAGTAGACTGAAATCTAATATGTAATAAATCAAAAGGTGTAGAAAAAAATATTCTTATAAATTAAAAAAAAAATAGAAAAATTCACCTCCCCCGTCTAGGTGGGATTTTTCCATTTAAAAAAATATTTATAATATCCTGGCCAGTTGGCCGAAACAACTATATAAAATAATAATAAGAAAATGTTCTTACTTCAATTTAATTGCATTGTTTTCTCAAGTGCCAGGAACCTTAATAATTTTAATATATCAGAATGATTTAGTGCAACCGTAACTTCTCTTGTGCATTTTGAGACAGATTGCAGAGACATTGTAGTGCCATTGCTGCCTGCCTGTGGCTAAAATGATACCTGTAAATAAACAAGAAACATCATGAGAGGTTTTGACTAAATGCTGCTAGATTACATGAAGCTCAAAAATGAGACTATAATGTAAATTACTAGAAAGTTACAAAAACAGAGATTTAGCTATTCTATTCCTTGCTTAAAAGCATGCAAGTACAGATACTATTTTAATACGTATCCTATAGCAAAAGTGCTAAAACTTAACTTACTTTGTACATAATTGATAGATCACTTGATATTTTCGGTCATTGTAAATAAGGTGTCAAGTATCTCACTAGAGTCCAAAAGAGGCTTTTGTTTAATCTGTAATTCTTCACAAATTCACAGTCATCCATCCAGTCCAACACGCTCACATAGTGAGCTTTAATCATAGCCTTCCTGCGATGTCGTTTGTCGAGACGACAAGCTTCTTCAATCAAGATACATACTAGCAAATCTTGCCATTTTAATTTTTAACGCTATATAAATACACTTTACTCAATAAACAAGCGAAAACTTAATAAACTTTGAGAAAACTATGAGAAAACCACACAACACGATACCAAGCGCGGAATCGAAAATTTTGACAGATGAATTCGATCTCATTCTCGATTTTGGCGCGATCTCAAACTTCAAAAGTACCATTCAAAAGTGACATTTGAGTTCAAGTCGATTTCATTTCGATTTGATGGTGATTTCAATGTCAAGAGTACCATTTGACATCTATTCGATCTCATTTCGATTCGATTCTATTTCGATTGCGTCAAAAGTCACCCTGCTGCTTGCCTTCGTTTGTCATTCAAACTAAGCTCTGGCGAAAAGCAGGCGAGGTAGGGAGCGTCATTGTAAGCTACCCGACTGGGGAATGTACCACCACCTCACAGAATACCGCAGCCAAGCAGCAATAAAAAAAAATAACAGCTATATTTATGTTGCGAGCGTTAATATGGCTACAGTAACCGCTTCACATCAGGCGGGCCGTATGATTGTCTGCCACCCGACGTAGTATTAAAAAAAAATATAATAGATAATTCCGATAGAATCCGTGGCCACTTTCCCGTCACTATTATTTGCTTAGAAATTTTCCTTCCTTGATACAAATACCTTTTATATTCCTCTTCGAAATCTGCTACGTGCCACAGGGATATAATATGTACATTATGTCATAGGTATATATATTATGTCCCTGTGGCAAAATCGTCAAATGCCCGAGATATCACTATTTTTTCCTGTTTGTTAATGGAGCGCTTGACATTTCACCTTTCATTCGAAGGCGACATAGGTTCGTAATTTCGGGGTTTTTTAAACCAAGTTTATTCGGTAACAATATTATTTTTTTATCATCAGGTCATTTTAGTCTCCACTACAGAAGCACGACCCTCTCTCATCCGTCCCAGACAGAAGGAGGATTTGGCCTACACTCCCCACGCTGGCCAGACGGGTTGGGGAGGCCTAATCGATGTTTTATAATGTATGTCCCTAGTCGCCTTGTACGACATCCATGGGAAGAGACGGAGTGATTCTATTCTAGTCTGCCGGAACAATATGTATTGAAGCAATGAAAAAAATATAATATGTTATAATTGAGCATCTAATCTGTCTTATTCCTTGATTCATCACATGATTAGATTTACTTTGCTCGATAGTAAAATAGTATCGCGAACATAAGGCGATTTCAAATTCATCTTTATAAAAAATGTAATATTTACCAAACATCTTACTTTTCTTTTTTTATTATTTATGTATTTATCTTTTACAAAATACATATAAATTGTTTATAATAAATGCATTGGTTGAAACCACTGTAAATTTCGTGAACATATACAACGTTTGCTTTTGTTGTAACCGTTCCTCAAAAGCAGATTGTATAAATACATCTCTTCGTCAGAACTATCCATCGCTTTGGACTATCCATGCCTGACTGATTGAATTATTGCGTTTCGACGTGCCCCGATGCGTCTCCTATTTGCGTTGGCGCAATTTTGCAATGTGGTGAGCCGTGACGGCTGTAGCACAATACACTATGCCGTGGCTGTAGTATGTGAGTGCCTAGAACTGTCAGTATGCGACGTGGTTTGCTCACAAAGCGAGTAAGGCTTACTACAAAATATTCATTATATGCTCTACGGTTTGGATAATCTACATAGCGCTATCTAAACAAAACGGGTTCAGAGAATCCCTAACTCCGTGGGAGGATTAATAAAATGAAGTCTAAGATTTCAAAATCAGATCTTGATGAAAATTTTATGTTATTATTTGATCTATATGTTATTTTGCGAAATATTAAATTTTAGTCCTTTGTCTATCGTGTATAGTATTTATTAATAATTCATAAAAAATACTATACATGACAAACAAAGAATTAAAACTTAATACTAGGGAACAATTAAAAATATTAAAACACAAAACTTCTTCTTCTTCTTCTCCTCAGCTTTTTCCCATCATCTGGGGTCAGCTCTCCTTGTCTGTCTCTTAAAACACAAAACTTCAAAAATACCTTTATTAATAAACAACTTGACGTCAATAATTTTCCTATCCTTAATATATTTCCCATTATCCCTTCCACCCCCTCCACTTTAAACACTGTATAAAGGGTGCCCCCCTTGCGATGCGATGGATTTGTCATTGCGTCGCCCCACTCCCGAGGGGCGATCGCATCCGATGAAGCCTTAAAAGCCCCATGGCTAAAAGCGTCCTCCCAGATGGTGTTTAGTCAATAAGAGTCTAACATAACCAACGTAGCCTTATGCTACCGATGTATCCATGAGGATACACTATCTACTTCCCGTAGTACCCTCCGGGAGGTGCACATTGCACACGTCGTCGGGCGTCAAAAAAAAAGATGCATTTGTCTGTTTTTGTTATTGTGGTTCTAACTAAATATATAACTACCAACATCTACAGATCGCCTGATGATGCCTCACATAGAGATAAATAAATAATAAATATTTCTGGACAATTTTACACAGCGCCATCTAGTCCCAAATTAAGCACAAAGCTTGTTAAAACGATACGTTGAAAGATATAATAAGCTGGCTGGATGGTAATAAATTAAAAATTAATAAGAACAAAACTAATTTTATTCATTTTAGGGCACAAAACAATACATACAGTAAACATTTAAATATTAGTCATAATAATTCAAAAATACAAGAAGTAGACTCCACAAAGTTTTTAGGTATAACCTTGGACAGTCTTTGTAATTGGAAAGCACACATCACTGATATCTGTAACAAATTGCATAAGTTTGTCTATGTGTTGCGACCACAGAAATAAAAAAACAGGTAGAAATCGTATGACGACCTATTAGTAAGAAAACCTTTGTCGCCAAACTCACACATGTAAAGCAAAATGTTAACGTGTTACTACATGCATGTTTGTGCTATGATTGGTCTAAAAATACTGTAAAAAATGACATATATACAAAAATATGTTAGTTTAAATTCAACCTTATGCAGTTATGACACGGTTCATAAACAATTAAATCCCGAATAAGCATCTAGTGAGCAATAGCTGTACTTCTTATTCTGTCAGATTCTAAACAGTATAGCTAATCGACGCAAGGTGGCGCTACTAATATTGATTTTAATATTATGACTTCTGTCCTTGACTAAAGGCTGATATTGGAATGACCGTACTGCACGAATGTCGATATCACTACTTTTCGAAGTGATGTAGTAATGAGGAACACCAAGTATCACCGAGTACTGCTACCGGATTAATGAATATCTACCTATTATAATTTTTGGTACCATAAAATTGAATATTTTTACAATCTTTTCTTCAACTTACAATGTATGTATGTCAGTATGTAACAATGTTTGTTCGGGTGGAATGCATTCGGGTGGTGCAACTTAATTTTGAGATAGATTTTCAACCGATTGAGCTGAAATTTTGTAGTACACGTTTGTTTGGATGACAATGCATGATAAACGTAAAAGCTGCCGTAGAAGCTTGTCCCAAAAAATATTTTTTTGAAAAAACTTATTAATTATGATGATATATGATGATGATAGGTGAAATCATACTTCACACTAATAATTATAAATGCGACAGTTTGTGAGGATGTTTAGAACTTTGTGACTCGATCAGACTAGATGAAATTTTGCACAAATATAGATAGTCTGGATTAATATATAGGATACTTTATATGTGACAACGAAGTGCTACGCGAGCGAAGCCTCGCGCTACAGCTGGTTTCTTATGCCTGCCTATATTTATTTATAATTTATAACATTTCTTACAATTTATTATATTATGTTCATAATTATGATATAATATTTTTTCATAATTCAAAAATTATACTGTTTCAATATCGTGATGGGAGTAAATAATCAAGTAAATAAATACTGACGATACATGAGTCACATCACTAATCGATTAACGCTAGAATGTTCTAAACAAGAGACGTGGAGTGCGTTAGAAATTTGACCTTAAAATTAAACGCATAAAGGTTACTTTAGTTTGTTCGCGTTTGTGCATTTTATTGAATATGCTTAAATTCTATTAAATAATGAAAATAATGAGAAATATTACTTACCGATGGTATGAAATGCCACCATTAGACACATTATTTTTGCTACTATTATTCTTACACGATAATATGGCACAAGAAGGCATTTTTATATTTTTTTTCTATGATTGTTTCCGCGGCTGTGACAAATGACGACTGAGATATGCGACGATCGAGATATGCCAAATTGGAGTATATTGACCTACGCGGGTAACGCCCACTTGTTATTTCTAGTCCTTTTTATTTCTGTGGTTGCGACGAGTAAAACAAGTAGCGACTATTGACGCAGCCCTAACTGCTTACCATGGGTACGTATCATCGACCTTACGCTACGGGTTGATACTGTGGGGTAATTCGGTAGACTGGTCGAGAGCATTTATAGCCCAAAAGAGTTGCATTCGAGCTATATGTGGTCTAGATATAATGGACAGCTGTATGCCCTCATTTAAACGATACAAGATTTTACCACTACCCAGTCTTTATGTGTATGAGATTTGTGTGTTTGTACACAAGAACTCTAGTTTAATAAAGAGATTTAATAAACTCTAGAACACGGCATAAAAACAAATTGTATGTACCGCCACAAAAACTGGCGCTATTTCAAAAAAAACGCGTATTGTATGGCTATAAAACTATACAATCTATTGCCGGATATATTCAAAGATATGAACCTTAATATATTCAAAAAACGTTTGTTGACATACCTATTAGAAAAATGCTATTATTCAACAAGTGATTATATTAATGATATGAACAGAATCGATTGACATTTCACAAAATTTTATTATATATTTATGACATTTTAATTCCTCATTTGACATTCACAATTCTGATAAATCAATCACTGACTTATATCATCATCTTATCATCTATTATCGCTCAATTTTGTCTGTATAATTATTGTATAGATTGATTTTTTTTCTCTTTTTTTTTAACATTAATTAAGCTACTACATGGAGCTTGATGGTTACGATAATGATGTATTGACATATTCAATTTTGACATTGTATTAAATTAGCTTGACTATAGTCTAGCATTGACATAGTATAAACGGCAGTATCTATTAATCAAGCCACAGAATTGTATAATAATTATGTATTTCTTTTCGCAAATGTATAATTAATGATAATTAAATATTGACATTTTTGTAATTTTTGCACGCTGTTATATACAGCAGAATATGATGGACTATGTAACTTTAATGTCACCTGTATATTACCCATATTCTTCGCAAATAAACTTTTGATTGATTGATTGATTGTGTTATGCGTACTAGACAACTGATAAATGTACTTAAATACATTTTTTTTTGTAAATACATACTTATAATACATAGAAAATACCCAGACCAAGACAAACAGACATGTTCATGCACACAAATGTTTGTCTTGTGCGGGAATCGAACCCGCGACCTCGGAGTCAAAGTGGCCATTGCTAACCATTCGACCACCGAGCTCGTCAGCGAGCGAGATGAAAGGCGCAGAGACAACCACGGTAAGCGCATCCATCTACTAATGGTAGTGGGTGGATGCCGGCTGGCATTAGTTTGCATGAACTAATTGGTGACGGAAGCCTGAAAAATTTAGATATTATAACAGAAAAATTCACCTCAAATGTAGGTTTCATTTTGAAATCGCGCAAGGTCATGTGTACTCGACAAAAGCTGTAGTAGTGTAGGCAGAAGTTAATATAATGTAGCAATATTATATAATATATTTACTAAGTGGTAGCATAACCGACAATTCCGTGTACTCGCAAAATTATTCTGTTAGCAATTTGCAAAGTTGCAGACAGGTTTAGAATTTAATAAAGTTACGCTTTTAGAGCTCGTTTTGACCGCTTAACAGCACTCTACTCTTTTACAATTCAGTTTATTGTATAACTAAGTTACTTCAACGCAATATTGCCAGACATTAAATTTAGTTTGCAATATTATATGCATACTAGTAAACCGCCCCCGACTTCGCACGCGCTCAGTGTAAGAAATAGTACACGGGTTGAACTTTATTGGTTTACTCGGCGCACACCAGTACATATACCTTCCCAATGCTTTCCACTAAAGACAATCGCCCGCCTTATTATTTATTCACCTACACTATTCACCAGTCTTACTCACTCATATTTACTAGTATTGCGACTAATCGCTGGCTGTAGCAGAATTGTCAGCGTTTGGTTCGTCAGAACAATACATGTAGCTAAGCTATAGCCATTTTGTGTTACTGCGACACACATCTGATTCTTTTTGTATTTTTAACACAAAATTTCACTTAAGTTTATAAGTTACTAGCTACCCGCCCCGGCTTCGCACGGGTACAAAATGTTTTTTTTATTTTCCACGCAATTTTTCCTTTCTCTCCATAAGAACTTTCCTTATACCTTATTAAAATATTAAAACAAAAATTTGCTGAATTTGTCGAGCCGATCTCGAATTTTGCTCTTAGCAACATTCATTTTTATTTATATATAAGGTTATTATACGACTGGAAATAACTAATAAATGTTTCATTCCTTCATTGAGTTGGGGTAAATTGTGTGTGAACAGAAATATTGTGTCTTCGTGTGTGTGTGTATGTGTATTACAAAAGAAGATTACAAAAAAAAAAATACAACAATCACATACCAATAGAGAAAGTGAAAAATACATTTTCGATAAAGCCTTCATCGGTGAGATACGTTAGGTTGGAAAAATCCCAGCCGACTTCACTGCTCACTTCCAATAAAATAAACTAACACGAATCGCCATAAATTCACACCCCACTGAACGTAGATATTTATGTAAATACATGTTGTTTGTTATTTATAAATCTTCGTCTATCGCTTCGTTTATATAAAAATGTCATAGACATGTATTCAAACAAGTTAACGTTTATTATCCTTTCTTCTTCGTGATCAAACTGGTTTAATCACGGGAAATACGTTTCCTCTTGATAAAAATATATAGGCAAACACGTATAACCACAGAAAATTACGATTTTTCGTGCTCAAACTTTATAGGCAGACTGGTCTAACTATAGGGAACTACGTTTCCTTGTGGTCAAACTATATAAGCAAACTAGTTTAACTACGAGGAATTACGTTTCCTCATGTTCAAATTATGTAGAAAAACTGGTTTGACAACGGGGACTTTCGTTTCCTCGTGGTGAAACTATATAGGCAAACTGGTCTAACCACGAGGAATTACATTTCCCCGTGGTAAAACTATATAAGCAAACTGATCTAACCACGGAGAATTACATTTCCACGTCATCATCATCATCATCATCATCAGCCTGTATCTATCCACTGCTGGATATAAGCCTTCCCCAATGCTTTCCACCAAATACGATCCTCCGCCTTCCGCATCCAGCCGCTTCCAGCCGTTTTCTTAAGGTCATCGGACCATCTAGAAGGAGGGCGTCCAACGCTTCGTCGTCCTACGCGCGGCCTCCACTCTAATACCTTCCTCCCCCATCTGCCATCACTTACTCGGCAGATGTGACCCGCCCATTGCCACTTCAGCTTGCAAACTCGAAAGGCTATGTCGACAACTTTAGTTCTCCGTCGAATTTCTTCGTTCCGGATTCGATCCCTCAGAGAAACCCCGAGCATAGCCCTCTCCATCGCTCGCTGCGCGACCTTTAGTCTGTGGACCAGTCCGACGGTCAGTGTCCAAGTCTCTGCACCATAGGTCATTGCAGGGAGGACGCACTGGTTGAAGACTTTAGTCTTCAAACATTGGGGTATCTTTGCGGTGAAGATGTGCCGAAGTTTTCCAAAAGCTGCCCAGCCCAATCGAATGCGTCTATCGATCTCTTTGTTGAAGTTACCCCGGCCAAGCTGTATGGAATGTCCGAGGTAGACATAGTCTTTAACCACTTCAATCTGTATATTCTCTACCATAACCGGGCTAGGGATGACAACATCATTGTACATGACTTTCGTCTTGTCGAAATTCATCCCCAGCCCCACGGATCGAGATGCAACATTGAGATCGGTCAACATTCGACTGAGATCCTCCAGCGATTCAGCCATTATGACCACGTCGTCGGCAAACCGAAGGTGTGAGATGTAATCGCCATTTACACTGATGCCCCGTTTTTTCCAGTCCAGCGTTTTAAATACGTCTTCCAGAGCAGCGGTGAATAGTTTCGGGGAAATGACATCCCCTTGACGTACTCCCCGCTGCAGCTGGATAGGCTTAGACTGCTGGTCCTGGACGCGGACAGTCATTGTCGCAGAGCTGTATAGCCATCTCAGCACCTCGATATAGCGGTGGTCGACTTGGCATCGCTGTAAGGATTCCAGAACAGACCAAGTTTCGATGGAGTCGAAGGCTTTCTCGTAATCCACAAAAGCCACACAGAGCGGCAAATTGTACTCTGTGGTTTTCTGCACAATCTGCCGCAATGTATATATGTGGTCCACGGTACTGTAGCCTTTACGAAACCCAGCCTGTTCCGGTGGCTGGTACTCATCAAGCCTTCGAGCGAGACGATTTGTGATAACCCTTGAAAACAGCTTATACACGTGAGTCAGGAGCGAGATCGGTCTATAATTCTTCAATAAGGTTTTGTCACCTTTTTTGAAGAACAAGACGACCAAGCTCCTGGTCCACGCGACCGGAGCGGTCCCATTGTGAATGACGGAATCAAACAGACGTTGTAGTTCCTTCAGAACCGGAGTTCCTCCAGCTTTCAACAGTTCTGTTGTAATTCCGTCCTCACCGGGAGCCTTACCATTTTTCAGCTGTTCAAGGGCTATCCTAATCTCACCCATGCTGATGTCCGGAATATCTTCGGTTTCGTGTCGGGTTAGTGGGGCTCGGCGATCACTTACACGAACATCTAATGTAGGGACAGGTGCATGTGCAGCATAAAGTTTGCCATAGAACCTCTCTACCTCTGCGAAGATCTCTGGCTTAGAGGACACGATTCGACCATCCTCTAGTTTGAGCTTCGACAGATAAGCCCTTTCAGAAGGCCGAGAAAAGACTTTTAGCCCTTTGTTGCGTGCTATCACGTCCTCAATTCGTTTAGCATTGAAGACGCGATAGTCCCGCCGTATCAGCCTTCTGATCCGCTTATTTAAAGCTGCATATTCTGTCGAAGCCCTAACAGATGCTGTCGCCTCTCGTCGCTTCTGCATAAGAGCCAGAGTTTCGCTAGAGAGCTTGGTTTCTCGAGCTTTATGCTGCCGCCCAAAGTGTTTGATGCCGATTTCGTGCAGTGTTTTCCCTATTCTGTTTGATTCCTCGTCCATGTCCGCAGTGGTTTCCAACGAACTGAATCGGTTTTGAAGTTCCAGTTGGAACTTTTCCGAAGTTTGAATGGTTTGAGGAAGAGTTGGACGTAGATTCGCCTTCATCACACGGGCTCTTTCGAGTTTATAGCTGATATTCAGGGTGCCTCGTACAAGTCGGTGGTCGCTACCGGTGCTAAACCTGTTAACCACCGAGACATCCCTAAATATCCGCCTTTTATCCGTTATGATGAAGTCGATCTCATTCCTAGTCACTTTGTCGGGGCTTTGCCAGGTCCATTTCCTCTGGGGCTTCTTTTTAAAGAACGAATTCATCAAAAAGAGCCCCTCCATTTGGAGGAAATTTACCAGCATTTGCCCCCTGTGGTTCCTCGACCCCAAACCAAACCCTCCGATGACCGATTCATCACATTCTCGTACTCCCACTTTGGCGTTGAAGTCCCCGACAACAACTGTGAAGTGGGTCTTGGTGGTATTACGTATGGCCTTTGTAATGTCTTCATACATGGCCTCGACCTCTACATCCTGGTGTGTCGTCGTTGGAGCATATACCTGTACTACTTTCAAAGAATATCTCTTCGTCAGTTTTAGCACAAGATATGCTACCCTCGACGAAACACTGGATACCTCCACTACGTTGTTGACGAGAGCTTTATGAACGAGGAACCCGACACCGCCCTGGGAGAGCTGATCTCCTTCACGGTAGTAGAAGAGGTTGCCAGATTCGAGTATCACGGTACCCTCTCCCTCTCGTCGGATTTCCGACAGACCCAGAATCTGACATTTCACCGACCTCAATTCTACTTCCAGCTCTCCCACATCCTCATCACGCCTCAGTGTCCGTGTGTTATACGTGCCAATAGTCAATTGTTGGTGGTGGCCTGCCAACCGGAGATTGTTCGCACCCCCCGCCCTGCCGGAACCGATACCGCCACCTTGGCACGGGATAGCAGGGCTGCCGGGTACTGGGGGCCATGTATTTTGGTTTCTATCCATTGGTGAGTTATGCCCTTAAGTCGCCACGCTGGGCAGGCGGGTTGGCGACTGTCGCCAGAGCCTCGTCCGTTTATCGGCAGGGTGCACCACGTGCAGGTGAGGTTTTCCACGTGGTTTAACTATATAGACAAACTGGTTTAACCACGGAGTATTACGTTTCCTCGTGGTCAAACTATATAGGCAAACTGGTTTAATCACTGAGAATTAGGTTTGCTCATGGTAAAACTATATAGGCAAACTGGTTTAACCACGGGGAATTACGTTTCCTCATGGTCAAACTATATAGACAAACTGGTTTAATTACGGGGAATTATGTTTCCTCGTGGACAAACTAGTCAAATGAACCTCCCTTTGTCATGTCAACGTATAAATGAGTACTTTTTCTTAATACTCGTAATAAAATACTCGGATAAGTTGTTAGAACTTATACCATACCAACCACTGAATAAGAAATTTTTACCTACATAATATTGTCTTTGTCCACTTAAATCCATTGGAAAGATACCTTGAAGGATCTTTGTGAATTCTAGGGTCAGTTTAAAAACAACAACTCAAGTACTCGACATGCGACATCTATTGCCTAAACTTATAAAAAGGAAATAACTTGCAAAATTGCTCTAGCCGAGAATTCTCTCTGAAATCGCTCAACACGCGATTCAGTTCTGGGGACAGTGGGGACTACCGCCTAAGCTGAAGCCGATTCCCATCGAATATTTTGATTCCCAAAAATAGGTCTTAGGTTTAAGTTAACAAACTTTTTAGCTTTATCGGTAAACCTTCAGGGTTACTGCCAGCTAAGTTAAACACAATTGCCACTAATCTATTCTAGAGTTTGATATTTGCAATCAAACAATCCGGTGGGAATCGGCTTCAGCTTCGCCGGTAGGGCCCCACTGTCCCCAGAACTGAATCGCGTGTTGAGCGATTTCAGAGAGAATTCTCGGCTAGAGCAATTTTGCAAGTTATTTCCTTTTCGGTGAGCGGATTACAGAACGAGTCAATGAATAATTTATCAAACAAATCCTCTGAACACTTTCTTCTCTAAATCATAGTACAGCTGATAGAATGATAGAACACACAGAGGGGAAATCTTTCCTCTGACATAACAATTGAACACCGTCTGTGAGCTTTAGATCCTATATAATCTTCACTCGTTTTTGTATTAAGTCACAAAGTGCAGTGCTGATATTTGCATGTTTACGTGAAATGTGATATTTCTAAGTTTTTTGTTAATGCTACGTCACGTGAGGAGCTCGATTTCATCGTTGCCTGACTGCCACGCGGCAGTCTAATCGATCACGCAAGTCAAGCAATTTTGCCCGCAGCCTGTCCATGGATGGGTTTATTTATCTGTAGCTACTTCGTGCTTATCATGCGCGGGTAACGTTAAGCCGTCGGACCCGGCTGTTGTTGTTAGATGACAGTCGTTAAGCCAAGTCAGTGGCATTTTGGCGGCTTGAAATCTCTGACCTCCACCAACCCGCAGTTAAACAGCGTGGTGGAGTATGCTCTAAACCCCTCTATTGAGGGGAGACCGGTATTCCAGCAGTACGATGAGTAAGGGTGGACAACGACGACGACGTCACGTATAAAATAAGCATACGGCTCGTATGATGCGAAGCCGTAGCCATATAAACGCTCGCAACCAACGCAGCAACTCCATCTGTCCTGCCCCCTTACCACCAACTCTTATTGCGATTCAATAACTGAATAGAATGCTTATTCATGCCAATCAATAAGCGACTCTGCTATTCAATAACTGAATAGAATGCTTATTCATGCCAACGAATAAGCGACTCAAAGCGGCATGAATAAGCATTATATTCAGTTATTGAATCGCAATAAGAGTTGGTGGTAAGTACCACCAACTCTTATTTAAACAAATAGAGTCGCTTATTCATTGGCATGAATAAGCATTCTATTTCATTTAATAGTGGTAAGTACCACCAACTCTTATTTACTCAAATACAGTCGCTTATTCATTGGCATGAATAAGCATTCTGTTCAGTTATTGAATCGCAATAAGAGTTGGTGGTAAGGGGCTGGCGACCTCACACACTCGCAAAAATACAACAATCCTCAAGGGACTTATTATTTGGCTGCGGTATTCTGTGAGGTACTTTCCCCAGCTGGGCAACTTTAATTTATTAAGCTTAGAGATTACCCATAGAACTATTATCTTAATTACCACGTATAGTGTAATAAGCCGACATGCCTATTCCGCATACGTCTATCTACATAACTCTACCTTCCATTAGCAAACGGAAGTTGACAATTTCCTGAGAAACTAACGAGTCATATTAATTACACTTTTTTTTATTATACTACGTCGGGTGGCAGACAAGCATACGGCCCGCCTGATGTGAAGCGGTTACCGTAACCATATTAACGCTTGCAACATAAAATATTGCTCGCGCGCCGCCACCCCCGTTGCCAACGCAGCATCTTCTTCCTTTCTTTCTGGTGACCTCACTCACTCGCAGGAACACAACAACCCTCAAGGGAATTGTTATTTGGCTGCGGTATTCTGTGAGGTGGAGGTACATTCCCCAGTCGGGTAGCTTACAATTACGCTCCCTACCTCTCTTTTCGCCAGAGCTTCGTTTGTCAGTCAGCAGGGTGCACCACGTGCAGGTGAAGTTGGCTTTGGTTCAAAGATCTTGATGAACTACTTACACCCCCTCACTCTACTACTCATGTACTTTATATACACTCGTAAATGTAATTTGACAAATGGAACCCTAAACAGAACAGTTAGCCTACCGAATCCGAATTTGCGGGCTAAAATTCAGATTTTCTTCATTCATTTTCTGAATCTACGACAAACAAAAAACAATATTTTTAAACCGATTTCAAAAAAAGTTTGTTCTAAATTGTCAGATGTCGTCAACTCTAACTCTACTCTCTATCCACTGCTGGGATATAACATCACGCTACCACCAATAGGAGCGGAGCACCAATGAAAAATGTTGCAAAAATGGGAAAAAAATATTCCTTTTGAGAGCTTCCGTTGCGTGCGCTGTGTAAACGGTTTAAGTTACGCAACAATTAATACAACGGAGTTATTCATCTTAAAAAGTTCTAAAATGTCAAAAAAAAGTTAAAAAAATGTCCGTGACAGCAATGTCTATCTTTTAAAATTGGCTTGGATAGATATTATCATCATCAGGTCCATTTTAGTCTCCACTACAGGGGCACGACCCTCTCTGGTCCTAGACGGAAGGGGGATTTGACCTACACTCCCCACGCTGGCCAAACGGATTAGGGAGGCCTGATCGATATTTGATAATGTATTTTCCTTAGTCGCCATGTACGACATCCACGGGAAGGAACGGAGTGATTCTATTCTAGTCTGCCGGAAACCACACGGCCTGGATAAATAGGATATGCTTTATTTATATTTATTGATTCTCTGTATTTTAAATTTGTATAATGCAAAATATATATATATATATATATATTAGGTTGGGGAAAAAGTCTTTTCGTATTTTATATGAAAATTCAAAACATTTTTTAATAAAGTTTATTTACATTTAACTAAAGTATGTAGGTGCCATTTTGTTCGATAACTTTTTGCCATCTCGTAGATAGAGACATGATCCCATTACTATAGAAATTTTGGGACTTCTGTTCAAACAACCGCTACAAGTGGTTTTGGCAGTCTTCTCGTGATGTTAACCTGACATTGCCTAAAGAATTCTGAAGAGACCGAAACAGGTGGAAATCAGAAGGTACAAGATCAGGACTATACGGAGAATGCATTATCACCTCCCAGTCAAACTCTCTTAATTTTTGCTGAGTGGCTAAAGATGTGTGGGGTCTAGCGTTATCATGATGAAAAATCACACCCTTTCTGTTAATTAAATCCGGCCGCTTTTTCTCAACTTTTTGCTTTAATCTCATCAGTTGTTCAGAGTAGAGTTCAGAATCGATAGTCCTGCCTGGCGGTAACAGCTCATAATGAATAATGCCCTTCCAATCCCACCATACACACAGCATCACCTTGTTGCGGGTTAACCCGAGTTTCGCCAGAGTCTGTGAGCCTGACCAGCCTTTGACCACGAACTTTTTCGCACGTTCTTGTCGTACGTGATCCACTTTTCATCACCAGTTATAAGCTTCTTCAAAAACGGTTCGCTTTCATTACGTCGTAGTAAAGAATCAAAAATGAGTACACGGTTCATTAGGTTTCTTTCAGTGAGCTCGTGAGACACCCAAATATCGAGCTTTTTAGTGTACCCAGCTTTTTTCAAATGCGCCAAAACAGTTTTGTGGTTAATTCCTAGTTCTTCAGCTACGTCGTAACTGTTGATATGCCGATCTTGCTCCACTTTTTCAAAAATGGCATCCATTTTATCCGTAACAGGGCGACCAGAGCGACGTGCATCTTTGACATCAAAATTTCCGGATTGAAAACGCTTAAACCAAATTTGTGCTACTCTCACAGACACTGCACTAGGTCCATAAATGTCACAATTTTTTTTCGCCGCTTTCGTTGCATTTTTACCTTTTTTGTAGTAAAATTTTAAAATGTATCGAATTTCTTCATTAGATTCACTCATCTTGACAGTAAAAAAAACAAGTGAAAATCACACATTTACCTAATTTGAATTTGGAATTACCTTTTTTTAAATTTAAACTTTTTAAAGATATCAAAACCTGCCAGATACAAATGGTATAACTAAAGATATTTTATTATAAGTTCATACATACTATAATGCGAAAAGACTTTTTCCCCTACCTATTATATATGCAACAAGGCAACCTTAGGGTAATGAATTTATATCATATATAAAGAGATGCATCTCTATATCTGTTGAAATAGCGAAACTTATTCTGGAGATTAGATTCCATTATGAAGCTCTGTATTATGTTTGAGTATTCAAACCTTTTAATTAAATGGTTCTATGTTATCTATGAATATGTTCTGCAGCGTATTAAGATTCACGCTTTGTTGGTTGAGTTGCGGGATTACAGAAGATATATTGTACTATTTAACGGGATAGAGTTCGTCGACGCTGAATATAGCCCTGAATATACATCATTTTTGCATAAAATTCGCTGAAACAGTATTACTTACGTTTATAAATATATATAATAATAAAAGATAGGTATTTTACATACATATTGTACATACATTTTCGGAAACATTTATAAACCAATGTAACTTTAATACAACTTTAGAGATTATGGAAATTCAGGGTGTTACGGTTAAAAATTAATTAAAATTTATGTATAACATTAACAAATCATTACTCAAATTATAATGCCATTGGTTTAATTACGTCACATTATATTTAAAAAAAAAAAACAAATTCATTTAATGTTTTATTGGTCAAAAAAAAATTGTCTTTATTAGGATGACAAACTAATCATGTTGCTCGGAAAGTCTGAAGCATCAACCTAACAATTTTCGTTAAAATTATTATGTTAAATGTTAAGATTTAAGATCCATTTAATTTCAGTAACGCCAATGGCTCAAATTATACCTAAATTATGATAATTGCCAGCCAATGGAAAGCAAACTTCACATGCAATTGCGGCGTTAAAGAAAATTCTGCCGATGGCACCCGCTTTTATGACCCACCATATAAAATAAACCATGGAATAGACCGTGCTAGAGACACAGCCCAAATTTCAGTACAATAATTTGATTACGTAACGCAAAATTAAATGGAAAAGGAAAATTTACACTCATGTTTATTGAAATTACGCATTTACGGCACTTCCTTATTCGTAGTGCCATAAACCGACGTACATACCGTAATTTGCTGGATTTATTGACTTGCACAAAGGCATTACGGGCGCAAAGGAAAACAAACTTTATTGCTGGACAGTAAAGCCCAAGTGGCTATTACTTTTACGGGCAATATGCCGCCAATTCCTCGGGGCCATTACCGTTGTTATTAAAAATCAAGTTTTAAAGATATTTTACTGTGACATCGCTATAAAATGGACGATTGATTAAGCGGGACATTGTCAAGCATTGATGTTTTTTTAAACTAGTCTCCGTCTGCTGCTCTGCTCATGTGAGATGTGATGTGATGCTCCTAAGGGTTTACGCTATCCCCATACCAATTTTCATCAAAAGAGACTCAGCGTTTTCAAAGATTACACCAGATGACACACAGACAAACAAAAATTAGAAAATATTATATAGATGACATAAATGCGATACCTAGCGGCCGAGCACAATGTTATCACAGGAATTAAAGTCCTGCGTTTCCGCTAGCCGATCATTTTCAAATGATCCAAGCATCATAACTAAGGGAATCATAATAGTAGTAGTAGTAGTAGTAAATTCTGTTAAAAATAAAAGAAGAGAAGAAAGAGGTCGATTAAATACACGAAAAAGACTAAAAATGCAAACAAGAAGACTAAAAAGTTTATAAAATGCATATAAAAAAAAAGGAAAACTGAAAAGTCTTCGCTTAATTCTAATAGTGGGACTGTTAATAGTGTACTACTAGGCATAAAATAAACATAAAGGATATGATAAACAAAGATAAATGTTACTTACACAGGTACTCAAGAAATAAATACAAATTTAGCCAACAACTGTTTGAACATTCCAAACAGCAATTTGAACCAAAGAAGATAATTTTGATTATTAGGTACCAAAGCCAACCTCACCTGGACGAGGGGTGTAGGTGGTTCATCAACATTTTTGAACCAAAGCAAACCTCACATGGTGCGCCCTGCTGACTGCCAAACGAGGCTCTGACGAAAAAAGGAGGTAGGGTATTTCTTAAGCATTATAGTTGTATTTCTTAAGCTGCCCGACTGGGGAGATGCTTCCACCTCACAGAAAACCGCAGCCAAATAACAATTTCCTTGAGGGTTGTTATGTTCCTGCAAGTGAATGTGCTCATCAGAAAAGAAAGGAAGGAGTATTATAGGCTGGCAACGGATCTGCGAATCCTTACTGTTGCTGATTTCCATAGAGCGGTGGCGATTGCTTTCCATCAGGTGAACCACATGTCCGCTTGCCACCCCCCTCTGATAAAAAAGGTTATAAGAGAAAAGTAATAAGCGGTTCATTTTTATTTATTTTTTATGTCAATGTTTTTGAAATCCCTAAGTGGGCAATAACTATACGGTTTACCACATAACAGTCATGCTACATGACTACGATCATAATTATTTGGATTTGTATGGTTTAAAAGATTTATAAACGCCCAGAAATGTCCATAGTTACTGTAAACTAACATAACCAATAACAGGCTAGTCGACTACATTCAAAATATTGATAACAAATATTGACTATTAAAAGTTAATCTTAACTGTAAATCAAACAAGCTGTTGTTTACTTGGAGCAGTCGAATTAACCAAGTTTTCTCATCAGCCGTTCAAGAATTGGACAACTTGTTGGTACAACTAATATCACTTGAGATGATTTGGATAACGACTTACAGGCACTTAAGGGCAAAACGTAACTTTGATAATATATTTATCAAAGTTACGTTTTAGTGTTTAAATTACGAAGACTCTGCTATTTATATATTACTAGCTGTGCCCGCGACTTCGTCCGCGTGGAATAGTGTCTTTGGGCAGCATTTTTAAATATTTCGGCTAATTATTTTACAAATAAGACACATACGTATTAATACTTATATGAGTTGCAGTGTGCCATCTAGTGGAACATTGAACATTCATCCCAACCAACAGCTTACACAGCTGCAACTTTCTTCCGCGCTCACTGCTTTTGCTAATGTTACATACCGGCATGTCCTCATCAGCTAAGTTCAATGGTAGTTTTAGAACCGAGTGCGCTATACCCCTATAACTATTTACACTTTATTTTGCTTTTAACCGTAAACACAGAAAACAAAACTTCTTATTATGAAAATAACTTATTTAAGTATTTTATTTAATTGTATAAAAACCTATTTAAAAAAAATTATAAACCCAAATGAATTAAATTTAACTAATTTTATTGACCCAAATAAACAAAATCTCTATACTAAGTATAACTTTTTACACTTGTACTTAAGAACTTGTTTTTATGAACCATTTGTAACCGATTCCTAGAAATCCCTTTCGGATATTGCGACTTCTGACTGAGTCGGCATGCAAAGGCATAAAGACTCATTCATAAAACTATTAAGCTTTCTTATCTTTTGTTTACATTCACAGATGGTCAAATGCTTTGTTTGTACAATGCTCAAAAAAGTACTGTTTATTTGGTGAGGGCAATTAACTTACCGTTCTTAGGTACCTGCCTAGCATACAAATGTGCAACAAAAAAAAATGACGTAATAACATCTAATTAAACTCGAAAGTAATCTACTTTTAACGAATGAAATAAATAAAACAATGACCCAACTAAAGAAAAAAATATTTAATAACTTATCTACTAAAGTAAGCAAATCGAATTGTAAACAATGTGCAGTGAATAATAATGCATTTGTAGCGGAAAAAATAATAATTGTCACGTGTCTGCACGTTTGGGCAAGCCCACTTGGGCATATTTTTTCTGTGCCGTACCACCGTTTTTTACTCATGTGGTACCACGCCGCGTAACGACCCCCGGCCCGCTCCCTGACCCCCGCGTGGCAGCTTTCAATGTGTACGGGTGGTGTACGGCGTTGAGATAGGCAAAATGCCTGGCATTTACAATAAGTGCCCAGTAAGAACCTGTAAATGCTCAATAAATGCCTAGTTTTGGGCATAAATAGGGAATTTATAACTATTTTTTGGACATTTATTGTAAATGCCCGGCATTTTGCCCATCTCTAGTACGGCGCGATGCTTGGCAAGTTTTTTACTCGCGTTAATTTCAGTTTCTCATTTTGTAATGACTGCGTAAATGTTATCTACATCAGGATAGCACTAATATTTTGTCTCTTGGCAAACAAACTTATAAAACATTCATTTATACCTTACATATTTCCATACAAACTTTCATCCCCTATTCCCTATTGTTATTTTACCCCCGTGTGGGTAAAACTTTTACAAACTTTGAATGTCATATTTATTTATATCGAATCAACAGCCTAAAAAATAAGTTTCAAGCTTCTAGCTCTAAAAATAACGATATTTCCATACAATCTTTCACCCCCCCTTTTAACCCCTTACAACCCTTTTTTTGCATTAAAAAGTAGCCTATGTCCTTCCTCAGGCTCTAAACTATCTGTGTACCAAATTTCATTTAAATCGGTTCAGTAGTTTTGCCGTGAAAGCAGGACAGACAGACAGACAGACAGACAGACAGAGTTACTTTCGCATTTATAATATTTATTATAATATTATAATATATAATATATAATATATAATATATATAATATTATAGTAATATAGTAAAGTAATATAGTAATAGTAATATAGTAAATAGTAAATATAGTAAAATAGTAAATATAGTAAATAGTAAAATAGTAAATATAGTAAATAGTAAATATAGTAAATAGTAAATAGTAATAGTAATATAGTAATATAGTAATAAGTAATATAGTAAGGATTAATAAAAAAATAATTTAAGTTATCTGTTAATGGTATTATTCATAGACTTAATATTTTTTTCTCAGTGCTTTATTCCCCCATACGCGAACTTTTCTAAAAGCCGGTTCCCCAGTATGTGAACATAAGTTTGCCACATAGGTAGATTTCATCGAACAGAATATAACAGACTTGTTTACATAATCAGATAGCGGCTTATGAAGACAATACCGAAGGGGTTGGTGGAAAAGATTTTTCTTATACCTCTGTTTCCATGGAATATATTTACTGTAATTCTTGAACATACTTCCATACATATTTATATTATGACATCACAAAACGCTGAGCAATTTCGCCGTGTGTAATGGCTTCACTTTATTCTGAATATATTCCCGGGTATTTTTCTCACCAAACCCATGAATAATACCTTTTTTATATTCTACGTCGAGTTGCAGACAAGCATGCCTGATGTGAAGCGGTTACCGTAGTTTCCAACATAAAATATAGCTCACGCGCCGCTACCCCCGGTGCCAACGCTACAACTCCTTTTCTCTCTGGTGACTTCACTCTTTCGCAAGAACACAACAATCCTCAAGGGAATTGTTATTTGTCTGCGGTATTCTGTGAGGTCGAGGTACATCTCCAGTCGGGCAACTTACAAATACCCTGTACCCTACTTCCAGAGCCTCTTTCGCTAGTCTGCGGGGTGCACCATGTGCAGATGGGATTGGTTTTGGCTCTAATGATCATGGTGAGCCACTCACCCCAAGATTACATACACCCTTTGATAAAAACAAAGAGCCGTGGGTATATTGTCTTAAATAATCGAGATGCTGAGGTATTTTCGGCGTATATATATTGAAACGAAGAATTAGTATGTTTGCTTTCATCTTGATGGGAACTCCTTCATTAACTAACATGTATCTCCAACACTAATTGCGTATGGCTGACTCACAGAAACTAAATTCACATAATACATATCGTAAGACTGCCATTCACTACGAGAGCTCAAAATTGGGAGCGGCCGGGGAAAATCATACTTAAGGTAAGTTAGGTACAGGTTTGGTCTTCAACTTTGCCCATAAAAATACAACTTATTATTAAAAAAACGATTTTCGTAATTTATGAATGCCTCCTAATACCGTTTACTTTGGAACTTTAGCGATTCCTTTTTATTTGTTTCAGGCTTGTCCTAAGCAAGTGATATTTTTTTAATAATTTGCTTATTAACTATATTTTAAGTTACAATATTTTTTTACTTTAATTTACCTGTAGCTTTTCTATGGATGGGTTTATTTATCTTGAGCTCCTCTGTTCTTCGGAGGACACTCGTTAAGCCAAGTCTGTGACCTTCAAGCGGCTTGAAAACACTAGCTTCCACCGCAGTTAAACAGCGTGGTGGAGTATGCTCTAAACTCCTTCCATTGAGAGACCCGTATCCCGTATCCCAACAGTGGGTAGATTTATGGATTGAAGCGGATATTTTTCACAAATTGCCATTATCGTTGGCTTGTCACATTATTTGGGGTCGTCTCAATTTTTTAATTTAGTTTAAAATTTATTTTTTGTTTACTTTTTGTATGTAAGGGACTGTAGTTTGTAATTAACGTAGGTACCTATCTCAGTATGTCTGAGTAAGGAAGGAGATGCTGCATTGGCAGTGGGGGTGGCGACGCGCGATCGATATTTTTAATGTTGCGAGCGTTAATATGGCTGCGGTAACCGCTTCACATCAGGCGGGCCGTATGCTTGTCCGCCACCCGACGTAGTATAACAAAAAAAATGTCTTCTTCTTCTATTTGCCCTGATCAGCCGTCATGTCTATAGTTATCCCTTTCTTATCCACATCATTTATAACATTTTTCACATAAATAAATCTAGTCAACGCAATGCCAGCGAGAATACTTCAAAAATGCAAGCTTATTTCGTATCCAATTAAAGCTGGTGTTGCTTTGTGTCAAAGTCGAATATGCTAATACCTCTAACGAAGTCCCTTGCCTGCCTTTTATGTAATTTATCTTTGTACACCGATATTTAAATTAAAATCTCGCAATCTCAATTTTGTACTCCCGCATGTCTCAGTGAAAATAGGGTGGCATATTATTTATAGAGTACTGGCTTCCACCTGAGGTTTCGTCCGCGTTTACTTTTTTTTTAAATAAAAAGTATCCTGTGTCCTTCCTAATATCTTTGAGAATATATTTACAAAGTTTCATGATGATCGGTTTAGTAGTTTAGGCGTGAAAGCGTAACAAACAAACTCACATTTAAAATATTAGTAGGGATTTTATTTTTGTATACTATGTACGTCGGGTGAAAACCATTGGTGAACCGTATCCATACAAACGCTCGCAATATGATTTATCTCTCGCACTCTTCCTTTCAAAATGCCAATCTCACTTTCGACAGGGCCTCGTTACTCAATCAGCATCACGTGCCGGTGCGGTTGGCTTTGGCTCAAAGATGGTAAACCACTTACACCCCAAATTATTCAACATTATCCGACGTATATCACCGTAATAGATACAATCCCTTTGTAATTATTTTTCAGTAGTAAACTAACAACGCCTGATTTTGTAACTACGACAACAGAGTAAGAATTTGAATCTCCTAATTTCAGTCCAGCACTTTGAAATAAGGGATCTACTTTAATAAAAAGTTGCCACTTTTTGCTCATAAATCAAAGCTAACTTCGCATGCACGGAAAGTTACCAAACCTAAAATCCAACGAAGAAAAAAGTATAAGAAAAACAAAATCGATCTTTTCTATTAGTTCTTTTCGAGAATGTCTCGGGTTTTTTTTAATTTAGATTAAAAATGAGGAGTATTTAAGTATGTGTGCACACTCTCTCTATGTAAGTCTATCTATGTCTTATCTGTGTGCCTGTCTGTGTAGCTGCCAATTGGATGAACCGATTTTGATTTAGTTTCTTCAAGTTTGATCGAGAGTGATTTTACCTATGATTCTGTTCTTTTTTATGAAGAGATATGAACATCCTCCACGAGACTAATCGATTCGGAATTGGCAGAAAGGGCATTGTAAATTTGATCTGATGATGCAGCCTCACCAGAAATCTACAGACATCCAACTGTTTAACAACTTACAGCATGGTCTTGATTGTATGAAAAGGTTATAACTATTTATAATGATCAGCCCCCTTACCACCATCTCATATTGCGACTCAATAACTGAATAGATTCCTTATTTATACCGATGAATAAGCGACTCTATTTCAAATGCAATAGAGTCGCTTATTCATTGCTATGAATAAGCAATCTATTCAATTATTGCGTCGCAATATGAGATGGTGGTAAGGGGGCTGGGCAAATCAATGGCGCGTGAGTGAGTGAGAGAGAAAGAGTCAGAAAATACATTATTTTAAAGTCAGTGGTTTAATTTACATTTGGGATATAAGTGGTTTATCTGTGACCCAAACTTCATCTGCATGTGGTGCACCTTGCAGATTGACTGACGAGGCTCTGGCGAAAGAGAGGTAGGACAAGCCAATAGGGTAGTTTTATTCCTGCGAGTGAGTGAGGTTACCAAGAAGGAAGCAAGGAAGAAGATATTTCAATGGGAACGGGGGTGCCGCATGTGAGTGATATTATGCTTGTTTGCCACTCGGCGAAAACACTTATGGTGAAAAATACTTAGGCTATGTTTATTTTAACATTGAGTTTATGTCGGAATATGTGAGAGCGTGATTGCGATTTGAAAAACATAAATATTTTCTTTCCAAACATAAGAATGTAAAATGCAATTTCATTTTACTTTGTCGAAGTTTATTTACGGCTAAAAGTGTTTATAGTATAAACACTTTTAGAAGTAAATAAACTTTTGTATAGCTGCAGAAACTTGGAGAGAGTAAAGGTCAGATAAACTGAAATCGTCTAGCAATGGCTCGTTAAAAAGATAATAAAACTGACCTTAGATGTCAAGTTCAGGAGTGGCCGTCAAAATGGCGACGAGACGAGACCGCAGCGGCCATATTGCCTTGTTGATGTCGTTAGGAGCAAGCAAGTAGTTGTTATTTTCTTTTCTGGGATCTACTTTGTGTTTCAAGGCAATAGACCAAGAGCCCGTGACTGCCAGACTGCTAGTAGGAGGTCAACGGCAATGAGGGATACAGAAAGGACGCAGATACTAGGGTAGCATGAATAATATGTTGCTCCCGAAAGTTGCTCAGGACAACATATCGGAATAGCGTACAAGTATGCTTTGAGCATTAATATGAACAGCATTAAAGTTTTTAGTGACATCAGCAAAGGTATTAAAATAACTATCGAAACTGTCTGGCTACTAAGGAAAAATATCTATACATATAATAAAACAGTAAAAATAATGTGTCTGTACATTGAATATATTTACAAAAAAACAATTGGATCCGATGGAGATATACTAATAGAGTAAGAATTTAAAAAAAAATGTCTGTCTGTTTGTCTGTTTGTCTGTATGTCCGTATGTCTGTATGTCTGTATGTCTGTATGTCTGTATGTCTGTTTGTACACGCTAATCTCTGGAAGTACTGGACGGATTCGAATGAAACTTTTTTTGTTATATAGCTGTTAAGCCTGGGCAAAACATAGGGTATAATTGATTTTGGAAAGTGGAACACTTGATGCAGCACCATAATGGTTCAGGTAAACTATAAGAAATATAAAAGTGACACTTTAGCAAAAGTTGTTCACCTTAATGAGCATTTTCTGTTGAGGTATAAAAATCCAAGATTTGGAACACCTGATGCAGAACAATAATGGTTCAGATAAACTATAAGAAATATAAAAATGACGCCTTAGCAAAAATTGTTCAGCCTGATACGCATTTTTTGTTGAGATTTGGAAAATCCAAGATTTGGAACACCTGATGCAGAACCATAATGGGTCAGGTAAATTATAAGAAATATAAAAATGACGCCTTAGCAAAAGTTGGTCAACCTGACGAGC
Organism: Hypsopygia costalis; assembly: GCA_937001555.2. Taxonomy (NCBI): domain Eukaryota; kingdom Metazoa; phylum Arthropoda; class Insecta; order Lepidoptera; family Pyralidae; genus Hypsopygia; species Hypsopygia costalis. The sequence goes on along the minus strand of OW443343.2, from coordinate 9,142,685 downwards.
ATGTTTTGTTGAGATTTGGAAAATCCAAGATTTGGAACACCTGATGCAGAACAATAATGGTTCAGGTAAACTATAAGAAAAATAAAAATGACGCTTAAGCAAAAGTTGTTCAGCCTGATGAGCATTTTCTGTTGAGGTATAAAAATCCAAGATTTGGAACACCTGATGCAGAACCTTCATGGTTCAGGTAAACTATAAGAAATATAAAAATGACGCCTTAGCAAAAGTTGTTCAACCTGACGAGCATTTTTTGTTGAGATTTGGAAAATCCAAGATTTGGAACACCTGATGCAGAACCATAATGGTTCAGGTAAACTATAAGAAATAAAAAAATGACGCCTTAGCAAAAGTTGTTCAATCTGATGACCCTTTTTTGTTGAGGTATAAAAATCCAAGATTTGGAACACCTGATGCAGAACCATAATGGTTCAGGTAAACTATAAGAAATTTAAAAATGACTCCTTAGCAAAAGTTGTTCAGCCTGATCAGCATTTTTTGTTGAGGTATATAAATCCAAGATTTGGAACACCTGATGCAGAACCATAATGGTTCAGGTAAACTATAAGAAATATAAAAATGACGCCTTAGCAAAAGTTGTTCAATCTGATGACCCTTTTTTGTTGAGGTATAAAAATCCAAGATTTGGAACACCTGATGCAGAACCATAATGGTTCAGGTAAACTATAATAAATTTAAAAATGACTCCTTAGCAAAAGTTGTTCAGCCTGATCAGCATTTTTTGTTGAGGTATATAAATCCAAGATTTGGAACACCTGATGCAGAACAAAGTTAAATTTATTTGCTTATACAACACGTGTTTACAATAAATTATAGTTTTTAAAAAAAGTAAAAAAACACGCCAAAAGAACTAAAAAAGTTTTTAAGTAACTTTTTTAGTTCTATTTGCTACAATATATTTATTACAATACATAGATTACAATAAATAGATTAACAAAATATTGAATGTATTATAAAAAAAAAACCGCGGGGTGCTACTTTTATTCTTACCTGCTATATGTCTATTTAGTCTGCTGCTAATGTGTCTATTTAGTCAGTTTATTATAGACGTGTACGCTAAAATTGAAATGGAACGATTGGTATATATTCGCACAAACCAGAAGAATACGTGCATTTGCGAGACGCTATGTAGCAAGATCAGAGTTTATTTGATTTGGTGGTGGAGTGTTTTAAGCAACGAGGGGAAACTGTTTTTCTTAACTGCTCCAGGAGAGACTAGAAAAACATACCTGACGAGAGCAATCCACGCTGAAATCAGGCGCCAAAATAAGATCTCGCAGCAGCATCGCCAGGTATTGCAGCCACATTACTACTAGGCGGAAGGACGAAAATACAATGTTCAATATCCTACTCGATTTAAACAGAATTGAAACACCGACATGCTCTGTGACACGAAACTGTGACAAAGCGAAGGTGTTTCAGGATTGCAGTCTAATCGTTTGAGATGAATGCGAAATGGCTAACAGTAAGGCACTAGAAGCTGTAGGTAGAACTTTACGTGCCCAAGAGTTTTCAAGAATATTATTAAAATTTGGGGAAGATCTCCTTTCTGAAGTAAAGTCAATGGCAGCGCAATATAATTGAAGCTGAGATTCTCACTGGGAGTGGTGCCGGTGAAACTGTATTTATTCCGCGTATCCACCACTCTTCTCCAAAAAAAAAAAAACATTTTAATTTTAAACGTACGCAGTTGTCTGTGACCACTTGCTTTGCTATGACAATAAAAAAATGACTAAAATTCGCTGGTGACAAGCTTAGGACTGGTTGTTTTTGGCTTGGCCAACTTTACGTAGTTTTCTCGAGAGTTAGTGACGCTTCAGGTCTCTTCATATTAGCTCCCGAAGGAAAGACTCCCTTAATTTTTTTTCAAACTATGGTTACAATGTTAAACAAAAAAAAATTGACTTTTAACGTATAACAAATATTTTCTTATGTATCTACATTAGTTCGTATTTGTATTAATATGCCGGAATCATAAAGTCCACGCGAACGAAGTCGCGGGCATCAGCTAGTCTTTAATAATTAATAAGTAATATAACACTCAACTTTTATTACTATGACGTAAGTACAGTTATGATTTATTAAAGTTTTAATGTGTTACGGCGGGGATTGACGTGATTTCTGATATTAACCCAAAAAAAATATAGGGTTGGGGCTGTGTCGGTGCACACGCCGTTGGTTAACGTGAAACGTCGTAATATCAGCGAGTCGCTTTTAGTATTTAAGATTGAAAGAAAAAATGCAATCTTAAGATCTTAGCAGCAAGCTGACTATCTATATGCGCTAAATAATGACATGCTATTTGTATATTTCTTTGACTTATAGTTTTGTAATTATTATGGTACGACGATATAGCCCAATTCGTTACAGTCCAGTTATCTGATCTGGGGGGCTAGCCAAATGGCAGTTTGCGAAGTAGAAAAGCGTAGCGATCGCTAATTTAAACTGTGGAGCTTATACTAAAATGTTCGAATTGACAAATGTCACGTGATCTATCTAAAGTTCGTTACGCTACAAATTACACTTGGCTAGGGGGGCTAGTGCCCGTATGTATTGGAGTGATTTTAAAGACGTTTTACGTCAAAAATAATTTTGTAATTTGTACTTTGAAGATTTTGGGGAGCAATTTTTTACACCTTTGAAAATGTGCCAAAGTCACGATGATCTAAACTCCATCCTAGCTAATCATTCTTACGTGTGTTAGGAGCATGCACGGGGAACCTTCAGCTTTAATATTATAACGAAGGTCTGGCAATTACAGGCTCTTAGGCTACAAGGCTAAACCGATGTACGTATGGGTCGGCAACGAGTGAGTGATGCCTCTGGTATTACAAGCATCGATGCCTGCTTACCATCAGGCCAGGCAGGTCGAGTGCTTATTTTCCACTCTATAAAAAAAATCTACCGGTCTGAACCTAATTACTGGAACTGCCGAAGCTGAAGCCGATTACCATCGAATATTTTCATTCGAAAAATAAGTCTTACGTTTTTGTTATTGACAAATATCTTAGGCTTAAATGGTAGAGCTTCAGAGTTTCTGCCAGCTAAGCCAAAACACAAGTACCATAAATCTAAGCTGAAGTTTGATTTTCGCAATCGGCTTCATCTTTGGCGGTAGGATCCCTGGGGCCTACCGCCGAAGATGAAGCCGATCACCACCGGATGTTTTGCTGCCAAAAATTGGTCTTGGGTTAAAGTTATTTACAAACATCTCCAGCTTAGAGAGTAGAGCCCAAGGGTATCTTCCAGCTGAGCGACACATAATTACCAACAATATCGGCAATAGTGTGATTTTTGGATTTAAAAAAATCAATGGTAATCGGCTTCAGCTTCGGCGGTAGGGCCCCAGGTTATGTGATCATTCGTGTTTTGTGATTGCTATTTTCTAGTGTATACTCTTTCATTTATTCTGAGAAGATCCATGGCGTCGTTGCGCGTGTCAGTCTAATCGAATACGCAAGTTAAGCAACGTTAAGCTTAACGTAGCCTGTCAATGGATGTGATTATTAATCTCGAGCTCCTTCCATGCTTCGAAGGGCACGTTAAGCCGTCGATCTCGACTGTTGTTATTTTTTTTTTTTTTATACAACGTCGGGTGGCAGACAAGCATACGGCCCGCCTGATGTGAAGCGGTTGACGCAGCCATATTAACCCTCGCAAAAATAAAAAATATCGCTCGCTCGCCGCCACCCCCACTGCCAATGCAGCATCTCCTTCCTTTCTGGTGACCTCACTCACTCGCAGGAACACAACAATCCTCAATGTTATTAGATGACAGTCTATCAAAAACACTGGCCTTCGCCAATCCGCAGTTGAAAAGCGTGGTGAAGTATGCTCTAAACTCCTTCGATTAACGGGAGATCCGTATCCAAGCAGTGGGTTGAATAAATGTTGACTGTGACTCTTTCACTACCCACTTAGATTTATATTTAATTCTTTTTGAATACATCCTAATCGTCATTCCTTTCTTTCTTTATGGAAAAAAATACAAATGTATACTCGTATATACTCAAAATACCAAGGGCGTTCAATATTTATTAAATCTTTTCGAGAAATGGCAAATTATAATAATATTTTTTCCTCCAAATTATTTATTGCACGCTACCTGGAGAAAATTTGATTAATGTCCAACAATCTCCCAAATAAATCTAAGTTAGAGGGGAAGGTTATCAATAAAATGTTTTTTATTAGGAAAATTTTGTTATAAAAAGAAAAATTGATTAAAGTTCATTCATTTTCATTAAAGTTGACGCTTCAGAGATGGAAAACGATAGGAATAATAATGAATAAATTTCAATTAAGTCGGCTTTTATTTTTATGTACAAGATTTTATTTGGCAAATTTTAGTTATTAATGGAATAACATGATTTGATTCCAATCAAATTCACACCAAGTGACCTCCTTTATAAAAGAAAAAAAAGCGTCGGAGCATCATCTTTAAAAAAAAAATTAAGCAGGACCAATTAAGGTACTAAGTAGCTTAGCATTTACCACAGTGAGTTTAGCATTTACCATAGAAGATCTCATGTACTAACTTAGTAGTGGCAAATAAAAATTTTGAATCAGTAGACAGCAACCGTCGGAGCTATCGTGTAAGATACAAAAATAATACCTACAGACGGATTTTTAACCTTATCCTTTGTGATGTCGGCTAAATAAATAATAATAAGTAAATATTCCTGGCTTCAAATTACACACGGTCATCTAGTCCCAAAGTAAGCAACGCTTACTTGGGACGGTGTAATTTTGGGTACTAGATAACTGACATTATATTTAAAATTTAAATACATTTTTTTTGTTGATGCATACATATAACACATAGAAAACACCCAGGCCAAGACAAACAGACATATTCATTCACGCATTATTTGTCTTTGCCGGGATCGAACCCGGCACCTCGGAGTCTAAATGGCCATTGCTAACCATTCGACCACCGAGCTCGTCTATCCAATACCCGAATCGAATATAAACCCGAAAAACGAAGCCCCTAAGCAACAGTCACTCAAGTACAAAATATTAGCATCAAGTTGAACAAGCGTGAAGCGTCCCAGTTTAAATTCAGGAGGCGTATCGTTCCGCCATTCCACACGGCTCCTTTAATAACTTGAGTCGCTTCATTATACCACAGATAATAAATGAGGCCAGAAATATCATAGGCCACAGACACGTAATTACAGGCATCCACGGCCAATTACTCTAGTTTGTACAGTATGACGGGAATAACTAAGAACCTTGGAAAATAATACGACATTTTGATAATGGTTTCGGCGAAAATCACGTTTAATATTCTGAGGACGCTATTTATTAGGATGGTACTAAGTTATTATACTTTGGGGTGTAAGTGGGTCATCAACATCTTTGAACCAAAGTCAACTTCTCCTGCACGCGGTGCACCCTGCTGACTGACAAACGAAGCTCTGGCGAAAAGAAAGGCAGGGAGCGTAATTGTAAGCTACCCGACTGGGGAATGTACCTCCACCTCACAGAATACCGCAGCAAAATAACAATTTCCTTGAGGGTTGTTGTGTACCTGCGAGTGAGTGGGGTCACCAGAAAAGAAGGAGATGCTGCGTTGGCAGCGGGGGTGGCGGCGCGCGAGCGATAATTTATGTTGCGAGCGTTAAAATGGCTACGGTAATCGCTTCACATCAGGCGGGGCGTATGCTTGTCTGCCACCCGACGTAGTATAAAAAAATATACATACTTTCTATAGCTATAGTCGTACTAAGAAGTTAGGAGTATAAGAAATATTCCTAATTGTCAATATCTGTACTGCATTTCATATGTAGTACGTCTATACTAATATTATAAAGAGGTTTGTGAGGTTGTAGAGGGTAGGTCTGTATTGCAATTTTTTTTGTCTTTAATAATAATAATAAATAATAAATATTCTCAGACAAATTACACAGCGCCATCTAGCCCCAAAGTAAGCGAAGCTTGTGTTATGGGTACTAGACAACTGATAAACATACGTAAATACATTTTTTTTTGTAAATACATACCTATGATACATAGAAAACACCCAGACTAAGACAAACAGACATGTTCATGCACACAAATGTTTGTCCTATGTGGGAATCGAACCCACGAGCGTTGGTGTCGAAGCCGCGTCATTGACCGCCACGCCACCGAGCTCGTCTTTAGAAAGTTAATTTGTAAATTATGATGTGACAACCACCCACTACTGCACAGCACTACTGTGTACATAATTCTTATTTTTTTTGTCAATATAGAAAAGTCCGCAAATAACACACATGACTGTTCGTTTAATGTTTTTCCGGGGGTAGATTACATAAAGCAGAAACATAAAACATCCAATTACGCTACCTTCGGATATCGTAATTGGATGTTTGATGAAATAAGCGGGATATCGTAATTGGATGTTTGATGAAATAAGCAGTATCACATATTACGATTCTCCATTTAACGAGCTCACTGGTCGAATGGTTAGCAATGGCTAATAACATTTGGTATGTTTAAAGTTGATACTGTTGATTGTTGGCACTTGGTGGACCATTATTATCGACCGGTTTCTTCTTCTTCGTCCTGCCCATGTTCCCATTTTATTTGGGGTCGGGCCTCCTTGTACTCCTGCGCCAGGATATACGATCCTGGGTTGTCTTATATGTGAGGTTAAGGGCCTTGATGTCACGTTCTACCGTGGACCACCATGTCGAGACCGGTCTTCCTCTACTTCGGGGCTGAGATGGAATGTTTAGTACAGTTTTAACGGAGTAGTTTTCGTCCCTTCTCATTATATGGCCGTACCATCGAAGCCTTGATTCTTTAAGTTTTTCCCCTATAGGCGCTATCTTGAACGATCCTCTTACATACTCATTGCGAACCCTGTCCAAGCGGGTCACACCCCCTGCCCAGCGTAACATTTTCATTTCATTTGTATGTAATTGTTGTTCATGCTTCTTAAGCGTGGTCCAGCACTCAGCTCCGTAAAGCATTGCTGGTCTCACAGCGGTCTTATAAATTTTCCCTTTAGTTTTTACGGGCATTTTAGTGTCACAAAGTACGCCGGACAGTGATCTCCACTTCATCCATGCTGCATTAATTCGGTGGTTCACGTCATCGTTTATACGTCCATCAGTCGTTAGTGTAGAGCCCAGATACCTAAAGTGAGTCACCTTTGGTAGGTCGGTGTCATCGAGTTTCAAATTAGTTCCTAATTCTTCGGTGCCTATTTCTTCGGTGTATTATCGACAGGTTTCTAAATAAATAAATATTTCTGGACAATTTACACAGCGCCATTTAGTCCCAAATTAAGCACAAAGCTTGTGTTATGGGTACTAGACAACTGATAAATGTACTTAAATACGATTTTTTTTGTAAATCATACTTATAATACTTAGAAAACACCCAGACCAAGACAAACAGACATGTTCATGCACACAAATGTTTGTCTTGTGCGGAATCGAACCCGCGACCTCGGAGTCAAGGTGGCCATTGCTAACCATTCGACCACCGAGCTCGGTTTCAACGCTAAGGCATTATTAAGGTAAACTTCACAAATACCATCTGTTTACCTTGATAATGCCCTAGTGACGAAACCGGTCGGTAAAATTAAATATATTTACGTTTAACAGCACAAGTGTTTTATTATAACATGAATATAGTATGTTTGGTGCTTTCATAGTTTGTGTTTAGTAATCTAACAAGAAATAAACTGAAAAAGAAATAAATGAACTGAAAAATCCTGACACGAAAAAGCCATAAATAACTACTACCTACCTCCTGAGATTTTTGAACTCGGTGTAATTTTTTTAAAGATTGATTTATCCTTTTTAAGCTGATGAAATAAGACTTGTGTTATCCTAATAGGTTTTTAAATTTGTATTTGGCGTCAATCAGTGCTTATGCGATCGCGAGCGACGCGGCGGGAGCGGGACGGGTGTAGTTATCGGGAAAGTTATTGCATCCGTATTTAGTACAAAAGGTGGTTAAGGTAAAGGTGAGGTGATTGCGTTGCGTGTTAGACTTGGCTTGGATAATCTAAAATGCCCGAATTTCACGCGAGCGAAGCCGCGGTTAAAAACTAGTAATAACATAAAGCGTCATACAAACACGTTCGATGTTGATCAAAGCCTCGACAATGTCAGAGATAATACCAAATCCCAAATAATCCCAGACGGGCCCAATGGTATTATATTCAGTCAATTTCGGTATAAAACCGATCCGTCGACGATATAGGTATTATATCAGACGCTCTATTATGTCAACTCATCGTATATAAATTACAGAATTTAGAAACTATATATTATAATATGTTGACCGGCATTCGAAACTTTAGTTCAGTGTTTTTCAATCTTTTTGAACATGGAACCCCTTTACAAGTTAAAAATTTCTGGCGGGGGCCTCCTCCCTCACCCTCTCCCTCCATGAAGAAACTTCAACAATTGACCTGGCTATGAAAGCTTTAAAATTGTTAGTGCCATTTGCTACCGATTTTGTTCTTAGGGGAACTAATTAGATCTTTAATGGTAAACATATAATATAAGGAGAGAAATAAGCTTCAATTGGAAAAAGATTTGCTTAAAAATTAGAGTTGATGAAATATTGAACAATAATCAGGCGTACGTCTTTTTATCTATATATATAAAATTCAAAGTCCTGACTGACTGATATATCAACGCACAGCCCAAACCGATGGGTCTAGAGATTCCAAATTTGGCACGTAGGTTCCTTATGACGTCTAGGTGTACCCCTAGACTAAGAAAGGATTTCCCCATATAAAATTTGGACCCCCGTCCAAATTTTATATGGGGAAACGAGATTAGTTGGACTATTTTATCCGAAACTTTACACGAGTACTACTATAAATAAATGAGTAAACACGTGTTTCAGGATTTTTCAATATTCAACCCCTAAAGGGGTGAAAAGTCTGAAAATCGTCATGGGTATTGTTTTTATAGTTTATCGGGTCGCTGATTACGAAAATAACACCTATTTTTTAATCAAACGTAGCCGACGTGACATAAAATCCCCCCTGTGGGGTTGCGATGAGGTGGAAATGTCTAAAATGGGGTGACAAAGTCTGAAAATCGTCATATAATTGTTTTTATGGTTTATCGGGTCGCTGATTACGAAAATAACAATTATTGTCTAATCAAACGTAGTCGGCGTGACATAAAATCCCCCTTGTTGTGCGATGGGGTTGAAATATCATAATATCAATATGGGTGTTGATTCTATGGTTTTCTGGGACGTCAATTACGAAAATGGCATCGATTTGAAAATATAACATAGTGGACAAGAAATTACCTAAAAGATTTTTCAAATTTTATCCCTAAGAGGGTGAAACAGAGGTCCAAAGTTTGTATGGGGAAACGAGTTTAGTTCGTCTATTTTATCCTAGATTTTACACGAGTACTCCTTTAGATAATTGACTAAATACGTGTTTCAGGATTTTTCAAAATTCAACCCCTAAAATAGTCATGGGTATTATTTTTTATGGCTTATCGGGTCGCTGATTACGAAAACATGTGTCACAAATTACTTTTAAAATTTTACCGCTAAGAGGGTGAAACGGAGGTCCAAAAACTCTACGGAGAAACGAGATTAGTTGACTATTTTATCCTAAACTTTACACGACTACTTCTATAGATAAATGAGTATACACGGTCGTATTTCAGGATTTTTCCGAATTGAATTCGAATGTAACTTGGCGACCCACTTGTGAGTCGCGACCCACAGTTTGAAAATCACTGCTCTAGTTTATTGGCTATGTAGATTATATTGAAGCTTACGGTCAAACAAGACATTGTTAATCAAAGTCATCCTAAATCAATTTTCATTATCCTGTTTTAGATTTTATAAAGCGGATTAGGTACATATAAAGTTTTATCTAACTAAACTCCAAGTTCCCAGAACATGATTGATTGATTCATAAACGCCCCGATATATTTTGCGAATATAGTTCGTTAGTCTGGCCGTGTGGTTTCCGGCAGACTAGAATAGAATCACTCAGTTTCTTCCCGTGGATGTCGTACAAGGCGACTAAGGGAAATACATTATTAAATATCGATCAGGCCTCCCCAACCCGTTTGGCCCGCGTGGGGAGTGTAGGCCAAATCCTCCTTCCGTCTAGGACGGACGAGAGAGGGTCGTGCTCCTGTAGTGGTGACTAAAATGGACCTGATTATTATGATGATGATGATGAATATAGTTAGTCGCACATCGAGCAATGGAGAGAGCAATGCTTGGAGTTTCTCTAAGGGATCGAATCCGGAACGAAGAAATTCGACAGAGAACCAAAGTGGTCGACATAGCTCTCAAAGTCAGCGACTTGAAATGGCAGTGGCCTGGCCACATCTGCCGAGTGAGTGATGGCTGATGGTGGAGGAAAGTCCTAGAGTGGAGGCCACGTATGGGGCGACGAAGCGTAGGGCGCCCCCTCTCTAGATGGACCGTCGATCTCAAAAAGTGGCTGGTAGCGTATGGATGCGGTAAGCGGAGGATCGCATATGGTGGAAAGCATTGGGAAAGGCCTATATCCAGCAGTGGGTAGATACAGGCTGATGATGATGATGAATATAGTGTCACCGCCATGTCTGTAATAGTGATGTAACGAATGCCAGTGATTAAGTATCCGCGCACGCGAATGCGGATATTCAGTTTTTAAATCTAGCGCCGTTTATCAGATTTAAAATATGCAGCGCGCATTTATCAAAATATGTGTAGACAAAGACTGATCAAAACAATACTTAATTAGATTATCTACAAACATACATAATATATATGATTATATAAACATAGTATTACTTGTTTTGTAATGTCTAAAGAAACGTGATTAATGAACATCAAATATGAAGGTTGATTTATAGAAAGATATAATTGTTTTAAGTAAGTTTTGTAATTAAAAAGAAAAGAAGTGAATACCTTTTTGTATAATTTACCTAATATTGTTTTAACATTCTGTATGTTTCCTTCACGTTCATATTCGCAAAGTATTCAAAGATATTTGCGAATGCGCATGCGGATGTTCGTTACATCACTAGTCTGTAATCAAATCTTGCAACTTGAATTTGAGCCACTTTCCAGTATGCGATTGAGCTGATATTTGGCATACTGGTTTGGTTCCATAAATGCCGACATTTTTAATCAAATACTTTTATAAAATTGCGATTTATAATTTCCACTTTAACTCTTATGATAAGACTCAACCCGGCCACTCCATACAAATGTCACCTCGTTTACTACTACATAAACATTGACTTCAGTGCAGAGCGTGAATGAGTGTGGATGCGTGCGGAGCCATACTAACTAATTTGTCTTTGAGGGGAGCTGAGTACTATTACTGGTACTGTGTATGATATAGCTATCAAATAAAAGGGTTTGATGAGCGAAATACAGTAAGTTAACCTTTTAGTTATTTTTTTATTATCGAAAAAATAAATTATATGATTTGAATATTATAATATGTTATTATAAAACCGCCTCCATACGCTTCGCAAAACAGCAAACACATGCCAAACTCCGACTACAAACACCCAGCACAAACACTGCTCCTCATGCTTAGTGTTTGCCGGCGTTTGCCAAACAGAAACACACACGCTGCTGGTCCAGCACGCTGGTGTTTGTTGTTTGGTATTGTTTCCCATGCATATGAAGCCGGCAACATATTTTGCACATAGATGTGGTATCTAAAAAAAAATCGGTTGTCTGTAAAGTCGGTTCACTGACGATAGTTGAACGTGACAACGTCATAAGAAAATACTGATGGAATGTTTGCATTTTTCAAAAGAAAATTTTAATGGAACGCCTCAGAGCGAGGTAACGCCGCATGAGTCATGTTTTTTCGTGCGTGCAGCCGGCTCCATCAAATTATAAGACGTTGTTACGTCAAAAACTTCAAACACTATTATGGTCGTTATTCTTTAATTCTACAGTCTAACACCTACGTGACTGACATTCATGTAGATAATTAAATTCTTGTCTTCGATGTACCGAACGAAATAACTTAACAAAATTCCTTTTCTTTCAATCCAATAATCGTAATGGATCAACGCAACGAAATGTCACGACTAACAATGTCGAAAGAATGTTACTTAGTAATAATGTGAGTAATTCTATCTATTTTATCGATATTTTCAGATGTACGATCTGGGGTCCTTCCGCCGAAGCTTATTCCACCGATTACCAGTTTCAAAAGTTTATTTTCATCTTTTTAAGTGACCTAAAAAGATGAAAATAAACTTTTAATTAAATCAAACTAATCAATTTAGTACTATGTACCTATAACACAATTAAAATTTTATAAAAGCTTGTCGCGATATTTATCTGCTTATTTTCTAAGATACATATTATTTATTATTATGTCAAGTCAATATTGTGTAATAACGAGTTACATAAAGGCACATCTCGCGACAAGCTTTTATAAAAATTTAATTGTGTAATAGGTGCATAGTACTAAATTGATTAGTTTGATTTAATTAAAAGTTTATTTTCATCTTTTTTGGTCACTTAAATAAAAGCTTGTTTTAAAAAGTTTTTTTTTACTGTTTATTTATTTTTTAGTTATTATTGGGCATACTTTTCATGTTCTACTTAGCAAGCCCTTTTATTTGATACCCATGTCGTGGTAGTGCAGCAAAAATAACGAGTCCGCCATCTTGTATTATCCGCCATATTGGATTTAATGTAACGTAGTATTATTTTTCGTGGTCTCCTTAGCAAGCCCTTTTATTTGATACCCATATTGTGGTAGTGCAGAAAAAATGCTACTCCACCATCTTGGATAATCCGCCATATTGGATTTAGAATGACATCACATAGCTAACCATGCATTGTCATCTACTAAACTAAGCGTGTATACAAAATTTCAGCTCAATCGGTTGAAGATAACTGGTTCAAAATTAAGTTGCAAGATTCCTTTGTCCACCTGGACAAACATTAAGCACACACAAAGTTAAATAAAAGCTTGTAAAATAGGTCTTACGTTTTAGTTATTGCCAAACATCTTCAGCTTAGCCGGTAGAGCTCCTGTGTTTCTGTCAGATTAGTTAAACTTAAATACCATAAAACTAATATGAAGTTTGATTTTCGCAATTGAAAAATTCGATGGGAATCGGCTTTTGGTTGGCCGGTAGGGCCCAGTTCTATATTATTATGCTTCGTTGGGAGCTCGGCGATTACCAGAGAAAGTCTTGAACGAATGCCAGTTCAAACTGATATTGGCGAGCTCGGTGGTCGAATGGCTAGCAATAGCAACTCAGACTCCTAGGTCGCAGGTTCGATCCCGTCTCAAGACAAACATTTGTGTGCATGAACATTTCTGTTTGTCTTGGTCTAGGTGTTTTCTTTGTATTATAAATATATATTTACTAAAAAAAAAATATTTACGTATGTTTATCAGTTGTCTAGTACCTATAACACAAGCTTCGCTTACTTTGGGGCTAGATGGCGCTGTGTAATTTGTCTGACAATATTTATTTATTATTATTTATCTCTTATCTAGTACCCATAGTACCAGCTTTGCTTAGTTTGGAACTAGATGGCAGCGAGTAATTTGACCAAGAAAAAATAAGAAAAAGATATATAGTTACAATAAAAAGAAAGTGTATTTTTTCTTACAATCTTCGAATGCCATTTTCTTGTCACGTTTCGGCATTCGCTAAATTATGATGGACAAGACAAAACGAATACACATCACATACGTTATAAAAAAGTTTTACAGCATTTTTATCTATAAGCTGTAAGTATAAAACTGTCGTACATTATATCGTAGCATAAAAAACGCAATATTTCATCGACAGTACCTAAAGCTAAGGTTTGTGTAAGGTGGAAAACGACAACTTAGCCTGTTTTATGGCACATAAATTATATATATTCGAAACTATGATGCCAACTGACATTTTTATATATATCTTGTAACTAGAAACTACTTAAGAGTCTATATCTGAAATTGAGCCGATTTTGTAAAAAATTGCTCAACATTTTCCCATTTCCAGAGAGTATACATACTATTTGATGTATTTGAGTATATATTAAGAAAATCCTAAACTCGGACGGAGAAAAACTAATTACATTGTTTATTGAATACATTAAATTGGATAAATCCACCTCGATTTGGCAACAGCTTTCTCGAATTTGATGAGGAAGTTTAAGCAATGGCTTGGTTAATATTGTTGAAAACTCACCTGGAATAAAGACTAGACATTGTTTAAAAGTCCTACACTGTACAGTGTAGGATGTACACTTTCTTATCAACACAACGAAGGGACAAAGTAGAGCTTTTTTTTTTACAACATCGTTTCAACTTCAGATACGGACTCTTGAGGTATGTCGGTGCCGTCTACTTTCAAGTAGGTAGTAAGTATAATTATTTACCTATATCTATACCACTAGGGTTGCAAACAAACGTATGATCTCCTTCAACTGCGAGGCGATCCGCGATTGCAGGAGAGGAGAGGCTTAAAAAGGAGCCCAATTAAAAATAAAAAAACCGGCCAAGTGGGAGTCGAACTCACGCACGAAAGGTTCCGTACCTTTATTTTAATTTAATTATTTATTTTTAAAGTGAATATATAACTACATATTCTGTGAATATTTCAAACGTCTACCTGTTGCCGTTATCAGTATCGAGCAAAAACAAGCAAAAAAAAAACACGTTTGGTGTATGGGAGCCCCTTAAATATTTATTTTATTCTGTTTTTTAGTATTTGATGTTATAGCAGCAACAGAAATACATCATCTGTGAAAATTTCAACTGTCTAACTATCGCGGTTTATGAGATACAGCCCTGTGACAGACGGACCGACGGACAGCGGAGTCTCAGTAATAGGGTCCGTTTTACCCTTTGGGTACCGTGTGTAACATAAAACATCGCGCCGCTACCCCCGCTGCCACTTCTCTTCTTCTTCTGGTGACCTCACTCACTCGCAGGAACACAACAACCCTCAAAAAAATTGTTATTTGGCTGCGGTATTCTGTGTGGAGGTACATACATAACAATATATAATAATATAACAATGTTCTGTCAGGTAACACTGTTAACGAGATTCTCCTTCACGGTTCGTTTGATGTTTATTTATTTATTTGTTTACCCTCGACACAAAAAATGTAGTAATTGTAACAAGACTGTGTTCATTTATCTTAAATGTATAGTTACGTAAATCAAACAGTATCAATTTATTATAATTATTAATGTATTTTCCTAATTATGCAGAATGTAGACAAACCTCTGTGTCTTATGGACTCATCATCATCAGCCTGTATCTACACAATGCTGGATATAAGCCCCGCTCCCAGCCGCTTTCTTAAGGCCATCGGACCATCCAGTAGGAGGGCGCCCAACACTTCGTAGTCCTACGCGCGGCCTCCACTCTAATACCTTCCTCCCCAACCTGCCATCACTTACTCGGCAGATGTGACCGGCACATTGCCACTTCAGCTTGCAAACTTTGAAGGCTAAGTCGACAACTTTAGTTCTCCGGCGAAATTCTTCTTTTCAAAGGTTTATGGACTGTTTTATGTTAATTAATGTAAATGTTTAAAAATAAAAAAGATGTTGTAGGAAGGCGGCCGGTTGCACTTTTTAATGCGACGACAGATACTTTTTAATGAGAAATTACAAAATAAGCGTTAATAAAATAAAGTGCATTCTATTTCCAGCAAAATTAATTATTTTCTTTCTCGTCGTTGTTTTTGCAAAGTAATAAAGAGTTTTCTTTGAAGCAACTCAAGTCATCACTTCGAGAGCTTTGAGATTCAGTCTTGTATCATGTTTATTTATGTTTTATTTAAAACTTTTCTTCTTAGTGACATTTTTCTTTGATATTCAGTCCTTTCCTTGAATATTTTATTTTAAAAAAGCTAGTTTTATTTTTGTCTGATGCTTAACAGATTGATGTGCATCTCATTAGTTTGAAAGCGATTAAAGAGGGCTCGTGTGTTCCTAATTTCGAAGTGTATGTTCTTCAATATACCTTCGTTTCGTTAGAATTTTCGTTCGAATTAATTGAAGCCTCGCCTGATTTGAAGTGACTACAGCTGCTATACAAACGCTCGCAACATGAAGTATCGCTAGCACGCGGGCACACCTGCTGCCAACGCAGTCACTCCTTGGCTATCTTGCTGCGATATTCTGTGAGGTGGCAATATGTCCCAAACAAAATAGTAATGTCCCATATGCTATGAAAAGAAAGGTACCTACTTTTTTTGCCATAGCCTCATTTGTTATTCAGCAAGGGGCACCACGTGCAGGTAAGGTTTAGTTCAAAGTTGATGAACTATTTACACCCCATACAACCTTATGTTCATTAGTTACTTGCAGTATTCAAACCTAGCTTCAGATTAGAACATATGATCATATGTTTCAAAGTATATTTATATTTCAAGTACAAGTATATTTATATTATATTTAAATTCAAATTTATATACGTTTGAATTGAAATACTCCGAAACGGTAACAATGAGACTTCGAACGTGTCGGTTTCGATCAATTTACATCTAATTGTGAAGGCGCTTTAATATAGAGGTCTGAAACCAAGTTATGCGTGTTCCCACAACTTCTAACAGTTGAAATGTTCCCGTTGTCATGGAGCTATTGTAGCTCCAAGTTTGTAGAAGTGTCGTGGTGAATATTCATATTCTATGAAACAGTTTGAGATATCAAGTTACACTGTAATTTGAGAGAACTCAACAGAGAATATTATTATTGAGTGGAGCAAGCCGAGCGAGCGGAATGCGTAGTATATACGCCGAAAAGTCACTTTTGGAAAAGAACTGAACCGATTTTGATGAAAATTGACACAATTAAAGACCTCTCGATGCTTGAGGTTTTTTTTAAAAAAATAATAATATAATAAATATTTCTGGACAATTTATACAGCGCCATCTAGTCCAAAATTAAGCACAAAGCTTGTAAATACATACTTATAATACATAGAAAACACCCAGACCAAGACAAACAAACATGTTCATGCACACAAATGTTTGTCTTGTGCGGGAATCGAACCCACGACCTCGGAGTCAAAATGGGCATTCCTAACCATTCGACCACCGAGCTCGTCAAATCTTTTGTGTCGAAAATACTTACATTGAGATCGATCATGTCCTTGAGGAATGATCATCAAATATATTTTCCATTGAAATCAATGGAAAACATACACTCAGCGAATCTACTCGCTCCACTCAATTTTTTGATTTTGGCCCCGTGGGCTACAATCTGGCCTAGTAATCTTTATTTCAAAGGTATATAGTAAAATAAGTACCAGCACTCTACTGCCTAACACTATTGCTTTTAATTTTACACAGTTTTTTTTATCGGCAGGTATTGAACATTATCATCAGGTCACTATAGTCTCCACTACAGGAGCACAACCCTCTCTCGTCCGTCCCAGACAGAAGGAGGATTTGGCCAACACTCCTCACGCTGCCTAGACGGGTTGGGGAGGCATAGTGAGGCGGAGTGATTCTATTCTAGTCTGCCGGAAACCACACGGCCAACGGCAGGTATTTAACGCGGCGCCAAATTTATCTGAATTTGGCTATTAAAACATAAAGCCGGTAACAAAAGGTAAGCAGCGCATACTGAGTGCTTAGTGCTAGTTTTTTTTTTTTTACAACGTAAACAAACCGACCAAATAGAGTCGACTCTCATTCATGTCGTGAATTTATTAGATAGTTACATTATCAAGATTATGTGGCTTACTTGCTGAATTTTTATTATTTTTAATATGATAAATTATTATATTTTTTATTTTAATATTAAAATAGATAATAAAACTAATAATTTTTCTTTTAAAAATTTACCTTGAAAATGATAACAAATTTATTTTCTATTTTCACATTTTGAAGTGAGCTGCCCGGCTAATTTGGACGTGTCTGCGTCTGGTAAATTCACAATATGACAACTTTTCTGAATTTAGTCGGCTTGTAAACGTTAACACGTTCGAATGTGATCAAAAACCTCGCTATTCGTTTTCGACAAAGTTAACTTAATTTTGTATGAAATTGATATAACGCCATCTACCGACAAACAGTCGAAGTAGAACCCATCTCATGCTAAATCAAGTTAACGTTGTAGAAATCGATTATGTTCGAAAACTCGGTTGTAAACTTTATTTTAATTTAAATTGGCATCGTGTTTTTGTTTTGATACCTCAATTTATTGTTAAACCAATACTTGACGACGTATAAAAGTAGAAAATGGGTGGTACCCAATACCCATGTTATACTTGAATAGGCTAAGTATTTGACAATGTTCAAAAATTGCATAAATTATATAACAATATTGTAAAATACACAAAAATATAGAGATATGCAAACTTTCATTCTAATATCTTCCGTCCGACTTATTTTAGGGTCGATCAAAGTTTGCCGGGAAAGACCACTTTAAAAGTATGAAATTATTAAAAAATAATATTCCCATTGGATAAGCAATAAAAATTACAATAACTTTTATTATGATACTAATTACATAAACGTAATTTTTAACATGGCTGTCGTACAAATTTCTAATTTGATGCATACAAAATACAAACCTGTGACGTCATAGCTCAGTAGCCTTTTGTATGGAGCGTTTTCGGGAAAGTGCAGAATTGTGATTTTCAAATTAACATATCTCGAGAGATTTTTGTGCTATCGAAGTAACTCTTTCACCTATAAATAAATAATAAATAAATATTGTCAGACAAATTACACAGCGCCGTCTAGCCCCAAAGTAAGCGAAGCTTGTGTTATGGGTACTAGACAACTGATAAACATACGTAAATACATTTTTTTTTTTGTAAATACATACTTATGATACATAGAAAACACCCAGACCAAGACAAACAGACATGTTCATGCACACAAATGTTTGTCCTGTGTGGGAATCGTACCCACGAGCGTTGGTGTCGAAGCCGCGTCATTGACCGCTACGCCACCGAGCTCGTCCTATGGTTATATTATTGAGACGGAAAAAAACGTTGGTCAAATAGCCTATTATAGAATGAAGTTGTACAGGTCGCGCGGCGAGTTAAGATCGCTCGGCAAAAGTAGAAGGGGCATGCGCAGTATTCACTTTCTAGGTCTATTTGGCGGGGCAGAGGAGTAAGGGGGGCGGTAGCGACAATACCGACGCGTAATTGGTGGATCAGTCGCACTTTACCTCCCGCCTCGCGTCCGCGCGTCTCGTGTCTCCTGGGTACTGTTGCGTACAAATTGTTTTTCGTATTAGTAGTACATCACACATCAAAGTTCTACGTACGCAACGAAAATGGAATGAAATGAATTATGTTAAGTTATGAATGAATGAAAATATGCCTTCAGATCTGTGTTCCTCCTGTTTTAAAAAATGGTTCGATCGCATGAAAAAATGTTTAAAATGTAAAGGAGAGTATTTTGAAAAGCAATAAACATAATATTTTGGTTATAACATGTTGTTTTTTTAAGTTACGCAAAACTTTTAGTGTGACCTACCTATATTATTAACTAAAACTTACTTTTGTTTTTATTTTTCTTAATATACTAGCAATAAATCACAATCAAAAACTAGTGTTATTATAATTATGTTAAGTTACTAAGGGTTAAAAAAAGAAAATAAGGAAAAAAAAAATTTTTCTTAGTAATTTTGTGCGCGATTGTACACATGCGCCAATTGCCCCCACTAGTTTTACCGAGCGATCTTAACTCGCCGCGCGACCTGTAAGTATATAAAAGTTAACTGAGATGAGAAGTAAATATGAACAAGGTCATCAAAAAAAAATTCCGAATGAGTAAAGCGAGCGAGGCTCGACTTGCGATTGCTCTATTTATTATATTAGAAGAACTCCATGCACAAATTCCTTACCGTAAGGTTGCCTTGAAAAGACTGCTCTCACCAATAAGGCCGCCTTGTTGCATATATACAAGTCTGTAATAATTTATTGATTCACTGTACTTAAAATTTGTATTATGCAAATAAAGCATATTCTACCTAGCTGTCTATCTATAGAAGTTAATTTATGAATAAACGTGACTAATAAATCAACAAGCAAATTAAGTAAAATTATCAATAGTGCAGGCGCCACAGGTAGTTGAGTGTGCAAAATATGAGGACCGCATTCTATAAACAGTTTTGAATTCAGAAAAGCTTGTAGATTATGATTCTGAATGTTGCCAGGAAGTTTCTTGGTCCAATTTTTTTTTATACCCCATTCCCTTGGATATCGAGTAAATGGACTGAACAAATGCTTTACAACAATTTTAATCATTGTTTTATTGAAAATATCCAATTGTTTCTTATGATTAAAGATACTTACAGCTACTAAGAGGAAATAAAAAAAAACAAAAAAAAATTAAACAAATATTGCTGAAAAAAAAAACATAAAAGGAAATTTTTACATAAGTAATCAAAAATTTTCGTTTATATTTGTACAGTTTGTTTTTTTACCCTCAACGGAACGGAGAGGGTATATGCGTTATTTGGCAGTTTTATAGTAACTTGTATACTTATTTATATTTATGTTGAAATTTAAAATAGAGATGGCAGCCCCGACGGATTTTCTTGGATTTTTTATTAAGTTCATAGCATAAATTCTTTAAGTCCGGGGTTTCAAAATTATTTTATCCTTTTTCAACTACGGTTTAACCGTCGTGTGTTTTTTCAAAATTTTTAATTTTGTTTTTATTTCAAACTTTTTAGAGAGCAAGCGTAGGTATTACAATTGTAAACCGCATCAGAATCAGACTAGTAGTTTTGGTTTTGCACAAACAAATGTTTACTGTAGCGCCCTCTGGTGAGTTGTCACTGTAACATCTATCTAAGAATAAGCACCAATGAAACTCGGACCCATCACTGAAAACCGCATCAAAATCGGACTCGTAGTTTTGGAGATAAATGGCAACATTGGTTGCACAAACAAATGATTACTGCAACGCTCTCTGGTGAGTTGCCACCGTAATACCTATTTAAGAATATGCACCAATCAAACTCGAACCCATCACTGAAAACCGCATCAAAATCGGACTCGTAGTTTTGGAGATATTTATTGGCATTTGGCAACATTGGTTTCACAAACAAATGTTTACTGCAGCGCCCCCTGGTGAGTTGTCACTGTAATACCTATCTAAGAACATGCACCAATCAAAACCAAACCCGTCACTGAAAACCACATCTAAATCGGACTCGTAGTTTTGGAGATAAATGGCAACATTGGTTTTACAAACAAATGCTTACTGCAGCGCCACCTGGTGAGTTGTCACCGTAACACCTATCTAAGAACATGCACCAATCAAACCCGAACCCATCACTGAAAACCGCATCTAAATCGGACTCGTAGTTTTGGAGATAAATGGCAACATTGATTTGCACGAACTTCCTTAGCACCCCAAACGCATGTACCGTCTCCGTTCCGCCGCGGGTAAAAATAAAAAAGTATTAAAAAGAAATAATAATAATAATACTAACAAAACATGCAAATCCTTATTATGCAAAATGTAGATACACATTCTCCTAAAAATGGAAAGTGTATTGCCGGTCCTCACATTTTGCATACTCAACTTCCTTTTTCTTATGCGTTATTGTACATTCAAGTGCATTTTATAAATTACTCCTTTGTTTTCCTTATTATAAAAGTGATTGGCATTTACATTTGATCTTTGATTTATTTTCTACATCAGTGTTTCTGGGAAGTCGGCACTGATCCATGTGGAACTCCTACTATTATATTATGGATGTCCGTTCAGGAGAACTGACTGAACGGACGTTCAGTCAGTTCTCCTTCCTCTCTCACCTGAAATATTCGATTTCCGAGACAGGACTCTACAAGTAGATAATAGCTATGGGGTAGAGATGTCCTTGTCTTGCACAGGAGGCCTTTGTGCCACACCTTATCAAAGGCTGTTTGTATGTCCAGAAACACGGCAGAGCAGTATTCTTTTTTTTTTTCAAAAGAGGATCGTATAGGTCGATCGATAAGATTTTTCTAATCATTTTATGTAATCATTTCCTTTTATAAAAAAAAAAATACATAAAATATCCTTTTATGTAATACTAGCAAAGTACCCGTGCTCCGCTACGGGAACACTCTTGATTTGCGTCTATTTTTGTTTCGTATTGACCATTATCACAAACATACACCATTTAGGTTAAGACCAGCACCTTCGCACCAGGAGCCAAAATTCCAATGCTTCCAGGAGAACTTACTCCTGAGCAAACTACATACAACTGATCATGAGAGAAGCAGTCCTGTCTCAATTCAACCCCAGCGACCTTTAGAGACTGCCCCTGAGCTTTGTTAATGGTCATAGCGAAACACCTTTATGTGAAATTGAAGTGAAATCTCTTAAATTGAACTGGGTGGTCTTATGGAATAATGGGAATGCTGGTTATCAAGAGAGATTCCTCAACAGCGCATCCTTTACTGTCCTCACTCAACAACTCATCGTTCCAGTTGTTTAATACGTGAACAATGGTGGCACGAACCTCCTGATGATACACCTCCATTCCATGCAAGTTGTAGGAGATGGAGCAGAACAGGCCAGCTCCATCACACCTTCCACAAATACAAATTTAGTGAATCTTGACTTCATTGTTTGAAAAATACGGAAATTCTTATATTAAGTAGGTAAAAACCTATTCTAAGTACCGACTTTATGGGAAAGTCGGTACTTAGAATAGGTTTTTAATTAGTTTTCGACACCAGATGTAGCTTCATTTGAAGGACGCAGTTTCTTTTACGCCCTACGCGCGCGATGGATTCCCTCCGGGGGTAACTACTGGAATGAGGTGAGCGCGATACCGTCATGGATAACCCCATGGTTTGAAATAATCTCTCGTATATACCCTTTCCTTAATAACGAAACCATAGCGCGCTGTACAAATGCTAGGTATAGCGCCATCTATTGATAAGTTAATTCAAATATAAATATAACATTTTTTGACATTTCTTGGCTGGGCGCTGGTCAAAAGTTAATCAGTTACCCATAAACATCCCCTTTTTTTTTATAAACAACTATTCTACTAAGTCTCAAAATCGTAGGTGAATCGGTTTCCAAGAGGGTTTGTTTTTCAACCCCCTATTTTAACCTCTTAGAAGTGAAATTTCGGAAAATCCCGTCTTAGTGCGCGCTTACATTGTATAAGGAACACATATCCAAAGTTTCAGGTTTCTAGCTTCAGGGGTCTGGGCTGTGCGTTGATTAGTGAGTCAGTCAGTCAAGTCAGTGAGGACAAAGCCTTTTACTATCTAGCTTTTGCCTGCGGCTTCGCTCGCGTGAAGTTCGCGCTTTTTAGATTATCCAAGTCAAGTCTAACACGCAACGCAACCACCCTCATGTAGCACCTATAATTGTACTAAATACGGATGCAAGAACTTTCCAGATAACTACTACTACACCCGTCCCGTCCTCACCGCGCCGACCGCCCGCGATCGTATAAGCACTGATTTACGCCAAATACAAACTTAAAAACCTAGTATAACACTTCAGTCAACACGCAAGTCTCATTCCATCAGCTTAAAAAGGTTAAATCAATGTTTAAAAAAATTACATGATGATGGTCACGTTAGCCACGTTTCCCTACACAAACTTTGGACCTTCGTTTCACCCTTTTAGGGGAAAAATTTGAAAAATCCTTTTAAGTTATATCGTGTCCACTGTGTTATATTTTCAAATCGATGCGATTTTCGTAATTGACGTCCCAGAAAACCATAGAATCAACACCCATATTGATATTATGACATTTCAACTCCATCGTACCCCCATAGGGGGATGATGATGATGAGGGGGGGATTTTATGTCACGTCGGCTATGTTGGATTATAAAATAGTTGTTGTTTTCGTAATCAGCGACCCGATAAACCATAAAAACAATACCCATGACGATTTTCAGACTTTTTCACTCCATTTTACCCCTTTAGGGGTTGAATTTTGAAAAATCCTGGAACACGTGTTTTTTCATTTATCTATAGAAGTACTCGTGTAAAGTTTCGGATAAAATAGTCCAACTAATTTTGTTTCCCCATACAAACTTTGGACCCCCGTTTCACCCCCTTAGGGGATGAATTTTGAAAAATCCTTTCTTAGTGCACCCCTAGACGTCATAAGGAACCTACTTGCCAAATTTGGAATCTCTAGACCCAGCGGTTTGGGCTGTGCGTTGATTAGTCAGTCAGTCAGTCAGTCAGTCAGTCAGTGAGGACAAAGCCTTTTATTATTATAGATATATTTTTTTCAACAACTTTTTTTTTTTGTTTTTTTTTTATTTCCACTTAGTAGCTATAAGTATCTTTAATCATAAGAAACAATTGAAAATTTTCAATAAAACAATGATTATAATTGTTGTAAAGCATTTGTTCAGTCCATTTACTCGATATCCAACGGAATGGGGTATAAAAAAAAATTGGACCAAGAAACTTCCTGGCAACATTCAGAATCATATTCTACAAGCTTTTCTGAATTCAAAACTGTTTACAGAATGCGGTCCTCATATTTTGCACACTCAACTCCATACAGCGCCCGCTCTACAACGAAATCTGCCCAAATCCTATTTCAAGATGGAGATAAATATCACATTATCATTTCGTACCATGTTTATTCGCTTACACGCAATGTACCAAGCGAATGTGTCTTTAGATAAACACTTACTGATCCTGTAATCTGTACAAGAGAACCCACATGTAAATTGAATGGTTAATGTGTTGATTTTGGCGTATCTCGAAGTAAATACTTAAATAGGAGACGCGCCTTTAAAACCCGAGCCCGTAAACATAATATTAAAAGGAAAATATTTTGTTTTCTATATATATATATTTTTTTTATACTACTTCGGGTGGCAGACAAGCATATGGCCCGCCTGATGTGAAGCGGTTACCGTAGCCATATTAACGCTCGCAACATAAAATATCGCTCTCGCGCCGCCACCCCCGCTGCCATCGCAGCATCTCCTCCCTTTCTCACTCACTCGCAGGAACACAACAGCCCTCAAGGGAACCGTTATTTGGCTGCGGTATTCTGTGAGGTGGAGGTATATTCCCCAGTCGGGTAGCTTACAATTGCGCTCCCTACCTTTCTTTTCGCCGGAGCTTTGTTTGTCAGTCAGCAGAGTGCACCGCGTGCAGATAAAGTTGGCTTTAGTTCAAAGATGTTGATGAACCACTTACACCCCAAAATACCACTAGGATGGAAAACAGGATAGATCACAATCATCATCATCAGCCCCAATGCCTTCCACCATATGCGATTCTCTACTTTCCTGGCCGTTTCCTTGGATATCATCGATCCAACTGAAGGATTCCTCTTACGAGGTTTCCACTCTAAGATTTTCCTCTCTCATCTGCCATCACTGACTGAATCGGCAGATGAGGACGGCCCACGTCCGACGTTGATCCTGGACGTGAACAGTCATTGTCGCGGCATTATAAAGACATCACAACACCTCGATATATCGATGGACTACTTGACATTACTGGAGGGAGTCCAGAACAGAGCGATGTAGGAGCGAGGTGGAAGAGAGAGCATTTTTCTAAGGGACCGAATCCAAAGCGCAGAAATTCAAAGTTGCGGACATAGCTCTCAGAGTCAGCCAGCTGAAGTGGCTGTGGGACGGCCACATCTGTCGAGACAGTGATGGCAGATGGAGGAGGAAAAAAAAAACAATAGACTAAGTTAGGTATTACATATATAAAAATTATTATTGATACAAATATAAATTATTATTGATTTTGGGGTGTTGTGGTTCAAACATGAACCAAAACCAACTTCACCTGAACGCGGTGCACCCTGCTGACTGGCAAGCGAAGCTCTCGCGAAAAGAGAGGTAGGGAGCGTAATTGTAAGCTACCGGACCGGGGAATGTACCTCCACCTCACAGAATACTGCAGCCAAATAACAATTCCCTTGTGGGTTGTTGTGTTCCTGCGAGTGAGTGAGGTCACCAGAAAGGAAGGAGATGCTATGTTGGCAGCGGGGGTGGCGGCGCGCGAGCGATATTTATGTTGCGAGTGTTAATATGGCTACGGTAACCGCTTCACATCAGGCGGGCCGTATGCTTGTCTGCCACCCGTAGTATATATAAAAAAAAACCATTTGACAGGGCTCGTGAAAAACTTTCGGGGTCATTAATCAGTTTTTCTAAATCTTGTATAGTTCAGAAATAATCAGGTGAGAGAGATCACTTATCGCTTTCCACTCTGTATGAGAACAATGGTCTACTTCTTTATTGCCAGCGTCTATGGTATTTACTTATACTTGTACTGCACATAGTAAGGAACAATATATTCTGTAAGTAACGAAGAAGCCTTTCAAAGAACTTCCGTATATGTAATTTCTTTGTTCACGGCTCAAAGGCGCACTGACCTAGGGGACCGTAACTGTCGACTCCAATCTATTCTCACGTGCCCGAATGAAAAGGTTTCGTCGCAATTACTTAAACAAACAGTAGTTAATTCAAGGTATCACGTTGAAGTGGAAAATGTTTTTTTGTTTTGAAACTTTGTTAATTGAAAAAAAATATACTGGTGAAACGTGCCATACCAGTTTTCAAGTTTTCGCTATTGCGTCATGGATATTAATGTAGTAAAATTATATATAGGTTATATTTAGGAAATATTTTAAACTATTTACTATTTAATTTATTTTGATCAAAAAAGAACCTTGTCCACGACAGCACGCCATTTCTAAAGTAAGCCGATCTGCGCATACTCAGCGGCTATTTACACCCCTAAGTGTGCGCATATTGCGATTGGCGATAAAAAAAAAAAAACCCTGCTTACGTGATCAAAAGGTACATTAAGCCAACTGTTGAAATTACACGACAGTCATTAAGCACACGAAGCAAGTAACACTAGCCTCCGCCAACCCGCAATTGTAGTAGTAGCACAGTATAAGTAATAGTACTACGTACAGTATGGCCTCTCCCTGCCGCTCTCTCGTGTCGACCTCACCTCCCCTCTGAGACAAATCTGGAACAGTTTGTATGGCGCCGCACGCACACACGCTCATTCACGCTCTGCACAGACGTCATTGTTTATGTAGTAGTAAACGACGCGACATTTGTATGGAGTGTCCGGGATGTGGTAGTAGGTATGCTCTAAACCCATTCGATTGAATGGAAACCCAGCATTGGAATGAAAGGAGGAATTGATGCAGATGTTGCTTGTGTCTCTGAAGGCCATGGTGAGTCACTTATGCAGATTAAAACTCTAATACGTAAAAAACTACCCATTTGTCGCTTCTCGAGTGTGACCCGACATACCTACTTACGTCATCCCTAATCGCTTATCTAAACAAGCTTTTATTACTACAATAAAAATCATTTACAGATATTACAAGTTTATCTTTATCGCGTGAAAAGTCTGACATGTTTTTATTTGAACGTACATTTCAACATTCATACTTCAGCAGAAAATGCCCAGAATAACCCCAAAGGGCTAAAAGGCTGTCGGGTTTCGGGATAGAAATATTTATTCAGGCACAACCTTCATGTATTATTACAGTCCAACGAATGTAGCTTACCTGAAAAATATTATGTAATATAGCGAAAGCAAGTGAAATATCCGAAAGTTGCCAATCGAAACTGTTTGCTAACAGCTTAGCCATAAACATATTTTAAGCGAAATTTCCTTGAAGCTACGGACCATTATGTTATCGAAGGTAATTCTGTTATCTATTTTATTTACATGAATATAGCTAATCTTGTACCTAATCTCATTTTTTGTACAAAAATAGTTCTCATGGGGATTTAATGCCCGGTCAAACTAACGTCCGGGCGACGCCGGACGCGGGGCGCGAAGCGGGACGCTGGACGCTAAGTTCGACGCGGAACTAGAAGCGGGACACAGCCCTCTCACCACCATCTCTTATTGCGATTCAATAATTGAATAGATTGCTTATTCATACCAATGAATAAGCGACTCTATTCATTTGAAATAGAGTCGCTTATTCATTGGTATTAATAAGCATTCTATTCAGTCATTGAATCGCAATAAGAGATGGTGGTAAGGGGGCAGGACACGAAGCGGGAGCGTCAGTCGCGCGTTGGACGCTCTACCCGTTTATATGAATAGTGCATTGCATACCGACGCGACCGCAAAGCGGTATGAAAACTTGAAAAGTTTTCTGAATACAATTTGTTATTAGTTCATAATAATTAATCGCACAACATAACAAAATTAATGCGAATGGAATGTCGACGCTATGAAAAATAAATTAAGTAAACTATTGTAGGTACATATGCAATCTATCATAACAAAATCGTTGAAAAAGAACTCATTTTGCTTTTAATTACTTTTGCAAATTATTATTGATAAGTTACAATAAAAAATACTTAATTGAGTCAGATCAAGTGCCGTTATAATATATTTTTATTTAGTACATTTTTCATACAGAATAGAAATAGAAATAATTTTATTACCAAATTGGGGTACAATTTCCTTTACATTTTACACTTACTTAAACTTAATATAGAGAAAATATTTATTGGCTAGTAGTCTCCACACTACATCTTCGTATAGATATAGAATCGATATTATGATAGGTTATTAAAAGTTAATAATTTGATTAAAGTGTCAACAACCCTATTTTTAACCGACTCCAAAAAAGGAGGAGGTTCTCAATTGAGAATTACAGCTGTATTTTTTTTAATGTTTGTAACTTAATTACTACTTGATTTATAAACCGATTTGAAAAAACTTTTTTTATTTGAAAGAGTATACTTGTACATTGGTCCCATTTTTTTATCATCATCATAAGCCTGTATCTACATACATAAATGTAGAGTAATGTTTGGAGCCTTTTTGTTAAAATTATATTACACAGTTTTCTTGAAATTTTCCATATATGCCAGGTCTCTCATTACTTTTTCTATCATTCGATTCGATTCGTTATATCCCTTGATTAATTGAGATAATACCTTATTCATTATTAAAATATTAATTATAACATTCGATTACCTACCTTCGATTTGATACCTACACAATATACTCGTAACAAGTAATTATAAAATGGTTTCTTTATTATGATACTAGCTGGCCCGGCGAACTTCGTATCGCCTATAAATATTTTTACATTAATTCTTCCGATGAGCTATAAGCTATCCTATATCTTATGTTGGATCAAACTGCACACACTGTGCAAAATTTTATTAAAATCGATCTAGTAGTTAGGATTCCATCGCGGACAAACAACGTGACACGAAATTTTTATATATTAAGATTATATTATTACTAACTGCCACCCGCGGCTTCGCTCGCGTTTCCTATTTTTAATAAACAGTAACCTATGTCCTTTCTTTGAGGTTATGTGTACAAAATTCCATGATGATCGGTTGAGTAGTTTCGTTATGGAAGCGTAACAAACAAACTCACATTCACGTTTATAATATTAGTTATATTATATTATTATTGTATTAATTTATATCTAAACATCACTAAGAGCTAAGTACGAGTATATGTCGGCAAGGTAATCCTCCAAACTATTCACTGAAAAGGAATAGTATCTACAATCCGTAATCCTGAAACCGTGCTCTGAAATTCCACGATGCTTATCTCTACTGCTTTAGGTAGTTGAAGGTATTCCTTTGAAATTTTGTTTCTCTTTGATAGAGTCCCTTTTCTATTTTGTAACATGAGCCGACCTATTTATTTATTCTTATTTGGTAGTGTGTATACTTTGTTGATATATATTCATCATACCTGGATGACTATTCAAAAAGTTACGTTAGTTTACTTAAATATTAAAATTACTTACTTATAAATACATATTGCTGCGGAGGGCAGGCTAAGCCATCGGTTCCGGCTGTTGTCGTCAGAAGACAGTCCTCAAGCCAAGTCAGTGGCCTTTAGGCGGTTTGAAAACACTGGCCTCCGCCAATCCGCAGTTGAGCAGAGATTTTGGGTGTAAGTGGTTCATCAACATCTTTGAACCAAAGCCAACTTCACCTGCACACGGTGCACCCTGCTGACAGACAAACGAAGCTCTGGCGAAAAGAGAGGTAGGTAGCGTAATTGTAAGCTATCCGACTGGGGAATGTACCTCCACCTCACAGAATACCGCAGCCAAATAACAATTCCCTTGTTGTGTTCCTGCGAGTGAGTGAGGTCACCAGAAAGGGAGGTGATGCTGCGTTGGCAGCGTGGGGGTGGCAGCGCGCGAGCGATATTTCATGTTGCGAGCGTCAATATGGCTACGGTAACCGTTTCACATCAGGTGGGCCGTATGATTGTCTGCCACCCGACGTAGTATAAAAAAAAAAACTGCGTGGTGAAGTATGCTCTTAATGCAATTAAAGGGAGAATAATAATAATAATTTTTAATCTTTTATTAAAAGAAGATTTGATTTGCTTTAATGTTGTTTTAAAGAAAAAATTTGAAAATTAATTAGGCATAATAATTTAAGCATGAAAAATATTTTAATTTTGACAAACGTGCCATAGTACCCTCGTTGATGACAAAGTAGCAATGTCCACACCGAGTGATCCCTCTCTGGGCGAGTGAAGCACGTACAGTTGTGGTCAAAGGTCTTATAGACAAACCAACTAATACGATTTTAACATTACATGCTTGTACAAGTACTAGGTCAATCAATCTCCTTACTTACAAGTAAGTAAGTAAATTGATGATAATATATATACATATACTAGATATACACTACAACATATAATAGATATACATCAATTTACTTACTTACTTGTAAGTATAAGTATAAGTACATTATAATATTATTTTGACGAGTTCGGTGGTCGAATGGTTCGCGATGGCCACTTTGACTCCGAGGTCGCGGGTTCAATCACCGCACAAGACAAACATTTGGGTGCATGAACATGTCCGTTTGTTTTGGTCTGTGTGTTTTCTAAGTATTTACAAAAAAAAAAAAATTAAGTACATTTATCAGTTGTCTAGTATAACACAAGCTTTGCGGACTAGTTTCGATCTCAAAAGGAGACCTTCATCAGGGCGAATGTCAAGACACGTCCACCCTTTGTCTCTCGCGCCGGACACTGACGAAGAACAAAAAGACGTGAGTGACCCGTTTAATTTATCTAATTAATTTAGTATAATGTCTCACGTGAGTTTTAATAATATTACAAGCTTTGCGCTTAATTTGGGACTAGATGGCGCTGTGTAAATTGTCTAGAAATATTTATTTATATTAAACCCCTTCAGGATTAGAATAAAATCTTTTCTGGCCTTTGTAAAAACATGTGTAAGCGGCCCACCACGATCTTTAAAGCCAAAGCCAACCTCACCTGCACATGGTGCATTCTGCCAAGTAGCGAAAGAGGCTCTGGTTAAAGAGAGGTAGGGTAAAGGGTATTTGTAAGCTGCCCGGCCGGGGAAGTACCTCCACCTCACAGAATACCGCAGCCAAATAACAATTTCCTTGAGGGTTGTTGTGTCCCTGCGAGTGAGTGACGTTACAGGATGGAAGGAGTTTCTGCGCTAGTAGCGGGCATGGTAGCGCGCGAGCGATATATCATGTTAGGAATGTTCATGCGGCTACGGTTAACCGTTTTGCAACAGGCGCGCCGTATGCTTGTTTGTCACCCGCGACGTAGTATAATAAAGCATAAAGTCTATCATTCGACGAAAATTAACTGACCAGCCCCCCTAGCCAAGTGTAATTCGAAGCGTAACGAACGTTAGATAGATCACGTGACATTAATTTGTCAATTCTCATACTAAAATGTTCTATTTTGACAAATGTCACGTGATCTATCTAACGTTCGTTACGCTACGAATTACACTTGGCTAAGGGGGGCTGAACCGTTAGTACTATTACTTATACTGTGCCAGAACGTAATTCTCAAAGAACTTACCTATTTGGTAAATTTCTCCAGAAAATCAAATTACTGAACTTAACCGAGCGTAACTATTATGTTTGGGAAATTAGAGTTCTGATGAGCTATTTTCTGGCTAATTATATTTCAGAAGTTACGTTTCGGTAATTGGGCTGTAGACACTTATAGTTCACTGTATAGACTAGTAGCTTCTATCCGCGGCTTCACCCGTGTTTACTTTATTTTTTAATAAATAAATAAATATTTCTGGACAATTTACACAACGCCATCTAGTCCCAAATTAAGTGCAAAGCTTGTGTTATGGATACTAGACAACTGATAAATGTACTTAAATACATTTTTTTTTTGTAAATACGTACTTGTAATACATAGAAAACACCCAGACCAAGACAAACAGACATGTTCACGCACACAAATGTTTGTCAACACCCGCGACCTCGGAGTAAAAGTGACCATTGCTAACCATTCGACTACCAAGCTCATCTCTTTCGTCGTTTTAATAAAAAGTATCTAATGTCCTTCCTAATAAAAAAGTATCCTATGTCCTTTCTTTGAGAATATGTGTACAATGTTTCATGATGATCGGTTGAGTAGTTTCGACGTGAAAGCGTAACACACAAACTCACATTCACATTTATAATATTAAGTAGCGATAGGGAAATAAGGATTACCTAAAGCCTGAAAATCGTTGGTTTTCTACTGCACATGCAAAGAATCTAAATATGTAAAGGCGAAAAGAAAAGTATATTCTAGCGAGTATACTATTAACGAGAAGTAAAGAGAGTATACTAATACACTCTCTACTCTAGTAGAATCTAAATAAGCAAACTGACTGACTGCTCTATTAATGCATACATCAAATTATTTGACACACCGGACTAAAGTTTGTTAAATAGCTATTACAACTAAACCATCTCTTTAGGCTTTTAATGCCTCATTTGGTATATGTATTACCTTTTGACGAGCTCGGTGGCGTAGCGGTCAATGACGCGGCTTCGACACCAACGCTCGTGGGTTCGATTCCCACACAGGACAAACATTTGTGTGCATGAACATGTCTGTTTGTCTTGGTCTGGGTGTTTTCTATGTATCATAAGTATGTATTTATAAAAAAAAATGTATTTACGTATGTTTCGGTATCAGTTGTTTAATACCCATAACACAAGCTTCGCTTACTTTGGGACTAGAAGGCGCTGTGTAATTTGTCTGACAATATTTATTTATTTATTTATTACACACACATAAATAGTTCTTTCCGGTCTTATAATAATTACTTATAAACTTAAGTGAAATATAGTGTTAAAAAAAACGCAAAAAGAATCATATGTGTGCCGCAATAACACAAAATGGCTCAGCTACATGTTGTATTCTAATCAGATTCTAATGAACAAAACGCTGATAATTCCGCTACAGCCAGTGATTAGCCGCAACACTAGTAAATATGAACGAGTAAAATTCGTGAATAGTAGGTATATAGTAGGTATTTGGTAAGAAAATATTTAAAAAATTCTCACGATATACCGAATTAGGTTCGTATTCAGTTACGTCACGAGTAAAATCTTGTGTAAGAGTGTACAGCTCTGCAAATAATCTCAAGAGTATTTTCATGTAATGTATGATTTTCCTGCGAATGCTAAAGGCTGTGTTTGACGTAATACTCGTGGCAGGTGAACATTTACCTGTCTCATTCCTTTTTGTTTTACATTACTCTTCGTTGAAATGTAGCACCGACACGGCGTGTTTGACGTTTATCTCAAAATAGAAAATAGGTGACTATAAAGAGCTATTCTTATAAATAAACTAGCTGGGATGTAAGTGGTTCATCAACATCTTTGGACCAAAGCCAACTTCACCTGCGCGCGGTGCACCCTGCTGACTGACAAACGAAGCTGTGGCGAAAAGAGGGGTAGTCCGTAAACCAACTTTACATACAACCAATTTTTTTTAGGGTTCCGTACCTCAAAAGGAAAAACGGAACCCTTATAAGATCACTTTGTTGTCCGTCTGTCTGTCTGTCAAGAATTTCTATGTCGAGAATGCGTGGAGGTATTAAGCTGAAATTTGAACTGTATACTCAGGTCTACAGTCCCATGAAGTTGTAAAAAAATCAAACTGATAAGTTTACGTAAAAAAAAGTTACGGCCGTTTATTCAGCAAAAAAACGCATATTTCGACATTCTCAAGGGAATCAAAACCTATAGGGTACTTCCCGTTGACCTAGAAGTCCTAGAACTATGAAATTTGGCATGTAACATCGTTATAGACTACAAGTACAGGAATAAATCTCAAAACTATACATTTGTATTTAAATCTTAAAAAATAGGGTGTCTATATTTTTATAGGAGGTCGAAATTTCAAATAGAAGCTACTAGTTCAAATGGGGTATCATATGAAAGGGCTTGATGTGCACATAGCAAAATATATTTTATTTATTTTTTCCGACGCATTATTTCTTATTTATGATGAAAAACATCAAATTTATAATGATCCTACGTACGGAACCCTCGGTGGGCGAGTCCGACTCGCACTTGGCCGGTTTTTTTTTATAAAAGTAGCATATGCCCTTCCTAATACCTTTGAGAATATGTGTACAAAGTTTCATGATGATCGGTTGAGTAGTTTCGGCGTGAAAGCGTAACAAACAAGCTCACATTCACATTTATAATATTAGTAGTAGCTTCGATCAACAATTGTTGATCGAAGATTAGTAGGGATATAATATATGCCACAACGATCTCGCAAACGGCTCAAACGATTTCGACGAATTTACAACGTTCAAAATTCTGAAAAAAAAAAACCATTTCTTATTGCGATTCAATAATTGGATAGAATGCTTATTCATACCAATGCATAAGCGACTCTATTTCAAATGGGATAGAGTCGCTTATTCATTGGTATGAATAAGCATTCTATCCAGTTATTGAATCGCAATAAGAGATGGTGGTAAGGGGGCAGTACTCGAATGACTGTGCCTCGTTAGCCGCTTTTTTGTTTTTTAGCCAAAAACATTTTTTTTCAGAATTTTGAATGTTGTAAATTTCATCGAAATCGTATCTCAAATATTTTTCAATCATTTTATCCAGCAACATGGATCAATCGAATCGAGTGTTGAAACCATATTGCGTTGTTGCAATACATATGTATGTATGTATTGTATGTTATATATGTTTTTATGTAGGTACAGTATTGTTTTATTATTTATGTATATTTGTATGTTCCTAACAAAAATATTTGTAAAGAGACATTGTGCTTTTATTTATTTACATTGCAAATCATGTAAACCAGTGTAAACATTCTATGATTTGATTGACGAGCTCGGTAGCGTAGCGGTCAATGACGCGGCTTCGACACCAACGCTCGTGGGTTCGATTCTCACTTAGGACAAACATTTGTGTGCATGAACATGTCTGTTTGTCTTAGTCTGGGTGTTTTCTATGTATCATAAGTATGTATTTCTCGGGCTCGTGCTTTTGCAAAGAAAGGTAGGTAAGCTATTTGACTAGTCAAATCTAGAAACACCTAGACTTCGGGTATTGACTATAAAATCTATACTATGCTCATTTCACAACATTATTGTATTCAAAATAGGTACCCTTTCCATACAAAACTATCATGCTATTTTTAAAAAATAAGCGTAAATAAATATCTTGTGCTGGTGTATCTTAATCCTATTGTGTGTGTGTGTGAAAAGGTCAGTATCAAATATCATCTCTGTATGACAACAATATTCTACGTGCCTGCACTCCCCGGGGACTGCGTACTAGGTATAATGGTATGTTTTGATTATATTATGTATCTCTATGAGTAAACAATACTGAATTATAATATTTTGAAGAGATATTTTTGTAATCTACGCTAATATTAGAGATTAGCTTGCGTCTGCAACTTCGTACGCACGTGTTCCGTTATCCTATGGTGGAATTTTTAAAAATCATTCCTTAGCGGATCCCGATAATATAATATCTACTTGTATGCCTGATTTTAACCCGATCTGTCCAGTAGTTTGAGCTGTGCCTTGGTAGATCAATCAGTAACGGTTGCCTTTAATAGATCTACACACACAAGACTACAGGTTTTTCAAGGGGGTTTTTGCAGGATCGGGGACGCGTGAGTACGCTTGGACCAACTCTCTAGTAGGTATTTACAGGAGTGGCACCGCATGAGTGATGCCTCGAGTGTCTCTAAAGTACACAGGCTTCGATGACTACTTACGATGAGGCGTACGACCTGTATGCTTGTTTGCCACCCTAGTAGTATAAAGAGATATATAAGAAGGTAAAGTTTGTAACTTTGTATGTAGTAAGAAACCGTAACTACACATCCGGTTTCTGTAACAATTGTTTAATTTTCTGGGTGGGCATACGGTTTTCCATGACCATCATCATTATCAGCCTGTATCTACACACTGCTGGATATGGGTATTCCTCAATGCTTTCCACTATATGCGATCCTCCGCTTTCTGCATTCAACCGCTTTTTTAAGATCATTGGTCACCTAGAAAGGGGCGCCACATGTTTCGTCGCCCCATTCGCGGCATCCACTCTATTACTTTCGGAATACTATATTTTTTTTAACAAATTACACATTGCCATCTAGTCCCAAACAAAACAATGCTTGTACTAAGGGTACTAGGTAACGATATTATAGGATATTATACTTATTTTTTTTTTTTTTTTTGTAAATACATACATAATAATACATAGAAAACACCCAGACGAAGTCAAACAGACACGTTAATGCACACAAATATTTGTCTTATGTGGGAATCGAACTCGCGACCTCAGAGTAAAAGTAGCCATTGCTAACCATTCGACCACTGAGCTCGTTACGCTTATAACGCGGACGTAGCCGCGGGTAGGTACATCTCAAGTACGTAATCATTCCCATTATAAATCCCACTACGAGCATGTCGTCGGCTCAGAAACTTTTAATGACATTTCGATGTTGACACGACAGCTATCTAAGTTAGAATTAGCAAAGTTTTGCGGACAGCCCGCTTCCAGACGAGGGTAGGCTGTAAACTTCACAGAAAGGTTTATAAAGGTTTCTGTTGTAGGCTGAATCGGTTAATGCTCATTTTGCATGTACACGGTTTTCCGAGTCAACTTGTTGATCATGAGCAACCACCGCACTAGTTGGGCCAAGAGAGTTCTTAGATAAACAAGTTAAGTTATTTAAAAAAAATCAAAAAACCCGACTGCACCTATAACAGATTTATTAATCACGCGCAACAATAATATAATTCCACACAAGCAAAGCCGCAGGCAAAAACTAATATATCAAATATATATATTTGAAATCACTTGATTGATCGATGACTTCATCGAATTAGAAAATAAAGGTTATTTTGATACTCATATTGATATATTAAGACGAAAAATAAATTAACTCCAACCACAATTTTGCAGCTCACAGCCGCCATATTGATTTTAACATTGAAAATGTTTTTTCGTTCGCTCCAGTAGGCCCCCATTTTCGCTGAAAGTGTGACTCGCCCGTGATATCCTGAGGTTTAGGGCCAGGAGGACGTATGAGGGCTCAAAAGACGCGGAATTTGAAAGGCTTTGAGACGACGTAAAAAATATTTTGGAAAAGTCAAAAGCTTTTTTGAACTCGAAAAAAATCTAGTGTCCGACCGAAACTGGTTTTTACTACCGAAACCGAAACCGAAACCGAATTTCGGCAACAGTCTCAGTTTCGGCCGAAACCGAAACCGAAACCGAAACTTTTACGAAACAATTATCTAACTGTAGGTTCTTTTCTTATAATAGGGGTGTAAGAGGTTCATCAACATCTCTGAATAAAAGCCAACTTCACTTGCACACGGTGCACCCTGCTAACTGACAAACGAAGCTCTGGCGAAAAGAGAGGTAGGGAGCGTAATTGTAAGCTACCCGACTGGGGAATGTACCTCCACCACACAGGATACCGCAGCCAAATAACAAACCATTGAGGGTTGTTGTGTTCCTGCGAGTGAGTGAGGTCACCAGAAAGGGAGGAGATGCTCCGTCTGCAGCGGGGGTGGCAGCGCGGGAACGATATTATATGTTGCGATCGTTAATATGGCTACGGTAACCGCTTCACATCAGGCGGGCCGTAAGCTTGTCTGCCACCCGACGTATTATAAAAAAAAGACGTTACGTTATAATTGCTAGATACTTGGTTATAATTATTAAATTGAACGTTGAAACTCTAAATCTTTAATATTAATACCACTAATGCACTATAGTACGTTTGGGGTGTAAGTGGTTCACCAACATCTTTGAACCAAAGCCAACTTCACCTGCACGTGGTGCACCCTGCTGACTGACAAACGAAGCTCTGGCGAAAAGAGAGGTAGGGAGCGTAATTGTAAGCTACCCGACTGGGGAATGTACCTCCACCTCACAGAATACCGCAGCCAAATAACAATTCCCTTGAGGGTTGTTGTGTTCCTGCGAGTGAGTGAGGCCACTAGAAAGGAAGGAGATGCTGCGTTGGCAGCGGGGGTGGCGGCGCGGGAACCATATTTTATGTTGCGAGCATTAATATGGCTACGGTAACCGCTTCAAAACAGGCGGGCCGTATGCTTGTCTGCCACCCGACGTAGTATAAATATATATAGTAAGTACAAAGTACCTAACTATTATTTGTTTACTTATAGCATTACCGAATGAGTTAAATTAACCACAAAATATTCAGATAGTTATGTTAGACTTGATTCAACTATAATCTATACCTACATTAGTTTCTTCTACTAAATTATTATGTTTACTACCTACCTTAATACAATATCACATGATAAAACTTACCGAATTCAAAACAAATCACACGAAAATTGAAAAACAAAACGCACTGCAAACGCAAACAAGTCACGACATGATTAGGCACGTGGACGCGGCAAAATGTCTTCGTCGCTTGGATGGAATTTACTGCGCCGAACATGACCGAGCACAGCGCGGGAACTCCCGAATGAAGTTTCGGTTTCGGTCGTAGTTTCGGCAGGTTTGCCGCCGAAACCGAAACTAAACCGAAACTCGTTATTTTTGCCGAAACCCGACCGAAACCGAAACCGAAACCGAACATTCGGTCGGACACTAAAAAAATCCGACTTTTTTCGACCGAAAAATAGTGTGTTTTCACAGAAAATTTCCGATATCTCGAGAACGGAGCTAAATTTCAAAAATATGAAAAAAAAATGCACCTCGGTATTGAACCAAGAAACATTTTAGATCATTACACTTTTTTCGATATTGGTGACGGTTGAGGCTGTAGAGGTGCCCTTAGCCCCGAGTTTTGCGGCGCGAGGTACGAAATCACGCGGCGGGCGGCTCGCGTGCGGCGACGAGGACGTATGAGAGCTCAAAAGACGCGGAATTCGAAGAGCTTTAGGATGATGTAAAAATATTTTGGCAAAATTGGTTTTGAAAAAAAAAAACTTTTTTTGGTAGATTCATTTTCTTATATTTGATACAGCCAATGTCACTCGCGTGATTAAGACGAATCTAACGACACCTCTTATGTTGAAATCTGTCAAACGGTTTAGGCTGTAGAGCATGCCAAATAATAAGACATACATACATACGCTCAAAAAACATAACCCTCCTTCGGCAGTCGGGTAATAATAGAGCTGAAGATGTATGTGAATAACTTAAACATAAGACCTATTTTTCGAATCAAAATATTCGATGGTAATCGGCTATATTCAGTTTCGGCGGTAGGGCACCAGGGTCTATTGTGCGAAAGTCATATTTACAAGCAATTTGATCTACACTACTTTGCGTGCTTCCGCCACCAATTAGTTCATGCAAATTACTGCCGGCCGGCAGCACAACAACAGAGCTGTTGACGGCAACAGCTTGTGTTTTAGATGGTGTGTAGTGAGGACGACCTTTACTGTTCGACGTAATTAAATTTATATTTACCGAGCGGTTTCGCCTTGTGGCATTTTTTTTAATTGATAATAATTACAATCTACAGAACCCGTGGTAAGTACCTTTTGTTTATTTTTTTTATTTTTATGTTACAATGTTCTTTAATTTATTAATTGCGTCGCTATTATGCTAATAAGCTAGTGTGAGTTGTCACACTATTGACTAATACGACTTTATCTAAATCCTCCTAATGTTTAACTTGTCACCATGATAGTTACGGCAGACCAGTCCCCACTGGCAGCACCCGTTCACGAGTTGACGCATGGGGCAGCCAACGCTACATTCAGCCATTTTATTGGGAAAGCGGCGACCCGCCACTCCACGTCACCACCAGTTTGAACACTTTAGTGATCATATCTACCTGGGCTATCATGGCTGCACAGTAAACCTTTACTTATTTCCCTATGTTCTTCTACTTTCTTCCTTATGGCAATATCCAGGTAAACAGATAGATAGTAGAAAATAAATTTAATTAAGTAGGAAAGTACAAGTGCTTTATAAATAATAGAATGTACTTTTATTACTTTATTATTTAGGAAATAAAACTTTATCTTTTGCCTAATTTTAAACGTTTCATCTCAAACTACGTAGGTAGCTACCATTTGGGATAATAGCATTTTTTGTTTTGCCCTTTGCCCTTTAGAAACTCGTTCATTTGAATATTCATATCTGAGGGATGTTTGAAATTGCGATCCGTTCCTCGTAGATCGCGTTATAAATGAATTCCATTCCATTTCACTGGGTATCAATTGCGTTTCAAGCATTAAAGTTATTCAAATAGACAGCTGTTGAGTTTTCTAATATAAAAATGGATAGGTAAACCTCAGTGTGAGGAACTTTGCCTCCCTTTCTGTATTTTACCGATTGTATAGTATGAGAAGCTATGTTCAGATGATTTTTTTTATACAACATCGGGTGGCGAGCTAGCATACGTCGCGCCTGATGTGAAGCGGTTAGCTTAGCCATTAACCATTTAAGCGCTCGCAACATGAAACATCGCATGCGCGCTACCACTCTCGCTGCTAATGCAGCAAATACTTCCCTCGTGGTGACCTCACTTACACTCAGGAACACAACAACCCTTATAAGAATTTTTATTTGGCTGCGGTCTACGGTATTTTGTGAGGTGAAAAACTACCTCTCTTACCTACCCTACCTCTCTTCCGCCAGAGCCTAGTTTATCAGTCTACATGCGATTGACATTGGCTTTGGCTCAAAGGTGGTGGTGAGCCATCTAGACCCCATAATTATAATTATTAGATATGGGTCTAAAGGTAACTGCTCTCTCTCTAATATTATATTGTAAGGCCCGCTCGATATCGAGTAATGCTCACACTTTGAAATTGAAATGGTCGCATACAGTAAGATTCCAAATAAATCAAATAAAATCAAATCAAAATATATTTATTCCTTGGACTTTATAAATCGCTGAGAAACGTCATACAAATTAAATATAAGAACATGTATCTAAATCATTACTACTCTAAATCCGTAGAGTTTAGATTCAGTTTCATCACACTATCTTGAATGTAAAAGTGAATTTAAATTCCATATTTAAATTCACTTATATATATTAGAAGTAATATGGAAAGAAACCCGCCATGGAGCTCTTCTTCTATCGAACCAAACGTGTGTGCCTTTCAGCTAAATCGAACACGAGGAAGTGCTAGCCATTCGACCATAGGATCATACGACATTTAACCTGGGGCCCTATCGGCTAAGCTCAAGCCGATTCCAATCGGATTTTTTGATTGCGAATCTCAAACTTCAGCTTAGATTTATGGCAGGTACATAGCAATTTTTTTTACAACAGTTTAACATAGCAGCTGGTAGAATCCCCGGAGTTCTGGGTCCCGGCTCCAGCTTAGCTGAAGTTGTTTGCCAATAACTAAAACGTAAGAGATCTTTTTCGAATCATATATCACGAGCCCGGTGATCGAATCGTCCATAGACCTATAAGCGTTCTACTTTAGGCGGGCCGTATTCTTGTTTGGAGCCCGGCGTAGTATAAAACAAACATAAAGAAGATACAGAGCTCCTTCTTCGTTTGGAGTTAAAAGCAACCCTACCCTTTTATTTATAATGGCTACTTAGATTCTAAAGTTGTTTCCTCACAATATGGCTTTATACAGCTTTATACTGATCGTATAAGTCGGTTAGATTTATTGCCCCCGCATTAGAAACAAAATGGAATTACATTAACGAAATGGAGAGTGTTTATTGCTCGTTTTTATTTAGTTTCACCGCAGTGTCAGTAATTAAATCATTGGGGGCCCTATCGCCAATACTGAAGCCAATTACCATCGAATATTATGTGATATAAATAAATAAATATTTCTAGACAATTTACACAGCGCCTTTTAGTCCCAAGTTAAACGCAAAGCTTGTACTATGGGTACAAGTATTAGATTACTAATAATATACTAAAATACGTTTTTTACGAAAACACCCAGCCCAAGACAAACTGACATGTTCATGCACACAAATATTTGTCTTGTGCCTTGATCGAACCCGTGATCTCAGAGTTAAAGTGGCCATTGCTAACCATTCGATCACTGAGCTCGTTACTTAATTCACGTTATTTTATCGATGTTTGATTTAGATTTTAATCACTCTATTACACACACATGATGTCGATTCTACCATAGTATGGCATTTTTCCACTTCATATAATTAAATCGACATGTAATTTGCTTAGTTGATATGGCATGCAATAGTTGGTCATATATTGTATCGTAATGTTATCCGTTGTTTTATCGTGAGTGATCATTTAACAGAGTGGACTTTTCCTGCAAGTAAAAGATGACTACAAAAATTATGCATGGTATTTAATCAATTATGCTGATATACACATTAACACCAACATTATTATTTTTATACCAATAAGGTGACAAACAAGCATACCAACCATCTGCTAGATGGAAAGCAGTTATCCCATCCTACCGTAGCCTATGAACGCCTGTAACACCAGAGTCATCAAATGCGTGTTGCCGACCCTGTAAAAACCTCTTCACGACCTTTTTAAAGAACCCCGTGCTGTAGTCTCCTGACAAATCCTTAACAAGCAGTTCTTTCCACAGTTTGATAGTATGTAGAAGAAACTCTGAAAAAACTGCACAGCACTTTCGAGCAACTACGACATGGGAGCCTTCAAGAACAGAGTCTTTATTTCCCTTTAAAGGCTGGCAACGGATTGGCGACCCCTTGGTGTCGCTGGTCTCCATGAGCGGTGGTGATTGCTTTCCACCAGGTGACCCACATGCTCGTTTGCCTTCACTCATATAAAAAAGTACGTGCCAACTTCGGTTCCAATGTGTGAGGATGAATTCCCTGTCGATGGCGAGCGGTGCGACAGTAGAAGGAGGCCTTGAGCATCATATCAAATAACTCCTCTGAACACACCCTATCGTACAATAACATTGTAATATATAACAGTTAATTATTATTGTTTTTTTATCTGCTTTAGAACCGCATTCGTGTATTTCTACTATTCCAAAAGATTGACTGGTAGAGAATGCTTTTAGCGTTAAGTCCGCCTTTTGTATGTAACCTTATGTAAATTTGTGGTGAATAAAGTTTAAATAAATAAACAGTGTTTTATTTTTTATTTTATAATAAAAAATAAAACAATTTCGACCGAGTAATAACACCAGTGT
Organism: Hypsopygia costalis; assembly: GCA_937001555.2. Taxonomy (NCBI): domain Eukaryota; kingdom Metazoa; phylum Arthropoda; class Insecta; order Lepidoptera; family Pyralidae; genus Hypsopygia; species Hypsopygia costalis. The sequence continues at coordinate 9,099,387 of OW443343.2, read as the reverse complement.
TGTAAAATATAAGGCGTTGGAGAAAGGTATGACAAAATTAAGCATAACAGTGAAAATGAAAAATTTTAATTACAAATGCTAGCAGCCCTTTGTGATCTAGGCATGTCGAAGGTATTTGACGGGGTCTCCAGTAATTAGGTACTGAGGGTTGGCGCATAAATGGATTCAGTTACATCAATAACAGATTGTAAAAAGCAGAAGTCACAATTATTGAAATGATTACGATTTTGCAACTAATATTTTTGGAATCGATGTGTAAGGTAACAACCCTATGTTTTGATTCCCCAATAGTGTTAGATACTTAAAATACGTGGTGCACGGCAATTGAGTTTCACTTGACTAGCCATCTCTTTATGGTTTTAATGCTATTATTAGCCATATTCCTGTCTCTCACATTGCTAAGAGAGGAAGTCAAATTCCAACAGCTTCTTTTTCCTACTAATTTCTTTTGATTAAATTCATTGTGAGTTCCAAGGCAGCCGTAGTCTTACTCGGAACTGCAATGGACTTCATTGTTCATTGCCTTTTCTGGTGGTCGCCGCTGTTAATCCTGGCTGCACAAAAGACACGTTAGAGGGAATGTGTGGGAGCCACCGTCCCGTTTATTGAAATAATAATTTAAATTTTAACAAAAACATTTGTTAAGAACCGAACGTTAGGTACTAAGTAGTAAACAGATAAAAAAAATAGTTACACTAATACAATAATGATTTGTCCGCCTTTACCAAATGGACTAATGACTTTGGATTAAAAATTAACCCTTCCAAAACTCAAGCCATTGTAGTTGGTAGTTCGCATTTCATATCTAAGTTTCACGGCGTGGTATGCCCTAATGTCGTTCTTAATGATACCGTAATTCCCTTCTCTGCTACCGTTAAAAATTTGGGCATCACCATAGATCAGACGCTGTCTTGGGCCCCCCATATCGGTGAAGTCAGTCGTAAAATTCTTGCTTCTCTCCACTCTTTAAAACGCCTCCAATACTTCCTTCCTATTAAAACCAAAAGTTTACTTGTGCATTCTCTTCTTTTCCCTATATTAGACTACGGGGATGTGGTATATCTTGATTCTACTGAAGACCTTACTAATAAATTAGAACGTATACAAAATTTATGTATTAGATATGTGTTTGGGGTGCGCAAATTTGATCATATCACTGAATACCGTAATAAACTTAACTTACTTCCCATAAGGCAGAGAAGGAATATCCATATCCTTACGTTTCTTTACCAAATATTGTTTAACCCGTCAGCACCGAGGTACTTGTGTGAAAAATTCAAATTTCGAGAAGGAGACGAGCGCTTAAGATCTTGCAACAATCCAATACTGAACACTCCTTTATACAACTGCCACTCCTTCGCAAAATCTTTTACTGTACGTGCGGCTCGCCTTTGGAATTCACTGCCCATAGATGTGAAAATGTCTCAGTCTGTTCATTGTTTGAAACTGAAGTTACGTAAGCTCTGGTATCAAGGTCCTAACACATCAGACTAAGTGATATGTACTTATCTATTCTCTATATTATATTCAGTGGTTATAGTATATGTATGCATGTGTATGTATGTATGTATATAAGTATATGTATATAATATATTATATGTGTGTATATGTGTATGTATATAAATGTATTAAGTATGTGTATTTATGTGTGTATATAGTTTAAGAATATGTATTTAACTATGATTACATAGTCATTATTTATTTACATTGTGCTAAATATAACTGCCTCGCGAAAGTTCGGTCTCCTTTGGGTATTCTGTGGTTGACTGGAAGAGATCCCTAATGGGATAAGTCCGCCATTGTACTTGTGATTAATGTTACATTATGTATTACTGTTATAGTGCAATAAAGACTTTACAAACAAACAAACAAGAAGTGTACTCTACAAAATCCCTAGCGCATGTAGTAGATCAAGGTTGCTCAACTACACTAATAATTATGCCCGCCAGCAGCACTAGTTGACCGGCCATCGACAAGCGTATGGTTCTTTCGATGTGACATGGAGCATCAGACCTACGAGTACATACTCGGTAGATGGCCCGATGGATGACAAGAAATCAAATCAAATCAAATCAAATCATTTTTTATTTAGCAAAAATGTTACAATTTCTGTTGCACTGGCTCCCACTTTAGGTTTCCCTGTGTTATGGGAGTCAGGCTCTTCAATGGACTATTACAGTTATCTTACCAATTATAAATACGCGCGTGCGTGCGTGCGTGCGTGCATGAGTGCGTGCGAGCGTGCGTGTGTGTATGGGTGTGGGTGGTGTGTGGGCGTGTATGTATGTGTGTATTCGTGTGTGTTCGTACGTGGGAGTATATGTGTGAGTGGGTATGTTTGTGGGTATGTATATTTAGGTATATTATCAGGGTAACCAGTATTATAATTTAGTATAATTTTTTAAATAGTTCTTCCGTCTCATTGTAGGTCTTTCCAGCTAGCCATGAGAGAAGAACTTTTTTAAATGAATTGGCCCTAAGGGTCACAATAGTTTTGTCTGTCAATGAAAATTTGTTATACAAAAATGGAGCAAAGTAGTCGAAGAATCTTTGAGCAAATCTGGTTTCAACTCTAGGAATTGGACATCGCTGTTTACGTTTTTTAGTTAGAGGGATAGAAGGGACAGTTAGTCTATGGTATCTAGTAAGACTGACAAAGATAAGTAGCTTCCTAACGGACAAGACATTTGCATGTTTGTATAACATTTCAGTGGGATAGCGAAAGGGAAGCCCAAGAAGAACTTTAAGAACAGCTCTTTGAGCTCGTTCTACGACTAATATATGTGTTTTGGAGGCCCCTCCCCACGAGGTGATGCAGTAAGTGATGATACTCTGGCAAAGTGCTTTATACGTATTTATGAGAAGATCTTGGTCCTCGGCAATTCTAAGTTTTTTAAAAATATGCATAAGCTTCCTGGCCCTATTAGATATTGAAAGATAAAGAAATCTAAATTATAACCAACTAGGGTAACTTGTACTAACTTTGGCATCCCCACAGTCATTGGCACTTTAACCTTTAAACGGAGATATTAAGAATTGTCATGGCAATACAATACGTACTCTGTTATTTTTAAAATCTAGCATTGCAACACTTTAACAATTTTATAATAGACTTTTTTACCAGATTATTATGGCAACACAGCATTTAAAAAAAAGAACGCTCGTAAGGCATGTTGTTTTTTCCCGCAAATTTTAACGGATTCGACAAAGAAGAGGTATGTAAAAACCATTGTTTTTTTACGATTTTGACTTAGTAAAAGGTGGGAAATATTTTAATTATATTAATTCTAAGTAATGGTACCGTTTTTATTTATATTTTCCTTATTTTTGGTAACATACCTCAATTTATTAGTGTGCCAACTATTGGTCAAGTAGCTTATATGGAAGTGCAATAATTTGGCACCTGTGCCAATCACTACATTTTACTTTTTATTTTATTTCTTATGTTTTTTATAGCCAATTAAATTAGATTTTAGAATATATTAATATCACAGTTCAAAAATGTTTTTCGTTTCTTTCTTCACAATTGTTAGCACTGCCAATCATTGTACTTTAGGTGGTGCTATTCACTACATTTTCGTGTGTGCCAATCATTGCAACGGTTAGCAGCAGTGCTAATTATTATAATATTTCCAATGCCAATCACTGGCGTATTTGTGTGCCTTATTTCGGCACTGCCCATGTCTCAGATCTTGATTTTAACTAGACAAAAAATTAGTCGTTAATTTGTCGAAATTTGTCGCCCAAAGCAAAAAATTTGTCGGTTTCCCGTTAAAAAGTTATAAGGTTTTTTTTGTGGCAGTGCCGAAATAAGCTTATTTCGGCACAGCCCACTCGGGATCTATTAAACTACAAAACATAGTGAAGATATGATTTTCCCCAGAATTAGTCGTCAATTTGTCGAATTCAGACACCAAGTATCAGAATTAGTCGACCTCCCGTTAAAAAGTTATAAGTATTTTTTTGTGGCAGTGCCGAAATAAGCCTTATTTCGGCACTGCCCAAAAAAACTACACCACCTAGCGAAAATCTGATTTCACCCAGATGTTGCCTTGAATTTGTCGAAATTTGTCGAATATAAAACACAATTGGTCGATGCGTAATTAAAAAGTTACACGCATTTTAATAATTCACCTTGTAGTCAGAGAGCCTAACGTAGGCAGAGTAGAATAACACCACCCCATTCGCATAAGGTGTGCCTTATGCGAATGCGTTTCGATATTTTATAAAATACGCCGTGTGCGGCGTATTTTTATAAAATATCGAAACTAGTATAATTATTGTCATGCTATACTGGCAATACACACAATATTCACAAGAATGTAAGAATATTAAAGAAAATTTATTGAATCAAAATGTTCAATCTACTCAAGCCATATCCAACCAAACCAAACCAAACATTTTATTCTCCCTAAGCCTTTACGGAAAGTAGCTGATAGGTGGGACACTTTTCGAAGTGAACTAGAATTGTTCAAATTTTTAAATGACGAGTCAGGAGTATGTTTAGAACGTATCTAACAGTATTATATATTTTTCGATATTTTTTTCAGTTTTAATTAATAAAAATGCGCCATAATTACATACTAAGATGAGTGCCAATTACTAGTAAGTTAGTGCCAATAATTGTGCTGTAAGTGCCAATGACTGTACTTTTGGATATTTTTAAATGTTTTCTATTTTCTTTTAATAAAAATGTTACCTTTTCGTACTAAATGTGTTTTTATTTTAATAACAATACATTAAAGAATACTTTTTATGTCGTAAATTACGTCTAAATATGTTACATAAATTATAATTAACAAATTTAGGGTAGATTTTTCTTAGAGTGCCAATCATTGTACAGTTTCCTATCCAAAAATAATAGAGAAGCCTTGTAGTAGATATTGCTCGTGCTGGTTTGAAATCTCAACCTCACAGTAGTGGTAATCTTCACCACAAAGTTGTGGAGTTTGCTACCGGCACACTGGAACACATAATTCTTTATACGGCCCGCCCGCCTGATGTGAAGCGGTTACCGTAGCCATATTAACGCTCGCAACATAAAATATCGCTCGCGCGCCGCCACCCCCGCTGCCATCGCAGCATCTCCTTCCTTTCTGGTGACCTCACTCACTCACAGGAACACAACAGCCCTCAAGGGAACCGTTATTTGGCTGCTGTATTCTGTGAGGTGGAGGTACATTCTCCAGTCGGGTCGGGCTTACAATTACGCTCCCTACCTCTCTTTTCGCCAGAGCTTCGTTTGTCAGTCAGCAGGGTGCACCGCGTGCAGGTGAAGTTGGCTTTCGTTTAAAGATGTTGACGAACCACTTATACCCCAGACTTTTTTCTTCCTTTAATCCTGGGTGATTTAGAAGAAGCGTGAAGAAATACATTATTTATTATAATCATAATATATACATAATCTTGTTCATACAACTTGTAATAACAAACTTGTTCAAGTTTGTTTATATATTTACAAAGATTTAGAAGGATAAAACAAGGAGCTTCTATTAATGCTGCCCTCATTGCGTATCTGAGACACGTATCTTCAACTTTTCTATACGGGATAACTCTATGGAGAAATGATTTGGACTTTTCAAGAACAAAATAAACAAAATAAAGTGTATAAAAAATATAATCTGTGAGGCTGTGAACAGAATGGTTAATTATAGACATTTTATTTCAAAAGCATAAAATTATATCGATATTAAAGTAGTTATAGTATGCACCGATATCATGCATCTGTAATTATGAAATTTGCATCTGTGTTCATAACGCTAGCTTATTTGTTAGGCACGTAAATATGACAAGCATCGGTGATACGGAATACGGACCTAAAGTTTGCGCGAAAATCGACATTCACGCGGGCGAAGTGCGGACGAAAGCTATATACGAAAGATATATATATATATATAATCTATAAATATATGCATGCCACAACGACCTCGCGAACGATGTACCGATTTCTATGAACTTTGCAATAAATTGAGGTTTACGTGGGCAAGAAATCCATCTAGCTAAGTATCCAATTGTTGAAAAGCTAGTTTTTGCCCAAAACAGACGTGAGGAGGTCGATCATCCAGGTACTGTATATTATATTGGCATTATTTTTCGTATTTCAGTATATGGCTGAGAATAAGCCCCTAAGTAGTCCACGATTTTGATTTAAAAGTGTGTGTAAGTAACCTCACTTTCATGTGGTACACCCTGCTGACTCGTAAACGAGGATCTGGGAAAAGATAAACCCCCTTACCACCAACTCTTATTGCGATTCAATAACTGAATAGAATGCTTATTCCAATGAATAAGCGACTCAATTTCAAATTGAATACAGTCGCTTATTAGTTGGTGGTAAGGGGGCAGATCACATTATTTCCACACCCTGGCCACTCCATAAAAAAACGACTACATATAAACAGACCATGTCTGTATACGTGTAAATTTGTGTGTAGAGTAGATGCCTTAGTGGTGACTGAATAACAAAGTAGGTACAATAAATTAAATATCTTTAAACGTTTATCTGAACGACTGTGTTTATGGGACTGGATAAAATCCAGTTACGTTATTGTAATGGTTATTATACAATCTAATTCATTGTACATTATATTCCAAAAAAAATGTGGAATAAATTCTTTTCCTGAAGTAGTCTTAAGGCATATTATATAACCCACATTAACATTTAACTTTCATAAAATCCAAAAATGTCGAATCAACGATTTCTACTAATATATAATATGTAAATTTGTTTGTTCTAACTGGAAAAAATAATTGATTTTCTTTTTTTTTGATTTTATTGATTGTCTAAGAAAGAACTTACGTAATCATGCAGAGCCGCGTGGCAGCCCTCTCGCTCAGTTCCACATTCGACTCAGAGAGGAGATGAGGTCGACTCGTAAGAGCGGCAGGGAGTAGCCATATTGTACGTATATATTAATTATCTTTAAATATTTATGTAGTATTATTACTTATACTGTGGTATTTCTAAGCTGCCCGCATGGAGAAGTACCTCCACCTCACAGAAAACCGGAGCGTCCACCTCACAGAATACCGGAGCGTCCACCTCACAGAATACCGGAGCGTCCACCTCACAGAATACCGGAGCCTCGACCTCACAGAATACCGGAGCCTCGACCTCACAAAATTAGCAGCGAGAGTGGCATCGTACGGGCGATATTTTATGTTGTGAGATTTTATATGGCTACAGAAACCACTTCACATCAGGCAAGCTTGAATTCCGGCAAAACTACGTCGTTACTGACGCTCGGAGTTTTCAAAGCTTGAATCAGTTCGCGCATTTGCTGATTTTGCATCTTAAAAAGTAATCGCCACTGACAATGACAATGAAAATTTTGACCACTATGGGACTCATTTGCACGATTTGATCCTACTATAACTAACAAACAAAACTTTGGCATTTGTTGGTAGTTAATGCACGTGTTCAGTCATAATAAAATATGTGTTCAATATTAAGTCACTTAAAAACACATTAGTGTACACAACCAAGCTACGTACAAACCAAGCTACGTACAAACCAAGCTAGGTAATTTAACCTAAGTACTAAAATATTGTAAAAAATGCTTGCTGTGTTTTTAAAGGCCCATTCTTATATTAGAACTAGCTGACCCGGCAAACGTTGTTTTGCCATATAAATATAGGGGTCGACGGTAGAAGCGTGAAAATTTAGGGTTGTATGTATTTTTCAATGCTAAATCATAATAAAATATAAGTAAAAAAATATGTCAATAAAATAAAAATATTTAGGGGTGAGTCACCCTTATCATTTAGGGGTATGAAAAATTGATGTTGGCCGATTCTCAGACTTACCCGATATGCACGCAAAATTTTATAAAAATCGGTACAGCCATTTCGGAGGAGTTTGGTAACAGTCACCGCGACATGAGAATTTTATATATTTGATAATATGGTGATGTAGAAAAATATGAATAACTATTGCGCTGGATGATATTACTCGCGACTTCTAGTAGGTACCTTTATTATATATAAGTAGATTGCTGTGCTGTGGTTAGGGCACTACAATATAATAATTGCATTGTAATCCTACATAAAAAAATTAAACACATTTAAAAACTGTGTACTATAAGAAAGTCTTTATTTAAAATTGTATTTAAAGGCCCATAAAACTTTAACGGGCGTAGTTAAAAAGTTGACTATCCTATAAACCTATTGAACGAAACGCAGCAACAAGTAATAAACCATAAACGCACCCAGACACCATCGATCTTTAGGTAGCTATATAGTCTATGATTCTTTATTAATAGCTCAATTTGGGGATAATTTGCCAACAAACAATTTAGCTCTTTGATGTAGAGAGGATAACGACTGCGATAATGTCAAATTAAGGACATTAGGTTACATTTTCATTCAAGTCTGCACTCAAAATAAACTTATTTATTTAGCATTCTTTTAATTTTTAACCTACTCCAAAAAAGAAGGAGGTTCTCAATTCGGCTGTATTTCTTTCTTTTTTTTTAATGTTTGTTCTTAATTACTCCGTGATTTATAAACCGATTTGAAAAAAACTTTTTTTATTTGAAAGAGTACTCGTACAGTACTCGTATACTGCCAGATTGGTACCATGTTTTTTTTTCATCATCATCAGCCTGTATCTACATACATAAATGTAGAGTAATGTTTGGAGTCTATTTTTGTTAATTATTTTATGCAACTTTTTTAAAATCCGAAAGCATACAGAATGGGGCGCACGCTGTAGCAACTTTACTGAAACCGGAGGATATTTTGAGTCACGTCTTTTTTATGAATTTTGTATGAAAGATCGTTAAAATGACGACCTATTCGCGACGTATCAGAGACTGATATATGTATGTATTATCTAGCTTGACCTTTAGACGGTTACGGGTTGCCACAAGGTATATACCATCCCTGACACCACGTGCGATTCTCTTGGCTCTAATTCTGGTCGTGTAAGGCTCTATGTCCATGGATTGATGACTGTAAATAAGCTACTTTCTTATTATACTAGAAAATTACTTAATATTTTGGAAAACTTATTTACACGCGTTATACAAATTTTACTTACTGCGAAACGGAGAGAGAGATTAAGTTTTCTCTTCTGTCATGTAAGCACACAAGAACTACACAACCTTTTTTTGTTTAGATAGTTTATAAGTCCAAATCTCTATTTTGTTACTCGCAGCATACACATTACACATAAAATATTCCTATAAATCTGTGTTTCAGAACCTAGGGTAATTACTCCCGCAGGAGTAAAACAGGGATGTACGGATAATAAAGCTGATAAAAGATAATAAATAACATAACAAATGGTTCTGACTAATAAAATCATATCTAATGTGGGGTAGGAAACACTGGTGTAAAGAAACTGTATATGTATTTGTGTATCCACAGTTTTAATAAGGCTGAAATTGCGTCTCACGTCAGCCACGGGCGATGACGTCCTGACCCCCGCTAATGGATTACCGAGGGTCATTCTAACGATGCCTATATAGCTTATTAGGTACCCGCTGAGAGGATGTCGGTTGTCCCACCTAATTGGTTTCATGGTTAATAATAATGCAGGATTAATAATGAGGATCTGGTTATATGTCTTATCAAACGCATAGTCCTATAAACCTTATAAGTAATTATAGCTTACGGTTATGACTATGTACTCGCGTACACGAAGAATTGTCAAAAAACTTTTTTTTTAAGGATTTTACACCCTAAGCTACAAGTTTACTTATCAGTTTTAACATATGGAGCGGAAACTTAGGTGCTGACCAGGCAAAGTATATAAGATACAGGTCGCCCAGAGAAACTAGAACGAAAGCTCGTGGGGGTTACACTGAGAGACCATAAAACGAACACCTGGCTCTGGAAACGCAGTAAAGTCGCAGATGCCATCGAGCGAGTGGCGAGTGTGAAGTGGCAGTGGGCAGGTCATATAGCCCGAAAACAAAGTTCATGGTGCAAAACGATCTTGTACTGGAGGCCCTGGGGGGAAAAACGACCCAGAGTAAGTCCACAGATGAAGTGGAAGGAAGACATCAAATAGGTAGCAGGACCAAATTGGTTGCAAGTTGCACAAAATTGAAGGAAATGGAAAAATCTGAACGAAGCATACACCAGGCTGCTGGTAGAAAACGGCTGAAAAAAAGAAGAAGAAGAGCATCTTATCTGCATGCTAAATCCGTCAGGCATTTGACTACATAGATGAATGATTGGTCTCTCCTATCACCGTGCTTCGGCCAAACGAAGACCTATTAATCTACATAAAATGTTATTACACACAGTGCTGATGCAGGCTGTTGTATTTTCGCATTTTTGTGAAATAATTTAAGAAACCTTTTAATGTAGTTTTACATATAATTAAAGATAAAGTGAAGTTTTGTTTCAGTAATGTTTCCTATCAACATTATTTTATAGTACTTGTACGGCTCTATGCCATCTGGTGGGTTCCAGGTGGATTCGTCGTCAGACGCCCTGTATTACTTTATAATAATATTTTAGAAAAATAACATTTATTATTTTTTCTATTTTTTAATAATACTGTAAATTTGCATATTAACTGATGGCATTGGCGACCGCGTAGCTCGTAGCACTTTCGTAGAGGTGAGCAAGGGTGTGAAAGAGTGTGTAGCGGCGAGAACCCTGACACTGTTCAATACTATTTGTAAGATTTAAGAACGTCACTAGTTTAAATCAGTTAATTTATTTCACGGCTTATAATTTATAATATGAAATATATATTTATCTATTTTAGGTACGTTCACCCTTCCAGTCCATTAGATTGTCCACAGTCCTATTCATTTTCTTCTCAGTTTTGACAGTCTTATAGTAGTTCTTTGTCGGTGGGTAGTTACGAGGCTGCCCACTAAAGAGTTTGCAACACTGCTCATACATTTGGTGTTTGAGTAGTTATGATACTGTGAGTGCCTGGTTGGTTTACTGAGCGCGATAACAGTGAGGGTAAAGGTCGTCTTGCCTGGTCGACTGGTTTACTGGACGAGAGACACGCAATCCTGTGGTATGAGTTATGACCGTAAGGTTGGCGCGCTGGGCCACGATAGCTGTAGGCGTAAGTTCCTCGCTCATTTGGTCCGGAAACCACGAGGTCGAACACGCACTTGGTTGCTTTCTCCCTGACTGGCGAAGTAGAGAGGGTAATGTTTTTCCAGTGTATGTCCTATGTATGGCTAATTCTTTGGCATGCTGCATAGCCTAACCGTTTGATAGGTTTCAACATCTTATTATGAGGTGAGTCGACATTAGATTGCAGCTGTGAGCAAAAAGTCAATATACCGCTAGATATTAACTTTATGACTTTAAAAGTGGCATAGCATTATACTATTTCAAGATGCGACGGAGGGAAGATTCGACGAAAAGAATAGAGCATTTTTCGCTCTTTAGTTATACATGACACAGTTTCATTCATTTCATTTAATAAGTTATTTTTAATAAGGTTAGATTAGATTTAATAAGGTCAAATATTTTAATTTTCGTTCACCTGTTGTCTGAACTAACAAATCTTTTTGGATTAGTTATTATTCAATTATTAAACAAATAATGTTATTACGACATCAAACAGAAGATATCTAACCAATAAACAAAGCTTTTAAATAAACTTCAGGGATTCGAAGATCCCTTTACGACACGCCTACGTCTACTAAATTATTATCTGTACCCACGTTTAAAAGCTTGTTGCCTGACGTTTTCTTTTGAGTAACAAAAGCAAATTCCGAAATAAAATCGGATTCGGCCCTGAGGGTATCGCTGGAGGATCCATTTTATGTGCCTGCCCAAATATCTAACAACTGGACGGTCTTTATTTATCTGTTGATTGATTATCCATGTTACGTTTTTAATGTTAAAATTACAATCTACGAACACGTACCCTATACCTAACAGCTAGTGCGCCCCAGTGTGCCAACCTTCCGGTTATATCACGGGATTGCTAGTCTCCCGTCCAGTAAACCAACCAGACGGAAGGACCTTTACCTGCTCCGCTCTTGCGCTCGGTAGCTCGGTAAACTAACCGAGCACGCAAGCGGAACATTAGCAGGTCTTACACCGCTTTCATCTGCATGCAGGTTACTTGCGTACTCTTAAGTCGAGGGTACAATCTACGAACAATGGTGTCCTTCCTGATGACTTCACTTACTCGTGCTGATACAATAACCCTCCAGGGAACTTGCGATGGGAAATATTAGAAAGTAAATAAATAAATAAATATTTCTGGTCAATTTACACAGCGTCATCTAGTCCCAAATTAAGCGCAAAGCTTGTGTTATGGGTACTAGACAATTGATAAATGTACTTAAATACATTTTTTTTTTGTAAATACATACTTATAATACATACAAAAAACCCAGACCAAGACAAACAGACATGTTCATGCACACAAATGTTTGTCTTGTGCGGGAATCGAACCCGCGACCTCGGAGTCAAAGTGGCCATTGCTAAACATTCGACCACCGAGCTCGTCCTCACCTTCGAAGTTACGACATGAATCTTAGTAACAAGAAAAAAAACTTATTATTATTTAAATAGTTGTATCGGCCAACTTGCCAGATAAATATTTTTCCATTTTTCAAAAAATATAAAAAAAGTTTTTTTTTTTTTAAAAATATAAAAAAAACAGTTTTTTTTTTCAAAAAATATAAAAAAAAACAGTTTTTTTTTTTCCAAAAAATATAAAAAAAACAGTTTTTTTTTTATATTTTTTGAAAAATATTTATCTAGCAAGTTGGCCAAGACAACTATTTAAATAATAATAAGTTTTTTTTTTTGTTACTAAGATTCATGTCTTAACTTCGACGGTGAGGACGAGCTCGGTGGTCGAATGTTTAGCAATGGCCACTTTGACTCCGAGGTCGCGGGTTCGATTCCCGCACAAGACAAACATTTGTGTGCATGAACATGTCTGTTTGTCTTGGTCTGGGTTTTTTGTATGTATTATAAGTATGTATTTACAAAAAAAATGTATTTAAGTACATTTATCAATTGTCTAGTACCCATAACACAAGCTGGGACTAGATGACGCTGTGTAAATTGACCAGAAATATTTATTTATTTATTTACTTTCTAATATTTCCCATCGCAAGTTCCCTGGAGGGTTATTGTATCAGCACGAGTAAGTGAAGTCACCAGGAAGGAATTGCTGCATTGGCGACGGTGGTAGTGATGCGCGAGCGATACTTTATTACAAGAGTTTATTGGCTATAGTCACCGCTTCACATCAAGAGGATCGTAGGCTAGTTTGCTTCCCAAATTGGCATGGAACAGTTACCAGACTTCATTAAATATATTTCTGTCTGGTTAATCGAAACTCATCTTTACATAAATTTATATACAATGGAATCTGGATTATTCAGTCCACAGTTCTACGGATTTCCGACTAAATATAAGATGTCGGATTAAATATAAGATGTCGCTCTGGCATTACCCGCCTATATTATGTATTTTTTTGTTTTTGTCATTCTAATTTAAATGCTGGTTTGCCGTCGGAAGAGGTGACATGCGTACTAATGGTTTTATTCAAAAGGATAATGAAGACTGGAGTGGAGAAGAAAAAGTAGGAAAGTGGGCAGCGGACTTCGTAGCGGAAGCATCCGTTGACCGAGTCAAATCAGTTAACCAAGTCTTCAATGTAGTACAGACAACCGATTGTAGACCGTGACACTTCCAGTATAAAAAGTCCTAAGTACACAAGAAACGTACGTAGCATTCGTAGCACTAAGTACGTACGCGGGGCACTTTTATACTGGAAATTACTGTCTATAATATGCTATAAGAGGTTGTTTTTTACGTAATTAGTGTGTGATTTTGTGTAAACTCGAACGAATAAATTATCTTAACACTGTGGTAACACCTTAGTGTTGCTTTCTTACGGGTACGAGTGCTACGCGGCGTAGCAATAATGTAGCACAGTTACAATGTATGATAGTGAATCTAAAGCTATGATAAGTGCTTGCAAAAAAAAAACGAGTGAAAACCTCGTATATACATTTTTGTTCATTTTTAATTTAATTTAATTTTCTGAAGGAAATCCTCTCAAAGCATTAGCTCAATTAGCACAAATAGACACAAAATCCAAAATCACATACAAGGTTTTTCACTTACGGCGACGCTATTTTACAAGATAAGTTTTACCTTTTAGGAGGGTTCCTAAAAGGTAAAAGAATTATTAAAATCATTTTACAAACAACATTTCTTTCTAATATTAATAATATATATAAATTACTAAGGGACTGTATTTATATATTATATATAGGTACGTATCCCAGAATAAAGTAATAGCATATTGTAATTATGTCGAGATAGTGGGCCCAATGCGTACATCCCTTGTGGGAGTCGTGGGCGTAACAGTATTACGCCTAATACAAATATTAGTGATATACTAGAGTAATGGAAACAGGAGGCGGCACAGACATGCCACAGATAATAACTCGAATACCGCGAATTTCATCGATGTTTTTGTAATCAAATCTTGCAATTTAAATTTGAGCCACTTCCCACAGCCCGATTGAGCTGAAATTTGTCGTCAACTCGTTTTGTTATCGAGAAAATTTGTGATTAGGTAATCACGAATTAAATAAACACACGATAAATGGCGCCAATTTTAATTCAATATGGCGACCCAATCAAAATGATCAAAATATGGTTGCTTCAAAATTTGACTTTTCGATGCCCTTTGCCACTCTTCATGCTCTTATCCAACACTTGAAGGTTGGCTGGTAGAGATCTCTTATAGAGATATTTGTACATGTTCATGAAATTCTGATAATTATATTGTGTATGAATATATATATATATGTTCTTTATGTACAATAAAGATACTACAGACAAACAAACAAATCACTTTATTCGAAAAATCCGTTTCTCCTTAAAACACCATCCATAATTTAATAAACCTCATAAGTAAATACAGAGATATATATAATATCCAGGGATAATATCTCTAATTAAAGTATAGCGTTTGCGACTATTATCTCGAGATTATTCTTCAAGAGCGGCCGACGCGTGACGATGGAACATCCGAGTCACGTATTTTGTGGACCTCCCTAATTGGGGTAACTCGAATTAATTGTAGCAAACAAATCCGTCTCCCGAAAGCCGACGGACCCTGATTTGTCAAAATGGAGATAGCGACATATAGGTATGTATGCCTAATTGTCTACGTCAGTGTTTGCGGTTCACACAAATAACCAGTTACATTAAAGATTTTGAAAGATGAGACGTTGTTATTATAAGAATCTACGTATGTAACTACATAATTATGTATCTAACATATCGTCGTCGTCAACCCTTGCTCATCCCACTGCTGGGATACGGGTTTCCCCACCCAATTGAAGGGGGTTTAGAGCATACTCCACCACGCTGCTCAACTGCGGGTTGGCGGAGGCCAGTAATTTCAAGTCTACTAAAGGCCACTGACTTGGCTTAACAACTGTCATCTATAAATAAATAAATATTTATTTTATTCTGTTTTTTAGTATTTGTTGCTATAAGGCAACAGAAATACATCATCTGTGAAAATTTTAACTGTCTGACTATCACGGTTCATAAGATACAGCCTGGTGACAGACGGATGGACGGACGGACGGACGGACGGCTGAGTCTCGGTAATAGGGTCCGTTTTACCATTTGGGTATGGAACCCTAAAAATGCCCATGGATCGACGCACAAACACGGCCTACAAAGGAGATTCAAGGACTAAGTACCTGGGGTCTTATTATCTATATTTTGTAGTCAATACCCGAAATATAAGCGCTGGCTAGGTTAGACTAGTTAAATCTTTTTTAGATTTTAAAGTCAAGCAAGTCGAGGTTAGGTTAGGATTAGCTTGTGATGAATAAAAGCCGAGCGAGCGAGGCTCGACTTGCTTTTGGCGAGGGAGGTGAGGAGAGGTACCTGGGGGCCTAGCCAAATGGCAGTTTGCGAAGTAGAAAAGCGAAGCGATCGCTAATTTGAACTGTGGAGCTCATACTAAAATGTTCGAATTGACAAATGTCACGTGATCTATCTAACGTTCGTTACGCTACGAATTACACTTGGCTAGGGCCTTAGGTTTAACTAGTCAAACCATAGTCATGTTAGACATTGCGTTTCTGTAGCTAGTGCCGTAACAAAAGTTATAGTAGGTATTTTATATTGATATTTCAATTGGTACAATTTATAAAAAATAATTTCTTACTTTTTAACAATGGACTTTCCCACTAAACTTTGGTCGACGATAAAACAAGTCGAACATACTGATAAAAAATTTATTTCTTATTTTAGAACGTTGAGATGTAATTGGTTCATCAACATCTTTGTACCAAAGCCAACTTCACCTGCACGTGGTGCACCCTGCTGACTGACAAACAAGGCTATGGCGAAAAGAGAGGTAGGGCAAAGCGTATTTTTAAATTGTCCGACTGAGGAAGTACCTCCACCTCACAGAATACCGCAGCCAAATAACAATATCCTTGAGGGTTGTTGTATTCCTGCGAGTGAGTGAGGTCACCAGAAAGAAAGGAAGGAGTATAGCCTGGCAAAAGCAAGCGATGTGTTGTCTCATAATGTAAAAGAGTCATGATTTAGTGGGCTGAAAATCATATAGACTATAGGTGTGCCTAGCGTCTGAAACTCAAAGTGACTCATAGTGTCACAATAGAGATGGGCAAAATGCCGGGCATTTACGATAAATGCCCAATAAGTAAATATAAATTCTTTATTTATGCCCAAAAATTAGGCATTTATTTATACTTATTGGGCATTATCGTAAATGCCTGGCATTTTGACCATCTCTAGTCACAAATATCAGTAGACTTCAGTAACGTCTTACCATATCAATCACAACACAAACCAGTTAAATAATGAATGACTTAGGTAATAATGGAATGTCGCGTTGGTTAAAATTAGGACCCAACACATTTGCATGACATAGGGACTTTAAAGTCAGCACATTGAACTGCCCGTATATTTAGCAATCGATCGGTCCTTTTGTGCGCCTCGGAAGCTTATTAGTTACTAGGCGGTAAGTAACTTCGCCCTATACCACATATATCCAGGGTTCCCAACCGTTCGGTTGTCGACCGGACTGTTGGGTTTTAGAAGGAATTGTTGGGGGTCAGATCGCTAACTTCCAACCGGATGCAATTTGTCAGGTCAAATTAAATTTTGAACGCTACTTTGAAAAATAAAAAATGTTAAAAGTGTGAGCAAGTACAATTTTAAGAAAAAATAATATTAATCAGACGCCTATATATTGTTTTCACCTACCTGTTAAGTTTATATATTTGCATTTTTCCTAATAAAACTCTGTAATTGATACTTAAGGTGTTATTTTTTTCGATTTTGACCAATTATGACCACATTAAATTTGTTGTCCGGTTATGGCGGCTGGACAAGTTGGCAACCCTGCTTATACCACAGAACAAATAATAGTACTTATGTACCTGTACGGGGCGCCGCCGTCTCGCCCGCATTCGATTTGCATTAAACCGCGGTTTATTTAATCCCACAGATTAGCATATATAGCGACAGCTCAAGCCCATAAGGCTTCATCAACATCTCATACTCATTCCGCATATATAAAGTGACCATACGTCCCGTTTTGAACGGGACTGTCCCTTTTCTCGATCATCTGTCCCGTTGTCCCCAAACAAAGCGCCGGGACGCAAAATAGTCACGTTTTATGAAATCACGCGAAAATTTAAAATTACGAAGCTCGTGAGAATAAATACAATTTTTTTAAAAATTGTTTCATATAATTTAATAATTTGTGTCAGAAAAACTTTGATTTAATAAAGCTGGTGAACTGGTGATTGATTTTGATTTTTCACAACTTGTTATAATAAAAATTATTAGAATTACATAATATGAATTACAATAATAGTGAATACTAATTGCATTAAGTTATACTTTTTCTAAATAAAGAAAATTAAGAAGTTGTGTTTATTTTCATTGTTAACCTGCTGACTGGGGAATAAAAACTTCCCTTTTGAGTTCAAAAATAAATGGCCAGTTTACGCATGTAGCATCATGCTGGGATACGAGTTTTTTTTATATGAGAGTGGCAAATGTGTCCGCCAGTCTGGCAGCTTATAAAATACGCTATAACAGTGATTTTCAAACTGTTTGTCGCAACCTCCAGGGGCGTCGTCAAGTTATACTTGGGGGGGGTCGGGGGCGAAAAACGCAAATGTTTGTAGGTCATACGATACAATAAAAAAACGTAAACAAGCAAGATTATTGTTCAATAATTCATCAACTCAAAACTTTTTCCATTAGAAGCATATTTCTATTCTTAATCTTTATGTCAACAAAATCGAAAGCAAATGCCACTAATAATTTTAAAGCTTTAATAGCCAGCTGAATAGTTGAAGCATGGAGGAGGAAGTGTGAGGGAGGAGGAGGTCACCAGAAATGTTTAACTTGTAAAGGGGTCCCGTATTTAAAAGATTGAAAAACACTGCGCAATAAAATTCTGTCCGCCAGAGCCTCGTTTATCAGTCAGCAGGGTGCAACACGTGAAGGTGATTTTGGCTTTGGTTCAAGGATGACACCCCCAATCTTAAAAAGAAATCTTTATAATTTTGGGAACTTAGAGCATTCAGTGGTAAATCGGCTTCAGCTTCGGCGGTAGCTTCAGCCAGCTAGCGTACGCTACACCACTGATACTTATCTACGTCAGGTTTAACTGCGGGCTGACGGAGGGCAGTGTTTTTAAGCAAGAAAGGCCACTTACAAAACTAAATTAATTTTGCTCTATTCTATTCAGTTCGGCAAAAGTCGTCGTCGTCAACCGTTATTTATCCCCCTCTTGGGATAAGGGTGTCGCCTGAATCAAAGGGGGTTTGAGCATATTCCAACACGCTGCGCTCAATTGCGGGGTAGCGGAGGCAAGTGTTGCCAAGCCGTCTAAAGGTTTACAGACTTGGGTAAACTGGCAACGATTGTCATCTAATGACGACAGCCTGGAGCGACGGCTTAATATGCCCTTGGAAACCCGCAGAAGCGCGAAATAAATAAACCTATCCATGGACAGTGTATAATATTTGATTAGTTAGACTGACTTGTGCAACGATGAATAAATTTGCTTTATTTTCTATATTTATATGTCTATAACAAAGTCGATGTTGCATTATTTACAAAAGCACATATAGTAAAGCAAAATTTTAACACTTTACGAAATGTCTTGATAAACATTAATATTATATTATTTTGTACCTATGGGGAAACTTAAAGGAGAAATGCAGAGCGCGTTTCGTCTTAATCCTATAACAGGATTACTAATTTCATCAAACCCAAAAGTTACTTGTAATTTCCATCCATTAACTAGCTGGAGGCGGCTACCTGAGCAACTCGACGATCGATATCTTTCTTATATGCACCGTGTATATGCTTCCGAGTATCGAGATCAGCCCCCTTACCACCATCTCTTATTGCGATTCAATAATTGAATAGATTGCTTATTCTTACCAATGAATAAGCGACTCTATTCCATTTGAAATAGAGTCGCTTATTCATTGGTATGAATAAGCGTTCTATTCAGTTATTGAATCGCAATAAGAGATGGTGGTAAGGGGGCAGGAGCCCTACCGCCGAAGCTGAAGCCGATTGCCATCGGATGTTTTGATTGCGAATATCGAACTTCAGCTTAGATCTATGGTATTTGTGTTTAACTTTGCTGGTAGAAAACCTGGAGCTCTATACTCATTCTGCAGATCTTGTTGTAATTGTTGTATCGTCTGGCCTGCTGCTGCTGTAGACATTGCTAAAAGAAATATCATTGATAGATATACAAATACTTGTAATTTGACAGACACAAATCTTAACTGAAGATGTACCTATTGTTTTGACCTCAATTTAAATATCCCTACAAGATTTTGTTGCATGAGTATATGATGGTTGAAAATAACATCCCATTGATGAGTTAGAAAAGTATCTAATACAAACATTGTTCATGACCCCTCTATTGATCATTGTTCATGACCTCTCTATTGATTTGCATTATTGAAACCACCATATCATTTGGAGGTACAAGCAGTTGTATGGCGGGACCGAGATGATCAGCAGCAGGATTCTCATATTATTGACATCACTACTGTCAATATAATTTCAGTTCATGGTACACTTTTAACTACATTATGTCTTGTATGGGTTTGGGGATGAGTAAAGAAAGTCTCCCATAGAAACATTGTTTCTTATGGCTCCTTCTATCCATAATCGTTATCAAAATATGGGGTCAAAAATTTATCACTATTTTAGGAAAATTTCAAAAGTCCCTAGTGCTCTCACACATTTTAAGTATGTGCAAGGATGCATAATAAGGGATGTACCTATTTTAGAAGCAATATTATAATCCCTTCATGTATGTAACCTTGCACTGCACAACTTTAGTGGAAACAGCTTAGCGGAGTACGTGCGGTCTAGTTCATACAAAAACAAGAGAGAGATGTTGACGAAGAATGTGAATTTTGAATATGAATTTCACAAGAGAGAAAATATAACATAATGATCAAGAGTTTCGCTTGGCTTGGCCTATTATGTTAAAAAATTAAGATAGCCGAAGTTCATAATAAAGAAAATATAATATATGATCAAAATTAGATTAGACTGAACTGAAGATATTTGTCAAGATATACTTACAAGATAACCCCGTAATACTTATTTTTCGAATCAGAATATACGATGGTAATCGGCTTCAGCTTCGGCGGTAGAGCCTCAGATAACAGGGTAAGCCGGTAAACAAACTAACAACTATGTACCTACGTAGTAGTTTCCGTCCGCGGCTTTGTGACGTAAACAAAGTACTGGGATAAAAGGAGAATAGCCACTCCTAAGGGGTGTAAATGACTCACCGCTATCATTGAGACAAAGTCAACCTCACTTGCACGTGGTGCACCCTGCTGATGTACTAAAGAGAGGTACGGCACAGCGTAGTTTTAAGCAGCCCGACTGGGGAAGACCTTCACAGAATACCGCAGCCAAATAACAATTTCCTTGAGTGTTGTTGTGTTGCTGGGAGTGAGTGAGATCACCAACTCTGTTGGTTGGAAGGACATGCTGCGTCGGCTATGAGGGTGACAGCACTTACTGTGTTGCCGACCACATTCTTCATCAACTAGGTTGCCTATTTTCGGTGACAGGATACAAGGTGCCCCTAACTGGTAAGGTTAACTCAACTCAAATGTAACCAAAAGACGTTTTATTGCATTGCCCAAAAAACCCATAGTTATTCTGTGAGCGAAACTCAGTAAAGAAACTTAACAAAAGGCGTTCCATAATCGTATGGTCGTGATCAGAGACAAAGAAAAATTCTAAGTAAATACGAAACCATTGGAATCTTTGATCAGAAACATAAATTGGAATTGGATTGAGTCCGTACCGGAATTTAGGAAGGGACCGGCTTTCGACTTGCGGAACAGCCAGAACTAAGGCCTAAGTTATGCAAATGGTTGAAATTGTGACTTAAGATATGCGGGGGCGGATGGACTGTTTAGAACAGTATAGTTGACAAAGGACATGTAAGCGTTCAGCCTTGTCTGATAGTTAATTTGCCATTTAAATTGAGAACGACTACTATTGTTGCCAATGTATTCATTTTGCCAACGCAAAAGAAGAGTAGGTCATAGCCATAATGAATTCGATCAAGCTAACTGGGAAAGCATTTTTCCTTAGTGATGTTTATCTACGAGTGAGTAAGATGAGAAGGAAGCTTCTAAGAAGATACCGTGTTATTAAAGAGGGTGGCAACATGTAAGTGAGACGTTGCCAGCATTTTATATAGCATCGAGTGAGGGTTAATTTATATTAACCCCGGCAAACTATCATACTATCAGTGCACCAAGTATTCTTATGAATACTTGGTGCACTGATAGTATTTTTATAGTATTAAAGACATTTAGAATGTAATAAGATATATTTAAGTTTATTGTTTATTATTGAAGGCAGCCCGAACGTTTGTTTGTCACCCGGCATCGTATAAACTAAAACACTAGACTTCGTAAACACGAAGATGAGACTCCAGAGAAGTTTTCTGCAACTCAAGTTGTGGAATGAACTACCCTCCGATGTTTTCTCAAGAGACTACAGTATGGAGTTCTTCAAGAAAGGCATGAAGAGGTTTTTACAAGGTCGGCAACGCATCAGTGATGCCTCTGGTGTTGCGAGCGTATATAGACTACAATGACTGCTAACCAACAGGCAGACCCTTTGTTTGCCACTTGTTTGAAAAAATATATCTTATGTGTTAATGCAAGTCATAAACTATTATGTGCCAAATTTTATCCTATTAAGTTTATTTAAAATTAAGTATGTTCAGGGTAGATTCTGATACAGGCTGATAAGGACATTCAGCCATTTTTGCGTGATTAAATAAATAAATATTCCTGGGCATTATACACAGCGCCATCTAGTCCCAAACTAAGCAAAGCTTGTAAGCAAGCATAGTAACTATGGGTACTAGATAACTGATATACGAGTACGTACTTAAATGGATTTGTTTTTGTAAATACAGAAAATATATACATAATAAAATATACAGAAAACACCCAAACCGAGACAAACAGACAT
Organism: Hypsopygia costalis; assembly: GCA_937001555.2. Taxonomy (NCBI): domain Eukaryota; kingdom Metazoa; phylum Arthropoda; class Insecta; order Lepidoptera; family Pyralidae; genus Hypsopygia; species Hypsopygia costalis. The sequence goes on along the minus strand of OW443343.2, from coordinate 9,076,863 downwards.
GTTCATGCACATAAATGTTTGTCATGTGCGGGGATCGAACCCGCGACCACGGAGTCAAATTGGCCATTGCTGGCCATTCGACCAGCCCAGTGGCTCCAGGGCTCGCCATACATAATTTTGAGTCAAATATCCAAACATCTTAAATACTCCGAACTATATAAAAAAATACTCTGTATATTTATCCATCTGTCTGTCACTTGCTTATGTTACGCAGAATATATAACATTATATTACCTTTCAGTAAATGCATAAGTTGCATACTATCTGAATCGAGTGAAAAAATTTTCACAACGTTTACCTGTTGACATTATTTTACTTGTTCAACTGTAAACCTAAACTGTAAACGGGCCCTACCGCTGAAACTGAAACCGATTACCATCGCATATTTTGATAGCAAAAATCAAACTTGACCAAACACAATTACCACAAATCTAAATTTGTGGTAATTATGTTTGTCTTAGCTGATAGAATGTCTGGAGATCTACCAATTAAGCTGAAGACTTTAGTCAATAACTAAGACGTAAGACCTATTTTTCGAATCAAAATATTCTATGGGAATCAGCTTCAGCTTCGGCGGTATTGATGGTTGGCATTGATGGCTATTTTTATTATTCCTTACTATGTCTGCTGTATCGCTGCATGTTCTCATACGTTGTATATTTGTGTGCAATTTCTGTTAAATGCATTTTGTTTTGTTGTAGTGTGCATTATAATAAGTGTTCTATCTATCTATCTAAACCAAACATTAATCTTTATAACCTTAAACAATATATAAAATGTCCTAGAATGTCGTTTATATCTCACCAAAGCTCCGTTGACATAGTAACTTCAATATTATCAAACATACTCTCCTCAATGAAATGTATAACTTAAACACCAATAAGAAGTAATATCATTCATTATAGTGAAACGCGAAACCGCTGATAAATTCGAACCATTTCTAATTTGGTCAGACATAAATCATGTTATGCTTCGTCAACTTATGTTTACTTGTAATCACGTGGCGGACTTACCGGTCCCAAGTTGTCGAAGCCATGGCGCAGCGCCAACTCGTGGGCTTCGTCGTGGCGCAAGGACCTCTTGAATCTCACGAGGAACGAATTGGTGAAGACTTCTAGAGAAGTCGTCGCGGCGATCAGCACGGTCGCAGCCAAGCATTGCAGCCACATGTTAACTTTGTGGCCGTCGACGGCTGACTGAGGCCTAACTCCTGCTGACGTCACCAAATATCGACCACAACACCGCGCATGCGTACCAACCCCCCATTCAGGCTCTCCGGCCGCAGATTATGAAACGTTACACGTTCATTGTTTTGAATTGCCAACCTAGATTGAAACCCAGAGCTACCCCATCTTCTGACCTTGTTCGGGGCTGCAGCGTTCACGTGGTCCGTTATGACAGGGCGTTAAGTGCCTCCTAAAAGCTTTACAGTGTCTTGGAGCAATTGAATTGCGTCTGTTGGAAGTAACGCTGTGGCTTAAGTATGAATACTTTCAACTGAATGAGCATTTTATTTTTATCATGATAAAGTTAGGTAGCTAAAAATGGGGGTATTTCTTAACGTAGATATAAAAAGAAAAATAAATGCTTATATTTTTATACCATTGAGTCATATATAGACGTCATAGTGGTTACTGTAGATGCTTGTGCTTGTACCTTCCTCTGATGCTTAATGTTCGGGCAATTTGATATATACTTCTTGAGCTTATGACGTAATAATATCTGACCACATAAACATGATGATCTGACGAGCCCGGTGGTCTCATATACTCGTATATGTTACGGTAAATGTGATTACTATGGTTATTATTAATAATAACTAGTAATTATTAATACTTACCTCATGATTTGGTAAATGTGATGAAAACTGTGAAATTCAACACTTTTACTGGTTTTTACGCGGGTACAGGAAGTTTCCTGTACCCACGTCAATTTTCATGACACCTATACCTGCGCACGGTCTCACAGACCGAGATTTCCGAACCTTGTTTTGTGAAAGTTTATTAAGAAACGCTATATGTGTAATATATATATTTTAAGTACAAGGTATACACAAATAGAAAATACCATTTAGTATCTTATTTATTTATTACTTTATCAGTAATCAGACTTGCAACACAACCTTCTAAATTCCAGTTTTTGTCTTAGTACTACAAAACAGAACATAAATTATATTTTTACTTTATTGAAATAAAATTAAACTTCTAAAATATAAAAAAACATACGTTAAAAAATATAAATGAAATTCGTTTTCTTAGGTATGAGCATCACCATAGCAATCATAGCACACCGAAACCGCGTGTTCCAAACAAAAACAAACAATTGACGCTAAATACGACTAGACGTAGGTCGCCTACGACCGCGCTACAGGCACTAAAATGAAGCTAGCAACTAATTCGGCAGCTAGCAAAACAAAAAAAGGGTCCTCAATGCTCCAGGGAAAAGAAAGAACTTCATATAGGTGTTCTGTCGGTCTCACAGACCAACGAGCGGGTATAGAGAAGGTTAATAATTGACTATGTGGTGTGGTAAAAGTAATAAAACAAACAAGAAACAAATCTGTGTTGGTCAATATTTTTATATAATAATGCCAATGTAATAATTATCAATTATTAATAATTAAGCTTACTTGGCACCACATCATTCATCATCTAGGTTGACGGAGCTCCGCTTCGCGGAGCTCCTATTTCCGATGACAGGACATAATAAAACCCTAACCTAACCAAAATTCAACTCAAATCTAACCAAAACATGTTTTATTACATTACCGCCTGCCTCTGTTGCTTGAAACAAATGCTTAGCATATGTTATTTTTGAAAATTTATTACATTTACCATAAGTAGGGTTTAATTATTAATAATAACCGGTAAAAGTGAATAATTAATTGGTAATTATTAATGATTTTCAATTAATCACACTTACCGTGACATATATATGAGACCACTGGTATATACTCGTATATATATATATAGAAAAAAACCTAGGTGTTTTCTCTACATTTAGTTTGACTACAACCGGCTGGCACCGCATGCATGCGTAACTACCGCTGCCGTTTCCACTACGGGCCCACCACACATTATCACCACTGCGCCTCCTGGATAACCAGGATTAAAAGCAGCGACCACCAAAAAGGCAATGAGCAATGAAGTCCATTGCAGTCCCGGGGATAAAACTACGGCTGCCTTGGCACTCACAAACAATTTAATCATAAGAATTTAGTTGGAGTAGAAAGCTTTTGTTTTTGGAATTTCTCTTCCACGCTTGGCAATGGGAGAGACATCAATATGGTAAATAAGAAATATTCAAATATTCCTGGAAAAATTACACACTGCCATCTAGTCCCAAACTAAGCAAAGCTTATACTATGGGTACTAGAATACATTTTTTTGTAAATACATATATATATACAATACATAGAAAACACCCAGCCCCCTTACCACCATCTCTTATTGCGATTCAATAATTGAATAGATTGCTTATTCATACCAATGAATAAGCGACTCTATTCATGCCAATGAATAAGCGACTCTATTCCATTTGAAATAGAGTCGCTTATTCATTGGTATGAATAAGCATTCTATTCAGTTATTGAATCGCAATAAGAGATGGTGGTAAGGGGGCTGACCAAGACAAACAGATATGTTCATGCACACAAATATTAGTCTTGTGCGGGGACCGAACCCGCGATGGTTAGCCATTGTACCACCGAGCTCGTCAATTATTATTAAAAGCCAAATATGGTTAGTCAAGTGATTAAGATGTCATTGCCACTGGCATCGACCCATAATCATCCCACAGTTGGGATATGAGTCTCCTCTCGATTGAAGGCGTTTAGAGCATAATCCACCACGCTGCTCACCGCAGGTTGTTGGAGGCAAGTGTTTTCAAGCTTCCTAAAGGCCACTAACTTGACTTAACCGACGGCTTAACGTGCCCTCCGACGCACGGACAAGCTCGAGATGAATAAACCCTTTTATAGACAGGGTACGGTCGACGTTGCTTAACTTGCGTGATCGATGAGACGGACACGGGTAATGACGCCATCGAGCTTTGCCATTGTGATTTGAGCCATTGCCACTGTGTTGCATACAGTTTACTACTACGTGCAGTATAGTATCACCACTTCCTGCTCCTCTCTCGTATTGTAATGTATCTCGTAATGTCTCGTAGTGATCTATGAGGTGTGATTTTTTTTTTACCGCGTCCGCTTTCCATCAGGCTGGCCATATGCTTGTTTAATGGTATAAAAAGTTCACAGCTGAGCTTAACTTCACAGTTCCAGCTCACAGGCTGCGTCTATAGAGGGCATCGCACTCTGGTACACCCGCTGTTAACGCAGCATCTCTCATCTCCTCTGGTAAACTCACTCTCTCACAGTAACACAACAACTTGACTATTGTTATTTGACTGCAGTCTTCTGTAAGCTGAAGTGGAAGCACTTCTCCAGGTGTGCTTTATTTCGGCAAGATCTGAGACCTGTGCAGTGCCGAATTAAGACACACCTTCTCCAGTCGGCTTCCACATGTCCTACTTCTCCTTCACCAGAGTATCTTTCGTTAGTCGACTACCCAGTCGACAGGTACAGGTGAGGTTGGCTCTGGCTCTAAAAATAGTGCTGTGCCAGTTACACTTCCATAATGATGGCTACAACAAAAAGGCATTCTGAAAAATCATGGAATGTTATCTATGACATAGATCCACAGAATTCTAAATAACAAGAGACTTATTTTCTGAAAAATAGAAAAACTCACCGAATTCAATTCAATTCAATGAATTTTTCCATTTTTCAAAGAATATTTATCAGGCAAGTTGGCCAAGACAACTATTTAAATAAAATAATAACAAGAGACTTGACAAATGTTTTTTTAACTTACTTGTTTCTATACTATGTGGACGTCCACATACCTATTTTAGTGCCTAGTCAAACCTTAGCTAACATTTATTAATTCCGATTGAATAGCTAATGCGTATTCCCGACGATTAATCATGTTTAACTAGCGTATAAATTAATAAATTTCAGCCCACGAAGTTTATTTAAAGAATATGACGTATAAATCTATCCAAACGAGATAATTTGTCGCGGCAGGTTCATAAATAAATTATATTTAGGTGTAAATGATTTTTGTGGACAGGTCTTAGATATAAAGCTATGGACTTAAGTATATAAACTGTAGGGTTTTAGATGTCTGAAGTGTGGTCTGATGAAGTTAAGAGAGTTTTCTCGGTGTATTGTAAACCAAAGATGCATTATACGCTTTCAATTTTATGACCCTGGATACTAGTCCTGAAGAGCAGCGATTTTTTTAATTCATTTTTACCTTGGCTATGATATTTTTCAACGTATATTTTCTACCACTTAGTATAATCCCACTACTGAAATAATTTAAAATGAAATAAATTAATATTCCTCCACCAGTTACACACCACCATCTAGTCGCAAACTAAGCAAAGCTTGTGCTATGGATACCAGACTAATGACTACTAATATGATGTGTGATCTTGTCTATTCCAAAAATCTAAAGTTGACATTGACTCTAAAAATACTTGCAATAAGAGACTTGCAACACATTTTTTTTTTCTTTTCATATACAACAATCGACGTCAACCCTTATTCATCCCACTGCTGGGATATGGGTCTATCCTCAATAGAAGAGATTTAGAGCATACTCCGCCACACTGCTAAACTGCAGGTTGGCGGAGGCCAGTGTTATCAAGCTGCCTAAAGGCCACCGACTTGATTTGACGACTGTCATAATAATAACAACAGACCGACGGTTAACGTGTCCTCCGAAGCACGGAAGAACTCGAGATAAATAAATCCATTCATGGACAGACTGCGGTCGTTTCTTAACTTGCGTGTTCGATTAGATTGATACGCACAACCACGCCATCGGGCTCCAGTAGTCCAGTTACTCAAGTGCCTGGGATAACTCAAGTACAAAACAAACAGTGTAATTTTTAATGTAGAAAATGTCAGCTTTCATCATCATCACACACATACCCATCACAATCATGTCATACATTGGAACCTAAATGACCGAGTTTCCGAAGGAGTTTCCTACCTCGAGCTTACAGGTTGTGAAACGAACTTCCTGCCATGGTTTACCCAGGGGACAACAGCATGGGGTCTTCAAAAAAGGTCTATAAGGTCGGCAACTCGTGTGTCTGTGATGCCTTTGGTGTCGCAACCTTACTTACCATCAGACAAGTTGTATGATTGTTTGCCTACCTAGGGGTATAAATTAGTAGAGGCATTCTGTGCTTCTCTGGTCGGTCAGCTTATAAATGCGCTTTGCTCTACCAAAGCTTCATTTGTCACTCGGTAGAGTGCACCACATGCAGTAAATTTAGGTTTGGTTTGATGTTGATGAGTCACTTACACCCCAAAATGCATCTAACTCCAGTAACGATAGAAGCGCTTCGGTACATTTACAATACAGGGGTGTGAGTAGCAGCCAACTAAAAATACATACCACAAGAAACTTTCAACACTACATTTTTTGTTTTCTCTTCATAAACAACCATGTCAATGAGAAATTATTGACTGCGAATGAGAGAAGTCACAACTAAGGAAGGCTGCAAGGAGCAAGTTGCTGCATTGGCAGCGAGGGTGCCAATGCAGCAACTTCCAGTGACGCCAGGTACTCAAGAAGTTTCATGTTCATTCATGCATTAATATTGCTACAAGCCACTCACATCAGGCAAATTGTATGCTTGTTTTACCACACAAGGAAAAAAAATTATGTCTAAATTGGGAATTGGACATATCTTGTTCTCATTGTTGGGTAGGAATACCTGGTGTACTAATTTGTTCAAAACAATTCAGACCTTTATATGCTATTTGACCATGAGAGTCTGACTTTAATTCTAAAATTACAAGGTTTGTTCTTCTTATAGACAACAATAAATCGCATCTTGAGAAAGAAAAAGCACATAAACTGTACAGCCTTTATTCACATAACAAATATTTATTATTATATATACAATCCCCAAAAATAAATCACCTAATTATGTACTACTTTTAGGTGCTGAAGCTGCAGCAGAGTCTTTCTCTATTGCATGTGACGGTGGATGTTCCAAAACATTGTCAATTAACCCAAAAGTCTTTGCTTCAGTGGGTGACATAAAATTGTCTCTCTCCATAGACGACTGCACCTTTTCCATAGGAAGCCCCGTATGTCGGACAAATAAACCATTAATTTGGGCTTTAAGTTTTAAAATTTCCTCTGCTTGTATTTGAATGTCTGTAGCTTGGCCTCTTACGCCGCCAGATGGCTGATGAATCATAATCCGAGAGTTAGGTAGTGCATGTCGCATCCCAGGAGCTCCAGCTGCTAATAATAAAGATGCCATACTACATGCCTGGCCTACACACCATGTTGCCACCGGTGGAGTAATATACTGCATAGTATCATAAATACCCAAACCAGATGTAACATTACCTCCCGGGGAATTTATATATAAGTGCACTGGCTTCTTGCTGGATTCAGACTGAAGAAAAAGTAACTGGGCCATTACTACAGAACTTATATCGTCATTGATAGGGCCCATAAGGCATATAATGCGTTCTCGAAGTAGCCTGGAATATATATCATACGCGCGTTCTCCGCGACCGGTTTGCTCGACCACTATTGGTATCATACCTAGACGTGTAGCTTCGCTAATGCTAAATTTCCTTTGAATGAAGTTCATCCTGCTAGTACCAATTGCACTAGTTGTTCTTGTAAGCTGGCGTGCGAAATTGAGAGCCATTTTAACAAATATTTTTTGCTCTTGTATAGGTTATGTGAAAAAAAAATCTCTTAGTTGTGTATAAGATAGGTATTAACTACTTTTTTTTTTGTTTTTTCTAACTTGTTTCAATTATTTCTCTTTATTTTTTTATGTTTCTTATTTTTAGTTTCAATTGAAAATAAATTCGTCAAAAGAAGTTTTCAAGTTTATTTTGACATTTGTTGATTGATAGCTCTGTCACTTTGACAGCGTTTGACAATGTCTCCCTACATCTTCTTCCTGAGGCCTTCTTCTTTTTAATTTCAATATAGGCAACTAATCCTACTACTACTACATATATACGACAAAAGGTAATATAATATAGTAGGTACTACGTAGTACCTATTAATAGTTATACTGCGATAGTACAGGGGAAAGAAAAGCAAGGAAATTTAACCCAGTTCTAATGCCCATGTATTGCCCGATTGCCCCCATCTGGAAACTTAGATAAAATACCTATATACTTACTATTGATTTCCAATACAAGTTATTTGCATGCCGCGCGGCTCTCCTTCGAGATGAAGACGACTCGTTTAAAAAACGTCACTACCTGCTTCTTCTATCTTCCGCATATCAAGTGCGGTGCCGCACTTGTTGCGGCTTGTGGGCTTCTTTCTTCTCTCCACTTTGATGAAGCCCTCGGGGTCGCACTGGTCTTTTCGTGAGCCCTGGAGCGCATTTACACAGGGCTTGTGAGGACTTCGTTTCTCCCTTTGTGTTGTGAGCCGCTTAGGTGGCTTAGCGGCGGCGGCGGCGGCAGCGTAAGCACGATCGGGAGTGGTCGTGCCGATTGGTGACGTTCCCGGCGGCGGGGCCAAAGTGCGGGGTGCGGGACGTGGTGTCACCGGCGAAGTGACGGCCGACGCAAAACTGCTGACGGCCGCAGATTGCGCCTCGTGTCGCGCATCCACATCAGAGACCTCGCGTGACCTACTTTCTGAGACAGCGCCGCGCAACGAAAATAATTCGGTACGTAGCTCACTAATAGTAGATTCGGAGGCCTCTAATCTACTTTTCACTTCGTCCAGGCTCGTCTTCAGGGCCCTAATGTCCTTCAGCAGCCTAGTGACGTCGACGTGTTCGAAGTCCAAAGCTGGAAGTTTATTCAGCTGCTTCGCCACGAAGGTGGGCACGTCGTCCGGATCTGTCTCCTTGAGAAGAGTGATGATGTCCTGGACACTCCTCTCTGTACCATCTCTCCTTCGAGAGGGCATGTGCGCGGTCTTACCGAGCTCTTCAAACAGCAGCTTCTTGCCACTGCTAATTTCCTCTTCGCTGAAGTTGCTCTTGCAGATCTGCATGATGCTGACCTCATCGAATGTGTCGATGGCAAACTGGATGTATGCCAATAACTCGTTAGCTATGAGTTTTTCGGAACTCATAGCCATTTCTTTAACGCGTCACGGCAATGCCGCGCGAGTCGCGAATTATTATAATTCGTTCTGTGCAGGCTAGTGGGGCGCGTCCGGTTTAGAGCGCATTTTGCGCTGCACTGCATAGCCCTCTCCATCGCTCGCTGCGCGACCTTTAGCCTGTGGAGTTGTGGACCAGTCAGATGGTTAGTGTCCAAGTCTGCACCATATGTCATTGCAGGGAGGACGCACTGATTGAAGACTTTAGGTCTTCAAGCATTGGGGTATCTGTGCGGCGAAGATGTGCCGAAGCTTTCCAAAAGCTGCCCAGCCCAGTCGAATGCGTCTATCGATATCTTTGTTGAAATTACCCCGGCCAAGCTGTATGGAATGTCCGAGGTAGACATAGTCTTTAACTACTTGAATAGCTGCATTCTCTACGATAACCGGGCTAGGGATGACAAAATCGTTGTACATGACTTTCGTCTTGTCGAAATTTATCCCCAGCCCCACACGTCGAGATTCAGCATTGAGATCGACCAACATACGACCGAGATCCTCCAGCGATTCGGCCATCATGACCACGTCGTCGGCAAACCGAAGGTGTGAGATGTACTCGCCATTCACACTGACGCCGTTTTTTCCAGTCCAGCGTCTTAAATACGTCTTCCAGAGCAGCGGTGAATAGTTTCGGGGAAATGACGACTCCCCTTGACGTACTCCCCGCTGCAGCTGGATAGGCTTAGACTGCTGGTCCTGGACGCGGACTGTCATTGTCGCAGCGCTATACAACCATCTCAGCACCTAGATATAGCGGTGGTTAACTTGGCACCGCTGTAAGGATTCCAGAACAGACCAAGTTTCGATGGAGTCGAAGGCTTCCTCGTAATCCACAAAAGCCACACAACGGCAAATTGTACTCTGTGGTTTTCTGGACAATCTGTCGCAATGTATATATGTGGTCCACGCTAATATAGCCTTTACGAAACCCAGCCTGCTCCGGTGGCTGGTAGTCATCAATCCTTCGGGCGAGACGATTCGTGATAACCCTTGAAAACAGCTTATACACGTGGGTCAGGAGTGAAATCGGTCTATAATTCTTCAATAAGGTTTTGTCACCTTTTTTGAAGAACAAGACGACCAAACTCCTTGTCAACGCGACTGGTGCGGTCCCATTATGAATGACGGAATCAAACAGACGTTGTAGTTTCTTTAGAACCGGGGTTCCTCCAGCTTTCAACAGTTCAGTCGTAATTCCATCCTCACCGGGAGCCTTACCATTTTTCAGCTGTTCAAGGGCTATCCTAATCTCACCCATGCATGATGACATGATGTCTGGACATCAGCATGGGTGCCGCCGAGCCCCGCTATCCCGACACGAAACTGAGGATATTCCAGAATATCCTCGGTTTCGTGTCGGGATAGCGGGACTCGGCGATCACTTACACGAGCAGCTGGTGTAGGGACGGATGCATGTGCAGCATAGAGTTTGCCGTGAAATCTCTCCACCTCTACGAAGATCTCTTGCTTAGAAGACACGACTCGACCATCCTCTAGTTTGAGCTTCGACAGATAAGCTCTTTCAGAAGGCCGAAAAAAGACTTTCAGCTTTTTGTTGCGCTCTATCACGTCCTCAACTCGTTTAGCATTGAAGACGCGATAGTCCCGCCGTATCAGCCTTCTGATCCGCTTATATAAAGCTGCATATTCTGTCGAAGCCCTAACAGACGCTGTCGCCTCTCGTCTCTTCTGCATAAGAGCCAGAGTTTCGCTAGAGAGCTTGGCCTCTCGAGCTCTATGCTGCCGCCCAAAGTGTTTGCTGCCGACTTCGTGTAGTGTTGCCCCTATTCTCTCTGATGCTTCGTCCATGTCCGCAGTGGTTTCCAACGAGTTGAACCGGTTTTGAAGTTCCAGTTGGAACTTTTCCGAAGCTTGAGTGATATGAGGAAGAGTTGGACGTAGATTCGACTTCATTATACGGGCTCTTTCGAGTTTATAGCTGATATTTAGGGTGCCTCGTACAAGTCGGTGGTCGCTACCGGTACCAAAGCTATTAACCACCGAGACATCCCTAAATATCCGCCTTTTATCCGTTATGATGAAGTAGATCTCATTCCTAGTCACTTTGTCGGGGCTTTGCCAGGTCCATTTCCTCTGGGGGTTCTTTTTAAAGAACGAGTTCATCAAAAAGAGCCCCTCCATTTGGAGGAAATTTACCGGCATTTGCCCCTGTGGTTCCTCGACCCCAAACCAAACCCTCCGACGACCGATTCATCGCATTCTTGTACTCCCACCTTGGCGTTGAAGTCCCCGACAACAACTGTGAAGTGGGTCTTGGTGGTATTATGTATGGCCTTTGAAATGTCTTCATACATGGCCTCGACCTCTTCATCCTGGTGTGTCGTCGTTGGAGCATATACCTGTACTACTTTCAAAGAGTATCTCTTCGTCAGTTTTAGCACAAGATACGCTACCCTCGACGACACACTGGATACCTCCACTACGTTGTTGACGAGAGCTTTATGGACGAGGAACCCGACATTTGACTGACCTCAGTTCTACTTCCAGCTCTCCTACATCCTCGTCACACCTCAATGTCCTTGTATTAAATGTGCCAATGGTTAGTTGTTGGTGGTGGCCTGCCAACCGGAGAATGTTCACACCCCCCGCCCTACCGGAACCGATACCGCCACCTTGGCACGGGATAGCAGGGCTGCCGGGTACTGGGGGCCATATATTTTGGTTTGTGTGCATTGGTGAGTAACAAGCAACTCGCCCCGCCTTCTTACATGTGCAATAAAAATAGCCTGTTACTCACTGATCATGTATGTAGCTTTACACAGGCGAATTTTTTTCTAAAATCGGTTCACTACATTTTGAGCATATTAGGCACAAATAAAAAAAAACCTTTTTTTTATAGTATTATTGTATCTCTGAAAAGAATAACTCGTAAGATAGAAATAGTATATTTTCATTTGTGATCCAAAAGTATACCAAAACTTTTACATATATGTACTTGAAATTATGATCACACGAGGCTTCCGTGACAGCAGTCCCAAAAATCTCCTGTCATCAACATGTACAAGTGCTACAAACTTAACTGACCCGGTGGCCAAATTTAGAACTAAAGCCGCCATCTTGAAATGTAGTATTGCCACGTACAATTAATTTACTTACCGCGTATGCACATTCCATTGAGGTGTATTTTTTTAAATACATATTATCTTTTACTACACATATTTCATTTCTTACAATAAAAAAATCGTCAACGAGTTTTTTCTGTGCAATATTATAACTCTCTAATATTTATATAATTGCTATGATCGCGACTTAACGTGGTGCATTTTTAAAACTAATCAACAAAAAATAGAAGGCAATTAATATTTAATTGAAACACCACACAACACAATTACTAAGTATATCAATGCTATTATTTTAATAGTGTATTTTTATGTTTGCTCTAAAACGGGCGGCATTTCGTTTAATAGCAACACTTAAGTACCGCCCCCGCCACCGGGCCAGATAAGTTTGTGGCACTTTATGTAAATTCCTTAAAAAAATTACTATTCTTTTCTGCAATGCGCAAATGTGACGTCGGACAAACATACATCCGTAGAATAAAGTATCCGATCTATATTGTTGGTAGTTCAGTTTCGTGCGTTTTTATGGGGAGCTAATATCAGATTGAACTTTATTATATTCTAAATATCGGAAGATAAATGAGACAAGAAAATTCTAAAAAAGTATCTCTGAACAATTCATACTACTTATCTAGTCTACCTAAATAGTTTTTATTATATGATCACATCCGACTCTGTTGTAGAAGAAATGAGGATGAGTTGACATGTATCTGTCACTGAGGAACGATTTGATGTGAGACAAATCTTAAGGTAACAATGATAATATACATACAACCCAAATTACAATTTCATAAATCATAATTTATAAGATTAATCACTTAATAAAATAAATTGGTCATACATATTGCCTATGAATTATTTACAATTTTCATATTAACATAACCATATACAATATTCAATAGGCAGTTGAGGCACTTTAGAATATCAGTAAATCACATTGCATTATTATTCATTTAGTGTGCGGCTGCCTTCGCCTTAATTTCATTATTGCTTCTTGTCTTTTCTTTTCAATCAATAACTTTATATTTGAAGAGCTGTTGTTAGTTTGCTGAGTTTGTGTTAAATCGGAAATTGTAGATTTTTTGGCCGCATTACTGGCAACTTTCGGTTGAAATTGCGCTTTTTTGCATGTAGGTTGTATGCTGACTTGTGAAGGTTTATTAGTAAGTTGCTGTGTAACTTGTGTATTTGATTGACTGTTATTTTGACTACATGTAAATGGCAAGAGTCTTTTAGCAATGAGCTTCTCTCTGGCTTGCAGTCTTTTCCTTTCAATTTGCTCTGGACTACACCGAATTGGAGAATCACCTAGCCCTGTAAAAACCATATTTTAAATTGTTAGATTTTCCAATACTTTGATAGCATAGCCATATTAGTTTGTAACAGTTGGTTGGTACCATAGTACCAACTAAAGCACATATGCTTATATAAATATAAAATAAATTTACGAATGATTTGTAATAAACAATAAACGGGGTGCCGCATGGCAGGCTTTACGATCGGTTCCACATTCGACTCAGAGGAGATGTGAGGTCACCTTGTGAGAGCAGCTGGGAGTGGCCATACGTAGTACTATTACTTATACTGTATTTTAGCTAAAAAGTCTAACATTGAATACATAAAACTGAATTCTCTGTCATAAGGTAAAATCTAGTCATGTGGTATATTATCACTGATGATACACAATATTAGACATAAATAATGTAAATTAAAGTACAGCCAGCAATACCTGAAGATGTGGCAGCTTTGTTTCCATATGGCATTGAATTATACCGTCCAAATACCATCCCACTTGTTGAAGGTTTATTTATAGCAGATACAGATGGAGACTCTGGCATGGAATTGTGACGTCCAAATACATTTGACTTAGGGCTGCCGTCATGCACTATCAACTCCTGAATATTCCAATGAGACTTCTCAGCCTTTTTATTAGGCAAATCATTTTTAATAGGCATTTGTGTCAACTGTTCTAAAGCACTATCGTTTAAATTACCAACAAAACTGTCAAATGAATCATTTTTGAAGTATGGAGATTCAAATTTCTTCGCTTTACTAATGGCTGGCGACTCAATTTTTATAGAATTCAATATGGCATCCATTGAATCTTCATTAATTTTAAAACTAAAGTCGGGCTTAACATTGTTTACACTTAATTTACTTTTTGACTCATAACATACTCTTTTAGGAGCAGTAGGCTCAGAATCTAATATGTTTTCTACTGCTTGACTTGCTTTTAACAAACATTCATTCATTGAATCGTCAGATTCCAAAGCGTTTTCTGGCTCTGCTTTACTGAATTTAGAACTCAAAACATTCCTTCTTAAACATCTTGAATTTGTTTTCAGTCCACTTTTGGGTGAATCTCTCGGCGAGTCAGGTGAGTCACTGAAAATATCTTCATCGTTTTTTGAAATACCATTTTTTGGTGTGGAATTATCCTTTGGTTTTACTATAAGCTCATGCAAATTTTGATTCAATTCAAACAGTTCTTGAAATAGTTCAGTCTTTTTCTGTGAACTTTTAACCACTCTACGTTTTGATACCTGTTTCTCAATGAATTTATTATTTGACAGCTTTTTAGTTTTTCTGCTTATTGGAGTAGAATTTTTTAACCGTGAACTAACTGTGCTTCCTGATTTTGGAGTATAGAAATTCCAAACTACATCTGTTACACCTTCAGCCCCATCCTGAGTGCATAAAAATGGGACAGGACTGCCTGCATCTGAGTCACATAAAGAATCACTATCTCTCGATGGCGATTCTGCTTGTTCTGGCGTAGAGCAAGGTATTAACACTGAAACATACAGTAGGTATATTCATAACAAAAACAAATGAATAGTTATGTGAAATCTTTGATCGAAATAACGTAGATTTAAATACTACCATTAGCCAATACCATACTACAATATATTGTACTATAATATACAATAATACAATATTGTTATAATCAAATACTATTCTAATAATAATTATATGTAATAACAGCATAGAAGACAAACCTTTATTTTTGTTCCTCGAAGCGACCATTTTCATAACACTTTTACTATTTCTATTCATGTGGCGTCTGTATATTTGATAAATGGAAATCTTTACAGATTAGATTACATTAAATTCGAGTTATATAATCTATCAAATTAATACAAAAATACTATTTACAACTGAAAATAAAAATCCAACAAACACGCTGAAATTACATTTTTTGACAGTAAAGAATGAATGAATGAATGAGTAACAAACATGGCAGGACCAGTGTCATGGTCTCAAATCTACTGAAATGATTGCAAAAATCTACCAATACCCGTCAAAAATGACATAATTATAGTGACGTTTATAAAAAATTTAAGTAAAAACATTGTTACTTGTTGAAGATTTATATTTCGAGTGACAAATTAAGTACTACAAGAATTTCTTCTAAATAGAAATTTAAATATACTGTATTTTTTAAGCACAAAGAGACTTAATTGTTATAGCAAGACGAGACAGAGCGACTGAAAAGAGTAGAAATTAATTAAATTAGAACCAAAGCCAATGAAAGCAGAAAATGAAAAAGCATGGCAATTTTAAAAAATACGGGGCGGCAACCCCAAAATTGAAAGGATCTTGGAACAACATAATTTGATACTTTAATATATTTATTGTTTTTTATTACTAAAGAGGTACTATTAACTTATTGCCTGTCTAAAATCCAGCTGCGATTCCTACTTTGTAACAAATCTATTCGCTAACTCGATTGTCTTCTCATCAACTTTCCACACATCATAATATTGCAGACTTGACAAAACGTAGTTAATAAGTTCATAAAAGCAATCAATAAACTAGTGCCTATCAAATCGTTGACAACTGATTTAGCGAAGAGGCGGCCAGAACTCAGTTTCTGTTTTATGCCCCCATGATGATGATTAAAAATTTCGAATATTATTTATCAGTATTTTTATGCACTGTAATCAAAATCTGAATCTAAAAATTCTACTCCTAGTAGCTTCCTACTGCTGCTTCCTATATTGATTATTTCCTGCCTTCTGTCTCTTTGTTTGTATTTGTTTTCCACGTGAATGACGTGTACAGTATTTTTTTTTCCTTTCTTCGGCTGTAATACTTTCAAAAGAGTATTTTAGAACGTTCTCAAATTCCATTGACGTTCGGCCCACATTTTTGCTGGCCACTTTCCTTTTTCCAAACTCCATATCAGTTCTATTGCATTTAGGTCACAATGTATAATGGTAGCTCTCTACCATTGTAAGCCCAAATGCCAAGCTCCATATTTCATGACCATTTTGCTTTAAAAGTTCATCAAATATATTGGTTCAGGTTTGTTCAGTTTCACAAAACATATTGGTTCTGCTTTTGTATGATATTGTTACGAGCTAGGGATTTATTCGCGGAGGGTCTGGTCTGCAGCTCTTCACAACACGAAGTTCACACGAAGATTCCAAATCGACATCCAATAGTATCGCTGAGGTCATAGGTTATCACTTGTCTCGCAGGTAGATTCGCTCGAAGCTTAATCTTCCGAAGTCCAAACTGAACTGCCTATGCGCTGCGGCGGTCGCCATATATATCCGCCGGCAAGGGTTCCCGAATGTTCTCGTATGTACATGTATGTACTTCCCTTCGATAGAGATCGTAATGTGTCTCGAACATTTTCATGTCATAGTGTTATGAACCTTGTGATAGTAGACATACGGGTCATTATAGCTTGCAGCGAAGTATGCGGTGACTGTAAGTCATACTCTACTAACATGGTATACTTTGAAAAATACACGTTTTATCATATTATATACTGTTATCATATAATACTGATATGATAATACCCTTATGCATGATCGCGTTAATTCCCGTTCTTATATTTCATAGATATTTTTTAGTGTTTGAGATTACATTATTTTCGAAATAAAATGACGATCAGTTATAACGCGACTTGCTAAACTAAACTAGATACATGGAGATTTTGTTTTTGTTTTAGAGATGAACTTAAAATTTTTGGTGACGAATTGTAGAAGAATAAAAAAATAGAAGATGTTAGGTTTGAACAACAACGCAAATCTTTTCAGGAAATTTTTGGACGATATTGAAATACCTACCGCAAAAGTAATTTCTCCTATGTTTTAATAATCTCATAGAACGTTTTTTTTTTAATTTCTTTCATGGCCATATTATTGAGGCCGGTCCCATACTTGCTACATATATATTTACGATAAAAACAAAAAAATATAAATAAATAAATAATAAATAAATATTATCAGACAAATTACACAGCGCCATCTAGCCCCAAAGTAAGCGAAGCTTGTGTTATGGGTACTAGACATCTGATAAACATACGTAAATACATTTTTTTTTTTGTAAATACATACATATGATACATAGAAAACACCCAGACCAAGACAAACAGACATGTTCATGCACACAAATATTTGTCCTGTGTGGGAATCGAACCCACGAGCGTTGGTGTCGAAGCGGCGTCATTGACCGCTACGCCACCGAGCTCGTCATATAGTTTTCTATTATCGTTTAAATATTGTATAATATAGCTAACTGTAATCAATATAGATCGGAAAACGGATCTGTTATTGTGGAGATTTAGATAAATAGTCCAGTGAAAATACGTCCGTCTCATCTGTCGATAATATTTGCACAGGTCCATTTATACCTATATCTCCCTATAGTACATAAATTTAGCTCCCCATTTTTCAATCGATAGTAATTATTAATCTATTGTCTATAGCGTATTTTGATTATTAGTAATACACATACTTTTTTTTTTCACAATCTTACTAGTTCTACTTTAAAAACCTTCTAAACCATCAAATTTATTGACACAGCGGATAAATAGTAGTCAGTGAAGAAACACTAACAAATGTCTAAATTCAGTCACGTAATCAGCAGCCTTGAGTTTAGGACTTCTTGCCTGGGCATTCTTCGAGAATGTACCACCTCCAAGTAGTTTAAGCCGCTCTAATGCAATGTAAGTGACACAAGAGTGAAGCAGGTAAGTTAGTTTTGAAGAAAAAATTAGACCTATTTTACCTAGCCCAATTTAGCTATATACCCACAACCATGAAAAACAACGGCAGTGCTGTCGTGTGAGCGAATGACGTTCCATTTTAAGTGTAAGAGATTAACTTAGTACTAATTATTTCAGAACTTACGTATGTTTTTAACAATCATAAACATTAAATTAAATTCTCTTAACTTGTACATTTTGTTTGCTATGTATGTTTAAATTTTTTTAAAAAAATATGTAATAAAAGTACTGTGCAATTAAACCGTTATCATTTATTTTAACCGTGAGGAGCTAATTTACATTCTAAAAAATCAACTAGCTCTGTTTAAATCTTCTAAAATGGTAGTAAACGTACTAAAAATGGTAACGCTGCTGAGGTGACTGTATGATATCTGGTAAATTGCTGTCAGTCTCACTCAATTTAGTCAGCTCAGTCATCAGCAGTCGAATAGAAGCTGATTTTTCAGTCGGTGTTGTATTGTGTTTTGTATGCGCGATGCTTCTTCGGAAGTAACTTTTATAGTGTAAAGTGAACAAGAACTTCTGAAAAATGTTGGCGGATGGTGAAATAGTTGGTGATGGTTCGTGGAACCTCACCATCTACGTGACGGACTTAAATGAAAAACGCACTATGGTCGTGAAAGGTGATATGCATATCGGTGGGGTTATGCTGAAATTGACAGAGAGCTTCGGTGAGTTATCAATTTGTGTAACTTTGTAACACACAACAAACTCTTGTGCCGCTTGATATATTTATATTTGTTTTATAGCATTCAAAGATTGTTCCTTTCTACATCATTTGAATGCAATAAAGTAGAAACAGTAGGTTGTTAATGTGTGCAGCCTTGTATTTTGACGATACTTAAACTCTGACGAATCATCTAGATTATACTCAACGTAGATTTTTCCTATTTTCCGTCAAACAACCTTATAACAAATTAGCATAGAAGATACCAACCAACTTAATTATCGTTGTTTATGCACACTTGTAGTGTTGAAACGTATGCCACGATAATTGAGGAAAATAAATCAATTACTTTATGGCGACTCTCTGGCCCATACTTCTCTTCCTTCCTTAATCACTTTGATACAACAGTAAAATAAATAAATATTCCTCAACAAATTACACACTGCCGTCTAGTCCCAAACTAACCAAAGCTTGTACTATGGGTACTAGATAACTAATATTATACTTCAGTTTAAAAAATATATATATATATATATATTATACACACACCCAGACGAATACAAATAGACATATTCATGCACACAAATATTTGGCTTATGTGGAAATCGAATTCAACCAACGGGCTTATTGATCAATGTTTACTATGGCCATGCATTTACGGAGTCTACTCTCTGTGTGTTTGTGTGTTCTTAACAGAATCGAACTTGCATCAATCCATGTATCATCCCACTACAGATCTCACCTCAATCAAAGGGGTTTAGAGCAGGGTTCGAAAAAATATCAAAAATCCGATTTTTTGATATATATCTGATATATATGCTCTTAGCATAGCATCAAAAGAAGCGAATTTTATTCTGTAAGGGGATTAAACACTTAATAATGTGAAAGGAATTTGTAAAATAATATAAGTGTCAAATTACCACTTTTAATGAACACTTAAAAAAACTAGTAGTATAGTAGTAGTAGTATTACAATAATCGACATTTTTTTATTATCTGGTAAAATAAACCTTATACTGTATGTTTTTTTTTTTTTTTTTATACTACGACGGGTGGCAGACAAGCTTACGGCCCGCCTGATGTGAAGCGGTTACCGTAACCATATTAACGCTCGCAACATAAAATATCGCTCGCGCGCCGCCACCCCCGCTGCCAATACAGCATCTCCCTCCAGAACGGAGACCTCACTCACTCGCAGGAACACAACAATCCTCAAGGGACTT
Organism: Hypsopygia costalis; assembly: GCA_937001555.2. Classification (NCBI taxonomy): domain Eukaryota; kingdom Metazoa; phylum Arthropoda; class Insecta; order Lepidoptera; family Pyralidae; genus Hypsopygia; species Hypsopygia costalis. The sequence goes on along the minus strand of OW443343.2, from coordinate 9,056,687 downwards.
GTTATTTGGCTGCGGTATTCTGTGAAGTGGAGGTTCATTCCCCAGTCGGGTAGCTTACAATTACGCTCCCTACCTCTCTTTTCGCCAGAGCTTCGTTTGTCAGTCAGCAGGGTGCACCGCGTGCAGGTGAAGTTGGCTTTGGTTTAAAGATGTTGATGAACCACTTACACCCCATAATGTTAAGGTTTGAATTTCAATAAAAAGCTAGTCTTTACTGGTAAGTTAAAGGGGATTTCCCCCAACTTTTAATAAGGTTGCCATATTGGGAAACAATCCCAAGTATTCTGAATTGTAGGTTTTTGCTACGTGTTGCCACGGTAAACATTAATCTCCAAAATTTTTATTACAGAAGACAGGAGAAAATCAATATATTGTGATATATTTCCGCTAATATATATGGGCGAACCCTGGTTTAGAGCATATTCCACCACACCGCTCAACTGTGGGTTGGCAGAGAATTAACTAAACCGAATTGAAATTTGGATGGCCGATTGCAATACTCATCACTCATATAGTTGTCTGAAGCATCAGATTTGTATGCCTGGAGTAGAAATGTGAATCTCTCCACTCCTTTTACACTATTGCTTGCTACCATAATATAACTGCTCAATGTTCTACTTTATGTTCCTTCATCATTACAGAGTACAATGGAGAAGGTACAGAAGGTGCTCTTCCATTTCAATTTTTACATCTGTTCCTTTTTTATACATCCGTTCCTTTTTTTACATCCGTTCCTTTTTCTCAGTTCAATTTGTCCTTCTTGGTAGATGAAATTTCAGATTGAAAAAAATATATCTCGTTTTACTTCTATTTTATGTCAGAATTCAAACAGTGTAACACTTGTTGATACAAATAAATGAAAGATTTACAGATAACAATTTGATATAAAAGTTTTATCATTATTCACCAATTAATTTAATCATAAATTTGGATGAGGTAGGACTCTCACAGCTTGAAATTGATGAAAGATCTACAGTTGAGTGCAATTTATTAATGACCATTTTTATCAGTATGTTCATTATTCATCAGAAACAGGTTGCTAACTGGTTCTGATAGTAATAAAAGCAATTCTTGATTAAGAGCATGTGAAAGAGACATAATCATGATTGAGCGAGAGGGAATGTAACTAGGGTTTTCAACATTATTTTTTCAATTAAATACAGAACTTTTTTTAGAATTTTAAATGTGTAAATTCTTTTTGATGTAATAAAATCACTTGTAGTATTCCACTTAATTAAATTATTTTTTACCAACTGGTTCAGCTTTTACAGCATTATCATATCAAGGTATTTAAATGGTATTCTCATTTTAACAAAACATTTAGGTCCAAATATCATACAAAAACTCCAAACTCCATCTACTATGCCTCAAAATCCACTAATATATCTTTGAAATGCTTAACAGGGTTCACGACAGTATAAAAATATGGAGACAAAGCAAAAGAAAAAATGTTAATATAGAATATCACAATCTCTATACTGTATAAAACATTTTTATAACCAAGTACTAATATGGAATGGATAAAGCTATCGTGTATTGAGTATGAGTCTACTCATACCTACCAGCAAAAATCCCATAATAAAAAACAGATTTTCAATGTTACTTGACACTTGTATTATATCATTCTTGGATACTAATATTCACTTTATTTATTTTCTATAGGCATGCAAACATTACTAGTCTTATAGTGTATAACTAGATACATTTGTATTATTTACTATTAAATAATATTCATTAGGTATCTGATAAATTACAAACAAAATTTAATAAAAATAATATTAGTCACTATATCAACAAGTCATGAATGAATGTAAAAAATCATTTAAGCACTAGGTATAATATTTAATTCACACTTTAAAGTGTGTCTTATCAATGTATCTTTTTGGTACCTGCTCCAAATAATAAATCATTATGATAATGTGATAATTTACCTAGAAATAAAAAAAATCATGTATTAAGTTAGTCACTTTATCATCAAGTAAAGAAATCAATGTAAAAAATAATTTACAATGTCATTACATAATTTACACTTTAATGTATATGTTATCGATGTATTATCTTTTTTGGTGCCTAAATAATATATATTAGACATTAAACAAGTTATGAATGAATTAATTAAATAGTTTATGAATATCATTACTTAACTCACACTTTACTATTTATCTAATCATTGTATCTTTTTTGATACTCGAGAACATAATTATAAGAAGCATTGTGTAAACTACAACTGTTGTTATTTTATGCAATAAAATTTTAACAATAAATAATAACTATGTATAGAAAGGTTGACAGCCCTATTAAAGGTGCGCGTACGCAGCGGCAGGCACGCGTCCTTCGCAAACGTTATGTCGTGGTCGTGAGGGACTGGTTTTTTGCTATTACACAAGTTTAGTATTATGATAAGGTTTTCTTTTTGTATCATACTGATGATAACACTACTTAGGAAGAACTACGATAATAATTTAAATAGATAAGGGCTTACTTATCAATAATTTGTGGTATTTGTCAAGAATTTAGTAGTAACGTATAGTAGTTGCAGGTTTCGGAAAGGATCCATGCTACTTAGGCAGAAGCTGCGCTTGATGATACATACGCATGAAGAGGTATAAATAGTTCAAACTTAGGGTTTATAGACGTTCAGATTCGTTTTGTTTGCTTCAAGGGGCCATTCAAGTATTACGTGACGTGAGCTGATTTTTTTACAATTATTTACCTCTGCCAACCCGCAGTTGAGCTGCGTGATGGAGCATGCTCTAAACTCTTTCAATAGACGTCTCGTATTGCAACAGCGCGATGATTATGGGTTGTTGCTGTATTGTAATGAGAACCCAGAGAATGTGCAAAATTTCAGATAGATAGATAGAATACTGAATACTACGCGGTGTCTGTAATTTACTTGCAAGACTTAATTACTGACACCGCGGAGAAACTAAATAAGAACATGTAATATCACCGTGCGCTGGTTCGCTAGCTAGGTCCATATCACAGCATATGTAGCATAGCTTGAGTCTGAGTGAGACTATGGCCTAAGATCGAGAGAATAAAAACAATCCACAAAAGATTTAAGTCAGTCAGTAGTTTGACGCCGCTCATTGCACATGTAAACAATCTTTTAAATTATCACCTACGCGAATTCGTCGTAACTTTCAAAATGGCGGCCAATCTTCGCCCACTCTATTCCAGCTGTATAAATTATTCAGTACCTACCAGCATATGTCCATTGACTTTGTTTGGTGTAGTTCGCCAGGACATCTGCTTGTCTTTGGATTATGGATCCCTCTTGGTAGTAGTAGTGTAGTGGTAGCAGGGGGATGGAATCGGAATGGAGAGGCAATGCTGACAACTCCGCCGCGTAGCATGCCTTACAATTTGCACTGCACTGTGGCTTTTTGTCCCTTGTGCTGTCGTTGTAGATTTCTCATTTTAATCCATCCATTATAGCTAAAGAACGTAAAACTTCCATACCATCAGGGACATTACTCTAACCTCAATTGTCGTGCTGGGGTATGCATGTTGTCGATCCGATCCAGAGATGCGGGCACAAATTGGTTTTTGAGCTCTCACTGGTCGACTGACAGAGTCATCGAGCAGTACCCCACCGTGAAGTTAGTGCCTTTAATCTAAATGCCTAAGACGCCGTACCACCTAACTTTCTAAGATACAGTAATTCTATAGCGGAAATCTCAATTACATATGATGTCCGGCAGATATTGCTCTCCGTCGATGTTCATTACTCGAATGAACCTGACGGAATCTGGTTGTGATACTTCTTGTGACTTATCTCGTGTGAAAAATTGCAAACCTTTAGTCATTGCTAGCCACTCAACAACCGGGATCGCTCGGCAGCCGCTTTCGAAGGTTATCCAATACGTCTTGACCTCTGTCCCCGAAGTCGTTTATGAATGGAAAAGGCAGTTAATTCTTGAAGTGTCGGGTACTCAAACGTATCACGGAGCGGCCATGCTTCGCATCCGGCGCCCTTCCCCTCTCACTCCGTCGGCGTAGATAAGGCGTTATCATCCGCTCATTGTTCCTCTATGCAGATGAGGTGCTCGACCAATCAGAGGGCGTTGACTTTGTTATTAATAAGTAATAATATATGTAAAGGGATTATTTTCTATTACCTTAGATAGAGGGCAAATGATACTTGTTTATTTGTTTGCTGGCAACAACAAACCTTTGGTATATGCAATAGGGCTGTTACCGATTCCATTTTATGCCATTAGCATGATATCTTTCTGTCCGTGCCAAAAAATGCCACTACCGAAATAATGTTTTACCTCAATAACCTACCGGCCCTACCGGCTAAGCTGAATCTGATTTGCAAAAATCTAACTTCAGCTTAAATTTTTGATACTTGTGTTTAGCTTACCGACTAAGCGGAAGATGTTAGTCAATAACTAAAACATAAGATCTATTTTTTTAATCAAAATATTCGGTGGTAATCGGCTTCAGCTTCGGCAGTAGGGCCCCTGAACTTTGCAGAATTCTTAGAATTTACTAGGAAGCAATAAAGTCGACTAGAAAATCAAATAAACCATTGGATATACTATCTAGAATGGACTTCCCCGACTAAGCACAATCGCATTACCAATAAGGAATTTCCGGGTCCATTGTGTAAAGTCAGATTAGGGAACTAATTGCATTTCATTAATGTTTATCGAATGCCAAAATGAGCTGATGATACCTATTACGGACAAATTCTGTTAAAAGCATCCATTATCGGGAACACGCCATCGTTGGGGAGTTTAGTTATCATCCAGATTAGTATGACAGCTTCAATAAAGCCCTTGTTTTAACATGTCCTTTATCGACAGGCCCGCATAACGCGCGCTATGAATAAAACCTTTGTCAGGGATCTGATATGAAATATATCCCTTTTAATATTAAGAGCCATATTACATTTTGACTGCGATTTTTGCGTAAAATGGCCAATTTTGGCGTTCTTGATCTCGGAAACAAAAATACATCAACAATGTTGACTTATTGAATAATACAGAATAGCTATTGGCATAGTACGTAGCGGCCTCGCTTTTTGTAAATTTTGCTTAACTTTTTAAATAAACCCAAAATTGCAGAGAAAGATTTCATAAAATGCGCGCATTCACTATTTTGAGCTCCTGGATTGTACTACTGTTCCAAACAAATGAAATAAAAAAAAAATAGAATGTTATTTGTTATATAGTCGTATAGTATATAGCGGCATAGCGGCATCGGAATTTTGAAATATCATTGATTTAATATAGAAAAAAAAAACATTCTTTTAACCAAAAAAACTTCCAAAATCGCTTTAAGTAAAGTAATTTCTCGAATAAACGATAATATTATTGAGCAAAATTTATACGAGAATAATTGTTACTTCATGATGAATAAACTTTGTAGCATCTTATTTCAATAAAAACGATAAATATAACTTCAAAATTACTACAAAAAACGATGCATAGGCGGCCTTCGCGGGTTTAGTACTGCGCGAGAGCTCGTCAGCGTGCAAATGTAATAAATAGGGCTCTTAATGAGATTTCTAGACGAAGAGATGTAATAATAGCTATATGCAATTATAATGCAAAGAACGATAAGTGAAATTTGTCGTCAACTTTTATTCATTCTACTGCTACGATATGGGTCTTCCCTCAATCGAAGAGGTTGAGAGCATACTCCACCACGCTGCTCAACTGCGGGTTGGTGGAGGCCAGTGTTTTCAAGCCGCCCAAAGAAGACTTGGCTTAACGACTGTCGTCTAAACAAAACAACCGGGAGCGACTTAACGTGCCCTCCGAACTAGGCATTTACTTGACATCTATGTATCAAAATGCCAGACATTTTGCCCATTCCTAGCACCTGTACTTGATTAACACGAGGGTAACCCTAAGTAGGACCAAGGTGGTCGACCAAGCAGCGCGCCAACTACGGTTGCGGACACTAACGGTCGCGCGCATTCCGTATCTCACTGCAACAAACTAATTGCTCGGCACGCTACTGTTCCTATATGAATGCCTACTTCAGATTCTACTTTGTAACATTGTGTAAATCACATATATACTTGTGCTTCCGTACAATATGGAAACTACTTGCCGCTATTATGAGCAGAGCTCACCTCCCATCCCCTCTGAGAGGAACCTGGTGCCCTACCGCTGAAGCTGAAGCCGATTGCCATCGGATTTTTGACTGCGAAAATCAAACTTTTGCTTACATTGGCGGTAATTGTCAGGTGGTAGAAACCCTAGACTCCTACCGATTAAGCTGAAGATGTTTGTTATTAACTTAAGCCTAAGGTCTATTTTCGCAATCAAAAAATCCGATGGTAATTTCAGCATCGGCGGTAGGGGCCCCTGTTGCCGATTGTTCTACGCTACATGCACACACACGTATTCACACTTTACACAAACGGCACTTGTTTATACATACAAACACTTAATTTTACTTACGAGTAAACTTTTCTCGCGCGCCGCCACCCCCGCTGCCAACGCAGCATCTCCTTCCTTTCTGGTGACCTCACTCACTCGCACGAACACAACAACGCTCAAAGAAGTTGTTAAAGTAATATAATAATAGTATGTTTATTCATTAACGATGCTATATTTGTATGGAATGGTCGGACGTGCTTGTGCTAGGTACTGATGATAAACGCTCAGAACCTTACAAGTATGTAATTGTATAATTTACATATTTATCGAATCTGTAAACACTACGATTATAGTCTACTATAAACAAAATTGCTTGTATCGATTACTAATTCAACGAGTGCTTATTGGCAGGCTGCCAATGTGATTACCAAACACGAATACAAACTGGAAATATTAAAGCTTAACGTTCACTTTCAAATATCGTCTCATTCGAAAGATATTTTAACAAGCACCCCGTTGGATACTTGATAAAATTCCTTTGATTTCATTATAGTCACACCTCGGCTACTCCATACAAATGTTGCATCATTAATACCGACTACTGCTATAATACAGTTGTTTAGACTAGTGACATTCCTGCAAAGCGTAGATGCGTGTGTGTGATTGGGGTGTCAAACAAACGAATTCGTCGAAGAGAGGTAAGGTCGTCGTGAGAGAGAGAGCGGCGATTATATTGATGCAATTTTTGGGGACCTGATTACATCGTTTTTTGCATATAAACTTGATTATGGTATATATATCAAATCACATATTATATCCGTAAAAAATATGTAACTGACAGTGACGTGGTTTAGGAGATAGCGGATAAACAGACTGGTATGGAAAACGACTCTAATTTGTACTAATGTGTGTAACATGTACAAAAAATATGTAGAGATTTTAAGAAATGATAAAATTATGTATTAGTGTAATGCTTTCTCTGAATACAATACAATCTACTATCGATTTACTAAATCATAAAAATCCATTCATGCAATTTATTAAATAATTCTTAAATTGCGGCCCAGGTTAGTTACCTCCTTAGCTGCCACTAAATCATAAAAATCCATTCATGCAATGTATTAAATAATTAAAATAATTCATAAATTTCCGCCCAGGTTAGTCACCTCCTTAACTGGCAGAACGTAGTATTGCTACTATTGCCGCATCTGTAAAGGTGAACAACATTGTTTTGGCTTACTAAACCTCCGTTTAGCTGGAGGTTTACCTGAGTATGGTAATGTAGTTCCATAAACAACTTGTCCTTAATAATTCAGCTGCAGTCTTTTAAGGCTGGCCCGTTAATTGTCACGTTCGCACGATTGTGCCACCCGTCTCGTTACACCACTGCGACTTAACATTTGCAATGTAAAGTGCTACTTTACTCATTTGCGTACGTTAAAGTCACTTGGAAAGGATTGCATGTGTTAAACAACTTGTTTTCAAAGTTTTAAGGAATTAAGGCCCTTCATCATCATCATCATCATCATCAGGTCCATTTTACTCTCCACTACAGGAGCACGACCCTCTCTCGTCCGTCCTAGACGGAAGGAGGATTTGGCCTACACTCCCCACGCTGGCCATACGGGTTGGGGAGGCCTGATCGATATTTGATAATGTATTTCCCTTAGTCGCCTTGTACGACATCCACGGGAAGAAACGGAGTGATTATATTCTAGTCTGCCGGAAACTACACTGCCTATATAAGGCCCTTACTGCTGTGAAAATATTAAAATCTAGTTAACCCGACAGGATTTAAAGTACTGTTAATCTATAATTTACAAGCTGAACCGACACACGTCCTGTCTTCTTAGCAATTAATATTGAATTCGATTTGTTTCTCGCGCAATCTGTCAAATGACTGACAGTTCTGTCAAACGAATAGAGTTACAATAGAAAAATTAATGTGGTTATTCAGATTTCTTAAATTTTCCGCCATGAAAAAATCTGAATTCAATATTCATTGTTAAGAAAACAGGACGTCTGTCGGGTCATCATCAGCCCCCTTACCAACATCTCTTATTGCGATTCAATAATTGAATAGATTGCTTATTCATACCAATGAATAAGCGACTCTATTTCATTTGAAATAGAGTCGCTTATTCATTGGTATGAATATATATCTATCTATGTATTAACTGTACATAAATATACATATAATGACACCATTGGTGTATTGTAAAGTATCACAAAGCACTTGTGGCTTGTGGTGTACTATCCCATTAGTAATAAATAAGCCGTTACATTGTATATGACGTTCGTGTAAAGTGACTACGCCTATTTCATGATTGGATTTTGCAACGACTCTATAAAGTTGAAAATTACTGTGATTGCCAAAGATTTAATTGTTAGCGGTCTTTAATTTTAATTGAGATGGTTGCTTTTCACTTATGTCATTGATGTCATGACGAGCCCGGTGGTCGAATGGTTAGCAATGGTCACTTTAATTCCGAGGTCGCGGGTTCGTTCCTCGCACTTATCTATATCTTGTTTGTTTTGTTGTAGGTGTTTTCTATGTATTATATGTATTTATTTACCCAAAAAAAATGTATTTATGTACAATATATCAGGTATCTAGTACACATAGTACAAGCTTTGCTTCGTTTGGGACTTTGAAATGGTTGTCAATTTTATAAGGTTGTCGACGCCTTTTGTCAACAAAATATTATAAATAGGTAAAGTTTGCGACTTCGTAAATTTGTAAGGAGTAATCTCTGGATCTACTGAACCTATTTTGAAAATACTTTTAACAATAGAAACCCATGTTATGTGTGAGTGTCATAAGCTATATATTAATCCGAAAAATGGAAAGACTTCCGTAACCGCTATATTTTGGCAACGTGCGTGTGATGCCTCTGGTGTTACAGGCGTTCATAGGCTACGGTAACTGTTGTCCATCAGGCGGGCCGTATGCTTGTTTCCACTTTAGTGGTATGCGAAACCGCGGGCGGGAGCTGGTATAAAATAAACTAGCTGCAGTTTTTATTTTTAATTATGACCAATGATACCATACGTCATGTGGAATTGTAAACAATCGGAGCGCGTGTAATTTGCATATCAATCTCGGCAAAACTGTGTTCCGTTTTACGCATTTACTTACTCTAACTACTGAAAACATGGGATCATTGTTTAAACGTTCGTCGAATGAAATGTGTGACTCATCTTTATTTATAGTGAGGAGAGGTTATTATTATTTTGAATGAGTAATTTTGTACTTTCTTGTGTTGGCCAAGTCGTTCAACAAACTATAAGTATGTATAAGTACGAGTATTTGCCACCGACTTCAAACAGTTTGCTTCAAATGCTTGTAATATAAAACTAATACTTATACAATAAATTTCGCATTTATGACAATAATTGTAATAATGAAAAAAATACACCGTACTGGATTATTATTATTATTTTATGATTTTCAGTGTATGCATGCATATTGGCTGCCATGCTTTTTGAAATCGGTCAAATTATTTCTTTTTTCAAAAAATAATTTATATTTTTAATTTTTAGTTTACAATGCGGGGCAAATCTACTTAAAACACATTGTATAACATCATTGTCAAAAATATATATCATGGGAATCAAACGACTGCAAAATTTTATCTCAGTGGGACACTGGGAACAAATTGCAGTTGCAAGATTTGCAATCAAATCTTGCAACCGCGACACCGCGTGAAACTAAATAAAAGCTTGTAAAAACACATTTCATTCGACGTTTTTTTTATATAAGGTATTATGGAAAGTTGATAAAACCCATATTAAAACCCGTAGTACTTAACATTAATAGAGACGTGGAATCGTGATTCAAGTATGATGACTGGTTACTCCGCTGCGGTCATGCGTGTAACCGGTTTTTCTGCGAGTGACGTCACGACCTACGGAGTGACCAGCGCCTGTTATGTCTATATGTCAGCTTGTTCAATTTCTCAATGTTTTAATGCTCCTTGAAAGTCGGACTGTCTGGAAATTATCTGATTTCGTGAAATAACTTGATTATCAAAATAACATTGGTTTAATTTATTTACCTACCTATTGAGTGGAGTGTGCTGAAGGCTTATATGCGCCGAAATGTCACTTTGGAAATGAATAGGTTCCAAAGCTATTGAACTTTTTTCAACAGTATGTTCAATTGGCTATTTTCCAATGTTTAAAAATTGTACAAATAAATTAACAATATCGTAAAATACACAAAACTATAAAGATCTGCAAACTTTCATTCTAATATCTTCAGTCAGACTTTTTTTAGCGTCGATCAAAGTTTGGCGGGAAAGTCCATTTTAAAAGTATGAAATTATTAAAAAATAATATTTCCATTGGAGTAGCAATAAAAAATGCTATAACTTTTATTATGATAATAATTACATAAACGTAATATTTAACATAGCTGTCGTACAAATTTCTGATTTGATGCATATAAAATACAAAACTGTGACGTCATAATTCGGTAGTCTTTTGTATGGAGCGTTTTGGGGCAGTCTAAAAATTGTGATTTTCAAATTAATATATCTCGAGAGATTTTTGTGCTATCGAAGTAATTCTTTCACCTATGGTTATATTATGGAGACGTCCCTACATATCAAACAGAAAAAAATGTTAGTCAAATAGCCAATTGTACACACACAATGTATTCTTGATTTTGTAATGCATGCTTATTTATTAAAATAAAGATTATTATTATTTAAAAAAAAGCTATTGAACCGATTTTAATGAAACTTGTCACAATTAAAGACCTCGACATGCTTGAGGTTTGTGATGAAAGAAATTGAGATTGATCATGTTCTTGAGGAATGATCATCAAATACATTTTCCATTGAAATCAATGGAACATATACACTCAGCGAATCTACTCGCTCCACTCAACCTCGATTTCAGCCCCGTGGGCTAGAATCCGGCGTAGTTATAATACGTCGCCTGTAAGTTTGTACGCCATCTCGGTGGCTTCAATATACTTGGACACTGATCATTTACAAAAATACTTTTTCACCTCACTAGCTCGTAAAAGCTCTGTTTATCATTCGAAATCTGCGTGGAAAATCGCACTTTATCCGCTAGCGTGGAAAGTGTTTTTAAAATTCGAATATTTTTATTCAATAAAGGTTTCGTACAATAAATTACATATATATAGAACCTCATTGGTTTCGTAATAGTTTATATTCTCTGCAGCCAGTCCATTGATGATTGAAATGCAAATACTTATTTCATGTCATGCGCCAGCCTCATTTAAAGAATCGCACTGGCCGGCAAGAAAATTTGATTAAAAAAAAAACTTTAAAATTTTCTTCTCTTTATTGAATTCACTTTACGTCCATTATTTTGGTTTGTTTTTTGATAAAATCGAAAGAAATCATAAAATATGAGCGAAGCTAGCAGCGACGAAGATATAAATTGAACACCTGCAGAATTAGTGCAAGCGGTACATAATGCCGAGTTGAGTTTTCTTCCGGAAAAATCGCGCGAAAAATACATAAAAGCGTACGATTTGTTCAAGTAATTTAATATTTATTAAAACTGTTTTTCTTGCACCTAACATTTTCCTCGCTTTAGTGAGGTGAAAAGTTGTGTGTTGCGCTCGGCAGCAAAGTTATTTAGCGTCTCGTACCTTTGAAACCCTCGCTACGCTCAGGATTCTATATTTGAACCACTCGCTTTGCTCGTGGCTCAATCCTAGAATCCTTCGCTTGCTCAGGTTTCAATACAAGGTACTCGCGCCAAAAATTAACTTTGCAGCCTTGCATAACAAATAACTATTTTAGCGGATACCTACCTCGTAATAACTAACTGCATATTTTTTTTTCTGGTCTGTTCAGTGTGGAATCAGTTCAACAGAATGTCTACCTAATTTACCGTAAATACATACATATTTGTTTCATAAATATCAGTTGAGGTTGGATGTAACTGACATAAATAACTAAATTGCATTTGCATATTGTTATTATTCATTGTATTTGCATGTTTGACCAAAAGTTAGGTATAAGTACAAGCTAATTAAATTCAACCTATTGATTTAATATTTTCCTTAACTCAAACCTTTACGTCAGGTCTATAACAGTAATTCGGTTAACGCTGGGTTATTCACGGTGTTTCACAACCACAGACATTGTTTTATGTACTCCGTCCGTAAGTCATGAATCGTGCCGTGAAACTCGAACTCACGACCGTTCCGATTCAGGGTCTATTTATAACAGTCTGACTTCACGTTGTCAGAAGTTACGATAGAAACCCTATATGTTTTCAACACCTTTATGCGTTGGGCTGTTGATTATCTGCCAAACGGTTATAGACGTAAGAAAATGCTCCACATTCACAAACTACTATTCTAATGGAACATCTTGTGAGGAGATTAGTTCCAGTTTCGCATCAGGGCCGTTTCCAGTTTCGCATCTTTCTTGAAAATCCATTATGTTAGTATTTTTTTTTATCCAACTAGCAATTCATCCTATTGCGAAAAAGCCATTAAATTTCCTTTTGATTACGTTGATGTAAAATTGCTTGTTCATCTATTAAGTCACCTTTATTTTCCTATCCTATTATTCTCCTCCTATTATTACTTATATATCATTTCCTTATTCCACATACATTGGGCATGGCATAGTATTGTGCGTATATTGTCTAGTGCTTCGGACATCCATTACGAGGTCATCCTTCAATCAAACGGTTCGAGGTATGCAAATATACCTCGACCATTCTAGTCTGTAGGGAAATGTCACTGCTGCGGTTACATGGATGGTGGTACAGCAGTTTGCCTGTCATTACTTCGTTTCCGCGACAAATGCCTTTGTAAAATTTATAATTATAAAGGAGTTAATAAATACGTGTTTAGTAAGGTTTCAAATTATTCTATAACAACAGTTGGGGCTGTTAATTCACATTTTATTACAGCTTTAGTTAGGTCATTGTCATGATATGCTGCATTTAAATTATATCAGTGTAACGTCTTGATGCTATTTTATTTGCATGTCCATTATACCTCCATTAGGGCTGATTGTACGTGATTGCAATCTCCGCCTACGCCCATTTTATCTACAATTTGTGTTAACTTGTTAGTTAGACGTTTACTTATGCTATTACAGTGTGCAACTATAACAATATATTATATTGATAAATATTATCAATTAATTAAATATTCTATTAGTGTATCTTTTGTTTATATTAAATGTAAACATAAATCACTTGTACTGTCCTTTATGTTTCATATTCTTGACATTATAATTCATAAACTAGTAACAAATTTCATTGATTATAAAAAAGACTGGGCTTTTTAAACTTACTCAACATATAACTCTGTGTGTATGTTTGTACACAATTACTCTTCAGTTGTGTGCGATCTTAATTTATTTCAATGACAACCAATAACATTCCATGACATGCCATGACATTGCTTTATGTTATCTTTATCATGTTTGCGTGCGGTTAAGTCATTTGCAATTGTTTACGATTACAAATATATAGACCACCAATATGCGGCCATATGTTGTGTTGTGTCCTCTAAATTTTTATCAGGTCAAGGTTCTACAGCGGGTGCGACGCCGCGCCTTTTGTTTACCGATCCATTAAACGCAAATTGTCTTTGTTATTTGTTGTATACTTTTTGATTTGACATCAATTTTGTCTCGTTAGGGTAATTGATACTGATGTCCTTTAGTTTATTATTTTATTTATTATCTTTATCTATACTATCATTAGATTTTATAATCTCCGCTAGACCCGTCAGACCTAACATAATAAGATTCATATACTTAGTCATGCGTGTTTCAAAAATATTTGCTAAGTTTTATTGTTTCATTTCGGTCATTATTTTTATTTGGCTGTGTGCTTTCCTCGTTTTCTATATTTAGTGTCCGGGCAGTGATGCCATTCCAGTTCGTGTTACATGCCACCATTACTAAATGTGTCATGTTAATGATATAAGTACGAAATTTTATACTGGACCAAGGACAATGCGGTGAAATTTTAGAGCACCACACCTCATATTATGTACCTACTATATAAATTGCGACATAATACATGTTATATCTCAGAGTGAGCAAATCTCGTATGTTTAGTACCTGTACCGATTTCGCTAGGTGCTTTTTAAGCGATAACAAATTTTTCAAGAATTGAGACAAGTTTGATCGAATTTGACCCCGTAAACCCCCATCGTTAGAACCGGTTACGAGATAGTCCTTCCTTTCTCAAGTTTATCTGTATGATGACACCTAGCGTTCATTAAAAAAAATTGGTTGCCTGTAAAGTCGGTATACGGGCGAAAGTTTTACGTGACAACGACTTTGAGTGGTAAAATGTTTTCGAGTGGAAGGGACGCATGCCTTTCACTTTTTATGTCTGTCTCTCTCGCTCTTAGAAGGGACACGCGTCCACGACACGCCTACAATGAGAGCGAGTGAAAGGCACGCGCCTTTCACTCGCTCTCATTGTAAGCGCATAACGTGACCCAGTTTCTTGAAGTGTCACCCGGCTAACCAATTTATAAGACGTTGTCACGTCAAAAATAATAACAAAAGAGATGCCAAACGGAGCTTGGTCACTCAAATACTGCTTAGAACGTTATATCAGAAGTAAAGAGTAATAGACAGAATAACAGCACTTCAATTATAGGAATAAAAATATAAATATACTGATAAACTGATATTTCTATTTTATCAGCTTGCAGCAGCTATTTTATCTGCTATTGGACTTTTAAAGTCCACAACATAAGTTTAGAACGTTTCAACGTTATGAATGTTTTCGAAATGGTTACAACATTTTCTTATCCATAATATCATTCACTTTTATTTCTTTCTTTTCTGTATTGTAGGTTTCAAATTAAGTTAAAATCACAATATCTTGAAAGTTAGATTATTAATTTGTCCTCTACCCTGAATTTGTTTGGAAAAGTTTGCTTTTCGTAATCGACGGTCTTATGAACGTCTTTACACTTATCTTAAACTGTTTAGCGCTACAGTTGGCTTTTTTTTAATGTATCTTTATATCTTATTGATATCCAGAAGTCATGCTTAGTTCTAGTAAAATATACTGGGCGATAAGACCGTCTTTACACTTATCTCATACTGTTTAGCGCTACAGTTGGCTTTTTTTATTGTATCCTTATATCTATTTGATATCTAGAAGGCATACTTAGCTCTAGCAAAATTTAAAGCATTAGAAGAATGCGGACATTGCTTAGCATAACATATTTAGTTCTTTGAAAGCCAGCGATGCCCTTTAAAAGCGTTCTGGCATTTCCTTTGGAAAAATGGATGCTCTATTCAAAGCAGTGATGGGTTCTTTGTCTGCTTTAATTTCCTTTTCGACGCCTGTCACGTTTATCTTTGTGAAATAATACAAAAGACGTTTCGTGGTTTCTGATTATGTTTGTGGTGTGTGTGCTTCGTGCGTGAATTGCTTGTATTTTTAACGTCATTTACTTTAAATAAAAAATATGTGTAATCACAGTATAAATAATAGGACTATGTACAGTATGGACTCCCTGCCGCTCTCTCATGTCGACCTCACCTCCCCTCTGGAACGAATCTGGAACAGTTTGTATTGCGCCGCACACACACACACGCTCTATCACGCTCTGCACAGACGCCATCATTTATGTGGTAGTAAACGACGCGACATTTGTATGGAGTGGCCGAGATGTGGTATAATATAGAATCGTATTTATTTTGTCAAAAATTTGTAGCAAGGTCTAATTATGTACCTAAATATTATGATACCATCAATCCAGCTCGATGCGAAACGACGAAATGTGTTTTCAAACTGTACTGTATTGCATACACAGAAACTTGGATACTTTTACAAGAAACAAATATTATTGCTGGAGAAGAAAATAAGCAGCAATTTGCATTAGAAATATCATTCAAATGTCTCTTGTAAATCTGGCCATAAAACTTTATCTTTTCGGCAAGCCCGCTGGTCGAATGGTTAGCAATGACCACATTGACTACGAGGTCGCGGGTTCTATCCCCGTATAAGACAAATATTTGTGTGCATGAACATGCTGTTGAAAAATGCATATAAAAAGTATAATATCAGTTGTCTAGTACCCATAGTACAAGCTTAGCTTTATTTAGGACTAGATGGCAGTGTGTAATTTGTCCAGGAATATTTATTTATATTCACCTTATAAAGAAAAAGAGCGTACATTTAGGGTTAAAGAATATTATGTGTAGTAAATAGTTCAGGTCCAAGATTTTTTTACATAGGAAAAAATGAGGCTAACTTAAGTACTAATACTGGGTCTAAAATTAAATGATAAATAATTAATCGACGAGCTCGGTGGCGTAGCGGTCAATGACGCGGCTTCGACACCAACGCTCGTGGGTTCGATTCCCACATAGGACAAACATTTGTGTGCATGAACATGTCTGTTTGTCTTAGTCTGGGTATTTTCTATGTATCATATGTATTTACAAAAAAAATATGTATTTACGTATGTTTATCAGTTGTCTAGTACCCATAACACAAGTTTTGCTTACTTTGGGGCTAGATGGCGCTGTGTAATTTGTCTGATAATATTTAAAAAAAAAATGGTTGATTTCGGCCTAAGTAGTAACATACTAGCAAGTGCTAGTCATCATAATCATCAGCCTGTATCTACTCACTGCTGGATATAGGCCTTTCCCAATGCTTTCCACCAGATACGATCCTCCGCTTTCTGCATCCAACCGCTACCAGCCACTTTTTTGAGATCGTCGGTCCATCTAGAGAGGGGGCGCCCTACGCTTCTTCGCCCCATAAGTGCTAGTATGTTATAAATATTATTAAAATGGAAAAAATCATCCCCCCCTCCCACGCACCCACACGCCTCCTCGGGGGCTTTGAATTTTTCCATTTTTTTTAATTTTTATAAATGTTATGCTCTGTAATACGTAAAAATATTTTTATGCAGTCGTTAACCGAGATTATATATAGTCTATTCCGATTTTAGGGCCGGACCTATAGTTGAGCGAATTATAGCAGCTGGTGTAACGGGGGCGTTATGCAACATACAAATTCCAGATGCTACACTTCTGAAATCTGTTTCAAATATTTACGGATCGCGGTATCGGTTCCTTGATCAGGTTACCTTTGCGATGAAAGATTTAGACCGCAGTGGTTGCAAAGGAAACGTTTTTCTTACATTAAGTCGTTATTTTATCAAACGTTTGTAATTTCATCAAATGTTGGGTTTTTATTTTTAGAGTATTCAGTTACATGTATTTTTTTTAATACTACGTCTGATGGCAGTCAAGCTTACGACCCGCCTGATGTGAAGTAGTTACCATATTAACGCTCGCAAGATGAAATATGACACGCACGCCACCACCTCCGCTGCCAACAACTCCTTTTCTGGTGATCTCATTTACTCGCAGGAACACAATAAAACCCTCATGGGAATTGTTTTTAGCTGCGGTATTCTGTGAGGTTGAGGTTCTTCCCCAGTTGGGCAGCTTACAATTACGCTCCCCATCTCTCATTTCGCCAGAGCCTCCTTTGTCAGTAAGCAGGGTGTACCACGCGCAGGTGAGGTTGGCTGTGATTCAAAGATGTTGATGAACCACTTACACGTTAAAATCAGGCAGTTCATTGATTACTATTATAATTATTAGTGACGTAGCGTTGGACGCCCTCCTTCTAGATGGTCCGATGACCTTAAGAAAGCGGCTGGATGCGGAAGGCGGAGGATCGTATTTGGTGGACATTGGGGAAGGGCCTATATCTCCATATATCCAGCAGTGGGTAGATACAGGCTGATGATGATGATGATGATGATTGATTACTACAGTTATCATCAGGTCATTTTAGTCTCCACTACAGGAGCACGACCTTCTCTCGTCCCTCCCTGAGAGAAGGAGGATTTGGCCTACACTTTCCACGCTGGCCAAACGGGTTAGGGAGGCCTGCCCCCTTATACCACCACCTCTTATTGCGATTCAATAACTGAATATAATGCTTATTCATACCAATGAATAAGCGACTCTTTTCAATTTGAAATAGAGTAATAAGAGGTGGTGGTAAGGGGACTGATCGATGTTCGATAATGTATTTCCCTTAGTCGCCTTGTACGACATCCACGGAAAGACACGGAGTGATTTTATTCTAGATTTAGATTACTACATTAAAATTCAGAATTGATTATACAAGCATACGGTCTAGAATAACATTGCAAGGTCGTATAACATAGCTCCTGTCAGTTACTATTGACTGTGTACAAACAAACGGTTGTGTGTAACGAAAAATTACATTCCGCTGATCTAGATTTTATCGTTTATCTTTTTAGCTCCTTGACATAGTTCTCATTTTCAGCTCCAAAGCGATTTATTGGTTTTCAAGAATGTTTTAATTATTTTTGCGAATTTAAACAGGATGTTTTGACGTCTATGTTGTAGAACGCACAAGTGTTGAAAATAACGATTCGAACTCAACGGGAAATCCGGCACATTGTTTTCCTAGGAGATTCCATGTTACGAATGGCTCATATGGATTTACTGAACGTTTCGAAATAATAATTTGTCAAATTATTGAAGACATACTGCTAGCTATCGCTAACCCGCAGTTGAGCAGCATGGTGGAGTATTCTCTAAAGTTTAAAGCCTATTCCACCACCTCAATCGAAGTGGTTTAGAGTCTTAACCACTTCGATTGAGGTGAGACCCGTATCCAAACAGTGGGATGATTATGGTGATTGGCGCTGTTATACTGCTAGCTATGTAAAAAAAGTTCCAAAGAAATAGATCCAAACAGACCAAGCAGAGAGGTGAGAAATATAATAAATGTTTTTGGCATCTATTATTTTCCAGGGATTCTTGATTACAGTTTTTTTAAAATAACTTTCATACAATGTACAAATTCAGCATTTCCTATTTTATTAGACGTAAGTAATGCGGAAAACGGAGGATTGCATCTGGTGGAAAGCATTGGAGAAGGCCTGTAGTGGCATAAAGCCTAGCAGTGGGTAGATACAGGCTGATAATGATGATGATATCAAAGAAATGCGTATTTTCTCTTTATGTAGCTGTAGCTCACTGTGTAAACACTGTGTAAACTGTGTACATTACGTATTTACACTGTGAGCTACACTAAATAGCAATAGGTATATATTCCTGGACAAATTACACACGACCATCTAGTCCCAAATTAAGCAAAGCTTGTACTATGGGTATTAGATAACTGATATAATACTTAAATACATTTTTTTTGTAAATTCATTTAAAGGCTTCTTATTCATTAGAAAAACACCCAGATCAAGACAAACAGACATGATCATGCACACAAATTTTTGTCTTATGCGGAGATCGAACCCGCGACCTCAGAGTCAAAGTCGCCATTGCTAACCATTTGACCATTGAGGTCGTCCTAAATATATATTCCTCGAAAACGTTAAGCTTTTTGAGTTGCACTTTTGTTCTTTAGTCGTTTTGCCCTTCCTCTGTTGATGGTTAAAAGTAAATGATCACTGAATAAACAAGAACACTTTGTGCCTAAAAGAAGCGTTCTTCAAAGAAGCCGCTGACATTCGTATATACTTTAGTATGTTTTGCAAATATTTCAGTTACTTCCCAGAAGTGATATCTGTTGACATTATTTGCGACTTTGGTTTACTTCGCCAAAATTAATGACATTGCATATGTCACACAGTATAACGGCCATCCGTCTGGGTTTCCCCGGATTTGTACTAGATTGGTTTTAAAAGTTTAAATCACAACTACTTGCTTCGAATGCCGTCTTGTCACAGAATAAAAAATAGTACTAACTAAAAAACACTCATGACATGTCCAGGTTTTAAAATTCAAAATCCGGAGTTTACACGCATCTTGTCCTGTTTGCTAGTGTTTAGAGATGGCAACCCTACACACACACAGTAACATTATTTGTGGCAGAGAAACTGTGAGAAAAAAAAATGGAATGTGCGCAATTGGTTAATGGAGTATACGTATGTGTCACCCAGAAATATGCTAATCTGAGCATCAATAATCGTACGATCATCGTTTGCATACGGATTACAAAAATACATTGCAGTAACCTTACAAGTGGCCTAATTGTTTATTTACTCCACAGTTTCTTATAAATCTTCAATGATAATTAATAACACTAACAATAGTTGACCTCGTTTTTCAAGTTATAAAAAAAGTATCATTTACCGCAATGCAAAGATTTCTAATTAATTTCATAATTCATTTATTTGTTCATAAACATGGATAGAAATACATTGGTGTTAAATGTAAATAATACAATAGAAACAACCATGATTCGCCTTCTTGGCATATGAACATAAACAAGCCTTTTAAATTATATTAATTATATATTAAATTATATTATTTTTACATTTTCTTGCCCTACAAATAACCTTTACAACATTTTTTTTTAAAATTTTTAATTTCATCTGTTTTTCCAATGGCACTTATGCATTTTGCTATTTTTACATCTTTTTTATTTTTATGGTAGTGGTTTCAGTTTCTAAAATGTTTTGTATAAATCTTGACAAAACTAAGAGAATGATATCGATGTGGTTCCGAACATCGATTTCCGTCGCCGGTTCACATGTGATATCCCGTTACTGATGCTAGTGATATAAGTCATGCGTTAAATGCCTGTGGAAGTCGATATTAATATATTTAAAAGTATGAATCAGAAAGTCCGGTTTGTCCGTACTGTGGTTCAAACAATCTGCAAAAGCGCTTTCTTTCGCCATTTAGAGGGGTCGTCGGAAGACGGTTCATTGAACTGACGTAAGTAGATACTTAAAATGCTTCACATACCTTGGACTAATGCGATATTTACACATTCTTACAAATGTAGTTTAAACGTAACCAAAAATATTTCAAGATGTGTCTGTTGGTTTATATTTTTATGGAGATTGAAATCTTTTAGAGATAAAAGAAGATGCCGACTTACATCAACGTACTCGTTAAAACTAAACCATGCACAGAGAAAGAAAGGGAGAATTATAGGCTGGGAACGGATCGTCGACCCAGTTGTGTTGCTGATCTTTATGGGCGGTGGTGATTGCTTTCTATCAGGTGACACACATGCTCGTTTGCCCTCCTCTCATATATAAAAAAAATGCCGTTTATAACTAGTGACTCGCCTCGTCTTCGCGCTTATGATAGATAATATAAATGCTAAAACCTTCCTCATGAAATTTTCTAATTTCATGAGGAAGGTTTAAGCTTTCACATAGACGACTGTAACAAAATGCACTGCATAGTTTAAAAGAAGTAAGAGCAGAAACGCGCATAACGAATTTGTTTTTTTTTTTCAATTTAGTGATATAGATATAATATTGGTTCCACTAGCTATTTAATTCACATCTGTACTTCTTCCATATACGGCAGAAGACTTCTTATAGATTCTTTAATTTGACTGATTAGTTATAAGTAATTTGTCGAATTTAAGAATCAGTCGAATCTACGGAATCTATTAAAATCAAAATCTATCGTACACCGAGTAAAGGGTATGTATGCTTTAGATGACTCATAATTATGAAACATGACTTGACAGATCACACTCTGGATATTTCAGAAAAGTTCCAGATATTCAATAATATTTATAATATCGAATAGTCTGAATTGGCTTCTGTGTCTCAATTTATACATTTCTATAGATTTCGATAATGTACATGACATTACAATACATACGTATTGTAATGTTCTAAATCAATCACACAATCTCTCTCTGTTTAAAATTACAATATTATTATGTCTTATAGATTTAACTTATGCAAAATAGCTGTATAATGCCAGTCACGCCTGTAATCACCAAAATGAGATAGGGCTTTATTGACGAAATTGAATCAAGATTAACCCTTTTTATTAGACCACCCGCATGCTGTTACTGCATCTGATTGATTCTATGCTCACTCCGAACATTCGAGTCGTGACGTCGGATATTTTCATCGTAATTAACCTTAATTTTATCAACATTAAGCAATATGAGACGGCGTCTACGTATTTGCTGTTCAAACACGTTTATTAGGTGCTCACGATCCGTGGTCGTGTTATTAAAAAAACTATCTAATTCCTCTTCATTCCCATTTGCTCAGTTTGTTTTCTCGTTACCAAAGACCCGACTGAAGCGTTCTCTAAGATTCTACGAAAACGAAAGTGGAGTCACCGGTGTTTCATAGACGTGCTAAAATTTTTGTCTCTGGGAACGAAATCTAAGGCTTCTTTCGTTTTATCAACTGTAGGACTAAGGTTTGTTGCATTATGGACTTTATGTGATATGCAACAAAGTTTGTATGGATTGTTCTGTAAACTGTATGGCTGGTTTAAGTGTGGGTTCCCACGCGAAAAGTGCTCATGTTGGTGGCAAGTGGGGAGATAAATATTTGTAAACTGCTGAGCGTGTGAGTCCATGACCTTGTCGTGTGGACACGTATCGAACGACCAACTATTCGGTTTGTTTTCATTGATGTGCGATAATAGGATTAGCGGTTAATGTTTATCGTTATCTGTAGAAGCCAAAGCGAACGTTATACACCTGTATTTTTAATGTTTTCACTGCTGCTGGATTGGTTTCTAATCCGCAAAGTTTCACTGTTTCTGTTATTAGTCCAATAACCCCTTTCGAAAATGACTAAACATGTACTGAATTCAATTAATTTGAATAGCAAGCAGAGTCTCAAACGACGGCACATGGCAGGCGCCTGTTGCTTCGCCCCGACCAAAATAGACGAGTGGCTATTTATAATGTACGCGTATCCGCCCTGCGCACGCGCACCATGTCCGCGCATTCGTTCCCAACGCGTAAATACGGCGCCAGCATTCATTCTGGATATGAAAATATATTATTAATAAAAAATAAATATAGATGCAGGTGTTGAGAAGAGAAATTTCTTTAAAAATGGAGAGCTATCACCTAGCCTTTACAAAATATCACTTTTACGTACTAGACTTATGTATATACAATGTTTACTGTGTAATAGTCAATATCAAAGAAGCTTGTAATAGTCAATAGCAAAATTTGATTGATGAACTATCGCCGGTTATGTTAACATAACCGGCGATAGTTCATCAATCAAATCGCGGCAAAGAACGATGAAATCTAATTCATCAATGGACTCACCCCTTTCCCCGTCCCTAACGTTACTTTGACTAACGATCAATATCCTTCAAACTAGGTTGATAAGCAACCCCAATATTAACTCTTCATCTCTATATTATTATTTATTATTAAATTCTGTAAAATCATCATATAGCCTAATCATTACAATTACATTTCACGGTATGAAATTACTATCTCGCCTATCAGGCTTTAAACAAAATTATTTGTTGTAAAACGAGTGTATTTTTTTATATACGAAGAAGAAGAACAACAATATAAAAACTATAGTAATAATTTCATGTATCTAACCAAAAATTCCATAAACATTATGTGTCTATCTGGTTGTTAGAATAACCCCCTGTGTCAGGGTGTCTAAAATGCGGTTCTTCAAGCGTGACATGGGTAATAAACACGCGAATGATATTTCTGTTGCTGTAAGTGATATAAATACAGCTCAATGACAGCAAAAATATTGATAGCAATGACACATTGGATGAAACAATATCTATTTTCCATTCTTATGTCGACAATTTACTTGCCAAATGGAACATAAATCTTCATCTGCTAGTCAGCTACCGCTAACAAACCCGGAATTCATTCATGGACAAAAAGTGAATAGCTTAAACGATTCTCGGCTCATAAATGTTAGTTTCAAGGCAACATAAACATGCTCGAATGTTTCGAACTCTTATGGCAGAACAAACAGAACAAGTCGCGCCCATAACCAATGATGTAACGCTGACGTTATGCTGTCTTCGCTATTTATAAAGTTAAAAAAGGTTGCATATACAATAGCATTTTAATTGAAGTTGACATTGACACTAATGTTATTGTTATCATTAGTTCAGTCTGAATTATTATTGTTATTGATAGACATTGTCTCAGTTTGTGATTCATAGCCTTCTATCTGATAAAGCTTGAAATTAGTTCTCTGACCTCCGCCTACTTAGTTAGATATAACGACAGTGTTAGCATTTCTGCGTTGCTTATTTTGATATTTAGTATTTGCCTTTGAAAAAAAACAGACTAAAGTTAGTCTTATTATTTTTTAACATTGCTATATCTGCTTCAATTAATACCGGTCTGATAAAACCGTAATTCATTTCTTGATAACCAAGTAGGGTTATATGTGCGGCAGCCAGTAGTACATTCTTATAAAAAGTAACATCTTATTTCTTATCGTCATCTAAAATATTGAATAGCATCAGTGCTGATTAATTTTCGTACAAGTGGATTGGCGTCATTCAATTCCACAAATAAACGTAATCTAGGTCATGGTCCATCGTGAGCCTCGACACATTCGACCCTACGTAAGCAGACAGATGCAGCGTCTGTACTCACGATGTTTTCCTTTATATTATTTTGTCTTTATTTTTATCTTTAACAGTGTTATAAATATCTGTCTGTTGTTTTGTTGGACTCACAAAATTGCGAATAGAATTGAATAGTATAGCATAGCGTATTTTTTGTAATATCCTACGTGTTGTGAAATTTAGGTTCTCTTTATGTTAGGTGCTAATTTCGATAAACCAAAGGCGTTTTGGGTTCTATACCCAAGACTTCTCGGATCGAAATAAACTGAACAAAAAAGGCGTGGTTTTAAAGCAGTATATTAAAACTTTTTAATGAATCATAAGTAGTTTCTACAGATACCAAACTGTTCAATTCTATCCAACTAACTACTCTTTGACATTTTGAATTTATATTTCAAATTCTTAAGAACGAGCATCAAGTACAATGTTTTTTTTCTGCATATTATATTGTAATTTATAAAATAATAATGTTATATTATTTATTATTCTTCTATGTTTGTCTTCAAACAAGAGTAATTAATTATGTATTCGATTTTACCTTTTTATTTGTTACGGGTACAGCTTTAAAGTCTTTTTGTTTACGGATATAACGGCTTTTGCAATACATTTATTTTTCCTTAATAGATATTTTTTATTAAACATTATCATGTTTTGTATCATGTATCAGACACTACAAGGCTTTTCAATGACCTGTAATTACGTATTTATGTTGTTAATTGCCATTTTGGGCAATTTACAATGTCAAGTTGACAATCTTTAACAGTATAAATTTCCAGACAGTTGCGTAGGATGTAAATACACTGGCCAAGATAAAGTTAACTGGAGTCGTTTAGTAATTACGCCATTTTTCAAGTCTGCGAGGATGCATTTCGCTTTATTCTCCGTCCATAAACTTGTTTAATTCAATCTATCAACCATATCGAATATGTATTGTAGATAGTAATGCGTGCCCTTATTTTTGATGACAAGAGCGATCAATTTATGATCCGTTCATTATGCATCTCAAATTCGTGAGATGGTTATGTCGTCTAGTTTCTTTGTCTTTTATGAAGACAAATGACAATGTGATTGTCATGCTCTACTTGTTACCTATAGATGTACTAAAGTATTCAGTATCTTCACGATTTCTAAGTAGTATAATTCCATTTGTATAATTACTGTAACTTTTATTATTCTTATTTTTCCTAGTATGTGATATTATAATATTTACCTAATTAAATCTGTTTGTCCTTAAATTTTTTGCTCGTCATTAATTATAATAATATTGCTGCGCATAACTTGATTATGTAAAATTATTTATAAACCTTATTTAAATCATCAATTAAAAATTTGCTAATTTGTAACATTGTCGTAAACGTATAATGGTAATGTGCTGTCTGATTTATTGCGTGTATCCATTGAATCTGACTATCGATTCAGCTACACTATTGTTTTAATTTAATTGCAATCTCGTAAAAGTAGTAAATTTACTGTTACTTTAAGGTTTTCTCTTGGTTCTCTTTTTTTTAAGAGCCCTATTACATTTGCACGCTGACGAGCTCTCGCGCAGTACTAAACCCGCGAAGGCCGCCGGTGCATCGTTTTTTGTAGTAATTTTGAAGTTATATTTATCGTTTTTATTGAAATAAGATAATAAATTCATGCTACAATGTTTATTCATCATGAAGTAACAATTATTCTCGTATAAATTTTGCTCAATAATATTATCGTTTATTCGAGAAATTAACAGTTTACTTAAAGCGATTTTCGAAGTTTTTTGGTTAAAAGAATGTTTTTTTTTCTATATTAAATCAATGATATTTCAAAATTCCGAGGCCGCTATGTACTATACGACTATATAACAAATAACATTCTATTTTTTTTATTTCATTTGTTTGGAACAGTAGTACAATCCAGAAGCTCAAAAAAGTGAATGCGCGCATTTTATGAAAATCTTTCTCTGCAATTTTGGGTTTATTTAAAAAGTTAAGCAAAATTTACAAAAAGCGAGGCCGCTATGTACTATGCCAATAGCTATTCTGTACTATTCAATAGGTCAACATTGTTAATGTATTTTTGTTTCCGAGATCGAGAACCAAAATTGGCCATTTTACGCAAAAATCACAGTCAAAATGTAATATGGCTCTTAAGTAAGAGTAACTGTAATAGACACATTGAGTTGTAAAATTTGGTCTATCTTAGGATAAATCTATCTGATGACGTTTTACATTTATTCATCAAATCGATTATAAATGAGCTAGCCATTGCTCGCAACTTCGTCCACTTGAAGATTTATACAAACTTTCATCTCCTATTTTAGCTCCTTAATAATGAATTTGCAAAAATGCCATCTTAGTGCTCACTTACGTCATTAAAGTAGTTTTTCTGCAATGTTGGATGCCTCTAGTTCAGTCCGAGCGTTTTTGACTATGCTTTGATCGATAGTCAGCCAGTTAGTTTCCTCTTTTGTATATATCAGATAACTCAGGTATATATACAGTAAAGTATATACCTTAATTTAAGAGTGTAATAATTATAGTCTTTTGCACCCGACCTCCATAGGGTCAATTAAATTTATTGTAAGAAAAATAAATACATAATAGGTCGGGGAAAAAGTCTTTTCGCATTATAGTATGTATGAACTTGTAATAAAATCTCTTTGGTTATACCATTTGTATCTAGCAGGTTTTGATATCTTTAAAAAGTTTAAATTTTAAGAAAGATAATTCCAAATTCAAATTAGGTAAATGTGTGATTTTCATTTGTTTTTTTTACTGTCAAGATGAGTGAATCTAATGAAGAAATTCGATACATTTTAAAATTTTACTACAAAAAAGGTAAAAATTCAACGCAAGCTGCGAAAAAAATTTGTGACGTTTATGGACCTAGTGCAGTGTCTGTGAGAGTAGCACAAATTTGGTTTAAGCGTTTTCAATCCGGAAATTTTGATGTCAAAGATGCACGTCGCTCTGGTCGCCCTGTTACGGATAAAATGGATGCCATTTCTGAAAAAGTGGAGCAAGATCGGCATATCAGTAGTTACGACGTAGCTGAAGAACTAGGAATTGACCACAAAACTGTTTTGGCGCATAAAAAGGTCGTGGTCAAAGGCCGGCCAGGCTTCACAGACTCTGGCGAAACCCGGGTTAACCCGCAATAAAGTGATGCTGTGTGTATGGTGGGATTGGAAGGGAAGATATTCATTATGAGCTGTTACCGCCAGGCAGGACTATCGATTCTGAACTCTACTGTGAACAACTGATGAGATTAAAGCAAAAAGTTGAAAGAAAGCGGCCGGAATTAATTAATAGAAGGGGTGTGATTTTTCATCATGATAACGCTAGACCTCACACATCTTTAGCCACTCAGCAAGAATTAAGAGAGTTTGACTGGGAGGTGTTAATGCATCCGCCGTATAGTCCTGACCTTGCACCTTCTGATTTCCACCTGTTTCGGTCTCTTAAGAATTCTTTAGGCAATGTCAGGTTAACATCACGAGAAGACTGCCAAAACCACTTGGCGCGGTTTTTTGAACAGAAGTCCCAAAATTTATATAGTAATGGGATCATGTCTCTACCTACAAGATGGCAAAAGGTTATCGAACGTAATGGCACCTACATACTTTAGTTAAATGTAAATAAACTTTATTAAAAAATGTTTTGAATTTTCATATAAAATACGAAAAGACTTTTTCCCCAACCTAATATATAGTATATTTTATCAACTCGAAAGATTGTACAAATATTCTTTGTGTGATGTTATTTCGTCTATTACTTTAGAAAAAGTATGTGTTGTGTTTTGTTGTTGTGTTTGTTAGTGGTTGTTTCATTTATTATGTTAAGAACTAGGTGGAGTGAGAAAACTTATTATTGTACTCTAGCTGGACGCATAAATATTTATTTTATCCAGATTGTAAACTCTAGAATTGGTTAATCGATTAAATCACAGCAGCCCGCTAATACTATTTGATTTTTCATTTGTAAGAGACGTGCTCAGAATATCGGTTAAAACAATACTGAAATGTTTACCACACATCCTGGTACTACCATTGCTGAGATAATTAATTTGCGTAACTGAGAATTTCAATAGTCCATATGACCAGTTGCTTACCATATTAAGCTGGTCTATAATTACATCTGTGACGTCAAATGCATTGTAGAAAGTGCCACATGGCTAATGAGCCATATGGTTTAATGACGTGACTTGATATAGTATATTTTAATAGTCCAGAAATATCTTGGTTACTGTCAACATATTGCGAGTGTTTAGATATTTTAGGATCATTCACAGTGCCCAGGTTTTGATTATCAGCTGTAGACAGAGGAGACTCAGTAAGTGCTAGTCAGAGGTTAACGACTTGATTGGTCAAAATGGCGATTTGCGGACGCGTTAAGTGGATGATGACGGGTAGAACCTCACTAACTTTTAAGAAATAATATACGGATATTTGAGATCCGTTTGACCGCTTTTGAAAGAATATTGTGAGGCTCGTAAGAAACGCGTAGAACAAGATAAGATACGATTTATTGGCACTGAAGACGTTGTACTACTTTCTACCCACGCTGTGCTAAGCGTTTTATCGCCTGTCAAACATTTGCCTAACCGAGATTTCCTGTTACATTGCATCAACAGTATAATGAACAAACACATTATGTTCTTCATCAAAGTAGTAAGGTCAGCGGCCTTTCGCAGAAATACTTCTGAATTGAGCATAAGATCACTGTTGCGTCGATAATTTTGATTATTTAGCGAAGGTTTGCTAATGATTCGAGCAGAATTGCGATTCAGTAATTGCCCCATCGTTGTTAATTGTTCTACGCCGGTCTACGCCGGCATCTAATTCGTGCTTGCCTGACCTGCCCAGACGCGTTAATAGCGAAATTTATTACATAAAACCAGGTTGCCAGCAACCGCTACTGGAATCTGGTCCAAATAATGATAGCCTATCATACTCATAGATTTTCTCAAGATGTAGTGCTTGAAATAGCCGTGTTCGCTTGCCCGTATTTTACAAACCTTATTTGCATAATTGGAATATTCGATCAAAGATATTATACAGTTGCGAAATGTCTGCAATTTTCATTGATAAAATCAGTTATCCAATTCCTAGAATGTAAACATCGTATGTTTACTTGGGGAGTGATTATTTGATTAGCATGTCATTGATGTTTCTGTTGCGTAATTTTTACAAGTAATCGTTTTGACGCAATGCCAATACAATGTAGTTTCACAAGCCCGGTGTGCAATGCTCTCGTCTAATATGGGGACCACTTTCACTCTTCGCCCACTAATATTCGGGAGTGGGCGACAGGGAAAGCAGTAAAGTGTTACTCATGTGTATATAAATGATGAACAGTTTTTTTATAATAACCTCAAAATAAAATAAAAAGATATCTCACGGAGTATATTTAATGTGAAGCCTTGATAGACCTTGGTCTCTAAGTTAAAATAACACACGCGGATATGAAATACTTCTGCATTGACACTATGCTCAATTTACTTTCAAAATGAAAGTAAATAAAATATGTGCTTGTAGCAAAACGCGTGTCAGATTATCTAGGAAGTATGTTTTTTATCATACAGTCATTTTTTTATTGTATTTATATTATTTAAACATAAAGCACATCAAACTAAATAATTCTTAATACAAGCTGAAAAAATTAATGAGTCAAACTTATTATAATTTGTCAACTGACTGATGTTGACACTGCGCGTTTAGTTTATTTTAGCTATTTTCACAACATTATGTCATATGGTTTATTGCTTTGGGGTAGTGCCGCGGATGTAGACTCAATTTTTGTGCTTCAGAAACGAGCTATCCGTGCTATTTATATGAAGAGTCCCAGGTAGACACGGAGAAATAAATGACAATACATTCTCAATATATTTATGAAAATCTTATTTACGTTCATAAAAATCAAACAAAATTTAGGAAAAACAGTGATCTCCATCAATTAAATTTAAGAAATAAAAACAAACTCGCTGTGCATATTACGAGGCTTCATAAAATCTCTAACTCGTTCCCAGGTCAATATATACGCTTCTACAATAAACTTCCAAACGACGCGTTTAAATTATCCATGGGTAAATTTAAGAAATATATCAAAACTAGACTATGTCAAAAGGCTTACTATTGTATCTCAGATTACATAAATGATAAAAGTATTTGGAAATGAATTGCTCTTGTTATGTTATGTTAATGATTGTATTTGTATTTAATGAAACGATATTGGCAATTAAAAGAGTCGGCCTTGAGTTTCTTGCCAGTTCTTCTCAAGAAGCCCCGTCGCCGGAACTGGCACTTAAATTCACTTTCACATTCATGATAGTGTGATGAAAGTGAATCTAAGCTCTGCGGATTTAGAGTAGTAATGATTTATACATGTTCTTATATTTAATTTGTATGACGTTTCTAAGTGCTTTATAAAGTCCAAGGAATAAAGAATTTATGATTTTGATTTTTTTTTACTTTGAGTAAAAAATATTAGCATTATTGTGAAAATTGTGTGAGGCGTGGATTATTTTTCACTTTTTAGTTTGATGTGCTATGAAAGCCCCCAAAAGGTCGCCGATCTATTGCCAGCCTATACTCCTTCCTTGCTTTCTTTCTGGTGACCTCACTCACTCGCAGGAACACAACAACCCTCAAGGGAACTGTTATTTAGGTGCGGAATTCTGTGAAGTAGAGGTACTTCCCCAGTCGATCACCTTAAAAATACGCTATGCCCTACCTCTTTTTTCGCCAGAGCCTCGTTTGTCAGTCAGCAGGATGCACCACGTGCAGGTGAGGTTTCTCGATAGGTTTGTATAACCTTGAAACCTGATCATGTTCAAAGTCCATTACGTGGCCTTTCTCACAAGTGCAAACACGACTATGATACGATATTCCATCATGGAATGCCAGTGCCTATCTTCCGACTTCATCATCAGATCTTGAAACGTAATAGTCGTCAAAGTTCATTACAAGACTTTTCTAAGAAATCCAAAAACAGCTATGATACGATGTTCCATCATGAAGTTCCAGTTCATACCTTCTGGCTCCATCATCAGATCAGTTCGACAGTACTATATTATTGTATTGTCATCAGAACTACATACAGCTGCCAATTTTCATTACGCTACGATCCTTGCAAGATGGTTAAATTAGTTACCTTAGATTCCATTACATAGTTAGTTGCATACAAGTCGACCTAATAAAAGTGTGTTAAAAAGGAATGTTAAGTTGTTTTCAGATTTCTTAATTTATACTTATACAAGGTCTTTTAAACTATGTAGTCTCTCATTGTGTCCGTGGTCCTCCATTAGGCAGAAATTCCTGTCCCCTTTTAACCCATTGTTCCTTTAATAAGAAAAAATAATTAATAACTAACCCGGCTATAACATTGTTTCCAAATTGAACATTGACATTCGCCCCCTTGATACAAATTTGTGGGATACCGGAAATGTTTGCGAATTTAACATAGGCGACATTATTTACCTTTATTAATTGATTTGAGATTAAAGCACTAGCGATAGTGAACTTTTTCATTAAAAAAATATTCAGATAAATTCTGACAATTTAGCTAAAATAAATTATTAAATAATAATTATTTACTAGATCTGTTGACTGTCTCTATGTCCCAAGAATATCTCTTTATCAATCACATTATGTTTATTATATCTTGCTTATATAATTTATATCTTGCTTTATATCACTAATTTGTGTTCATTTTTGTTTCAGGTAAAGGTAATAAACTTCTCTCCTAATAGTCATCATGAGAATATTCGATAGTATTTTATTGTCCAGTAACAAGACAACCGAACTTATGCAGAGAAACAAACTAAAGCAGTAAGTAAAATGCCTAGAAGAAATTTTAAAGATTGTTTGATCATCCGCATTCAATCGGATGCGGATTGAATGCGGATTATTCATCACATTGGAGACATGTGATGAAATATTTCTTTTCTTCTATTTCTAACAGTTATTTTACATGCAATTTATTTAAACGTATCGACGTTTAAATAATTAACAAAACCATTGTAATATAGTCAGTGTCTTTATTTCTTATGATATTTGCCAAAGTTTATTGTTTAACTTTCTCCAAAGAAACGTCCACCCACTGTCATGAAATAATTCAAACTAATAACTGTATTAAATTCGTGTGCCCACGAATTAATTCTACATTCCGTGATCTCAAGCTCAAGGTTTGGTAATGATAATTTGGGCGTTGAGGTGCTTTAACGACCTAATGTGGAACTATCCGTGATTGATTCTAAAATGGTGAAGATTACTGATAAACCGCCCATTGAAATTGTGAATGAACTCAGTTAAGATTACGAAGGTTTAATATAAATTAATAGCAGTTGTCTATCTTATCTCTCAAAAATAGGGTATGTTTAATAGGTGCGCCTTCTCCATAATATATCTGAATTGTCAATAAACGTATTGTTAATGAATGATCATTCTTAAATCAAGGTGGCCCTGTGATTAGTAGCCGTATTGTGTCGAATTCATTCAATATCATTAAATAGGCCTGCTAGAACTTAGTTACTACTATTTGATTTATTACTTCTGTTTACTTATTTTTAATATAACCTTGACGAATGATTTAAATTGCATCTGTCTGGAATAGTAATTACTCTATATAATTATCACATAACGTGTCACGGTTGCGTAATATTTAATTTCGAGGGTCATCAGTGTTTATAGCACTCTCCAAATGCGTAACGTGAACACGCAAAGCTTTAATAATGACACACGTCCTGTTATTTCAGACGAGCTTTCTGCTATTAGTGACGACCTGAAATAATCGTTTTTCTGCTGTTGTTTCGAAACCCGTCCACGTGTCTTTTGTTCCGTAACCGCTTTATTCTCACGAGTACCGTTATGTAACTCTTCAATAAAGTCTCATTGTTATATAGCTTTTTTCGTTTGTTAATCGTCCGTTAAACAGGTGTGTTTTTAATGTATATAACCAAAAACCTTTCAAACTTTAGTAATTTATGCTGAATTAATACAGCATTCAGTATACTTGTGCGTAATTGGTTTGATCGTAGGTTGAACTGGTTCACGTAACTTGCACTCGAAATAGGCCAACTGTGTCGGTATTAAACGAATCAATTCGAAGTCAAAGTTTCTGAATAAAGTTGTAGTTCTGTAGACCGGTATTCATATCGCATCGTTGTAACCTTTTGTAGAAATAATCGTCACGCAGAACATTCGCTCTTATAGTGAATGCTATAAAATTGGAATTTTGTCACCAGCGTCCCAGATAAATAGTGCGATTTTATCTAACTATACGTGGTGACAAAATATAACTCCAACTTCGTAGAGATAGAATCTCTTCTCATGTGGCCGTGCGTGAGATACGCCATGGCGATAATTTAAAATTTATTTACACAGTGATTGCTTACCTTTCGATTGTTGTACGTTTTATTACTCTCAGATCTCGTTTCGTTATGTCATGCTTTCTACTTATCATGCTTATCATTGTGCAAACTGTGATCCTTATGTTTTGTTTTCTCTGTCGCAATTTCAAAATATACTTACCTATATAATCTATTTGAGGTTATGCAGATAACAAATCTCGTACATATGTAGGCAGACTGCATAATTATATTTTGATCTGAAACATTTACCCAATGCGTCCTAGATTCTCTTTGATCTCAAACAGTCTGCAGATCAAATAAGAACGATGAATTATTATTCAGATGGAATTTTAATGGCATCATTTCGATCGTATGACTCAAAACATAATTTAAATCGTACGTTTGTGTTTAAAAACCGGAAAACATAGCAGTAAAATTCTAAATTAATAAATAGTTATATGCAACAACGTGAACAAGGAAACAAATGTGAATTGTAGAAGCCATTTTAAAGCATCCTACGCAATTGAAACTATTATTGATTTTAAAATAATAATTATTAATGTTACATTAAAACTATGATATAACGAACTGACTAAGCTCTAGGTTATCTAAAAGTAACAATGAGTAACGCAGTGATTATGTAAAACGTGCAATGATTAACCATGACGATTGACGCTCGGTATGTTGCTATGAAGCAAGTTTGCATCGAATAATTTATAATGTCGATATAACAAGAAAAAAATAAATTATACCCGCTATGTAGATGACGGAAGATATAGATAATATGAAACGTTTCCTTAGATATAATTATAACTCGAGGTATTAAACAACATGGAGTTAATGATATGGACAAGATGTGCCTGTTGCAACGAAGTTTAATAGAAAGACAATTGAGCTTAATATTTGATATTAATATTTGTGATGTCCACATATTAACAGGATGTAAATTAAGATTTGGGTTTAGTTTTTGAAGGTGTTCGAGTTTATCCAATTAATATGAAGAAAATAAGGAGGAGTAAGAATTGTGCACTCGCAATTGGTGTCAGTCAATCAACATAGAACGGAAAATATTATAGACTTCTCAAGAACCAGCATCTTCCTATGAATTGTTACGAATTGAGCTGCGCAGTGCAAGGATTAAAAACATATGCCAAGATTATTCACTCTATCATCGTATTTTACAATAATAGTTTCAACGCTATCATTGTAGATGACAACAATCCCATTAACGGAACATGGTAGAAATTAGGCTACTAATATCGAATTCTAGATACATTATTTGACTTCGCTGCAATCATCAAGCTTTATTGAATAAAAATTTGATGGTGTGTTGTAATTTTATGGATTACTATTTACTAATCCGGAATTTGACAACACTTCGTCGCAAGGTCGGCTCAGCATTAATCGGGGTCAGCATCATAGTAATGATTTAGATATGTTCATAATATTTAATTTGTATGACGTTTCTAAGTGCTTTATAAAGTCCAAGGAATAAAGATATTTTGATTTTTTTATTTTGAGTGTATACCATCGATTTCATCTGTTAATTTTAAAGGGGAATGATCGCCAACTTGATAACACTGGGCTTCTGTTGCTACAGCTGCTGATTGTAGACTAAGTACATTCTAAAACTCATTCGAAAGACACGTATTCTAATAGTAGGATGTATGTATATATTTCGGTGTGGAGTAGAACAGAAACTTCTATGTTTTTATAATTTGTAAATGTAAACGACCTACAGACCTTTAGTTACTTTTCTAAGAAGAGGCTTACAAATGGAATGCATTAGTATTACTCTTATTGTTTACACCCACATCAGTTTGTTTGATCAATCAATCACGTGCTGTCTATCGAATGCTCAACGTCGCAGTCAATTGATTTAAGTAGATGTTTCCTGAATATTTGCAACATCCAGGAAGGATTCTGTCAATACATTTTTATTTTTAGCACCCTACGAAAAAAGATGGGTGATATAAGCTTAACACTTGTATCTGCGTATCTGTTCGATTTCGATTGGATTTTAATTTTAATTGAAATATGACTTCATCTTCATAGCTATGAAGCGAGATAATCTGTTCAGCCGTTTAAAGTTGATCAGTTATTTTCAAGGATATGAGGTACTTCCGCAGATTTTTTTCGGAATTTTCGATTCGGAAATTTTAAAAAAATACAGTGTAACCCCTGGACTGATCACCTGAACTGAGCGGGAACCCCAACTCTTTACCAAATAACAGCAGGGGTATCGTATTTGGCTCATTTTAATGATATCAATGAATAGGTTATAGATAAGTAGTTATCAATGCATGATAGTGAAGTTATATTTGTATATAGTGTACTCGTACTCGTATTTGTTACTTTTTTGTGGTTTCATAACATATTTCAACAGTTAACAGAAATCTGGTTCAGTGTACGTATGGTTCGCAGAACTATATCGATATTTTCGTTATCTCCCCCATTGACCTTTTTTTACCTGGTCGATCTATGATTGCCTCACAGCTATCAGGTGCTACGTTGCCACCTCCGCGACGGAAGCAGTGGGCGGCAACCGGGGCGTGCGCCCACGCACCGACGATTATGTCACCTATACCTTCTCATCATATAAGGACAGCTGTGCAGAATACCACTATTGTCTGTGTAACTGTTATACGAAACAAAAATATGTGTGATTTGTTTTCTATCATTCAGCATTCGTTTATCCTTTTTCCGTTCTTTGGGGTTGGTGTTGTATGTCTTTTTTTCCATTAGATTGAGCAGTACTTTGATAGATCAGTCAGTAACGGTTACCTTTTTAACCGACTCCAGAGGAGGTTCTCAATTCGGCTGTATTTTTTTTAATTAATTTCATTACTCCGTCATTTATAAACCGATTTGAAAAAAACTTTTTTTATTCGAACGAGTATGCTTCCAGATTGGTCCCATATTTTGTTCATCATCATCATCATCAGCCTGTATCTACATAGGTAAATGTAGAGTAATGTTTGGAGTCGGTTTTTTTTTGTTTAAATTATACAAATACAGATATATGTTCATGTAAAATTGTCTAAGTACTTGTTTTCTAGGTGGTTTAGTAACGGTAGTAAACTCGAAGACTGCAATAACTATTTAATCTCTGATCCTAAAGTCTATTTAAGAGGTATTTCATTTTTAAAATTAGGCACATGGCATTATAGTAATGCGTTATTTATGTCTCTCTGAGGCCCCGTTCACCATTAACAATTCTGAGAAGAGTATTTGTTCCCCGAAAATATTTTAACGATCGCAACTGATTAAAGCTAAACTAGTTTAATTTACTATGCAATAATGTCAGATATGTCTTAATTTATTACACCTGCGGGAATAAGCGTAAAACACGTGTATACTGTCGGGGCTGCTATTTATATGCGCTATACGGCCCGTCACATGCAAGCACTTCATCCATTAACCAACAGTATCTGTAGTAGAGACAACGAATGAGGAACTTCGGACATTGTAGAACTGGACAAGGCTTTCGACACAGTATCGCGAACGTTTTCTCAAAGCCAATATGGTTTAATGTCGCTGTTTCCTTACAGAAGCATAATTCTTGTCTGATCGTGAGTTGAATACAGTTTTGTTCTAATCTAAAAGCGGATCTCTTGTATGCAACAAAGTATCTATATCAATAAGTGTGCCGCAAGGTACACCTTGTCCTTATTTACATTATGATGTTAGTTAAGTTTTGTTAATATCTTGTGGTCTTTTTACGTATTTTAAACAAAAAAAAAGTCATTAATCTTCTGGTTTTAGCTCAATCTATTGCGAGAAAAATATTTTATTTATTATTAAGTAATTCAAAGATCAAAAATAGTTATCTATCTAAATCTATAAAAGAAGAAACTGACTGACTGACTGACTTATATATCAACGCACAGCCTAAACCGCTGGGTCTAGAGATTCCAAATTTAGCAAGTAGGTTCCTTATGATATGGTCTAGGGGTGCACTAAGAAAGGATTTTTAAAAGTTCATCCCCTAAGGGGCTGAAACGGGGGTCCAAAGTTTGTATGGGGAAATAAGATTCGTTGGACTATTCTATCCGAAACTTTACACGAGTACTTCTATAGATAAATGAGTAAACACGTGTTTCAGTATTTTTCATAATTCAACCCGAAAGGGGTAAAATGGTGTGAAAAAATCTGAAAATCGTCATGGGTATTGTTTTTGTGGTTTATCGGGTCGCTGATTACGAAAACAACAACTACTTTATAATCCAACATAGCCCACGTGACATAAAATCACCCCTGCGTGGGTGCGATAGGGTTGATATGTCATAATATCAACATGGGTGTTGATTCTATGGTTTTCTAGGACGTCAATTACGATAATGGTGTCGATTTGAAAATATAACAAAGTGGATATGAAATTCCTTATAAGGATTTTTCATCTATCTAAATATATAAAAGAAGAAATTGACTGACTTATATATCAACACATAGCCGAAACTGCTGTGACTAGAGGTTACAAATTTGGCACGTAGATTCCTTATGACGTATAGGGTGCACTAAGAAAGGATTTTTCAAAATTCATCCCCTAAGGGGGTGAAACGGGGGTCGAAAGTTTGTATGGGGAAACTAGATTAGTTGAACTATTTTATTGCAAACTTTAGACGAGTACTTCTATAGATAAATGAGTAAACACGTGTTTCAGGGTTTTACAAAATTCAACGTATTGTTTTTATGGTTTATCGAATCGCTGATTACGAACACAACAATTTTATAATCCAACATAGCCGACTTGACATAAAATCACCCCTGTGTGTGCAATGGGGTTGAAATGTCATAATACCAATATGGGTGTCGATTCTATGATTTTCTGGGACGTCAGTTACGAAAATGGCATCGATTTGAAAATATAACTTCGTGGATACGAAATTACTTTAAAGAATTTAACAAAATTTACCCCTTAGAGGGTGAAACGAGATTAGTAGGACTATTTTATACGAAACTTTACACGAGTACTTCTATAGATAAATGAGTAAACACGTGTTTCAGTTTTTTCCAAAATTCAACCCCTAAAGGGGCTAAATGGGGTGAAAATGACTGAAAATCGTCATGGGTATTGTTTTTGTGGTTTATCGGATCGCTGATTACGAAAACAACAACAATTTTATAGTCCAACATAGCCGACTTTACATAAACTCGCCCCCGTGTGGGTGCATTGGGGGTCATAATACCAATATGGGTGTTGATTCTATGGTTTTCTGGGACGTCAATTACGAAAATGGCATCGATTTCAAAATATAACTTCGTGGATACGAAATTACTTTAAAGAATTTTTCAAATTTTACCCCTTAGAGGGTGAAACGAGATTAGTAGGACTATTTTATACGAAACTTTACACGAGTACTTCTATAGATAAATGAGTAAACACGTGTTTCAGTTTTTTCCAAAATTCAACCCCTAAAGGGGCTAAATGGGGTGAAAATGACTGAAAATCGTCATGGGTATTGTTTTTATGGTTTATTGGATCGCTGATTACGAAAACAACAACAATTTTATAGTCCAATTTAGCCGACTTTACATAAACTCGCCCCCGTGTGGGTGCAATGGGGGTCATAATACCAATATGGGTGTTGATTCTATGGTTTTCGTCAATTACGAAAATGGCATCGATAAAAAAATATAACATAGTGGACACGAAATTACATTAAAGGATTTTTCAAATTTTACCCATAAGAGGGAGAAACGAGATTAGTTGGACTATTTTATCCGAAACTTTACAGGAATACTTATATAGATAAATAAGTAAACACGTTTTTCAGGATTTTACAAAATTCAACCCCTAAAAGAGTAATGGGGTCAAAATTCTGAAAATCGTCATGGGTATTGTTTTTATGGTTTATCGGATCGCTGATTACGAAACCAACAACGATTTTAAAATTCAACGTGGCTAACGTGGCCATCATCCCCTATTGGGGTGCGATAGAGTTGAAATGTCTATATAAAATATCATATATCATATATGTGTCGTTTTCCAATCCATATTCATACTAATATTATAAATGTGAAAGTGTGATTGTTTGTTTGTTTGTCCTTCTTTCACGTTTAAAGTAAGAAACGGATCGACATGTTTTTTTTTTTGGAGATAGTTTAAGGCCTGGAGAGTACATAGGCTACTATTTATCCCGGAAAAACATCTTATTCCCACGGGAAAATATAAAGTTTGTAATCATTTGTCCTCCTTTCACGT
Organism: Hypsopygia costalis; assembly: GCA_937001555.2. NCBI lineage: Eukaryota > Metazoa > Arthropoda > Insecta > Lepidoptera > Pyralidae > Hypsopygia > Hypsopygia costalis. The sequence continues at coordinate 9,016,452 of OW443343.2, read as the reverse complement.
CAAAAAAAAACCTAAATACGGACATGATTTTTTTAATAGGGATAGTTTACTGTCTGGAGAGTGATAAAGGCTACTTTTTATCCCGGAAAGACATCTTATTCCCACGGGATAAAATAAAGTTTATAATCATTTGTCCTTCTTTCACGTCAAAAGGAACCTAAGTACAGACATGATTTTTTTAATGGGGATATTTTCCGGTTTGGAGAGTGACATTGGCTACTTTTTATCCAGGAAAAACATTTTATTCCCACGGGAAAAAATAAAGTTTATAATCATTTGTCCTTCTTTCACGTCGAATAGAACCTAATTGCTAACATGATTTTTTTTAAACAACCAAGCAAATAAATGTTTTTTAGCCAGCCAGGCTCAGCTGTACGTGGTGCCTCCTGCCGTGTGGCGAAAGCGTGAGCGAAATAGGCGAAAGAGTGGTAGGGTACAGCGTATTTTTAAACTGGCCGACTGAGAAAGTACCTCCATCTCACCGAATACAGCAGCAAGCAAGAATAAATATACACAAATCAATGGCAGCTCCCCTGGACCACGCGGGCGAAGCTGCGGGTAACAGCTAGTCTATCAATAAAATAAAACATATATTTTGAGAAAGTTACAATTTTACAACTTGTCATAACTTTAAATATAACAGTAGCGTACGTGTTCGCTTCCAAAATTCATTGCCGCAAAGTAAATCTTAATTTTAAACAAAAACCACAACCAACACGCCTGCGTATGCTCGTGTTTGCTGCTTATTTTACGAGTCTCTTCTTAGATTTATTTACTATCGGCTCAGATAACGGTCGGTTTAATTACTTTGCCTGTTTACCATCCACCATGTTTACAATCCACACCGTTTTGTGTAAGCAGAGCTACTTGCAGTACTCTACCACTTTAAGATTTAGCCGTCCGCGTCCGTGTCCGCCGTTTAATTTCCGCAAAATTAGTTTGAACAGCAAAGAGCACTCTAATATTATCGTTGCATTAGTGAATACAACGTCGGTCTAGCTATGCTGGATGCCCACATTTACTGTTAAGTTAGGTTTTCCAACTGGATCAATCCTCATACTACACATCGTGACGTAAATGGACGTTACCATTTATCCAGTTGACTTCTAACCTTGGCTATCAAGGTAAATTGTTGCACAATCTTGCTTTACAGAACCTTTCTCATACTTGAAAAGGTAAAAAGAAACCCTTGTGCCTGACATTTTTCCAAGAAATTAATCCTGACTGACTTTTTATCATTTTACAAATTGTTTAGATGGGACTTTGCTTTATTAAAGAAGTGTCAGTATTTGATGATTAAAATATTGTGCAAGTTGAAATAATGTTTCTTCGTATATTAAGCATCACATACTCTACATTCTGGCTTATGGTATTTATATTCGAGCAGAGCACATTTCGCAGAGCTGTCAAACGTAACGCCGTAAATGCGCTGCTATGCCCTACATTCGTGAATTGTAGTTCAACAGAAGTTACTAATACATACTACTACTAGTATTACTACTATTGCTACTACATAACACGAAATATTATGTAAGTGTCAAAACTTCCTACAAAATTAACATAATCTGTATGATTAAGATTGCAAAAAATAAATAGAATTAGTCGTCAACTAGTTCTTATAAACGTTTTAACATTGTTGTCACAAATGCATCAAATCTTTCAAATAATATAAAGAGTTATTTAGATTTCTTGCGTTAATTAGCAGTTGAAAGAACTTTAATGATATGTCGTTGACATGCTGCAGGGAGTAAGACTTTGTTTAAATCGTTTTACTCAGTAGGCTTATCTTTAAGTTGTTATATATTTTTAACACGTGCATGAATGGATCTCACGTGGATCAGTCGTATGCTTTTGTTTTTTTATCTTTTTTTGTACTCAACGCATGTGTTTGCGTGACAAATCCAGTATTGGTCATGTGAGAGCATTGTACAATAGTTCAATGTGATTTAGTCGTACTGTGGTTATTTCTTTTTCTTTTTTGCCCTTTCGTGAATTAAACAATTGTTTTATTGTAAAGTGGTTGATCCAACCTAACAGTTTTATTTTTTACAAGATTTATTACAAAGAAGTTTCTTATCGCACGTTACGTTATCGAATGAGAGAGTTAGGCTGAAAAAGTGTATGATTTCGACCGACATATTACATTTGTGTTATGTTTATTTATCTGACGGGAAAAAAATAACAGAAATTTTCATTGTGTCTGTTATTTTTAATTACGTCAAAGCCCAGTTAATTGAAGTACAATCTTAGGAATCCGAAAATGCAACCTGAATCGTCTTCAGTGTAGAAAGAACGCAATATTTCCAAGCCACCCAAAAAAACTCGGGCTTGTTTTTAATACACATTACGTATATGGAGAAAGGAACTTCGTTCCAACCGGCTGTTCCATATCCCACTGGATATTTTTCTTTTTTCTCTCCATAACACTTGCCACTAACTATGTGTCAACACATTAATTCGCCGGTGTACTATACAAGCGATGATCGTTGTCGCCACAAATAACAATCTTGTCCCACATATCTATCTATTAAGCCCAGAACACCTGTCCAATTAGCTAGAGATACCCAAGACAATGGCGTCATAAATATCATGGAAATATGAATTCATAAATATTACAGCAGCCACAATGTGTTCCGTTTGCACAGTTGTTTCATCAACTTTGTCTATTACAGGTTTTCATGCGGCAGCTGAATATCTCTTATTAACGTTCCGATAAATAAAAACAGCGGGGACATTATCCATGTTTAGATTCTATATTATCATATCTTCTCGGAAAACATTTTCTTATCAATTTAAAGACAACGTGAACAAGTAAGGTGCTGTACTATAAAAGTACCACATTGTACAGTATCGATGTATCGGCGCTTCGCCATAGATCCTTATTAGGCGAAGCCTGAGCAACCGATGGAATACTTAATTAAGTTACTCGATGACGATTAAATAAGTCCTCATTAAAATGTTTTGTAATAATTACAAAAGTTTTATTGCCTTAAAATTAGTATTTGTCATCTTTTACGGAGAGTGGATATTAAGACGTTATTGTTTTTTTATCTTTGCCCTTGTAACGTTTCGGGTCAATTTAGCATTAACCTTATCAGCCGTTGCAATACGGCTTTTAAAAATATTATTAACGTTACATAAGATCTTAGTATGATATTTCACAAGTATTTTTATTTTTCAAACCAACCCATTTAGTCGTAAAATTTTATACTTCGTAAACATATACGATGTTTACACTTTTTCTACACATAAATGTCGAAGTCTAAGCACCTTGGCATTACGAAACATGCTTCCAACAAAGGTATTTTAGAATCCCGATGTATTTCTGCAAGAAAGTGGTAGACGTGACTGGGGTAGTAAAATCAGACTCTTGGCATTCGCCAAGTTTCTATCCAAGAACCCTATTATGGACATAGGTGCAGGAATCAAACTGGCTATCAGGTCATTGTTATCGCTGTATAATATTGTAATGAAAACACTTACTTTCTTACCCCGTATGACTATGTTGCAATCGATCATAAGTCAGTTACTTTCATGTGTGTAGTCTGCAACAAATGCTTTTGCGTTATTTATAGTGTTGTTCTGAAGTTGAGTTATTGATTTGACGTTTATCATTTTAATATTGCGATAGTATGGTAGCAAAAAGTACTTCAACAATCGAAAGTCTTACTCGCTGTTTGCGTGTTTGTGTGTATAAATCTATTTAGTTTTCAATACCGTAACCTATTTTTCTGTTTTAAGCAATTTAGACCAAGAAACCAGTACTGTCGAAAGTTTTAATCCATATTACATTTGCGAAAAGATTCTCAAGCAGACCCGTAAACGTACTCGTCGCACAAAGGATGGAAGTAATAACAATGACAGTTTATATCAGTTTCGTGTTTGTTCATCATTTCTGATTTCAGATGTTAGCTGTGGTCCCTATTGATGAATTTGAGAGTGCGGTGATTTATCAATTAAATAGCATCAAAATTTTTATTTCTAGACTTCTTAGAAATCAGGGATGTTAAATTCTTATGTTTAGGTTTTTTGAAATTAATCAAGAACCCGTAATGTGATTTACAATATGTATAACAGAAAAATCTGCTTTATTACAATTTACAAATTTTTCGCAACCAAGAAATCAAACAAACGATGATACCGGCTTGGCATCTAAAATATTTTTACAGATGCATCGAGTTTGGTTGTATTAGTCATGTTGGAGGGTCAGACGTGAGGTCGATATCATGACGTCAGCCTCTGACTTTCAAACATTGAAAACTCTATTTTGAAGTGGTTTTTATAGATTTATGTTGATGACAATAAAGACGTTTTCTACTTTACTATTTTATGCTGGTCATATTTAATTTGTCAAGATTATAATCTGTTAAAAGTCCCAATAATAGTCTCTGCCCCTCTGCATTACATTTGGAAAATAACCCATGTGTTTTGCCTGATGATAAGAGTAAGTAGTGTCTAAAGTGCCCACAAGGGCCCAATGACGGAATAAATGATTTCATTTCATTGAAATAAATATATTTCTATTTAATTTCCGTGATCTGTCTCCGCGCCGAGTTCCAAAAGGGTTTGATCATAAACCTTAAGGACTTTATCATTTTGTTTAATATTAGACAACAAATCCATTCTTACATAATTTTGCATTCCTAGGGAATCTTTTAGTTTATCGAAAATCAGAAGTTTCAGAAGGGAGGAAATAGACACATTAAAGTAGTAAATAATGAACTCAAACCATGCTCAGGGAGACTCTTTTGGTCATTATGTCGCGTTCTAAATTTTGTATCCGCACTCAGAATAGAACTTATGGCTTCTGAAGCGTCGTCGGCGTCTGTCACAGTTTTGGCTGAACCTGCAGTCTCAGGTGTCTTAACGAAATTTACATCACTAGACACATTAACACCCAGTAGTCGAAAATCGACCATAATTAATTTAAATTATAACTTTACCAGTTTACTGTTAAAGTTATAATTATCATAAGATCATAAGAGTACGAGTATATATGCGTGTATGTGTCAAATACGTGGTAATGTATGTAATTTTTTTTATTGATTTAATGTATTTTTATTTTATGCATATTTTTTAAAAATATTAGTATTATGCATTCCTTCTCTAATAAGTATGCGAAATTTCATACTCCTCCGTCCGCCCAATTTTCGTAAAAAGGGGTACAAAGTTTTTGCTTCACGTATTAATAAATAGATAATGTGATTGTTGTGGCTACGTATTTTTGGATACTGTATAACGAAAACTGTAATATACGTCATGACTTATTTAAGTAGACTTGACCACATTTATAATTGTCTTTGTAATGTTACACTTAGCACTGTCCTTACATTATTTGCAGTTATAAATGTTATCTTGATCATTAAATTTAATGAGTCTTGTCCTTTTGACATACAATGATACCCAGAAAATGGTTACTGTGTTTATTTTTAAACCCTATGATCTGACAAAAGAGAACTGTTTAAATAAGTTTTATCTTATGTCGTAGGCCTGTGCGAAAGTTTGCCTATTATCTTTCTAACCTCTGAGAGGTGAAAATGTCAGAAAAGTCTACCAACTTGATGGAAATATGTTAGCATTCACTCGCAAGTACCCAATCTGGAGGTAGTTTATGTAACGTTTGTACTATAATTATATATTTATTGTTTATATGGTTTATATATAATATGTGCACGTTTATGTAGTTTATGCGCCTCCTACATGCTTTCTATCATTCTCGTTTCCTATACCTTAAGGTTGTCTGAAAGAGATCGCTAAGCGAAAGACCGCGTTTTGGCAATTTATTATGTTAATACCTCTATAAATATTTTATTTGGTGCAGTAAAGTATTGTATTTCGCTGGTCAGTCTACTCTAATTGTGAGAAGTGCTTTCGTGTCAGCCAAAATACAACCACGGCTGAAATTACTCGGATGATCAATGCACAGTCCTATATCTCTTCTTTATTATTTTGACTATGTAGAATTTGTAGGAAATTACGTAATGGTTTTCCCAATAGATACGTCGCTCATCACGATATTTACAGCCAAATCTAACCTCACCTGCACGTGATGCACCTTGCCAAGTAGCTAAAGAGGCTCTGGTATTACAGAGGTAGGGGTTAGGGTACAGCGTATTTGTAAGCTGCCTGACTGGGAAAGTACCCCTACCTCACAGAATACCACAGATAAAAAACAAATCCCTTGAGGGTTGTGTATATGCGAGTGAGTGACCAGAAAGAGAGACCCCGCTGCCAACGCAGCAGCGTTGGCAGCGGGGGTGGCGCCGTGCGAGCGATATCTCTTGTTGCCAGCGTTAACATGGGTACACGCTTCACATCAGGCCGGAACGTATGCTTGTCTGCTATCCAATGTAATATAAAAAAAAACCTTAGAATGCGGACTAAGCCAAAGTTGCCTAAGTTTTGCAGTATTGGTTTAACAATAAAACTAGTAATTCCTATTCATTTATCACTACTGCACATCACGTTGGTGGCCGTGCTGACAAATCAAAATGTTTTCATTGTGAAAGTGCTATGCCTTCATTATATTTTATTATCACCGTTTGAATTTCTTATTGTCAGCATTGCCGCGATCATATAACGCAGAAGGTCCATTCAATTCAAGAAATATTTGTTGTTTGTACCTATTTGATTATAATTTTCTCATTTAGAATTTTGATATTTTTTTAATATTATTGGTGACTTAAGTTTATTACGCCGTTGTTTATAATTTGTCACAAACTCATTGATTTTCTTTCTTGGTAGCAACCAACGAAAAATCGATGCTAACTATTCTCTCGGCTGTAAGTTGACTTACTCAGCCGTGGCTTTTAAATGAATTCAGGGCCAAAGTAGAATAAAATCTATCAGTCAGATACTGATCGATTTTATTCTACTTTGGCCCTGAATTCGCATTCGATAATATCAACGTTAATAAGAAAAACATCAAGCAGTCGTCGATTGTATTGTTGTAAGAACTGTATGCTAATTAAAATTATGTGTCATCGGGTAAATAACAATTTTGTAGTTTTGTATATTACTACAAATTTTAGTATATTTATTATATTTGTGCATATAAATTACTTTATCTGTCTCATTGCAACAAAGTCGTATTTGTTTATCCTCTGATGAAGTACTACATCTGAAGGTTTTTTCAATAAAAGTTCTTTAGAGAATGATTCCTTTAACTCTAAAATAAAAAAATATCTGAACATAGTGTACTATGTATATCATTAGTCGTTTTCAACGCAATTTTTGTTATGCCATTACTACTTAATTGTTTTTGCTCTATTCTATTTATACTATGCGTAGGTATACTACATTCAACATGCCGTGAGATAAAGTGTGTTTTTCATTACCCAAATCCATTTTATCCCCTCCATAATCACCTCAGTTTTTGCGACAAACTCAAAATTCGACGAAATTGATATCACCAGTACAACATTGGCAAACATTGGTTTTTGTTTACATTTGTTCTTAAATGGAAATGGGAAATGGAATGGCGTATAGGCAGAATTTCAATATCCTATTTATGGGGTGAGCTTTCTGTTCGCGTTTATTTCTTGTCTCGGTCTCTTTCTATAGAATGCTTTGTCCGGGTCACCCAATACTAACAAATACTGAGTGGGTTTGGTATGCTAAAATGAGAAAACCGAAAGCATTATGTATTTACTTGACATTTGATATTTTTTGTTCTTTTGATTTTTACAATTTATATTCAAATTAATTCAAAAGATTTTTTTACAAAACATAAGTCGTGTCGAAGAGTAAAGATCAAATGTAGATAATGCTTTCAATATGCTTATGATTCTGAAACTAATTAGATAAAATTTTAAATCGGATATCTTTAAATACGAGTTATTTTGTATTAAACTAGCTGGCTCAGCGAATTTTGTATCGACACAGAATCCATAGTTGCGTTAACATTAGCCGAATTTAATTTAGTTTCAGGAATCGTTCCACAATATTATAGAAAATGTATAAGAAATCAAATTTTCTTTAAATTTGGATTTATATAATTTAAGTATAAAAAATGAAGTATATTTTTCGTAATTTTTTCTGATGTTTAAATTCGATTTTTCTGATGTTTAGTTGAGATAGGTAATTTGCTTTCTATATCTACTATAAATCATGAACATAAAATATGTTATTGTTACTAGATTTCTATTATTCCCTCTTATTCAAATATAATGTAGTTATAGTCTCAAATCTGACGTATTACCTGACAGATGTAAACAGACACTTGTATACATATTATAATATATAAACTGGGTTGGTAGATAATACACGTATTGTTTTGGTGGGTAGTATTTTAAACCGAAACTGCGGAATAAGTCTGCAATAAATACTATACTCAGCACCTATATAATTTATGCAAGAATGTAATAAATTAAATTTATAGGAAACGCAATACAAATTCCAATGAATAATAAAAGTTTAAAACTGTTTTATAACATTGTGTTGACAATTAGTCACAGCATGAGTCATGCAATCTTAGTCAACTTTTAAGAGACGTGTTGTCACGGGAAACCTATGACAATTTAGATGTGCCGTACTACTGACATTGACGTACAATTTAAATGGACGACGGGTCTAGCACAAATTTCCCAAAAAATGTGTCCATAGTTTAACTTTATGAACTCCACAGCACGTCTTTTGTCATTGAATAGTATAAACAAATTTTCATGATCACGTCACAAGACTCGGATACGGCATTATGAACGTGTAATCCGTCACTCATCTAAATGAAGACTGGCTCACAATTGTTCCTGTTACAAAATGTTTCTTTTTTGGACACTTTTGAGCGCAGATCTGACGTTCATGGAATGGTAGGTCACTGCCGTGCGGCGACAATGGAGTGCACTCGCTGTCATGGGAGTGTTGTCGGCTACCGTACATAGATACTGAAAAAAGAAACCGGTCAGGTGGGAGTCGGACTCGCGCTTCAACGGTTCCTCTAAGTAATACTCTATAGGTTTTGATACCCGCACATTTTAGGTCAAAGGGAAATACTCTATAGGTTTTGATACCCGCGCATTTTAGGTCAAAGGGAAATACTCTATAGGTTTTGATACCCGCGCATTTTAGGTCAAAGGGAAATACTCTATAGGTTTTGATACCCGCGCATTTTAGGTCAAAGGGAAATACTCTATAGGTTTTGATACCCGCGCATTTTAGGTCAAACGCAAATACTGTATAAGTTTTGATACCCGCGCAGTTTAGGCCAAAGGTAAATACTCTATGCACGAGTGCGAAAATATACAATATAAACGGCTGTATAATTTGACTATGACTTAAAAGCTTATTTTTCTTTCAAAGCTCCAAAGATTTATGAAAGTTTCTGAGAAAGAGCCACACGGAAGTGATCACATGAAGGATTCTGTTTTCTTTTGAGGTACAGAACGCTGAGGTTTGTTCTTCTGGATAGTCCTTTTACTTTGTCCGTGTACCTACTTTCCATTATCTACGGAACCTTTAGCACGCTTATTCTAATCTAATGCTTACTGTGATTCATACGACGACGTAATTTAATGTTACAGTTAGTCCGTGCCACCATATCACCACCCTCAGCCAACTCTATGAGTCACTTCCAACGGAACCAGCTGAAATATTAACCAATAGGCGACCAATATAAATTGAGCTACCCTGCCCTCCTTTACCCGTACTTGTTATAAGAATAAGGGGTTTTCCCAAGAGTGTTCGGGGGTCATACAGCTGACAAATCGACGAACGACGTCATGCGGCTTCTCTTTTTACCAACTTTTTTAAAGTCGGATGATGTTTTTTCTTTGGCTCGAATGACAGCCATGTGATTATTCCGCCGCTCGCTAAGAAGTAAATCCGTTTCTTTTTATTTTCATTATGGTCACGGCTTAACGTTCCTAATGTCTCATATTTCTTTTTTATTTGACTCACATGCACTTTGTTGTAATGCACTATGTTTAATGATTGACGAGCGAATGCCCGCGTACTTCGTTTACATTATTTCACGACAGTCAGATATTTTGATGTCCTTTTTTATGTCGCCCAGTGGTAGAAATTCGACCATAATTAATTTAAATTATAACTATATACTTATATATGTAATAAACAAAAGACTATATATGCGTGTGTGTGACAAATATATGGTATAAGTGTGTGTAATGTTTTTTTTACTGATATTTATTGATGTAGTTTTATGCATTATTTTTAAAAAAATATTAGCATTCAGGCTTCTCTATTTAAACTATACGAGTAAGTGTGCGTAATTTCATCCTCCTCCGTCCGCGCAATTTACGTAAAAAGGCGTACAAAGTTTTTGCTTCACGTACTAATATATAATTTAAATACCATGTATGGCAGCGTTTCGTAACCTTTTCAGTTTTGTTAGGTTAATACTGAACTAATTTGTTATCTTTTATGAGCTTTGTAACCAATGCGGAGTTATGGGGAACCCCCAGGTTCGGAACCAAATCTGTGTAGGGTTACTAGGTCTTAGATGAAATCCTAAAGCTGAACTCAGTTCAACATTTAGCTGGACTTTTGGCCCTAAAAGCGGGACATTTATTTTGTAAAGTTGAAACTTTCTCATGGAGGGAGGTTAAGGTTTTTCGAGCGTGTATATGCTTATGTGTAATTCTTTGACACTGTTTATAGGTTACTGTTACCACAGACCAAAAATTTTTCGACATCCTAGATCTGTGGCCTACCCTTTAATGAATGATAGCATTACGATGTCATTAGATTTTCTCAATTGTGGGTGTGGCATCGTGCTTCGGAGGGGACGTTAAGCCGTCCGTCCCGGCTGTTCTCATTGGATGACAGTCATTAAGCCAAGTCAGTGGCCTTTAGGCGGCTTGAGAACACTAGTCTCCACCAAGCCGCAGTTAAAGTGCGTGGTGGTGTATGCACTAAACCAATTGAGGGGAGCCCGTATCTCTGCAGTGGGATGAATAAGGCTCGACGACGAGGGTGTGACATCTATACTGCCCCCTTACCACCAACTCTTATTGCGATTCAATAACTGGATAGAATGCTTATTCATACCAATGAATAAGCGACTCTATTCAATTTGAAATAGAGACGCTTATTCATTGGTATAAATAAGCATTCTATTCAGTTATTGAATCGCAATAAGAGTTGGTGGTAAGGGGGCTGTCCACACTTTCGCACTATTATTATCAAGTGTATCTATTTGTTACATTTTGGCCATTAAATTGCTGATCAGATTTGAATAAAATTTGGTAATGGACGTAGATTATATACAGAAAAAGGATTTAGGCTACCTTTTAGCGCTATTACGCGAATAGATTATATTCTTACAATATGATGTTCGCGAAAATAATAAAGAGATAATTAAAAACGTTGTTGTTTAATTATCATTCCGTATCACCGGCGGCTTTTTTTTGTTTCATTTAATAATTTCTTGCTAAATGTTATAAGTATTTTGATACTAATGTAATATTAATTGAAAATTATTTGAATTTAAATGGAAATTAACGTTTGCCTATCTCTCCACAGATTTCAAGAAAGACTGGTCAGACCACGCCCTCTGGTGGCCAACGCGCAACAAATGGCTGTCCAGACCGAAACACACCCTCGACCAGTACTCAGTCCACGCCGACGCCGCTCTACACTTCACTCCCATGCACAAGCCACTCAGGATCCAGTTGCCCGACTTAAGATACATAGACTGCAAGATTGATTTCTCTATAGACACCTTCAGTGCAGTTGTACAACTTTGTAAGAGCCTCGGTAAGTGACATCTGCATTTTTATTGCATTCACTATCTTTTATAGACGTACTGCGGCTATTTACTGGTTTATGTCTTCACTTTTTATGGTAAAGTTATATACGAGTAGTAGTGCGTTATAATAAGATGTCGAGGCACGCACCCTAGGAATTGACTGTAGATTGTAGTTTATCTTTCGTTACGATGATGTTTTATGTTGCCACATCTTAGTGTTGACGTATGATAAACGTTCTATATCTTTTATTGCACAATTATCACAAACAGGTGTTTTATAAATGTATGTTGCAGTGAAAAATCATAATCAGTCAGCACCACCTTTAATTGTCATGAAGTGTTTGTAAGTACGTGAACAAACACTGCGAAAATATTGTGCTAAGTATCCCCGTATTTCTAGTTTCGGATTATAAACCAACCCTAACCCGACCAAAAAAACATGAAACATGTTTTTTTGTCATGTATAATAAAATAATACATGTTTCAACCAAAAAACATGTATTATTTTATTTCAAAATACTTTAAATAATCACACAAAATCACTGTATACTGAATACATCAGTTATATAACCACCTTTGATAAAGAACGTCGGTTAAAACCTCCTTTGGACGCGTCATTTGTGTGGAGTTACCGGTATTGTGATTTGGGTCTAAAGCTAATGTTAAGCCACTTACACCTCTGAAGAAGTCAGACTATTACAAATTACAATAACTGTTAAACTCTTGAGAGTTTATCAAGTAGTTTTGTAATGACTACTCATAATCAGTCAAAACCACCTTTAATTGTCATAAATGTAGTTTTTATAAGTAAGTACGTTGAACAAACATTGCAAAAATATTGCGCTACGTAACCCCACATTTGTAGTTTTGGATCATAAATCAACCCTAACCTGACCAAAAAATATTTATGTTCTATATAAATCTCTTATAAATAGGCATCAGGCACCCAGAAGAGCTGTCACTCTGCTACCCACTGGAACCGTCGCACCTGAAACAAAACTACCAGAACCTAAAAGAGGCCAAGAAGATAAAGTCCAGCCAGCCTGACACGAATACCTTCATAGCGGCCGCGAGAGGCTCATCAAACAGTCTGGACAGGTCGAATGGACCATGTCCCGCTACTCCTCCCCCTCCGAGGTCGCTGTCTGCTACACCTGTCGCTTCACAACAAGTGAGTTGTTTTTTACACTGCGCTAGTTGGACTACTGGTTTTTCAAAAGACTGAACTATAACAGCAACTTCTTATAGAATCTTTTTGCTTTACTACTCTCGATTACTATTTGAAAAAAAAAACAAACAAGTGTAGAGGTACATATATAATTGTATGAACTAACATTGACTATAATTAACTTTGAAATAAAAACACCGTGAAATGAGTTCGTCTGTTTGGAAATTATGATGTAGAAACATTAAAAAAAAAACTCATCTAATTGTGTTAATGAAACAAACTAGTGCTAAAAAAACAAGTCATTAAGATTTGTTGATCTATTTAAATCATGGGATTTAATAGAGGCGCATTTCGCGTTCATAAGTACCGGTTCTGAACCAAATATTTCATCAACAGAATGGCACACTTCGTCGTTATGGCGGTCACATCTACAGCACTCAAAGTGACGGATCAAGCGACGGGGGGTACTGTGGGACCCCGCCTCGGGCAGCCTCCCTGGATGCCCTAGACTCGCTCGCTGACCTGTCCCTGGCTGACTCTCCCTTGGAGCCAGACAGCCAATCTCGTGAATCTCTCCTCACCCCTAAATCATTAGTGGAACGAGCTAGAATGAATGTTGGGTAAGTATTTTTCCTATTATTTTAAAACTAACCGGTTCATACATTCCGCCGCTATCTATGGTAGGCACATCCAAAAACACACAAAGATACGGTTAAAGGAACGGGTTACTACATGACCCCATCACAGGCAGCTGCTGTAGACTTTGGACTTTCTCTGTGACCCATCTCTGGCCGATTCATTCATACATTCCGCCACTATGGTAGTCACATCCAAAAACACACAAAGATACGGTTAAAGAAACGGGGTACTACATGACCCACCTCAGACAGTTGCTATAGACTTCGGGCTTTCGCTGCTTCTCTCTGGAACCAGATTTTTTTAAGACCAATCGCTTGAATCTACCCTCTCGCATTGATGAAGCGATCTAGGATGAATTTTGGGTTCCTTATAGCTGGTATACGAGTATTGCCGCTGCACTGGTCATTTTTACTTACAGTTAGGTACTGTGACAGTTCTCAAAGTAATGCGGAATACTGACCTGACCTCGGCAGTCCATCTCAACGAACTTGGTCTTATTAGCTTGTTTTGTTACTCTGTCTAACTGTCCTTTGGATCCAAACCGATAGTGGATCTTTTCTTCGATGTCTAGCATTCGCTCGCTGATCCATCATCATTAGAAACGTGGTTTTCCCTTAGGAGGGCTGACATAAAGCTCCAGGTAACCGGTACCTACTCTAGGTACCGGTTACCTATATCAAAATAAATGGATGGAATATGATCGACTGATTTTTAACGATATTGTTTAACATACTCGTATATGTAAAAATCAGCTATCAGAATTTAAATGAGGTGAGCAGTGTTTTACGTACTTTGATTACCTGATACCTGGAGGATGGCCGTCTGGCCAAGGTAGCAGGTAGTCATACGATCATAGTACACCCTAACACTACTCAATCATGCCCATTTTGTTCATCAGAAAATAAGTGACGTCTGGCGGCTGAGGGATCTTGGATTAATATACAGGCTAGGTATAAACATGTAATCAGGCTACATAAAGATGTAAGCACCCTTATTTGCACTCACTCAGATCTTAGATATAAATCACGTGAAGCGAATTCACACTAATGAACTACGTAACATATTTAGGTGAAGTTTCCGATTACTACATTTTTTTTCAGTAACGTAATATATGAGAGTTTAGATAGTACAAATCAAATCATATCTATGTAGAGTGGTACTCTGGCGGTGATAAGATAAAAATAGTAGTTGCACTCTTTCCAGCGACAAGCGGGGACGGGGGGCATAAAACTTTGTTTCCAACCACGATCCAACAATAATACCTCTCTACGATGACTAAAAATTGTTTAAAAAATAGTCCTTAAGGGGGCGGTAGACGTCAATGTCGAAGTGAACATTTTAGTCGCTTACGTGTATGTTTTATCTTATTTTTATGTTACGTATCTATAATATATAATTATTTATTTTCTTCGACGCCAATTCACAGTTTCCTTTCAAGGACTCAAAGGTTGACTGGAAGAGATCCCTTATAGGGATACGTCCGTCCTTGTACATACACTATGTCTTTTCAGTACAATCTGTGTTATATAATATTTAATGCAATAAAGATTTTACAAACAAACAAAAAATCCGATGGTATCGAATTAATATCTATATAATTAGGATTGCCGTAAAATATTCAGCATAAAGCTTTTATACATAAATGTTTATTAGGAAATTATGTGTGAACACTGCACAGATTTACTCGCCATAGGAAGGAATTATTTGCTGTTTAACAAAGTTGATAATTTTAACAAAAAAAAAACAAATCTTAACATTACTCGACATTTATGTATACATACAGGCCATTACAGGCTGATGATGATGATGGTGATGAAAAAAATATGGGACCAATCTGGAAGTATACTGTGAATATACTTTTTCAAATAAAAAAAGATTTTTTATTTGAAAGAGTATACTTCCAGATTGGTAACGGTTGGAGTAATTAAGTAACAAACATTATTATATTAAAAATACAGTCGAATTGAGAACATCCTCCTTTTTTGAGTAGGTTAAAAACGGTAATTTTGAACAAAAATGTACTGTAGAATTACTCTATAAAGATTATTTTGACTTGCAGATGGCTCGACTCTTCCCTCTCAATCATGGAACAGTACGTTCGCGAGTGGGACAGCCTTCAGCTCCGTTTCAAGTTCTACTCGTTCTTTGATCTGACCCCGCGGACGCAAGACGCCTCGAGGCTTAACCAGCTGTACCAGCAAGCGCGTTGGCAGATTCTCAACCAGGAGGTCCATTGTACTGAAGAGGAGATGCTTTTATTTGCTGCGTTACAAGTAAGTTTGAAAACCTCGATGGCGTAATTGCGCGTGGCAGACTAATCGATCACGCAAGTCGAGCAATGTCGACCGTAGGCTGTCCATGGATGGGTTTATTTATCTCGAGCTCCTTCGTGCTTCGCAGGGCACGTTGAGCCGTCGGTCCCGGCTGTTGTCGTTGGATGACAGTCATTAAGGCGGCTTGAAAACACTGACCTCCGCCTGCCCGCAGTTGAGTAGCGTGGTGGAGTAAGCTTTAAACCCATTCGTATGAAGGGAGACCCGTATCCCAGCAGTGGGATGAATAAGGGTTGATGATGAAGTAAGTTTTACAGGCGTTCATAGGCTACAGTAACTGCTTTCCATCAGGCGGGCCGTATGCTTGTTTGCCACACTGGTGGTATTAAAAAAAAAAAAAAAAAATTACAAAAAGTAGGTTCTCAACTAAGACTTAAGACTAACGATTTATTTTTATATTAAAAGGGGGGCAAACGTGCACGTGAGTCGCCTGTTAGAAAGTAATCACCACCGCCCATGGAGATGAGAAACACAAGGGGTCGCCGGTCAGTTGCCAGCCTATACTCCTTCCTTTCTTTCTGATGACCTCACTCACTCGCAGGAACACAACAACTTTTCTACTTCCAACAACTTTTCTACTTCTACTAGGGAATTGTTATTTGTCTGCGGTATTCTGTGAGGTGGAGGTACTTCCCCGTCGGGCAGCTTGAAAAATACGCTATGCTCTACCTCTCTTTTCGCCAGAATCTCGATTGTCAGTCAGCAGTGGCACCACGTGCAGGTGAGGTTGGCTTTAGTTCAAAGATATTGATGAACCACTTACACCCCAATAACTAAAACAAAATAAACGATAATTATCTCATTCTTTATATTCTACACTAACAGAGGGGAACAACACAATTTAGCATTGTAAAAAATATGTCAACAAAGAGCAAGCCTTGCAATAGATGTTTATTTTTCTGTAACACCAAAACAACTGAACTAATTTGCACAAAATTATGAGTCTAATATGAGTAGCACAGTCTTCATAGTCTAAGATCCCACTATAAAATCACCTTCACCGGGCTGGTTAATGGATGAAAAGTATTTTATGTTCAATTAAAAAAGTCAATAAATATATTGCAAATGGGTAGGCTAAAAAATTTCAGTCCAGAATATGATTAATTAATAATTTAAAAAATGATTTTTTTTAAACATTTCACTGGTTCGGTTAATGGACAAATTCCATTCCAATCGAAAGTATGAAGCCCATAGAATATGCAAACGCTAGGTTGACTATTTTTTTCCCGTCACAACTCTTGGGTAGGCAGGTATAAACAGGTAAATCGATACTAGTAACTTGCACCGGTCTGGTTATTGAATTAAAGTTAAATTAAAGTAAAGATTATTTCGTTACGAACACGGTGGTATAGGGCTTAGATGATGATGTTATGCATCATCTAACGCCTTGGTTTATACTGAGTATTCGGCTTTTTTTCATTAGCTCAGCATAGGGGCTCCGCTTCACCTGATGGTAAGCGTAAAGAGGAGCCCAAAAAGAGCCACGAGAAGCGGCAACTGACTAAAAATTAGACAACAGGGTTCTGTCAGTAGATACTGCCTTTCTGGTCCGTGAGGTGCTTCTTCACGCGTCCTTTGAATGATCTCGTGCTTGGAAATACCTAATAATGTTCATACTTTATCTTGTTGTTGTTCATACTTTCAAACAATGTTTTTTTCTGTGCTAATCAGATTTGTTGTATTAGATTTATATTTTTCTGTGAGTGTTCATTCATTCATTCATAAAAAAATGACGTCCAGATTTACTACGTGAAATGACGCGTCGTAAATTTGAACGTCATTGTTTTATGACTGAATGACTTAAAAGGACGTGGTAAATCTGGTTATAGTATAATTTTCGTACTTTTTTACAGATGATAAAAAGTAACTGATTTGATTATAGTGTCACCAATATCATTTAATGTCATTTTGAAATATTCCAGCTTCAAATCGAGCTCCAAACCCTGGCCGGAGGCAGCGTGGATGCGGCCGACGGCGCCCAGGCCACACCAGGCGCAGCGCCGGAGGACGAAATAGACGCGGCGCTCAGCGAGCTACAAGCGCACCTCGAAGGAGGGCCGCCGGCGCGACCTGATATCACTCACGTTCCCGAGTTGGCTGGATACTTGAAATATCTTAGGTTAGTACCATAGTTATGCAGCATCTATATGTTAATCCGTGAAGCAAAAACTTTGTACCTCTTGACCGGTCGAGTGCTCTTCCAACTGAGCTACCAGGAAGGTTTGTGTTGGTGACGAATTTTTGCATTTTATTGTGACTCACGCAGTAAAATATAAGATGCAAAAATTTGTACCCCTTGTATTTCTAACTATAGTTGAAAGGATTACTTCGATAGCATAAAAACTTCTCGAGATATGATAACTTGAAGATCACAATTTTGGACTATCCCGAAAACGCTCCATACAAAAGGCACTCCATACAAAAATGTTATGACGTCATGCCACGCTATTTTATATGCATTAAATCAGAAATTTGTACGACAGCTATGTTAAATATTGCGTTTATGCAGCTAGTCCCGTAACAAAAGTTATAGTATTTTTTATTGTTTCTACAATGGTAATTGTGGTGGACAAATGTATAATATGTAATGTAATGGAAAAATATTGAACAGTATTAAACGAACACTTGAAGAAATCAGTCGTATTAATCACTACAATACGATACCCGACACTACAATACGATATGGCGACCCTGCCAGGATTTAATTTTTATAATTTCATACTTTTGAAATGAACTTTCCCACCAAACTTTGATCGACCATAAAACACGTCTGACATAAGTTATTAAAATTTTGAGATCACAGATCGTTCTAGTTTTATGCATTTTACGTTACTGATAGAGAGTTTTCATAATTTTATAACACTGGTCACATGCCTATTGTCAAGAATGTCCTTTATGTTGAGACGATGTGAATGTTGTTCTTTTTTTCTGACAATAAATGCTTATTATTATTACATTTTGTTAACGAGGATACAAGTTAGAACCGTAAATGGTTACAAATCTATGAATGCATTAGCAAGTTACGTAGTTGTTATTTATAGATAATCATCATTACCTTCCATCTCGGAATAAACATAGAAATAATAACTTGTCTTAACCGTTTATAGCAATGGATCATTGAAGACATCCGCCATAAGGAACATAAAACACATACATTGTTGAAATTATAATAACTATAGATTAGATCTAAGTAATTTTATTGCTTATTATTTATGATCTTCTAATTTTATTATCTTATTCGAATTTACTTATTATGCTTGAAAAATGTTTGTATTTATTATTATTTTAAGTTATATATCATAATGTTATTTGGAGTTATGTTGAATAATTTATATGCAGATGAAATATATGCTATGAGGAGTCTGTTATGCGGATTTATAATATGTATTTTTTATCCGTTAATATAGCTATAATAAACGATATACCTAGTAAAAAAAAATATATAAAAAATATATATTTTTTTTTTACTATATCGTTTATTATAGCTGTATTGAATAATAAAAATATATGTTCGACTGATATTTTATGAGTGTATATTTATTTGTGCTATTTATTTATATTGTACGAGTACTATATTATAAATGTATATTTTGTTTCAACAAATGTGCGACGCGCGGTGCAGCAAGTGCTACTCCGATTACTGTACCATGGCGTAAGATATTTTTACCACCCCAAATTGAATCAACCCCGAGATACCAGAGTAGTTTTTGACTGACGATGTTCAGAGATGGTCAAACAACGTTTACGTATTGTACAATCATCAAGATTTATTTGCAAACATTTGCTAGTTTTCTATTTTTTGCGTGAATAAGTGCTAAAAGACCTCGTCATTGACAAATGTCTTGCTTGATCGTCTCCGAACCTCTAAAGTACTTTCTTTGCGTTACTGAAATCCACGACGAAGAACCGACGCGGACGTCCACGTTGTGACATACCAGACAGCGGAAAACTGCGTCGCACTGTAGAGATGTGTATTTTTTTTTCTTGATACTGGTAGCCGAATAATGTCTATGCGGTCTAAGTGTGCAACATATGCAAGGTGTAATATAAACTTTTTTTAAATCGTTTTCAAATTAGAAACAAAATGGCTGTTTTTCTAAAA
Organism: Hypsopygia costalis; assembly: GCA_937001555.2. Taxonomy (NCBI): domain Eukaryota; kingdom Metazoa; phylum Arthropoda; class Insecta; order Lepidoptera; family Pyralidae; genus Hypsopygia; species Hypsopygia costalis. The sequence continues at coordinate 8,996,506 of OW443343.2, read as the reverse complement.
TTTATCAACATGTACTATATTAAAATGTATAGAAAAAGTGTGTTATATTGTTTAATTTCTAATCGGTTATTTTTTTTTAAATAATTTATCAAGAAGCAAAGACCCACGCGGTTTCTTCGTCGCGGACACCCGCTTGGTGCCGAATACCTAAAACGAGCACGCTGTTCACTAATGTTGATAAACAGTATTGTACCATTCCTAATTAATACTTATACAGACCCTATGTATAATTAATAATTTATGTATATAGTATTAGTACTATTGTACACCTATAGTATGATCCTATTTGTACTTAATTTTGGACCTATTAATAAACCTATGTAAATGATCACGTGAGATTCCGGTATTTTTTACAAAAGTAACGTATAGTGTAAAGCGCATTACACACGGCGAATGTAATTGAGTGGAGCGAGCGGCCCAAAAGTCACTCTTGGAAATGAATAGGCTCCAAAACCACTAAACCGTTTTTGATGATACTTGTCACAAATAGAGACCCTGCTTGAGACGAGAGAGCCAACATGCTTGAGATTTATGTCGAAAAATAATTGAGATCGATCATGTCTTTGAAGAATGACCATCAAATACATTTTCCATTGAAATCAATGGAAAATTTGTGGTGAATAATTTAACTGAAAAACAATAAATTTTCACCGAATCTACTCGCACCACTCAACCTCGGTTTCGGCCCCGTGGGCTAGAAACCGGCCTCGTATATATTTAGAGCGAGATACTGCTCTACGCATGAAAAAGACGGTGATAATGCCTCTCTTGTTTTGCGTATAGCAGTATCTCGCTCTAAATATAGTTATGTTATCTTCACTTTGTGGTGTATAAGATACTTATAGGAGACGACCTTTACTCTTTTCTAAAACACCAATGTAAACTTGATTCGCAGGCCTAAACGGTTCACCCTGAAAGCGTACAAGCGCGGCTGGATATCTTGTAGAGACGGCGTGCTTCGCATTCACTCGTCGCGTGACGCGGCCGCCAAGGGCGAAGCACCCTCATACGCCGTGGAGCTCCGGGGTGCTGAGGTATGTACAATAAATATTATGAGATCAAAATAATAACCCAATATTGGGAGGAAGAGGGGTAATAACTCGAACCCAGGACTTTCTTGCTGGAAGCGTGCGCTCTTTTGATTTTTGTAGAAATTTACATTTCAGTGGCGTAGTTTTACTGTGATTCAAGACGAGGTAATTGCCCCCATTGCCCACCTTATGTATCCGCGCGTACTTAATTCAAATGATTTGTTCTTAGGGTTGTCTAAAGATATCGCTTGACGATAAGATCGCCATTGTACTGGTACTTAATATTTACCATTATTACTGTATTTTTTGTTTGTTTTTGAATAATAATGTGTAATATTGCATTGTTATAGGTGACCCCGGACGCGCACCCGGCATCAGGTCGGTACAGCATCAAACTGGAAGTGCCCTCCGACGATGCCATGCACGAGATGTGGCTCAAGTGCGAAAATGTAAGTTTTTATGAATATAATTTTTCTTTGAATCGGTGAAATGATTTTTATCATATTTATTTTTATATGATTCGGTGTGAAAATACGAGATTTATTTGTTTCTCAAAGACTTAAAGGTTGTTCTATTTCTGCGAGGGAGTGAGGTCAGGAGAAAAGACGTTGTAGTGTTGGTATGCTGTCATTTATGTAGCTAGTTTTTATATTAACTTCACCATCCTAACGTAAACTCAAGGTTGCAACAGCGAACTCATTATATGAGATATATAATGACACTACATTTACGTTTATAAGAATATAGTTTTGTTATTATTAAGGTAATGCAATAAAGACATTTTCGTTACCGTTAATTTTTTTGACATGGCACGCATACGTTTCATTGCGATTTTAAAGACATTTCACGTTAAAACAGTGACGTCATAAGCCTGGTTTATTTAGTACATTTTCATTAATTTTTTTTTTGTATTAAATACGTCGGCGGCAGCCGTCGACTGCAGTAGACGGCTGGCGACGGCTACTCTTATTTCTGCCGTTGGAAACGTGACGTTCGTGTGTTTGAGTCCTAATTTAGATGCCATCGTCCCATTGCAGGAGGAGCAATACGCGGAGTGGGTAGCAGCGTGTCGGCTGGGGTCTCGCGGACGCTCGCTAGCGGATTCAGCGTTCGCGACGGAGGCGGCCGCCGTCAAGTCGCTGCTGGCGCTGCAGAGACCGCAGCCCGGCGCCGCGCTGCATCAGCACAGCCTGCCGCACCTCGACCACCTGCAGCCGGAGAACTACCTGGCGCCCAGGTTCACCAAGAAACTCAAGGGCAAGGTCAGTGTTTATATGCAGCTAGGTGAATGGACCGTAACGTTATTGCGTCTTCCCCACCACGATCGACTGCCTGTTTATCGTTGCCACCACGATCGACCGTTATGTTTCTGCGTTTCCGCCACCTCGATCAACCCTTATATTCCTGCGTCTCTGCCACTAAGATCGACTGTTCTGTTTCTGCGTCTTCGCCACCACAATCGACCGTTATGTTTCTGCGTCTTCGCCACCACAATCGACATTTATTTTCTTGCGTCTTTGCCACCACAATCGACTGTTCTGTTTCTGCGTCTTCTCCACCACAATTGACCGTTATGTTTCTGCGTTTCCGCCACCTCGATCAACCCTTACATTTCTGCGTCTCTGCCACTAAGTTCGACTGTTATGTTTCTGCGTCCTCGCCACCACAATCGACCGTTATGTTTCTGCGTCTTCGCCACCACAATCGACCGTTATGTTTCTGCGTCTTCGCCACCACAATCGACATTTATGTTCTTGCGTCTTTGCCACCACAATCGACCGTTCTGTTTCTGCTACTTCCCCAGCACAATCGACCGCTCTCTTTCTGCGTCTCCGCCACCACGATCGACCGATATATTCCTGCGTCTCCGTCACCGCGATCGACTGTTATGTTCCTGCTTCCCCGCCACCACAATCGACCGTTATATTTCTGCGTCTCCGCCACCATGATGGACCGTTATGTTCCTGCGTTTCCGCCACCGCGATCGACTGTTATGTTCCTGCTTCCCCGCCTCCACAATCGACTGTTATATTTCTGCGTCTCCGCCACCACGATCGACCGTTATGTTGATGCAGATGCACTGGACTATATTGAAATATACTGAAATTGCAATATGGATTTTTTATACAATTTGCTCATTCATTATTTTAACGTCCACAATTTAAAGTTCCAGATACTTTAGTTATTTATTTATTCATTGTAATTAAGTTATTTATTAATTGTTTTAACTTAATGCCAGTACCATAAAAATATGGTTTCATTCCTATTTAAAATGATTGAATTGTGTTAGAATGAATAAATTGTGATCATTTCTTTTTTTTTTGTACTTACAGTTCACACAACGCGTCCTAGAAAGTCACGCAAACGTGAAAGACCTGCCACTGTTGGAAGCCAAACTCCAGTACATCAAAACCTGGCAGAACCTGCCCGACTACGGACAGACCTTGTTCGTGGTCCGCTTCATGGGACACCGCAAGGACGAAATCATCAGCATCGCCAACAACCGCATCATGAGGCTCGACCCTAACACCGGAGACCATATCAAGACATGGAGGTTCAGCACCATGAAGGTGAGTGTTTTAGGAGCTTGATACCATTGTCTCAGGTAAAGTCACAGCTGTCTGGGTACTCGCAACTAGAAGAAAGTGTTAGGAATAGGAAGCTCTTTAATTTGTAGCCAGAGGTATAATTTCTAAAATATAATATTTATAGATATTTTTACTAGAGGGGGGGGGGGGGGGGGGCAAACGAGTATTTGGATCACCTGATGAAGCAATCACCACCACCCATGGAGACCAGCAACACCAGAGGGTCGCCGATCCGTTGCCAGCCTATACTCCTTCCTTTCTTTCTTTCTGGTGACCTCACTCACTCGCAGGAACGCAACAACTTGATATTTGGCTGCGGTTACTCTGTGAGGTGGTGGTGGTGATATATTGCTCTATGCTGATTTCTACTTTTTCTCTTGCCCTTTTGACAATAAATATTTCTTTTGCTGGTGGAACATATGCCGAACTCACTGCTGGACAATCCTTGTTGATTTTTGCGAGACCTATGTACTTTTTCATATTTAACCCCTTGTACTTATCTCCTGAAGCATACAGTACAGTAAAATTTCATATGAAATTATTTATACAAAATAAATTAAGACGTAATGATGTAGGTAGAGAATTATATATTTTTAATAGTTTTCGAAATACAAGCAATAAACCATTCCCTCCTCCCCTAACGCCGACTTGTCTCCCTCGGGGATTTTTAGTACGTTCAATCTGTACACGACAATTAACTGTACCAACTTTCAAATCTACACGAATTATTTGGTCCGATTTCTTTAATTTTTCCAGATTACAATCACAATCCTCAAGGCATACATAAGTTTCCCTCATGCCAGTTATATGATGTAACAGATTCCATAAAAAAGGATTCAGGCCATAATTCTATGATCTACTATATATAATGTATATATATATTCTATGGTGTCTAGGATAATTGGTTCACAATAAGCGGGCCATATATACTTGTGTGCCATTCGAGTAGTGTAAAATATATAATCAATGTTCTATATTTCAGGCCTGGAACGTAAACTGGGAGATAAAACACATGATGGTACAGTTCGAGGAAGGCAACATAATATTCTCAGTACAGTCTGCCGATTGCAAAGTAGTGCACGAATTCATTGGCGGATACATATTCCTCTCGATGCGGTCCAAGGATGCCAACCAAACACTCAACGAAGAACTCTTCCATAAACTCACCGGCGGGTGGACGTAAACACGGTACCAATAATTGCTGGCTGTAATGAAAGAACTATGCGATTAAAAAACATTATCAACGTTCTAATGTTTAATTTAAAATGCTAACACATTTTCGTAAATTTCATAAAGCGGCTATACCCGGTTGTATAATATATAACGTACAGTTTGATAAAAAAATGTTAACAAAATAGGCGCGCCACTATTTTCGTAAAAATAGTTTTCATATGGCAACCTTTGAGCACATTTGTATGCTCAATGTTGCTATGTCGCACTGTAGATTGGTATACCAACTGCAGAAAAATAATAAATCACATGTCTAGTTACAATTTTTTAATATCTATTGCGACGATATAAGTACGCTCTTCAAAATCGTTGTTGCCTCCTACGCATTGCTTTTTTTCATATTAACCTAGAAACGTATGTTGCAAGAGGACCGTATATAGCGCGCTTTAAATTTACAATGTTTTTTATTCGCATAGTAAAATTTGTAAACAAATGTGCCTTGAATGAAAGATGCTAGTATAGCAATATTTAATTAAAAGCCAACTTGCAGTGTTGTGCGCAAATGCACTAATTTTCTACTGTTTATATTCTGATGGAGTTAAGTCAATTATATTATTCACAATATCATTTATTTATAAAATGTAGTGCTTCCAGTACATGTATAATAAGCTGTTTTATATGCCAAATACGTTTACCGGGTGTAATGGGACCTGTAACAATTTAAGATCATAGGGGAAATTCTCGTATTTAAAATTTAATAAAAATTCAGTTCCGATCCAGTCTCGATCTCACTAATGTCAAATTTGACATTCTCGTCTCACAATATGAAATTTGAAACTTTAATTAAAGTGGGATTATATCGAAATATGACCGCAAATGAAACAAATCAAGTATGGTATTTTGTTAGCAATAAGAATTGATAATAATTATTGAATTAAATGAAGTATACATTTTTTAGATTCAATTCATAATTCAGTCTCGATTCAGTCAACTTTCATTCTGCGATCGTAAAATAACAACGAGAATTGGCTATTCGCTAATTTTGTACTATAGTGCCCTAAATGTACAGTCTTTACCCCTCGCGCCCAAATTTTGTACACATTACAATGCTTCCATTTTTCCACATAATTTCTTAATTATTAATTAGAACTTTTTTCGAGAACACGGGAACGGTGCTGGACACGATTTTACGATGTCTTTCTAAAAATAATGATACCGCGACGATCCAATAACAACGTTGCTTTATTTATAACTTTAAAGAATATATTGTATTTATTTTTCGCCTTGTTATTTGTCGTTTCTCAACCTGGTATAAAGTTTGCGACTTACCAAATATATACGAAATATCATATTATGAAATAAAATAATTTAAAGCTGTGTTGTTGATTTAGTATAAAGGCGTCGCAGGATATTGAGTCATAAAAACGAAAGATTTTTTAATAATAAAAATCATACCCTATGATTTTTGAAGAAGTCTTTCTGAATACGATCGGATGACTTTATTTATTTGTATTTTGGGCATTTTTATGGTTTGATATTTGTAGTGTATTGAGAGATTGTTACTGTTGGAGTCATGCGAAGGCTTATTTCTTTTAACGCCTTTAGTTTTTGCTTTGCTATGTGAGGTCTAAAAACGCATTGATGACCATTCATAATGGGGATGATGGGAACATATTAAAAAGGTTGGGAAACGGTGATGATAATATTGCTAATGCATGCAACGGTATGAGCTTTTGATAGAAATAATTGTAACCATATAAATTTTATAGTGTTTATAAAGATTGTTGTATTTTCATATTAATGATAGAATTGAAGGATCGGAGTAAGTGCCATTCAGGAATTGAGTAACCTCAATATTGCCTTCACGCACGTGTCTATGGTGCTTAATGTTGAAATTAGAATAAGGATTATGTGTGGTGTAAATCACTATAAGACCCGGCAGATAGGTTTTTTTTAACAGGTTGCCAACTAAAAATAAGAGTTTAGTTTGTGGTCATCGCCAAATAAAAACAAAAATATTCTACCTGTGAAATGATAAAGGTATTAAAGTTTGTATGAGAATGCAAAATTTAATACCAATTGTGGAGACAAAACGATGGTTTGCAATTTTAATGTAACCAGTTTAAGGCACGAACTACACCACAGCGGATATACGAGCGGAGAGATAATGTTTACACACGGTAAGTTGAGTACAGTGTAGGATGAAATCTATGGAAACACACATTTCCACTCATCTCCGCTTTTGGTGTAGTCCGAACCTTAGACCAAGTAGAAATTCGCAAAGCCGATGACGTCGCGCCTTCTTTTCACTTATTTTGTAAATAATATTAGATAAGCACGTTTAGCGTTACTTATGTCTAATGAAAAAATAATTAAAACGTGCAATGACCTTCTGCTTGAACATTCTTGTATACGTATATCAATAATGTATTTTATTATCTCGGACTACTAGTCTCAATGAATTGCATAAAATGCCGTCGTGTTTAACTTGATATAATTCGATGAAGTATTAACAAATTTTTGCCGTATATTATTTGTACAAATTGTATGTACACTTGAATTAATAATAATAGTGACTATGTTTGTAAATGAATGTCAAAATAAATGTAATTTAATACTAATATTTGGCGTTTTTCTTGGGTTTAAATAACTAATGATTTGTTCGATTGCCGCGAAACTGCACAATAGACTATTTGACAGCGTGGGAGCGGCGGTCGAGCGCGATTTTTGATATTGTAGATCTTTATAGTCTACGGTTGCTACTTCACATTCGTTAGGTGGATCGTATGTTTGTCTGCCACCTGACGTGGTATTAAAAAAAAGTATTCTCCATGGAGACAATCATTTATAACAATGTTGTATTCGTTACGGTCGATAATTTTACGTGATAACCTCATAATAAAATATTGGCCGATGGAGTGGAAGAAAGAGAGAAAAAGCGTCACAAGCCAACGGTTAGGCCGATCGTGCCTCTCTATCGCTTGTTCCGCGCTCTCGCTTGCACGCTCGGCTCAGGCGGAACGTGACAATGAGTTATGTTTTTCCGTGCGTGCAGCCGGTGTTCATCGATTTATAAGACGTTTTACGTCAAAATTTTGTATCCAAATAGATGAAGAGACCCTTACCTGAATTGTACATGGCGGCCGTAGAATAATGAGAAGTAGTAAACGCTTGTAATTCTTTGTGGACTCCGGGTATAAACCTATAGAGCATGTGGAAGTACTTCAGAGTGCAGTAGATATAGCCGCCGTACGACACCATGGAGCTTACTTGAATATTGGTGACTAATTTAGATTTCATTACATTTTCCCATCTGCCATAGCCCCCCAATGTCTTCAAATCGGTAAAAATTTCTATATGCATAAACCACATTTTTATGAACATATAAAACTGGTATTCTTTTTTCACTGGGAAGTCTGCGATTTCTCTGAAGGGTTTTCGTCTACCAGCTCTACAATCGCTACATCTACAACGCTACAATCTAACAGCTCCCTAAAAAAATACAATACAGTATTACATTATATATGTATATAATATATACATATATCCTTATAGTAATGCTGTTGTATGGCCCCAGGATATTCGGATTTTGGTGTCTATATAGCCCAAAAGAAACATACGGTCCTGTTAATTCTATGCAGTGGAGATGCTTCCCCAGTCGAGCTCACCATACCCTACCTATATCAACATAACCTTGAAAGCCAGCCAGCAGAGCGCACCGCCTTCATTGTTATCTTAATGAATGATAACAAAATATCGATATTTGTAGTGACAAATATCGATATTTTGTTATCATTCATTCGAGTATATGAAGTATATACTTTAAACTCGTATGTGATAATTCTATGCAGTTTCCCCAGTCGAGCTCACCATACCCTACCTATATCAACATAACCTTGAAAGCCAGCCAGCAGAGCGCACCGCCGTCATTGTTATCTTAATGAATGATAACAAAATATAAATATTTGTAGTGATTTAAGTGATAACGTATTGTAATAAAGATAATGGTGTTTTCCGGGTCTGTAATCAAATCATAGACCACCTATCTACGGCAGTGTTTTTCAAAGAATGTGTCGGAACCCGCAACCTCAAAGAGGGACCCCACAGAGTTGGGGGACCCCTAGCTTCTACAAGGGGGTCGCGGGAGGTCACAAAACTGAAAAAAGAACGTTCAGAAATATAATTTTACTAAGAAATAAATATTTCATTTCGGAACGTAGGTAGTCGACTGCTATGCTAAATACTTTTTATTATTATCATTTATTACCTATAATATTAAATTGAATCGCTAAATGTGTTGCTAAGCACAAATCTCGAGAACAGCTGAACCGATTTCGCTAATTCTTTTTTTAGAATATTCCTTGAAGTACGAGGATAGTTCTTACGTAGAGAAAAATTTAAAAAATTACGAGGAAAATAAAACACCACTTTACCCGTGCGAAGCCGGGGCGGGCAGCTAGTTTTTTATATCAACCAATATAAGTTCATACTTATATTGGTCCTAGTCATAAAACAACCGGACCAAGACAAACAGACATATTCATGCACACAAATATTTAATTTTGTCTTGTGCGGGGATCGAAGTGTCCATAAGTAACCATTCGACCACCGGGCTCGACAAACTTTTGAATGAATGACAAAAGTCACAGACTATTTCTGTCAGACCACTATTGAAGTATAAAAAAAATTTGAAAAATAACAACAAAATAAAAATGAGTTTATTTAATTTCTTTATTATGAACATTACATCTCGTAGTTTTGAACTCCATGTACCTCGAAAATCAGGTATTTTAAGAACTTGCCTGTATATTTATGATTCGGAATGGTACAATACTTATATTAACTTTTCTATTGTTTTTTTTTTATTATCGTTCTTTAAAAGATAACGCCACATTGACTGCCGTCTTATTTGCCTAAGCAGTCGTCATATAGAAATGAAGCACTGTTTGTGATAATCAGGCACTGGGGAATTCAGCGTCGGAAGAGTGGTGACCAGAGCGCAGCATCCCGCGTATTTGTGAGGTCTTACCAGAGGCTCTGGTTGGGTCCAGAGCACCTCAGTATTCTGTTCATTAGCTGAGTATCCTTCGATGGTCAAGGTCTCAGATACATCGTTTGCTACTGTAAATGCTAGCAAACGGTTTCCTATAAAAAAGATATTACCCATATCATCTCTCACACAATCCAACCACCTCTTTCTTGGCAATTTTGCACTACGGACATATACTTAATCAGCCGCTACCAACTGTGCCAATGCGGATTCTACCGTCCGATAAGAATATCGCTATCTAGTCTGGGAGGTTGCCGTCAATATTCTGACTACTTAATTAAATATTATATATATAACAAATTATAAATACGTAAACAGTATAACTTATGAAACAGACTGACAGCCTGTGACCACGGCCGGTGCAACCTGGTCGAAACGTCGGACAATAATAAAGGTATGTAAATACCCTTATGCATGATCACGTTAATTCCCGTTCATATATTTCATATATCATGCAACGCGAAAGTTAAAACAGTATAACTGTTTAACTGTACAGGGGCTCTAACGCCGAAACTGAAGCCGATTACCATCGAATATTATGATTCGAAAAATACGTCTTACGTTTTAGTTATGGACAAACATCTTCAGCTTAGGCGGTAGAGCTCCAGCTAACCTAAACCCATGCACCATAAATCTAGGCTGAAGTTTATTTTCGTAATCAAAAAATCAAATGGTAAAAAGCTTCATCTTCGACGGTAGGTTCTTAGTTCGTGGAGATAATTGCGCAGTCATTATCAGTTACAACAATGTTGTCTTCTTCGAAGAAATCTTATTAGAAGGAAAGAATTTTACTTACCTGTACTGCACATGGCCACCGCAGAATTATGTAAATCAGTAAACGTTTGTAAATTTTTGTGAACTCCGGGTATAAATCTCAAGAGTATGTGGAAGTACTTCAGAGTGCAGTAGATATAGCCTCCGTACGACACCATGGAGCTTATTTTAATACTGGAAGCTACTATGGAGGTGATTACTTTCACCCATCTGCCAGAACCATCTATATCTTCAAATCGGTAGATATCTTTATATGCACCTGCATAAACCACGTTGTCATGAACGCATAGAACAGGTGGCTCTGAGTATTTTTCTGTTATTGGGAAGTCTGCGATTTCTTTGACTGTTTTAAATTTCAGATCATAAACAATTGCCGAGTGCAACAGCTCCCTAAAACGAACAATTTTTAGACCTATGGTGGCAGAGGTTGTTTATATAAATTCATTACATTGAAATCAGCCTATAAAACATTATTTCATCCAATTAACAGATGAGGGTATATTTTTCTAATCCCGGATCTTAGACTAGTACGTAGGTAGAGAAATGTAGAGGACGACTAAAATTGAGACGCCCCTGATCTTTAGATATCAACAATGCGACTGGATACGGAAAGCGGAGTATTGCATATGGTGGAAAATTGAGAAAATGAACGAAATTAAACTTATGAAGTACATATGCATCTATCCATTTGTCTGAGTGTCCCTCCTTGGAAAAATACTAAAAATTCTAATACTCAAAACTGCTGCTCCACCAAATACTCGGTCTATCAATTAGATTATTTCAACAATTTATCTTACCCATTGATGCCCTTTCCTCCTACAATAAACAATGAATTTCCAAGGACTACTGCTTCTCCATTTTCTCTGGAAGGAAGCTCTACACCATGACTCGTCCATTTCTTTATGAGAGTATCGTAAACCATTACATCTTTCATAAATATCTCATCACTTTTTTCACTGTTGCCATAATATTTTCCGCCGACAAGTACTAACTTGGTGAGACCCCAAGCAGTAACTTTCCAACCCAGTATATTCCTCAAAGGAATTTCAATCCATTTATTAAAATCAGACTCAGTGTACGTATACATAAAATGAGATAACGATTCTGGGCTGTCTATTGCCTGGCTTACATTTGATAGACTTGTCCAAACAGGCATGGTTGGTATTATAGCCGATTGTCGTATTTTACTATTCGTTACCAAACTTACTACCTCATTAAATATTCTTTCTGTAAACATGTCACATAGTACAACCTTCTGGTCTGATATAACAGATGGAGACAGATCGTGACCAGTGCTGCTAAGCTCGTACAGACAATCGACTACCCTTGCTGCTGGACTGTCTGAGTAATCCCTGATGAGGGTCTTTATTTCATTCAAATCATTAGTCGTTAGTCTTCTAACATCTAAACAACACAATATCGTTCGTAATGAATCTGCAGTCTCATTATTTTGTGAGATCCATTCAAAGCCAAACGTAAAGACATCCAGTTCACTTTCAGTTTTTAAATATGGATGAGACAGGTACCAATATAACTCATCGATAGACGTGATATATTCTGATTCCATACTGTTAAATTCAAGCAACCCAAACGCAGCTGCAATTTGTTTTAACTTCGTAGACGGCAGTTTCTCCGATATAGCCATTGTTTCCATCCAATTGGACGTAGATAATCGGTCATATAAAGTGTCTTCTATATGCGTCAAAAGTTTGTTAATCTGTAGAAAATTCGTAATGACTGCTAATTGACCGATTTCGTTTATAGAACACTCGGCCAGATTTAGGCTATTTTCCATATATTTTAATATTGATTTCATAGACATAACATCCACAATCTGAGAACAAAACAAAGTAGTAACATGAGGAAGAGCAAATACAACGTACAGCTGAACCTGGAGACTGATAAAGCAGATCGCAGCAGGATATCTGCATTTTCCATGATCTTCCAAAAACTTTTGAATGTGTCGACCATCAGATTTTAGGGATCAAACTAGAAAACTATGGAGTTAAGAAGCAAGATCTAAAATTTCCCCCCGGATCAGAAGTAGGATCTTATCTAAACAACAGATTACAGACCGTTGATATAAACGGAGTTAAGTCCAAAGAGACAGATGTGAAAATTAGGGTGCCCCAGGGTGCCATTTTAGCCCATTTCTATTTTTAGTATAATGTAAATCGTTTGTAGGATTTCCTACAGCATATATGGCAAACGATTTAGCAAAAAAGAGTGGATATAGGTACCGCCATTTAGCGGTATATCCACTCTTTGTTGATAATACGTCATTCATTTTAATGATGTGGCTCGCTCATGCTCGACTTATGCTGTATGACTAAAGATAAACAACTTATGCTGTGCTGTACGACTAAAGATGAACAAAGATCTAATTTGGGGCCTCTGATGGATTTTGAAGCCTTTCTAGGTATAATGGGGTATATATTATTGTGTTACTGGTAAAGATTAATAATAATAATTTTAACCGGCTGAACATACGTTTATTTTCGAGGAGAGGTTAAAGTTAGATAAAATGTTAAAACGCGTCGTGCCATTTCTTCATCAGTCGTTGCAACACTAGCTACATCAACGCAATATTTAACATAGCTGTATAATGAAGTGTACAGCACATGTACATGTGACGTCATAATCTAGTGCTTTTTTCATGGAGCAAATTGGAGCCTTTTTCATGGAGAAAATTGTGATTTTCTCTCAAAAAGTTTTTATGCTATCAAAGGAAATTCATCCTCTTTGCCTATAGTCATATACTTAACTGAGGCGTCATTAATATAACAAACAGAAAAAAGGGTTTTGTGTTTGACTTTTTGAATGACGTGACATTTTGTTATACATGGTACTATAATATTTCACGATATGGCACGATTTCTTACCACTACTGAGATAGGTAATAAGACTTATAAATCCTTATATCTATATGTGTTATTGTTATTTCTCAATATCGGTATCTTCAAATAAAAAAAAACATGTATTTTCATTAAGCTTTTATTAGTTCAAAATATAATAAAAAGAAAACTAAATAGGTTACTTACAGTTTCGGTTACAAAGCCCAATCATTTGATACCCATATCGGAAGCCAAAGCGGAAATTACAAATCGGCATTTTTGGCGGCCGCCATATTGGATTAAAATTGGCGGCATTTTGGGTAACTAAAGATTGTCTATATAACCCAACGAGTGTGCCAAGATTCAGGGCAGTGGAAACTTGGTTAAATTTACTTTGCAGGGTTTGAATACTGACACCGCTGTGAAACTAAAATACAAGCTTGTAAAAATTCCGATATAGGTATTAAGTATAAGTAATAACTTTTTTTCTATAAGATATTCGAGGGCACTATTTCCTACCTAAGTTACTAACTAGGTGCTGGGGTAGATAAAACTTAGAAATACTTACATCTATGCTAATTTCCGTTTGTCCGTTTTCCACATAACTTCCACTAAACATAGCACGGAAATAGTCACTGTGCTCACAAAGAACATCTTTTCTCACTTTGAAGGTCTGTCCTTCGATAAGTAATGTTACTTCATCCATATTTTTACAATGATACGTTTAAAGTGAGTGAAACATAGAAGAATAATGAATATTTCATATATTGATAACGAATATTTCCACTGATGGAGAATGATAAGAAAATATTGATATCTGGAATGATTCAATTGATGACGTATTGTTGTAGAGATAACGATGCCTATAGAATCGAGTTAAGGGGGGTAATAGAAAAAAAATATATGTATATGAAAGGAGATATAATCAAATAAAATTATGTTCTATTCTAAACCATCAATGTCTAAACCTATTATTTCTTAAGCACAATTTAGACCACCGCGTAATGGAATGGAAGTTACTTTTTGCAACGAAATTGTTTATAGCATAATGACTACTTATATTGACGAGCTCGGTGGCGTAGCGGTCAATGACGCGGCTTCGACACCAACGCTCGTGGGTTCGATTCCCACACAGGACAAACATTTGTGTGCATGAACATGTCTGTTTGTCTTGGTCTGGATGTTTTCTATGTATCACAAGTATGTATTTACAAAAAAAAAAATGTATTTACGTATGTTTATCAGTTATCTAGTACCCTTAACACAAGCTTCGCTTACTTTGGGACTAGATGGCGCTGTGTAATTTGTCTGACAATATTTATTATTATTATTATATTAGGTTGGGGAAAAAGTCTTTTCGTATTTTATATGAAAATTCAAAACATTTTTTAATAAAGTTTATTTACATTTAACTAAAGTATGTAGGTGCCATTTTGTTCGATAACTTTTTGCCATCTTGTAGGTAGAGACATGATCCCATTACTATAGAAATTTTGGGACTTCTGTTCAAAAAACCACGACAAGTGGTTTTGGCAGTCTTCTCGTGATGTTAACCTGACATTGCCTAAAGAATTCTGAAGAGACCGAAACAGGTGGAAATCAGAAGGTGCAGGTCAGGACTATACGGCGGATGCATTAACACCTCCCAGTCAAACTCTCTTAATTTTTGCTGAGTGGCTAAAGATGTGTGAGGTCTAGCGTTATCATGATGAAAAATCACACCCCTTCTGTTAATTAATTCCGGCCGCTTTCTCTCAACTTTTTGCTTTAATCTCATCAGTTGTTCACAGTAGAGTTCAGAATCGATAGTCCTACCTGGCGGTAGCAGCTCATAATGAATAATGCCCTTCCAATCCCACCATACACACAGCATCACCTTGTTGCGGGTTAACCCGGGTTTTGCCAGAGTCTGTGAAGCCTGACCGGCCTTTGACCACGACCTTTTTCGCACGTTCTTGTCGTACGTGATCCACTTTTCATCACCAGTTATAAGCTTCTTCAAAAACGGTTCGCTTTCATTACGTCGTAGTAAAGAATCGCAAATGAGTACACGGTTCATTAGGTTTCTTTCAGTGAGATCGTGAGGCACCCAAGTATCGAGCTTTTTAGTGTACCCAGCTTTTTTCAAATGCGCCAAAACTGTTTTGTGGTCAATTCCTAGTTCTTCAGCTACGTCGTAACTACTGATATGCCGATCTTGCTCCACTTTTTCAAAAATGGCATCCATTTTATCCGTAACAGGGCGACCAGAGCGACGTGCATCTTTCACATCAAAATTTCCTGATTGAAAACGCTTAAACCAAATTTGTGCTACTCTCATAGACACTGCACTAGGTCCATAAACGTCACAATTTTTTTTCGCAGCTTGCGTTGCATTTTTACCTTTTTTGTAGCAAAATTTTAAAATGAATCGAATTTCTTCATTAGATTCACTCATCTTGACAGTAAAAAAAACAAATGAAAATCACACATTTACCTAATTTGAATTTGGAATTATCTTTTTTAAAATTTAAACTTTTTAAAGATATCAAAACCTGCCAGATACAAATGGTATAACCAAAGAGATTTTATTACATGTTCATACATACTATAATGCGAAAAGACTTTTTCCCCTACCTATTATGTCAATTGTATAATGGTGGCCATACACCATACTGCCCATCGTCCAATCGGCATGACGCTGACGATTGGATCAAGTAGAACTGACTGTGTGTGGGCGTGAATTGGCATGACAGTTAAACTTGACGAAACAATCAAAATTCAATTATTTTGGCTTGATCAAGCCGATTGGATCATGGCGATTGGACCGTGTATGGCGATCGGCGCGACAGTTCAGTTGAGTCAAGATCTTTGTCGGTGGTAGACGTGCGCGCTCGCTCTTAATTTACTTAATATGTCGCAAAATACAGGAGCCACTAATGATAGATGTTTTATGTAAGTTTCTTCATTCAACCGTAAATAATTACAATAATCTTTTGGCGTAATCGTCAATTCTTGTATTAAATTTGTATAAGAAAAACTGTTTCCTTTTCATTAACCATTGTTAGCACCATTCCGCACGATCTTTTCTTTTTTCTTGCTTTTTTATCACGAGTAATATGCCCAAGACGGCTAGTACATTCACATTAGTCCGTCACTTGTGATTCCATGGCTTCAACTGAACGTCGCTGCCAATTGGACAATTAAAACTGATCGTGTGTGGTGTATATGGACGAACTGCAGATTGGACGATGGGCAGTATGATGTATGGCCACGATACATATCCAAAAAAGGTCGCGCGTCTTCCAGTGAATCCTCGCGCATTCTCGAGAATTCCCCTAGAGCTACTGTCGGTGCCGTCTGTGGAATCCGCGGGTAGTGGCGCGAACGGGGAGTTGGTCGGGTCAGTTACAATAGCAGTGGAATGCACGAGAATACTCGAGCGTTTCAGCGAATTCGCGCGCCTTTTCGCGTCAAGAGGCGAAATTCGCTTCTATTTCATTCCATTCCGCGGCGGTATAAATTGAGCCTAATGGCGGTTCTACATTAGTGCCGTGAAATTATGCCGTGAATTCGCGCCGTGATCTCACGGCAGAACTTATGCCCCTCTACATTCACTCTACATACACACTTTCACTTTGTCGCGGGACAAAATACCGACTCCGATCGGGGAACAGGACGTGAACGCCCGTGAACCTAGCGGAAACCATCTACATTCATGTTTACTGTTCGTGGAGCTTCGCGGCACAAATGTAGAGCCTGCCTAAGAAGTTTTAATCTATTCACCAAGGGCCGCCAAGGGGAGTACAGCCCCCTTACCACCAATTCTTATTGCGATTCAATAACTGAATAGAATGCTTTTTCACACCAATGAATAAGCGACTCTATTTTAAATTGGATAGAGGCGCTTATTCTTTGGTATGAATAAGCATTCTATTCAGTTATTGAATCGCAATAAGAGTTGGTGGTAAGGGGGCTGTACATAGATCATAGTGTGCGTGGTTGAGTTAAGGACCCAAGATGTAGTGCACGTGAGATACGAAGCATTTATGGTTTCTATATAAAACGCAAAGCGATGTAAATATTAGGTACTTTGGTGCGTCACAAGCAAGTATCATCATGAGATATAACATTATAGATATTATTAAAAAAACTTTTTTTAATAAAAAAATGGCGAGTTTTATTCAACTTACTTGCTTGTAGTGTCCGACCGAAGGTCGATTTTTGGACGAAGCCGAAGCCGAAGCCGATTATTCGGTTTTCACCACAATCTTCGGCCGAAGCCGAAGCCGAAGTTTAAAAAAAAATATTCGAGATTGGCTACAAGTTAAAATTTTTAATTTAAATGATTTGTATACTTTAATATTGGATGTTTGATCATCATCATCAGCCTGTATCTACCCACTGTTGGATATATATAAGCCTTCCCCAATGCTTTCCACCAGATACGATCCTCCGCCTTCCGCATCCATCCGATCCCAGCCGCTTTTAAGGTCATCGGACCATCTAGTAGGAGGGTGCCCAACACTTCTTCGTCCTACGCGCAGCCTCCACTCTAATACCTTCCTCCCCCATCTGCCATCAATTACTCGGCAGATGTGACCGGCCCATTGCCTCTTCAGCTTGCAAACTCTGAAGGATGTCGACAACTTTAGTTCACCGTCGAATTTCTTCGTTCCGGATTCGATCCCGCAGAGAAACCCCGAGCATAGCCCCCTACATCGCTCGCTGCGCGACCTTTAGCCTGTGGACCAGTCCAATGGTCAGTGTCCAAGTCTCTGCACCATATGTCATTGCAGGGAGGACGCACTGGTTGAAGACTTTAGTCTTCAAGCATTGGGGTATCTGTGCGGCGAAGATGTGCCGAAGCTTTCCAAAAGCTGCTCAGCCAAGCCGAGTGCGTCTATCGATCTCTTTGTTGAAATTACCCCGGCCAAGCTGTATGGAATGACCGAGGCAGACATAGTCTTTAACTACTTCAATAGCTGCATTCTCTACGATAACCGGGCAAGGGATGACAAAATCGTTGTACATGAGTTTCGTCTTGTCGAAACTTATCGCCAGCCCCACACGTCGCGATACTGCATTGAGATCGACCAACACGACTGAGATCGTCCAGCGATTCAGCCATTATGACCACGTCTTCGGCAAACCGAAGGTGTGAGATATACTCGCCATTCACACTGACGCCCCGTTTTTTCCAGTCTAGCGTCTTAAATACGTCTTCCAAAGCAGCGGTAAATAGTTTGGGGAAAATTACATCTCCTTGACGTACTCCCCGCTGCAGCTGGATAGACTTAGACTGCTGGTCCTGGACGCGGACAGTCATTGTCGCAAAGCATATAGCCATCTCAGCACCTCGATATAGCGGTGGTCGACTTGGCACCGCTGTAATGATTCCTGAACAGTCCAAGTTTCGATGGAGTCGAAGGCTTTCTCGTAGTCCACAAAAGCCACACAGAACGGCAAATTGTACTCTACGGTTTTCTGCACAATCTGCTGCAATGTATATATGTGGTCCACGGTACTGTAGCCTTTTTGAAACCCAGCCTGTTCCGGTGGCTGATAGGCATGAAGCCTTCGAGCGAGACGATTCATGATAACCCTTGAAAACAGCTTATACACGTGGGTCACGAGTGAGATCGGTCTATAATTCTTCAATAAGGTTTTGTCACCTTTTTTGAAGAACAAGACGACAACGCGACTGGTGCGGTCCCATTGTGAATAACGGAATCAAAAAGACGTTGTAGTTCCTTTAGAACCGGAGTTCCTCCAGCTTTCAACAGTTTTGTTGTAATTCCGTCCTCTCCGGGAGCCTTACCATTTTTCAGCTGTTCAAGGGCTATCCTAATCTCACCCATGCTGATATCTGGAATATCCTCGGTTTCGTGTCGGGTTAGCGGGGCTCGGCGATCACTTACACGAGCAGCTGATGTGCAGGTGCATGAGCAGCATAGAGTTTGCCGTAAAATCTCTCCACCTCTGCAAAGATCTGTTGCTTAGAAGACACGACGCGACCAATCCTCTAGCTTGGGCTTCGACAGATAACCCTTTCAGAAGGCCGAGAAAAGACTATCAGCCCTTTGTTGCGCGCTATCACGTCTTATTGGATATTCGATGTTTATATTGACTGTATAATATAGAAATGTAAAAATAATAAATAAAATTCCGGAATATTGTGAATTATATTAGAGTTAGGTATTTATTTATCAAAGTAATTCAACAAATACAATCATTATGATCGATCGATCAGTCTCTTTAAAAAATTTCGACGTTTGTTTTCTAGGAAATGAATCTTCGGCTTCGGCCGTGATTTCGGGCCGAAGCCGATGGATTGGCCGAACATAGTTATTTTGGCCGAAGGTGGCCGAAGCCGAAGCCGAAGCCGAAGCTTCGGTCGGACACTACTTGCTTGTGACGTACCTATGCCTATAGTATAGGTACTACTTGCTTAAGTTAATTACAACAATCTAATGTTAAAAATGTTCAATTGAAGAAAACAAGGAAGATCATTGATCTTTACAATGATCGTATTATATCGCGAATTATATACATTCTAAATCCATAGTCACAACAGTGCAGCACACTGCGTCTTCGTCGAATCTGAGCTTAATTTGGTCAGTTTGAGACCAAAGCACTGTGGAATCTTCCGTGTGTTGAGTGAATGTGTATTCTTCAACAGCAAATGTCTCTTTTCGTGTATCGAATTCCATGGCATTGGTGAAGGCGAGAAGACGATTTGCTACAAAAATAAAACTTGTTAAATAAATAAAAGATATAATAAATTCTCCGTATCGAGGTGGAGCGAAGAAACATTTAATTTTTAAAGTAGGTACCTTAGGTACGCCCGAAAGAAAAAAAATTGATGAAAGGACAGATAGACGCACGATTCCAATGATCCGATGATGAATGCGGTGTCTGTCTGCCCTTTTGGGGATTATTAGTGACTCGTTGAGTGTTTGTTATAAACAAGTCAAGTCAATAACAAGTTTGACAAGCCAATGGATACTTGCAATACCAGGGGCAATACTAGCGCGTTGCGGCGCGTTATAAATACCTATTCACGCCGTTTTGAAGAATCCCATGCATGAAGTAACTTAAATACTTAACCTGTGGTAGTCTCTTGGAATAAATATTGACAGCAGGTTAATCCACAGCTTAATAGTACGTACGCTGGAGAAATCTCCTCTGAAACTGAACTGTATGCAACTACATAGGATTTGGTTTCAAAGTTCCAAAGATGGTTCCAAAGAGTATGAATTGCCCTGACGATCGCAGACGATGCTATTGTAGAAGGTCGTTGGATTATATCAAACAATTGCTCTAAGATAGCATCTCCTCTAAATAAGCAGTAAAAGAGAGGCAAAGTTGCAGACTTAGGGCACAGCTATATATTTATAGTCTGTAAGATTGACATCTGATGTAAATTAGATCCAGTTATAGAAGGATGTCAGCAGAGATAACTACTTCAAACGTAGTTTAGCTCTCAATGGTTAGAACATACACTATGGACACCATGCTTATTTTTAATTATGGATAAACCAACTTCCATCGACATCGTTGATAATCCTCACATCTTGCCTCTGCTGAACTGAGTCACAAGGTGCCAGCTGACATGCAGATATTCAAGCACAAAGGTGATTATAACAAACCTAAGGTCGCAGTGAATTACCAACCTAGCCAGTAGATGTCCTGACACGAGGAACAATGACAAGTTGGAATTGACTAAAAACGTATCAGTGGTTTATACAGGACGGGGCCCATCACACATTCCCACCACTGTGTTTTCTGTGTAGCCATGATTAACAGCAGCGACCACCAGAAAAGGAAATGAACAATGAAGTCCATTGCAGTCCCGGAAGTAAGACCAAGGCTACCTTGGAACTCACAACGAATTTAATCAGAAGAAATTAGTAGAAGTAAGCAGCTTTTGGAATTTGGTATCACTGACTGGTTTAATAAAAAGTAACTTGTGGCAACTCACCTAAAGTGCACATAGTAGCTGGACTAATATTGAAATAAGCAAATATTTCTAAATTCATATCGACATCAGGCCTAAATCTGAACACGTGAGGGAAATACCTCTGAGTGCAGTAGATATGCCCTCCAAAAGACACCATAGAGCCTGCTCTACAACTGACCTCGATATCAGGTTTGACTACACACACCCATCTACCCGACCCTTCAGATTCTTCATATCGATAAATATTTCTGACATATGATGCGTAAACAGCATTTTCATGAACACATAAGACAGCTGCATTTGTTTCTTCTGGAATCTTTGGAATTTCTCTGAAGGTTTTCAGTTTTAGGTCATAAATAATTCCTGTATCCCATGTATCTCTGCAAATAAAGCAAAATTATTTTTATATAAGTACCTATGTACTCCATTCGTACCTACCTAAAATATTTACATTTATTTTTGTATGTGGATTGTATTTGATTTTTGAGGAATTTGTGGAGATACAGTTCACTTTGAAAATATTTTTTTTCTTGTGGCATCATATTTTTTGCACTGAACATACAGTAAACAGCAGATCAAGTGTTACACTTTAACCTTTGGACGGTTCTTATGTCGTTGGATTAGAGATGGTTCTTGAAGTGAAACTGTAACGCGAGATGAGTGGTCCACTGTACCTTAGAGGACATTGAGGCGATCTAGATAAAAAGAAATGTGAATTTTATATTTTCCTGATACCTATGTCAAACTAAAACATTAAATTATATTATAAAACTATTGGCGAGTGAAACAAAGGGTTCTCTCGCTCGCCAATAATTTTAAAAATACTAGGACAGGATCGCATTTAAGTAAATTTATGAAACTTATAAAGCGCCATCTCGTGATTGCGCGTACCATGGCGTGTGGTCTCATTTATGTGTTGTTATATGAGAAGTCGCGAAACTAGTGCTACCGCCTGCTGTCTCATTCTTTTTACATGCTATTTGAGATATACAGATATACAGCATATGAGTTCGAACTACGAGATGGATAGGATCACGGAAGCGAGCAGTAATGACTAATAAGTAATATGAATACGACGAGAGATATTGGGTTGACTGCTAGCTGTAACATTTAATCACTGAACCCATAAAATTGAGTTTTTATCACATCTATTCGAAAAGGCCTAGTTTGTTCTATGTTAACAGGAACTAAAATAGCGTTTTAATTCCTAGGGATTAAAAGTGATTAGAATTAGGAATGAATTTGAATTAGGAATTCCTAATTCAAATTTTACTAATAAAATTTCTTTTACTAATAAAAGTACCATCACGAACTAGATCAATCACGAACATTGTATACAAGTCACAGGCTGTATAGTGAACTAACCGCGCGCTTGCCAAATCAAAAACAAAAGTGTGAATAAAAAACGCGCGAAATACTTCATCCCGCCTTCGTCAAATTCCGATTATAGTAGTCTTATAAAAAAATAGTGTTTTCCTCAAGTAGTGAGAATGAAAGTGTTATTCTTACCTGTCTATGTTTATAGTTGTATACTTATTTTGTCATAGAGGATGATAAAAAGTAGAGTGTTCACCTTGGGTGCAACAATATTTTAAAACTCGAGCGACATACTTTGAATCCCTCGCTGCGCTTAGGATTCCACTTTAGGATGCTTCGCTCTGCTCTGTATTCACAAAACGCTCTCGCCTTTAAAATTGTTCGTTGCTGCCTTAGTAAACAATCTACTATTATCATTATATAAAGAGAACTATACATTCTTTCTCTTTTTCTATCTGTGTGTAATGTCAACAAATTAAAAATGACTTAACTAACCCATTTACTCCCTCCCCTGCCATAATATATAACGAATCTCCAAGCACGGCGACTCCTCCGTATTGTCTAGGAGGCAGCTCGACACCGTGACTCGTCCATGTTTTCCTTAATGTGTCGTAAACCAACACATCCCTCATGAACCTTTCATCATTTTCTTCACTCTTCTTATCCTTTCCACCTACGAGTACTAACTTAGTGAGACCCCACGCAACAATTCTCCAACCCCAAAAATTCTTAGGGGGAATTTCAAGCAACTTATTAAGACCAGATTTATTGTAGCTATACTCGTATATTAAATCATAACGAACTGTTTCGTCGTCATCGAGAGGGCATGACCAAATAGGAATTATTGGTGTTGCACTTAGTTGCCGAGTTTTGCTTTTTTCTACCAAATTTAGTACATCGTTATACACTGTATGTGTGTACTTATCACATAACATATTTTTCTGTTCCGTTACAACTGATGTAGATAGCTGGAAATCTCCACTACGGAGCTCATACAGAGAATCCACTACTTTGACTGCTGGATTATCTACATAATCCTCGATAAGTGCCTTTATTTCATTCAAATCACTTGCTGTCAATCTTTTTACATCTAAACATCTCAGTATTGTTAACAGTGAATTGTTCTTGCTATCGTTTTGTACGATCCACTGAAGACCAAACTTAAAAATATCCAGTTCATTCTCAACATATAAATAAGGATGCGACAGGTACCAACATAGCTTGTCGAGAGACGTGAAATATTCCAATTTTATGCTGGCGAATGAGGTCAGTGCAATAGCAGCCGACAGTTGTTTCAACTTTTTATTCGACATTTTTTCCGCCATATCCATAATTTCCATACAATTATTCGCACATAATTGGCTATCTAAACTTTCCTCTATTTGCTTGATGAGTCCCGTGACCTGCAGAAAGTTTGCTGCAACCGCCAATGTTCTGATGTCATTTAAGGACAGGTCATCAAGAGTTAATCCATGTTCCATATATTGCAGGATCACTCTCAAGGACTTGGCGTCTACGACCTGGAAAGAAACACAATAATTTTCGCTTGTGCGAACTAATTGCGAGGTGTGACAGTTGGCTCACTTTTCGGGTGTACATTTTTGATGCTTGTGGCATAACTTTAGTATAAAGAATATAATTGTATTCATCACTCGGGGTTAAGCTCAAATTACATTACTCGTGGCCGTTTAGAAGTCTAGCATACGGCTCGACTTTCAAATGTTCACTCGTGGTGATGTAACTAGTACGTTACGCCCCTTGGTGTGCTAACTAAGTATGTACTAAGTATAACACACCAAGGTACAAATTATATTAAATTTCTTAGACTTTTTCCGAGGGTTATTGGCATCACTATCTGAACAAACCATCACTGTCATCTAAATATATAAAAGTGAAAAATATTTTTGGAAAAAGAAATTGAACCGACTTCAAAAAGTTAATAAGAAACTCACTAATAAGTAAAAAATAATCAAACTTAGAATTTTAAAATAAAAAAAATGTTTTAAAATAAAATATTTACATAATAATCGTTATAATAACTAAATAAAAATTTAAAAGAAACCTTATTTAACCTATCTCCTACACGTATTTTATATTCTACTATATACACCGAATTTAGCTTAATACCTACCTAAACCTATTTATCTATTTACAATATTATTTTAACTACCAACTGACCAGTTTGAAGTCGGTGCCGAGCCAACGAATACATCAAACTGTCGGTACGAGCAACAAATTAGATTTTTTTTGTTCGTAATTTATAATTTGTTAGTAATCTTGTGTATATATAAATATGACACAAAAGTGTATTATTATTTTTGTATTGTTTGGCCTCGGCACCGACTTCAAACTGGTCAGTTGGTAGTAGTTTAAATAATATTGTAAATAGATAAATAGGTTTTTTTCTTCAAAAATATTTGATTTTACTCTTTTTAGTGTTAGATAGCTAATCGATAAATTACGCAGTTATTTGATTTAGTATTACAATGGGTAGGTCAATGGTCAAGTAAATGTGCAGCCAGTATGAGGAAAAATAGGAATAAAGAAACAAGAATTTAAAATAAGGAAAGGTAATCCTTTCCTTATTTTAAATTCTTGTTTCTTTCGTAATATAAATATAAATATGACACAAAAGTTAAGACGTTTGCTAATGCAAACGTTCCCAAGAATCACTTTTGGCTCGAAATGAAAGGCTATCGCAAATGAGAAAACGATGGCGAAGTAAATCGTGAGTTCACTTAGCTGTGACAGAGCTACTACCACTTATTTTTGATAGGCGGTCTGCAAATATTTCTGTTAATTAGGAAGCAGCATTTAATCACAATAGACTTGAATAAAAAAAAGAATTTTCCAAATCGGTTCAGGCATCTTCGAGTAATCGGGGAACATACATAAAAAACAAAAAAGATCCCGACGAATTGAGAACCTCCTCCTTTTTTTGAAGTCGGTTAAAAATACACTATA
Organism: Hypsopygia costalis; assembly: GCA_937001555.2. Taxonomy (NCBI): domain Eukaryota; kingdom Metazoa; phylum Arthropoda; class Insecta; order Lepidoptera; family Pyralidae; genus Hypsopygia; species Hypsopygia costalis. Next base: position 8,970,836 of record OW443343.2, on the reverse strand, counting down.
AAAACATTACATGTGCCTATAAAATTTGAGGGTTGCCCTCGATTTCTCTGGGATCCCATCATCAGATTATGACATGCTGACAATGGGACCACCTGGGTACCATACCCTTTTGATTAAAAAAGAATTTTCCAAATCGGTTCAGGCGTCTTCGAGTAATCGGGGAACATACATAAAAAACAAAAAAAAATCCCGACGAATTGAGAACCACTGACTCACTCATCACGAAATCTCAGAAACTACAAGCGCTAGGAGTCTCAAACTTTGCATGGGGGTTCCTTTTAGGACGTAGGGGCTCATTAAGACGGGAATTTGGAAAATTTAACCTCTAAGGGGGTGAAACTGGAGTCCAAATTTTGTATGGGGAAACAAGACTGGTTGGACTATTTTATCCGAAACTTTACACGAGTACTTCTATAGATAAATGAGTAAACACGTGTTTCAGGATTTTTCAAAATTCAACCCCTAAAAGGGTAAGATGGGGTGAAAAAGTCTGAAAATCGTCATGGACACCCATGACGATTTTTCATAGTTTACCTGGTCGCTCATTACGAAAACAATAATTATTTTGTAATCCAACATAGCCGACATGACATGAAATCACCCCTGTGGCGGTGAAATAGGGTTGAAATGTCATAATATCAATATGGATATTGATTCTGTGGTTTTCTGGGACGTCAATTACGAAAATGGTATCGATTAGAAAATATAACATAGTGGACACGAAATCACTTAAAACAATTATTAAAACTTTACCCGTGTTTCAGGATTTTTCAAAATTCAACCCCTAAAAGGGTAAAATGGGGTCAAAAGTCTGAAAATCGTCATGGGTATTGTTTTTATGGCTTATGGGGTCGCTGTTTACGAAAACAACAATGATTTTAAAATTCATCGAGGCTTACGTGACCATCATCCCCTTTTGGGGTGCGATAGGGTTGAAATGTCTATATATCAATATATGTGTCGTTTTTACGGTTTTTCGGAACGCCAATCCATACTAATATTATAAATGCGACAGAGTGGCTGTCTGTTACCTCTTCACGCTTAAATCGCTGGACCGATTTAGATGGCATTTGGTTCAAAGATACCTTGAGTCCTGGAAAAAGACATAAGATAGTTTTTGACCCAGAAATAACCTGTTATTGTTATTGACCTATAGGTATAATAAGTACCTGTAGGGCGGTTCTATGTTCGACTGTATGTATTTTTTTTAATATAGTTTCAATGATTTCTCCGTCAATTGTACAGCAATTTTAATAATTCTTATTTGTTTGGTTCACTTCACTCTTCAGGTGGTCTCATAATTATCAAATTAGGACCTGACTAGACTAATTTGAGCAATCTCATGATTAATTTGGAATGGCATTTAATACTTTAAAAATATAAATAAAATCTTAAATAAAAATTTAATCGTATTACATATAATAAAAACTGGCCAAGTGCGAGTCGGAGTCGCGCACGAAGGGTTTCTTACCATTATCGGTAAAAACGGCAAAAAAAAATCATGTCTGTTGTATGGGAGCCCCCCTTAAATATTTGTTTTATTTTAATTTTATTATTTATTTTTAAAGTGAACATATAACTAAAGCGCCATCTAGCCTCTGGTAATGTACTACACAATTCTATTCGTCTTGCAATACATTTTATAAGTTCGTCGGCTATTACTCAGTAACTTGTAAAGTCTACTTACCCGTGATAGTTTTCCTTTTAAATCCACTATATGGACTACTTCCATGATTTTTTTTCACATTTCTAAATATAGCAGTTTCGTTCATACGGGGGGGGGGGGACACTTGCGTCTAACAAATGTAAATAATTTGCAAACCGATTACTATATCGAAAAATGCTCTTCCCACACTCCCAATGTTTCTAAGGGGAGTTACCCCGAATAATATGTGTCTACATGCCAAACTACAGCTTTCTAGTATCAAGGATCAAGCGTCTCTGAGCTAGGCCGCGGACGGACGGACGGACGGACAGACGGACATGGCGAAACTATATAAGGAACCCTAATTACAACAAAAATTGCCATACGGTACATGACCATCGACTTTTAGTTTATATGCAGTAAGTCCTTCAGGATTGCCCAGGAATGCATTATGTAGGTAGATGGATTCACGTTATTTTGACATTTCGTAGTAAATGTCAAAATAACCATTCTGAACCTTACGCCCTCTCCATAACGGTCTGTGTACAGCTCCTTCTCATGATGGGATTATCCCCAAAACACTTGACAGTAGAGTAGAGTATATTATTCTGTGGTAGAGCTCCTGTGTACATGAAATGTACAGTCACATGCCAAAACGCATATAGAATTTGCGAAAGAAATAACTTGCACCTAAAGATTGACACAAAATGTCTGACATTTACGATAAATTCCTAATCTATAAGTATATATGTATAAAACAAAGTGGGGTTTGTTCAAACACTTAAAACTTGAGAACCACAGGACCGATTTTCATGGTTTTTGATTTGTTGGATTTCTCTCCGTCCCGAAAAGCAGAATAACTATTAAAAACATTGGAAAATTGACGAAAGAATAAAATAAAAGAAAAAACCATTTTCCCATACAAATGAAAGTGTCAGTTGAAAAAGGGATTGCGATATTTATCGGTTGTTAAGTATCAAAATGTCAAATCGATTGGTGTCACTTTTATGTCCCGAAAGTTGTCTGTGAATCACAGATTTGTTTTGAAAATTGAAAACTATCAAATCGATTGGGGTGAAAACGCTTGGCCCATGGGGTACGTGCGCAAGAATCAAATCAGAGTAAACATCAAAAGAAATGACAATTACAAATCACCAAAACGATAAAACGGATTTATAAATTAAAAAATAAAACAAAACGTTTTTTTTATTTTTTTGATTATCAATATGGAAATGTTTATTTTTATGAAATCTTCAGTTTTTATGGATACAATACGGGTCTTCCCTCAACCGAAAGGGTTTAGAGCATACTCCACCACGCTGCTCAACTGCGAGTTGGCGAAGGCGAGTGTTTTCGAGCCGCCTAAAGTCCACTAACTTGGCTTAACAACTGCCATCTAATGGTAACAACCGGGATCGACGGCTTAGCGTGTCTTTCGAAGCACGGAGGAGCTCGAGGTAATATAAACCCATCCGTGTACCGACTACGGTCGACGTTGCCTAACTTTCGTGTTCAATTAGACTGACACGCGTAATGATGCCATCGAGCTTCTCTATTGTTTACTATCATTCATTGTTTTAATTCCATAAAATCATAAATTTTGTGCAGCTAATATGTACCACCGAAATTCATTGATTTGATTGTTAAGCGGTACGAAGTTCGCCGGAACAGCTAGTGTACAAATAAATGCCCATATTTTGAGCATATTATGGAATTTATATTACCTATTGAGAATTTATTATAAATGCTCGGCATTTTGCTCATCTCTGTTAATCTAATCTATTTGCGCGTGTCAAGTAGATAGTAATGAAAATTGTTATATAACTTGTGGGGGTTAAAGTTTGTGTTACCTTTGGTAGCTTACAATTGCGAGCACGCATTTGTCTATAAGCTATTACGTATTTTTACACGTGAGTACGTGACTGTTTAAGTTGCGAATAAACATAAAATAAAATTAACTTACATCTATTTTGATTTCTCTTTGTTCATTTTCCACATAACTTCCACTAAACATAGCACGAAAGTAGTCGCTGTGCTCACAAAGAACATCTTTTCTCACTTCAAAGGATTCCCCTTCAACGAGTAATGTAATTTTTTCCATTCTTTTAGTCAAAAGCAATTTAAATAACGTTAAATGCACGTAAATATCAACTGTGTATTTATCTCCGACCCATTCGGGGCTACTCTATTATCGAACAACTACGATGTAAACACTAAACCTAACGACAAATCTGAGTTGTAATATTTATTTGTGTTCCGTATATGCCATTTAATGCCATAATAGATACGAGAGTATAAGACGCACGTTCATTTTAGTATAGCTTCAATTTTATTGTTAATAGCATATCATCATCAACATATTTGATTCAAAGACATCCTCAGTTGTAAGTGGTGCACCTTACTGACCTTCCACTCTACATAGTATTTAAAAACAGACTAGCTTCTGCTCCAAATAAGTAATAGGTAGTATAAGCACAGAAATTTCACTTAATAAAGTTGTTAACCAAATAGCGACTCTAGACTAGACACAACTCAATAACGAGCATTTCAAATGAGGTAGGTAACAAACGAGTTACTCGTTTGTTACCTAAATACTTATAGCCTATCTTTCTTCGCGCAAACTTTGTCCTTTTCTCGCTGGCACGTGCCACGTCCGATTTACCGTAGGGCTGCCCTTGTGACCTTAAACACCTATTTAAGGTCACAAGGGTTTAATACTAATATCTAAATATTCAGATTATGTAGGCACCTACCTAGGTGCCTACATAATCTGAATATTTAGATATAAGTATTTATGTACCCATTCCCTACTATTATTATCCTTTTATGAATAATTTTAATGACTTGAAATATAGGTACTTACCCCGTAGGTTCACAAAACAGTTTATAGTTGGTGTACTAATTCTGTCTATAGTACTGAATAGAACTGTTTTAATCCTTTTTTGTACATAGGGTAAGCGTCCTAAAAAGGTAACAACACGTTTTAAACATCGTATTACTTATCGAATTTAGGATGACGGAGGCACCGCCACTTTCGCGGCAATTAACGTGGCCCATAACAGCCAAAGGTGATGTACAATAATGTATATTGTGCATTTTATTTTTAGAAGTCATTTTCATTCTGGCGAAGGATACAAACTTGCTCCGCTGAGTGTATTTATATGGTAGATGTAAAAAAATTGTCAACTTCTCGTAACAGTCTTGGCAATATGTGGGAAGGGAATACTAGGTTGAATGTTTTAATAAATCACGGTTGAACCCTAAAATACGGGCGGCGGCGGCGCGCCGCGCCGATGACATCACTGCACGACTGCACAGTCTGTAGAAGTTCAAGGTCGGTTGGTTTATTCACGATGTTCAGTTCAGTTCCAAAATACAATATTTCGTTTACTAGAAAACTAGCTGTTACCCGCGGCTTCGCCCGCGTGGTCCAGGGGCGCTGCCATTGATTTGTGTATATTTTTTTCTTGCTTGGTGCTGTATTCGGTGAGGTGGAGGTACTTTCTCAGTCGGCCAGTTTAAAAATACGCTGTACCCTACCACTCTTTCGCCTATTGGGTAAGGCCGTAGATTTTTCCACTTTTTGCACAAGCAATATTATTCGTAGTAGATATCGTATAAAGTTTTATCCTTTTTCCGACTAATTTATTTTTAACCCGTAGAACTGTATATAAGGTAACCCTTAGTTTACAAAGTGAGCTCTATAACTAAAGCTATTCGAAATAAAAAAAAATCAAAGTCTTGATGACATCACATTTTTATATAAAAAATAATTGTCTCCAAAATGCGATTCGGAAACAATCAACAATTTGACAGAATTTTTTTGATGTAAGCCTCACAGAAAGAAACATACGATAAAGTAGATAGTTGAACTAATGAATGGAATATACATAGGTTTCAATGGCATTTAAATTATTTTTTTATTCTAGTTTAAAGATGTGTCTTCAGTTTTTATACTTTTATGTTACTATTTTTATGTTACCAATATTGTGAGTAAAAGGGAGTCTTTGCATAATATTCGGGAAATGAGTATGATCAGGCGGGCAACCCCAAACAGTACTATCTGACAGAAAGAAAAAAAAAAGGAATTTTCTTGTATATGGATTGTGTCAACAGTGCGCGCGTGAGTTTCGTCATCTAAAATAAAAAAAAGATTTTGAGATTTCCTACGGTAAGTAGACGCTTTTTCAAATCATAATATTATATTATTTCTGCGCCAAAGCTAGTCTTGACCGATAATGCATGTTTAAGCACGCAAATCTGTTTAATTCCGAAATTATAAGCTAATCACTTCAATAAGATTTCGCTTTTACGATACTTTTATGAAACCTTTATGTTACTTTTCTGTTACTCGTAACATAAACTTTTATGTTACGTAACGTAAATATTTATAAAGCCTAGTGTACATCGAAATGTTAAAAAACACATACCTATACTTTATTAATTCAAGTTATTAGTTAGTTATTTATTCAAATTTTACAGGTGTAAAGTACCACAAGCATAGGCTATTAGCCCGCTATACTTATCGCGTAATACTTTGTCCAACAGAGTTTGTTTTTCATTATTTAGTTGAATTTTAGAACATAGGGTTTTTTTAATAATTTAATAACTTTTTTTAGATGCCAATGACACCAGCAGAAAAACAAAGAAAATATAGAGAAAAGCTTAAAAATAATTATCCAGATAAATACAATGAAATGAAAAAGAAGTCTTCTGAAAATGCTTTAAAATATTATAGAAAGAAAAGGGATAACCTCACACCAGAACAGAAAAAAGAACAAAGACAGAAATGGAAGGAAGATAGAGAAAAAAATAAAATTCAGAATCCATCAATGTCAAAACAAAAAAGTGTTGTGGAATAAGCTACAAATTTGCGATTTATCCCAGATTTCAAATTAATATCTTGTTATTAAATTTGTTGGTCATTCATGTCTCTTTAATTTTAGATACGCTAAATTGAAATAGATTTTTATTTAAGTATGGACAACAAAGGTTAAGTGTTTTCAATTTGTGATTAAAATGTTGTTTTCTATTATTATTGTTGATAAACAAAACACTTTAATAAAAAAAAATATTTCAAGCTTTAAGTAGAGTTTTTATTTTATGTTAAACCAACCTAAGTGAAAAGGACATTGTCCAAATTGGCCTACGGACCAACAGGTATACGACATAAACCATAATTATCAGCTGGTTTTATTATTATTATTCCAAATAACAGTTTTTAACAGCCACTTCTGAATCTTAAAAATATTTTTGAAAGTACTTTTACATGTTTCCGTCTTTTTTTATAAAATCATGCAGTCTTATTCGGACGAATTAAGGTTCATTATATGGTCCCGCCAACATACATTTTGTTGCGCGTGTCTTTTCTTCGGAAAATCGTTCTCTCCAGAAACGACTTGTGTTGGTTAAGTTCAGAAGGGTAAGCGGGAGTGAGCGTAGCGAACCCCCGCATGCCATGGCCTTCGTGATAGGTCTATTTTCCTCGGATTACACGGACTGGAAATGACGACGTTTAACAAATGTGCATGGATTCCGAGGTTGTGCAATCATTGTACGTGCGTTCCCAGGTTGTACGGTCCTGTGTTGTGACTATTTACGACGTGAAATATATGTCCGTGCATTCCTTGCACAGTCTCGGAATCTGTACTCATTATTTGGAACAAGTCGAGTAATATTTCGTGACTGTTGGTTCTTAGGCGTACAATGTATGGGCGCTGAGCAATGTCCTTTATAAAGAAAATTTATAAATTAAATATAATATTTTTTTTAAACAAAATGCTACGTAATCATTCGTTATGTTCTCAGCTTTACAATAAATTTCTTCACTTTAACGTTACTTTTATGTTACCGTAACATAGAAGTATCTATGTTACTTTATGTTACAAAGTGGAAAAATCTACGGCCTTACCCTATTTCGCTACACGGCAGGGTGCACCACGTACAGCTGAGCCTGAAATAAATGTTTTTTAGAGCCAGCTTTGGCTCTAAAAAACATTTATTTGCTTGGTTGTTTAAAAAAAACCATGTTAGCAATTAAGTTCTATTAAAGAAAAAAGAAAAGAAAAGAAAAAAAAATAAAGTTATCAATAAAATTAAGAATAAAATGTTTTTCCTGGATAAAAAGTAGCCTATGTCACTCTCCAAACCGGAAAATATCCCCATTAAAAAAATCATGTCCGTACTTAGGTTCCTTTTGACGTGACGGTGACGTTGAGGACAAATGATTATAAACTTTATTTTATCCCGTGGGAATAAGATGTCTTTCCGGGATAAAAAGTACTTTTTAACAAAATCCAGACAGTAAACCATCCCCATTAAAAAAATCATGTCCGTACTTAGGTTCCTTTTGACGTGAAAGGAGGACAAATAATTACAAACTTAATATTTTGCCGTGGGAATAAGATGTTTTTCCGGGATAAATAGTAGCCTATGTACTCTTGAGGTCTTAAACTATCTCCAAAAAAAAATGTCAATCCGTTTGTTACTTTAGACGTGAAAGAAGGACAAACAAACAAACAAACACACTTTCAAATTTATAATATTAGCATGAATATGGATTGGAAAACGATACATATATTGATATATAGACATTTCAACCCTATCGCACCCCAATAGGGGGATGATAGCCACGTTAGCCACGTTAAATTTTAAAATCGTTGTTGGATTCGTAATCAGCGACCCGATAAACTTATAAACAATACCCATGACGATTTTCAGAATTTTGACCCCATTTTACTCTACCCCTAAAGGGTTGAATTTTGAAAAATCCTGAAACACGTGTTTACTCATGTACCTATAGAAGTACTCGTGTAAAGTTTCGGATTATTTTCTTAATTTACGCTTTTTTTTTATACTACGTCGGGTGGCAGACAAGCATACGGCCCGCCTGATGTGAAGCGGTTACCGTAGCCATATTAACGCTCGCAACATAAAATATCGCTCGCGCGCAGCCACCCCCGCTGCCACCGCAGCATCTCCTTCCTTTCTGGTGACCTCACTCACTCGCAGGAACACAACAGCCCTCAAGGGAACCGTTATTTGGCTGCGGTATTCTGTGAGGTGGAGGTACATTCACCAGTCGGGTAGCTTACAATTACGCTCCCTACCTCTCTTTTCGCCAGAGCTTCGTTTGTCAGTCAGCAGGGTGCACCGCGTGCAGGTGAAATTGGCTTTGGTTCAAAGATGTTGATGAACCACTTACACCCCAAACTTACGTCCCAGAAAACCATAGAATCAACACCTATATTGGTATTATGACATTTCAACCGTATTGCACCCACACAGGGGTGATTTTATGTCAAGTCCGGTTATGTTGGATTATAAAATTGTTGTGTTCGTAATCAGCGATCCAATAAACCATAAAAACAATACCCATGACAATTTTCAGACATTTTCACCCCATTTTGCCCCTAAATAGGGGTTGAATTTTGTAAAACCCTGAAATACGTGTTTACTCATTTATCTTATTTATCTATAGAAGTACTTGTCTAAAGTTTCTGATAAAATAGTTCAACTAATCTTGTTTCCCCATACTAACTTTCGACCCCCGTTTCCCCCCTTAGGGGATGAATTTTGAAATATCGTTTCTTAGTGCACCCCTATACGTCATAAGGAATCTACGTGGCTAATTTGGAACCTCTAGTCACAGCAGTTTCGGCTATGTGTTGTTTATATAAGTCAGTCAGTTTCTTCTTTTATATATTTAGATTGGCTTCCCGCATCACGGTTTGCTTCACGTGCATTTTGCATTGAGCCCGTCAGGCGAAAAACGCCTAGGTACCTCTTTTACAGCGTAGCGTAGGCACTGTTTAAGCACAGTATAAGTAATAGTAGTAAGTAGTTTAAGTAATTGTAATTCCGACTGGAGAATTACCTGCACCTCACAGAAGACCACAGCCAAATATCCATTCCCTTGAGGGTTTGGGGTTGCGTAATGTGTATCCACACGTGATTTCAGACTTCACAAGGGTTGTTGTGTTTGTTTGTTCTTGGGATCCTGGATCTTCATCTTTAGATCCTGGATATTAATTAACACAAGAGTGCTTGTCAAGACTATTAAAACGAGCCCAAAAAGTCGACGGTTTTATCTTTTTTAGTTTAGAAGTTCATATGGCCACCTTCCGACGTCATCTTGAAACCCTGGCTGCCATGTAGCACAAGAGTGCTTGTCAAGGCTATTCAAACGAGTCCAAACTCGACGGTTTTATCTTGTTTACTTAAGGAGTTCCTATGGCCATCTTCCGATACGATCTTGAGACCCTGGCTGTCATGTAGCACAAGAGTGCTGGTCAAGACTATTTAAACGAGTCCAAACTCGACGGTTTTTTCTTGTTTAGTTTAGGAGTTCCTATGACCACCTTCCGACGCTATCTTGAGACCCTGGCTGTCATGTAGCACAAGAGTGCTTGTCAGGACTATTCAAACGAGTCCAAACTCGACGGTTTATCTTGTTTAGTTTAGGAGTTCCTATGGCCACCTTCCGACATCATCTTGAGACCTTGGCTGTCATGTTGCACAAGAGTGCTTGTCAGGACTATTCAAACGAGTCAAAACTCGACGGTTTTGTCTTGTTTAGTTTAGGAGTTTCTATGGCCACCTTCCGACACCATCTTGAGACCCTGGCTGTCATGTAGCACAAGAGTACTTGTCAAGACTATTCAAACGAGTCCAAACTCTACGGTATTATCTTGTTTAGTTTAGGAGTTCCTATGGCCACCTTCCGACACCATCTTGAGACCCTGGCTGTCATGTAGCACAAGAGTGCTTGTCAAGACTATTCAATCGAGTCCAAACTCGACGGTTTTATCTTGTTTAGTTTAGCAGTTCCTATGGCCACCTTCCGACTCCATCATGAGGCCCTGGCTGTCATGTAGCACAAGAGTGCTTGTCAAACCTATTCAAACGAGTCCAAACTCGGCGGTTTTATCTTGTTTAGTTTAGGAGTTCCTATGGCCACCTTCCGACTCCATCATGAGACCAGCTTCAAGGTACCATATTATTGCATTGTCACCGAAGTTACGTAAGTAAACCGTGGTTCTAATTTAACTCGCAAGATTTGTCCCATACTAACACACAGGGCAAGTAGAATAAAAGCTTTTAAAAATAGGGCCAACCTTGGCTAATCGGTGACACGAAGTCATTCAGTGAAAGCTAGTTTGAAATTGTAAAGTCGAGTAAACTCGTGTCGTCGATAAGTCAAGGTTCACCCTACTTACCTGTGGGGAAAGGGTAGCCCCGGAGTATGGGAGCTCCTGGACAGAGCGTCCCAGATAGGTAATGTGTGTAGGAGTAGGAGAAACAAACAAATGGAAGATAGAAATAGTTTTTTTATGTACACACAAGAGTAAAGAGAAACAAGAAAAACAGAAGGTGCACGAGCGAAACAATTAGTATAAAATATAGTAGAAAAATTAGGAAGTTAAATAGACAGGAGAAAAGAATTGAACACAACGTAAATGCAATATAAATTAGAATTTTTATCTAGTGAAATTCTTATAACTGCAAAAGAAAAGTCAAGTCAACTTTGAAGGATAATCGTTGACAGTCGACCAAAACTCCGTACTAAAAGGCTAAAAGTATGCGCGCGCAACGCAAAGTCCGTGGTCGACTGGCAAAAACCATTGCTTTCAATGAAAGGAGTATCAGAATAAAAAAGTATGTATAACAGATAAATAATGTAAAAGTATATTATATGTATATAAATATTTTTTTTTTTTTAAATATAAATATATGTATTAATTACAAGTGGAAGAAGCCCACATACCTATTAATAATACTTACACCTTACTATTGATAATACTTAAATAGTGTACCTACTAATAAGATAATAATAAATTATATTTACTGGAAACGGGTGTTTAACTTACCTCAGCACTCACTTCAGTAGTAATTATCGACTTGCATTCATACACGTCGCTCATGAAGGCCGCTAAGCCGTCATAAAATATCCATATTGGTTTATGGACGTCGCTTTCTCCAGCGAACCTTTTTATGGTTGAGGCGAAAAGCTGCAAGCAAAATGTCTTTCTTTTTTTTTAATTCGACTACTGTTATAGTGCGCCCAACTTATCTATTCATTTGGACACAATAAGAACTAAATCAATTATTACTAAAGTGACAGTTCGAATTTACAGTTTCTTCGCCACTAGCGCCACCAGTTACTGAACAGATAAGTTGGGCGCACTATACCAGCATCTCGTCCGCGATACGTGTCCACATCATTAACCTCTATTGACACGAGTAGGTAAGTATACAGTAGCATTAATATGAAGTAAAACAACAAAGTTATTGTTATCATATGGCTTTATTTTCATTAGTGTTACATACAAGAAAATGTCTATATACACTTCTGGACACATCTATTGGCCCACCTTGCATTTTCAGTTTCGTTTGGTCCTAGCTAAAATTTTATATTAGGTCGAGCAAAAAGTTTTTATGCAGTTTTGAACCTGGCACATTCATAATTTCATTCAATAGTCTTTTTTTGAATTTCGAACACAGAATTTAAAGAAACAAAAGACAATTTGGAGCCTGTTCGTTGATATCCAACAATCGAATACTAAGAAAACTTGATTTTATTGGTTTACTTGGATTTAATTCTTGAAAGTGTGATTTTTCTCTTTGGTTTTGCAACAAACATTACTTATTCTTAACATTAAAGTGAGGTTCTATCAATAATCTATGGATACTTCGCTTGAAGTCGCCGCCCAAGCTGTGGCACTTATCCAGGCCGGACACAGCCAAAGAAATGTGAGTGCTCATCTTAATTTAAGTCGATCTGCGGTCCGAAATGTTTATCGGAGGTACCTAGAGACTGGCGGCTTTGTTCGTCGCCAAGGAAGGCCACGATTTCGGGTCACAACTGAAAGGCAGGATCGATTCATCGTGACGACCAGCTTGAGAAATCGTCACCTTACCTCCATTGAGATACAAAACCAACTTCGTGACTTCCACGGAGTATCTGTGAGCGCTCGAACTGTTCGGAGAAGGTTAAAAGAACGCGATATGATACCACACAAGCCAGCTAATGGCCCCAAACTAACGCGAGCCCACCGAACAGCGCGCCTTCATTTCGCGCGCACTCATTTAAATTGGACTCAGCAGCATTGGAGCCGTGTACTCTTTTCTGATGAGTCTAAAATTGTGTTACATGGCAATGATGGAAGAGAAGAAGGTCTACCGACGTAAGGGAGAGCGTTTCGCACAATGCTGCTTTGAAGAGAGGGTTGCTTATGGCGGTGGCTCATGGACTGTCTGGGGCGGTATATCCGCGAGCGGCAAAACTCAACTTGAGGTTGTTACATGTGGAGGAGCACATGTGGGACGAGCTAAAAAGACGTGTTAGGGCTCGTCAGCCAGTTGTCCAGACGATGCAGGAGTTGAAAACTGCCATAGAAGAGGAATGGGGGAGGATCCCTCAAAATTTCATAGAGCGGTTGATAAACTCTATGCCTAATCGTATGAAAGCTGTGGTAGATGCCCATGGAGGCAACACGCGTTATTAAATTAAACTTTTATTTGATAAAAAATGTTTTTTATTCAAAAATCAACTGCCTTAATCAAGGCGCATACCCGACTTGTTAGGCGTAGCTCCATGTCGTGTGGTATTCTGAATTCAAATTTAAAACAATATGATCGAAAAAGATGGTAAAATGTATCAGGTTTAAAACTGCATCAATAGTTTTTGTTCAATCTAGCAATCATATTTCGGTAGGGGCCATCGAAACCTAAACTCTAAGGTGGGCCAATAGATGTGTCCAGAAGTGTAGTAATACAGGTAAGTACAGCTTGAAGTAAAACAACGAAATAGGTAGTTTTAAACTACCTCTTAAACGAAACAAAGCTCGAAATAAAAATATTTAAACGGTAATCCGTTGACGTGATTTGGTTTATTGAAGAAATTATACGCGGTATAATTAATACCGCGTATAATTTCTTCAATATATATATAATTAATAATACGGTATAATTAATTAATAAACCTATGTAAATTCTTACCTTATTTTTATATTTATGATATTTGTGTTTCGGATTCCAAATTTCTGGACAGGTTTCATTTTCATTTCTATAAACTTGAACGTTTCTTCATTAGACCACCCAGTAGCCATATTTGAATCTACGTAATTAAACCACGCACGTACGCAACACTCCACTATCCGACGTCGAATGAATGATCGGTTTGATTCGATTCCCTTTGATGCGTGCCCGAAAAACCGACAAATCACGGATCGCAGGCGATCATCTAAATATATAAAAGAAGAAACTGACTGACTGACTGACTGACTGACTGACTGACTGACTGACTTATATATCAACGCACAGCCCAAACCGTAGGGTCTAAAGATTCCGAATTTGGCAAGTAGGTTCATTATGAAGTCTAGGGGTGCACTAAGGAAAGGAAACTTTACACGAGTACTTATAGTTAGAGTACGTGTTTGCTCATTTATCTATATTAGTATATAGATTTATCTATATTAGTATATAGATAAATGAGCAAACAAAAAAAAGCATAGTATATACATTTATCTATATTAGTATATAGATAAATGAGCAAACACGTGTTTCAGGATTTTTCAAAATTCAACACCAAAAGCGGTAGAACGGGATGAAATAGTCTGAAAATCGTCATGGGTATTGTTTTTATGGTTTATCGGGTCGCTGATTACGAAACCAACGATTTTAAAATTCAACGTGGCTAACGTGACCTTCATCCCCTATTGGGGGGCGATAGGGTTGAAATGTTTATATATCAATATATGTATCGTTTTTACGGTTTTTCGGAACGCCAATTCATCCTAATATTATAAATTCAACAGAGTGTATGTCTGTTACCATTCACGCTTAAATAGCTGGACCGATTTAGATGAAATTTGGTTCAGATATACCTTGAGTCCTGGGAAAGGATATAAGATAGTTTTTGTCCCAGAAATTACCTGTTACTGTTATTTATTATATCTGTAGGTCGGTTCTATGTTCGAAAGTATGCTTTGATTATTATCAATAATAGGTATATATTTCTCCGTCAATTGTACAGCAACTTTAACAATTCTTATTTGTTTGAGATGTTACACTTTTCAGGTGGTCCCATGTTAATCAAATCAGGATCTGGAAATCGGGAGATAGGGTTGAAATTTATAGGCATGGACATGGGTACAGTAATTGATGAGTTTTCTTTATATTATTAAGTATTATAATTTGCATTGGGAAGTCATCATGTGACACTGCTGAGCTGAGGAGGAACGGTTAGGAGTTAGGCAATAGTGTTGAGTTTTCTTAATTAGGTTATTCATGTATTTTCATCTATAAAGCACCAAGTCCTACTACTTAGCTATCTTACAATAAATAAATAAAATATTCACTAAAAAAAATATATTAAACTTAAAAAAAACAAACCAATTGAAAAATCCTGACATGAAAAAGCCAAAAATAACTACTACCGATTTCCTGAGATTTTTGAAGTCGGTGTAATTTTTTTTAATGTTTGATTTTAAGCTGACGGAATAAGACTTTTGTTATCATAATAGGTTTTCAAATTTGTATTTGGCGTCAATCAGTGCTTATGCGAATACGCGCGCCGCGGCGGGATCGGGACGGGTGTAGTAGTTATCGGGAAAGTTCTTGCATCTGTATTTAGTACAATTAAATGTGCTACATGAAGGTGGTTGTGTTGTGTTGCCTTGGCGGGGATAATTTAAAATGCCCGAATGTCACGCGAGCGAAGCCGCGGGCAAAAGCTAGTAGACGATAATCGGCGAGTACAGGCGAGTATGCCCTCTACACGATCGTGCTCGTTCGTAATCGTCTGTAATCGCCGATTGTATAGAGGAGCCATTACAACAGTGGAATGCACGAGAATACTCAAGCATTCCAGCGAATTCGCGCGCCTTTTCGCGTCAAGAGGCGAAAGAAATTCGCTTCTATTTCATTCCATTCCACGGCGGTATAAATTGAGCCTAATGGCGGTATAAATTGAGCCTAATGGCGGTTCTACATTAGTGCCGTGAATTCGCGCCGTGATCTCACGGCAGAACTTGTGCCGCTCTACATTCACTCTACATACACACTTTCACTTTGTCGCGGGACAAAATACCAACTCCGATCGGGGAACAGGGCGTGAACGCCCGTGAACCTAGAGAAAACCATCTACATTTATGTTTACTGTTCGTGGAACTTCGCCGCACAAATGTAGAGCCTGCATAAGAAGTGTTAATCTATTCACCAAGGGCCGCCAAGGGGAGTACAGTTATAGATCATAGTGTGCATTACTGAGTTAGGGACCCAAGATGTAGTGCACGTGAGATACGAAGCATTTTATGGTTTCTATATAAAACGCAAAGCGATAAAAATATTACTTTGGTGCGTCACAAGCAAGTATCATCATGAGATATAAAATTATATTACTAAGAGCCCTATTACATTTGCACGCTGACGAGCTCTCGCGCAGTACTAAACCCGCGAAGGCCGCCGGTGCATCGTTTTTTGTAGTAATTTTGAAGTTATATTTATCGTTTTTATTGAAATAAGATAATAAATTCATGCTACAAAGTTTATTCATCATGAAGTAACAATTATTCTCGTATAAATTTTGCTCAATAATATTATCGTTTATTCGAGAAATTAGCGATTTTCGAAGTTTTTTTGGTTAAAAGAATGTTTTTTTTCTATATTAAATCAATGATATTTCAAAATTCCGAGGCCGCTATGTACTATACGACTATATAAAAAATAACATTCTATTTTTTTATTTCATTTGTTTGGAACAGTAGTACAATCCAGGAGCTCAAAATAGTGAATGCGCGCATTTTATGAAAATCTTTCTCTGCAATTTTGGGTTTATTTAAAAAGTTAAGCAAAATTTACAAAAAGCGAGGCCGCTATGTATCTACTATGCCAATAGCTAATCTATACTATTCAATAAGTCAACTTTGTTAATGTATTTTTGTTTCCGAGATCAAGAACGCCAAAATTGGCCATTTTACGCAAAAATCACAGTCAAAATGTAATATGGCTCATAACAAAACTTTTTTTAATAAAAAAAAAAAAGACGTGTGGCACTCGGGGACTGCCGCGGTAAAGCTATTGCATAGCATTTTGTATCAACTTATGCAATTATAATTTTATTTATTTATTTTATTCATGCAGTATTGCTTTTTCTTTGATATTAATTCAAGTTACACTTTTTGAGCGTGGTGACCGATAAGAAAACAAATTTTTCTATTATTAAATAAATAAAACGAGTTTCGTAGAGTCGTACAATACGTCTAATCGCACGCACACAACGCCGTGTCGAAGACTGCCGAACTGAAACGACGTTAGACGATGCGCGGCCTTAAAGCCACACCTCCTTGCCCGTCGGAGTGGGGAGCGTGAGGTTTTTTCGTTACGGAATTTCTGGATTCGGTCCCCGCGCTCAAGGCCCGCGATAGAACCTATGCAATAGCTTAAAAGGCGAGTTTTATTCAACTTACTTGCTTGTGACGTACCTATGCCTATAGTATAGGTACTACTTGCTTAAGTTAATTACAACATTCCAGTGTTAAACATTTTCAATTGACGAAAACAAAGAAGATCATTGATCTTGACAATGAACATATTATATCACGAATTATATACATTCTAAATCTATAGTCACAACAGTGCAGCACACTGCGTCTTCGTCGAATCTGAGCGTAATTTGGTCAGTTTGAGTCCAAAGCAATGTGGCATTTTTCGTGTGTTGAGAGAATGTGTATTCTTCAACAGCAAATGTCTCTTTTCGTGTAGCGAATATCTTTCTTCGTGTAGCGAATTTGATGTGTTTGGTGAAGGCGACAAGACGATTTGCTGCAAAAATAAAACTTGTTAAATAAATAAAAGATATAATAAATACTCCGTATCGAGGTGGAGCGAAGGAAATGAAACATTTAGTTTTTAAAGTACCTTAGAGTATGCCCGAATCAAAAAAAATGGACGAAACGACAGATAGACACACGAGTCGAATAATCCGATGATGAATGCGGTGTCTGTCTGCCTTTTTGGGGACTATTAGTGACTCGTTGAGTGTTTGATAAAGACAAGTCAAGTCAATGACAAGTTTGACAAGCCAATGGATACCTGCAATACCAGGGGCAATACTCGCGCGTTGCGGCGCATTATAAATACCTATTCACGCCGTTTTCAAGAATCCCATGCATGAAGTAACTTAAATGACCTGTGGTAGTCTCTTGGAACAAATATCGACAGCATGTTAATCCACAGCTTAATAGTACGCCGGAGAAATCTCCTCTGAAACTGAACTGTATGCAACTACATAGGATTTGGTTTCAAAGTTGCAAAGATGGTTCCAAAGAGTATGAATTGCCCTAACGATCGCAGACGGTGCTATTGTAAAAGGTTGTTGGATTATATCAAACAATTGCTCTAAGATAGCATCTCCTCTAAATAAACTAAAAGAGAGGCAAAGTTGCAGACTTAGGGCACAGCTATATATTTATAGTCTGTAAGATTGACATCAGATGTAAATTAGATCCAGTTATAGAAGGATGTCAGCGGAGATAACTACTTCAAACGCAGTTTAGCACTCAATAATTATATTATAACAGCTTGCACCTTGTGACTCGATTCAAAGGCGCGCTGTGAGGATTGTCGACGATCCCAAACTAACAGACGGTTTAGAACCTTTAAGTCTGAGAAGAGATTTTGCATCCCTTTGTGTGTTCTACCGTCTGTACAATGGGGTGTGTTCAGAGGAGTTGTTTGACATGATGCCAACGGCCTCCTTCTACAGTCGCACCTCTCGCCATCGACAGGGAAGTCATCCTCACACATTGGAGCCTAAGTGGTCACGGTTAGCCTAAGTGGTGCGGTTCCAGAGAAGTTTTCTCTCGCGTACTGTCAAGCTGTGAAATGAACTGCCTGTCGAGGTTTTCTCAGGGGGCTACAGCATGGGGTTCTTCAAAAAGGGCGTGAAGAGGTTTCTACAGGGTCGGCAACGCGCGTGTGATGCCTCTGGTGTTACAGGCGTTCATAGGCTGCGGTAAACTGCTTTCCAACAGGCGGGCCGTATGCTTGTTTGCCACACTGGTGGTATAAAAAAAATAAAATCGATCACAACTTATAGTGACACACTTGGTTAGAACATACACTATGGAAACCTTGCTTATTTTTAATTATGTATAAACCAACTTCCATCAACATCGTTGATAATCCTCACAGCTTGCCTCTGCTGAACTGAGTCACAAAGTGCCAGCTGACATGCAGAAATTCAAGCATAAAGGTGATTATAACAAACCTAAGGTCGTAGTGGACTACCAACCTAGCCGGTAGATGTCCTGACTAAGTAGTAATTGTTCGTCAGGTAATAATTACACGAGGAACAATGACAAGTTGGAATTGACTAAAAACGTATCAATGGTTTATACAGGACGGGGGCCCATCACACATTCCCACCACTGTGTTTTCTGTGTAGCCATGATTAACAGCAGCGACCACCAAAAAAGGCAATGAATAATGAAGTCCATTGCAGTCCAGGTAAAACTAGGGCTACTTTGGAACTCACAAGGAATTTAATCAGAAGAAATTAGTAGAAGTAAGAAGCTTTTGGAATTTAGTATCATTGGTTTAATAAAAAGTAACTTGTGGCAACTCACCTAAAGTGCACATAGTAGCTGCAGAAATATTGAAATAAGCAAATATTTCTAAATTCATATCGACATCAGGCTTAAATCTGAACACGTGATTGAAGTACCTCTGAGTGCAGTAGATATACCCTCCAAAAGACACCATAGAGCCTGCTCTACAACTGACCTCGATATCAGGTTTGACTACACACACCCATCTACCCGACCCTTCGGATTCTTCATATCGATAAATATTTCTCACATATGATGCGTAAACAGCATTTTCATGAACACATAGGACAGCTGCATTTGTTTCTTCTGGAATCTTTGGAATTTCTCTGAAGGTTTTCAGTTTTAGGTCATAAATAATTCCTGTATCCCATGTAGCTCTGCAAATAAAGCAAGATTATTTTTATATAAGTACCTATGTACTCCATTTGTACCTACCTAAAATATTTACATTTATTTTTGTATGTGGATTGTATTTCATTTTTGAGGAATTTGTAGTGGAGATACAGTTCACTTTGAAAATATTTTTTTCTTGTGGCATCATATTTTTTGCACTGAACATACAGTAAACAGCAGATCAAGTGTTACACTTTGACCTTTGGACGGTTCTTATGTTGTTGGATTAGAGATGGTTCTTGAAGTGAAACTGTAACGCGCGATGAGTGGTTCACTGTCCCATATAGGACATTGAGGCGATCTAGATAAAAGAAATGTGAATTTTATATTTTCCTGATACCTAGGTCAAACTAAAACATTAAATTATATTATAAAATTATTGCCGAGTGAAACAAAGGGTTCTCTCGCTCGCCAATAATTTTAAAAATACCAGGACAGGATCGCATTTAAGTAAATTTATGAAACTTACAAAGTGCCATCTCGTGATTGCGCGTACAATGGCGTGTGGTCTCATTTACGTGTTGTTATATGAGAAGTCGCGAAACTAGTGCTACCGCGTGCTGTCTCATTCTTTTTACATGATATTTGAGATATACACATATACACCATATGAGTTCCAACTACGAGATGGATAGGATCACGGAAGCGAGCAGTAATGACTAATAAGTAATATGGATACGACGAGAGATATTGGGTTGACTGCTACTAAGCTGTAACATTTAATCACTGAACCCATAAAATTGAGTTTTTATCACATCTATTCGAAAAGACCTACTTATTTTGTTCTATGTTAACAGGAACTAAAATAGCGTTTTAATCCCTAGGGATTAAAAGTGATTAGAATTAGGAATGAATTTGAATTAGGAATTCCTAATTCAAATTTTACTAATAAAATTTCTTTTACTAATAAAAGTACCATCACGAACTAGATCAATCACGAACATTGTATACAAGTCACAGGCTGTATAGTGAACTAACCGCGCGCTTGCCAAATCAAAAACAAAAGTGTGAATAAAAAACGCGCGAAATACTTCATCCCGCCTTCGTCAAATTCCGATTATAGTAGTCTTATAAAAAAATAGTGTTTTCCTCAAGTAGTGAGAATGAAAGTGTTATTCTTACCTGTCTATGTTTATAGTTGTATACTTATTTTCTCATAGAGAATGATAAAAAGTAGAGTGTTCACCTTGGGTGCAACAATATTTTAAAACTCGTACGACATACTTTGAATCCATCGCTGCGCTTAGAATTCCACAGTCCACTTCAGAATGCTTCGCTCCGCTCTGTATTCAAAAAACGCTCTCGCCTTTAAAATTGTTCGTTGCTGCCTTAGTAAACAATCTACTATTATCATTATATAAAGAGAACTATACATTCTTTCTCTTTTTCTATCTGTGTGTAATGTCAACAAATTAAAAATGACTTAACTAACCCATTAACTCCCTCCCCTGCCATAATATATAACGAATCTCCAAGCACGGCGACTCCTCCGTGTTGTCTAGGAGGCAGCTCGACACCGTGACTCGTCCATGTTTTCCTTAATGTGTCGTAAACCAACACATCCCTCATGAACCTTTCATCATTTTCTTCACTCGTCTTATCCTTTCCACCTACAAGTACTAACTTGGTGAGACCCCACGCAACAATTCTCCAACCCCAAAAATTCTTAGGGGGAATTTCAAGGAACTTATTAAGACCAGATTTTTTGTAGCTATACTCGTATATGAAATCGTAACGATCTGTTTTGTCGTCATCGAGGGAGCGTGACCAAATAGGAATTATTGGTGTTGCACTTAGTTGCCGAGTTTTGCTTTTTTCTATCAAATTTAGTACATCGTTATACACTGTATGTGTGAACTTATCACATAACATATTTTTCTGTTCCGTTACAACTGATGTAGATAGCTGGAAATCTGCACTACAGAGCTCATACAGAGAATCCACTACTTTGACTGCTGGATTATCAACATAACCCTCGATAAGTGTCTTTATTTCATTCAAATCACTTGCTGTCAATCTTGTTACATCTAAACATCTCAGTATTGTTAACAGCGAATTGTTCTTGCTATCGTTTTGTACGATCCACTGAAGACCAAACTTAAAAATATCCAGTTCATTCTCAACATATAAATAAGGATGCGACAGGTACCAACATAGCTTGTCGAGAGACGTGAAATATTCCAATTTTATGCTGGCGAATGAGGTCAGTGCAATCGCAGCCGATAGTTGTTTCAACTTTTTATTCGACATTTTTTCCGCCATATCCATAATTTCCATACAATTATTCGCACATAATTGGCTATCTAAACTTTCCTCTATTTGCTTGATGAGTCCCGTGACCTGCAGAAAGTTTGCTGCAACCGCCAATGTTTTGATGTCATTTAAGGACAGGTCATCAAGAGTTAATCCATGTTCCATATATTGCAGGATCACTCTCAAGGACTTGGCGTCTACGACCTGGAAAGAAACACATTTTAATGTAGTTAAATTTCGCTTGTGCGGACTAATTGCGAGGTGTGACAGTTGGCTCACTTTTCGGGTATCAAAAACGTACGTTTTTGATGCTTGTGGCATAAATATAGTATTTATAACACAATTGTATTCATCACTCGGGGTTAAGCTCAAATTACATCACTCGTGGCCGTTTAGAAGTCTCGTATACGGCTCGACTTCCAAATGTTCACTCGTGGTGATGTAACTTGTACGTTACCCCTTGGTGTGCTAACTATGTACTACATGGGACACACTAAAAATTTTGCACTTCTAGCTAATAGTGCAGGCGCCACAGGTAGTTGAGTGTGCAAAATATGAGGACCGCATTCTATAAACAGTTTTGAATTCAGAAAAGCTTGTAGAATATGATTCTGAATGTTGCCAGGAAGTTTCTTGGTCCAATTTTTTTTTATACCCCATTCCCTTGGATATCGAGTAAATGGACTGAACAAATGCTTTACAACAATTTTAATCATTGTTTTATTGAAAATACCCAATTGTTTCTTATGATTAAAGATACTTATAGCTACTAAGTGGAAATAAAAAAAACAAAAAA
This sequence comes from Hypsopygia costalis, assembly GCA_937001555.2. Taxonomy (NCBI): domain Eukaryota; kingdom Metazoa; phylum Arthropoda; class Insecta; order Lepidoptera; family Pyralidae; genus Hypsopygia; species Hypsopygia costalis. The sequence continues at coordinate 8,948,137 of OW443343.2, read as the reverse complement.
AAATTAAACAAATATTGCTGAAAAAAAAAACATAAAAGGAAATTTTTACATAAGTAATCAAAAATTTTAATTTATATTTGTACAGTTTGTTTTTTTACCCTCGATGGATCGGAGACGGTATATGCGTTATTTGGCAGTTTTATAGTAACTTGTATACTTATTTATATTTATGTTGAAATTTAAAATAGAGATGGCAGCCTCCGACGGATTTTCTTGGATTTTTTATTAAATTCATAGCATAAATTCTTTAAGTCGGGGGTTTCAAAATTATTTTATCCTTTTTCAACTACGTTTTAACCGTCGTGTGTTTTTTCAAAATTTTTAATTTCGATTTTATTTCAAACTTTTTAGAGAGCAAGCGTAGGTATTACAATTGAAAACCGCATCAGAATCAGGCTAGTAGTTTTGGGTTTGCACAAACAAATGTTTACTGCAGCGCCCTCTGGTGAGTTGTCACTGTAACACCTATCAAAGAATATGCACCCATCAAACTCCGACCCATCACTGAAAACCGCATCAAAATCGGACTCGTAGTTTTGGAGATATTTATTAGCATTTGGCAACATTGGTTTCACAAATAAATGTTTACTGCAGCGCCCCCTGGTGAGTTGTCACTGTAATACCTATCTAAGAACATGCACCAATCAAAACCAAACCCGTCACTGAAAACCGCATCAAAATCGGACTCGTAGTTTTGGAGATAAATGGCAACATTGGTTTTACAAACAAATGCTTACTGCAGCGCCCCCTGGTGAGTTCTCACCGTAACACCTATCTAAGAACATGCACCAATCAAACCCGAACCCATCACTGAAAACCGCATCTAAATCGGACTCGTAGTTTTGGAGATAAATGGCAACATTGATTTGCACAAACATCCTTAGCACCCCAAACGCATGTACCGTCTCCGTTCCGCCGCGGGTAAAAATAAAAAAGTATTAAAAAGAAATAATAATAATAATACTAACAAAACATGCAAATCCTTATTATGCAAAATGTAGATACACATTCTCCTAAAAATGGAAAGTGTATTGCCGGTCCTCATATTTTGCATACTCAACTTCCTTTTGCTTATGCGTTATTGTACATTCAAGTGCATTTTATAAATTACTCCTTTGTTTTCCTTATAATAAAAGTGAGTGGCATTTACATTTGATTTATTTTCTACATCAGTGTTTCTGGGAAGTTGGCACTGATCCATGTGGAACTCCTACTATTATATTATGGAAGTCCGTTCAGTCAGTTCTCCTTCCTCTCTCACCTGAAATATTCGATTTGCGAGACAGGACTCTACAAGTAGATAATAGCTATGGGGTAGAGATGTCCTTGTCTTGCACAGGAGGCCTTTGTGCCACACCTTATCAAAGGCTGTTTGTATGTCCAGAAAAACACGGCAGAGCAGTTTTTTTTTTTTTTTTTCAAAAGAGGATTGTATAGATAGATCGATAAGATTTTTGTAATCATTTTATGTAATCATTTCTTTTTATAAAAAAAATATATTATATATAAATATTACATAAAATATCCTTTTATGTTATTTTTTTTTTTCAACAATTTTTTTTTTGTTGTTTTATTTCCACTTAGTAGCTATAAGTATCTTTAATCATAAGAAACAATTGAAAATTTTCAATAAAACAATGATTAAATTGTTGTAAAGCATTTGTTCAGTCCATTTACTCGATATCCAAGGGAATGGGGTATAAAAAAAAAATTGGTTGCCTGTAAAGTCGGTATACGGGCGAAAGTTTTACGTGACAACGACTTTGAGTGGTAAAATGTTTTCGAGTGGAAGGGACGCATGCCTTTCACTTTTTATGTCTGTCTCTCTCGCTCTTAGAAGGGACGCGTGCCTCTCACTCGCTCTCATTGTAAGCGCATAACGTGAGCGCGTTTCTTGAAGTGTCACCCGGCTAACCAATTTATAAGACGTTGTCACGTCAAAAATTGGACCAAGAAACTTCCTGGCAACATTCAGAATCATATTCTACAAGCTTTTCTGAATTCAAAACTGTATATAGAATGCGGTCCTCATATTTTGCACACTCAACTCCATACAGCGCCCGCTCTATAATCGGAACTATGTTAATTTCAAATGTAATATTTTTTGAAACGACTTGCAACCTTCTTAGTATTAAAAAAAAATTGGCGGGAAATCATTTGTCAATTGTTTTTTATCACACATCAAAGTTCTACGTACGCAACGAAAATGGAATTAAGTCGAAAATATTTTAGAGCGATGATTTTTTTATGATTTTAAAAGTTCTCTCTCTCTCCGCAAGACTGTACCGCTCGTCTTCAAAATGCTTTTTCAAAATGCTCCGTGAGGCTATGGTTTGCCGAATTTGAGAGAGGTCGGGTTTTTTTACATAACGAATTTCGTGAAGGACGGCCTTCAACTGCCATCAACGAAAATAATGTGGCTACTGTTAAGCGGCTAATTGAAGAAAACCCGCGGATTACCTATGAGACAATTCGAGGACTATTGGGGATTGGTATGAGCCAAATTCAGAAAATTTTACACGAAGAATTAAAAGTTTGGAAACTTTGTTGTCGATGGATCTCTCATGAACTGACAGCGGGCTCGCGTGGAATGGTGCTCACAGATGCTACTGAAGTACGACCACGGACATTCTAATGCTGTTTATGATATTTTCACAGGAGACGAAACGTGGATTTATTGTTTTGAACCCGAAAAAAACAGCAATCCTGTGAATGGGTGTTTGAAAATGAGAACAGGCCAACAAAAGTGAGGCAGACGAGAAATGTTGGTACAAAAATGATCGCGTTTTTTTCTCAGCTACGGGTCCCATCTGCACAATTCCACTTGAAAAACAAAAGAGTGTTAATGCCGAGTGGTATTCTACCATTTGTTTACCCAGGATGTTAGAAAAAGTTCGCGAAAGACGACCAAAAAGCCGCGTTCTCCTACATCATGACAACGCTTCTTCACACACGGCCAACAAAACAAAGTCATTTTAGCTTCCGAAAAAGTAGGTACAACTCGTCACCCATCCTGCACATAGCCCCGACCTAGCACCCTGTGATTTCTGTATTTTCCCCAAAATCAAAGATTTGATGAGAGGTTTCACTTTTACCAACTCCGACGAGGCAGTGAAATCAATCAGCACGTAGAAAACATGCCTTTAGATCTGTGGTCGTCCTGTTTTAAAAAATGGTTCGATCGCATGAAAAAATGTTTAAAATGTAAAGGAGAGTTTTTTGAAAAGCAATAAACATAATATTTTGGTCACAACATGTTGTTTTTTCAAGTTCAGATAGTAGGCATCACTATCTGTACAAACCATCACTGTCATTTACCATGAAGTTAATTACCTACTAGTTACTACTTATTATATTGCAATTCATATGCTTTGTATTTTATCAATTGATAATACTATTGTAGATTGAATTTATTGATGTTTTTCGGGTAATAGTTTCTCAATAATTTCTTCCGCATCTGCAGGACTCATTGTTAAGTTACTTCACTGTCTGTACTAGAAGTCACTTTAACACATTTAATAAATTTAAATTAATGCAAATCGCGCGCATTGAAATAACAACAACTATTATTTTCTGTTTCGTGCGCCAAAACAGTTTAGTAAAAGTATGGAAAAGTTCCTGACCGATAGATGGCGCTGTTAATTTTTTTTTCTTCCAACTATGCTTTAATTTCATCACAATCACACTAAAAACTCAGTACAAAACAAGTCTTTAATGCTCTAGAGCAATAAAAATGTATGAAATTTCATTATTGCACAGTTTTTTTTAATCGCACCGAAAGGTGCCAATCTCAATGGATTAGCTCTATTCAGCCAGCCGATATCAATACTTTTTTTTTCGTACGTATTATTCGTTTCTATCCTACTTGTTCCAAATTTAAAAAATGATTGCTGCTGAGTTAAAAATGAAAGAAATTTAAAAAAGTGATTTGGCGGGAACTTTGTTAATTTTGCTTGACAATATTTTTGGAAACGATAAAAGTGTATGCAAGTGTACTATATGATTTTGAGTGCTTCGGCTTCGAATTAAAATGGAATCATCTAGCGACACATTAACTCCGGAAAACATTCTAAATGAAGCCGACAGTGATATAGAAACTTCTATTTTAACTGTTTGATATGAGTTTCTTTTATCTACTATTCCTATAGGTATTAGTTGAAAGAAAAGCATTATGCACCTCGCCTTAAGTAATTTATGTTGCCCTCGTGCCTGTTAGATTAGAGCCCTCGCTAACGCTCGGGCTCTAAATCAGGCACTCGGTGCGATAATAAATTACTTTGTGCTCGATGCAATAATCTACTATTATATCATCCTGCATCGCGTTTTATGAAAAAGAAAGATATGTAATGGTTTTTTTTAGTACGTTTTTACCTCCCTGTTTTTCAGATATGTAATGGATTTTCATACAACTTGTCGTATATAAATTAAATTTTTATATATACATTGTAGTATATAAGCACAGATATAAGTTTAAATATGCAAGATTTAAGTACACCAAAACACCTACGGTTTTTGTAAATAGTATAACTTTAATTATAGCGATTACCTACCTTCCACAAGGCCACTTCCTCCTCTCCTCTTCCCCCTGTCCCAGCAAGCCTCAGATTTCAACTTCTCTACATTATAAGTACCTATCTAAATGTATCTAACTTCGGTTATCATAATATCACTTTAGTTTCGGTGGTTTAGCACTTAGGCACTTACTACAGTTACTACCTCTACTAGTTGATCTGTGGCAAGTGAACTAAACGCTGTTACAGCATCCTCCGTCACAATTGACAAGTCGGTGGTAAGTTGACCTCTTACTTGATTTAAATGACCATTATATTGCCTACTTATCTTTTATACTTACATAATTTTATAAATAAGTAAAATTATGCTTTAATAATCCTTATGCAGGTCTACATCTGTGCCGTGAATTCGAGCCGTGATTTCACGGAGATTCAGTTATTGTGCCCCACTGCATTCTTCACTGGTCGGTCACACATTCGTGAGTGAAACCTGCCGCGAAATGGACGTGGAAGTAGGTGGAAGCTGCGGCAGCAATAAGTTTGTTTGCTATAGCAACATATAACTACTTGTTTGTACCTACAAAATAAGCAAATAAATAGAAATCGTTGGAGAAGAAGAAGATGGTGGTCGACTGAAATTGTAATGAGTTGTAACGGCGATTTTTTTGAATTCCATAGTACATTTTCCAAATCTATACTAATACTAGCTGTCCCGGCGAACTTCGTACCGCCTAACAATCAATGAATGTCGTGGTACATATTAGCTGAACTAAATTTATGATTTTATGGAATTAAAACAATGAATAGTAGAAAATAATAGAGAAGCTCGATGGCGTCATTGCGCGTGCCAGTCTAATTGAACACGCAAGTTAAGCAACGTCGACCGTAGCCTGTACACGGATGGGTTTATATTACCTCGAGCTCCTCCGTGATTCGAAAGACACGTTAAGCCGTCGGTCCCGGTTGTTATCATTAGCTCATCTTGAGCTCCTCCGTGCTTCGGAAGGCACGTTAAGCCGTCGGTCCCGGTTGTTATCATTAGCTCATCTTGAGCTCCTCCGTGCTTCGGAAGGCACGTTAAGCCATCGGTCCCGGTTGTTATCATTAGCTCATCTTGAGCTCCTCCGTGCTTCGGAAGGCACGTTAAGCCGTCGGTCCCGGTTGTTATCATTAGCTCATCTTGAGCTCCTCCGTGCTTCGGAAGGCACGTTAAGCCGTCGGTCCCGCTTGTTATCATTAGCTCATCTTGAGCTCCTCCGTGCTTCGGAAGGCACGTTAAGCCGTCGGTCCCGGTTGTTATCATTAGCTCATCTTGAGCTCCTCCGTGCTTCGGAAGGCACGTTAAGCTGTCGGTCCCGGTTGTTATCATTTAATGACAGTCGTTAAGTTAAGTCAGTGGCCTTTAGGCGGTTCGAAAACACTGGCCTCCGCCAACCCGCAGTTGAGCAGCGTGTTGGAGTACGCTCTAAACCCCTTCGGTTGAGGGAAGACCCGTATCCATAAAAACTGAAGATTTCATAAAAATAAAGATTTCCTTATTGTTAATTTTTTTAAAAAAAAACGTTTTGTTTTATTTTTTTTAGTTTTGAAATAGGTTTTATCATTTTGGTGATTTGTAATTGTCATTTCTTTTGATGTTTACTCTGATTTGATTCTTGCGCTCGAACCCCATGGAAAAAGCGTTTTCACCCCTATCGATTTGACATTTTTAAATTTTCATAACAAATCACAGACAACTTTCGCGACATAAAAGTGACACCAATCGATTTGACGTTTTGATATTTGACAACCAATAAATATCGTAATCCCTTTTTCAACTGACACTTTCATTTGTATGGGAAAATGTTTTTTCTTTTATTTTATTTTTTCGAGAATTTTCCAATGTTTTTAAGAGTTATTCTGCTATTCGGGACGGAAACAAATCCAACAAATCAAAAACCATGGCAATCGGTCCAGCCGTTCTCGAGTTATAAGTGTTGTAACAAACACGACTTTCTTTTATATATATAGATTATAAAGCTGAAGAGTTTGTTTGTTTGTTTGTTTGTTTGTTTGTTTGTTTGTTTATTTGTTTGTTTGTTTGAACGCGCTTATCTCAGGAACTACTGGTTCGAATTGAAAAATTCTTTTTGTGTTAGGTAGCCTATATTTCAAGGAAGGCTATAGGCTATATAGCATCACGCCACGACTCATAGGAGCGGAGTACCAGTGAAAAATAGGAAAAAAATATTCCTTTTGAAGGCTTACGTCGCGTGCGCTGCGTAAACGGTTGAAGTTACGCAAAAATCATGTATGACGGAATTGTTCCTCTTTAAAAGCTCTAAAAAAAAGTCCGCGACAGCATATGTCTATCTTTTAACATTAACTCACTATAACCTTTTTTTACCTACTTTCTCCTATTGATTACCATTAAAAAACGTTCCTTAAAATATAGGCTAAGTATCTAACACTAAAATATTTTTTCAAGAGTAGTTCCTGAGATTAGCGCGTTCAACCAAACACACTCTTCAGCTTTATAATATTAGTATAGAATTAGATAGTATAGATTAATTTTACATATAAAACTAGCTGTTACCCGCGGCTTTGCCCGCGTGGTCCAGGGAAGCCTGCTGCCATTGATTTGTGTATATTTTTCTTTTGTTGTATTTTTTTTTACTTCGTGGGATAAAAAGTATACCAGTATGTACAAATTTTAATGATGATTGGCTGCATAGTGAAGGCATGAAGAAATAACAAACAAACGAATTTACTTTAACACTTATAATATTTGTATGGATGGAACGCCCACACTCAAGAGAAAATAATTGTTCACCACATAAATGATTGCCCTCTTTATTTTTCCTTCGAATAAAATATTTTTCCTGGATAAAAAGTAGCCTATGTCACTCTCCAGACCGGAAACTATCCCCTGTTAAAACATCACATCAGTACTTACGTTCCTTTCGACGTGATAGAAAGACAAATGATTACAAAGTTTATTTTTTCCCATGGGATTAAATTGTTTTTCCGGGATAAAAAATAGCTTATGTCACTCTCTAGATTACCCTATTAAAAATTCATGTCTGTACTTAGGTTTCTTTTGACGTGAAAGAAGGACAAATGAACTTTATTTTTTAATAACGTACGTTTACGGTATGGAGAGTGGCATAGGCTACTTTTTATCCAGGAAAAACATCTTATTTCTACGGGAAAATACATACTTTGTAATCATTTGCCCTTCTTGTAAGTCGAAAGGAACCTAAGTACTGACATGATTTTTTTAACAGGGGATAGTTTCCGATCTGGATAGTAACATAGGCTACTTTTTATCCAGGAAAAAACAACACACAACACGAGTACTTCTTTAGATAAATGAGTAAACACGTGTTTCAGGATTTTTCAAAATTCAACCCCTAAAGGGGTAAAATTGAGTGAAAAGGTCTGTAAATCGTCATTGGCATTGTTTTTATGGTTTATCGGGTCGCTGATTACGAATACAACAACTATTTTATAATCCAACATAACCGACGTGACATAAAATCACCCCTATGGGGTGCGAAGAGATTGAAATGTCGTAATATCAATATGGGTGTTGATTCTATGGTTTTCTGGGACGTCAATTACGAAAATGGCATCGATTTGAAAATATAACATATTGGACACGAAATTACATAAAAGGATTTTTCAAGTTTTATCGGTTAATCAGTGCTTATACGATCGCGGGCGGCGTGGAGAGGGCGTAGGCGTAGGGACGGGTGTAGTAGTTATCTGGAAAGTTCTTGCATCCGTATTTAGTACAATTAAAGGTGCTACATGAAGGTGGTTGCGTTGCGTGTTAGACTTGACTTGGATAATCTAAAATGCCCGAAATTCACGCGAGCGAAGCCGCGGGCAAAAGCTTGATAATAAAATGCTTTGTCCTCACTGATGACCGACTGACTGACTGACTCACTAATCAACGCACATCCCAGACCACTGAAGCTAGCAACCTGAACCTTTGGATATGTGTTCCCTATACAATGTAAGCGCGCACTAAGACGGGATTTTCCGAAATTCCACCCAGAATATTGAACGAAATTTGACTAGCACCCAGTCAAGAAATGTCTAAAAATATTATATTTATATTTTAATTAACTCACCACTAGGTGGCGCTATACCTAGCATTTGTACAGCGCGCTATGGTTTCGTGATTAAGGAAAGGGTATATATGAGCGATTATTTCAAACTATGGGGATCGCGTTCCGTTTGCGCTTTTAAAGCCATCGTGGCTAAAAGTAGTTAGGCAGGCGGTTTTTAGTCAGTTTAAAGCCTGATTCGCCCCTGAAAGGTCAGTCTGGTAGCAACCAGGCTGAGGGGTTCATCGCTCACCTCATTCCCGTAGTTATCCCCGAACTGCGTCCTTCAAATGAAGCTACATCTGGTGCCGAAAACTAATTGAAAAATCCATTCTAAGCACCGACTTTATGGTGTATGCCTACTTAATATCAGAATTTCGGTATTTTTCAAACAATTAGGTAAAGATTGACTAAATTTATACTTGTGGAAGGTGTGATGATGCCCCATACCATTATAGCTGTGGAAGGTGATGGAGCTGGCCTGTTCCGCTCCATCTCCTACCACTTGCATGGAACGGAGGTGTATCATCAGGAGGTTCGTGCCACCATTGTTCACGTATTAAACTTCAACTGGAACGATGAGTTTCAGTTGTTGAGTGAGGACAGTAAGGGATTCGCCCTTGAGGAATCTCTTTTTATACCTCGCATTCCCATCATTCCATCAGACCACCCCGTTCAATTTAAGAGACTTCAATTTCCCATAAAGGTGTTTCGCTATGACCATTAAAAAACCGGACAAGTGCGAGTCGGACTCGCCCACCGAGGGTTCCGTAGGTACGTAGTATCATTATTAAATTTGATATTTTTCATTATAAATAAGAAATAATGCTTCGAAAAAAATAAATAAAATATATTTTGCAATGTGTACATCAAGCCCTTTCATATGATACCCCATTTGAACTAGTAGTTTCAATTTGAAATTTCGACACCCTATAAAAAATATAGACCCCCTATTTTTTAGGATCTATTTACAAATGTACAGTTTTGAGATTTATTCCTGTACTTGTAGTCTATAACGATGTTACTTGCCAAATTTCATAGTTCTAGGTCAACGGGAAGTACCCTATAGGTTTTGATTCCCTTGAGTGTGTCGAAATATGCGTTTTTTGCTGAATAAACGGCCGTAACTTTTTTCTACGTAAACTTAGCAGTTTGATTTTTTTTTAACTTCATGGGACCGTAGACCTGAGTATACAGTTCAAATTTCAGCTTGATACCTCCACGCATTCTCGACATAGAAATTCTTGACAGACAGACAGACAGACAGACAGACAGACAGACAGACAGACAGACGGACAACAAAGTGATCTTATAAGGGTTCCGTTTTTCCTTTTGAGGTTCGGAACCCTAAACTGCGCGCATTCGCCCGTTTGGCCGTTTGGCCGTTTGACCGTTTGCTTGTTTGGCCGTTTGCCCGTTTGCCCGTTTGGCCGTTTGCCCGTTTGACCGTTTGGCTGTTTGCTCGTTTGGCCGTTTGCCCGTTTGGCTGTTTGCGCGTTTGCCCGTTTGGCCGTTTGCTCGTTGGCCGTTTGGCCGTTTGGTCATTTGCCCGTTTGGCCGTTTGCTCGTTTGCTCGTTTGGCCGTTTGCCCATTTGGCTGTTTGCGCGTTTGCCCGTTTGGCCGTTTGCCCGTTTGGCCGTTTGCTCGTTTGCCGTTTGGCCGTTTGCTCGTTTGGTCGTTTGCCCGTTTGGCCGTTTGCTCTTAGTACACGCAAGACGCGCTGACGCGCTAATCGACGCAACTCGGTTTATGCTCAAATCGGTTTAAAAAGTCGAGTCGTTACATCGCTTTCGACTCGTCCAAATCGGTTTAGTAAAGGCGCTAATCGACGCAACTCGGTTTATGCTCAAATCGGTTTGAATCGGTTTAAAAAGTCGAGTAACGACTCGACTTTTTAATCGGTTTAAAAAGTCGAGCAACGACTCGACTTTTTAATCGGTTTACAAAGTCAAGTAACGACTCGACTTTTTAATCGGTTTAAAAAGTCGAGTCGTTACATTGCTTTCGACTCGGCCAAATCGGTTTAGTAGACGCGCTAATCGACTCAACTCGGTTTATGCTCAAATCGGTTTGAATCGGTTTAAAAAGTCGAGTCGTTACATCGCTAGTGTAAACGAAATGTACAGTCACGTGTCAAAATGCATATAGAATTTGCGAAAGAAATAGCTTGCACCTAAAGATAGACAAAATGCCGGACATTTACGATAAATTCCTAATACTTAATTACAAATAAATGCCCATATAAACCGTTACGGAAAAACGTTACGGCTCGTTACATGGGGCGGAGGGAGGATCAAAATTCTTCAAAAATTGCGTTACGTAATACTTGAACGCCCCCTAAGCTATTATGTATTTTTACACGTGAGTGCCTGACTGTACATGTTGCGAATAATTACATAAAATAAAATAACTTACATCTATTTTGATTTCTCTTTGTGTATTTTCCACATAACTTCCACTAAACATAGCACGAAAGTAGTCACTGTGCTCACAAAGAACATCTTTTCTCACTTCAAAGGATTCCCCTTCAATGAGTAATGTAATTTTTTCCATTCTTTTAGTCAAAATCAATATAAATAACGTTTAAATGCACGTAAATATCGACTTTGTAATTATTTCCGTTCCATATGAGGCTACTCTATTATCGAACAACTACGATGTAACACTAAACCTAACGGCAAATCTGAGTTGTAATATTTATTTGTGTTCCGTATATGCCATAATACATACGAGAGTACGACGCACGTTCATCTTAGTAGAGCTTCAATTTTATTGTTAATAGTAGGTAGGTAATCTCATCAACATATTTGATTCAAAGACAACCTCAGTTGTAAGTGGTGCACCTTACTGATCTTTCACTTTACATAGTATTTAAAACAGACTAGCTTCTGCTGCAAATAAGTAATAGTATAAGCACAGTATAAGTAATAGTACTACGTAGTATAAGTGTGGTATAAGCACAGAAATTTCGCTTAATAAAGTCGTTATACAAATAGCCGTTAAACAATAGCATAGTATAAATAGAGAAGTAAGATAACTTCATACAAACGCACCGAGCGCGGTTTGTATGTGAGCGCGCCCGTACGTATGGCCGTCGCACGCACACACTGACAACATTTATAGGAGTTAGTGATGTTACGATCTGGAATTTTGTCAAACCGAGTTGAATCGGTTAGACAATTCATGCAAGTCGATTCCAAACCGAATCGACGAAATCGCGATTTGAATCGGTTTGAACCGATTAAAAAGTCGAGTCGTTACTCGACTTTTTAAACCGATTAATAAGTCGAGTCGTTGTTCGACTTTTTAAACCGATTAAAAAGTCGAGTCGTTACTTGACTTTGTAAACCGATTAAAAAGTCGAGTCGTTGCTCGACTTTTTAAACCGATTAAAAAGTCGAGTCGTTACTCGACTTCTTAAACCGATTCAAACCGATTTGAGCATAAACCGAGTTGCGTCGATTAGCACTTTTACTAAACAGATTTGGCCGAGTCGAAAGCGATGTAACGACTCGACTTTTTAAACCGATTTGAGCATAAACCGAGTTGCGTCGATTAGCGCGTCAGCGCGTCTTGCGTCTACTAAATCGATTTGGCTGAGTCGAATTTATATACGCATCTCGCTCGCGCCGCTCTGCGCGCATTCGCCCGTTTGGCCGTTTGACCGTTTGCTTGTTTGGCCGTTTGCCCGTTTGGCCGTTTGCCCGTTTGACCGTTTGGCTGTTTGCTCGTTTGGCCGTTTGCCCGTTTGGCTGTTTGCGCGTTTGCCCGTTTGGCCGTTTGCTCGTTGGCCGTTTGGCCGTTTGGCCGTTTGGTCATTTGCCCGTTTGGCCGTTTGCTCGTTTGCTCGTTTGGCCGTTTGCCCATTTGGCTGTTTGCGCGTTTGCCCGTTTGGCCGTTTGCCCGTTTGGCCGTTTGCTCGTTTGCCGTTTGGCCGTTTGCTCGTTTGGTCGTTTGCCCGTTTGGCTGTTTGCTCGTTTGGCCGTTTGGCTGTTTGCTAGTTTGCTCATTTGGCCGTTTGCCCGTTTGGCTGTTTGCTCGTTTGCCAAACGGCCAACCGGCCAAACGGTCAAACGGCCAAACGGTCAAACGGCCAAACGAGCAAGCGGGCTAACGGGCAAACGAGCAAACAGCCAAACGGCCAACCGGCCAAACGGTCAAACGGGCAAACGGGCAAACGAGCAAACAGCCAAACGGCCAAACGGGCAAACGGCCAAATGAGCAAACTAGCAAACAGCCAAACGGCCAAACGAGCAAACGGGCAAACGACCAAACGAGCAAACGGCCAAACGGCAAACGAGCAAACGGCCAAACGGGCAAACGGCCAAACGGGCAAACGCGCAAACAGCCAAATGGGCAAACGGCCAAACGAGCAAACGGCCAAACGGGCAAATGACCAAACGGCCAACGAGCAAACGGCCAAACGGGCAAACGCGCAAACAGCCAAACGGGCAAACGGCCAAACGGTCAAACGGGCAAACGGCCAAACGGGCAAACGGCCAAACAAGCAAACAGCCAAACGGCCAAATGAGCAAACTAGCAAACAGCCAAACGGCCAAACGAGCAAACGGGCAAACGACCAAACGACCAAACGAGCAAACGGCCAAACGGCAAACGAGCAAACGGCCAAACGGGCAAACGCGCAAACAGCCAAATGGGCAAACGGCCAAACGAGCAAACGAGCAAACGGCCAAACGGGCAAATGACCAAACGGCCAAACGGCCAAACGGGCAAACGCGCAAACAGCCAAACGGGCAAACGGCCAAACGGGCAAACGACCAAACGAGCAAACGGCCAAACGGTCAAACGGGCAAACGGCCAAACAAGCAAACAGCCAAACGGCCAAATGAGCAAACTAGCAAACAGCCAAACGGCCAAACGAGCAAACGGCCAAACGGGCAAACGACCAAACGAGCAAACGGCCAAACGGCAAACGAGCAAACGGGCAAACGGCCAAACGGGCAAACGCGCAAACAGCCAAATGGGCAAACGGCCAAACGAGCAAACGAGCAAACGGCCAAACGGGCAAATGACCAAACGGCCAAACGGCCAAACGGGCAAACGCGCAAACAGCCAAACGGCCAAACGAGAAAACAGCCAAACGGTCAAACGGGCAAACGGCCAAACGGGCAAACGGCCAAACGGGCAAACGGCCAAACAAGCAAACGGTCAAACGGCCAAACGAGCAAACGGCCAAACGGGCGAATGCGCGCAGAGCGACGCGAGCGAGATGCGTAAGTAAGTTCGACTCAGCCAAATCGGTTTAGTAGACGCAAGACGCGCTGACGCGCTAATCGACGCAACTCGGTTTATGCTCAAATCGGTTTAAAAAGTCGAGTCGTTACATCGCTTTCGACTCGGCCAAATCGGTTTAGTAAAGGCGCTAATCGACGCAACTCGGTTTATGCTCAAGTCGGTTTGAATCGGTTTAAAAAGTCGAGTAACGACTCGACTTTTTAATCGGTTTAAAAAGTCGAGCAACGACTCGACTTTTTAATCGGTTTACAAAGTCAAGTAACGACTCGACTTTTTAATCGGTTTAAAAAGTCGAGTCGTTACATTGCTTTCGACTCGGCCAAATCGGTTTAGTAGACGCGCTAATCGACTCAACTCGGTTTATGCTCAAATCGGTTTGAATCGGTTTAAAAAGTCGAGTCGTTACATCGCTAATAGGAGTTAGGAGGTTATATGGAGCGCCAGTCGGGGTCGGAGCTGCGCCGTACGCAAAACCGCGCAAGATTCGCGCCTGCGCTGACGTTCGTTAATATTTTGAACATTTAGGTACCTACCTACGTCGTATATAACAAATTCGTTAAAGATGGCTACAAAGTCGACTAGCCATATAAACATTGCAGTGTTCATGGATGTCTGAATAACAATTTGTCGGATACCCTAACCATTCGGCCACCGACACTCCTAATAATCACATGATAAGTGTGTAAATTAAAAAGTATAAAAAATAGTTTAGTGTAAATAATAATATATAATAGGTACTTAATAAAAATATATTTTCATAATAATTTAGATTATTTGAATAAATATTATGATTCAGTAAAGCTACGTTTTAATTAATCCTATTCCTATTTAGACCGTAATTTTTCAAATCATTATACAGATAACATGAAGTAGGTTTTATCAAATGGTAGGAGTCCGCCTGGGTGAGGACCACTGCCTTATCTATTTCTGCCGCCAAGCAACAATGCTTGCATTGTTGTGTTTTGTGTTCCGGTTTGAAGGACAACGCACCTGCGATTCTGCATTTTTGTTGCCAACAGCTTGAATGTGTGAATCGTGGATGTTATGGGCGACAGTTACCGCTCACCATCAGGTGGGCTGTCTGCTCGTTTGTCACTGAGTAAGCATGCATTAAAATGTAGGTAATGAAAAAATTGCAGTCACTCCTGGTGTATGTACAAAAATAATTATTTTTATTCTTTTTAGATTGCCACACCCAAAGGGTAAAAACGGGACCCTATTACTAAGACTCCGGTGTCCGTCTATCACCAAGGGCTGTAGGTATCTCATGAACCGTGGTAGCTAGACAGTTAAAATTTTCACAAATGATGTATTTCTGTTAGCGCTATAACAACAAATAATAAAAACAGAATAAAATAAATATTTAAGGGGGGCTCCCATACAACAAACGTGATTGTGTGTCGTTTTTGGTACGGAACCCTTCGTGACCGAGTCCCACTCGCACTTGGCCGGCTTTTTGTTACAGATCCCTAACACTTACCCTACTTAATTTTGTATAATAGAGATTGACTAAGCATTTTTGACGGTTGAATAAACTATTAAGCGACAGCCCTACGTGTTTAGGCTATTATACTATGACAATAGTCTCTAGTCCTAACCTAACTCAATCAATAAAGAGCATTTGAAATGTAACTCGTTTTTCGTTGCCTAAATATAGCCGATCCTTCTTTGCGCTAACTCTGTCCTTTTCTCGCTGTCACGTGTAATGTAACGTCCGACTTACCGTAGGGCTGTCCTTGTGACCCTTTAACTAGGTAGGTGCCTACATAATCTTGCATAATCTGAATATTTAAGTATATTTATTTACCTACTATTAAGGGGAGTAAGGGGAGAGCGGATATAACATCTCATCCGGCCCAACTGTCAACCTCACCTGCCCGCGTTAGTGGTTCTTTTCAGAATAGCTGGCGGCGACGATCCGGGGGTCGTAGTGATGCTCCCTGCTAGCAATGGCGACCGAGCATATAGGCGGTATAACCTTACACCCAGTAGGGCAACCTTATGGAAGAGGCTTCAGTAGCCTGGGGAGCCAAATACTCCCCGAAAGTACTGGTACAGAAGGCAACGGGACACCACTGCACTATTTTCCCAAGAAATCTAGAATGAAATGAGCGCACAGAGAGATTATATTATATGGCATGCAATCCGGACACCACCCGGCGCCACGACGATTCCAGGTCTCGTGGTGTGAAGTATGCTAATGGACACACTGGGGTGGCTCGCCAGGCTCAGAGCGAACAAAATGCTACTGGTGACAGCACAAAGCCATTAGCAGACCAACGGTCGCTGAGAAAGATGGTTGCACTTGCAACGTGTCGCGTCGGGTAGGTGAAATTTAGATGATGACCATTTTTTTTTTTAATATATATCAGAGTGGGGCAAGCGAGCATGTGGGTAACCTGATGGAAAGCAATCACCACCGCCCATAGAAATCAGCAACACCAAGGGGTCGCCGATCCGTTGCCAGTCTTTTAAGGGAAATATTGACTCTGTTCTTGAAGGCCCCCATGTTGTACTCATTTGGGAATACCGCTGAGGGAAGTTGATTCCACAACTTTACAGTTCGTGGTAGAAAATGTCTTAAAAAGCGTACTGTAGTAGATCGCCAAATATCAAGATGATATGGATGGAATTTCAATTTTTGGCGAGTTGTACGATAGTGGAACTCAGCGGCAGGTATCAAATCAAATAGCTCATCCGAGCACTCCCCGTGGTATAATTTATATAGAACGCAAAGAGATGCAACATCTCTGCATGTAGAGAGAGACTCCAGCCAATCAGAAATCATTGGGTCACCGACGATTCGAACAGCTCTTCGATGTATGCGGTCAAATGGAGCGAGCAAGTACTGGCGCGCACCAGCCCAGAGATGTGAACAAACCCACCACCTTCCCATGGCTCCATCGACCTCCTGGTCATTTGAGCCGAATCGCGGGAGATGCTCACGGCACACTGCACTTTGGCTTCGCGGTGCCGTGGCACGTCTTCACTCCCTACAAATTATTTAATCTAGTCCTTTGCCCCTTCGCCCTCTCCCCCTTCTGGGGCGGCGACGAATACTGTTACGCCTTCGCTGCAGGCCTCTAGCGCCCCTCTTCCCTTCTTCTCCGCTCTCTCCATTGCGCTCCGACGTGCGTGCCATCTATGGGCGAACCTCCGCAAAGCGTTGAAGTTAGCCGCCGTCGACACGAGATCTGTGTGGTACACCGGCCCCGGTGAATCCTCGCCGCGCCGAATCTCATCCAACAGTTCATTCCGCAAGTCCTCATACATAGGACAGGACCACAGAATGTGATCCCTGTCCTCATTCCCTTCACCACATTCACACATCGCGCTCTCGTACAAATCCAGAGATGTGAACAGTATTCCATATGAGGCCTAACTTGGGCTTTATACAGTTGAAGGCGATGATGTGGTGTAAAATACCTTCTGGCTTTACAGATGATGCCAATTTTCCTAGAAGCCAATTTGGCCTTGCACTCCAAGTGACCACGGAACTGTACATCACTGGATATGTCAACACCCAAGATACCAATGCTGGAGCTAATAGTAAGGGTAAGTACCTTCCAATCTAAAAGATACGACAAATGGGGACTTTTTTGCAGTAAACGCACATACATGTGTATTTGATGGATTCAGCTGGACTAAGTTCAGTCTACACCAATCAGAGACGTGTCCAAGAGACGTCTCAATCTCAGACACAAGTTTTTCCCGGTACTCATCGACGCAATCCCGAGAAACATTACATAGGCCACTGTATCTTGCGTCCACGGTACTGTCATCTGCATAGCAATGGATGCTGCATACATGCAGCAAGTCATTGATATGCAGAAGAAACAATGTAGGGGACAATACGCAGCCTTGTGGCACACCAGCGTTCAGGGGTAATGGATCCGAGCGTGCACCGTCAATCACAACTTTAATGATCCGCCCAGTGAGGAAGCTGGCAATCCATGTGCAGAGTCTCTCGGGTAACCCAAAGGAAGGAAGCTTGGATAGTAGCGCTTTATGCCACACCCGATCAAAGGTTTTTGCTATGTCCAGACTAACCGCCAAAGCCTCGCCCTTGCTTTCCACTGACTCCGCCCAACAATGAGTCAAATATACCAGAAGATCACCAGCCGAATGACCATGGCGAAAGCCATATTGGCGATCATTAATCAGCTGGTGATCCTCTAGGTATGTTATCAGCTGTTTGTTGATAATATTTTCCATTATCTTGGAAAACAAGGATGTTATAGCAATGGGTTTGTAGTTGGACGGATCTGAGCAAACACCTTTTTTAGGGATCGGGTGAACCAAAGCCTCCTTCCACGAGCTGGGGACCACGCCAAGCGAGTACGAATACCGAAAAAGGCGGGCTAGAATTGGGGCTAACTCTGCGGCACACAATTTCAAAACAACGGACGGAATGCCATCCGGCCCACTCGATTTATGGATGTCCAGGAAGAAAAGCGCTCTACGCACGGCTCTTTGCGTGAACTTAACTTCTGGCATAGAGCTCTCACACCGAGGGATGGTAGGTGGTGTGGCTCCCTGGTCATCGAGAGTCGAGTTAGATGCAAAAAGAAACCCTAGGAGATCGGCTTTTTCTTTTGCAGTATGGGCCAGCGAGTCATCCATCCGTTGCAGTGGTGGAAACGACGACTGACAGAAGTTACCCTGAACGGCTTTGGCGAGCGACCAGAACGCACGAGACCCAGATGGCAAGCGCACTAGTCTCTCGCCAATTTCGCTTATAAATCTGGATTTTGCCTTCGCGATACAACCCTTCAACGATCTGGAATCAGGGTTGTATTTTTTTTTGAGTACGCCGGTATTTGGATCTCCTGTGGCCCGAGCATTGGACCAGGCACGGTAGGAATCTTGCTTCTGACGCGACGCGACTCTGCAAGACCCACCGAACCATGGTCGAGATTTGCCGCAAATGAAATGATAAATTTTATATAAATAAAACAATATCACATGGACGAAAGATTATTTATTCGTCGTATTGGGATAAACCATTCGGAAGCTATATATATAAGGTGCTTTATTCGTATTAGCCAGGACTTAAATTGGAGATAGTATTAAGCCTACTTGTTACGTTAGTGAAGAAATGGTGTCCCAATATCATTAATAAAGTTTGAAAAAATAAATAACGAAGTCAATGAACTGGTTTCATAGAGCATAACACATTCCGCGCTATCAGATGATGTGTCGATAATAACAATAACAGCTGTACCACAGATTACATAATAGTTACTACGTAACAGATACTTCACTCAGTAGAAAATTTCCAATACCTACTGCTATAATAGCCTACTCCATCGCGTCAGCAACCGCTGCATGCTAAAATGTGCCTAAATGCTCAAGCCTATAAGTTGTGATTGCTTCGCACCGCGCGATCCCACAGCAATCGCAGGGCTGCCTCTTCGATAAAATTTAATTAACATAACTTTTTGTGTCTTTGTTATTGAGAACTGTGAATATGTTCTGAACTTCTGACTATAGGTGGTAGTTTAAAATTGTAGTGTTTATAAAATAATAAAATATTTTTTTTATAAATTGGTGCTGACTGTGCAATACATCTAGATAAAACATAATTATAGAGGTCAGTGTGTAGGTAAAAAAATTTCTTTAAAGTTACATGTCCTTTATTTTTTATATATTTTTTTATAAATTTCTTACCCTTTCTAAATTACCGGTTATTAAATTTTAGTGTAGAAAAAATCCTGAATCTAATAAAAAGTTTTATTACATTTTGAATTGGGAAACAAGGGCAGGGAGAATCAAATTGTATGTCATTTAAAATTTCATAAAGAGTACTAACCGGCCTTTGTTTCATATTTTTTTCTAAATTATTAATAAACATAGTCTTCAGTTCTCTTACATAATTATGAAACGCATCTGTTGGCACTTTTAACTTTCCGTAAAAAGACGATGTTTTGTTGAATGCTTTAAAATGGATAAACAATCTATTCGTGTTTATCCCTTCTTTTACTTGATTTGCACCTATCACATAAAGCACCAGACGGCATCGTAGGTACGTGTACGAACGAATGTAACGATTAAAATTGAACAACGTGCTTGCGCTTCGCTTGCGACAACCGCACTGAATTTGGTCCGCAAACGGCCCGAGACCACTCGGCCGGGCGGTAGGTAATTATAGCGCGCAAGTACATGGAGTGACGGAGGCCTGGCTGTACGTAGGTAGCGCCCACAGTAGCGCCGTCCTAATTGCATATTTTCATTAAATGCGTTGTAATCAAAATAGGATAGCTAAAAAAATGTAATCAAATGTAAAACTGAACATAAGTAGGTAATAAATAACATACATGAGAGCTGATGATTGTCCTTATCAGGGTCATTGAACTTTTCATCACACTTGTTATCACAGGTTTTGGACTGTCAAATTCAATTAATGTATTAAAGTCTTTATACTCAAAGATTAATGTATGTGTTTGTTTATGGAAACATCATAAAAATACCTAGTTACGATGTTACTTTTTAAAAATAACGCAGTCACATAACATGTTCGACAATAACTTGGCGTGTTTAAAAGGTCATTAAAATTATTTACACAAAATCACAATCTGCGTGCGCATTTATACTCGCGACAACAAAGTACCATTTCGACAACGTAATTTAATTACCATTTGTACATTTCGTAAAACTGCGGCGTGGTATAGGCATGATTACGTCAACACAGACACGAATCACGGTTAAGACTGTTTCCTTAATTTCTTCATAGTTCCTTGTCCTTCATTCCTTCATACTCGCGACGCGAGCGCCGCGGAGAAAGTGCGGGGGCGCCGGGGTCGGGCAGCAAGGCACCGGGCGACAGAGACGGTGCGAACTGTGCGGAGCCGCGTTTGCAAAGGGCGGCGGCGGCGGCGGCGGCGCCAGCGATTGAAAAACCTTTGACTTTACCGCGCTTATCGTGGTGGGCGAAAAGCATTTCTAGCTGTAGGCATCGTAGCTATTCGGCGCGGGTCATGCGCCGGATTGACCGGGCCGTCTAGACTAGACTTGCGCAAAACAGTTCACTGAACTGAAAAGAGAGATGCAGTTCTTTTGACGCAAATGAACTATATCACTCATCTAGTTCATTTAGTTCAATTGCTTCATTTAGTTCAATTACTTCTGTAGTTCTTTTGACTCACTATTTCAGTTTAGTTCAATGTATCTTTGATTCAATGACGTGGATATCACCAGGCGACAGGACCAGAAACCAGATCGATTATATCGCAGTTCCAAAAAGGAGGAATCGAGCGTAATGAACACCAAAACCTACTCAGGTGCCGACTGCGGAAGTGACCATTCCTTGTTAGTATCAAAAATGGTCATCAAGCTTAAAAAGTGCTATCGAATTGTTGATAAGCAGAAACGTAGGCTCACACCTGGAGAGCAGACAATCTTCAAGGCACAATGCCAGCAGAAACTAGCGACGGGTGTGCAGACAGATGACTGTTCCGATGTGAATGAGAATTGGAAAAAGTTAAAACAACTGTTGCTTGCGGCTCATAAAGAAAGTCAAGTTGAACCACGCGACGCACCACGCAGTTCATGGCTGTCCGAGGAGACATGGGTGTTGAATAATTACGTCGATACGAGTTAAAACGAACACTTAATCTAAACTTACCCCGATTCCCAACGCTGGTTCACCGTAATCCAGACGGGCTCACGCAGACAGGAATAAGGGTTTAAGGACAGAATATATATATAATAATAGGGAATACGTTCACCACAACAATCCAGAGTTCCAAGGTCGCCCAGCGATCAATCACTCATCGTTAACACTGCCCAGAGTTTCGACGCGTCCCGGCGTCCTATATAGCAGGATCCCGGAGCCTTGAACACAAGTCTACGCGTCCCGGCGCGGTTCCAGAGACTATAACGCGAACTCCAGGTCGCGAGATCCAGAGGTTATTATTTCTAGTCAGCCCCCGAGTCTATCCAGCGGACTACGAGAGACTTGAGAGACTGCTGCGCGCGCGCCCCCTGACGGCGCGCACCGGCGAAACGAGTGTTGCCAGTCAACGAACTCGATTATGCCCTAACTAACAATCGATCAGTTTCCCGAGTTGATTTTAAATCCAACAATAGGACATAATTAAGAAAAGGAAAGAACTACTGAAAACCCTCTCAAAGGATGGCAGTCGTAAACAATATAAAGTTCTCTCGAAAGAAGTACAAAAAACAAGTACTTTAATAACATATGTACGGAAATCGTAGATCACGCCCAAAAGATGCACACTCGAGATCTTTTTAGGAAAATTAAGACCATAACGCGGGATGTCAAAGCCAAAACGTGGGCCGTAGAAGACGAAAATGGAGGTTTGCTCACAGAGATTGATAAGGTAGTAGATAGGTGGAGAGGCTATTGTGAAGACCTGTACGCTGACGAGACAGCTACGTCAATAAATCTACGCCACAGCATATCCGATATTCCTTTAGAGCCTGACATTTTAAAATCTGAAATCGAGTTCGCTTTGCTGAAGCTTAAACATAATAAATCGGCCGGAAGTGACTGTATTTATGCCGAAAATTTGAAGCTCATAGGAGATGACGGTATATGCATTCTACAAAAGCTATGCAATCAGATATGGAGAAAGGGCGAGTGGGTCAGTGACTGGCAGGAATCCATTCTAATACCACTACACAAGAAGGGGTCAACTAAGTCTTGCGAGAACTACAGGACTGTGGCGCTCATATCCCACGCAAGTAAGGTTTTACTATACGTGATTAACGAACGCCTTAAAGCATTCTTGCAATGGCAGATTCCAGTAGAACAAGCGAGATTTGTTAAAGGGCGAGGAACAAGGGAACAGATTGTGAATGTCAGACAGATCATTGAAAAGTGCCGTGAGTTCAACATTCCAATGCTGATGTGCTTCGTCGACTATTCAAAAGCATTTGATTGTGTTAAGTGCGAATGTTTATGGAGGATTCTGATGGAAATGGGAGTACAAGAGCACCTCGTCATTCTTATCGCAAACCTCTATCACAATCGAAGCACAGTTGTGAAGGTGAACAATGTCTTGTCGAAGCCCTTTAAGCCTTAAAAAGGCGGGTTTAGATAGGGATGTATCCTATCTCCGATTCTCTTCAACATCTATGG
The DNA here is from genome assembly GCA_937001555.2 of Hypsopygia costalis. NCBI lineage: Eukaryota > Metazoa > Arthropoda > Insecta > Lepidoptera > Pyralidae > Hypsopygia > Hypsopygia costalis. The sequence goes on along the minus strand of OW443343.2, from coordinate 8,925,172 downwards.
AGAATATATAATGAGACGAGCCTTAGAGGATTGAGAAGGTGGAATATCCTAGTGCTTATTTAGTACAATCAGGACCTATAATAAGATACCTCAGGGGATTAGAGAGATGCCATTCAACCGATTTAAGACCGAACTTCGGAAATGGCTTATAGAAAAATGCTTCTATTCAATGAGAGAATTTGGGTATTAATTTTGTTATTATTCATAAGCTTAAACATTGAAAATTATTTGCATATATTTTTGACATAAGTAACAAATTTTTTATTTATATTAAATTTGACTCCATTTGATTATTATTATTCTTCGCAATTTCATAAATTTTAACATTGACAATTATATGCATACACGTTGGACATATTAATTTGAATTTAATTGTAATAATTGAAAAGACGCAAATGAATATTTAAATTATCTATATTTACGCAATTGCTTAAAATGGAAAATTTGCATGCCTCTGTATAAGGTGAACATACTGTAACCTGATTATAACATGACATCTTATCTACTAAATAGCTGTATGTTCAAGCAAATATTAAGCTTATTCTAAATTCCGTTGGTGGCAAGAAAATCAGCAACCTGAGATATGCAGATGACACTACCTTGTTCGCATCATCTGAGCAAGAATTGGCTCAGCTCCTTTCTAGGGTGGCGAAAGTGAGTGAAGTAGGTAGTATATCTTGGCTCTCTTCTTACTAACGAGGGTGGCAGTGAGAGAGAAATCGCCAGAAGAATCCAAATGTCCAAGGCAGCAATGACTAAACTCACTAGGATATGGAAAGATCGCAATATATATCCCGTAAAACCAAAGTGAGGCTGGTGCGTACGCTGGTGTTCTCAATTTTCTCTTACGGTGCCGAATCCTGGACGATAAGAAAGAAAGAGAGGGCAAAAATTGACTCTTTTGAGATGTGGTGTTGGAGGCGAATGTTGCGAATTCCACGGACTGCACGCAGTGCACGCCGCACAAATGTCCATTCTTGAGGAGCTCCAAATAACCACAAGGCTATCCTCTGTTTGCTTCCAGCGAATACTTAAGTATTTCGGACATGTCGCTCGTAGAAACCCTGACAGCCTTGAGATGCTTATGGTAGTTGGCAAGGTCGACGGGAAAAGACCACGCGGTCGCTCACCTACCCCTTGGTCAGACCAAGTCAAAACGCTAACTGGCCTGCCAATAGCCGAAGCTTTTAAGAGCGCCGAGGACAGGAAAACATGGAGTAGTACCTATAGCGCACAGAGCGACCAAGAATTCAAACTAGACACGACCTTCAGCAATGAAGAATACAACTAAGAAGACCTACTATTATTATTATGCTTTTATGAATAATTAATTACTTGAAATATACGTACCCGGTAGGTTCACAAAACAGTTTATAGTTGGTGTACTAAATCTGCCTATTGTACTGAATAGAACTGTTTTAATCCTTTTTGGTACATAGGGTAAACGTCCTAAAAAGTTAACACGTTTTAAACCTTTTATTACTTATCGAATTTAGGATGACGGAGGCACCGCCACTTTCGCTGCCATTAACGTGGCCCAAAACAGCCAAAGGTAATACAATAATGTGCGTTTTATTTTTAGAAGTCATTTTCATACGAGCGAAGGATACAAACTTCGTTCCGCTGAGGGCCTGACAACCGACTGTTTGATCTCTTAGGCTGGGAACCGGGCGTTTTAATTTTTGATACCTACAGCACATGAGTAAAGAAACGGAACAGAGATAAAGCTTCATTCAACCGCGGTTTTTGGTTCACTACTACAAGCATGCGTGGCCTTGTGTGTGTCCACTGGCCGTTCGTCGCGTACACGCCGCGGTTGGAAAAATCTGGTTCAAACTGACTCCGCCAGTAGACAAGCTCAGGGCCTGCGTGTTGCACGTATTTATTAAAAATAGGCAAAATTATCATTACAAATTATAATTCTATAAAGAAATTTAATTATAAAAATATGGCACATAGTATTACGTAGTAAATAAGAACACGAAGAAGAAACTTTGAGTATCTTTGAGAGACATAAGTCAGGAATTAACTAGCATCACATTATAGTTCAGGGTTTCTTGTCGTAAATCCTCTGAAGCAATCTTTCCCTGCGCAGTTGTAGGAAGTCCAAGAATCTGGATTTTTTTTTTAAATTAATTGTTGCATAAGTCTTCATTGCAGCCTGTCTAGTTAAGCCATAATTCATATTGATGCAAGTTAGAATATATTCAAGTGCTTTCTATTCTTCGATTGTAAATATCAATGCTGTTCTATTTATTTATTTTTTTATATATTTAAAGGGCATTTTGGATGATTATCTGAAATAATATAAAAAAAAATATTAAGGCCTGGAAGGAAACGACGGGAGAGATTACCCTGGGTAAAGTCTCCTCCAGACGCGAGGGTAATGTCTCCCACACCACGCCAAGCTGTCCGTTATTGCATTTTTATAAAAAAACTATGACACTTAAGTAAAAGCTGTCTGTGGTAAATGATACTAGGATAGTTACACTTACGATGTATATAAATGAGATGCTGGAATCTATTCACAGTATGCACCAGAAATCAAATATCGACAATTCAAAAAATTTACTTACCGGGCAAAAAAATGTCCTTCTCATTCCTAAACCAAACTGCCGATCGCAACGGTGTCGCGTGAGCGAGGTGGGAGACGCCTATGGAGTATAAGAAGTGTGGCAACATCGCAATATCAAGTTCCACATAGATTCTATGGGCAGTGGCTAGTGTCTCCCACCTGCTAAACTACTGTGTGTAGATGTAAAAAAATTGACAACATAAGTAACTCGTAACAGTCCTGGCAATGTGTGGGAAGAGAATACTAGGTTGTATGTTTTAATAAATCACGGTTGAACCCTAAAATACGGGCGGCGGGGGCAGCGCGCCGATGACATCACTGCACAACTGCACGGTTAGTCTATAGATGTTCAAGGTTGGTTGGTTTATTCACGTACGTTCAGTACCAAAATACAATATTTCGTTTATTAGAAAATTGGCTTCCCGCATCACGTGCATTTGCCATTGAGCCCGTCAGGCGAAAAACGCATAGGTACCTTTTTTACTTGCTTAGGCACTGTCTAAGCACAGTATAAGTATAGTACGAGTACTAAGTACGTAGTTTAAGTAATTGTAATTCCGATTGGAGAATTACCTCCACCTCGCAGAAGACCGCAGCCAAATAACAATTCCCTTGAGGGTTTGGGGTTGCGTAATGGTGTATCTACACATGGTTTCAGACTCCACAAGGGTTGTTGTGTTCCTGCGAATGAATGAGGTCACCAGGAAGGATCTCCTGCAATGGCAGCAGGGCAGGGCCCGATCTAGCTATTTAGCCGCTCCGGGCAAAGATAATTTTCGCCGCCCTTCACATACACAGAACCATATACTTAAGTCATGAGCTAGTTATGTTGGGGGATGTTAAGTATACCTACCTAAAATACGTGATATTGTTGGGATTCACAGAAACTACTGAATGGATTGATATATCTTTTTATCGACATAGTTATGTAACTTTCAACTTTATCATCATCATCATCAACCTATTGCGACTCACTGCTGCGTATGTGCCTCTTTTCGCTTGTGCTATTTTTCCCTGTATAGGGCTAATCTTGCCTATGTATGATGACCCTTTTACTAAAGAAACAATAAACATTTTTCATCAAAATCGTTTCAGAAGTTAAAAAGATTAGTACCAAGCTGTTTAATTGTTTATTAAGGTCAAACGTTAAGGTTCTTAGGTTTAAGTTAAGGTTCTTACGGTTCGTATAAAAAATAATACAACAAAAGATTTGTTTTAAAATTTAATACCGATAAAAAAATCAATTAAGGTAAATGGCCCCTTTTTCGTGTTAGTACGTTATTTCGTTAGTTTCGTCTTTGGGCCAAAAAATAAGCAATTGGAATATTATTTATTTAAGTTGTACAATATTACAAAGTCTCTATTATTTAAAGTATCTAAAAAAACAATTACCAACATTTTCGCGATTAAAGTGACAGCAATACCATGCTTTAAACTCTCAGCCGGTCACGAACATATGTGAGAAATATTCGGTATTAAATTTTTTCATGTCTTATTGCCAGCACCATCTAGAAATAATACGGAATTTTGACTTTTTTCCGGGGCACGATATTTTGTATGGGACTATTTCTCTATATTATCCTTTCTCTATGGGTACAAGTAAGACCTAAATAAATATCTAAGAAGGTATAGTATACTAGTAGGTACATATTAAAGCACTTTAGCTTACCTTGTTTGTTCCGCACTGCAGTAGAATAAACAAATGAAAAATGCTAGGTCGTATTACAGGTATATTTAACTTCGATATCACTATCACTCGATGTTTTGTTTTTTTTTTCATGAATTTCGCTAGCTATTTTTGATGACCTCCGACCTCGAGGCATATCGCAATAATTGTGCAAGCAAATAACCAAATCTTACCTTTTATATATTTTTTATCAAAAGAAAAGCCGATTTACTTCATATTTACATGTTTATTCAAAGATGATACTTAATCCAATTAAGGCTTATTTCGCAAAACTACGGTGTAGCGGTAAAACAAAAATTGCGGCACGCGTACACAAGCCTTTGAAAATGATCGCAATCGGAAGTAGGAACTAACAAAATAACTATTTGACCAGTTCCCAGTTCTTTGCAAATTTCGCAGTTACCCACTTCAGTGTTCGGGAATTGAATGAAACTCAACTGGCAAGAATTGATTACAGCCATCAGGGCTGATAAAAGCTGGTAAAAAGTAGTAACCATCATGCGAGGCAAGTCGAGAGTATCAGCTAGTATTACACAAACAGAACCGAGAGGCGGATTAGAGAAAGAGTACCGTGCTTATAAATAATCATATCTTTCAAGATACCGTTGGTGGTACATCGGCACGTCTAGAGACAGTGGTGGAATATCCATGACTAGAGAACAGGAGCCAGCTACATCGTTGACCCTCATCATAGAGTCTGATCCGCTCTGCTGAGACCAGACCAACCTGGGCTTCTCTCCAGGGCTGTTTTCAGTATATTCTTCTATTGCTAAACTATCAGAGTGACTGCTGACCGATCTAGTGACTCCAATAAGACGATTACCTGCAAGAACATTAAGAATTTAGTTACTAGAAAAAAGAAGACAAGAAGGTTTATATTTTACGCAACTAAAGAATAAATGTTTCTATGACTTAAAAGTTGATGATGAAAAACAGGTAGTGACAATTATTTTCATTGAGTGAAGCGAGCGAAACGCTTTTATTTTTGATGGAGCGAGCGAAACATTTATATACGCCGAAAAGTCACCCTTGGAAAAAAGGCTCCAAAGCCACTGAACTGATGAAACTTGTCACAATTAACCTCGACATGCTTGAGGTTTGTATCGAAAAAAAATTGAGATCAATAAGTCCTTGAGGAATGATCATCAAATACATTTTCCATTGAAATCAATGGAAAACATATACTTAGCGAATCCACTCAACCTCGATTTCGGCCCCGTGGGCTAGAATCGGACCTAGTATATTTTTTTATTGAATAAAAATTTAAGCATTAACGACAACAAGCACATACTTATATAAAAACAAAATAATGTACGTAAACGACTGCGTTAGTATTAAACTGTGTTGCAGTCGTTTTCACCCGTTTTCGTGACAAAATTCAGATAGATCCAGAAAAAGAAAAAAGAAAATCTTACATTAGATTACAAAAAATTGATACAACAAATTACAGAGTGTAAGTTACAATTTGCAACAGAATAAATATACTAGAGCACGTAGGTTATAATTTGCCATTCACTCATTTGCAGTCAAATGTCCCTGTTATGTAAAAGGGGTGTGTATAATGTGTGGTGAGCATGTGAGAGTGTTATTATGAGTGTGCAAGAGTCTGTGATTGTGAGAGTGAGAGATATCCTTAGTTCAGGACCGTCCCGTCCATCTGGACAAAACTATACCAAATTGAAATTATGGTTAGCGTTATTTTGTGCGCCGTATTGGACTAAATTTTTGCGTATGACGCAACGTACTACAGTGCGACGTCGTTTTGTCGATGCGACGCCGCAATGCAGTATTGTGGCTTCGCCCTACCAAATTTACATAAACAATACTTATATAAAAATCACACGACCCGAGATTTTTACATTTAAAGATTTACCTAATGAAGAGGGTAATAGTGTATAGCAATATTTTGACGGAATTTGACGTGGATACGTTTTTAAAATTGCTTCCATAGGGAGGCAATTAAAAAAACGAATGATAACAAAATCGGGATACAGTTTGGTGTTACAGCTACATATCTATCATCTCCATTCAAAATTCAATCACACCACTCTGGTTCGATGAAAGATCAAAGAATGTATTACGCTAAGTAAGGACTATGGAACATCGCGTGCGGGTAGGGAGAAGCGCTGCCATTTTGTGATAATTTTAGTGCATATAATGTATTCACGTACAACCGGTACAACGCACGGCCATGTCCATGACACAGCCACATTTTTTTTTAATATTTTTAATGACCATCCATAAATAACTATACGCACTACTAATGCGTTTCGTTTTTTGTCTTATTCAGTGGATCATAAATACCTAGAAAAATACCTACACGATTTGTAGATGCTTACCTAAACTGCACAAAGCAACGGGAGGATTCCTGAAGGTACAAACTAATTGTAACTTCTTATCTATTCCTGGCTTGAACCTGTATAACTGGCTGAAGTAATGCTGGCTACAATAGATATATTCCCCGTAAGATGTCATACAAGTCATTCTCTTATCGGTGGCCACTATATTCATCCAGCAATCAGAGTCTCCTCGGTCTTCGTATCGGTAGACATGTTTCTGTCCGGCAGAGTAAATCACGTCTTTATGGGCACATACAGCTGGATTCTGTATGGCTTCAGGTAACTTTGCGATTTTCCGAAATGTTCTCTGTTTCAGATCGTATATTATTGCAGTATCCAATGTTACCCTGTGAACAAATTATATGCTTTACTATTAAACAACAAATTGTTATATGTCGGAAATTAAGTCGCTGATTGGTGTTGAAAATTGAAAGTCAATCAATAGGGTTGGTAAAAAGTCACTCAATTGACTTTTGGTGTCTAGAACGCAAGCCACTGGCTTGGATGACGGCTGCGACGAGGTGGGGCGAAGTGAGGCGAACAGATAAAAGCAGGCAGAACGCGCGTGCACCTCGAGTAGACTCATCTGTTCTAAGCATATTTTGTGTAATAAGTGCAACGTTTCTTTTTCTTATCTCGAGCTAGACCCTTGTTGTTCAACATGGACAATGATGCGCTCACAGTCGAGAGGAATCTCGCTCATGCGACATATATATAAACAGGGCGCCACACGAAGATGCCACTTGGAGAAGAAATACTTTAAATAATGTAGATAGGATATTGTACTGAAAGAAGACTTTATACTGTTCAATGTAAAAAAATATTTTGTCTAAGCCGGAAATCTAACCCACATTAATACGAAAAAACAACACTCTGTACTTTTATAGCACAAATCGATTGGGTCATTTAAAAGGATCATAATTCTAGAATAAGTATGGTAGTTTTAAATGAAAGGAAAGAAATTTAGTTGCAAAATAATTACAATACATATTCATTAATTTTGAAGCAGAGGTAGGCACGGAATACCACAGCCATATGATAATTCCCTTGAGTGTTGTTGTGTTCCTACGAGTGAGTGAGGTCACCAGAAAGGAAGGAGATGCTGCGTTGGCAAAGGGGGTGGCGGCGCGAGCATTTCATGTTGCGAGCGTTAATTACCGTTACCGTAACCGCTTCACAACAGGCGGGCCGTATGCTTGTCCGCCACCCGACGTAGTATATATTTTTTTTAATAAGGAATGTAATAAAATCCAGTAAGTTCCACCTAGGTCTGTCGGAAGGGTTATAAAGTTCGCCACTCCAATACCTTCCTCCCTCATCTGCCTTCACTTACTCAACTACACTACAAAAGTAGTCCACGTGAATTTAGCGTGCTTCAAGTATTTAAATAATTTAAATAATAGTTTCGCAACATGAAATTTATTCGGTTATTTAACTGTATTATATCAATTAACAGCTTTCCCAAAAGAAATAAACCAACAGAGTGCAAATTGCACTGCATTGCATTGCAACAGTAATAATTTGTTGGCACTAAAATATTTTTTTTTGGGTATAAAATAAATTGATTGAAATTGAAAATTTTAAATTATAAAATTACATTGTATTCCTTTCACTTGAGACATTATGTTTACTTTGAAAGTTCATTGTCATAGCTATTTCTATTGGTTGTAAAAGTGCAGAGTATGTAATTTTGCATCATTATGTATTCGGTTCAGTCCCAGCTCAGACAAAAGAATTTAGAAATCTTTGAATGTAGTTTTCATCATCATCATCATCATCATCATCAGGTCCATTTTAGTCTTCACTACAGGAGCACGACCCTCTCTCGTCCGTCCTAGACGGAAGGCGGATTTGGCCTACACTCCCCACGCTGGCCAAACGGGTTGGGGAGGCTTGATTGATATTTGATAATGTATTTCCCTTAGTCGCCTTGTACGACATCCACGGGAAGAAACGGAGTGATTCTATTCTAGTCTGACGGAAACCACACGGTCAATGAATGCACTTTTACTTACAATTAATTGTAACGCCCTATATATGCCACAATGAACTCGCACGTGGCTCTAATAACTTCGATGAAATTTACAATACAGGGGTTTATGAGGAGGAAATATCAATCTCAGTTCTAGGAAAATATGTTTTTGAACTAAAAAATAAGCAAAACAAGCTTATATTTGTATTATTTCATAATAATCGTAAAAAATTAGGAGCTCGATGGATGCGCGTGTCAGTATAATCGAACACGCAAATAAAGCAACGGGTCAGAAGCAGGTCGTCCCATTCGCAACTCGTCACGCATTCGGAACTCGTCCCATTCGCAGCTTGTCCCATTCTCAATTCGTCCCGTTCGCATTTCGCCCCATTCGCAGCTCGTGCCGTTCGCAGCTCGTCCCGTTCGTATCTCGTCCTATTCGCAGCTCGTCCCATTTTTATTTTTTTACAACTCGTGGTATCGTTAAAGATTATCAGGATGTTAATTTGAATGTATGCCATAGCCCAGAGGGTGATTCAGTAACCAATATTAATTCTAACACACGCCTAGACAAAACATAAGAGCAATCTTATGTTTTGTATACGGCTTAATGCTTTTTTTATGAATTAAAGAATTTGAATATTCTTTTTTTGTAAAATGTTGTGTAAGCACACCTATGGGGATTTTTGTTGTATTTTTAAAAATAATTTTGTTATAATGTATATAGGTAATTTAGAAAATTTAGTATATTTTTGATTAAGGTGACGTGAGTCCAGGGCTTGGCCGTTTTCGAGGGGGTGAGGTGCGGGGCTTGAGAGGAGCCGGCGCGGGGTACTCGCTTACAAGCGCGCGATCGCTGCCGAGACGCCACAGTATAGCGAAGCGACTACCTACACCCGTGTAGTACTACACCCGTCAATACAATAGTTAAAAGTACTTACTGGAAATATAATTATATGAAAATAAATAAACCACATGTAAAAATACATTTTTTTTATTAATGAAGTATATAATATTCAACATGCAAACAAGTGATGTTTTGGTATATTATGAAAAAGTAAAGAATTCAAAATAAAAAGAAAACTATTCAATAATTCTTTTATATTCAATTATATTTATTATTGGTCAAACTAAAATAGGTACATACTTAGACTAACTAACTATCACGCGCCAGCATACACTATTCTTCATCCTTCTAGGAATCGATATGTGCCGTACAGCACGCGTCTGTCCCTAGCTACTATGCCCGAGCATACAGCGGTATTGATATTAACAGTATTTATATTTGACAACCCCGGTGGTCCAATGGCTAACCATGTCCAGTTTGATTCCGAGGTCGTGGGTTCGATCCCCGCACAAGATACGAGTAAATATTTGTGTGCATGAACATGTCTGTTTATCTTGGTCTGGGTGTTTTCTATGTATTATCTATACTAATATTATAAAGCTGAAGAGTTTGTTTGTTTCTTTGTTCGAATTGAAAAAATATTTTAGTGTTAGCCTATATTTCAAGGAAGGCTATATATAGGCTATATAACATCACGCTAACACCAATAGGAGCGGAGCACCGATAAAAAACGGGAAAAAAATATTCCTTTTGAGGGCTTACGTTGCGTGCGCTGCGTAAATTTGCGCATATGCCTATCTTTTAAGATTAAATCACTATAGCATAATATAGGTAAAAGGTTGTTTGTCCTTCTTTCACGTCAAAAGTAACAAACGGATTTACATGTTTTTTTTTTTATATAGTTTAAGGCCTGGAGAGTGACATAGGCTACTCTTTATCCCGGAAAAACATTTTATTCCCACGGGAAAAAATAAAGTTAATCATTTGTCCTTCTTTCACGTCAAACACGAACCTAAGTACGGACGTGATTTTTTTAATGGGGATAGTTTACGATCTGGAGAGTGACATAAGCTACTTTTTATCACGGAAAAACATCTTAATCCAATGGGAAAAATAAACTTTGTAATCATTTGTCCTTCTTTTACATTGAAAGTAACCTAAGTACCGACATGATTTTTGTTAACGGGGATAGTTTACGGTCTGGAGAGTGTCATAAGCTACTTTTTATCTCATCAAGTAAAAAAATGACAACAAGAAAATAATATACACAAATTAATGGCAGCTTCCCTGGACCACGCGGGCGAAGCCACGGGTAACAGTTAGTATGTATGTATTTACAAAAAAATATATTAATTTGATTTCATGATTGATTGAGAGAATTGTTATTTGGCTGCGGTATTCTGTGAGGTGGATGTAATTCCCCAGTCGGGTAGCTTACAATTACGCTCCCTACCTCTCTTTTCGCCAGAGCTTCGTTTGTCAGTCAGCAGGGTACACAGCGCGCAGGTGAAGTTGGCTTTTGTTTAAAGATGTTGATGAACCACTTACACCCTAAAATATTAATGATCCAACGTCCTAGCTCCTACACCAAAAAAATATTAAGCGTAAGTCGTGTCCTACACCAAAAACGTTGGTGGCGGAAGCACGCAAAGTAGTGTAGATCAAATTGCCTGTAAATTTGACTTCCGCAAAATAACACCTGAATCAATTAACTATCTACCTACTAATATTATAAATGCGAAAGTATGGATGTCTGTTTGTTCCACTATCTTTGGGGTTATCACTATATCTGGGCTGTAAGTGGTTCATCAACATCTTTGAACCAAAGCCAATTTTACCTGCACGCCGTGCACCCTGCTGACTGACAAACGAAGCGCTGGCAAAGGGAGGTAGGGAGCGTAATTGTAAGCTACCCGACTGGGGAATTTACCTCCACCTCACAGAATACCGCAGCCAAATAACAATTCCCTTGAGAGTTGTTGTGTTCCTGCGAGTGAGTGAGGTCACCAGAAAGGAAGGAGTTGCTGTGTTGGTAGCGGGAGTGGCGGTGCGCGAGCAATATTTTAAGTTGCGAGCGTTATTATAACTACGGTAACCATTTCACATCAGGCGGGCCGTATGTTTTTACGGCCCGACGAAGTATAAAAAATAAAAATTATGACGCCTAAACGGCCAAACTGATTTCGATGATCGCGTACCTACATGTATGCGATAAACTCAATCGCTACTGAACGAATTTCAATGTGGGTTTACAGATATTCCAAGAAAGATTTATAATAAAGTTTTCCAAAGAAACATCTAGCATGAGAAAAAAAAACCGGATCTCAGTAAAAAAATAAATGTATCATCATCATCGTTGTTTTGTTGTCTTACTGATATTCCTACACTGTGTTTATTTCAACGTGTTTATTGACAACGCGTTGAACGGACGCGCGGCATAGGTCCTACCTCGAACGCAGCTCCTAGAGCACTGACGTTGAGAGCAATCGAGAATCGGGGAGGGTGCGCGACCGCAAATCGTTATTCTTTTAATAATTTTATTTAAATAATTTTATTTTTAAAAGTAATAGCATAGTGCTCTCGTAATTAAAATTATGAAAATTTTGGTATAATTTCCTTATAAAAAAATTGTATTAAATAGTTATAATTTTTACTTAGTGCAAATTTAGAGAGTAAGTTCGCGATTTTTTTCTATCGAGCCAAAAATTATTAATTGTGTTTTCAATAGCTTTGTGCCCTGCAGAAAGGACTTAAGATTTCATAGTTAAATTTCTAGGAACCAAATTGAAATAGTTTAATAGAACTATTCTTTCAATAAGCGTGTTTCCTGGACTCACTTCACCTTAAAGTCATTGCTTTTCACCTTAACTATATTTTTTAAGAAAATAAATGATTTGCAGCATTTTTAGGGTTCCGAACCTCAAAAGGAAAAACGGAACCCTTATAAGATCACTTTGTTGTCCGTCTGTCTGTCTGTCTGTCTGTCTGTCTGTCTGTCTGTCTGTCTGTCTGTCTGTCTGTCTGTCTGTCTGTCTGTCTGTCTGTCTGTCTGTCAAGAATTTCTATGTCGAGAATGCGTGGAGGTATCAAGCTGAAATTTGAACTGTATACTCAGGTCTACGGTCCCATGAAGTAAAAAAAAAATCAAACTGCTAAGTTTACGTAGAAAAAAGTTACGGCCGTTTATTCAGCAAAAAACGCATATTTCGACACACTCAAGGGAATCAAAACCTATAGGGTACTTCCCGTTGACCTAGAACTATGAAATTTGGCAAGTAACATCGTTATAGACTACAAGTACAGGAATAAATCTCAAAACTATACATTTGTAAATAGATCTTAAAAAATAGGGGGTCTATATTTTTTATAGGGTGTCGAAATTTCAAATTGAAACTACTAGTTCAAATGGGGTATCATATGAAAGGGCTTGATGTACACATTGCAAAATATATTTTATTTATTTTTTTCGACGCATTATTTCTTATTTATAATGAAAAATATCAAATTTAATAATGATACTACGTACCTACGGAACCCTCGGTGGGCGAGTCCGACTCGCACTTGTCCGGTTTTTTTTATTATTTAGTTAGTTATATACCCAATGCGAGCAAAGAACGTACAAGTAGCGAATGGGATGAGTTGCGAATGGGACGAGATGCGAATGGGACGAGATGCGAACGGGACTAACTGCGAATGGGACGAGACGCGAACGGGACTAATTGAGAATGGGACAAGTTGCGGAATGGGACAAGTTGCGGAATGGGACAAGTTGCGGAATGGGACAAGTAGCAATTTGGTTGAGTTGCGAATGGGACAACCTGCTTCTGACCCAAAGCAACGTCGACCGTTGTCCATGGATGGGTTATTAATCTCGAGCTTCTTCATGCTTCCATGTAGTAGAATTTTACTAAATTAGTAAATATATATTTAGTAAAACTAACCTGTATGCACCCAATCCTCCCATAATGTACAACGAGTCACCAACCACAGCAATTCCTCCATGCCTCCTCGGTGGCAGGTCTACACCATGCCTTGTCCATTCCTTTCTCAGAGTATCATAAACCTTCACATCCTTCATAAACACTCCAGTACCCCGCCCATGTTCGCCACAAACAACTACTAACTTCGTTAAACCCCACGACGTAACATTCCAGCCCCACAAATTCTTTTCAGCAACTTCGAGCCACTTTTGAAATCCGGAGTCTGTGTAAGTATACATAAAATGGGGCAGTAATTCCGGTTTAGATATATCATTGACTATCCAGACAGGTACTGTAAGTGTAATACTCAACTGACGTGGCTTACTATACTTGGATATATTCAGCACCTCATTATAGACTCTTTCTGTGAATGATTCGCACAAAACACTCTTTTGGTCTGAAATAACTGACGTAGACAGCTCCAAGTTTCTACTACTGAGATCATATAGACAATCAACAACTCTTGCTCCTAAACTATTTACATAATCTTTAATTAGTATCCTAATTTCTTTTAAATCATTTGTTGTTAGTCTTTTAACGTCTAAACAAAACAGTATTAATAACAATGCATCAGCACCAGTCTCGTTGTGTGTAATCCATTGAAAACCAAAATTGAAAACGTCAAATTCATTATTGGCATTTAAATATGGATGTGAAAGGTACCAATATAACTTCTGGATAGGCGTAATGTATTCAGGTCTCATGCTATTAAATGAAAATAACCCAAATGCAGCTGCCAGCTGATGTAACTTTGTGTAAAATGAGGTTTCTGCTATATTCATTGTTTCCACCCAAGTAGACACAGATAACTGAAGATCTAGACTATATTCTATTTGTTTTGTGAGTTCCTTGATCTGTAAAAAGTTAGCCGCTACCGCTAAATCGCCTATTGTGTTAATGGAATGTTCAAACAGATCTATGAAACCCATTTCCATGTATTGCAAAATTATTGTCATAGAGCTGGCATCAACAACCTAGAATGAAAAAAAAGCAAATAGTTAGATAGTGTGAATTGTTCAGATATAATGTGTCTCGACCTGCAAGAATAGGTCCGAGAGTCAATATAATCAGATCAGATAAAATATGTCCAAGTCATCTTAGGTGCATATGAATAAAGATGCCTGGAATAGGAATAATCAATCATTATAAATAAACTTTTCTGTTGATTGCAATATTGACACTGTTATTTCCAGTTTTCAGATAGGTTATTTATTTCATGCTCCTCCATGTTTCCTTGGACATGTTAAGAGTTGGTCCTTATTGTGTTCATTAATTATTATTTTAAATAGTTGTTTCGGCCAACATGCCAGAATAATTATATTCTTAAAAATGGAAAAATTCACCTCCCCCGCATAGGTGGGATTTGAACCCACAACCTCTCGATGACCAGTCGAGTGCTCTTCCAACTGAGCTACCAGGAAGGTTAGTGTTGGTGATGAATTTTTGCATTTTATATTTTTAGTAGTGTAATTACTGAATAGGTAGATGGCATTACAGTGTCACACACAGTAATGAAATTAAAAAATGAAGGGGCTTCACTTCATCACTATTACCTAATTAGGTACATATTTAAATTATCCTTATTGTCAAATGATAATCTGCTATGTGCATTTTTTTGATATTGGAATCCTTTGGATGATAGCTATTAGTATACAAAAAAAACTTTAGTATTAAAGAACTGCTGTGTCTGTAAGTAAGTATAACATGGGTTACATGGGGGACTAAATCAGAAAAAAATTAGAATACTTATTTTCTTGTAAAATTTTGTAGAACAACTTTTTTTTTAATATCATAAAATGAAACTTTGCACATAGCACATTTTGGTCGGACAGCAATGTATAATTAAATATTATTTCTTTTACATGGCACTAATTTTATTGTCTAAGTTGTGCTTATATAAAATGACAGGTTACCGGTCCCAGCTCCAAATTTAACAAAATAAGTGTATGCAGTGTAGTACTGAGTGTATGGTATAAAGTACCTAGTTTGCTTTGAATTCACACTTACTGGTTAACTGTAAGTAGGTAATCAGGTTTTTTATGTAAGCACCTTTAGTATAACATAAAAAAAATTATATATAATGTAATTAGTTAGGTATAAAAAGGAAATGAACCACTTTGTTTAGGTACCTTTATTTTGATTTGCTTTTGATTGTTTTCAACATAACTGCCACTAAACATAGCTCGAAAATAATCGCTGTATTCGCAAAGCATATCTTTTTTTGCTTTGAAAACGTTTTCACCGATGAGTAAAGTTATTTCTTCCATGTTATGATTTTGATTTTTATTACAATGTTAATTTAATTTATGAGTTAACCAAGGATTGCATGCAAGTTGGTAGAGTTAACGGTTAACCACAGGTTGATATTACTCTTTGCTTTACACAGACTTTAAATATCACATCACAAAATATACAATCAAGTTTTTTCCTGATGCTAAGTTGTGATGATGGAACTCGAATAAAATCAATAAAAACTTATGCATACAAAATATAGTGTGTAAACTGAACTCAACTTTCCAGTATTATTACTCTACTCTGTGACTCAACTCAACTGTTGAATTGTTGAATGAATGACAAAATTAACAAAAATGATTGATTGAATGTCAATGTCAATGTGACAATCACGATCAACGGTTGTTGAAAAATATAGTAGATAGTCATCCCTATCCTAAAACCAGGTAAGGCAAGTTCTGACCCCTTAGGTTACCGTCCTATCGCACTGTCCTGTACCATGGCTAAGATCCTCGAGCACTTAATTAAGAACCGCCTCGAGTGGCTATTAGAAAGCAAGGAAATCCTACCCAAGAGCCAGTTTGGATTTCGTAAAGGGTTTAGCACCATGGACAGACTAAGTATCTTAGTAACTGATATAAGGTTGGCCTTTTCCTTTTCCAAACGTAACCATTTGTTGGGCGTTTTTCTCGATGTGTCGTCCGCGTACGACAACTATTGTAACATGTTCTACTTCCGGTGCTCAGGCAGAAACTGCTCCAGCTGAGTATCCCTGTGAGATTAGTGAACTATATCTCTAATTATCTTTCGGCCAGGTCTGTTTCAATTAATTTTCAAAATTACTCTGCCCCCCCCCCCCCCCCCCCCCCCGACAAGTATGGAAAGGTCTTCCACAAGGGTCAGTGCTAAGCCCCCTTCTATTTAGTGTTTATACATATGAATTAGAATTATCTGTCAACTCTTTTTGTAGCATCCTTCAATACGCCGATGATCTGGCTTTATACATATCGACAAACAGTATTGCAGAATCCTCTTCAAGGATGAATTCAGCTATTTCTTACCTGCAAGAGTACCTATCTGAACACGGACTTTCAATATCAATCCCCAAAAGTAATGTCGTTATTTTCACAAGGCAAAGAGTTATACCCGATATTTCGATCAGCTATGAAGGGCAAATCTTTCCGGTAAAAGATACAGTCAAATTTCTAGGTGTATTTCTTGACACTAAATTAACAGGCACCCACCACATTAATTACATCCTTAAAAAATCTGAAAAGAATCATAACATCCTTCGTTCACTTTCTGAAGTTTGGTGGGGTTCTCATCCCTATTACACAGAAATTAATATATAACGCCCTGGTCCGCAGTCACTTGGACTATGGATCTTTCCTTCTTGAACCGTGTAACAAGGCGGCGATAAAAACTCTGGACAAGATCCAGTCCAAGTGCCTCCGGATCATTATTGGAGCAATGAAGTCATTCCCTATTAATGCCTTGCAGGTGGAATGTTTAGAATCTCCTCTCCAATTGCGGCGGCAATATTTGTCAGATAGGTTTCTGCATAAAGCTTTCCAGCTGTCTGGACACCCACTGATAGCCAAATTGCATGAGCTTTCAGAATCTATCTCCTTGGGTGGATATTGGGTTCACAAAGAGTCGCCGTGCCTATTTAATAGTTTCCTTTCCTACCTACGTCTCCCTGGTACAATATTCCAAAGCAGGCTCAACCCTCTGTTCAATACTTCGTATGAAGCCATTATTCACCGCCCTAACATAATCCTTGATATTGGAATAGAGAAGCAGTGTACATCGGCTGCAGTAAAATTAAAAGCTTTTATTGATGAGCATTGGAGTGATTTTTTAATCATGTATACCGACGTCTCAAAAATTTCTAACCAATGTTATGTGGGAGCAGCAGTTTGGATCCCGGTATACAAAATAATCCTAAATTTTAAATGTCCGGCTGTTTGTTCTGTTTTTACTGGTGAGGTCATTGCAATTTTGGAGGCTGTATTCTACATAGAGGCACACAACATCTCAAAAACTATTATCTTTACAGATTCTAAAAGCTGCTTAGCCGCGATCGCCGCTAATCAGTTTTGTAGCAAATCAAAGGCCCCCGTCATTCTATCTATAAAACAAGCATTATATATATGCCGCCTGAAGGGTTTAGAGGTAATTCTTGTGTGGATTCCAGGTCATAGCGGTATCCCTGGAAACGAAACGGTTGATAGTTGTGCTAGGGAGGCCGTTCAAAGTGGCAGTTTGTCTCCTAGGTGTATGTCATATTCGTACGACCTACTCCCGCTCGCCCAAGAAAAGTTGACAAGACTGTGAAGGGCAAATACTATGCGTCTATCCAAGAATACATTCCACCTAAGCCATGGTTTTTTTAAATATCGCGACATCTATAAACGGGCAACGTCAGTAATCTGTCGCTTAAGAATAGGACACGCCTGTACGAACGTGTTCCTAGCAAAAAATAGGGTGAGGGATAGCTCACTGTGCGAGTGTGGTCTGGACGAGGCAAACCCTGATCATATCTTTTTTAATTGTCCCAAAAATTCCTCATCCTTGTATAATCTCCTCCCTCCTTCTATTCCCCGGCCTATCGATTTTAGATCCCTTCTGACATTTGTGAACTCCTCCCCTTTTGTGTATATTTTGTCTAATTATATTAACACAAATAACATTAGGCTTTAAGTTGTTTGTCAAAACTATAATTAACTAACATTATGTGCTGTCATATATGTTGTGTCTGTCTTTGTTTTAGGTGTGTCAACAGATTGGAGTATTTTATTCAAATTAGTAATTTAATGTATAAATACACTCACAAGGCCAGTTCTGAGCAGAGTCACCTACTAAGCATAGTCACGTACTCAGTTATATAGGCTAAAGATAAATAGCATTGTCATTGGCGAGAACATCACGATCGCCATAAAGAAGAATTGAATTGAAAAAATATCGACGTGTCGATCTAGCATCTATGAAATTTTGTGCGCTCATGAAGTTTTGTAAAAATTAACAACTTACGTTTGAAGGGACAAATAGCTGTTCTTCTTAATATTGATATGTGTAATAGAAATAATTTACCTAATTTAAAATTATAGTACACAAACCTATTCTGTTTACGAATTACTCAAAAGAGGAGAGGGTGATGAGTAGTGAGGGAGTGATTCCTTCAAAAACTAGTTCGTATGTTAGTAAGTATGTTACAAATCATGACATCTAGGAGGATTGTAGTAATGAAAATTTATGTTGTATTTAAGTATATTATACATTCAGCATATTTTGAGACAGAAAACTTCAACGTCAAGATACGTACACGATACGGGGTACGTGGAATAAAGATGGTAATCTTAAATCGTGAGGTAGGTAGGTTAAGTACATAGATTTCATAGCAGGGATATTCGATTCAAAAGCTGCCCAGCCCAATCGAATGCGTCTATCGATCTCATTGTTGAAAATGTTGAAATTACCCCGGCGAAGCTGTATGTAATGTCCAAGGTAGACATAGACTTTAACTACTTTAAGTCAGAACGAAGAAATTTGTCGAAATTGTGTTGAAGAAGAACCAAAGTTGTCGTCATAGCCTTCACTTTGCAAGCTGAAGTGGCAATGGGCCAGTCAAGTCACATCTGCCGAGTAATAAAAGCCAGATGGGAGAGGAAGGTATTAGAGTGGCGAACTGTAAGACACTTCCGACATCCATTTCATTGCATTCCATAATTTGTCTGCCTGGCAGGCATACGCAAATCAATGTTGTAATTTTTTTATTAATAGTTTGGTAGCCCTATATTCAAGTCTTTTAGAGCCAGACTTTTGTGTTATTTCTTCACTGCACTCTACTCAATTTTTTTGGCAAGTTGGACTTTGCTATGTCTATTTGGCAACACTGGTTGCAATGGAGGATAAGATTGGAGGGAAAGTCAAGCAGAAGTGTTCATTTCATTCTTCTTTTTGTTCTAATGTTTTGTCTGATATGTTATAGTTTAAAAACTTGTGAAGAAAGATTATGAAATTCTGTCATACCTCTGGTTTTTAAGTTTAAATAGCTGTTGTGTAATTTCCATTATTTAGTTATCGTTTAGTTACATGGGAATTGAAAACATAGTTCGCTGTTTTGTTTTGGTTGGATTTTCAATGTTTCGGTGATATATAATATTAACGATGACGGCTACCGCTTCGGCTGCAACGGCCACTATTGACGAGGATTTGGATGAGTGTGGCCCACAGCTGATCGGGAAATTAGAGGTTAGTACGAGATCACTTTATAATGGATTACCTGTATGTACACTTTATTTAAATACTTTGTAGATATACTTTATTTGAACTACAAAATTACACATATACTAATGTAAAAAAATAAGGTAACAGAATACAAAATAATAATTATAATAACACATAGCACAAAAAGAAAATACAGTTTCATTATATATACTAAAGTTGAGTGTAAGTAGTCCGTCAACATCTTTGAACCAAAGCCAACTTCACCTGCACGCGGTGCACCCTGCTGACTGACAAACGAAGCTCTGGCAAAAAGAAAGAGAGCGTAATTGAAAGTATTGAAACCTACCCGACTGCAGAATGTACCTCCACCTCGCAGAATACCGCAGCCAAATAACAATTTCCTTGGGGGTTGTTGTGTCCCTGTGAGTGAGTGAGATCACCAGAAAGGAAGGCTGCCGCGTTAGCAGCGGGGGTGGCGCAAGCGATATTTTATGTTGCGAGCGTTAATATGGCTACGGTAACCGCTTCATATCAGGCGGCCCGTATGCTTGTCTGCCACCCATAGTAGTATAAAAAAAGAAAAGGTACTTAAGAACATAATAGCATGTGTGTATTGCAGCAGTTCAAAGTGGCGGTGGCTCAGTGTATGGCGAGTTGAGCAAAGCCCTTGTCTGTATGAAGAAAACTCTTTTTTTTTTCATAACAGGGCAATGGAATCACATCAGGTGATATCAAAAAGCTAGAAGAGGCAGGTTATCACACTGTGGAATCAGTTGCATACGCTCCAAAGAAATGGCTCATTACCATCAAAGGGATATCAGAGGCGAAGGCTGACAAAATATTAGCAGAAGCATCAAAGTTGGTGCCAATGGGCTTCACTACAGCTACTGAGTTCCATCAAAAAAGGTAATGTGCTTTGCCTAATTCATCAGACTGGTGAATTTTTATTACGTCAGTGCATGCACTGACGTAATAAAAATTTTGATTAACAGAGGTAAGCCTTTAACTACTCATGTGCCTCCTTCACATGATAGGTACAGACGCTTGGTACAGCGCTAAAATTAGCGGCATGCAAAAGGTTAAAAGAAATGACTTCATCCGATCTTGCCCTAGTGTGCATCCTGATTGACATATAACGTCGTACTGGCGGTGAAGAGAGCTATCCCACATGCTTCTAGTTTTGAGATAACGAGCATTGAAAGTCAGTAGGCGTAAACAAAAAGTTTATTTATTTAATATCTACAATGTTTCTTAAGTAAAATATATGAAATTTTCTTACATAGTTCGAAATTCTGTAAACTATAATTAATAATGGTTACATATAAAATTAATCTTAAAATTTGAAAGAAATTAAGTATTTTTCACTTAGCTCTTTTCACAACTATTGGAAATAAAATAGGTTGTGGTCCCAAATCAATGTAGTGAATTAACTTAAGTGACTATTGCATTATTAAAACCTAAGGCGTGTTGATGATGATTCAGTCAGAATCATTAGACTCAGCGTTCCTTTCGGCGGCAGTTAAGTTTTCATAATAATTATGATAGCTTTTTGGTATGGTCCCTTTTTTGCACATAGTTATTAGATCTTTCAATTTCCCGCATTCAATACTTAAGCGGGATTGATAAAGATTATTAATGCAATTTAATGTTGCATTTTCATTACGAGATGATCTTCTAATGCATAATTCTTTGAATGCACTTTCACTTAGCTGGTTTTTGAAAATAGATTTCGGCGAATCTTTTCTGAACTGTAACCATTTTACATCCAACCATCTCATTGTTTCACCTTCAATATTTTTGTTTTTATTTTATCAAACTTTGGCTGTATGATTTGAAGTCTTGAAATTAGCTATAGTCCATTTCTTTAACAATGTATGGCGGGTGGCTGACTTTCGCTGTCCTGGCAATGGTAAACCATTGGTCAGGTGTATAAATGTTAATTTTCCGGCCTCTGTTTTCTATTGTGGAGTGCAAACTATCGCATTCCATTTCAGAGTGCCCTGATTCCATAAATTTTTGATTAATAATTTCAAACTTAAAGGTCTGTAAGGCTCATATAAACATCGCCGCTAAAATAGTGTTACGATTTTCTCCAGAAGCTGTGTCCGAATAGAATGTTACTTCAGTTATTTCATTGGGAAGCTCAGAAAGTAAATTCCAGATACACGTAGCTACTTCCGATGCTCCCTTTGTTCCATCAGTTTCGTGCCACTTAAAATTTATAGCACTTTGGGGTGTAAGTGGTTCATCAACATCTTTGAACCAAAGCCAACTTCACAATACATTTACTAATGTAGGCCCATCTAGATCGTTCGTCAGTTAAAGTCATATAATCACTAAATATATCTTTTCTATCCTGTTCGCTGATATTTTCATTGCATTTGTAATGACACTTACATGACACCAATTTAACTGACTTAGCTTTCATAACATTTCCAGCCTGAGACAAGTGTTCTTTCCCTGCAAGCCTTAGCTCTCTTTGTTTATTTCTTTTCCATGTTTCTGGTGCACGTTTCCGTTTTCTCGACAACTTTTGGCTGACGTGAGGCTCTTGAATTTCTTGTAATATATTGTTGTGTGTATCATCTGGGGTAATAATTTGTTTACTGCATCTTATTTGCCTTTTCCTCGTAGTTCCAGATGTAGAATCTTCGCTATCGGAGTAATGGGAATTGGAAGTTTCTTGAACATAAATAGGGTCTCTATCTGTATCTGATTCAGAAAAGGAATCTTCATCGGCTTCTCTTTTTTCATACTGTTTTGAAGAGGTTGAAGTTGATGGTGCATGTAGAGTTAAAACTTTAGCAAAAATCAAAGCTTTGAAGTATTTACCAATACCCCAGAACAATAAACCAAAACCCTTGCTAGCGGTAATACACAAGTGCAGTGCACGTGTGGACGGTGCGATACTATAACTACAAAAAAAAAAACTCTTAGTTACAGTTCTTTATCTAAATTAGCTTAATGACTTATTAACAATAGGGTAGTATTTTTGGCATATTATAGACCATTTTACGGCGCAGGTGTGGCTTATCTCCATTCACAAATAAAAATTCTCAGAACTTTAGGGACAATAAAAGTGAGTGATGAAAAGAGCTAAGCCGCATACTAATATTTCACTACCTAAAATAAGATAGGGATTATTCTATTAGCCCCCTTTCACCATTGAACCAAAAACATAATAAAATTGTTTATATCACTTAGATCTCTTCACTACTAGATAGAAAATATTAATTTATATAGGTTAGTGCAGTTAACTCAATTTCACCAAAAGTGTGGGTTAGCTCACTTCACCGCCAATACGACGATAATCGGAACCCACACTTATGAGTATGTCTTAGGGAAACCAAAATTCTGGTACAATTAATATAGAACTCTAGAAGATCACTTAAATAAAAAAAGATCAATAGCAAACAATTTACGAGCTTGGTGATCGAATGGTTAGCAATGGCCACTTTGACTCCGAGCTCGCGGGTTCGATTCCCGCACAAGACAAACATTTGTGTGCATGAACATGTATGTTTGTCTTGGTTTGGGTGTTTTCTATGTATTATACGTATGTATTTACAAAAAAAAATGTATTTAAGTACATATATCAGTTGTCTAGTACCCATAACACAAGCATTGCACTTAATTTGGGACTAGATGGCGATTTGTAAATTGTCTAGAAATATTTATTTATTTATTAATTTAAGCTTTAAACACTACACAGTAAATTATATAATATAAAATAAGTAAATTGAGAGGGGGGCAAACGAGCATGTGGGTCACCTGGTGGAAAGCATCACCGCCCATGGAGATCAGCAACACCAAGGAATCGCCGATCCGTTGTCAGCCTTTTAAGGGTTCTTGAAGGCTCCTATGTAATGATTGTTCTGAAATATGGCCGAGTTGAAATTTAAATAAGTTGAACAAGTACTACAGATAAATATGAATCAATGTGAATGAAATGAAATAGAATGTGTGGAAACAGGAGTATAGATGGAGACTTATTGAGCTAACTCAGTACCCGTTGTTAGATGAGGGTGTATTTTTAACCGACTCCAAAAAAGGAGGAGGTTCAGCTTTTTTTTTTTATAATTTTTTTTTAATGTTTGTTACTTAATTACTCTATGATTTATAAACCGATTTGAAAAAAACTTTTTTTATTTGAAAGAGTACATGTACTTCAGATTGGTCCCATATTTTTTTCATCATCATCATCATCGTCATCATCATCAGCCTGTATCTACATACACAAATGTAGAGTAATGTTTGGAGTCGGTTTTTTTTTATTAAAATTATATAAAATCATCAATTTATTCTGAAATTTATTCCAGAGCGGAAATAATCCAATTAACAACGGGTTCTAAAGAATTGGACAGATTACTTGGTGGCGGTATAGAAACTGGGTCCATCACAGAGATATTTGGAGAATTTCGTACTGGGAAAACGCAATTATGCCACACGCTAGCTGTCACTTGCCAGGTAACCATCTGTGTGTATATGGTGTGAGAGAAAGGACTGTGACCTCTTAAACTATGTATTTATTTGACATATTAAATATTGAATTAACATTTTAGTATAATTCTGATAATAATTTTTGACATGTTAAATAATTAGTTCATACCTATACTAATGATAATGTTTTATATGGATACTCAAATCTGAATAAATGATTATTTAATTTAATAAGCGGAATAAAGTTCGTCAAGCCTATACTGTAAAAAAAATTAAAAACAAGACAGTTGCACTCTTGTTACTACCATAACATATGGTGCATATACTTGTTTGCTTGTTTGTTTATAAGGTTTATTATGCGATTGTGAGCAAGCTTAGAGTAGGGTTAGGTAGTTGTTTTTTTATGAGGAAGGAATTTTTAAATATTCTTACGGTTTTTGTATTCCTTGTTACTATACTAAAAGTAGTTTAAAGAATAGCTATACTTTTTCGCTATACCTGATACATGAATTTATGCATATTGTTTATAAATTATGAACAAGTTACACATCTATAATAACTTTTAAAGGAATTAACGCGATCATGCGTGTAAGGTAGTTGACTGTCTCAGTGGTGTCACTCTGTCTCCATTACTCTCCATTGTCTAGGTCAAATCTTCATTTTCCCCCGTGTTGTTGAATATCCATGTACCTGAGATAGTCAGCCTGTGACCACGGCCAGTGCAACCTGGTCGAAATATTAGGCAATAATATAGGTTACATAACTAAACTACCTTACATGCATGATAGCGTTAATTCCCATGGTTATTATAATTTCAAATTACATATCTAGTCCAAAACCATTACTAGCTTGTATTATCGGTACTAGATAAATTATAAACATACCTATATACCTACTTTATTTTTGTAAATAAGGACATACTTATTATTTACATGTAGATACAGGCTGATGATGAAAAAAATATGGGACCAATCTGGAAGTACATATACTCTTTCAAATAAAAAAAGTTTTTTTCAAATCGGTTTATAAATCATAGAGAAAGCACATTTATACATTTAGTATGCTTGGAAACACGACAATATGCAATAGAATAAATCAATTGACATAGCAAAAACCGTTTTTTTATATGTGAGGGGAGCAAACGAGCATGTGGGTCATCTGGTGGAATGCAATCACCACCCCATGGAGATCAGCAACATCAAGGGATCGCCGATCCGTTGCCAGCCTGTTGAGGCCTCCTGTACACGCTAAGAAAAGTCGCCAGGCCTATGCAAGAATTCGTGTCGTTTCTACACACGAACTGTGTATACTGCTTCCTTGCTGACCAAGAAAAAAAATCTTGTCTGCGCTAGACATGACGCGCGACGTTTTGCTGCGGTGCGCTGGGGTTTTCGTGCCTAGATCCGTCAAAATTCTTGTTGTGTACATGATGAATTGGTCCTATCTGCAGTAGACACGGTGAAATTTCTTAGCATGTACAAGAGGCATAAGGGAAATAAAGACTGTTCTTGAAGGTTCCCATGTCGTAATTGTTCGGAAAGACCGCTGAGGGAAGTTGATTCCACAGTTTCACCTTTGTTTATGATTTCAGTTACCCATAGAGCAATCAGGGGGCGAAGGCAAGTGTATGTACATAGACACGGAGGGGACTTTCCGTCCCGAGCGGCTGCTGGCGGTCGCTCAACGATACGGCATGGAGGGCGCGGCAGTGTTGGACAATGTGGCGTACGCCCGCGCTTACAATACAGATCACCAGACTCAGCTGCTGGTGCAGGCTTGCGCTATGATGGCTGAATCTAGGTGAGTTCTTTGTTACTCTCTTGACAGGTCATATGGTAAGGTTGGGGCTGTCGTCGCTCGCCCCATGTTCCGTCAAATTCTGGCACTTTGGGACACAAATGCAATGGGCAATCTACAGCAGATACTGTCTGGTCTATCCGAGCAGCTGTAAGTGGTCGCCCAACTGTACGGCATGGACGGCCCGGCGGTATTGGACAATGTGCCGTATGCCCACGCTTACTTACAATCCAGATTACCGGACTAGGCTACTTGTGCAGGCATGCGCTCTGATAACTGAATCCATGTGAGATCTTCGTTACGTCCTGAACAGGTCATAGGGTAGGGTTGGGGCCTGTCGTCGCTCAGTCCATGTTCTGTCATATTCTGGGACTTTTGGTACACAAATGCAATGGGCGACCCACAGCAGATAATTATTATCTGGTCTTTCCTTTCTGAGCGGCTGCTAGCGGTCGCTCAACGATACGGTATGGAGGGCGCGGCTGTATTGGATAATGTTCCGTATGTCCTCACATACAATACAGATAACCAGACTCAGTTACTGGTGCAGAAATGTATTATGATGGCTAATTCCAGGTTAATGAGTTCTTCGTTACACTCTTGACAAGTCATATGGTAGGAATGGGGCTGTTGTCGCTGGCCTCATGGACCGCCGTCTCGACAAATTCAAGTACTTTTTGTAAACAAATGCAATAGGCCGCCCACAGCATTTTGCCTGGTCTTTTCTTTCCATACGACATGGAGGCTGTGTTCGACTATGTGGCGTACGCCCTCGATTATAATACAGATCACCAGACTCAGTTGCTGATGCAGCCCCCTTACCACCATCTCTTATTGCGATTCAATAACTGAATAGAATGCTTATTCATACCAATGAATAAGCGACTCTGCCAGTTGAAATAGAGTCGCTTATTAATTGGTATGAATAAGGAGCGTTATAAATATAATGGCTGAATCCAGGCGAGTTCTGTACGTTCTTGACATGTCTTCATAAAGGAGGACATTGTAGCCTTCAAGTCAACAGTCTATAGACTTAAAAACGTAAAACACTGGTAACAGATCAGCGACCTCTTGGTGTTGATTTCTATGGGCAGTGTTGATTGCACATGCTCATTTGTCTCTTTTCTTGTATAAAAAAAGAGGATGATGGAAAACAAAAAATACGCAAGTGACGAAAGCCCCTAGGCTTTCGTCACTTGCGTATTTTTTGTTTTTAATACTGTTTTTATTCTTATTATTATTTAAACATGTTTCAGATACTCTCTTCTAATAGTGGACAGCGCGACAGCCTTGTACAGGACGGACTATTCTGGCCGAGGGGAGCTCAACCCTCGACAACAGCACCTTGGCCGCTTTATGAGAATGTTGCTCAGGTTAGCTGATGAGGTGAGCATCTGTTCCGACTACAATGTATATTTAGACCGAGGCGCTACTATATTTGAGACAAGAGATACGTTATCATACCTTTTTAATACACGCATATAATAATCTCGCTCAAAATATCTAAATCAATCCACCGATTACATCGATTCCGTAGAACCACAGTGTAAGTACTACGTACAGTATGGCCGCTGCCTCGTGTCGACCTCACCTCCCCTCCGAGACAAATCTGGAACAGTTTGTATGGCGTCGCATGCACACGCTCATTCACGCTGTGCACAAACGTCATTGTTCATTGTGGTAAACGATGCGACATTTGTATGGAGTGGCCGGGGTGTGGTAGAACAGTCGATGTGATCATGGTTAACAAGATAAGGATTATGTATTCTACAGACATACGTTTCAAAGAATTTGTTTATATCATTTAGTATCGAATCTGACATTAGCTCCTCATAAAAACGCTAAAAAGCGAACTACCAACAATATAAGTCTGACTTTATATTACTGATGAGTATTTTTGATTTTATGCCGTTTATCATTATCATCATGAGAATCATTTAAGTTTACTAATTAGGCTTTTTTTTTAAATAAAAGTCAAATGAAAATATTACATATGAGTTTCATAACGTAACTATAATTATTAAAACTTTTTCGTTATAATAAAAAAAAGGGAAAATATAACTACTAAATAAGTATTTTTTTTTCAGTTTGGAGTAGCAGTGATAATCACCAACCAGGTGGTAGCCCAAGTAGATTCAGTGGGAGTCTTCAACGCGGATACTAAGAAGCCCATAGGCGGGCACATACTGGCCCATGCCTCGACAACCAGACTTTATCTGCGCAAGGGACGCGGGGACAACCGCGTGTGTAAGATCTACGATAGTCCATGCCTACCTGAAACAGAGGCCATGTTTGCTATTAGCACTGAAGGAATTACTGACGCTAAGGAATAAAAGTATACTTTTATAAAGTCAAAGTAGAGGAAGAAAACCGAGATTCGAGCTGAAACCGTAAGAGTTATCTATTTTGCATTTTTGACGTGCTAACGTCTGATAAATCGATGAACGTCTCCTGAACGCACGAAATAGCATGACTCATTGTCACGTTCCGTATGAGCCGAGCATGCAAGAGAGAGCGCCGAACAAGTGAGAGAGAGGGGCGATCGGTCTAAGCGTTCTTCTTGTGACGCATCTCTATCTTCCACTCCATCGGCCGATGTTTACTTAAGACGTTATCACG
Organism: Hypsopygia costalis; assembly: GCA_937001555.2. Taxonomy (NCBI): domain Eukaryota; kingdom Metazoa; phylum Arthropoda; class Insecta; order Lepidoptera; family Pyralidae; genus Hypsopygia; species Hypsopygia costalis. Next base: position 8,896,454 of record OW443343.2, on the reverse strand, counting down.
TAAAATTATCGTCCGTAAACCGACTTTATAGACAACCAATATTTTATTAAACTATTTTCTGCAGACATAAAAGGGCATACGAAAACTCTTTAAAAAAAAAAATTGGTTGCCTGTAAAGTCGGTATACGGGCGAAAGTTTTACGTGACAACGACTTTGAGTGGTAAAATGTTTTCGAGTGGAAGGGACGCATGCCTTTCACTTTTTATGTCTGTCTCTCTCGCTCTTAGGCGGGCTAACCATGCCCGAGTGGAAGGGACGCGTGCCTCTCACTCGCTCTCATTGTGAGCGCATAACGTGAGCGCGTTTCTTGAAGTGTCACCCGGCTAACCAATTTATAAGACGTTGTCACGTCAAAATAATTTGTTTATTATTGTGAAAGTTATTTTTGCATTTATTTATCGATAAAGAAAATATTTTGTAATCATTGGGACTATGTACTATGTCACAGTACTATGACCATTCTGCTGATCACACTTATGTGAATCTGTCACATCGAATATCAGTAAATATTTAGAAACTGCACCGTTACTAGCAAGTAGGGTTGCCATCTCTGAACGCTAGCAACAAGGACAAGATGCGTGAAAACTCCGGATTTTGAATGTTAAAACCTGGACATGTCAACAGTGTTTTTTAGTGCTAGCACTATTTTCAGCGAAATTTATTGAGCTTATAAAATAGTCCGGTCGTTCTGTCTGTCCGTCCGTTGCCATGAAACTCAAAATTTCGAAATTCTGACTTAGGATTCGTGTATGTAGAGCATCAAAAAGTAGTAATGTAAAGTGACCTTGGTTTTCCGATATCAATTCGGGAAAGTGGCCAAAATAAATAAATAAATAAAATAAATAAATTTCGCTATGGTGGCGCATGCTGCGCGTCCGATGTTTTATTCTGTGACAAGACGGTTATTCGCAGTATGGAGCAGGGGGTAGTGATTTAAAACTATTAACCTCGGACTACAAATGAAACCCCGCCCGGATGATTCCCGGACGCCCTCCAAACTAGGACAAATTCGGGGAAACCCAGACAGATGGCAACCCTAGTTGCAAACAGCGGTTTATTATTTTATATATTTTGTATGTCACTAATATCTAAAGGGCTCCATAGTTAATCTATATGTATATAAGTTGATATTTCTATCTGTCCGTTTATAGCCTTTAAAAGGGAGCCCTTTTTACGGGGGCCCACCACACATTCCCACCACTGTGTCTCCTGTGTAGCCAGGATTAACAGCGGCGACCACCAAAAAAGGCAATGAACAGTGAAGTCCATTGCAGTCTCGGGGGTAAAACTACGGCTGCCTTGCAACTCACAATGAATTTAATCAGAAGAAATTTGTAGGAGTACCTGACAGGTCAGGTTATAGGATACAGTCCACTCAAACGAGCCGTGGGCACATCTAAAACATATGCATAAAAACAATGACAATAAATGAATGAAATTTGAGACATGTAAATAATTATTATAAAGAAATTGTACTGGATAATACTATTGCAAGGGCTAGGGACACACTACTGATGTAATGAATACCATTTATAAGTACTTTTTTTTTCCACGCTTGCGGGAGTGCGCTCATGCTATGTATCGACCGATGAAATTGTGCCTTAAGAAGTTAAGATATTTACACTGGCAAAAAGTAGCAACACTATTGCCATAAGAAGAAAAAATAAGTTAAGATATTTGTTCTGTACATCATAATTTTAAATATAACTTGCGAGGCAGTAATCAAAATTGTGGCTATTTAATACAGTCGAGTGTAGATTAAGCGTTCTTGACCTTTGGGCCGTATAGGTAGCGGTGGTCTTGGCAATACCTACATATTACAATAAACTAACATATGTGGTTGACTGTAAATAATTTGTCATTTAAATATATAAAATTCTTTCTATAGTGCACTACAGAGCATAAAAAGCTTATTTAAACTGATTTAAATGCCACGATTTATGTTACGCCTTCACTCAAGCAGAGCTGAGCGGAAACGAGCTCTATTATACATTTTTCACCTCTATGTAGTTTACTTCCAGTATGAAATTTACGAAAAGTCCTCGGTACAACTCTACTTCAGTGGAACCACCTTTATTTCCCTTGTAATAGGTATTATAAAGCTTTCAGTCTATATTTTAATAATAAAACAATAACATTTAACTGACAGGCTTTTATTTCATCGCACATAATATAAAATATAGCATTTCATCGGAACAATTTTATTCAACAGGGTAACAGCATAGCCATGTATGTATGTAAATAGTATTGTTTTGTATGCAGCATATCATATTGTTTACAATATCAAAACGTCGCTAGAGAATGAAAACCTTGTAATTGACAAGTTTACAGGAAATTTATTCACAATTCAATCATTACGTACATTACGTATATACATAATATGTTTACATTTAAAATTTCATGTATATAAGTTAAGATGACATAAAGTACCACAAGAGTTACACTTTGTTACATTTACTCACTTAATATAACGTTAAAAATAACATTTGTAACCTTATTGAACTTTTTTGACAGTACTAATGAACAAATATTTTATTGAGTATAAATTGATAGGGGTTAAACTCCTTGGTGGTCATAATATGCGTAATATGTTTACTATAGTAGTGCCACTTGCATTTTTGAGGCACTTTAGTGTCCAAATAGTCCTAAGCCTAAGTACAAGGTTATCATTCTACAACGAAGCACATAAGCTATAGTTATATAGCTTTTAATGTGTAAGTTATCTACTTTACTACACGTATTTCATTAAAAATACTTTGAAAAGTTTATAAACAAGTAACAGTTAAATGCGAGGGTAATTTTATGTCATTTTTAACGTTTTATTGGTTATATAAACTAAGGCTCAATTTACATCGCCGCGGAATGGAATGGAAGCGACTTTTTGCAACGAAATTATTCATAGCATAATAAACTTGTCAATTGTATAACATATAAACTTAAATATGTGCCAAAAAAGGTCGCGGTTTTACCGGGGAATCCCCACGCATTCTCGAGAATTCCCCTAGCTACTGTCGTTGCCGTCTGTGGAATCTGCGGAAAGTGGCGCGAACGGGGAGTCGGTCGGTTCGGTCACAGCAGTAGAATGCGTAGAGTACTCCAGCATTCCAACGAATTCTCGCACCTTCACTCGTCATGAGGCAAATTGACGCGTCCATTCCATTCCATTCCGCGGTGGTATAAATTGACCCTAAGAACGAGCGATATTTTGAAGTCGTCACCCGTTCAAGTGAATTTATAAACTATCTTTGCTTTTACTAGGTATCTGCAAGATCTAAAGATCAATTCCTAAATATCAAAAAGGTTTCGTTAAGGTGTCTACACACCAAGCCACACTTAGGATTGTTCAAGTTATTTAATAGATATAGGAACACATGTCTAAGCGATGCAAAAATATGATTTTATAGTACATTCTCATGGAAATTAAGAGAACATCGCTTTGCTAGACGATTTTGATTTCCTTATGTTAATCGGCCGTTTTAGTGTCTAGATCGCAACATGGCACTTGGTCTTAGTTCCGAATTTCAATCAAATCTTAGGGCGAAACTAAACGAATTAACTGCTTAGTTAATGTGCTAAATGAAATTATAGAGGTGCGTACATAAAACTACGAAATACCACGACGCGAATTTCTGTCAACTGATTTCGTGCGAAATGGCTATTCCATCCTGCAATTCGGTTCTCAACAAGACGTTTTCAAGGTAACATCGCAAGCACGTGATGAGAGTCAATTTATTATTCCTGCACTGCCCGGTGCGAGCACGTATTTATAGTTTTGTGTTTGAATTCGATGGTTTGCACCCTAAGTCCGAATTCCTTTTAGCCCACCAACTAAGCGTTTAATTGGTTCATAATCGATCGTGTTGTCCCACCCTTAGTGACTGATATTTTTTTTACTTACATAAAATGCATCATTTGCGTTTTTGCTGCTGTGTAATCGATAGTTACTCGTATAGGAACACTTCAGAGCGGTAGAACTATTTCATTTTATAGGCTCATTCTTTTAGTAACATATTGCTTTAGTTAGATTATACCTCTATGAAAAAATCTAGTCTACTAGACACACTGAATTACTCTACAAACTCCTTATAAAAATAATTGTCACCAGGAATTTACTGATACCATTCTATGCAATATTAATTCAATAAATACACATGCCTGTATCCATGACACGTGTCATTAAAATGAATTCGATTTAATAAAGCGCATCACACACTACAAAGACAATATATATTTAGAGCGAGACAGTGCTATATGCGTGTAAGGGACGGTGACAAGAGATGCCTCTTGTCCCATGTGTAAAGCATGCCACACACAAACGCGGCCTGCGGTGGCGCCAGGCGCGGATCTATCCCTCCAAAAAGGTTGTGGTCACAGCCCGAAAATCGGCCCAAGATGAGTCGGAGTACGAACTTGCTCATGAACAATCATGACCTATGCAGGACTTTTGAATTTGATTATTTTCTTTTTTCCGTAGGGTTGTGGGGATGTCCATCGAGCCCACACCGGTGTTTATCGCTCTTGGGTGACGGCCTGGCGTGTAGTATGGAACTTAATGAAACTATTCCAATCCACGCGGCTTGCGCCATACAGTATGGCGTCGCAAGCCGCGTGGATTGGAATAGTTTATTGGAATAGTATGGCCCATACTATACGACTGACCGCCACCGTAGGCCGCGTGTCGTCTGTGACATGCTTAACAGTGTCTCGCCTATATTATATAGTATCTTCACCGCGTTAGATGCTATTAAAAAAATTTAAAATGATAACGCAAACCCAAGTGAATAAAATCACGAATATGAATTATATTTCAACTAGTTTATAAATAACAAAAATTAAATTATGCGTTTATAGATCCTGTCCGATTCTTTTGTCATTATTATTAACTACTTACTAGAATTGAATTATGATTTTTGAAATTATATGGGGAATTCCAAATTATAGCATTATAAACGACTTAATACAAATATGTTCAGGATTAATATATGTTATGGTCAATGTGATAAATTAGTTATTATTCATACTGACTAATACTTGGTCAAAGTGATAAATCATGCTTTGGTTAGATTTGAGTTCATTTTTGGTTACGTTAGGGTTTTCTTGTGTCCTGTCACCGGAAATAGGAGCTCTAAGCGGAGCTTTGTCAACCTCGACGATGAATGACGTGGTGCCAAGTAAGCTTAATTATTAATAATTGACAATTTATTACTTTGGCCAGCGATTATAAATAATGATTAATTTATCACATTGGCTGGAACACATATACACAAAATTTTACAATAAATTATTTAATTTAAATATTATTATTGAATAGTTGATTTTGGGCAACGTGACGGATTTTGTTTTGTAATGGAAAAATTCACCTCACTAAATTGACTGATATAAACAATTGTTCAAAAATCACAATTCTTTTTAAATAACTAGTCGATCAGGATCTAAATCTTAAATATTACATTCACAATCCCCAACTAAAATTCACTAAGCAATAAATTACTTTTAATCACGAGGCACTATATAAATACTTATACTACTACGATATTTATACTGCGTAACCGTGATCTACACTAGTATTGGAATAACTTATTCCACAATGTTACTATAGATAACTTTTACAATTGTTAGGACGCGAACACATTTTACTGTTACCACAACCATAACCCATTGAGTGACATCGTTAACTATTACCACACCCCGGCCACTCCATACAAATGTCACGTCGATTACTACTACATAAACAATCACGTCTGTGCAGAGCGCGAGTGAGCGTGTGGACGTGCGGCGCCATACAAACTTCCAGATTTGTCTCAGGGGAGAGGTAAGGTCGACACGAGAGAGCGGCATACTGGCCATACTGTACGTAGTACTATTACTTATACTGTGCTATTACATAAACAATGAAGCTTGTGTTGAGCGTGAATCAGCATGTAAGCGTGCGACGCCATACAAATTGTTCCTGATTTTACTTGGAGAATTGAGGTGGATACGAGAGAGCAGCAGGGATTAAACACAAATAAATGTGTTTAAAGTGTTTAGTCCCTGTACTATATATATTATACGTATTGCTATTACTTGTACTATGCCACAACACTATCAGTATAGAATGACATGACATAAATAATAGACTAATGAATGATCTAAACAAGATCATCATGGAGGGCTTAATGTGCCAATACGACGTTTTGATTGGCAAGCGAATTGAATATCTCAGAAATTTATAAGAAAAATGTAAAAGTATCATTTAATAAAAACATGTAAATTGCGTGTAAAACATAAGTTTGCCCGGTAACATAAAATACGTAATAATAATAAAGTTTAGAACAATGGCATTTATCGAAAATCTCAGTTTCATTTATAAAATCAGCTTGTACCTCAAAAGATTAAATTGATTGATTCATCTCGAAATCTGAAAGGGGCTCGTGTCAAGGGCTTGCACAAATATCACGAAGTTCGCTTTGTCACCACTGCTTCTTACCGGCACATAATCAGCTTAAAATGATTATAACCTTATGAAAAGCCAAAGGGAAATCGCTGTCATGTGTTCACGCCCTAAAAATAGAGTGATTTTGTGAATCACAACAGTTCTATGCACATAAGTACTGAATTGGTTCATATCAATAAGGCGGCTTCCCAACATACATTTTTATCCACCACATTAGGTAATATGTACTAAAATAAGTAGTGCATAATTATGAGTAGAAATAATTTGAAAATAAATATTTTTTTTGGGATCACCACACCGTTAAAATAAATTCCAATGTAATATTAATAATCAAATAGTTACAAATGTTGACTATGAAAGAGTTGTTATGTCTTCAATTTCACAATGGTAAAAATTGCGTTTTTACGCGTGTTACTTAATACTACTTTAAGTAAGCAACTTAAAGTACTTAAGTTCTTTAATTTGCTTTGAAAACAGTAGTAAAATTATACCTAAATGATAGTTTTCTAAAACGGAGACAGTTTCAACTACTCGGTGCAATATATTTCGTTAAAAGTTTCTATTAAAAAAAAATATCTGAGACTAGCCCTCCAAAAGGCGGCCTTTCTGTGAATACGCACCTTTAAAAATTGTAAAGGTGCCTATTATTTAAACGCAGCAACCACGTGCGTCGCATTGCCATGTTTCACACTGGTCATAATATAAATAAATAAATATTGTCAGACAAATTACACAGCGCCATCTAGCCCCAAAGTAAGCGAAGCTTGTGTTATGGGTACTAGACACCTGATAAACATACGTAAATACATTTTTTTTTGTAAATACATACTTATGATACATAGAAAACACCCAAACTAAGACAAACAGACATGTTCATGCACACAAATGTTTGTCTTATGTGGGTATCGAACCCACGAGCGTTGGTGTCGAAGCCGCGTCATTGACCGCTACGCCACCTAGCTCGTAATATGATCTATAATCGCGAGCGGTTTCCGATTTTCTCATACTCATCACATTCATTATTACATCTCACAACTCATAACAATTAGTGGTGACTTCTAGAAAGTGCAATATAATGGAATAATTTACTGCATTCCTTTTCGAATAAAGCCCAGTTTACGAATAATATTTTGCTATGTAACCATTGTCAAGTCGCGAAAAAATAACTATTCTTTACATTTTACTCCAGTAACTATTAACCAAAGAACAACTTGTTATGATACTTTTGCTATGAACGTTCCGAACAGCAGATTTTTTCGTTTATCATTTAGCCACCATGGCATGTTTATTTCAATGTACAGAACTTGCTCTTAAACAAGCGAATGCTGTAAATTATTTAGCATCTTATATGCAAAGTGAATGCGTATTATAAAATTTGATACAAAAACAGCGAGAAACTTTCTGATAAAACAAATCGAGAAAGAGAGGGACAGTAATACGCAACAAAATATTTTAGTCTCTCTATGAATTTGAATGTGTTCGATTTACAGAAATAATTAAACTATTTCACCAATAATTGTATGTAAACGCTGTCTCAGCACAGTTCCTTTAAAAAAAAATCTAACCCTAAATTAAAGTCATGCAAACAGTTAATTGACACACTATGTAGGCAAATAGTTAAAAGTAGTAATGACATTTGATACTTTCGTCCGATTGTGAATAAATAAGGTAGATTTATATGCGTTTGCATGACCGAGCGACCCGGACGCTCCGCTATGAGTGTTTATGAATGTTACAACGAGTGTCGTGTTCAGATAATTACCACAGGTTCGCAGCGAATGAATGCGGCAGTAACATTGCTGGCTTGGTAACACGCAGAAGTTATGCCACTAACAATTAAGCAATGTTATATGCATACAAACGTTATCTAGGACCTATTACTTTCATTAAAAAATAAGTATAAAATACCAGCACGTCAAATGCATTTAAATTATATTTTTACATTTATAATTAATTCACAACTCTAATCACCCTACTTTAAAATAAGTAAATTCTATCTGTATTATTGTTACTTAGTTAATATTAAGCTGATAACAGATTGCAGGCATTAGATACAAGATGGCACTGACCGTGTAGGCGAAATTCTGTTGAAAAAAAAGACGGTTTTAGCCATTGACGCGGCCATCTGTTGAGAAAAATCGTGCGAGTGCTTCTTAAATGTTGTTGCGTGCGATAGCACTAACGCAATGTTTCTTGCTCTAGGAAATGACTTGATAAGCGATAGACAACGATAGAGCATGACAAAATACGATTCTGTACTGACAGATGTTGTTCAACCCTAAGCCCAAATCTCAAGCGTGGGCATCGCGACGTTTAAATAGTGTCGTATGGAGACCCGCTCATAGAATTAAGTAGCACGACTATTACACCGTCTCGTCTATTACAACTCATATACCCAGACGAATCTAAAAGGGTTAAGTTTCATTTCAATAAGGCAGTAAACGTATATGGGCGCCGCGACTACACGATTGCTATCTGTTAGCTATATGTTGTACTTGTCTCATAGTTTGGGCTCTGTGGAAATTCCTGGCACGCCGGGCAGGATGATGACTGGAGCAGCAACTGGAATATGGGGCGTTGCAGCCGCGCCAGTGCGGTCAATACGTTCGTGCTCTGTCGCAACTAAGGCACGAAGTTCATCCTGTGGACAAGGCACAATTTGTAAATGTAGGGACTAAAGTTGCGGGTATAAACGGACCTTTCCCGGCAGTTGACATGATAATATCACACAATAAGATACAGTTCGCTTTGTAAGTAAACAAATTGCTAGTTCTAACTAAAGATGGGGATGGTGACACCTTAGTTAAATTACTCTCGTCACAATCGAGTATATATCCGTTTTGACAGAATGATGCCACTACATTTTTTTTATTGATGTGGCAAAAATAAATCGAGAAAACAAATAACCGATTGTTATGAAAAATTGATTTCAATTTACAATAACTTAGTAGTAGATTTTACTTCATTTTGTATTAAAAATGTACTAGAAACCCGGTTTATGACGTTGCTGGTTTTGTCTATTTAACTGAAGTGCCTTTTTTGTTTTAAGTCTCTACCTACTACCTAGACCGTAACATGTAAAATGACTGTGCCAGGAACGTATCAATCGGGCATGGAAAGCAACATGATACGTTTTGCTATGTCCACTGAAATGAATCGACGGTCTGTGCCCGTATGCATCTATTATGACGGCCATATCAACGGCGTTCTGTATCCGTATGCATCCCGTATGATGTCCGTATGTAACCCGTATATTGCCTGTATGGAACTTACTAATGTCAGACTTTTGTTGAGAAAATTATTTCCGAAAAATCGATAAAGCTAGCTGCCAATCCTAAGAGCATTCGTTTTCTCTTAAAAAATCTTTATAGACAAAAGACCTCCTCTCTGGTAGCTAGGAAAAAGTGAGAATATTTTATAAAGGATTACGCGTTTATAGCCCCTATGCCTGCCCGCATCGAATTGGCAATGTCGAGTGCCATGCACGGAACGCATTGGCACCGGCAAAATATTCTCAACGACCATTGTACTTGTACGCTCGAGCGTCGAATAGCGATGGTGTTCGTCGTTGACGAAACGGTCTATTGGCATTTGCATAGTCTCATACTTTTCAATACAAATAATTTTTGCCCGACACGATTCTATTACTTTAGTACATGTTGCAGAGCTGGACAGTAGCATTCTCAGAGACAGACGAGACGAACTTCTTAGCTTCCATGGATTCACCGTGCGGGTGCCGGGTCCATTGTGTGGCAGAGACAGAAACCCCAAGCAGATCCCGAGACTTGTGACACAGGTGTTTAAAGGGCCCCTTTCCGACGTACATCAACACTCACCTTCACTACTTGTGTTTTTCTCTCTGCCCAGCCAAATCTGGTATGAACCTGCTAATGCAGCTTTAGATACTCGTTATAGAACTTACTGCACTTCTGGACACGCCAAGGTCTTTCAGCAGGTTATAGAGAGATTTTGCTGATATACCTCTTGCTCCTACTTCTACAGCGTATAGATTAACTACATAGCCGCTTTTTGTTAATTCGTTTAGGAGGTCATAATATTAGTTTTGTTTTATCGCGTAGTTTTTGGGTATGTTAGTTTCCCACGGTACGGTAAGCTCTACAAGGACTATGTGATTTGTAGCTCTGGAAAAAAGGAAAATGTCCGGCCTGGATGTCGAAACACCCACATCCTCTGGGATTTTAGTGTTTTTCATACGTGTCTATTAAAATAGTCCAGTCAGGTCCTGTCCCCAGAATTGAGTAAGGCTTGTTCTTGGAGTTTGAAGTTGAGCCTTCTTTTATAAAGTTAATTTGTCTTTTGTTTTTCGTCAATCCTTTTTGGGCTCTTGCTATTGAACGGCTTATGGATTCACGTATGATTTGAAGTACTCTGTCATGGCGATGTGAGTAATGAGGGGTATTAAGGAGCACCTTGCATCCCACCAATAAAAGCCTTGCTGTACCTATCGCCTCTCCACAAGTATAGCAACATTTTTCAGAGGCTTTTCCCCACCTAACTAAGTTACTCTGGTCAGCGAGGGTCAATTGAAAGGCATTAAGATAGAATTTTAATAAGGCAGGAGACCAGTCGTACAGCAAGGTGCGCCACTTCAGAGCTAACGGGATGCAAAACTCGCCTATGGTTACCCACTCACTCTGCATTTCTAAATTCATAGCGTGCACGTGTAACAAGACGAAAATGACAGTTACAAAAACTGTCATTTTCGTCTTGTTATAGAAAGGTTTTTACTATGTCTCGGTCTTCCCTTTTCTTTCTCACGCCCAACCCAGCTCTATTTATTATTTATAAATTGTTTGTGGAATTGAAGACTACATTCAATACCTTTTTCTTTTGGGAGAGATTTAATTAATTCGTCTTGCGACTTTCGCAAAACATGCGTTTTTGTAACTCTCAGGTTTTGTGATATTTGTTTTAGCGAAGCCACAGTATAAGTAATAGTACTAACGTACAGTATGGACACTCTCTGCCGCTCTCACTAGTCGACCTCACCTCCCCTATGGAACCGATTTGGAACCGTTCGCAATGGATGCAACGTCCTACAAATTGACGTCGCTCGTATTTTATTCTCCATTCAGTTTAAAAGATGGAAGTTACTTGTGCAGTGGATGGATATCTCAACACATGGAAAATCAAAAAAATAAATTTATTCGATCCCTTTGGATGAAATAAAGTACAGATTTTTTTATAAATTACCTAAAAAGCATGCGGCAGCCATAGTTTCATCATAACTAATTCGTGTCTGTCAAAGTAGGATACAAGATACAATTAATACGAGATGAGAAAAGGATAGCATTATATGTCTCAAAGAGCAAGTGAGTGCGCAGACGCGGAATTGACATTGCTGTCACTTGAGTTATGGTGGTTTATTGTTAATGATTACAAATTTCTTATTTACATTTCAATGTTTATTGTGCGTGATGTCATGTGTGGTATTAGTTTTAAATTACGTTTGTTCCATGTGAATTATGAAAATGAATCAAATCATTGCGCATGCATTTATATGAATAGTAAAAAGCTACAATTAGTAAGAATGAAATGGTTTGACCATTACAATGAACCGGTGTTCGGAAGGCGAACGTTTGATTTAGTGGTGATTAGAAAATATAACATTTTTGGTAAGTTAGCAATGGCAATTATACAAGCCGTTTTGTAAATATTGGCTGAAGTCAGTGTAGTGTATTTACTATGTTTTTTTTTTCTTCACTACGCCCACCTGATGTGAAGCGGTTACCGTAACCATATTAACGGTCGCAACATTAAATATCGCTCGCGCCATGCCATCAACGCAGCAACTCCATCCTCTCTGGTGACCTCACTCACTCGCAGGAACACAACAACCCTCAAGGAAATTGTTATTTGACTGCGGTATTCTGTGAGGTGGTGGTATTTCGTCAGTCGGGCTGCTTAAAAAATACGCTATGTCCTACCTCTCTTTTCGTCAGAGCCTCGTTTGTCAGTCAGCAGGGTGTACCCCATGCAGGTAAGATTGACTTTGGTTCAAAGATGTTGATGAACCACTTACACCCCCTTACATGTCGGACTAATAATTGTATAATGTCACTCTACCCTAGAGACACCCTAGAGAACGTCACTCAAACATAGGCACGTGTACAGACGTCATTTGGTTACTACATGCAAAAGCGCCATTTTTGTATGGAGTGGCCGGGGTTTGGCGAAGCATTATTCATTATTTTGTTTTCATACTGTGCCTATCCTCAACCTCACCTGCACGTGGTGCACCCTGCTGACTGACAAACGAGGCTCTGGCGAAAATAGAGGTAGGGCATAGCGTATTTCTTAAGCTGCTCGTCTGGGAAAGTACCTTCACCTCACAGAATACCGCAGCCAAATAACAATTCCCTTGAGGATTGTGGTGTTCCTGCGAGTAACCCGAGTAAGTGAGGTCACCAGAAAGAAAGAAAAGAAGGAGTATAAGTAAGGAATTGATTATCTCCATGGACGGTGGTGATTTCATTTCCATCAGGTGACCCACATGCTCGTTTGCCCCCACTAATATATAAAAAAAAAACATATTTAGGCACTTACCCCCCAGCCGAGCCTATCAGCAACTTCCTGGCAGCCATCGTCGCAATCGCCCAGCCGCGCCACGTCCCTGACGGCATCTTCGTCAAGATGAAGGCCACCAGGCATCAGCCCCACAAGCCGCAGCAATGGCGGCCTTACGCCTGCCTTCTCACGGTTGATGAGCAATCGTGGACACCAATCTGGTACCCTGGCAATCGTAAATTGAAGATTTTTTTTACAAAGGTCACACCAGGCCTGTTTCACTCTTAATAAAAGTAGTGTCATTCTCTCTTTGTAAAAGTAGTGTCATTGGCGAGAACGTCAAGATCGCGACAAAGAATTGAATTGCAGAGTGTACATATAAAGATACATACATGTCGATGAGAGAGGCAAATGGCTGCACTTCGAGTGAAGATCCCATTATGATAAGCAGATCGCATTGCTGGAAGTCTTCTTGGAGGCATCGCTGGAACCTCTCCGGGAGGCTCTCCCCAAAGAACACAATATCAGGCTTCACTACACCCGGACAATCGGTACATATTGGTATTTGATCAGCGAATATTTGCTCTGAAAATGATAATATTTTTTAATGCGTAATATAGTTCTAAGTATCAGATATTTATATTTCTTTTTGTGAAGAACATGTCGGCCCATGCTTGATATCGTACTGTAGCAGTTATTACAACAATAATAAAGTCCTTTATTCCCGAAATTTGGGTATATTTTGGTGTGTAAATGGTTCATCAAATTCTTTGAGCCGAAGCCAACCCTCATCTGCACGTGGGTGCACCCTGCTGACTGACAAACGAGACTCTGGCGAGAGACCTACTTCACTCACTCACAGGAACTCAACATCCCCTCTCGAAATTGTTTCTTGTCTGTTGGCTTCTGTGAGTTGGAGGTAATATCCCAGTCTCGCAGCTTATAATTTACGTTGTGGCCTACCTTTCTTTTGCTAGTATCTTGTTACTCAATGAACAAAGTGCTCCATGTGCAAGTGTGGTCGGCCTTAACTCAAAGAGGACAGCTGTTAGCCACTTACATTTGAGAAAGCTATGCGACTTATACAATTACAGGATAGATCCAACCAACCAACTAGGCAAAATTGAGAGATATTCATAGTGATAATCTTCAAATGGAGTTATATTCGCAATTGATTCTAGCAGTTTGATGACATATGCTTCCGAAAACTTATACTGCATGATATTTTTATTCCTATTAAAATTTAAATAGCTTTAACTTTAAAGTAACAAAATGTCAATTGGATCTATTCTGCATAACAGGGTCCAATTGTCAGCGGACGCTGTTACGCAGAATGTTGTGAATGTCCAATTAAATAAAATTAATACCTTTAACAAAATCCAAGCCATATGCCTTTCGACACTCTAAACAGTGCGCAGTGTAGAACGTGCCGTGAGCCTCAACGATCTTCTCTTCTGGAATGCCTGCGCCTCTCTCCAAGGTGTCTATGTTCTGTGTGTAGTGACGTAGCAGTAGTCCTGAATCACCACAGACAAATGTAATGAATTCATTTCATTAAATGAAATATTTGTCTTTCCATAATTAAAATAATCTGTATCCATAAAAGGATACAGATTATTTTAATTATATCCATAAGATGTCTCTAGACAATCAGGGGAAAGTTACTAAACAATAGGGAGTGCACAAAAGATCCAAGAGGGTCGACGTGCCACCGGTGCTGCAGCACTGGACACATTACAAGATAAGATATCAATAAAAGGTAACTGTTACTGACTGACCTGACCCTGTTTGAGCTGTGCAGGGTCAGGTCTACGTCATGTAGATATTATGGCGTAGGAATCTAAGAAAGGATTTTTGCAAATTTTCACGGGATACCGGGATACGCCCGCTGCAGGCACGAAAAAGCATTTGTCATGTTCCGCCTGAGCCGAGCGTGCAACCGAGAGCGCGGAACAAACGATAGAGAGGTACGATCTGCTTATGTTTCTTATGACGTTATCACGTAAAGTTTTCGACCGTAAACCAATCAATTTTTTTTTAAAGTCACTTTGTGCATGCAACTGTTTTTATTGTTATAACTGTTTGACGAGCTCGGTGGTCGAATGGTTAGCAATGGCCACTTTGACTCCGAGGTCGCGGGTTCGATTCCCGCATAAGACATATAGTTCTGTTCATGAACATGTCTGTTGGTCTTCGTCTGTGTGTTTTCTACGTACTGTACGTAAGTATTTACAAAAAAACATAACAAATTATAATATCAGTTAGTAGTGTGTAATTGGTCCAGAAATATTTATTTATTGTATAATTCTCATTATAGATCTCTAGTATATTGTAAAAAATAATAATAATAATAATAATAAAAAAACGTATTTAAGTACATTTATAAGTTGTCTAGTATCCATAACACAAGCTTTGCGCTTAATTTGGAACTAGGCGCTTTGAAAATTGTCCAGAAATTTTTATTATTTATTTATATTTGTATTACACGGCATAATTAAAAAGTAAACTTAACTATACATTTAAAATACAAAATGTTCATAAAAAAATAATCTTTTACCTTTTTCATGCAGCAATCTGATGAAATAGTGCGATATAGTCGGTTTGAAAGTACCCGGAAACAACTCCTTTGCTAATGTGAAGAATGGCTTAGGATTCTGTTTGAAGAAGTTTATTTCAAATATAGCCTGTGGTTCTGGTAAATTGTACTTCTGTAGGTTGTGGTACAGACCAGTCTCTGGGCTACGGAAGTCAGGGATGCCAGCCGCTGGAAAACCAAAATACGTTATTTTTATTATCAAACTTGATTTTTACGGTTCTATAGCCAAATGACAAAAAACGGAACCCTTATGGATTCGTCATGTCTGTCTGTCTGTCCGTCCGTATGTCACAGTCCGTTTTTCCGAAACTATAAGAACTATATTGTTGAAACTTGGTAATTAGATGTATTCTGTGAACTGCATTAAGATTTTCACACAAAAATAGAATAAAAATAAAAAAAATTTGGGAGTTCCACATACTTAGAACTGAAACTCATTTTTTTTTCATCAAACCCATACGTGTGGGGTATCTATGGATAGGTCTTCAAAAATGATTAGTAACTTTTAAAATAAAAGAATGATAAAACTAAACAAAAATATATGATGTACATTACCATGCAAACTTCCACCGAAAATTGGTGTGAACGAGATCTAGTAAGTAGTGTTTTTAATACGTCATAAATCGTAAACCGCAATTTACCTTTCATTCAATCAACTCAAATATAAAAATTAAAAAAAATATATATTTCATAAACATAAACCTTATGCATAAATCGTGAACCATTATTTTCTAATAATAAATCTGTAGTAGTGTGCTGTGCCTAAGTAAATAATAATTATAATTCGCGCGGGGCGTGGCTTGATCGCTAGCGGGTGCAGAGCGCGCGGGGGCAGATTCCCGACCTGAGGGGCAATTCTCGGAATTAAAATATAGTCAAAATTCAGTTTCGATCCAGTTTCGATCTCATAAATGTCAAATTTGGTATTCTCGTATCACAATATGGGGCAGATTCCCGACCTGAGGGGCAATTCTCGGAATTAAAATATAGTCAAAATTCAGTTTCGATCCAGTTTCGATCTCATAAATGTCAAATTTGGTATTCTCGTATCACAATATGGAATTTCTAAGTTTATTTAAAGTGGGATTATATCAAAATATGACCGTGAACTAAACAAACTAAGAATGTGTTGTTACCAACAATAAGGAATGATAATAATTAATGTATGAAATCAAGTAAATAACTTTAGTAAATTCACAATTCGATCTCGATTCGGTGAACTTTCATTTTGCGATCGCAAAACAAATACGAGAATTGGCCTTCTGCTGCTGCGGAGATATATTTTGATTATTACGCTATATTTTTTAAGCCCTACGGAACCCTTCATGGGCAAGTCCGACTCGCACTTGGCCGCTTTTTTACTACTGCTGTACGTAATACGTTTTATTTTTTATTACGTCGGCTGGCAGACAAACATATGGCCCGTCTGATGTGAAGCGCTTACCACAGCCATATTAATGAATAAAGGAATGAATTTATTTGGCATTGAATGAAGGAACATGCTTAGCTAAGTAATAAATGACAATGTGAGTATTATCATTCAGTCAGGTGGCATGCAAAATTTACATTACATATCATGCATTGGAAGAATTAATACATTTTGTTATGTATCCATACTAATATTATAAATGCGAAAGTAACTCTTGTCTGTCTGTTACTTTTCACGTTAAAACCGCTGAACCGATTTTGATGAAATTTGGTATGGAGATAGTTTAAGACCCGAGGACATAGGATAGTTTTTATCCTGGAAATCCACCCCACAATGGGAGTAAAAAGTATTTTTTCTACTATAGAGGGCGCTGTATGATGGGCTATCGACCAACAGTTGGCGCCACAAGTCGTGCTAAAGGATGTTTTGTTGTATAAGGGCTTTTGGGCAACAGATGGCGCCACAAGTCGCGCTATAGGTTGTTTTGTTGTCAAAGGACTATCGGCCAACAGATGGCGCCACAAGGGAAAAAAAAATAAGTTTATAATCATTTGTCCTTCTTTTACGTCGAAAGCAACCTACGTACATGATTTTTAAACGGGGATAGTTTACAGTCTGGAGAGTGACATAAGCTACTTTTTATCCAGAAAAAACATCTTATTATATATATCTATATATACATATATATTATATACAAATATATATATATATAGGACGATATGTTTGATATATTAGGTTGGGGAAAAAGTCTTTTCGTATTTTATATGAAAATTCAAAACATTTTTTACTAAAGTTTATTTACATTTAACTAAAGTATGTAGGTGCCATTTTGTTCGATAACTTTTTGCCATCTTGTAGGTAGAGACATGATCCCATTACTATAGAAATTTTGGGACTTCTGTTCAAAAAACCACGACAAGTGGTTTTGGCAGTCTTCTCGTGATGTTAACCTGACATTGCCTAAAGAATTCTGAAGAGACCGAAACAGGTGGAAATCAGAAGGTGCAAGGTCAGGACTATACGGCGGATGCATTAACACCTTCCAGTCAAACTCTCTTAATTTTTGCTGAGTGGCTAAAGATGTGTGACGTCTAGCGTTATCATGATGAAAAATCACACTCTTTCTGTTAATTAATTCCGGCCGCTTTCTCTCAACTTTTTGCTTTAATCTCATCAGTTGTTCACAGTAGAGTTCAGAATCGATAGTCCTGCCTGGCGGTAACAGCTCATAATGAATAATGCCCTTCCAATCCCACCATACACACAGCATCACCTTATTGCGGGTTAACCCGGGTTTTTCCAGAGTCTGTGAAGCCTGACCGGCCTTTGACCACGACCTTTTTCGCACGTTCTTGTCGTACGTGATCCACTTTTCATCACCAGTTATAAGCTTTTTCAAAAACGGTTCGCTTTCATTACGTCGTAGTAAAGAATCGCAAATGAGTACACGGTTCATTAGGTTTCTTTCAGTGAGATCGTGAGGCACCCAAATATCGAGCTTTTTAGTGTACCCAGCTTTTTTCAATTGCGCCAAAACTGTTTTGTGGTCAATTCCTAATTCTTCAGCTACGTCGTAACTACTGATATGCCGCTCTTGCTCCACTTTTTCAAAAATGGCATCCATTTTATCCGTAACAGGGCGACCAGAGCGACGTGCATCTTTCACATCAAAATTTCCTGATTGAAAACGCTTAAACCAAATTTGTGCTACTCTTACAGACACTGCACTAGGTCCATAAACGTCACAAATTTTTTTCGCAGCTTGCGTTGCATTTTTACTTTTTTTGTAGTAAAATTTTAAAATGAATCGAAATTCTTCATTAGATTCACTCATCTTGACAGTAAAAAAAACAAATGAAAATCACACATTTATCTAATTTGAATTTGGAATTATCTTTTTTAAAATTTAAACTTTTTAAAGATATCAAAACCTGTCAGATACAAATGGTATAACCAAAGAGATTTTATTACAAGTTCATACATACTAAAATGCGAAAAGACTTTTTCCCCTACCTATTATATAGACGTATATGTTTTGTGTTTCGTTTTCGATCCTTCGGCGTCAGATGGCGCGTGTCCGCGTGTGTATGTGGTGAACATTTTTTTTTGTCTTGAGTGTGGGCGTTCCATCCATACTAATATTATTATAAGTGTTAAAGTAAGTAAATTCGTTTGTTTGTTATTTCTTCACGCCTTAACTATACAGCCGATCATCATTAAAATTTGTATATATTAGTACTACTTTTTATTCCACGAAGTAAAAAAATACAAGAAAAAAATATACATAAATCAATTGCAGCTCCCCTGGACCACGCGGGCGAAGCCGCGGGTAACAGCTAGTAGTCAATAAATATGTTGTCATTTATATTAGGTCCTTTTTACAATTAAAGTAATCCTTGACAGAGTAAAAATACTTATATTTTTTTATACTACGTCAGTTGACAGACAAGCATACCGCCCACCTGATGTGAAGCGGTTATCGTAGCCATATTAACAGTCGCAACATGAACGCTCGCGCCACCCCGCTACCAACGCAGCTGGTGACAACCCTCAAGAGAATTATTATTTGGCTGCGGTATTCTGTGAGGTGGAGGTACTTCCCCGGTCGGCCAGCTTACAAATACGCTGTACCTTACCTCTCTTTCTAGACGCTATAGCCTCTTTCGCCAGATGGCAGGGTGCACCACGTGCAGGTTGGCATTGGCTCTAAAGATCTTTATTACTTACTTATTAACTAGCCATGCAAACAATGTCGCAACATGAAATATCGCTCACGCGTCTTGAGAGAGTTGAGCGCAGTGGAGTATGCTCTAAACACCTTCAATTAAGGGGAGATCTATTATTATTTCCAACGGGGACGCCGGTTGTCGGGCGGGTGATCAGCCTTTCCTGAGGCCATTTCACCCATTTCCCCAAGGGGAGATCTAGGGTTGAATGGGAAGAATGGGATGAACTAGGGTTGAATGGGAAGAATGGGATGAATTAGGGTTGGCGACAATATGAACTAAAGTGTCAATGTCCAAGGTCATACTTGTGTGGAAAATTTGATAACAAATTGTTTGTGAAGAACGTCAAGGTCATTTATACTTATTTATGGCATGATGTGAATTTTTTTATTGTTTGTTGTACCACTTTATGGAAAATTTTAATTAGTCACCAGTAAGCTTATTTGGCAGATTTATTGAAATGGTAAATATTTCCATTAATTATATTTATTACCACTGAGATGCCAACAAGTGCACAGATAGGTAAACATGCTGGATTATGAAGTAATGTAAGAAACATAAGAGCCAAAGCCTGCACGTGGGGCACCTTGCAGACTAATGAAAGAAGCTGTGGCAAAAGAGAGTTAGGGTAAAGTGCATTTGTAAGCTGCCTGACTGGGAAAGTACCTCCCGCCTCACAGACTACCGTCGCCAAATAACAATTCCCTTCGGGTTTATTGTGAATGAGGTCACCAGAAAGGATGGAGTAGCTGTGTTGACGTGTGGACTGATATTTCAAGTTGTGAGCGTTAATGACGCTATGGTAACTGCTTCACATCAGGCGGGCCGAATGCTTGTCTGCCACCCAACGTGGTATAAAAAAAAACAATTTTGCAAGATGAGGCTGAACAGCAGAAATGGAAGAATTTGGAGTCTCCCTTACTTACTTTCAGGATATGGGGAAATAGAGCAGTGGTACAAAAAGTGCGAGAGAACAGTATCGGAAACAGTAACGGACATCCGGCTATCTGGCTCGAAAAGTTAGCCGAAACATCTATATGTTTCATCTCAAATCAAATCATTAGGACCATCAATCATATGAACGGCCAAGTACCCAGAAGGCATAAATCGTTATAGGAATTCTTCTATTGCAAGTAGTTATCAAACTTAGTTGTGATGCTTCTTCTTTAAACTCTGAAACTACTCCGAAAGGACAACTGACACCAATCAATCACACAATCGACCATACAAGCAATTGTGTCACTGTAGAAAATATTCACTATAGAAAACATTCAATGAATTACGCTATCTACTAAAAAGTCTTGCCGTTTGTTGGTTTTTTAATTAATCATACCATTTTTAAATAATAAATTAATTAATAATTAACAAAAAAATAATACTTACATGTAGAAATACCAGCACCAGCTAATGTAATAATTTTTTTACAGCGTTCTCCCTTTATCCACTTCACTATGCCGTCTAAGTTAACTTCATCTAATACTTTTTCGACAGGCCCAGCCGGTTCAGGAGGCTCATAAAATCCAAGTTTTTGAGCCACATATCGACGAATGGAATCTATATCCAAATCCCTAAATCTAGATCCTAGGCTTTCTATGGGATTCAATGGATTTGTTGGGATATTGGGCGGAATCCTATCATCGGCATCATCACCTAAAAAATATTTTACGATTTAATAAAAATGTTGTTTTCGGTCTGAAATAATAAATAATTATTTTACAAAACTTACCATTACTCTTTCCAGGGGATGAATTAGCAGACATTTTACTAAAATTCCTCAAATTGCGACGCGAAACCTTTGTCCAGTTTCGCCACAGCGTTTTATTTGGCAGATTTGACAACTTTGACATATTTACAGTGTTGCCGGCAGTCAAACAAGGACATGCCCAAATCCAAATCGGAAATCGCTTGTTTTGCGCAATATGATTGTTCTTTTTAAATTAAATTAATTTACTTTAAATATATATTTTTATGAGTTTTATTTAAGTAATTGGGGAAAAAGTCTTTTCGTATTTTATATGAAAATTCAAAACATTTTTTACTAAAGTTTATTTACATTTAACTAAAGTATGTAGGTGCCATTTTGTTCGATAACTTTTTGCCATCTTGTAGGTAGAGACATGATCCCATTACTATAGAAATTTTGGGACTTCTGTTCAAAAAACCACGACAAGTGGTTTTGGCAGTCTTCTCGTGATGTTAACCTGACATTGCCTAAAGAATTCTGATGAGACCGAAACAGGTGGAAATCAGAAGGTGCAAGGTCAGGACTATACGGCGGATGCATTAACACCTTCCAGTCAAACTCTCTTAATTTTTGCTGAGTGGCTAAAGATGTGTGAGGTCTAGCGTTATCATGATGAAAAATCACACTCCTTCTGTTAATTAATTCCGGCCGCTTTCTCTCAACTTTTTGCTTTAATCTCATCAGTTGTTCACAGTAGAGTTCAGAATCGATAGTCCTGCCTGGCGGTAACAGCTCATAATGAATAATGCCCTTCCAATCCCACCATACACACAGCATCACCTTATTGCGGGTTAACCCGGGTTTTGCCAGAGTCTGTGAAGCCTGACCGGCCTTTGACCACGACCTTTTTCGCACGTTCTTGTCGTACGTGATCCACTTTTCATCACCAGTTATAAGCTTTTTCAAAAACGGTTCGCTTTCATTACGTCGTAGTAAAGAATCGCAAATGAGTACACGGTTCATTAAGTTTCTTTCAGTGAGATCGTGAGGCACCCAAATATCGAGCTTTTTAGTGTACCCAGCTTTTTTCAAATGCGCCAAAACTGTTTTGTGGTCAATTCCTAATTCTTCAGCTACGTCGTAACTACTGATATGCTGATCTTGCTCCACTTTTTCAAAAATGGCATCCATTTTATCCGTAACAGGGCGACCAGAGCGACGTGCATCTTTCACATCAAAATTTCCTGATTGAAAACGCTTAAACCAAATTTGTGCTACTCTCACAGACACTGCACTAGATCCATAAACGTCACAAATTTTTTTCGCAGCTTGCGTTGCATTTTTACCTTTTTTGTAGTAAAATTTTAAAATGAATCGAATTTCTTCATTAGATTCACTCATCTTGACAGTAAAAAAAACAAATGAAAATCACACATTTACCTAATTTGAATTTGGAATTATCTTTTTTTAAAATTTAAACTTTTTAAAGATATCAAAACCTGCCAGATACAAATGGTATAACCAAAGAGATTTTATTACAAGTTCATACATACTAAAATGCGAAAAGACTTTTTCCCCTACCTATTATATATATATATATTGTACTCGAACTAATTAGTACAACATCAAAAAAGTTACTAACACATTTAAACTTTAAATCTATTCACCTACCTATAGGCAGCACGGCGCGGCGCTACAACTTTGATACGTTGTATTTCGGAAACGTGACGATGTATTATAATTCATAATTCATTTATTCACATTATCATTTATAACATTTAGTACATTCACAAAAGTGGTAAAATAGATGGTCAAGTTTATGCTATAAATTACCTATTCGAGGCATTCGTGAATTATATTATTTATCTCAGAGTCAACAAGTTAAACTCTTATATATATATATATCTAAATTTTTACATGTCATAAATCCCATACATTTTATATATTACTATAATAATCAGTTTGTCAACAAGCATTATCAATAATTATGTCAATTGGTATAAATTACATTTAATACATAATTATTTAACACATTAATAAATATCAGAGATTAAATTGTTGTTAAATTAAATTAAAATGTCAACTTAAAAATTAAAATTTATCATCCAAAAATTGTCCTATATTGTAATATGATTTACCCAATAACAAAGTTTTCAAAGCATGCTCAAATTTACTGCCTTGGAGGATTTTCAAGGAGCTCGGCAAATGATTGTAAATTTTCACGGCCATAAAGTACGGTCCATTTTTAAATATCTCTAGATGTGGTGTGGATTGGGATAAATCATCACCGCGGCATGTCATATAGCGCCTAGGCATCTCGCCGATTTGTGTGATATATTTTGTATCTTACATTTTTTCTATGTAACAGCTATTCATTCATATTGGGTGTTTGCGTTGCCGCTATTTCGAGAATAAAAAGAAATATGATGGACAGTAGGTAGGATAGACTCAATATTATAATACCCAATCCCCTTTAAATACATCAGATTCTAGTTAAACCTCCAGCAATAACTAATAAAACCGAATCCAATTTTGTGCAGTACATACATACAAACAAAAACTTTGAAAATATATTTTTTGTTTTTAATGCCCCTATAAAAGATTTTTAATGTTCTGGAAATGGACCAGTTTTTATTTTATGTGTACCCGGTACCCGGTAGAGATTATTATCTGCATTATCCGCTTAAGGTCTGAATTACCCAAAATTGGCTAAACATACCCGTACTGGCAATGCCTTATTTTTGACAGCTAAGCTGTGTGACCATCATAAGAAACACTATTTCTACCATAATTTGGCTAGAACTTGCCAAGCATGTAAAACTGCTCTAAGACTTCCTCATTGAATTAAAATACATATTGAAAATACTATATTATATTAGATAGTGTCCGCCTAATGCTTACTCGGGCGTCCGACCTCTGCGACGATGCATAAGTACAGAATCTGAAAGAATACCTTCTAGTACTCTATGGGCCTATTATCACGACGATTTTATACAGTCTCTATGGTGCAGTGTGACTACTATTAGGAAGGTGTAAAGGAGATTAGCAAAACCACATTAATGAAAACCTCGTTGCTTATTAGCTCTATAATTTTTCTAATGAAGATCTGTCACGTCACGGCTCACGGCCCCGGGGCGATGGTAACCAATTACCGCAGCCCATGGACACCAGTAACAGCAACAATAGGTCATTGCTCCATTGCCTTTTTTGGGGAACATAGGCACTTTTCTTGAAAACACCCAAGTCGTAGGAACACCGTTGAGGAAAGCGGGCCCATAACCTTTTGCCAGGTAATCAGTTTGGAAGTGGAGCGAAATAAAAGCTTAAGAGAATAGAAATGATTTTTTATTTGTGAGCGCACAAGAAAGTTACACGGTAGCCATTGACCGGCTTATCAGTATTGCCAACTTATCATAGTAACATTAAGACCACATTAAAATATAAAATGTTGCCATTTAATATTCAATGTTGCCATTTAATATTCAACACACCCCCTCAACAGTTATATTTTAATGTGTGAAACACATCTTATACATACTTAGAGGAACACCCCCTTAACACTAAAACCTTGAAATGTATGCCCCTTAACAAACATTATACTTATATTAGTACATGAAACAGTAAGTACTAATTACTCACACTCAAGTACTCAAGAACATACCTATATTCTTTACTTAACAAGAACACTAAAACAAAATCATGTTTCTCAAGTTTACAAATTGTTGTTTACCTAATGCTTTGGTAAACAAATCTGCAACATTATTGTTAGTACTTACATATTTGATTGAAAGTAGACCTGCTGATACATGTTCCATAATATACTGATACTTTATGTCTATGTGTTTCAATCTTTTATTACTATCGTTATTATGAACAATGTTAATGACACTTTGATTGTCTTCTAATATTTCAAACTCAATGTTTTTGTAACCAAAATCTAACATAAGTTTTCTTAAAAAGGAACCTTCCATTATAGCAGAGCTAAGTGCTACATATTCAGCTTCACAAGAAGATAGGGACACACATGACTGTTTCTTACTACACCAAGAAATTGGACAATTAAATACATAGAATATTTGACCCGATGTTGACTTACGGTCTGCAACATCACCGGCCCAGTCTGCATCACTATAACCTTGTAACTTACAAACATTTTTACTATCATTATTATACTTATATATAAGAGACAAATCAATTGAACCTTTTATGTATCTCAATACTCTTTTTAAACACTTATATAAAGCTAAACTTGCACAATGCACATATCTGCTAAGAAATCCTACTGCTACCGACAAATCTGGTCTAGTACATGTGGCATAAAGCAGACTACCTATCAGACTTCTACACAACTTTTCAATTTCTACACTTTCACTCTTGTCTCTAATTAACAATTCAAAATTATAGTTTTGTTCTACTGGGGTTGTTACACTCTTACAATTTGACATTTGAAACTTGTCTAACAACTTTTGTAAGTATTTTTTCTGATTTATTACAGTGACAAAACTTTTGAGATCCTGTTTAATATTTATTCCTAGATAATTACATGCTAGACCCAAATCCTTCATTTTAAAATGATTACATATTTTATTTTTGAAATGTTCTACTTGTTTTTCATTACTACCAAAATACAACAGGTCATCAACAAATAATAGAAGATAAATATATTCATTACCAATATTTTTCAAATATAAACATGGGTCATTTTTGGATCTTACAAAGTTTTCATTTAACATAAAATCATTGAATTTTGAATTCCAATACTTAGGAGACTTTTTTAGACCATAGATTGATTTCTTTAACTTACATATTTTATTATTAGGCAACTTCATGTAAACAGTTTCATTGATATCTCCATAAAGGAATGCACCAGTTACATCCATTTGATACACTGGTTGTCTCTTTTGAGTAGCTACAGCCATAAGGGCTTTAAAGGTTGTTAACCTTGCAACGGGTGAGTATGTTTGATTGTCACAGTTCTTCTGTTCAAAGCCTCGGGCTACTAAGCGAGCCTTATAGATAGGTTTTCCATCTGTTTCTTTGATTTTAAATACCCACTTGCTGCTAATGATATTTTCACCATCTGGAACCTCTGTTACTTCTTCCCATGTTTCATTTTCCTCCAATGTTTCTAATTCTTTCTTTATGGCTTCTTCCCATCTACTTTTGTCAGGTGTTTTCATGGCTTCTTGGTAGGAAATAGGTTCATCACAACAGTAGCTTAGGAAACTGTTTTCTTCTTCTCCTAGCATATAGTCTTTTAACCAGCTAGGCTTATTTCTTGGTCTTCTAGGTCTCTCTATCTCTCCTTCTTCTGTGTGTTCTGAAGTCACCTGTACATTTTCATTATCTGTGTCTGTATTTTCTATTTCTTCTATATGTGACTGCTCATGAAAGGAATGTATGGAATCCTGTTCATTTTCACTTTCTATTATTTCTGGGTTAATGGTATCTTCATATTGACTTTCTTCTTCTTCCGAACCTTGTTCTGTATTTTCATGAATCTCAACTCCTGTAAAATATTCAGTTTCTAGTTTTCTTACACTCTTTTTGTTTTCTTCAGACTCTTTTATGAATATTACATCTCGTTTAACTTCCACATTATTTTTTACAGGTAGATATATTCTGTATCCTTTTGTGTTTTCACCATATCCAATAAAATAGCCTATTTCAGCTTTACTGTCAAACTTTAACCGTTTCTGTTCAGGACTGTGTACTGACACTCGACTTCCGAAGACTTGAAGATTGTGTATGTCATACTCTTTGTCCCACCAAAGTTCATAAGGTGTCTTATCCTTTATGCGGCTCGGACCAGTCCTGTTGATAATATACACAGCGGTATTTATGGCTTCCGCCCACAGATTTTTATTTAGGCCACTTTCCAAAAGCATTGTTCTCGCTGTCAACTCCGATAATGTTCTTTGCTCAACTGGTACTGAGTCCCAAGCTGAGACAAAATGGCGGAATTTTTCGCCAAGCGAACTAATAATTTTCGTTATTATCATATTTTCAGATATTTCGCCTTTTGCTTGACGAATCTGGTTCACGATTGCTTCTATTTTTGCTATAAACGTAGCAATATCTTCCGAGTTCGAATACTTTATGTCAAAGAACTTTTGTTGCGACAAATGTAACGACATTTCAGATTTTTGTTCATAAACCGTACACAATCTGTCCCATATTTCTTTTGCTGTTTCGCAATTCTGTACTTGTAACATCGCCACATTGCTCAATTTTGTGACAATCACGCCTTGGGCTTTCGCATCTAGCCTTTTCCACGTAGCGATTTTTCCTTGATCGGTTTCCGGGCACGTGTATGAACCGTCGACGACATTATAGACATTTACCGCCTTTAATAAAACCTTTACTTGGAATTTCCAGGTATGCCAATTACCGGCATTCTCCAGCAGTATTCGATTACCAGCTGCTCCTGTATTGTACGATATTCCAAAGACGTCGAGTTCGCGTTCGCCCTCCATCTTGGTCGCTTCACTTTGCTTCTGCTTGACCGCAGTTTTTTACTGTTTAACCACAGCAACTATTTCTCTTTTGCTTATTCCGCTCCGGGCAAACTGGGCCCATAACCTTTTGCCAGGTAATCAGTTTGGAAGTGGAGCGAAATAAAAGCTTAAGAGAATAGAAATGAATTTTTATTTGTAAGCGCACAAGAAAGTAACACGGTAGCCATTGACCGGCTTATCAGTATTGCCAACTTATCATAGTAACATTAAGACCACATTAAAATATAAAATGTTGCCATTTAATATTCAACACACCCCCTCAACAGTTATATTTTAATATCTCAAACACATCTTATACATACATATTACTTATAGGAACACCCCCTTAACACTAAAACCTTGAAATGTATGCCCCTTAACAAACATTATACTTAGAATAGTACAATAAGTACTAATTACTCAAGTACTCAGGAACATACCTATATTCTTTACTTAACAAGAACACTAAAACAAAATCATGTTTCTCAAGTTTACAAATTGTTGTTTACCTAATGCTTTGGTAAACAAATCTGCAACATTATTGTTAGTACTTACATATTTGATTGAAGGTAGACCTGCTGATACATGTTCCATAATATACTGATACTTTATGTCTATGTGTTTCAATCTTTTATTACTATCGTTATTATGAACAATGTTAATGACACTTTGATTGTCTTCTAATATTTCAAACTCAATGTTTTTGTAACCAAAATCTAACATAAGTTTTCTTAAAAAGGAACCTTCCATTATAGCAGAGCTAAGTGCTACATATTCAGCTTCACAAGAAGATAGGGACACACATGACTGTTTCTTACTACACCAAGAAATTGGACAATTAAATACATAGAATATTTGACCCGATGTTGACTTACGGTCTGCAACATCACCGGCCCAGTCTGCATCACTATAACCTTGTAACTTACAAACATTTTTACTATCATTATTATACTTATATATAAGAGACAAATCAATTGAACCTTTTATGTATCTCAATACTCTTTTTAAACACTTATATAAAGCTAAACTTGCACAATGCACATATCTGCTAAGAAATCCTACTGCTACCGACAAATCTGGTCTAGTACATGTGGCATAAAGCAGACTACCTATCAGACTTCTACACAACTTTTCAATTTCTACACTTTCACTCTTGTCTCTAATTAACAATTCAAAATTATAGTTTTGTTCTACTGGGGTTGTTACACTCTTACAATTTGACATTTGAAACTTGTCTAACAACTTTTGTAAGTATTTTTTTTTATTTATTACAGTGACAAAACTTTTGAGATCCTGTTTAATATTTATTCCTAGATAATTACATGCTAGACCCAAATCCTTCATTTTAAAATGATTACATATTTTATTTTTGAAATATTCTACTTGTTTTTCATTACTACCAAAATACAACAGGTCATCAACAAATAATAGAAGATAAATATATTCATTACCAATATTTTTCAAATATAAACATGGGTCATTTTTGGATCTTACAAAGTTTTCATTTAACATAAAATCATTGAATTTTGAATTCCAATACTTAGGAGACTTTTTTAGACCATAGATTGATTTCTTTAACTTACATATTTTATTATTAGGCAACTTCATGTAAACAGTTTCATTGATATCTCCATAAAGGAATGCACCAGTTACATCCATTTGATACACTGGTTGTCTCTTTTGAGTAGCTACAGCCATAAGGGCTTTAAAGGTTGTTAACCTTGCAACGGGTGAGTATGTTTGATTGTCACAGTTCTTCTGTTCAAAGCCTCGGGCTACTAAGCGAGCCTTATAGATAGGTTTTCCATCTGTTTCTTTGATTTTAAATACCCACTTGCTGCTAATGATATTTTCACCATCTGGAACCTCTGTTACTTCTTCCCATGTTTCATTTTCCTCCAATGTTTCTAATTCTTTCTTTATGGCTTCTTCCCATCTACTTTTGTCAGGTGTTTTCATGGCTTCTTGGTAGGAAATAGGTTCATCACAACAGTAGCTTAGGAAACTGTTTTCTTCTTCTCCTAGCATATAGTCTTTTAACCAGCTTGGCTTATTTCTTGCTCTTCTAGGTCTCTCTATCTCTCCTTCTTCTGTGTGTTCCGAAGTCACCTGTACATTTTCATTATCTGTGTCTGTATTTTCTATTTCTTCTATATGTGACTGCTCATGAAAGGAATGTATGGAATCCTGTTCATTTTCACTTTCTATTATTTCTGGGTTAATGGTATCTTCATATTGACTTTCTTCATCTTCCGAACCTCGTTCTGTACTTTCATGAATCTCAACTCCTGTAAAATATTCCGTTTCTAGTTTTCTTACACTCTCTTTGTTTTCTTCAGACTCTTTTATGAATATTACATCTCGTTTAACTTCCACATTATTTTTTTCAGGTAGATATATTCTGTATCCTTTTGTGTTTTCACCATATCCAATAAAATAGCCTATTTCAGCTTTACTGTCAAACTTTAACCGTTTCTGTTCAGGAATGTGTACTGACACTCGACTTCCGAAGACTTGAAGATTGTGTATGTCATACTCTTTCTCCCACCAAAGTTCATAAGGTGTCTTATCCTTTATGCGGCTCGGACCAGTCCTGTTGATAACATACACAGCGGTATTTATGGCTTCCGCCCACAGATTTTTATTAAGACCACTTTCCAAAAGCATTGTTCTCGCTGATTCAACCACTGTTCTCATTTCGCGCTCTACACATCCATTTTGTTGTGGAGTGTAAGCTACACTTTTCTGGTGCTGTATACCATAAGATTTCAATAGGGTTTCCATACCTTTATTGCAAAATTCTTTTGCATTGTCACTTCTTATAAATTTCACTGTATGACCGGGATTTACTCGAGTTTCATTTAAAAATTGTTGTAAACATTCTATTGACTGGCTTTTATGTTTCAAGAAATACACTTTTCTATACTTGGTAAAATCATCTTTTAACAGAAGAAAGAATCTTGCTCCACCTAGTGAGGTTTCCTCTACCGGACCTCCAATATCAATATGGATAATCTCACCTGGTTTTGATGCTCTGTGTATACTTGACTGAAACGGGAACTTATGTTGCTTTCCTCTTAGACACGACACACATGTTTCCTCTTTACTATTTTCTTCAAACTTGACATTCTGTCTATTCAAAACATTTTTTACTTGATTTATATCCTGGTGACCGAGTTTAGCATGCCATTCTGTCAGATTTGACATTACTTTGCCTACCATTGCAGTTTCGCATTGATTTCTGAATAACATAATGAACATTTTACCTTGTCGCTTCGCCACAGCATGCACGCTGTTGTTGATTATAAATTGACATTCCGTGGCAGTTGATTTAAGTATGTAGCCTTTATCCAAAGTAGCACTCATGGAAAATAGGTTAGCTTTGAGGCTAGGTACATGCAGCACATTTTTTATTGTTGTTTTAATCCACTGTTCATTATCATAAGCTTCCAGTATTATGTCACCATACCCTAATGCGTTTATTATTGATCCATCACCTATTACTACCTCTTTTGGCACTAATAAACTTTTGTAGTTTGTAAAACTGTCTATTGTTGAGCACATATGATCAGAAGCACCACTGTCCAAAAACCAGTCATTGTTTACATTTACACTTTTTGAGGTTAGTCCACACACTGACATGACAAGTGCATTCTGTTTTTCGTAATTATTTTTAGTAACATTTTTACTGTCTCTGTTTTTAAACCAACACTGTTTAGAAGTATGTCCACGTTTCTTACACACTTGACACGTTTGAATGTTTTCATTTTTATTTTTGTTCACTAGACAGTCACGTTTGTAATGTCCTGTTTTACCACAGCTAAAACATTTTCTTGACTCTTTTCTTAGATCGGTTTTGAATGCCGTTTGCCCTAATTGTTCTTCTTCTACATACATTTTATTTCTTTGTTCTTCGGTAAGTAATCTCGCTGTCAACTCCGATAATGTTCTTTGCTCAACTGGTACTGAGTCCCAAGCTGAGACAAAATGGCGGAATTTTTCGCCAAGCGAACTAATAATTTTCGTTATTATCATATTTTCAGATATTTCGCCTTTTGCTTGACGAATCTGGTTCACGATTGCTTCTATTTTTGCTATAAACGTAGCAATATCTTCCGAGTTCGAATACTTTATGTCAAAGAACTTTTGTTGCGACAAATGTAACGACATTTCAGATTTTTGTTCATAGACCGTACACAATCTGTCCCATATTTCTTTTGCTGTTTCGCAATTCTGTACTTGTAACATCGCCACATTGCTCAATTTTGTGACAATCACGCCTTGGGCTTTCGCATCTAGCCTTTTCCACGTAGCGATTTTTCCTTGATCGGTTTCCGGGCACGTGTATGAACCGTCGACGACATTATAGACATTTACCGCCTTTAATATAACCTTTACTTGGAATTTCCAGGTATGCCAATTACCGGCATTCTCCAGGAGTATTCGATTACCAGCTGCTCCTGTATTGTACGATATTCCAAAGACGTCGAGTTCGCGTTCGCCCTCCATCTTGGTCGCTTCACTTTGCTTCTGCTTGACCGCAGTTTTTTACTGTTTAACCACAGCAACTATTTCTCTTTTGCTTATTCCGCTCCGGGCAAACTGGGCCCATAACCTTTTTTTTTTTTTTTTTTTTTTTTTTTTTTTTTTTTTTTTTTTTTTTTTTTTTTTTTTTTTTTTTTTTTTAGAAATGATTTTTTATTTGTGAGCGCACAAGAAAGTAACACGGTAGCCATTGACCGGCTTATCAGTATTGCCTACTTATCATAGAAACATTAAGACCACATTAAAATATAAAATGTTGCCATTTAATATTCAACAGAATAAGTAAATATTTTCTGTCAAAACGAAACGGAGTATATGAACATCACTGGGCAGGTTTATAAACCAAGAGTCTGTGAACAAATTAGAAAATTGCTCTAAAAAAAAGAAATTGAACAACTCACTTAGAATAATGCTTCAAATGATCTGTTAAAAAGTATTAAGTACTTAGTAGGTAGATGACACTGCTATTCTAAAAAAAGTGACAATAGAATTAAATATTATTGAGTCAGTAAAAAGGCAATTGCATTTAGTGCTGCGGTAGGTACCTACAGATAAATAAAACTGTAGTTATACAAAATAATCACTTATACGTTATTTGGTGTAATTTCGGTGCTGTAAGGGTAAATGAAATTTTATCCTTGCACTAAACTATCTCAAGTTACGTCGGCCATTGAACATCACAATGCAGAACTCGCGCAAATATATCGAAAATTGCATAACAAAATGATATAAAAAAAAACTAAATTGAGACATAAAATGCGGTGTGGCTGTGTCATGGACACGGCCGTGTGTTGTACGATAAATGCACTAAAATTATCTCAAAATGGCAGCGCTTCTCCCTCTCCCGCACTCGATGTTCAATAGTCCTTACTTAACGTACTTAATAAATTCTTTGATCCTTCATCTATCCAGCGGTGTGATTGAATTTTGGATGTAGAGCATAGATTCGAAACTACAACGCCAAACTGTATCCCTTATTTTGTTATCTTGTATTTCGATAGGCCCCGTGTGATAGCAAATTTACAGACGTATTTACGTCAAAAGTATTTCACTCTAATTCACAATAATTGCAGAAATCGAATGCCAATGTGAATTATTTATAAAAATAATACGTATTTATTGAGAGGCAATTTGACCTACACTACTTTGAGTGCTTCCGCCACCAATTAGTTCATGAAAAGTACTGCCGGCCGGCACCCAGCCACCCTCTACCGTTAGTAGATGCCACGTTTACACTCAGCCCTGTTGGGCAGGCAAGTCAGCATGGAAGTGGGCAGCGCGATATTTAAACAGGTCACTCGCGCTGCTCCTGCTCATGCCGCTGCCATTGCCCGGCGCTCCCTCGATTGTCGGTTTTTCGCGCGGAAGTCAAAGAACGTGCAGCGCGAGCGCGAGTGAGTGTTTACATTCAGCAGCCTGGCTCACCTGTCCGCTATTTGTACTACGGCAATTAATTTATTATTCTGTGCTGCGTATTCTTTCTTTGCGTATTCTTTTGGGAGTCGACATTATGGAGTGGAGTAATAAGAAAATAATAAAATTTTTGGAGCTTTACGAAATTGAGCGAGTAATATGGGATCCACATGATAAAAATCATGATAAATATCACGGCGTCTTTTCTTTCTTTTCAAAACACATAAATAGTTAAGATAAACTGATCAGACATAATGCTGTCGCCGCAACAAACTCGACGTGAGCCATTGTTGCGAGTCGTTCAATAAAAGAAGTATGAAGGCTGCGTGTGAACACTCATTCGCGTCGACACTGCCGCGGAAGTATTCCCGGCAGCGGCAGGACGAGTGGCAGGGGCTGAGTGTAAACGTAGCATTAGTAGATGCATGCGACTGCCGTGGCAAGTCATTATTTGCCTCCCATACTTATACAACGAGTAAGGAGAGATAAATATCTATATCTTTATTGGACATATATATAAATGTACCTACGTATTACACGCGGTAAGATTTAATAAATTATTATTAATATTATAATAAATACATATTTCATTCAATGTTAAAGACACAGAATAACAAATAGCAGGTATTAGAGAGGCGGGTCGTGTGCTTGTTTGGTACTCTGCGTTGTATGTAAAAAAGAAATAGTGTCTGCTTCACCACACAACAGAAGGGAAAACTTCGTCGTTTCTCGCTCCGTATCACTCCCTCCCTTCCTTTACCCGAAAGGGCGTTACTGAGCCAAGCGCATGAGCCGAACTTTTTTTTTGACTCCCGACGCGCGCGGGGATACAACTCAGCTGTGCTGGAGGGAGGCGGAAAATCTTCTTTGACACCCCTTCAGCCTGGTTGCTACCATACTGACCTCTAAAGGGCGAATCAGACTTTAACTGACTTAAATCCGCCTGCCTAACTAATTTTAGCCACGATGGCTTTAAAAGCGCAAACGGAACGCTAGAGGAGAAAGAGTGGAGAAGGTGTGTAGTCTGCGGCGCGAGGGTCCCCAAGAGAACCCTACCGCGAGGCGGTTTCCAGCTCGTCGCAGAGTACACATCGCGATCGGAAAAAGAGTAATAGAACCGTGGCCCTAAACCCGGAGCATGGGCCGAATCGCGCATGACGCGTTATATACCCGAGCGTGCGTCACACTGTATTGTGTCACAGCTCTGTCTCATTTGCTAGCCACAAAGTACAAAAAAAAAGAGGTGCAGAGGTGAGGGGTGTCATGGACACGGCTTATAATATAAAAATATTCGTTACAGAACCCCTGAAATGTTCAATACATGAGCATTGCATGTTAGCGACCAATAGAGAATAATTTGCAGTCCAGTCAAGTGATAGCTAGACCACCGGTCAAGGTTTGTTTGTCACACGTCGATATCGTGTTCCTAATAATAGGTAGGTATCTTATCTGATTGAAAGTGATTGATTGAACATTCTAATACGAAATGTGTGCATGACTAAAAGTTTAATTAATTGTTCGTTTTTATGCTTACAATAATAAAGGCAAATATAATCGTACAATATAATACAAATTATTGTTAACTAGGCACCTGCATCGGTTTTGCATGGGTACTCGTAAAACTGAAAAAAAAATTGGTTGTCTGTAAAGTCGGTTTACGGACGATAATTTTACGTGATAACAATACTCTCTATCGCTTGTACCGCGCTTTCGATTGCATGCTCGGCTCAGGCGGAACGTGACTATGAGTATCCGTGCAGCCGGCCTTCATCGATTTATAAGACGTTATCAAGTTAAAAAATTATCAAAATTCTCTACAGATGTTGAAGAACAATGCGTCATAAAGTGTTCGTATTCTGCAAATTTCGTTTTAACAGCGACACGATTTTAGGTTTAATAAATTTATATAAGTTATAGAAAGCCGGTTTACATAAAAGCCCATTGCATAGTTATATTCGAGTATATTATTCTGTGGTTATATGAAGCTTGTCATGAGCTTAAGCTGAATAAACAATCGTGTGACCAATCTATACTAATATTATAAAGCTGAAGAGTTTGTTTGTTTGGTCAACCAAATTCTTAGTTTCAGTACTGGTTCGATTTAAAAAAATCTTTTACTGTTGGATAGGCCATTTCTCGAAGAAGGCTATATAACATCACTCTATGATCAATAGAAGCGTAACACCAATGTAAACTGTTGCAAATAGCCTCCGTTGCGTGCGCTGCGTAAACGGTTAAAGTTACGCAACAATCATCTATGGTGGAATTATTCATCTTAAAATAACCTAAAAAAAAGTCAGCTATGGCATATGATTAACTTTTAAAATTGGCTCACTATAACCTTTTTAATTGTAATCTTGCACTTCGCTATCAATTATCTCTGTCTCTCACGCAGACGAAGTTGCGCGTTTCAGCTAGTTATGTTGTATATTTCTATAGATATGCCACTTTTAGGCGTCAAACCTCGCTTGAGCCCGGCATCTGAATAGTACTTGACCAGCTGTTTTAATTCGACTAAGGTGGCAAACCAGCGTAAGTATCACGAACGTGAAACCGTGCAATAAACTTCCCTCAGCGGTATTTTCTAACAATTAGGACACGGGAGGAGTTTTCAAGAACAGAGTCTTTACTTTCTTTAAAAGGCTGGCAACGGATTGGCGACCCCGTGGTGTTGCTGATCTCGATTGGCGGTGGTGATTACTTTCCACCAGGTGACCCACATGTTCGTTTCCCCCTTCTTATTAAAAAAAAAATACAATCCGCCTGATTGAAGCCGCCTCAGCCTCAGCAATACAATATATGTTTGTATTGCATCGTATTGTGCAGTATATGGGTAATAATTAATAGACAAGACTACAAAGTACTCATTTCTATTTATTTATTAGACATAAATTAAACATAATATTAATTAATTATTATTTAAATAGTTGATTTCTGTCAACTTGAGCGATTATTATAAATATTTTAAAAATGGGTGGCATCAGATGGGCAAATCTCGTAATTAAAATATATAATGGAGTGCCTAGAGCGCTAAAATCATATAAACCTCGGACTTCCGTTATAGTGGATGAAAAAAAAAAGAAAAAATTGGAATGAATAGCTAATAACATAAATAAAAAAGTTTACCTATTGAAAATTTGTGTTTGATTCTAAAAAAAAAATGGTAATTCAAATAGAATGGGCTGTAAAATGGTTTTTTATATCAAAATTAAGTTAATGTATATTAGGATTTCGTAGCCAAATGGCGAAAAAATGGAACCCTTATGGATTGTTATGTCTGTCTGTCTGTCCGTCCAAATCAAATCAAAAATCAAATCAAAAATTCTTTATTCCTTGGACTTTATAAAGCACTTAGAAACGTCATACAAATTAAATATAAGAACATGTATAAATCATTACTACTCTAAATCCGCAGAGCTTAGATTCACTTTCATCACACTATCTTGAATGTGAAAGTGAATTTAAGTGCCAGTTCCGGCGACGGGGCTTCTTGAGAAGAACTGGCAAGAAACTCAAGGCCGACTCTTTTAATTGCCAATATCGTTACATTAAATACAAATACAATCATTAACATAACATAACAAGAGCAATTCATTTCCAAATACTTTTATCATTTATGTAATCTGAGATACAATATTTAGTATAGTTAAGTATAATAGTTTTGATATATTTCTTAATTCTCCATGGATAATTTATACGCGTCGTTTGGAAGTTTATTGTAGAAGCGTATACATTGACCTGGGAACGAGTTAGAGATTTTATGGAGCCTCGTAATATGCACAGCGAGTTTGTTTTTATTTCTTAAATTTAATTGATTGAGATCACTGTTTTTCCTAAATTTTGTTTGATTTTTATGAACGTAAATAAGATTTTCATAAATATATTGAGAATGTAATGTCATAATATTTATCTCTTTAAATTTATTTCTCAGTGTCTCCCTGGGACTCATCATATAAAAGCACGGATAGCTCGTTTCTGAAGCACAAAAATTGAGTCTACATCCGCGGCACTACCCCAAAGCAATAAACCATATGACATAATGCTGTGAAAATAGCTAAAATAAACTAAACGCGCAGTGTCAACATCAGTCAGTTGACGTATTTTCCTTACGGCATAAGCTGCTGAGCTGAGTCTACCCGATAACGTTTCTATATGTGGGCCCCATTGTAATTTAGAGTCTAATGTTTTACCAAGGAAGACAACCTTATTGACCAATTCCAATCTCTCATTGTCCGTATATCACATCCACTTTTTTCCGTAACTATAAAACCTATACTGTTGAAACTTGGTAAGTAGATGTATTCTGTGAACAGCATTAAGATTTTCACACAAAAATAGAAAAAAAAAAAACAATCAATTTTGAGGATTCCTCATACTTAGTAGAACTGAAACTCAATTTTTTTTTAAATAAAACCCATACGTGTCTGTGGATAGGCCTTCAAAAATGTTATTGTGGTTTCTAAAATCATTTTTTTCTAAACTGAATAGTTTGCGCGAGAGACACTTCCCAAGTGGTAAAATTTGTGTACATGTAAAAAAATATATGATGTACATTACCATGCAAACTTCCAACGAAAATTGGTATCTCGTTCAAACGAGATCTAGTAAGTAGTTTTTTTAATACGTCATAAAACAATCAAATCGTCAAAGTTACAAGGAGCTAAAGAACTTTTATATTTTATATACTTGCTGCTACGGAACCCTTCATGGGCGAGTCCGACTCGCACTTAACCGCTTTTTTTTCTATAAGCATAATAAGTGGAAAAAAGGAGTAATTCAACGAAAATCCAAAAAAAAAAGTAACATTTAAATTAACATTTTGGTTTAGTTACGCATTTTACATTATAGATCTGCATCAAATTATTACATCTTAGATTATATGCAGGTAGTATCTAATCTAGATGGTAGGGACACGTTTGTATGCATGAATACACCTGTTTGTCTTGATCTGGGTGTTTTCCATATATTGTATGTATGTATTTACAAAAAAAAATGTAATTAACTACATTAATCGGATACCGCTCACAAATACAGTTATACACAATACAGATACCTTACCTCCACCTCACAGAATACCGCAGCCAAATAACAATTCCTTTGAGGATTGTAGTGTCGCTGCGGGTGAGTGAAGTCACCGGAAACAAAGAAAGGAAGGAGTGAGTATAGGCTGGCAACAGATCGCAAACTTTGCATATGGATTGCCAGTTTTCTCACTGACCGTAGCATCAAAGTTGTAGTTGACGGAGCACGCTCGGATCCACTACTCTTGAATGCTGGCGTACCACAAGGCTGTGTATTGTCCCCTATGTTGTTTCTTCTGCATATCAATGACTTGCTGCTTATACACAATGTTCATTGCTATGCGGATGACAATACGGTGGACGTAAGATACACTAGCCATGGTAATGTTTCTCGGAATTGCGTCGATGAGTACCGAACAAAACTAGTATCTGAGATTGAGACGTCTCTTAGACACGTCTCGGATTGGGGTCGATTGAAATTGAATTTGGCACAGCTAAATCCCTCAAAGACCCAGGTTTGTGCGTTTACCGCTAAAAAGTCCCCGTTTGTCGTAGCTCCTAGATTAGATGCAGTACTTAATGATTAGTAATCAGTATTTGATTACTTTTACTGCCTGTCCAAGGTCTCTACGACCCTTCATAAAACAGGTTTCTCTCTGTTCATCTCCAAAAGATGATTTTCTATACCTATCGAGTCAAATTCGACGTATACATAAAAAAAATGCTATTTGAAATTAAATTATAATTTTTTATATATTTTTTTTTATCTTTTTTCAATTAAATAATGAAAAAATTGAAAGCACAAAAAATTTTTTGGTAAAGTATAAAAATAAAATGCCACCTCAACCAAAAAAATTCACTATAACCATTTTCCGAGGTCCTCTGGGCGCTCCACTAATAGTCAAAATTCAGTTTCGATCCCGTCTCGATCTCACAAATGTCAGATTTGGTATTCTCGTAACACAATATGTAACTTCAAAATTAAATTTAAGCGGGATTACATCGAAATATGAGTGAAAATTAGACAAACTAAGAATGTTACTTTGCCAACAACAAGAATTGATAAAAATTAATTAATGAAATCAAGTATATAATTTTAGTCAATTCACAATTCAATCTCGATTCGGTCAACTTTCAATCTGCGTTCGTAGAAAAATTACGAGAATTGGCCTTCTGAACCGTGGGTTCCTCCGTGGGGACCTCTCGATGACAGGTCCAATCCGAGACCGGGGAGGTAAATTTTTCCATTTTTAAAATACTTTATAATAATATTAATTAAGTTAAATACATTAAAAGCTGTACAAAGATCAGCATAACTTTTCAAAAGGTTTCTTCTAGGCAATACAGGCAGTAGGATAAATAATAATTGAAATTAGTTATTATGCGCATCATTAGTATATGTGGGTTGTAAGGAGCTAAAGCCAACCTAGCCTACACGTGGTGCACCCTGCCGACTAGCGAAAGAGACTCCATCGAAAGAGAGGTAGGGGTCAGCGATTTGTAAGCTGTCCGACTGGGGAAGTACCTCTACCTCACAGAATATCGCAGCCGAATAGCATTTCCCTTGAGGGATGTTGTGTTTCTGTGAGTGAGTGAGGTCTTCAGAAAGGAAGTTGTTGCATTTGTAGCGGGGGTTGCGGAGCGCGAACGAAATTTCATGTTGCGAGCGTTAATATGGCTACGGTAACCGCTTTACATCAGGCGAGCAGTATGCCTATTATTTTGACGAGCCCGGTGGCTGAATGGCTAGCAATGGCCACTTTGGCTCCGAGGTCGCGGGTTCGATCCCCGCACATGACAAACATTTGTGTGCATGAACATCTCTGTTTGTCGTGGTCTGGGCGTTTTCTGTGTATTATGTGTGTTTATTTACAAAAAAAAAAGTATTTGTGTATCAGTTATTTAGTACCTATAGTACAAGCTTTGCTTAGTTTGGGACTAGATGGCGCTATGTAAAATGTCAAGTAATATTTATTTATGCTTGTCTATCACCCGACGTAGTATAAAAAAAAACTCATGTTCAGCCACTATGGATTGTAAGTGAGTCTCCCTTCAATGGAAGGGATTTAGAGCGCACTCCAATACGCTGCTCAACTCTGTACAGAGGGAATTATTAACTATCTATATGTAAACTTTATGGGTTTTGTAATGCTTGTAATTTATATGAAATTGTTGAAAGAGGCGAATGCAGAACATGAATAAAATTTCAACAATGCTAATAGAACACAGCCCCAGGGCCATTCCTGTGAAGCCAGCAGCATTACCTGCAAGAAAAGAATAAGGCAGAAAATAATGGCCTTGTGGTTTCCGGCACCCTAGAATAGAATCACTCCGTCTCTTCCCGTGGATGTCGTACAAGGCGACTAAAGGAAATACATTATAAAACATCGATCAGGCCTCCCCAACCCGTCTGGCCAGCGCGTGGGGACTGTAGGCTAAATCCTCCTTCTGTTCGGGACGGATGAGAGAGGGTCGTGCTCCTATAGTGGAGACTGATGATGATGATGAAAGAATAAGGCAGGTCATCAGCAGTGGCTTGACCTTCCCCATTATTTGTGATCTTATATTTGTGACGAGCTCCGCTTTGATTGCTAACCGTTTGACCGGTAGCGGTGTCGAAGTGGTCGAACGTTTAGCAGACGTATTCCACAACAAGCTTCTATTGGGAATAGTACCAACACAAATAGCTCCTGAGCTATTCCCTAATCATATGACCTTGATGAGCTCGGTAGCAATGGCCACTATGACTACGAGTTCGCACCATGACCCTCAAGCCGAAAGCTCTCATGAGCACCATGACCCTCCCCCTGGATCCACCCTTGAGCTAAATATGAGGAGCTCGATGGCGTCGTTGCGCGTGTCAATCTAATCGAACTCGCAATTTAAGCAACGTTGACTGTAAGCCTGTCCATAATGGGTTTATTTATGTCGAATTCCCGTTGGTTCCGGCTGTTGTCATTAAGTTAAGATTCTATGATGATTGTCGTTAATCTAACCCCTTTAAGCGGCTTGAAAACACTGGCCTTCACCAACCCGCAGTTGAGCAGCGTGGTGAAGTATGCTCTAAACCCCTTCGATAGAAAGGCAGACCCGTATCTCAACAGTGGGTTGAATAAGGGTTGGCGACGAAGCTAAATATCAACCAACAATCTAAGCAGTAGCTTGATTTTCGCATATAAAATAGCATTCAAATTAGATGGGATCGCGTTTAGTTTCGACGGTAGGGCCTCTTGTTTTACTGTATCAGACACATAATATATATGAGAGGTATGTAATACTTTTAATTTAATTATGTCTCTCACAAAATCCTCCATGTCCGAATGCTTCCGCAATGCCAGAATCAAATGGAGAAACATAACAAGAGCCGCCATTCGTAATGACCTGACCACTCTGCCAAGAGTGGCCGACTGAGAAGAATGTAATAGCAAAAAGTATAGAAATTTGTCGTTGGTAATACCAAAGAGTTGATAATACATACTTACTCAGAATTTCAAACCAGTACGAGACCACGTCAAGTCGATCCAATGTTCCATCAGAAGTAGATTGGTATATGGCCACGTAGCATTGATTTGTAATATTTATGGTCGTACTGAAAAATTAATATTGAACAATTCATGATACAGGCATTTCTATATTTAGGAGCTAGCTGCAGAAAAAGAAGAAAACCTTGTTTTCGCAGTCAGCATGTTGGCCGCAGTTCCAGGATTTCGTTCCGGGAAAGGCATTATTTGTGTAAAATTACATTTTGGCTTACGGGGGCAGCATCTTGGTTTGGGGTAGGGTCTCAATTGACCTGGATGTATCCGAGTTTTGAGGAATCAGCTCCGTAGAAACCTTGTTTCTGTATCTTGTTGTTGTACCTTGGGAATTTTTGGTCTCAATTTGATCTGATTCGCAAAGCATTTTTTAACCATACCACAGTATAAGTAATAGTACCATACGGCCCGGTATTTATTCTGTACTGTATGGTCTCAATATTTAAGGATATTGTTATTTAATTACGGTTACCTGTGAGCTGGAGTTATATAGACATGCTCTACGGTTCTTTCGTCAGACCCTCATTAGCTAATTGATGGGGTCTGATACACCCCATCAACTAGCTAATGAGGCTCAAACCATCAAGTTGGTTTAGATTCTAAAGATAGTGACGTTCTTCTTGATAACATTAGCCAATTTTAATCAAGAAATGTAAAAGATGAGTTGGATTCGATCAGAGGCCTCTTTTCCAAGTTGGATCTATCTAACACTTCCGGCCCTTGAGGACTCACCCCATGTAACGTGTTACTGTTTTGTTCTGGTACTTGTGTTCAAGTGCAAGTGGCATCCAGGAACTCCTGGTGATGTGCTTGGTGAACTCGCAGTCAGGCAGGCACATAGGACAATATATGCTGTCTTGCGCCTCTATTGTAGGGTCATTGATCCATTCGCCTAATGGATATAAATAGAGTAATTTCTCTGAAAAATATATGAAATAGTTCATTATTATCTCCAGCTATTATTATTATACGTATTTCTTTTGAATCTACGGGTCAAGCCAGTTCATTTGATAAGCGTACGCGGGGATATGGATCGAACGCGTAGAGGCCCGTTGAGAATATTAATGTAATGTTGTATACCCGTCATGACCCGCTCCAGGATATATCAAAGGAACAATATACCCATGAGCAGGTCTCGGCAACCTTTAAGACTATTGCAAAGTGTGATGGACAATAAATGGGCTATGAAGATGAGATCTGGGTAAACTAACTGCTGGTAAATTTCAAAAAAGAAGAGGGACGGACACCTGCAATAACTGCGTCTATTGGTCGTTATTTGCTTAACAATAGTAAAGAAATATTATTTGGCTGGTAGGCGAAATACGTAAACAATACAATAATATTATTATACTAGCAAAGTACGGTTGTTGGTCTTCGTTACGGGAACACTTCTAATTTGCGTCTATTTTTGTTAAGATTCCAGATAAAGATGATACACCTCCGTTCCATGCAAGTGGTAGGAGATGGAACGGAACAGGCCAGCTCCATCACCTTCCACGGTTATAATGGTAACACAAGTATAAATTTAGTCAAACTTGATTGTTTGAAAAATACCGAAATTCTGATATTAAGTAGGCAAACCCCATAAAGTTGGTACTTAGAATAGGTTTCTCAATTAGTTTTCCGCACCAAATGTAGCTTCATTTGAAGGGCGCAGTTTTTTTTACTCCCTACTCGCGCAATGGATAACCTCCGGGGGTAACTACGGGGATGAGGTGAGCGATGAACCGTCATGGATAACCCCATGGTTTGAAATAATGTCTCGTATATACCCTTTCCAATAAATATAAAGAAACCATAGCGCGCTGTACAAATGCTAGGTATAGCGCCATCTAGTGATGAGTTAAATAAAATATAAATATAACATTTTTAGACATTTCTTGGCTGGGCGTTAGTCAAAAGCTAATCAGTAACCCATAAACATCCCCTTTTTTTATGAACAACCATTCCACCAAGTCTCGAAATCGTAGGTGAATCGA
This sequence comes from Hypsopygia costalis, assembly GCA_937001555.2. Taxonomy (NCBI): domain Eukaryota; kingdom Metazoa; phylum Arthropoda; class Insecta; order Lepidoptera; family Pyralidae; genus Hypsopygia; species Hypsopygia costalis. Next base: position 8,852,063 of record OW443343.2, on the reverse strand, counting down.
TTTCCAAAAAGGGTTTTTTTTTTCAAGCCCTATTTTCAACCTTTTAGGGGTGGAATTGAAAATCCCGTCTTAGTGTGCCTACATTGTATAGGGAACACATATCCAAAGTTTCAGGTTTCTAGCTTCAGTGGTTTGGGCTGTGCGTTGATTAGTGAGTTAGTCAGTCAGTGTGGACAAAGTCTTTTATTATCCAGGTTTTACCCGCGGCTTCGCTCGCGTGAAATTCGGACATTTTAGATTATCCAAGTCAAGTCTAACACGCAATGAAACCACCTCCATGTAGCATCTTTAATTGTACTAAATACGGATGCAAGAACTTTCCAGATAACTACTACACCCGTCCCGCTCTCGTCGCGCCGCCCGCGATCGATGTTCTGATTTACGCCAAATACAAATTTAAAAACCTATTAGGATAACACTTCAGTAAACACACAAGTGTTATTCCATCAGCTTAAAAATGAAAAATCACAGTTAAAAAAAATTACATGATGATGGATGATCACGTTAGCCACCAATCGATGCCTTTTTCGTAATTGACGTCCCATAAAACCATAGAATCAACACCCATATTGATATTATGACATTTCAACCCGAGCGCACCCCCATAAAGGTGATAATTTTATGTCACGTCGGCTACGTTGGATTATAAAATAGTTGTTGTTTTCGTAATCAGCGACCCGATAAACCATCAAAACAATACCAATGACGATTTTCAGACTTTTGCACTCCATTTTACCCCTTTAGGGGTTAAATTTCGAAAAATCCTGAAACACGTGTTCACTCATTTATCTATAGAAGTACTCGTGTAAAGTTTAGGATAAAATAGTCTAACTAATCTCATTTCCCTACACAAACTGTGGACCTCTGTTTCTCCCTCTTAGGGGTAAAATTTGAAAAATGCTTTTATGTAATTTTCTGTCCACTATGTTATATTTTCAAATCGATTCCATTTTCGTAATTAACGTCCCAGAAAACCATATAATCAACACCCATATTGTTATTATGACATTTCAACCCCATCGCACCCCCATAGGGGTGATTTTATGTCACGTCGGCTATGTTGGATTATAAAATAGTTGTTGTTTTCGTAATCAGCGACCCGATAAACCATGAAACACGTGTTTACTCATTTATCTATAGAAGTACTCGTGTAAAGTTTCGAATAAAATAGTCCAACTAATCTTGTTTCCCCATACAAACTTTGGACCCCCGTTTCACCCCCTTAGGGGTTGAATTTTGAAAAATCCTTTCTTAGTGCACCCCTAGACGTCATAAGGAACCTACTTGCCAAATTTGGAATCTCTAGACCCAGCGGTTTGGGCTGTGCGTTGATTAGTGAGTCAGTCAGTCAGTGAGGACAAAGCCTTTTATTATTATAGATATTATCTAAAGCATATCAACAAATACTTATAATTAATAATCAACTAGAGTAAATAGTACTTTGTTAATATATTTTTGAAAATGGTCATAGTGATACTGTATCGTATTTTCACTGGTACTTTATTCCTAATCTACATAAAAGACCTGCCTGACATTACAAATAATAAAACTATATTATTCGCAGATGACTTATCCTTTATAGTCACTTCCGAGCGACAAAGGCTCGACATTATTGCAACATAAATCTGACATTAAAATCACATTGACATGTAGCTATTATTGAATGGTTACACAAAAATAACCTAGAAATTAATTTGGATAAGACAAAAACTATGAATTTTAATAACTTTAAAAATTATGTCATTACGATAGATATTGACGGACAAATTCTACTGATTGCTACTGTAGTGAAATTCCTAGTTGTAAAGTTAAATCCTAAGTTAACTTGGAAAGAACAAATCGAGAAAGTGTGTTCTAAACTAAGTAGATTTCCCTTCGCACTCTTCAAATTGGCAAAAGTGACATCTAAACTCATTGCAATTACAGCCTATCGTGCATACTCGTATGTAGAATTCATCATCAGGTATGGGCTTTACTATCTACATAGATATACAGAACAAAGTTCGAATTGCGCAAAAGAGACGGATACGAGCCATCTGTGGTATAGCCAGGGCCGGGTTATGCGTGTTGGGGCCCCCTAGGCAATGCTCGTCTCGGGCCCCCCTAGGCAATGCTCGTCTCGGGGCCCCCCTACCCTCTTCTAACTTCCTAATATATTTTGTCTAACACAACACAAATTTATTTATAATTACGCGATTCCTCGGCCATGCGAACGAACCAGTATGTACTGCCATTTTAAAATGGTAGAGCCTATTTTAAATCTCTGAATATACTACCATTACCTTGTCCTTATATATGTATATGCGAAATTGGCAAGTTTCTTATACAAAATAAACATATGTTCCTACTAGCTAAAGACCAATCACAAAGAAGTATGAGAAATCCTAACAAATAAGTATCAAATTTAGTACCACGAACTAGAGGTCTGCTAAAAAATTCTTATATGATGTGTCAAAAAAATTACAATAACATATCAAATGCATAAAGGGGCTACCATTTAACAATTTAAAAAAACATTACGTAAATGGCTATTCAAGGAGGCGTTTATATACAGTTGACGAATTCTTGAATAATAAAAAAAAAAAATAACTCGGATTTTTGATGCAAGGAGTAATTTCTTAAAATTATGACTATAAATATTTGTATGCTTTACTTTTATACCTGCCCTTTACTTGTAAGATCCAACCGTATTTATTATACTCACCCTATTTATCACTACATAGTATAAAACAAAGTCGCTTTCTCTGTCCCTATGTCCCCATGTATGCTTAAATCTTTGAAACTACGCAACGGATTATGATGCGGTTTTTTTTAATAGATAGAGTGATTCAACTGGAAAGTTTATATGTATAATATATGCATAACATAGTAGAAAAACACTGATTTAGAGGTTTCTAATGTGATGTCGTAAATAAACACATTTTTTTTGCTCTTTCATTGCAAACGCTGGCTGAACCCAACGAGATAGATCAAAATAATGTAGTACAGTATTGTTCACCTTAAAATGGTCTACAAAAAAGTTCGCGATGGTATATGTCTATCTCTTAGTGGTAACACACAATAACCGTTATTTTATCCTTTGCTTTTTACAAGAAATAATGCCTTATTTACGAAGCGATTTTAAGCAATACAGAATTAATCCTTATCCAATTAAGTACCTTAAATACATTGCGCATTTAATATAGATCGATATGGCCCTTCACAGCATGTAATTTAAATGAATAGTTTAGAAGATATTACACATTTAAAATGCAGGGACATAACGGCTGTGGCGGTACCGGCCGCGGAGCCGGCGGCGTGTGCCTATAACTGGGGAAGGACTGGATAGGACAAAGCGCAAAGACCTTCTGTAGTTAATTTAGTATCAGCATTGCACCCGTGCGAAGCCGGGGCGGGTCGCTAGTTGCAAATAAATTACTTGTTTTTGTATCATCCTTCGTGATACAGCGAAATATAAATTCATCGCCTTGTCGTAGAGGATTTTAAATAATGTAGGATTTTTAGTAGCTAGATCAACAGTAACGGGAGGCGTATAGAAATGTCTGTTTAATTAATTTATGTCTAGACACCTACAGACGTTGTCGAATGGTTTACCAACACCAAGTGATCGTAGATTTTTTTATACAGGAGCCTAAGTCAAGTTTTCTAGTGAAGAGTCAATAAACAACCCATTGCAAATATTCCTAGCTCAGCTATCCGCTCAAATATAAGTGTGATGAGCAAGTTCTGGAATTTTTGGCCAATAAAAGAGTTTATTTACGTTGTCCATAAAGTATCTGTCTACGCACTAGGTTTTAGTGAACATTTGGTTTTAGGTGTAGAGATTTTGACAAGATATTTAAGAGAAATATGGTTAATTATGAGCAGTCCGATGGACAGAACCTCCCTTTATACCAGACACACTCACGCGTTTTTTTCTTCTCCACAAGATCACATGCGCTGTAAAAAAGAAAAGTCTTGCGCGTTATATCAAAGAGCTCAGCCTTATTAATCTAGCAGCATCCTTCGGTTTGCAGTAGCCTGCTTCAGTTTGCCAGGGCATTCTTCGGCTTACCACGGTACCCTTTGGCATGCTAAAGCATCCTTCGGAATCCCCGGAGTATTACGCATTAATTTATTACTCTCGGTGGACTAAAGCTACTTACCCCTGTGTTTATTTAAGCATCTCAGCTCGTTCATAGTACAGAAAACCGTAACATTGACGTCTACGGGGTAGAAGTAAGGACTGCATTTACATGCCTGCTTTACCGAACGTATCTTGCAGTCTAGGATGCAGGAGCTATAAGTATACATATCGTTGTATAACTCCGGAATTTCGTCTTTGAACAGGCAGCCTCTCTGTAATATGCAAAAGTAAAAGTTCACTCTTAATACACACTATTTTACACGAGGAAGTATACATTGAAACTTCAGAGTAGAAATTGAAGTTATGCTGGTTACTTCACGGCGCGAATACCGTAGTCGAATGCAATGATTGATGATCTAGCCAGCACAACAGTGATGGTTATGCCGATTCGAACATTATATCCCGCATGACACACCCTCCGTCCTGTGATTTGACAGATCTCCATGATTCAGAAAGTAATTATACCTTTTTGGTAATGTTTTAATCCAATTCGGAAGAGCAGCGTTAAGGAAATTACGATAGATCCTTTCGAATAAAATACCTCGATGCTCCAAGACGAAAGTCTTTCACGAGTGTATGTTGCCAGTGATGACATACGGCACAGAGACAGGGTCCCTTAATACAGGCCTATCTTAACGTGTTAAGTTCAGGAATGATATCCGTAGCAGAACTTGAGTCGCCGATGTAGCCCTATGCATCAGCAGGTTGAGTTGGCAATGGGCATTCCGCGTAGCACTCTAAACTCATGGTTGATGGGGCAGAAAGGTTCCGAAATTGCGACCGGGAACCGGAAAGCGCAGCTTAGGACGGCTGATAAAGATCGTTGTGGATTGTGGAAGTCTAAGGGGTACAAGCAGTGGACGAAATCAGATTAGTCCTTTGGCTGACATGATGACTTGAATTTACCTAAACCCATAAATACCATCATGTTTCTTTGAATTTATTACTTTACATAATTAAAATCGATATTCATCCAATTATTATTAAATTAATTAATCCTGTTATATTCTAAAATGTATATTAAATTAAAACTAATCTAAAAGCCTATCTAATCTATAAACCAAAGAAAAAGTTATGGGATAAAAAATAAATATATAAATAAATACAAATTTACTTACAAATAAAAAATATCCCCAAGATCGTTGTCTTTCGGCAGTGTCCCCAGAACACTGGCAGCATTACCTCGCTGGATAGCTATACTTATTCTCTGAGCAAGGTAATGGCCAGCCTTCTGGTTATAGGACGTGTCGGACCAATATATATATTGAATACCATCAGGTTAAACTATTTTTTTTTATCACGTTACCGTATCCGTGCTATATCTGCGAACTTCCTCAGAAGCGATTTGTTTCACAGACTGCAGTTCCATGTAAACTGCTGTATTTGGATCTACAATGCGTCGTATCACTTTCCCCCCTGTTTGGTCTGCGTACTGTTTGGGGTCATAAATCATAATCTGAAAAGATTCAATTTCGTTAAATATTTTAGACAAATGGTTTGAGGAATTGATTTCGGCCGACTTGCTAGAATATTATAAATATTTTAAAAATGAAAAAAATCACCTCCACATAGGTGGGTTTTGAACCCACGACCTCTCGGTTACCGGTCGAGTGCTCTTCCAACTGAGCTATTTGGAGAGACATATGTTGTGTTTACTGTTATGTTTTGATATTTTAAATTGGATAATAAAATCCTATTAAACAGACATACTCGTATGTTTAGTAACTTAAACTACAGTCTAAAATATACTGTCAGTATGCTATGGCGTCAAGAAAGTAGGCTGCATGTGCTTGCTGAATAGGGATGGTCTTGAAAGTAGCACCTGTGACATGAACGATTACTAAACATAATATTTCATTTTGCCATGGCATTCTTCGGCTTACCACGGCATCCTTTAGCATACCAAATGGTATGAGTAAGTAATGTTGAAGGATGAAAGGCATAATGATATAATTTTAACAAAAAAAAAACCGACTCCAAACATTACTCTACATTTATGTATGTAGATACAAGGACCAATCTGGAAGTATACACTTTCAATTTTTTTTCAAATCGGTTTTATAAATCATGGAATAATTATGTAATAAATATTTTAAAAAAAATACAGCCGAATTGAGAACCTCCTCCTTTTTTGGAGTCGGTTAAAAAAGTATGACAAATTTGAATATATATATAAAAAGGTGGATGGATTCTGTGAAAATAATGATATGTGTAAGAAGACATAAATGCAGAGATGGCGCCTGAAGAAATGAATGGAAATAAAAAGGAGAAGCGATGATTATAATGATGGGGATACCCTTACATGAAATCCCGCAATTGGGTCCATCGTATAAGCATAGTCATCAAGAAGAGGGTCCATAACCAACACCAGGCCGTTTTTGGGTCCTGGCTCTACTTGTCGCTTCGGCTCGCCAATCGTTTTTCTCGGCCTGTATGAATTAAAGGTATAGTAGGTAATGTTTTTCAAGCAACTTAATATACTTGTAAGTCACATTCTAGTAATGTGTAGATGTAGGATTCATACGAAATTGTCAATTTGTTATTAACCCCCCCTTTCAGTAATTCTAGCGCTGGCACCACCACCTCCTAACATATTCTTACGTCTGGTGGCTTCACTCACTTGCAGAAGTATAGCAAACCTAAGGTTTGATAGACTTATTATTTGCCTGTGATATTCTGTAAGGTGGAAATGCTTTCTCAAACATCAGTTGCTACATCCCGCTCTACATAAAGTACCTATAGCTCTCGCGCCGCCACATCCATTGCTATCCCAGCAGCTCTTCCTTTCCTGATAACTTCATTTACTCACAGAAATTCAAACATCCTTTTTAGCTTTTAAGAAGTTGTTATTTGACTGCATTCTTCTGTGAGATGGAGGTCCTTCCCTAGTCGGGCAGCTTATACTGTATCCTTCTATATATTTTATACTGGAAATGTATCGCTGTACTCTTAAGTGTCATTCTATACATAACAAAAGTTGAATTAAGGAAGACAGTTATTTGATTCAGGCGTTATTTTGCGGAAGTTAAATTTACAGGCAATTTGATCTACACTACTTTTCGTGCTTCCGCCACCAATTAGTTCATGCAAACTATTGCCGGCCGGCATCCTAGTGGATGGATGCCGGCCATTACTAGATGCCGTGGCTACTTTGGTCGTCTCTGCTCCAGCTGCTGAGGTCGTCTCGGCGAATCTCCAACATCTGAAACAGAAGAAACGTGCGACTGCTATCGCCCTGTCTGCCGTGGTCGTCTCTGCGATACGTGTTTCACCTCTACGCGAGGCATCTTCAGACGATCTGTAGATGATGGTTAGAACAACAATCTACAAAATTACAAAAGGAATTAAGGAAGATTACAAGTACACGTACTTGTCACCTGAATTTCTATCCAGAATCTGATTGAACACACAGCAGTGTCCCCTTGAAGTTCTACGCACAGTGAATAATGTGGAACAGTTTGTTAGATCACCGGCCCACAAACACGTCATCAGCAAGTCCTCGCATTTGGGGGCTAACTATATACATAAGAAGAAATTCATGTAAAGAATATGTATGACGCTTCATACTCGCGTATCCCAGTATCCCATGCACTTCAACACTAAAACGAAGGTAAAATGAACTAATGAAGGTAAAAAGAATACTAGCTACAATGATAGCGTATGAGTGCCCCAGAAAATATTTTTTTTATCCTCATTTTAGTTTTTACTTTTGAAGTTTATGGGATAATGGGAAAAAAGAATACTTAGTAAGAGCAAAGCTTGTGCCTATAGCAGCTGTCCTCTGACCCAGCCCCTGGCCATAGTATAAGTAATTGAACCATTCGACCACCGAGCTCGCCATTTGGATGGATGGAGGAAAGTTGATGAAACATGAATCCTTTAGGTGTCTGTTTTTGATACATTTTATTTGGTATGTATTTGTCCCTTTACGGCACTAAGGCTTTATGTTTTTGGGTTCAGTCCCCTTACCACCAACTGATTGCGATTCAATAACTGAATAGAATGCTTATTCATACCAATGAATAAGCTACTCTATCCAATTTGAAATATAGTCGCTTATTCATTGGTATGAATAAGCAATTTATTCAGTTATCGAATCGCAATAAGTTGGTGGTAAGGGGGTTGTACCCAAAGGGTATTACTAAGACTCCGCTGTCCGTCCGTCCGTCTGTCACCAGGGTCACCAGACTGTATTTCATGAACCGTGATAGTTAGACAGTTCAAATTTTCACAGATGATGTATTTCTGTTGCCGCTATAACAACAAATACTAAAAAACAGAATAAAATAAATATTTAAGGGGCTCCCGTACAACAAATGTGATTTTTTTTTGCTCGTTTATGTTCGATTTTGATAACGGCAACAGGTAGACGCTTGAAATATTCACAAAATATTTAGTAATATATTCATTTTAAAAATAAATAATTAAATAAAAATAAAACAAATATTTAAGGGGGGCTCCCATACACAGTCATGATTTTTTTTTGCAGTTTTTATAGATCATGGTACGGAACCCTTCGTGCGCGAGTCCGACCCTTGGCCGGTTTTTTTTAAATTATAATCAGATAAACATCAGTTTAAATTTTTAGGAATTATTGCTGCCATTGTAAAAAAAATAAATAAAATATATATATACGCCTTGAAAAGAATATATACTTGCTCCATAATTCCCAATATACGAGGCCTTAGGTATTCAACACCTGCCTTCGATATGCCGTCTATGAACGGGTGATCTTTTAGGGCGTCGTCCCAAGAAAAGTTTATAAGACGACCCAATTGCACAATCGAGGTCTTTATTTTCTCCAGATTTGGCTCGTCATGATAAGGAGTCGCGTTATTGTTTTTTCTGAAAAAATATTACAATATCATTTGCAATATCTAAATAGTCGTGGTGCATGGCAGTCGAGCTTAACTTGACTAGCCATCTCTTCAGGCTTTCAATGCCTTATTTGCCATATTGCTGTCTCTCACATTGCTAAGAGAGGAAGTCAAATTAAAAAACTTTTTACTTCTTCTGATTAAATTCGTTGTGACTTCCAAGGCAGCTGTAGCTTTACCCCCGGGATCGCAATTGTTTATTGCTTTTTTTGGTGGTCGCAGCTGTTAATCCTGGCTACACAGGAGAACACAGTGGTGGAAATGTGGGATGGGCCCCCGTCTCTAAAAATATCTAAATATGATATAATAGTTGATATCTGCGGCTTCCTGCGTATGGATATTATTGTAATAAAACTTTTCTTTGGATATAAGTAGCCTATGTCACTCTCCAAACCATAGACTATCCTCATAAAAATACATGTCAATTCAATGGTTCCTTTCGAAGTAAAAGAAGGGCAAACAACCAAGCAAGTGTGGTTTTAACCTGTGCTTTCATACTGCATCGAGTATAGGCAATAGGAATGTAATGTTGTTTTCCATACTGTGTCTTTCAACACAAGACAAGAAGAATTAAAGGCATCTTCTTCTAAGGTAGGATCTACCTGATGTGAAATCATCATCAAATCAAATCAAAATATTTTTATTCCTTGGACTTTATAAAGAACTTAGAAACGTCTTACAAATTAAATATAAGAACATGTATATAGATCATTACTACTCTAAATCCGCATAGCTTAGATTCACTTTCATCACACTATCTTGAATGTGAAAGTGAATTTAAGTGCCAGTTCCGGCGACGGGGCTTCTTGAGAAGAACTGGCAAGAAACTCAAGGCCGACTCTTTTAATTGCCAATATCATCATCATCGGCTTATCCTTTTGCTTTTGGGCAGTATGTCTTTTTCTTCCATTCAGCCTTATCAGCCGTCTTATCTATAGTTACCTCTTTCTTATTATCATCTCTCACATAATCCAATCACTTCTTTTTTGGCCTTCCTCTGTCATTATATCTATTCACGTTGAAATTCATCGTTCTCTTTGTCACATGTCTTTTATTCCTCCGCTTCACATGCCCATACTACGAAAGGCGATTTTCTCTCATCATTTCCGTCACAGGTGCTACTTTCTAACTTCCTCTAAATCATTCCTTACCTATTCATACTCTAGTTATTTCAACATTCGCATCTCAATTACATGCATTCTTCTTTTATTCTTCCTGTTCACTGCCAAACATTGCAATCCTTACGAGATAGCAGCCCCCTTACCACCATCTCTTATTGCGATTCAATAATTGAGTAGATTGCTTATTCATTGGTATGAATAAGCAATCTATTCGGTTATTGAATCGCAATAAGAGATGGTGGTAAGGGGCTGGTCTTATGATAGTTTTATATATTTTTCCTATGAGCTTAAGTGAGTAGTAGAGGGTCACATGTAGTGCCCGAGACCTGTCGCCATTTCATCGATACCCAGCTGATTCAGTGCATTACGTCATGGTCTATTTCGCCATTGCTCTGCCCTATCGAACCAAGGTAGGTACTTAAAGCTAAAGCAATCTGGAAATGCGAGATTGTCTAGTGACATGGAAGCAGAACTGGAGAACCACAGTCAGAAAACATATGTTCTGTTTATGGTCTACCGACCTCTAGGCCAACATTTTTCAGTTATGTTTCCATTAATTTATATAAACAGATTCCAATACTCAAAAATTACTCACAAACGTATTGCATATTCTTCCAAAGCCTTTCGGCTAATTCGATTGGAATTGCACACAGCAACTGCGGGGAAGTCAATAAGGGCAATGGGATATGTTGAAGACTGCATGGTGATTACCAGTGGCGTGCTCAGAATGGTAGACCAGGTGAAGTGGAGAAAGTACATTATAAGTAGAATGGAAATGCCCAGTATCAATATGGTGCAGAACCTGAAATGGAAGATTGTTTTTATTTCTAAATCATCTTTTATTTCTTAAATATTGCTGAACTTCGTAAAACAATACCCTCCAATGTATATTAAACTAAAACTAATCTAAAAGTCTATTTTTTTGGTGTAAGTGGTTCATCAACATCTTTGAACCAAAGCCAACTTCACCTGCACGCGGTACACCCTGCTGACTGACAAACGAAGCTCTAGCGAAAAGAGAGGTAGGGAGTGTAATTGTCAGCTACCCGATTGGGGAATGTACCTCCACCTCACAGAATACCGCAGCCAAATAAAGATTCCCTTGAGGGTTGTTGTATTCCTGTGAGTGAGTGAGGTCACCAGAAAGGATGGAGATGCTGCGTTGGCAGCGAGGGTGGCGGCGCGCGAGCGATATTTTATGTTGCGAGCGTTAATATGGCTACGGTAACCGCTTCACATCAGGCGGGACATATGCTTGTCTGCCACCTGAAGTGGTATATAAAATAAAATCTAATTTATCTATAAACAAAAGAAAAAGTTATGGGATTAAAAATAAATATATAAATAAATACAAATTTACTTACAAATAAAAAATATCCTCAATATCATTGTCTTTCGGCAGTGTCCCCAGAACACTGGCAGCATTACCTCGCTGATTTTTATTAATACAATAGATGTTTTTTTTATTTCTATGTGCCAAACAAGCATATTTCAAAAGTGTGTAAAGAGGGAGAGTCAGGGTCGCCATTGCGCTAATGATCAGGGGCATCACTAGCGCAATGGCAACCCTGTAAAAACCTGTGTTGCACGCCTGTATGCATGCTTTTGTCAGGTAAAATCCGCCTGCAATATTTACACGCTTACAACATACTTGTAAATATGAATCTGTTACTGCATAGATATAGTAAATTTTTGTGTAAGGTTTTTCCATTTGCGTGTCTCTTTAGCCTTTTATGTTTTTTCATCATGATTATCGGCCTGTATTTACCCACTGCTGGATGTAGGCCTTTCCCAATGCTTTCCACCATATGGGATTCTCCGCTTTCCGCATCCAACCGCTACCAGTCACTTATTTGAGATTGTCGGTTCATCTAGAGAGGAGGCGCCCTACGCTTCGTACCCCTACGTAGCCTCCACTATAGGTCTGTTCTTCCCCATCTGCCATCGTTGACTCGGCAGAAGCGGCCAGTCCACTGCCATTTCAACTCGCTGACTCTGAGAGCTATGTCGACCTCTTTGGTTCTCCGTCGAATGTTTATGTTAAATCAAATCAATATATCTTTCTTCTTTGGACTTTATAAAACACTTAGAAACGTCATTAAAATTAAATATAAGAACATTATGTATCCAAATCATTACTACTCTAAATCCGCAGAGCTTAGATTCACTTTCATCACACTATCTTGAATGTGAAAGAATTTAAGTGCCAGTTCCGGCGACGGGGCTTCTTAAGAAGAAATGGCAAGAAACTCAAGGCCGACTCTTTTAATTGCCAATATGGTTACATTAAATACAAATACAATCATTAACATAACATAACAAGAGCAATTCATTTCCAAATACTTTTAAAGTTATGTTTATTATATTACCTTAATATTTTAGATGAAGTTTTATCGCCAATCCTTCTTATAATATCAAAAGAGCAATGTTCTATGTACTCCGTTAAAACATCTTTGAACGTTTTCCATAATATTAGTTGTGTGCTAATATTCGGTGGCTTGTATGGCCTCTTTCTGTATTTCTTCCACCAAAGTTCTTCTGAATTATGCATAGTATGGCAAATCCCAGGACCCTACAATACAAATAGTTTATACACTTACCTCTTATCTCTTATTATGTAAGTACTGTGACGTAACAACCTACGCGTCAGCGTAGAATGAGATGCCTTTGGACGATCTTGTTCAACGCTGTAGTAGACTGTAGAGTATGCTTAAATTTTAATTAAGTATCTAATCTATTATTTTTGGAAAAATTATTGGGTGACACTGGGTGTAAATGGTTAAGCGCCACCTTTAGACCTGAAGTAAATCTCACCTGCATTGCATGTGGTGCACCCTGCCGTTAAACCAACGAGGTGAAAAGGAGGTATGAGACTAGAGAAGCTCACATTACAGAATACCACAGTCAAATAAAAATGCTCTTAAAGTTCGTTGAGAGCGAGTGTGATTACCAGACGTCAGTGTGTATAAATAATACAGCATACAATAAATATAGTTAGTTTTCTGTTCTTATAATTTTCTTTAATTAACAAGTAATAAAAGCTTGTTATATTTATAGTTGTTGACGAGCTCGGGGGTCGAATGGTTAGCAATGGCCACTTTGACTCCAAGGTCGCGGGTTCGATTCCCGCACAAGACAAACATTTGTGTGCATGACATGACTGTTTGTCTTGGTCTGGGTGTTTTCTATGTATTATAAGTATGTATTTACAAAAAAAAATGTATTTAAGTATATTTATCAGTTGTCTAGTACCCATAACTAAAGCTTTTCGCGTAATTTGGGACTAGATGGCGCTGTGTAAATTGTGCAGAAATATTTATTTATTTTATTTATTTATATATAACATGGACCAACCCGCAGTAGAGCAGCGTGGTGGAGTATGTTTTAAACCACTTCGATTGAGAGGAGACTCGACAACAACAGAGTAGAGGAGAGGTGATGAGATGAGATATAGTACGGCTGGCGACCCTAAATACTACCTCTTGTCACTACTTACTTCTTATTTCAAAAAAGATTATTTCTGCAATGAACTCATTGAAAAGTTGGGCACATTTTCACACCACCAATGAATACACAGTAATAAATAGCAATAAACCGGAAAAGAATTTATAGTGCTGTTTTGGGTTCCGTAAGACACGACGTAGAACGTTTTATTTTATAATATACATATAAATAAAAATATTATACGTACGTTGAATTTTAGAGTAGACACTAGCGCCACTATTGAATAAAAAGAAATCATAGTTTGTAAATGTTTTATGTCAAAAATTCTCTTATTCTATTTTTTTTTCATCATCTTTAAGCTCGCCATTTCAAAAACTTTAACGTCGTTGTCAACACCTATTCATCTCACTGCTGGGATACGGGCCTCCCCTCAATCGAAGGAGCTTAGAGCATACTCCACCACGCTGCTCAACGGCGGGTTGGCGGGGGCCAGTGTTTTCAAGCCGCCTAAAGGCCACTGACTTGGGTTAACGATTGTCATCTAATGACAACAGCTGGAATCGACGGTTTAACGTGCCGACCGAAGCATGGAGGAACTCGTGTGGATAAATAAACCCATCCATGGACAGGCTACGGTTGACGTTGTTTAACTTGCGTGTTCGATTAGACTGACACGAGTAACGACGTTATTGAGCTCCTCATGGTGCTTCGAGGAGAGGAGAAACGCGTGACGCAGAGATTACCACGGCAGCCGGACGGCGGCAGTTGTTTTGAAACTTCTGTTTCAGAAACAGAGATAAAAAGCATATAGACGACTGCATGCATGCATGCATGGATGGATGGTGGCCGGCAGTAGTTTGCATGAAATAAATGGTGGCGAACGTAGCAAAAGTAGTGTACATCAAATTGCCTATAGGTATTTTTTTTAATGTGCTCGGACAAAATGTCTCCACGTTGCCTAAACACGTTGCCACGTCACAAGCCCACAAGCCCACGTTGTCAATAATGATATTCTCTTGCAAAAAATGGCTGTAATCGGATTCGTGCCTAGTTTACTTGAATTTTTCGCCAGCTATCTTAAAAATCGGTGTCAATTTGTGCGTGTAGATGGATTTGTCTCTCAAAATTATTGTGTGAGATCTGGTGTAAGCCAGGGAAGTATCTTGGGTCCTACACTCTTCTTGATTATGATAAATGACTTGCCGGCAACTGTACGTACAGCCGAGTGCCTCTTATTTGCTGACGATCTCAAGTTATTTCGTGGAGTTGGTAACGATATGGATGCTAGGGCTCTGCAAATGGACATTGATTCTCTGTCGCAATGGAGCGAAACGAATCGCCTTCCTTTTAATGCTGACAAATGCAAATGCATTACATTCTCGCGTAAACGTTGTCCTCGATTGACAACCTATAGATTAAATGACGCTTCAATAGATAGAGTTATAGACATTCGTGACCTCGGTATATTATTAGATGACAAACTTGACTTTCATAAACATATTTCAGAAACATGTAAAAAAGCCAGCAGAACCTTAGGTTTTATTATAAGGACTGCTTCTGAATTTGACAATATGACGGTAGCAAAGGTGCTATATAATGCCTATGTTCGTAGCAAGCTGGAATACGGAGCTATAGTCTGGTCTCCTTACGAAGTGAAGTATAACATTATGTTGGAGAAAGTACAGCGTAAATTCGCTCGCTGGCTATACAAAAAGAATTACGGCTATTACCCTTTCATGTACCCCTCTCTTTTCGTGTCTGGCATGGTTGAGATTGAACCGCTGGCATTTAGAAGGCAAATGAATCTAGTTAAACATTATCTGTCTGTTTTGCATAACAGAGTCGATAGCCCAGAAATTCTAGAAAAACTATGTCTTTTAGTGCCAAGTCGTATTCCACAGGATGCCACTGGAGCAGTAGCACCACGGAGACGACCACGCTTGCTGCAGCGGCCCCTTGTACGAACTAGGCACGGTTCTCAAGCACCTACTATTCGAGCATTTCATGTGATCGGGGACATGCTCGCTCAGTTTGATGATTTAGACCTTTTTGCAGATAGTCAACTGCGTCTACTTGATGGAGCCTATAGATTCCTTGATAGTATGAAACTGGTTTGAGAGACATTCATAATACGTCTTAATAACTATTCGTATTTTATTTGACAAAATCATATTCTATTTGACATATATTTTAATTGACATGATTTTTTATTTTATTTTAGATGATTTTATTTTATTTGACATTATTTTATTTTGTTTTTACATTTTTTTTTAATTTTTTTTATTTGATATTATTTTATTTTGTTTTTACATTTTTTTAGAGCTGTTATTTGATTTTATGATAAAGTTTGTGTTTAACGATTTTAATGAAAATATAAATTGACTATGTTGTCGCATTGGGTTAATCCTGTAAAGACGATGTAACTCTATATTTTTTAAATAAATAAATAAATAAATAAATAAATAAATAAAGGTAAGCGCGGGCAAATCCGAAATGTGAGGACCGCCATCAATGCGATTAGCGCAGCGCTGGCGGTCCACCCCTTGACGACCTATAAGTCTTAAGTATTTCTTCACACTACGACTAAATGACCCTGGATTACAGGAAGAGGGAAACACGTGTACTTGCAGTGAATTTCATAACTTTGTAGTTCGACAGTTAGTTAAGAAGCTCGATGGCATCGTTGCTGGTGGCAGCCTAATCGATCACGCAAGTCAAGCAACGTCAATCGTAGCCAGTCCATGGATGGGTCTATTTATCTCGAGCTCCTTCATATTTAGGAGGGCACGTTAAGCCGTCGGCTGTTGTCGTTAGATGACAGTCGTTAAGCCAAGTCAGTGTCCTTTAGGCGGCTTCAAAACACTGGCCCTTGCCAACCCGCAGTCGAGTAGCGTGGTGGAGTATGCTCTAAACCTTTTCAATTTAGGGAAGACCCATATCCCAGCAGTGGGATGAATAAGGGTTGATTGTGTGAGAGTTGAGAGAGATAGTTCGACAGAGAAAAAAATTGCCGAACTTTTTGGTAATAGAGCTAATGTTGTATAGTCGAAGTAAGTCCTAGAGTACAGGCCACGTATGGGGCGACGAAGCGTAGAGCGCCCCCTCTCTAGATGGACCGACGATCTCAAAAAAATGGCTGGTAGCGGTTGGATGCGGATAGCGGAGGATCGCATATGGTGGAAAGCATTGGGAAAGGCCTATAAATCAATGGGCAGATACAGGTTGATGATGATACTTAGTATATGATAACGCGTCCATCTGCAAGGGTCTAATCTAATATCTGGTGGCAGATAAAGATTTGTATTCGTTACAGAACCCCTGAAATGTCTAATAATAATAAAGCATTGCATGTTTGCGGGCTATACAGCATAATTACACTTTAGTTCAGAGCTCGAGCACCGGTCAAGGTTAGTTTGTGACACGTCGACATTCTGATACGTATTAAGGTGATGCCTGCTACGAAAGTGGAGCCTTGTTGTATAAAAAATCGTATCATAGCGCAGAAGGTAGATACATATAAAAAAAAATACTGCTCAATCTGCACCAAAATCGATTTTAGTACTTTTGCTACTTCTTTTGGAATTTGATATTTTGAGTGCTGTAACTTTAGCTATTTGGAAACGGATTGAATGACGTAAAAAACAAACTGAACATTTTTTATATGTTTATATTCTACGCTGCGATTTAAGTTTAAAGAGGCGTCACTTTCGCAGCACCTATCCCCTTATATGCATATCGTACCTAATCTGACGGAAAGTGATTGAATGATTGAAAATGAAATGATTAGTAGCATGATTAAAATTTTAATATTCTATGCATACATTAATAAAGGCTTGTTTGTTAATTAGTTCAGTAACATTTTACTACTATTTTTTACAGAGGATAATTTTACGTGATAATGTCATAACATAACATAAGAAAGCATCGGCCGATGGAGTGGAAGAGAGATAGATGCGTCACAAGCCGAACGCTTAGGCCGATCGTGCCTCTCTATCGTTTGTTCCACGCTCGTCTCAGGCTGAACGTGAAAATGAGTCATGCTTTTTCGTGTGCGTACAGCCGACGTTTATCGATTTATAGGACGTTATCAGCTATCATGTCAAAAAGAATAGGTGTGAGCTTCGCAATAACAATACTATTATACCCTTCCGCCATATTTGATAGCCTAGCACGGGCCATTGGCACAGACTTACCGGACCTTACCGGACCGGCCAGAGTGCAGAACATGCAAAGGGCCTAACGAGTCCATGAAAAACTTGATGTGTCAATGTGACGCCCTAGCCGGCAAACGAATGGAAATCCTAGGAAAGGCATACCCGGACCTGGAGGACTACAGACTCTTCCCAATAAGCGGCATACTGAAGTACATGGAACATGTCTCCAGACAGTCAGGGGAGAGTGACTAAAGGATTAGGGAGAGCACAAAAGATCCATGAGGGTCGACGTGTCACCGGTGCTTCAGCACTGGACCCACTCTAAGATAAGATAAGATACCGAACCTTAGACTTTACCGGGTACGGAACCCACAAACTATTCACCAACTGGATATTGCCCTATTGCTAATTTAATTGCTCGTAGCAGGAGGAGACTACTACATAAGCAATAGCGTCTTTGCAGAGCTTGAAGGAGCGTGTGTGCGTGCGGCGCTATACAAATTGCTCCAGATTCGTCTCAGGGGGGATGGGGAGATACAGGAGAGGGGCTGGGAGTGGCCATACTGGACATAAATATGATAAAAGCTTTATTTATTCAGATTTTACTAGAAAATAAATAGACTGTCAACCGGCGGGTTGAGATCTTAAAATTATAAGAATTTCAGTTCTCTCAGATTTCTTGAATGTATTTTTTAACTTTGTCAAATGATATATCGCCTGTACTGAGTCGATACCGCCAAGTGTCCGATTAGCATCTGAAACAATCGATGTATCGATAAAAACATGGAGCAATTTTGATGCCACGAGCCGCCAAAGCCAGCCGCCTTTCTTGTAGTTTCGATTATTCGATTATAAGACAATTTCTGTAATATTAAAACAGTGAAGAGTTATCTTCCGAAAGGGTTCATAAAAAGTGATTGTCGAATACAAGGTTGACCATGATTTCGAAAGATAAAGAGTAAATTCAAGTATTTAAGTAAGTATAAAATAACGTAAACAAACTATATGTATGTAGATAAGAAAAACTGAAATATAAACTACCTTAAAATTAATTTAAAAATAAAATCTACACAACTCAACGCCGCGACGATGCCTTGGTGTTGCTGATTTAATTGGGCGGTTTGCTTGCTTCCCATCAGGTGACCCATAGCTCGATTTCCGTATAATTAAAATAAAATATATAATATGATTTATTAAAATTCTTTAATTTACTTTGTAGCGCTAAGTAATCTCTACAAATTTAATGTCATAATAAATACTTGTTTTTTTATACTACTTCGGGCAACATACAAATTACGACCCGCTTTATGTGAAGCAGTTATGGTAGACATAGTAACGCTCGCAATATGAAATTTCGCTCGCGCGGCATCACCCCCGCTGCCAACGCAACAACTCCTTCCTTTCTGGTGACCTCACACACTCCCAGGAACCCTAACTCCATTCGCTCTTTCGCTAGCCGGCAGGGGGCACTACGTTCAGATGCAGTTGGCTTTGGCTCTAAAGATCGTGTTGAGCCACTTACACCCCAGAACTGCTTGTGTTATTCGAAGGTAAAGGTAAGGTAAGATGGTACTGCAGATGTGAAACTTGATTACAGTATAATAACTTAACTGAACATAGTAAGAATGAAAAAAAAAAATACTAATTGTTCTTGAAATGTTCAGGAATTGTGGCCATTGTAGTGTAACATTACCTATGTCCCTTTACCTTATTTACATCACTCTGGTACCTGGGTTAAGTAATTAATAAGTAATATCAAGGTTCAACTTTAAATTATAATGTGTGATAGGTTTGATTGAATCATGAGTACATATTATATAGACATCGGCATCTTTGTCAACAAATAATTATCCCACTGTTCTGTTAGGATACCGGTCTCCTATCAATCGAATATTAGAGCATACTTCATATAGATACTTGTGAATGAAACGTAACTGCAGCCAAAATAGTTTATATATGTAGCTGATTCGTCTCCGTACTTGCATCCTCATACAGATCGTGAGTCCTCTTTTAGGTACATCCTCTTTTACGGATTATGGCTACCATACACTGAGAAGGTGGCGGCAATTCCATAGTGGTTGCATTCAGCCCCCTTACCACCATCTCTTATTGCGATTCAACAACTGAATAGAATGCTTATTCATACCAATGAATAGGCGACTCTATTTCAAATGGAATAGAGTCGCTTATTCATTGGTATGAATAAGCAATCTATTCAATTATTGAATCGCAATAAGAGATGGTGGTAAGGGGGCAGGTTGGTCACATAAACTATCTAGTGGTAGAAACATAAAAAGAAGTATAGACACAAAATAGACACTATTTTGTTGAGTAGATGAAGTTGCCTTTGAATTTATCTTCAGCAAAATAACATATTTGCCAATCAACATATGTATTTGCAAATCAACCATGAAATATTACTGGTGAATGTGAATCGAGAAATGTGTTTAAAATATCTGGTTTATGTCGGGTGACAAATAAGAGTATGAACCGCGTGAAGCGATTACTGTAGCCTATTAAAGCGTGCTATACAAAGAGCTGCTAACACAGAAACAGCAATTTCAAAGGAGCTTACAGACAACACGAACCGTTCAGTTGGAGGTTGTATTTGGTTGCGGTGTCTTGTACAGATTTCGGCTAGATGCTGAGTCCAAACCAATTTGTGACATTGCACTACCCATTTTTTTTTACATAAGAGGGGGGCAAACGAACATGTCGGTCAACTGGTGGAAATAAATAACCACCACCCATGGAGATCAGCCCCCTTACCACCATCTCTTATTACGATTCAATAACTGAACAGAATGCTTATTAGAATAGAGTCGCTTGTTCATTGGTATGAATAAGCAATCTATTCAATTATTGAATCGCAATAAGAGATGGTGGTAAGGGTGCAGCAGTTTCAAGGGGGCTTTTAAGGGAAATATAGACTCTGTTCTTGAAGGCTCTTGTCGTAATTGTTTCTACTTTTTTTTATGTTATGTGCCTGTTTTTGATATTTTATTATTGTATTGTGTCTATATGTACCTATATGTAAAAACTAAAGTTTTTTTTAAATCCAGCCGTATTCCTGGCATACATCTTATAGACAAACTCTGTCAAAAACTCTGTTTTCTAGACCCAAGAGTTGGCAATGATCCATGGGGTTATTCTTTAAATGAGCATCTCATTTATATCTATCTGACTGTACGAAGTTGCAGTCTAGTTGAATATTGTCGTCTCATAATAGTGACAATGATTTAAATATTCAACTGCTTGCCCCATTAAAAGGCTTCAGATGCGCATACGTCGCCATTATTAAAAGGGACCATAGAGAATCGTAAAATTTGAATAAAATCTTCTTTGAATGCTATACCCAGTACGTTTTAAAACTTTATGGTATGAACTTTTATGATTTTGGGTGTATTGGTGTCGGCACTTGGAGTGTACATACAAAGTATAGTGAACTCTGAATAGCATGTATTAACACTTTTTAATCCCCGACACAAAAACGACAGGGTGTTATAAGTTAAGACATGTCTCTCTCTCTCTCTCTCTCTGTGTGTGTGTGTGTGTCTGTGTCATCGTAGCTCCCGAACGGTTGAACCGATTTTGTTTTTTTTTATTTGGAAGGTGAATTAGTCGGAAGTGTTCTTAGGTATGTATGTTTGATCAAAATCGGTCCAAGATGACCGCCGCCACAAATTGACGGATTACATATTTTGGAACAATCCTTTCAATATGGATATGAAATGAAAGGGCTTGACTAGTAGAATAATATATATATATATATATATATACTGCCACCCGACGTAGTATAATATATATATATATATATATTATACTACGTCGGGTGGCAGACAAGCGGCCCACCTGATGTGAAGCGGTTACCGTAGCCATATTAACGCTCGCAACATAAAATATCGCTCGCGCGCCACCACCGCGTGCAGGTGAAGTTGGCTTTGGTTCAAAGATGTTGATGAACCACTTACACCCCATAATATATGATAAATTGCTAGAGAGACTACAAGGTCGGATTTTTTAAAAATTTTAAATATAATTGTCTTGTTGGTAATGTGATAAAAATCTAGGTCTTGGACTCTAGGAGTCGATGCTGGAACAACTTTCATCTCAAACATCGTTATAATATTTTTGTAGCTACTTACTCAATATATACTACAGCCCTCTTACCACCAACTCTTATTGCGATTCAATAACTGAATAATATGCTTAATAATTAGCGACTCTATTTCCAATTGAATAGAGTCTCTTATTCATTTGTATGAATAAGCATTCTATTCAGTTATTGAATCGCAATAAGAGTTAGTGGTAAGGGGGCAGATCATATATGACGATTGAAATGTTCTCTCTCTCTCTAAATGAAGACAGAGAAAAAAAACGGGCTTCACTCCGGGAGTGCCGGCAGAAGTGAAAACTTGAACATTAACGTTGTGCATTTTTTAATATTTTGGAACGGTTGGAATAATTTCGCACGAATTGCTTTATTTATCAGTATAAAAGTACTATCATTTATGTAGTAAAATACAATATTCATTTATTGCGCTATCGTACATAAACATGACAATTTATATTACATTAAAAATAAACAGCAGGAGCAGGCATACATTTTCGCCGCGCGGTAGAAAGAGGGGGACATTACTTCCTCTCCTACGCCGCACCACCGGTCCGCGCCGCTGCGTCTTACAATTTTCGATCAGGCCACGTGTCCTGACCCGAGATTAACATTTTTTAACCATCCCAAAAAGTGCACAACGCCGCTAAGGAAGTTTTCACTACAAAAAACAAAGTAGATAAAGAATGGAAACAGAATAATTTCAAATAAGTTAATAGACTTGGCCGGGGTAATTTCATTATAGAGATTGATAGACGCATTCTATAGGGGTTGGCAGCTTTCGGAAAGCTTCGGCACATCTTCGTTGCTCAGATACCCCAATCCTCCCTCCTTATAGATGGTCCAATGACCTTAAGAAAGCGGCTGGATGCGGAAGACGGAGGATCGCATTTGGTGGAAGGCATTGGGGAAGGCTTATATCCAGCAATGGGTAGATACAGGCTGATGATGATGATGATTTTACGAAGGTTACTCATTGTTAAATATTACCAAACCCCGGCCACTCCATACAAAAATGGCGCTTTTGCATGTAGTAACCAAATGACGTCTGTACACGTGCCTATGTTTGAGTGACGTTCTCTAGGGCTGACATTATTCAATTATTAGTCAGACATGTAAGGGGGTGTAAGTGGTTCATCGACATCTTTGAACCAAAGTCATTCTTACCTGCACGGGGTATACCCTGCTGACTGACAGACGAGACTCTGACGAAAAGAGAGGTAGGACATAGCGTATTTTTTAAGCAGCCCGACTGACGAAGTACCACCACCTCACAGAATACCGCAGTCAAATAACAATTTCCTTGAGGGTTGTTGTGTTCCCGCGAGTGCGTGAGGTCACCTGAGAAGATGGAGTTGCTGCGTTGGCAGCGGGGATGGCAGCGCCCAAGCGATATTTAATGTTGCGAGCGTTAATATGGTTACGGTAACCGCTTTACATCAGGTGGGCGTAGTGAAGAAAAAAAAAACGTGTGACACTCGGGGACTGCCGTGGTAAAGCTATTGCATAGCATTTTTTATCAACTAATGCTCGTTTGCTCGTTCATCCATCCATCCATATCCATTCATCTATCCATCCATCCTTCCATCCATTCATCCACCCATCCATCTATCCATCCATCCATCCATCCACCCATCCATCCATCCATCCACCCATCCATCCACCCATCCAAATCCATCCACCCACCCATCCACCCATCCATCCATCAATCCATCCATCCATTCATCCACCCACCCATCCACCCATCCACCCATCCACCCACCCACCCATCCATCCATCCATCCATCCATCCATCCATCCACCCATCCATCCACCCATCCATCCATCCATCCATCCATCCATCCATCCATCCATCAATCCATCAATCCATCAATCCATCCATCCATCAATCCGTCCGTACGTCCGTCCGTCCGTCCATCCATCCATCCATCCATCTATCCAAATTGTTTTTTTTTACTTTCCATGTGTTGAGACATCCATCCACTGCACAAATAACTCTCATCTTTTACATACTCGCATATTATTTTAAACTGAATGGAGAATAAAATACAAGCGACGTCAATTCGTACGTTGTGGCATTCCTTGCGAACGGTTCCAAATCGGTTCCATAGGGGAGGTAAGGTCGACTAGTGAGAGCGGCAGAGAGTGTCCATACTGTACGTTAGTACTATTACTTATACTGTGATATTACATTGATTAAAGAAAAATGGGTCAAATGATGTCTTCTAGGCTGACTTAAGTTAATAGACTTCGTTATTTACATTGTATGCAGATTTAATAAAAAACAGAACAGTTTTATGTCTGTGTGTGTGCGTGTCTTCTATTGTAGGGTCATCTATAGTAAGTAAGGGGCATCAAGGTTGTAGCAATTTGAAATGAAAACGAGATGGTAAATTACTTAATTGACAGTTTTTATTTTATTTTATATATTCTTTATTGCAAATTACAAAAAAAAAAGTTACAAGAGTGTACGTAAGGTATGCAAAGGCGAGCTTGACATGATTAATTATGCTATATAACACGATATACACTCTAAGCATATATACATATCCATATATACTTAGTATAATAATAGTCTAAATACATAAATACTTATATAAATACATACATACTATCTAGACTAATAAACTTAGTAAATAGTGAACTCAACTCAACTTAAATAAATAGTGATTTTTTAAAAGAATAGACGGATGGGCTGTTGCTAATTTGCAAGGGCAATTTATTCCATAACGGAGCAGCGCACTTTTTATATAATTGCGCATATTTTATGTCAAATGGAATTATTATTATCAAGTGAATTTATAACCAATATGGATGAATCTAGTCAGTCAAGAAACGGTCTTTGCTGAATGAAGATTTGAAAATGAATAAGCTGAATAGAATGCTTATTCATACCTATTTCAAACGGAATAGAGTCACTTATTCATTGGTATGAATAAGCATTCTATTCAGTTATTGAATCGCAATAAGAGTTGGTGGTAAGGGGCCTGGTCAATTTCTTTCTAGTTGTGAGGTCACTTGCAGGAACACAGTAACTTTCTAGGTCTCCGGGAATTGTTATTTGTCTGCACCTTTCTGTGAGATGGAGATATAAGTTGCATCATATAATTACGCTGCGCCCTTTCTTTTGTCTTCTTTCTTTTGTCAGAGCCTCGTAAGTTAATTATCAGGGAGCACCACATGCAGGTAAGATTGTCGACTGTCAAAGATAATGGTGAATCATTTACATGGAAATAATTTTTACTTTCGCATGTCAAATGCGGCAGCAGCGGCAGGTCGCCATCTTTTTGATATCGTCGTCTTGCCTGGTTGGTTTTACTGGGTGAGAGTCTCGCAATCTTGTGAGTCCAGAAGGTCGGTAGACGGGAGTGCATTTGCGATAAGCACATGCTCCATGTACGGGGTGACCAGACTCCCAGTATGCACCCGTATATTCATTATTTATGTCCAGTTACTAGGCACTATGAAAATCAATCTAAAATGCTGAGCTAAATCTATCGGGGCTATTGCTAGTCATGTGTAATGTTGTATACGCTGTATTCTGTAAGCTGGTTAAAACATCCAATAGTTAAGTTTGGGGTGTAAGTGGCTTATCACTGTTTTTGTTAAATAAATAAATAAATATTGTCAGACAAATTACACAGCACCACCTAGCCCCAAAGTAAGCGAAGCTTGTGTTATGGGTACTAGACAACTGATAAACATACGTAAATACATTTTTTATTTATATTTGTAAATACATACTTATGATACATAGAATTGTTACTTATCACTTGTGTTTATCACATGGTGGTTTATCTTTGAACCAAAGCCAACCTCACTTGCACGTGGTGCAACGGTGGACAACCGAGGCTCTGGCGAAAAGGGAGGTAAGGCATAGCGTATTTTTTAAGATCTCCGACTGTGGGAGTAAAAAAGTGTTGCTCCATGTGTGATCTCCATGGGCGGTGGTGATTGCTTTCCATTAGGTGACCCATATGCTCGGTTCGCCCCTCTCATATAAAAAGAGTTACAAAGTTACACGATTTAGCATATAGAATTAGTTAAGACCAATTTGGGCGCTTTTTGGGACTATATTTAAAATTCGGGGCTTTTGCCCATCTCTAGCCACATGCTATGTGTGTATTCTATTTATTGTTCCAGATATCCAAGATTATTGATCTGCCATAATAAATAAATAAATTGTCCTGGACAAATTACACAGCGCCATCTAGTTCGAAATTAAGCAAAGCTTGTACTACGGGAACGATAACTGAAACACTTAAATTCATTTTTTTTTTGTAATTACATACATATAATACATAGAAAACACCCAGACCAAGACAAACAGACATGTTCATGCATACAAATATTTGTTTTGTGCGGGGATCGAACCAGCGATCTCGGACTCAAAGTGGCCATTGCTAACCAATCGACCACTGTGCTCGTCATAGGAGAACTCGTAATAGGCCACAGATTAGCATGTGTGCATTTGTGCATAGGTTTAGTTGCATTTGTGCATTGCGCTGCGAGTATATATGACCAACGACTGATAACCCTGTTAGGTTACATAATATACTGGGTTTGTCCTGTTATTATTTATTGTTTAAAATCGCACCAACTGACTAATAGGCTATTTTCCAATGTTTAAAAATTGTATAAATTATTTAACAATATAGTAAAATACACAAAATTATAAACATCTGCAAACTTTCATTCTAATATCTTCAGTCAGACTTTTTTTAGCGTCGATCAAAGTTTGGCGGGAAAGTCCATTTTAAAAGTATGAAATTATTAAAAAATAATATTTCCATTGGAGAAGCAATAAAAAATGCTATAACTTTTATTATGGTACTAATCGCATAAACGTAATATTTAAACATAGCTGTCGTACAAATTTCTGATTTGATGCATACAAAATATAAACCTGTGACTTCATAATTCGGTAGTCTTTTGTATGGAGCGTTTTGGGGCAGTCTAAAAATTGTGATTTTCAAATTACCATATCTCGAGAGATTTTTGTGCTATCGAAGTAATTCTTTCACCTATGGTTATATTATGGAGACGTCCCTACATATCAAACCGAAAAAAATGTTAGTCAAATAGCCTATTGTAGTGGTAATATGATAGATTAAACTAGTTAACGTGACGTCTATTAGACTCTACTTGCATATATTCGTTGATCCCTCAAAGTAACGAGGCTCTGACGAAAATAGAGGTAGGGCACAGTATATTTTTTAAGCTGCCCGACTGGCGAAGTACCTCCACCTCACAGAATACCGCAGCCAAATAACAATTCCCTTGAGGGTTGTTGTGTTCCTGCGAGTGAGTGAGGTCACCAGAAAGAAACGAAGAAGTACAGGCTGGCAACGGTTCGGCGACGCCTTGGTGTTGCAGATCTCCATGGGCGGTGGTGATTGCTTTCCATCAGGTGACCCACATGCTCGTTTGCCCTCTTCTCATATAAAAAAAAATATATTTTCATCGTACTACCTCGTATGTTGATACCCACCTGTCAACGCAGTATTCAAAAAAAGTAGTACAAGATTTACAACTGCCATCAGGCGGGTCGTGTGTTAGTTTCCGACCTTAGTGGTAAAATATAAGTCGTATGTATAGTAAGTACGAAGGAGAGATATATTGGTGAATGGCGATATTTCTCTCTCAAATCAATTCAGAGTAACACGACTTTACAGAAGAAGAGACGAAGGTAAGGCATGTTGTAAGAATTAAGGAGGAAAGTTATTGATGATGATGATGACTAAATATACTCGCCGTTTTGGTTCTAAATAGTCCGTTGGTCGAATGGCTAGTAATGGCTACTTTGACTCCGAGGTCGCGGGTTCGATCCCCGCACAAGACAAACATTTGTGTGCATGAACATGTCTGTTTGTCTTGGTCTGGGTGTTTTCTATATATTAGTATGTATTTACAAAAAAAAATGTAATTTAAGTACATTTATCAGTTGTCTAGTACCCATAGTAGAAGCTTTACTCTTAATTTGGGACTAGATGGCGCTGTGTAAATTGCCCAGAAATATTTACTATTTTACTGTTCAACTTATGACTTTCCTCAGGAAATGAGTTATCAAATACATTTTTTTTAAATCCGACTGGTAGCTAGATTTAGCGCGTACAAACAAACTCTTACACTTTGTATATATTCATAACCCGACCTTGATAAGATAAGTCTGGTCTTGATAAGAACCAGACCACAGTAACAGATATGTTCATGAACAGAAATGTAAACAATATTTTTGTCTTGTGTGAGAATCGAACCCGTCACCGTTATTTTTAAAGTTGCCATTACTAGCTTCGTTTTGGAAATTTTGTATATTTGAGGTAAAATTACTTTAAGCACGTTTGACTTGAGGAGTAAGCTGGTGAATGCGTGACGAGAGCGTTACGGAAACGGCGAACGGAAGTTGAGACGGAGATATATGTATGTTAGTAGAGCTAAAGAAGTTTTACTTCAGTCGTGTGGTCTAAATCACACTCGTTTTTTTTATATGGCCGAACGCCTCGTATCCTCATTTCTGGTGACGTCACTCACTCGCAGAAACACAACAATCCTCAATAAGAGTATTGTAAATTGACTGTGGTCTTCTGTGAGAAGGATTAGCCTGTACGGGAATGTATGTACGTCCCCAATTGGACTCTACATGACCTAATTTTCTTTCACCAGAACTTTGTTTGCAATGGGGCAGAGTAGAGGTTGGCTTTGGTTTTAAAGATATTGCTGAAACACTGATACTTTAAGCAAGCAGAATATGACGGGGGGGGGGGACCACAAATTCCCACCACTGTGTCTCCAATGATTAACAATGGAGACCACCAAAAACAGGCAATGAACAACAGTGAAGTCCATTGCAGTCCAGGGGGGTAAAACTACGGCTGCCTTGAACCTCACAACGAATTTAATCAGAAGACATTAGTAGGAGTAAGAAGCCTTTGGAATTTGACTTCCCCTCTTAGCAATGTGAGAGACAGCAATAAGGCATTAAATGCCTAAAGAGAAAGCAAGCAGAAAATCTAAACTATCATCGAATCGAAACGTAGCAGTATTGTAGAATAATGTCCAATTCCTTATAACAAAACGTCCAATTTGTAACCATATCGGATTGCCTATTAGTTTCTAGTACGTCTCTACAAAATCTGATTTTAATGAAGAGGTAGAGCGATCGCCCGAAATGTATACTTGAATGACGTAAAGAAAAATTTCACGCACACATTTGTATGTTGGTCTCGCAACGCGCGCACACATTCAATTGATTACACACAAGCGCAAAATTGCAGTGTGATTACGCGAATGTTGCATTTGTGTGCATTACGTCGCTGCACGCGATCGTACGGAGTGCACCGCACGCAGCGTGGGGCCTTTATTAGTGAGCATTTGCGATTTATATTACATATTACTTTGCTCGAAATTGTGAATGAAAACTTGACAAATTAATGACAAGTTATTGTTTATATACACATATAATGTAATAAATATGATAACTATTATAAAATATAATAGGTTTAACATTTGTCATTAATATATGACTTAGATTTAGTGTTGAGTAATCAGAAGTTAATCGAATGTAGTTGTTACTTATTCATGATATAGAGTACATTAGATTAACTCGTAAAATGCCATACATAGACTATAAATGACATCATTTCTATTTCTTTTTGTTTAATTGGATTGAGTTATTTATTATGTATAAAAATATATATACATGTTTGAATGTAGGTACTATAATTTTTATAGAAGATAATACTAAGATAAAAATAAGATCACTCAATATAATAAATGAGTATCTGGGCGACTGACAATTGCTCAGTTTAATTTTTTTTGGCAAGTATTTTCAAATACGAAAAACAATAATGACATGTAGTATCTCTTTTTAAGTAGTTAATATAAAACATGTTATCAGATGGCGCTATACATGATATTGCTGGTCCAACTAGGTAGGTACAAAGATAACTTTGAGAATCAAAATGTTATCAAATTAGACATTTATACCCAAAGTAAAAAAGTAATAAATTGTTATTCGAGATAAATAGATACCAATTTATAAATTTATTTATTAAACAGGAATTGCTCATTTAGATATCTTATTGTCACCTATATTACCATGATAACACATTAGTACATACTATTAGTTATTATGTGATACACTGCTACTTGCAACTGACCTCTACCTACTTCATCTTATACATATATTTTTATTAGGTCAATTTAATGATTCAGTATGACAGAAACGTGAGACAGTTTTTTTAAGAAAGCACTTCTTGAAATTCCACTAGTATGTTATGAAAGAGTTCCTTTATTGCTAGGCGCAGTAATTGAATACATTTTAAATGTTTTAACTGTGCAATTTATAGCACAGGAAAGCGCTTATCTATGCAAATGCATTTAATAATCACGAATTATCTTGATTTTAAAGCTGCTAACTCAGGAATACGTTCTAATATTATTACGGGCGTTAAATTAATTACAGATAGGACGCGCAGCGTGAAGATAAAACTGAAGTGCAAGAATTGCATTGCATGTGCACAGCAATAAATGCAGTAGCGTGGTGAGGTGGGGTGTGGGGCGGGGCGAAACGTGCCGTCGGCGGGGCGAGCAGTCGCATCGTGACCGCGCGTGCTGACGTGTGTGTTGTTCTCGTCGCGCGAATTGCCGCGAATTCGGCTGCACACGAAAGACCAGCCATGGTGTCCGTGGGCGCGTGGAGGCGCCGCGCGCCCCAAGACTGCGAAGAGCGTTCTGAACCCGGCGCCTCCAGCTCGGGCGTGCCGCGTGCTCCGCCGAACTGTGCCCGGTGTCGCAACCACCGCCTGAAGATCGAGCTCAAAGGCCATAAACGCTACTGCAAATACCGCAACTGTATGTGCGAGAAGTGTCGGCTGACGGCAGACAGGCAACGAGTCATGGCCCTCCAGACAGCTCTGAGGCGTGCGCAGGCACAGGATGAAGCGAGAGCCAGAGCTATGGATTCGGGGGTGCCGAACGGCGTAGAGTTGGATCGACCTGAACCCCCAGTGGTGAAAATGCCGCGAAGTCCAGTGCCGCCGCCGCCGCGATCCATGGGCTCTGCTAGTTGTGATTCAGTGCCGGGTTCTCCTGGAGTTTCCCCTTACGCGCCGCCGCTGCCTTCGTCAGCTCCTCCGCCACCCATAATGCCGCCCCTGCTGCCGCCCCAGCAACCCGGTTAGTGTAGCATGCTTTATTTATCTATCTAACTAAATGTGAAATGCGCGCGATCAGTTCGTCGGATGCTGTAACGAGATCAATTGATTCTCGCGAAGTGATACTTGTCCTCTTTTTTTTGCTGTGTTGTGTAGGATATGTTGTGTGTCACTATTTTGTCTCAAGTTATACAGTAGTGATAATTATGTGACAA
Source organism: Hypsopygia costalis (assembly GCA_937001555.2). Classification (NCBI taxonomy): domain Eukaryota; kingdom Metazoa; phylum Arthropoda; class Insecta; order Lepidoptera; family Pyralidae; genus Hypsopygia; species Hypsopygia costalis. Next base: position 8,820,860 of record OW443343.2, on the reverse strand, counting down.
GATTAGAGATATACAGCCGGGCGTTACACTACTAATATACATATAATAATAATAATAATGTACATTATTGAGAATTTGTCGTAAACGCCCGGTACATGTACATATAAATTCGATATTTATGCCCAGAAACTGTGCATTTACATTTACTAGTTATCCCAACAGTGGTCGAAATTTGACCATAATTAATTTAAACTATGACTTTAACAAATACAAAATAAAATTAAGAGTATAGTATAGATGGGGAATTTATTACAAATGTCCGGAATTGTAACCATCTCTAGACAATACACATTTACGATTACGTATATGATTCGAATATGATCGAAGGAGATTGACAGAAAAAAAATAAACAAAATGTAAGGTAAGGGTATCTACTTGCGTGTTTTAACTTATGATTAGAATTTAATATTTATATTACGTATAAATATAAAATTAATAATATTGCTCACAGTGTACAGAGTAAAGGTAGACTTCTAAAATAATTGTTAAAACTTAATTTAATTTATTAATTTGAAACTTAACTTAATTTCTACTTATTTAAATATTATATTACGATAACTACCTATGTTTCTAATCTTCATTAGAAACATAGGTAGAGCCACTAAACACATATAAAAATGAAGAAATCTTAAAGCCGAAATTTTAAAAACATTAATGTTAAAAACCGTTCATTGATACCAACTATAATAATAAATATTAATTAAATAAACCCGAACAATTTATTAAAATTCTGATTTAGGTAAGTACAGAAGTTTACAGAAGTATTCATAAATATTCGTCAATTTTCTATTTTGATATCAGAATAGAATTGACAAGTAATTAATTTATTACATATTATTAATATTTTATAATTTATATAACTTTTAGCATCTTCTTGTCATTTTTTTTTGCAATAGTACACGTTGTAATACCTATATTATTATTGTATAAAACAATATTACTTTTACTTACATACACTTAAAAACGATTGTTGACTTACTTACGCATAAAAATATATACATGCAAGAAAAATATTGCAGTAAAAATCGCCAAAAATACTTCCCTATAGAACTGCTTGTATCATATCATAAATAAACATCTATGATTCAATTTGTTTAAGCAATAAAAATACAATGTCTTATAACGTAATTTATCGGCAAAAGTAAAGAACAAAAGTTACGTCAAATAAATTTGGTATAAGTATAGATTTGAGTAAAAATTCCTGTTGTTGTGTAAACCAACCCTAACATTATTTATATGAGAATAATGTCAGTAAAAACCATAGATGTATAAAAGGAAGCAGACGCAACACAACTTTTACAATACAGGTGTCAAATAAGCTACTTAAACTTGTCATAAGTGTTGAAATTTTGTACAAAAAGGTAAAACCGTAAAATACGATTTTGAAAGAGTATCAGTGTAGAAAACAAAACATGCGTACAATAACTGTTTATATTATTATCAGCAATTCAAAATAAGCTTTGAGTGAAAATTTGCTTCACGTTCTAAGTGTAATATTTGGTCTGCTACCCTTATAGTATGTCTGTGGTAAAAGCTGACTACAGGTGCAGGGCTCACTACTGGGTGTTTTACCCTATTACAGCAATACATTTGTACTTTTTTCATCGCTAAAAATCGCTTTTTCATCGCGAAATCTCTGAAGCTGCCACGTGTGTGTAATCTTATCGGAATATATATTATTGGCAATATAATTATAGTTACATATGAAACTATAGTATTATGCTTATCAGTAACTTGTCATTGTGTCAATTTGATACTTAGCACAGTTATTGCATGCACTTACATAGTCAAGATCAGCTTCTAACCACTACATATCGCCCCGAGTGAGCACAATACCTTGATATATTTTTATATCATTGAAGTAGTAAACAAGCATATGGCCCGTTTGATGAAAAACAATTACCGCCAGTGGATGCGTGTAACACCAGGGGAAATACTCTGTTGCCGACCATGTATACTACTCTATAGTCTGTGCTCTGTATAGTATATTCAACCAGTATGCCAAATTTTATTGAAATTCGTTGAGCCGTTTACCTGTAAAAAAATAAAAATCCGAACCAGAGTATAAGCAACGTAATGTGTATTTAACAAACTTTCACTTATTTTATATTATTTTATTATTATTTTATATTTTAAGTAGTATTCCCAAAAATGTGTTATCGTATATCAAATTATTACAAACATAAAATTTTGGCGAAAATGAAAACGAGCTTGACTTAATTTTTGGCGCTCCGTCGATATAAAAATCAGAAACTAAAATTCGCCTCAAAAAACCTTTTATTCACAATTTATTTCTAGTGTAACCAAGATTTTTAAGAAATGTCTTATGAAATGGCTCGTCATGCCTTTTTTTCGCCAGAGCCTTGTTTGCTCTACAACAACATCAATATAAATAATCGGAAATTAAAGCTTGAAATAACTCTGTTAACTGACTAAATGTGAAAAACGTAAAATGTGAAAAAAAAATAAAAAATACAATCGTCAAAAAATTTAATCAAGATTATTTTAATTGATAATAAATTATTAATAGTAATTAAACCATTCATGATTATGTATATTTTAATTAATAATAATAAAAAAAATACGTGACTGATTTTATGAATGAATTTATAATTACATTAAACGGGTCACTCGCGTATTTTTATCGGAAAAGCCGATGAGTTTCGATCTCAAACGGAGACATTTAAATTAAATAATTGATTAACTTTTTTCTCACACAAGTTTCATTAATATTAGGATTATTTATATTAAATTCACTGATACCGTTGCATATGATGAATTAATTAAAAATACAGAACCCTACCGCCTAAGCTGAAGCCGATTCCTATCGCATTTTTTATTGCCAAAAGCAAAATTCAGCTTAGATTAGTGGCAATTGTGTTTAGCTTAGCTAGTAGGTAGTAGTACCATGAGGCTCTACTGACAAAGCTGAAACTATTTGTCAATAACGCAAACCTAACACGCATTTCGGAAATCTAAATATTCGATGGGAATTGGCCGATTACCATGGAATATTTTGACTCGAAAAATAAGTCTTACGTTTTAGTTATTGACAAATATTGTCAGCTTAGTCAGTAAAGCTCCAGAGTTTCTACCAGCTAAGCTACACACAAATACCATTAATCTAAGCTGAAGTTTGATATTCGTAATCAATAAACCCGATGGGAACGGCTTCATCTTTGCCGGTAGGACTCCTGACCTATCTGACCTGGCTACCAAGTCGATCGAGCTAAAGTCTTTATTAATTTAAATAATATAGACCTTCGTCTGAGTGCATAAAACGGTATAAACAAAAGAGTCAAATATGTTGGTCTTTTTGCAATAGGGTTATTCCGTAAACTTATAAATCGCGTCTTATTTTGAGGTTTATATTTTTAGCCATTTTTCTAATCCTTGTTCATATATTATTATGACACATTTATAAATTGTATAATATATATTTTATTTCCGAAAATAAGGTAAACGAAGATGTTACATAGATTACATGTTCAACTTATTCAAACCTCACAAGGCGTACAAATAATTCAGTCAATAGCCTTACCAGAACGCTGAGATCAAACAATTTCATTTTATATTCATAAACCGGTCATTCAATTAAAAGTAAACAAAATGTATTGTAACAATTTTAAGAAGATAATATGAGAGTAGAAAAAGAAACGATTCCTTTAAGAAAGATATCACAGAATAGCCGTCAATGTGTATGACCAATCACGAATTCATATGATTTAAGACCTGAATGAAAATTCTAAAAGAATAACCCTTCGTACGGTATTCTTTTGTTTCATTTTAACGCTGGGTGTGTTTCTTTTATTTTTAACGCCTCAGGGGCACAAAAGTGAGTTAACCGTGCCGTGATAAGCCCCACGCATTTGCGTGTGAGGTTTTCTACAATAATTAGCGGTTTTAAACATAAATTAAATTAATACTTACAAATAAATATAGGATTTAAATTTGGTCCAGTTAACTTCGGAGGTTTTTCTTTTGTTTCATTCTTCCTTAATTTATTTCAATTTATTTATTGCGCTCTTTTAATGAATAACAATTCAAAAAAAATATTATTTTGCTTTTGTAAATAATTAACGGTTTTAAACATTAATTAAATTAATACTTGCAAATAAATATAAGATTAAAATATTTTGGTCCAGTTAATTTCGGATGTTTTCGTTGATTAGCTTTGTTCAATAATTTCAATTTATTTACTGCATTCTTTTGATGAACAAAAAATCTACAGTTCTGGCTTCTATTGCCCTTGTAAGAAAAGTTTCTTTTTAAATTTAAATATTTGACCAAAATAAATTGATACAATAGAGGGACTTAATGATAATTGCATTTTCTATTCCTTATAAATTTTGTGTCATATTAACTTAAAAAAAAAATCTTATTAGCGACTCGCCTCGGCTTTGCACGGGTGCAATGTTTAGGGACTAGGTTACATATATAAAATAAAATACATATATAAAAATATTGATATTTTATACATAATAGATCCCTAAATTACCGCCTTTTACCCGCTATGATGAATTCGATCTCATTCCTAGTCACTTTATCAGGGCTTTGCCAGGTCCATTTCCTCTGGGGCTTCTTTTCAAAGACCGAGTATATCAAAAACATTCTTCCGTATGATGAATTAATAATAAAAATACTTAATTTATTATTTTCCATTTTGTTATAACTTTTAACGTTATTACCTTCTGACACGATTTTTCACTGAATGTGTGAGGTATGTGTTATGTATGCATGCAAAATTTCATCCAATCGTATAGCCGTTTATTTAACTCTACAAACTACAAATAGATCAGAACTATGAGTAGTAAGTACTAGTACGGTTGAACTGTATCCATTTCTATTGATATACTGTGTGATCCCGCTGTCAATGATCTGCCGCTGGGCATTGTTACTAAGTGTGTCGCCATTCTTATAATTAGAGAGTAATCAAACAGGTGCGATGCTCGGCAGTCTAATTTGCACTAATATTAGAAAGAGCAAATGTTTGTTAGAAAGAGAAAGGCAGTTATCGAACTATTGAATAAACTTAACAGCGATTATAGTTTCCAACTGGATCAAGCAGAAAAGATCCAACCGACATTTTGTTTCTTTTAAGTTAAAGCTATTTAAAATTTTGTGAACACTCCGTCGCTGAATATCATATTCTCAAAAGACCACATTCGTAAATCAGCACATTCGCAAAACACACTACCGTGCCCCCTAGATTTTTTTTTGTTAATTTCAAACAAATGAAGTACTTTACATAGTTCGAACTAAAAACAGGTCTACACGCTCACACATTTACAAAAAATTAATTAATCTGTGCAGCCAGACCAAGCAGAATTCCTGTAAAGTCGGGAACTTTATGGCCTCAATCCCTCATCTTCCAATCATTAATACGCATTTATAGCGTATAAAAAAATTATAAATTGCGCGAAATACGTTCTTATGATTATTTTTTAATAAGTATTAATATTTGCTGTTAATTTAAAAATATCTTATGTTTAGCGCTAAGAAACCTGTCATTCCATTAACAGAGTTTACTTAATTATTTATAGATACCTATATCTGTGCCTATATAGTGTGATAGTTGATTACTTGTTTACGATTTTATACAGAAATTTGGTAGCATAAATGATTTTTGTAGTAAATATTAAATTAAATATGCGTTAACCAACAGCACCCTGTTTAAATTTAAAATAGAGAAGGAGATAATAGCGATGCTATCGCATTATGCTAATAGCCAAGCATCCAATTTAACAAATTATTTCACTAATACATATTTAGGATGGATCTTCAGGGTAGGCGAAACCGCTGGCACAGCTTTATCACCTAGTTAGAATTAATTCAAATTCAGGCTCTATACAATGTGTAACTCCAAGTACGCAAAACCTCAAACACCCCAACTGAGTTTTATTATTATAAATTGTTATATATAAGTAATAATTTCGAAAAAAAAAATTCTCGGAGATACGCGTATGAACACTTTTTTGTTTTCCTAATAATTCTAATAGTTTCTGAGCTCTGTGGCGCTTTCTTATCAAAAAGACGCGCCAATGGCTACTATAGGCAAATATTAATATTAAAGAGCGAGCATAGCGTCAATGACGCGTAAGCGCCGCTCTCTGCACGGCGCTTAAGACTTTTTGGACGCGGCGGTATTACGTTTGTTTACCTACTTACACATTTTCTCGCTTGATTGTCGAGCGCAATTTAATAATAGACACTGCAATTAAAAATAATAATAATAATTTTTCAACACCAGTTCCTTTAAAAATGGATGAAAATTATGGAATTGATTCTACTCATGATTCTGAACAAACAATTTTTAGGTTTTGCGTACTTGAAGTTACACGTTGTATCTATATAGATTATTATATTATATTATATATATAAGACATACAACTGTGATCAATTTTTGCTTGGTCGAAGTAGATATATAACAAATAATAATAATAACAAATATTTCTAGACAATTTACACAGCGCCATCTAGTCCCTAACAAAGTCCCTCCCTTGTACTATGACTACTAGACAACTGATAAATGTACTTACATACATTTTTTTTCTAAATATATACATAATAATATAATAGGTACATAGAAAACACCCAGACCAAGACAAACAAGGCAAATTCTCGTAATTTTTCTACGAACGCAGATTGAAAGTTGACCGAATCGAGATTGAATTGTGAATTGACTAAAATTATATACTTGATTTCATTAATTCATTTATCAATTCTTGTTATTGGCAAAGCAACATTCTTAGTATGTTTAATTTTCACCCATATTTCGATATAATCCCGCTTAAATTTAATTTTGAAGTTACATATTGTGTTACGAGAATACCAAATCTGACATTTGTGAGATCGAGACGGGATCGAAACTGAATTGTGACTATATTTTAATTACGAGAATTGCCCCTCTGACATGTTTATACTTACAAATAGGTGTCTTGCGCGGGGATCGAACCCGCGACTTCGGAGGCCAAGTAGACAGTGTTAATCATTCAACCACCGAACTCGTCAAATATATGTATTATAAATATTTAACCTAGGCAGCTTACACGATAAAACACTCACGCAATATAATTTTTATCATTTATTAATGGTAATTTATTATAATTCATATCAATTAAAAACATGCAATTCTTTGTCTTTGTTGTAATTAAACATTACAAAACAATTGTCATGTAAATGTTTGATTCTAATGGATTTCCGTCACATATTATTTATGTTAAATAGTATATGCAAATAACTTAAAGAAATGTATGTTTTGTATATTAAAATAATGTATTACTTAATACATAATGACAGCGAAGAATTATTGTTCATTATCTATTTTCCCATCATTGTATAACTTAAGTGAAAATATATTAAAAAAGTATATAGTTTAAACATTACAATGCATTATTGTTTTTATTTTAGAAATAGTGTTTCTAAATTGAAAACAATAATGCATAGTACGTACTAGGCCGGATTCCCTGCCCTGATTGTTTGGAGACAATGTTCCATGCACTTCAGTATTCCGCTTATTGAGAAAAGCCTGTAATCCTCCAGCCCCCTTACCACCATCTCTTATTGCGATTATATAACTGAATAGAATACTTATTCATACCAATGAATAAGCGACTCTATTTCAAATTGAATATAGTCGCTTATACATTGGTATGAATAAGCAATCTACTCAATTATTGAATCGCAATAAGAGATGGTGGTAAGGGGGCAGGTCCGGGTATGCCTTTCCTAGGATTTCCATTCGTTTGCCGGCTAGGGCGTCACATTGGCACATCAAGTGTGTTGTCATGGTCTTAGAACGTCACGTTAGACTATTTGCATGTTCTGCACTCTGGGCTATCAACACGTCTCATTTTCGCTTCTTACTCCTACTAATTTCTTCTGATTAAATGAGTTTCAAGGTAGCCGTAGTTTTACCTCCGGGACAGCATGGACTTCACTGTTCATTGCCATTTTTGGTGGACGCCCCTGTTAATCCTGGCTACACAGGAGACACAGTGGTGGGAATGTGTGGTCCCCCTCCCCGTCACATCTCATTTTGTATAGGTGTCCTTGGCGGGCATAATGGGCCCGTCAGTGCCCCAAGCTTGAGACGCATCCGTTAACTTAGTAACTGCAATCAAATGAAATACTTGTATTGCTATCAACTATAGACTATCAACAGACTACTCTTATAGTATAGTCTGTTCTGTAATCACTACGCATGATAAGGACTATGTCAAAGATGATAACATTATTGGCCTGTATATATTTGCACTGCATCAAGTAGATACACATGCGCGCAGTATTATGCAAATCTGAGATTATTTGAAATTGTACTATGTACAATTATGTGGATGTAAGTAGGTAGATAGTACGACATCACTCCCCGGCCACTCCATGTACAAATGTCGTGTCATTTACTACTACATAAACAAAGACGTCTGTGCAGAGCGTGTGTGCGTGCGGCGCCATACGATATGGATTTTTTTTTACATGCTCTGGGTTTGATTAACAAGCGTACTTAGGTTGTACATTAAATTGTACTCAGGTCTCAATTTATCGTGCACAGATAGTATCTACTTACATAATTTCTTCCAGCTTGCGAATGAAATTTATTTTTCAGATCATCATTATAACTTTCAAATAGCACTTTTATGTCAGAATTCATTAACTAAGAGGTATGTACATACGTACCTATTCCACGACGAACATCTGTCTAAATAGCAACCACGCGAATAGCTCCTGAGCTATTCGCTAATCATATCCATAAGCTTAACCCGTAATGGCAAGTTCCTTTCTTCTTCGCCAATAGGACAGTATATGTAAATAATACTACATACAGTATGGCCACTCCCTGGCGCTCTCTCGTATCGTCCTCACTTCCCCTCTGAGACAAATCTGGAACAGTTCGTATTGTATGACGCCGTACGCACACACTAGCCTTGCCCTGCACAGTCATTGTTTATGTAGTAGTAAACGACGCGACATTTGTATGGAGTTGCCGGGGTGTGCCAATAGTCAGTTGTTGTAGATATAAAAATGACAAAAAATTAGAATTACAAGATGTAAGACGTGTCTAAGTGCCCACAATGGCCCAATGGCAAAATAAAGAATATGACTTTATTCGTCAAACAATAAAATAAACGTACCAAAGCAACGCATGCAATAAAAAAAACTTATTTCTATAATCCCCATATCTCAAGTTACAATCATTTTTCCGCATTAACATTTTATTTATTAAATTATATCTTGTACAAAAACATTTAAAGCGCAATAAAAAAAGAAACATGGTGGCTATTATACTTCCGGACGGCAAGAAAAACACGTTGCCCGCCCATTAAGCATATTGTCTATCCTTGCCTTTATAACGTTACTTTATGCGGCTATCTCGCTCGCACTTAAGGCCGCTTTACACCATCGAGGGTGCAATGCGATAGGTCCGCGTAAGGGGTGGGGTGCTATAAAAACTTACGCCTATAGTAGGCCGGTTACTGTTATGTAAATAGACGTATTTACTCGGCTGAACCCCAAGATAGTCCTGAAGGCCAATTCTCGTAATTTTTTAACGATCGCAGAATTAAAGTTCGAATTCGAAGACCGAATCGAGATTGAATTGTGAATTGACAAAAAATTGTATACTTACTGGATTACATTAATTATTTATTAACAATTCTTATTGTTGGCAAAATAACATTGTTAGTTTGTTTAATTTTTGGATATATTTCAATATAATCGCACTTAAATTAAAATTTGAAGTTTCATACGAGAATACCAAATTTGACATTTGTTAAACCGAGACCAGTCTCGGTCTCACAAAAAGTCTTAAAACATTTTAAGACTTTTTGTTAGACCGAGACTGAATTTTAACTATATTTTAATTACGAGAATTGCCCCTATGGTTTATATATTGCGTTTGTTGTCTTTTTTTTAAGTTTACTCGTAGATGTATGCCTGGCTACGTATACAAGTCGGGAGATGCAAGGATAACCAATAAGAGTGGGGCTACATTGGCGACGACATTTGTGATAGATATTATAATTTTATTATAGTTTTATCAAATAAATAGGTATACTTGATCACTAAACCTAAGAATAAAGGCATTACCCGATCTCAAATATATTTGTTTAAAAAAACTCGTGTTGAAGAGAAAAAAGATTGTTGTCGCCATGTTTGTAATATTTGTGAGTAAAACACGCTCACTGCAATATTCTACATCAGTGTGTTCAATTGTGCACAAATTTCACAGGATAAAAAAGTTTTTTTTTTAATTTTGTTCAAACAGGACCAGAGACCGCACTGCCGAAGATGAAGCCGACCATTTTGATTTGAACAATAGGTCTTACGTTTAATTTATTGACAAACATCTTCAGCTTAGTCAGTAGAGTTAAACACAGGTAGCATAAATCTAAGTTGAAGTGAACGCTTCAGCTTCGGCGGTGGTCCCAGGGGGGCTGCCGGCTAACTGAAGCCGATTTCCATCAGAATTTTTGATTGCGAAAATAAAACCTCTATTAATTAGGAACTTGTAATTGTGTTTATCTTAGATTGTGTAAACCCTAAATCTCTACCAACAAAGCTAAAGATGTTTGTCAAAAATTCAAACCTAAGATCTATAATTGGAATCAAAATATTCGATGGTAATCGGCAGGCTAAAAAAATTCACGGTAGGGCCCCTCTTGTATAAAACCCAATGACATAAATAATTTACTAAGTTGGGGATTTGTAAGCAAGTCAGTGGAAAACAAGGCAGCATCGATATGGACTCGTGGATAGAGGTGGCGGCTTATGTTCTTTAGGGAGGGAAGTTCTAAAGGTTAGGGGTGACAGTGTTAGTAATGAAGGAAAACGTAGAGACGCAGTTTTAGTAACTACCTAATAATACATTGAAATAGATGATGTAACAGATATCCTATTACGTATTCGGTCCCATATTGCTGAGGATCGTGATCCTGTTTCTTATTATTATATACACATTGCCATCTAATCCCAAACTAAGCAAAGGTTTGAGTACTAAACTAATGTATTTGAATGAACATGTATTTTAATATATTTTTGTGAATACTTATATACCTATTATAACACATAGAAAACACCTAATCCAAAACAAACAGACATGTTTATGTACACAAATATTTGTCTTATGCGGGGACCGATCTCGCGGTATCCGGGTCAAAGTGGTCATTGCTAGCCATTCGACTACCAGGCTCGCCATATTGTCATATATATTTATGTTGTTTTGTACCGGATGTTTTTTGTGTTTTGTGTGGTTTCGACAAATATTTGTGTGCATGAACATGTCCTTTTCTCTCGGTCTGTGTGAGACTATGTGTATGTAAAAAAAAATCCTTTTCAGTATAATATCAGAATAATATAGTCCGTGTGGTTTCCGACAGACTAGAATAGAATCACTCCGTTTCTTCTCGTGGATGTCGTACAAGGCGACTAACGGAAATACATTATCAAATTGATCAGGCCTCCCCAACCCGTTTGGCCAGCGTGGGGAGTGTAGGCCAAATCCACCTTTCGTCTAGGACGGACGAGAGAGGGTCGTGCTCCTGTAGTGGAGACTAAAATGGACCTGATGATGATGATGATGATAATATCAGTTATCTAGTAAGCTTTGCTTAATTTGGAATTAGATGTGCGTGTGCAATTTATTATTTGTTTATTTACGCATGCTGTTTGATACCACAAATAATAAACAAGAAATATAAATAGACTGAGAGCATACATATACGAAGGTAATGAAGATTTGATAAACCAGTATATACAAGGACGTGGAACCAGTATTTAACGACCTAAACGTGGAATGCAATGGTCAGATCTTCGTCTGCATTTTTACAATTTATGATTTTTGGAAGAAACTGTTTTTATGTAAATATTTATTTTAAGTAGCTGTCCCGCTCAACTTCGTCTGCGTACTCGTATGTGAGACAGAGAGGGTGGACAGTGAAGCGTAAGATTACCATTAAACAGGTTATAGTGAGCCAATCTCAAAAGATAGGCATATGCTATACACTTGACATAGCATAAATTAATTTTTGACATTCAATTCCATTATTAAATTATATTAAAAATTTTATAGAACTGAGCTGTGTACAAAATTTAATTCCATACAATATTAAAAAAAAATAATAATTATGAATTGGTTATGTATGGATTTTAATTATCTGAAATAAAGTTATTGTTATTATTATCGCGAACTTTTTTTTAGAACTTTTTAAGAGGTACGTTGATTTTTGCGTAACTTTAACCGTTTACGCAGCGCACGCATTGGAAGCTCTCTAAAGAAATATTTTTCCTCCGTTTTTGTATCATTTTCCATTGGTGCTCCGGTGGTACAAACAGACAAACAAATTCTTAAGCTTTTAACATTAGTATAGAGTTGAGCTCAATAGATTTTTAGATTAAGATTTCAAACAAATTTAATTTTAAAAAGAAAATTCATACGTACCATTTAGATGGTTTAATAAAGTACTGATCATCATCTTCCTATGTGATCCATTATATGAAACTAGCTTTCGCCCGCGGCTTCGCTCGCGTGAAATTCGATCATTTTATTATTCAAGCCAAGCCTAACACGCAGCGCAACCACCTTGATGTAGCACCTTTAATTGTACTATATATACAATTATGTAGTTTAGATTTTTTCATACAACATTTTTTTCCCGCTAACTGTCGTTCCCATGGGAATTTTTCAAAATACAGCCATAACTAAAATTTATATTTACTAAGGTATGCATGCATGCTAGATAAGGTATGCATGCATGCTAGATTGAAAACATCTATCTTACGTGATTTAGATTTTTACATACAAAAGTTTTTCCCGCTAACTCCCGTTCCCGTGGGAATTTTGCAATATCCTGTTGCAACTAAGCTTTAAGTTTACTAAGGTACGTACATGCCAAATTTCAAGCGTCTAACTTAAGCGGTTTAGATTTTTCATACAAAAGGATTTTCCCGCTAATTCCCGTTCCCGTGGGAATTTCGGGAATTCCTTTCTTAGTGCACCTCTACGGTACCTAAGCTACGTCCCTTCCAAATTTCAAGTGCCTACGTTTAGCCGTTTAGGCTGTGCGTTGATATGTCAGTCAGTCAGTTTCTCCTTTTATATATTTAGATAACTGTCGTTCCCATGGGAATTTTTCAAAATACAGCCATAACTAAAATTTATATTTACTAAGGTACGAGTATGCATGCATGCTAGATTGAAAACATCTATCTTACGTGATTTAGATTTTTACATACAAAAGTTTTTTCCCGCTAACTCCCGTTCCCGTGGGAATTTTGCAATATCCTGTTGCAACTAAGCTTTAAGTTTACTAAGGTACCTGCATGCCAAATTTCAAGCGTCTAACTTAAGCGGTTTAGATTTTTCATACAAAATAATTTTCCCGCTAATTCCCGTTCCCGTGGGAATTTCGGGAATTCCTTTCTTAGTGCACCTCTACGGTACCTAAGCTACGTCCCTTCCAAATTTCAAGTGCCTACGTTTAGCCGTTTAGGCTGTGCGTTGATATGTCAGTCAGTCAGTTTCTCCTTTTATATAATAAAAAATATAATATAATAAGGTAGGGGAAAAAGTCTTTTCGCATTATAGTATGTATGAACTTGTAATAAAATCTCTTTGGTTATACCATTTGTATCTAGCAGGTTTTGATATCTATAAAAAGTTTAAATTTTAAAAAAGATAATTCCAAATTCAAATTAGGTAAATGTGTGATTTTCATTTGTTTTTTTTACTGTCAAGATGAGTGAATCTAATGAAGAAATTCGATACATTTTAAAATTTTACTACAAAAAAGGTAAAAATTCAACGCAAGCTGCGAAAAAAATTTGTGATTATTATGGACCTAGTGCAGTGTCTGTGAGAGTAGCACAAATTTGGTTTAAGCGTTTTCAATCCGGAAATTTTGATGTCAAAGATGCACGTCGCTCTGGTCGCCCTGTTACGGATAAAATGGATGCCATTTCTGAAAAAGTGGAGCAAGATCGGCATATCAGTAGTTACGACGTAGCTGAAGAACTAGGAATTGACCACATAACAGTTTTGGCGCATAAAAAGGTCGTGGTCAAAGACCGGCCAGGCTTCAGAGACTCTGGCGAAACCCGGGTTAACCCGCAACAAGGTGATGCTGTGTGTATGGTGGGATTGGAAGGGAAGATATTCATTATGCGCTGTTACCGCCAGGCAGGACTATCGATTCTGAACTCTACTGTGAACAACTGATGAGATTAAAGCAAAAAGTTGAAAAAAAGCGGCCGGAATTAATTAATAGAAGGGGTGTGATTTTTCATCATGATAACGCTAAACCTCACACATCTTTAGCCACTCAGCAAAAATTAAGAGAGTTTGACTGGGAGGTGTTAATGCATCCGCCGTATAGTCCTGACCTTGCCTTCTGATTTCCACCTGTTTCGGTCTCTTAAGAATTCTTTAGGCAATGTCAGGTTAACATCACGAGAAGACTGCCAAAACCACTTGTCGCGGTTTTTTGAACAGAAGTCCCAAAATTTCTATAGTAATGGGATCATGTCTCTACATTTAGATAATAAACATACATAGGTATGTTTATTATTTCATATAATGGAATATTTATGTTTATTTTATTTGAATAGATTAGAATATTCTTTTACGTGAATAGTAATTATTATCTATTATATTATATATATATATATTCTATACTAGAACGAGTATCTAAAGCATTAGCAGGTTCATACCAGATTTGGCAGGGCAGGGAGAGAAACACAAGTAGTGAAGGTGAGTGTGGTTGTACGTCAGAAAGGGGCCCCTTAAACCTACACCCGTGTCACAAGTCTCGGGATCTACTTGGGGTTTCTCTCTCTGCCACACGATGGACCCGACACCTGCACGGTGAATCCATGGAAGCTAAGAATTTCGTCTCTCTCTTTTCGAGATCTTATTTTATTTTCATTTGCTTTAGAACCGCATTCATGAATTGCTGCTATTCCCAAAGGTTGACTGGTAGAGAATGCTTTTAGTCTTAAGTCCGCCTTTTGTAGGTACCCTTCTATAATTTTGTGGTCAATAAAGTTATAATAAATATATATATTATATACTTATTCAGGCCACTATTCATAAAATTTCCAAAAATACTTATTGCAGTAAAATTAGGAGGACCATATCATTGCAGCAGATTGTTACCGGGCGGTCGCGTGTGTAGTACCGGTTTCGTGCGGTCCTTTCCTAAAAGAAACCGCCTTTGGTTGCTGTCAGTTGAGCTTCAACATAATGAGAGGTAGTGCTGTCCGGTACCTTTATTTAAATAATCACTGCCCATATCGGTGCCATGTCAATATTTTCATGGCTTTTAAAACCTTGGCCAAGTGCAAATCGAACGTGAGAAAATACTTAATGCCTCCAAAATATTTATGATAAATATTATGTCAAAAAGTAAAACAAGAGTAAACAAAAAATATTTTTTTCTTTTAAATGAAAGCGACTAGGAGTATTTTGTATCGAAATAATATTTTCGATATTTCACATCTGCCTGGCGTAAGTACATACCTCATAATAAATAAACATCTATTCCTGGACAAATTACACACGGCCATCTGGTCCCGAACTAAGCATAGCTTGTACTATGAGTACTACATAACTGACAAAATGTAGTTTTATATATATTTTTTTATAAATAAATACCTAATATACGAAATAGAAAATACCTAGACCAAGACGAAACAGAGGTAGGATATGTACAACGTCTTTATAAGCGACCCGACTCGGGAAGTAACCTCTAGCTCACAGAATACCGCAGCCAAATAACAATTCCCTTGAGGGTTGTTGTGTTCCTGTGAGTGAGTTAGGTCACCAGAAAGGAATTAGTCGCTGCGTTGGTAGCGGGGGTGGCGGTGCGCGAGCGATACTTATGTTCCTAGCGTTAATATGGCTTCGGTAACCGATTCACATCAGACGGGCCGTATGCTTGTCTGCCGCCCAACGCATATAAAAAAACAGACTCTCCAAACAGAACTCCATTTATAACAAAAAAAAAATCTTGTTTTATTTGTACCTACCTATACATAGACAGTTGCCACATTTTTACATTTTATTTATTTTACCTACTTTTAAGTCAGATCCAACTGACCATGTCATTTGCTGTCACAGAATTCATTGCGTAAAAAAAAAATACTATTTATAAATACTACATTTCTCGTTTTTTTCAAGGTTTTGCATAAACTTTCTTACATACGTTTGGTTTTCTGTAGAAAATAAATCTACCTAGAGGAAAATAAAGTACGTAGATATGGGGTTACCGGGTTTTGGCCAGGGAGTGATCTACAAAGCTTGCGCTGTTAAAGCGCTTGAGTCAGGAGTAGAGACTGGTAGGGTTGGCACATGTGAAATTTTTCCAGACCTCATAATCGTAAATATGTATTACTTATTTCACACGTACGATTATGTGACTTGTATTTTTATGAGACATGACAACATCTTATGCAAATGTTAGAGAATAATAAAATTTATTCAAACGTTGCAATGTAAAAAAAAAACAAGTAATAGTTTCATTTAGCTAGTATCTTATTAACTTGAATCAAATCACAGGTCACTTTATGTAGTAGACCCATTATTTAAATAAGCTTTGCGAAGGTATGTAGACTCTCTATCGCTACACGCAAGTGATTTAATATGAAAATAAGGGATTAAACAAAGGGGGCTAAATATATTATTATTATTTATTATTATTATTTCCAACGGGGACGCCGGCTGTCGGGCGGGTGATCAGCCTTTCCTGAGGCCATTTCACCCATTTCCCCTGGTCCTCCCTTTTGGGGGAGGATGTGGGTTTATCCGGCAATCACGGCGTTCCGTCGAACCTACCTGTTTCCTTGCAAAACCTTACAATCTGTTCCACCTTCAGGTCTTCCAGGTCTTCTTTGTCTAATTTGTCCACCCCCATGGTCTCCCATCTTATCCGTGAGTACATGGGGCACTCGGCAAGCAGGTGGAAGCTTGTTTCGTCGTCGTCCATGCACTCTGGGCATTTGGGGTTGGTTTTCACGCCTATTAGTGTCAGGTGCCTGTTCAGTCGGCAGTGTCCTGTTAACACTTCTATGACGAGCCTCATGTTGCTTCTGGAGAGTTTCATCAGTTGGCTGGTTCTTCTTTTGTCTAGGCCTTTGATGAAGATCTTCGACTGCCTCATGGTTGTCGAGGATTCCCATCTTTGGTTGGTCTCTACTACTGTTCTTCGGCTGATTACTCCCTTTGTTATTTTGTAGGCGATTGGTAGTCTTGGCTCAGGGCCCACCTGGTTTTCCTCAGCCCCTTTTTTGGCCAGTTCATCTGCTATTTCGTTACCCGTGTTACCCTCATGTCCAGGTACCCAGGCAATCGTCACATCAGCTGTTCTGGACAGCCTTTCTAGTGCATTTTTGCACTCTTTGACAATTGCTGATGTTGTTTCTGTTTTTGCAAGTGCCTTCAGCGCTGCCTGGCTGTCGCTGTAGATGGTGACTTTTCCTGCGTTGTTTAGGGAGCCTACCATTTCTGCGCATTCCATTATGGCGAAAATTTCTGCTTGGAAGACACTTGCATACTTTCCTAGGGGTATTGATCTATTTGTTACTGTTCCGTCTTCACATTTTATGTGTACTCCGGAGCCAGAGAGCTTGTTTGTTTCCTTTCTGGAGCCGTCTGTGTAGCAGATGGTGCCACTGGTGTCCATCTTCCAGTCGTCTCTCGGTCCTATGTGTATTCTATATTTCTTATCAAAGATCCTTTCCTTTCTTATCAAATCGTTGTTTGAAAGGATCATTGAGAGCTTTCCTTCGTAGTCTTGGCTAATCTTTGCATGGCCCTCATCCATGGTGTTGCCAGTCCAGAGACCCGTGCTTCTTAGTTTGAACCATTGTTCGGTGGCTCTCTTTTTAACTTCTAAGTCCAAGGGGTTCAGACCCAGTATGGTCTCCAGCGCGGCCGTGGGTGTGGTTCTCATCGCGCCGGTGGTTATCAGGGCCGCCAGTCTTTGAACTTTATCTAGTTCTTGTTTGTTCCTCTGTATGTCACTGGCTTTATGCCACCATACCAGGGCACCATGTAGGATTCTCGGCATAATGATTGCCTTGTAGATCCATAGTGCTGTGGCTGGCTTCATACCCCAACTTTTTCCTATTGCTCTTTTGCATTGCATCATGGCTATTTTTGCTTTTGAGCATGCATTACTTATATGAGTCTTGAAGGTCAATTTGCTGTCCAGTGTAACTCCCAGATATTTGACTTCCTTTACTACTTCCAAGTCATAGTTATCTAGTCGTACCGGTTCAGTCCGTCCTATTTTTCTTTTCTTAGTAAAAAGAACTAGTTTGGTTTTTTCAGGATTCAGGTTAAGGCCTTTGTTCCTGCACCATTCTAGTGCTACTTTCAGTCCCCTGTTCATGATGTTACACATGACACTGAGGACTTTGCCTGTGATCAGAAGCACCCCATCATCAGAGTATACCTGTGTGTATATGTGCATTCTGTTGATCTTGTTAACTAGTTCGTCTATTAGCAGGCACCATAGTAGTGGAGATAGACATCCTCCTTGTGGGAAGCCTCTTCTTGCTATCACCGTATGCTTTGTTCCTGCTATTTCTGCCTGTATCAGCCGGTGTTTTAGCATACATTTCACCCATTCTGATATGTCTTTGTCTATTCCTTTACGATTTAGGGTTTCCTCTATCGAGGCCGGAGTTGCTTTGTCGAAGGCGCCCTCGACGTCAAAGAAGCAACCCAGTGCGTACTCTGTGTTACTTATTGATCTCTGCACTCTGTTAACCAAGTTATGGAGTGCTGTCTCTGTAGACTTGCCGTCCATGTATGCATGTTGGTTGTTGTGGAGTGGAGATCCGCTGCTAGCTATTTGTTCTCTTATTATTCTATCTAAGATTTTCTCTAGGGTCTTGAGTAGAAACGAAGACAGGCTGATACATCGGAAGCTTTTAGCCTCTTGGTATGTTGCCTTGCCTGGTTTCGGTATGAAGACCGCTCTTATTTTCCTCCACTTCTTTGGGATGTATTTCTTCCTGATGCTGCTGTTGTACAGGATCAGGAGATCATCGCTTATGTAATTGATAGCTATTTGTAACATTTTCGGGAAGATCTCGTCTGGTCCTGCTGCCTTGTATGGCTGGAATGACCTGACGCTCCATATTAAATGCTCTTTTGTGATTAGTGCCTTCTCCTCCGTGTCCGCTGTGGGATTCGTATCGATTGGCATTTCGTTACCTTTGTATACTTCGCATTCTGGGAAGTGTGTGTCCAGCATCACTTCCAGTATCTTTCCCGGGTCCGTTATTAATTCGTCTCCGTTCTTAATACTTCCTAGTTTGCAGGTGTTCGTTTTGGAGAACATTTTCACTAGCCGTGCTGCGTCGGGATATTTTTCAACTCCTTCGCAGAATGCTTTCCAGCTGTTGTTGTTCTCCCTTCTGCATTCTTTCTTGAATGTGTTTCTTTCTTTCTTGTATATTAGCCAGCTTTCAGCGTCGCCCTTTTTCTGGGCCGTCCTGAGAGCTTGTCTGGTCTTTTTCCTTTTCTTTTCTAGTGCTTTTGTCCACCAGGGTTGTCCCTTTCCTAGTCTGATCTCCTTAAGTGGGCATGCCTTGTGGTATGCCTCCCTCATGGCCTCCTCTAGTCGGTTGGCTTCTCTTTCGATGTCTGTAGTATCTTTTAACGAGTTATGGTCGACTGGACTCCACTTTTTGATGTGCTGTTCATATACCGTCCAGTCGGTTTTCCTCGCGTTTCTAAATAGGGTTTTCTCGATTTTGGCTCCCAGACTGAAGGTTATTCGTCTGTGATCCGACTTGGAGTCTCTTTCGTCTACTTTCCAGTCTGTGATGTGCCGGCTTATATTGTCTGTTGCAATAGTGATGTCCAGCACTTCTCTTCTGGCTTCGGTTACGAATGTAGGTGTATTTCCTACATTCAGTATGTCTAGGCCTGTTGCGGTGATAAAATCTAGTAGTAAGTCACCTTTTTTATTGCAGTTAGTGCTGCCCCACACCACGTGGTGGGCGTTGGCGTCACAA
This sequence comes from Hypsopygia costalis, assembly GCA_937001555.2. NCBI lineage: Eukaryota > Metazoa > Arthropoda > Insecta > Lepidoptera > Pyralidae > Hypsopygia > Hypsopygia costalis. The sequence continues at coordinate 8,800,841 of OW443343.2, read as the reverse complement.
CCTAGAATAATAGGAATGTTCTTACCTTGATATTTCCTTATTATTTCTTCCATTTCTGGCGTTGGTGGTCTGTAGTCTTTTTCACTTGGTAAGTACGCGGAGACCAGAATCACCCTCTCTTTTTTGCCTGTGTTGAGCTGTATTGTTGCTGTGGCGCTGGCAAGGTCACTGTAACAATCTGCTTTAATTATTCCTAACGATCTTGCCCTACTGCTGGCATATATGCATGCCCTAGGAGTTGACTCACCCGTTTCGTGGTAGATGATCTCTCCTCCTAGGGAGCCCAGCCCTGAGATTCGTCCTTTTACGACGTATGGCTCTTGCAGTAGTGCGATATCTATTTTTTCATCTACCACGTGTCTGCAGAACTCAATCATGGCATCGCGGCAGTGATGAAGGTTGACTTGAACTATTCTTATTTTTTGTGTGTGTGTTTGTGGTGTGTTTCTGTTTGTGTTCATGTGTTGGTGTGTGTGTGCTTGTGTGTTTGTGAGTGTTTATGCTCTCTCCCTATCTACTCGTCGCGTTGCTCAGGACTCTTTCCCATCCAAGACGGTTGCAGTAATGCAACGCTTGGTGGGGGAGTCAGGTCGCTCCGTGTTGTAGAGAGAGGGTGTGTTGTGCCTTGTTCTGGGCGTACCTGTCGGTGGGGTGTTTGGCTTGCGGTCGTCCCCCCCTTCGGGGTTTCCGTCCGGTGGCCAGTGGCTCCACCTTCAGGCCCAGAGTTTTTTGTTTCGGGCGCTTGTTGTGTGCTGCTTGGGGTGGAGCTCTGTGGGTACGGCCTGCCTTCGTCAGTTGTGCCCTCCTTTGGGGCAACGGTCGCGTTACTACCGCTTTCTACAAGCTCACTTCCCCGTGTCCTTTTGTGTGGGTGGATTGGGCATGTGACCTTTTCTGTGTTCTCTGCTGCTGGATTTGCTTTCCCCATGACTTTGGCGTATACCTGTGTGGCTTGGTAGTTGAGCCACACGTGATCTTTCGCTGCTTCCTCGGGGACTCCCACCACAAGTCGTGTTCCCGCTGGCAGGACCTCCTTGCGGATGAGGGTCCACTCAGATATTTTGATCTCCGCCCTGTGACTATTCTGGATCCGGATTAGTTCCAGTGGGTCGATGCGCCGACCTCCGCAGTTGCCCGGGAGCCAGATGGACATCTTGTGTATGTCGAGCTTTTTTGGTCTTAATGGGATGCCGTTCCATTCGCCGAAGTCGCAGCTAAGCAACCATGTCCTCGCCTCCTCGGTGCTTGGGCTCACAAGGAAATATCCCTCGGCTACAAGCCCCGAGGCCGCGAATGACAAGGTAGGGCCGCTCGCGCCGTTAAGTGCGGCTTCTTCGATATGGTCCACCAGCCGTTCTCTAATTACAGCGGCCATAGCATCATCCACTTCACCCCCGTCCCCCCTTTGTATTATTACGGAGAGATCACTTTGATCCGTGGTAGGTCTCCGCGGTCCCTCGTTTTTTGGGGTCTGTTGTTGTTTCGGGCGTTTCGGTGGACGCTGCTGTGTTCGCTCTTCCGGGTCTGTGCCCTGTCGCTTTAGTTTTGTTGCCCTAGGGCCCGCCTCGCTCCTCGGTATCGTCGTCGCAGTGTAGGTCAACGTACCGGGTGCGGTTTGCTCCAGCTTCCTTCTAGTTCTCAGCCTCCTGCGTTTGGATTTGGTAATCCATCCGCTTTCTCCCTGCTGAGAACTTGAACTTGGCTGAGTTTGGGCCTCGCCAATCCTCATGTGCGTCAGGTCGTCCCCGAGAGTCTCCGAGATGGATCTTACGGGACGTGTCCTTTCGCATGGTTTCTTTTCCGTTATTACGGTGCTTTCATTGTTTGTTTTTGGCGCCGATGTGCCCCCCCCCAGAGTACGAAGAGCAGCCTGGACCACTAGGTGGTCCAGGGAGGGATTCTCCGGCTTGGCCGGTACCCTCCTGGGGTATAATTACATTTACATTTGCGCTCATTTTTTTTTTTTGACGGTTCCGGGGTTGCCGGACATAATTGGACATGGGTGAAGGAGGGGAGGAAGGAATGCCTTGTACTTGTGCCTCACTCGTGAGCGGCGCACAGGTACAAAGCTTGTGGATGGGGTGGGGAGGGGGGGAATAGAATTGTCGGCTAGAGGTTTTTGTTATATCTGTTTCTTAGGGAACCAGACCGATAACAGGCAGCAACCACGTGAAGGAAACGCTCTAGCCTTGCCCTGGGGCTAAATATATAGTACACCTCATTTGATCAGTACGAGTATGTTAGCTGAGCCTTGAAACTGACAAAGTTTCAGAAAATAAAAATAATTACTTTTTGCACTAACAAATTTTAACCTCTGTCGCACATAAAATACTATTTTAATATTTATACAAGTAAGAATTGAAATTTTAAAACCTTCGTTTATATTCGTTGCTCTACTTAAAATTCCTAGTGCCATGCCACCCCTGTCGCAGACGTTTGATGTTTTACGACTTCACCGCTCGTCATCAAAGCTTCCCTATTTCAGACAAATCTTGTAGGGTTGCTACGTGCGATCAAAAATTTTATAATAATAATATAATTCATTATATGCAGCGTGGTGGATATTCGTTGGTATTATAGAATGTTTTAAATATATAAATAATAAAAAGTTAAGACTGTGAAGAAATCTTTGCATTAATTTTATTTACTGTTTTTGATTTAAATTTACTCTAAATTCAAATTATTCAATACTGTATTGCTATGCGTTGTTTTTTGGCTGTCGTATAAAAACATATTACATTTTTATATTGAATATCTTCGACCTCGTCGGTAGTTGATAGGCGTTAGATGTTCAGTCGGAGTCGATCTCGTTGTTAAAAATATTTGCTCTCTGATCCTATACAAACATAATATGTCAAAACAATCTGAAATAACATCATCATTCAGTTATTTGTTTATAAATTGAAATATCTCAAGAAAGCTCTGGTCTCTACCACAGAGGTTTGATACCATTATAATGCGTTCATCAAAGAAACGTTATACCAAATTCTGTCATGTAAGTAAAATTACGAATTTGCATTTTGAATGAATGAAAATAACAATTCGAGCTCGATAGCGTCGTTACGTATGATGGCAGTCATTAAGCCAAGTTAGTGGCTTCTGGGCGGCCAAAACACTGGCCTCCGCTAACCCGTAATTGTACTTAGTGGTTAGGTATGTTCTAAACCCTCTCCTCAATTGACCCGTATCTCAGCAGAGGGATAAACACGTAAAATTTACATCGTTATTCTTTAATTTCCTTGATTTAATTAAAGTTTTGCTTGAACTACAAATTGTAAATTATTTTGACAACCCTAATTCACATTACGCGCGCTCACATTTCGGGCAGTAGAACTGTCGGGCAAGGTCGCTGTGGCAATCGCCCCTGAACAATTGCGCTTCTGCAGGAACGTACTCGTGCAATCGTGCAAGTTTGCCCAAAAAGGTCGAAGTTTCCAGATATCTTACAAGTTTTTATTTTAGTGTTTGTTTGAGAGGAACGTTATGGTCTCGTTGCACGTGCCCTTAGTCGACTACCCAAACTACATATAACAATGTCGAATATAACTTGACATTCATTGGATCGTTTCAGCATTTCGAAGGTATCAGTCATCTATTAAATCTATTTGTCATCTATCATAATTAATTCTGGGGTCTGCTTGGGGTCGGCGCAGTGATGTCTTTTTTGCATTATTTTTATCCTTCATATCTGCATTTACCCCCTTCTTACCCATCCAACTTACATTACACAAGCCATCTAACTTTTTTTTGATGTTCCTCTCTCATTATATCTAATGACAATGTGAAATTCATTGTTCTTTTTTCTTCTGATCTATATTAAGCATATTATCTTTAAATAGGTCCAGTGCTGCAGCACTGATAGCACGTATATCCTCTTGGATCTTTTTGGATCTTTTGTGTAGTCCCTACTCATTTAGCTACTCTCCCTTTTATATCCGTAGTTCTCCATATTGTATGCGTTATTATTTCCTTTCCTAGGAGTTCCATCCGTTTGTCAGCTAGGACGTCACATTGACACCAAAATGGTTTCATGGTCTGACGTTCTTTTTCAACTAGTGTCATCTTGTATAGAAAACGTTATCTAAGGGTGTTTATAACGGTTGTATACATACGTTGTTTTATAGACAATTGTTTTCTGGGCCGACCACTAGTGATGGCAGATGGGGGAGGAAAGTCCTAGAGTGGAGACCTCGTATGTGGCGACGAAGCGTCGGGCGCCCCCCTCTAGATGGACCGATGATGATCAAGGGAACGGCCGGAAGCGCGTGAATGCGGAAAGCGGAGGATCGCATATGGTAGAAAGCAGTAGGGAAGGTCCAGCAGTGGATAGATGTAGCCTGACGATGATGATGATGATGATATATTTTAAACATAACCTGTTCGGTCTTTCCGTTTCAAGCATTACCCTCCACGGATGTTTATTTCTAAAACAATTCATACATATCTCACTCCCTAATGAGTTGACATCGGTGGGAAAAAACGTCCATACATGCAGTATCTATCGTAGGAAGTGTCTATAATAGCACTATTCAATACATTACGTTTATGCAGCGTATTTTAATTAAAAATGTACCTATTTCCTTTAGGGGCAAGGCGAGTTGTTTTTATGGCCACAGTAGGGTTTAAAACAGTAAGTATTTTTATCTATAAGACCCGATTAAAATTATTACAAACTCAGTGAGTGATAATTGTTTGTTTGGTTTTCTAAGTCAATAAAGTAAATGATCGTTTAGCCTTCATAAATTTTCATTTTTTGTTTCGTATCAGATATATAGCTAAGAATGACGTTACGAAAATGATTGTATTCTGCATATACTGCATACATTAAACCCCTCAGAGTACAAAGTTCACTGTAATCGTATCGCATACATACACATGTGTTACTGTATTTATATTTACTTTGGGTTAGGTTACATTGGCGCTAGTTTATAGGTCATCTATTAAGTCTTGATAAACATTACAAAGTGGAAGCGATATTGGTTTTCCGGAACTATTTAATAACATGTACCATAATTTCTTGGATTTATTTGTAACCGTGAAGAAAGGAATGCTTATTTCCTTTTAGATGTTCTCGGAATTACTAAACAAATTCTGAAGATTCTTAAAGTATTTTATAAAGTAGGTATATCAAGGTCGACATATTTTCTTTTCCATTCTTATCCTGCTGCCAATATAGCGCTTCTACAGCGTACTTACTTACCTTAACTTACCGAGAAAAGTTATTTACTAGGGTTGACATTTGCAACTGAAATTTTATGTTACGTTTTTCGTTTAAGTCGGGAAATGAAATGAAATTATTCATTCTGTCGGGCTCTTTTGGGCATTTAGACATATCTTAAACATTTGTATTAATAATATTCTTATTTCTTTTTTGTCATTTTTAGGGTTCCGTACCCAAAGAGTAAAATGGAACCCTATTACTAAGGCTCCGCTATCCGTCCGTCCGTACGTCCGTCCGTCTGTCACCAGGCTGTATCTCATGAACCGTGATAGTTAGACAGTTGAAATTTCCACAGATGATATATTTCTGTTGCCGCTATAGCAACAAATACTAAAAAACAGAATAAAATAAATATTTAAGGGAGCTCCCATACAACAAACGTAATTTTTTTTGCTCGTTTTTGCTCGCAATTGATAACGACAATAGGTAGTCGCTTGAAATACTCACATAATATTTAGTTATATATTCACTTTAAAATAATTAAATAAAAATAAAACAAATATTTAAGGGGGGCTCCCATACAACAAACGTGATTTTTTTTTTTTGCCGTTTTTTATAGATAATGGTACGGAACCCTTCGTGCGCTAGTCCGACTCGCACTTGGCCGTTTTTTTTATCTATTAACATTTCAGCATTGACCATTGGCGAAGAAGAATTGAAGAAGAAATGCTTGAATGAAACTCGCCAATGGGTCTTTATTTTAATAATCAGATAATACAACGGGATGTTCTTTTAACACAAACCCAAACACAAAATCTCAGATCTTTCTGATCTTACAATATTTTTAACGGACTTGAAAAAAAGGAGGTTCTCAATTTCACGGCGATTTTTTATGTTCTATCCCAATTTTTTTTTCTAGTTGAACCGACTTTGTTGACTCTTTTTTGATGCCTGAAAGTTGATACTTGATGTGGTCCACTTTAAATTTGAGCAAGATTTGACAAATATATTATTATGACTTTGATTGATCAACATTTCATTAAAGTCGGTTGTTTTTTTTATTATTATATTATATTTAAGTTATTATATAGTTCGAATAACCGATCACACAAGTTAAGCAACGTCGTTCGTAGCCTGTCCACGGATGGGTTTACTTATAGCGAGGTCACCTGTGCTTCGGAAAGCACGTTAAGTTGTCGGTCCCGGCTGTTGTCAACAGATAACAGTCGTTAAGCTGAAGTCAGTGAGCTTTAGGCTGCTTGAAAACACTGACCTCCACTAACCCGCAGTTGAGCAGCGTGGTGGAGTATGCTTTAAAACTCTTCGATTTAGTGGAGTCCCGTATCCCAACAGTGGGATGATTATGGGTTGATGCCGATATAGTTCCGATATTTTGCGAGTTTCAAGGAGAATATATTTAAGTTCGTACTATATAAAATATTCGTATATATTAAATTAAATATTAAATATTGTCAGACAAATTACACAGAGCCATCTAGCCCCAAAGTAAGCGAAGCTTGTGTTATGGGTACTAGACAACTGATAAACATACGTAAATACATTTTTTTTTGTAAATACATACTTATGATACATAGAAAACACCCAGAGCAAGACAAACAGACATGTTCATGCACACAAATGTTTGTCCTGTGTGGGAATCGAACCCACGAGCGTTGGTGTCGAAGCCGCATCATTGACCGCTATGCCACCGAGCTCGTCAAATATATATGAATACGATTCATCAAATCGAGATAAGCAAGCAAAGTACAAAGAACAGTTGTAAGTAAAAAAAAATATAATAGCCATTTAAATTGTAACAATGTTATCATACCAATACTTGATAAAGCAAATCACTTATTCGCCGTGGAACAATTTCATTCATCCAAATTCAATACAGAACATAATTATGACTATAAAATTTTATTATCTAGAAAACTAAATTAAAATAAAACTAATCTAAAAATATTATATCTACGAGTACGAGTAAACAAAAGAAAAAGATACGCGATAAAAAAAACAGAAATTTACTTACAAATAAAAAATATTCCCAAGATGCTTGTGTCCCCAGCAGACTGGCAGCATTACCTCCCTGGATAGCGATACTAATTCTCTGAGCAAGGTAATGACCAGCCTTCTATAATAATATGAGTACGAGAGTAAGCGTCTCGTAGTCCAGGGTAAAGTTGAAGGCACTAGACCACGTGGTAGGTCACCCATGAGATGGACGAACCAGATCAAGGCCGCAACTGAGTGTTCGGTTTGCGAGTGCACCAGGAAAGCTGCAGTCCGCGATGAATGGCGCTGTATTATCAAAATGATCACTCATCGTGATTCATAATGACGACCACGACCACTCTGGCATGTGTGTACCGACTAGGAAGAAGAAACGAGAGTAAGCACAAGAAAGAAGTATTATGGCTCGCGCGCTGCAACTCCCGCTGCCAACGCAGCAACTCCTTCCATTCTGGTGACCTCACTCACTAGGAGGAACGCAACAACCTTCAAGGGAATTGTTATTTGGCTACTATACAAATACGCTGAATCCTACCTCTCCTTTGCCACAGCCTCGTTAGTCAATCAGCAGAGTGCACCACGTGCAGGTGAGGTTGCCTTTGGCTCTAAAGATCGTAATGAGTCACTTACACGCGAAAGTGAACATCTTTTACTATTCATTTACTTAGCCTACCCACTGCCATTTCAGCTTCTTCACAGTTATATCGGAGTTTCTAGTTCTAAATCATCTTTGTATTACAAATGTACTTTGTATATACAATGTTATATCACGATAAATAATACGTTATCATCAGACGCCAGTAGGTCTTGATTTTTGTACGTGATCCTTATCTAATCACGTCAGTCACCTTCGTGCATGCAAATGTGATGTCATAAATATTATAATGCTGCCAATTTACCTTTTAAGTATAAACAAATATGAATAAACTGATCTTCATCATCTCATTATCAACTTATATCTATCCACTGTTGGATATAGACCTTCTCCAATACTTTTCACCATATGGGATCCTCTGCTTTCCGCATGTAGCCGCGTCCAGCCGCTATTTTGGGGTCATCGGTCTATCTAGAGAGGAGGCGACCTACGATTTGTTGTTCCATACGCGGTTTCCACTCAAGGACTTTCTTCCCTTATCTGCCTTCACCGACACGGCAGATGTGACCGGCCCACTGCCACTTAAGCTTGCTGATTCTGAGAGCTATGTCAACAACCTTGGTTCTCCGTCGAATTACTTCAATCCGGATTGGATCTCGTCGTTTCTTTACCAGTGGCTATCTTGCTTTGGTTTCCAAACGATGATAGTTTATAGAGTAGTTTAAATATATATATATATATATATATAGGTACTAGACAACTGATAAACATACGTAAATACATTTTTTTTTGTTTTTGTAAATACATACTTATGATACAAAGAAAACACCCAGACTAAGACAAACAGACATGTTCATGCACACAAATGTTTGTCCTATGTGGAAATCGAACCCACGAGCGCTGGTGTCGAAGCCGCGTCATTGACCGCTACGCCATTCAGTCCACTGCTGGGATACGGGTCCCCCTTCAATCGAATAGGTTTTAGAACGTATTCCATATATATATATATATATATATATATATATATATATATATATATATGATTTCCATCATCAAGTCTGTTATCTTGACGTATTATTGTATTAACTAATATGTTATATACATATATCATTTAATAAAACAAAAGGGTAAATATAAATAAAAGTACCTAATTGATAATTGAGTCTGTATATATATATATATATATATATATATATATATATATTGTATTTTGTATTTTGTTAATACAATAATACGTCAAGATAACAGACTTGATGATGGAAATCATCTTTATTTCTTTATTTACTATTGTATTACGTTTTATATAAACGTATTATGTAATCTAACACATGCACAACGGCACAGAACATATTGTATACGATAAAGTTAATATATTAAATATATGTTGTATATTTACCCTATTTTTGGAAATAAATATTAATAAACTCATCTTCTATATTTATCTTTTCTCCTACATATGTAAGTAAATTGAAACAAGTTCATGCTACATAGACGTTTACAAAGGTGAATACAGATCATAGTAATACATTGATAAGCAAGAAAAGGTAAAAATCTCATTATCCTATTTTGAAGTCGGTTAAAATGTAGGCTATGTTACCCGGAGCATAATAACTAATTGATTGACACCTTATTCATCATAATTAGGTGAATAGTTTAGGCGCTACGGAGTAGGTAATATAATGTAAATACAAACATATTATATACAGGGCGTCCCACGGCCATGCCACATGGAGGGAAAGTATATGAAATATTGAAGATAGAATATTTTACTGAAAGAAAACATCATTTTATTTTTAACAATAAGTAGAACTGCATTCATAGATTTTTTTAAATACGCCTAGATTTAAGATGCTATGTTATTTAAGAAAAAAATATCCTTATGATTAACTCTGTCGAAGGATATAATAAAATACAAGTGTTTTTTTTTCCAATTTCACGAGTTCGATTCCCGGTTGAGGCAGGCGATTTTCAAAAAATCTATGAATGCAGTTCTACTTATTATTAAAAATAAAATGATGTCTTCTTTCAATAAAATATTCTATCTTCAGCATTTCATATACTTTCCCTCCATGTGGCAAGGCCGTGGGATGGATGTATAAAATATGTAAAAATACAATAGACTGCTAAAATCATAACCTTTTCTTTTTCTTCTCCGTAGTCGGGTAAATATATAGGTACAATTATATCGGACATAAACATACTTATAATCATGGTATTACATGCTATATGTGAGTCTAATACTGTGAGTTTAATATTTTAGAACAGCAGTCGCTTATGATCAATTTGTGTTGGTGATTTGTTACAAAGTTATTCAATGAATTGAAATCTGAAATTATAATTATGTCCAATTAACTCTTAATACTTTGCTCGAGGAATTTATTCAAACTCTACGCCACTCCCTCTTGGCAACATTGCTTCATATCTTTAGCATTCTATAGATTTTTTTACATCAAGTACCATAATTATATCCTTATCATACTACTGCAAGTACTATCTAGTACTAGGCGGTCGTTCAAGTAACGATATGTAATGTTATAATCTATATGTTGTGTCAATTTTTAAAAGAACTTGCCATAGTAGTGTCAATAATTTTTTTTTACAAAACAATGAGTGAAAGTGGACTGAAGGTAAAAAACTTTAAAAATTTTATAGAAAAAAAATATTTTGATTGATTTTTGTTTGAAAATTCTAGGCGTTTTGAGGTTTTAAGGAATTGTGGTGGACAGCAGTACTACTTAGGTTGCCGATACAAAAAAAAATCGGAAATATTGAAAAAATTGTGGTCCTGGTAATTCAAAACATCATTAGGGGTGTCAATTTACGAAGAAAATCAAAATTTATAATGTAATTACAAAAAAAAAAAATAGTTTGATTTCTTTTTCTTATTTTTCCTCAAGTAGTCATGAGCAGGTCCACCTTCAGGCGCCCGCTTATCGTTGAATTTTGGGACACGTTGTATATAAAAGAGAAAATCACTGACTCACTCATCACGAAATCTCAGAAACTACAAGTGCTAGGAGTCTCAATTTTGCAAGAGGGTTCCTTTTAGGACGTAGGCGCTCACTAAGACGGGAATTTGGAAAATTCAACCCCTAAGGGGGTGAAACGGGGGTCCAAAGTTTGTATGGGGAAACAAGATTAGTTGGACTATTTTATCTGAAACTTTACACGAGCACTTCTGTAGATAAATGAGTAAACACGTGTTTCAGGATTTTTCAAAATTCAACCCCTAAAGGGGTGAAATGAGGTGCAAACGTCTGAAAATCGTCATGGGTATTGTTTTTATGGTTTATCGGGTCGCTGTTTCCGAAAACAACAGCTATTTTTTAATCTACCATAACCGACGTGACACAAGAGCATTCCTGTGGGGGTGCGATGGGGTTGAAATGTCGTAATATCAATATTGATTGTTATGAGTGTTGATTCTATGGTTTTCTGAGACGTCAATTACGAAAATGGCATCGATTTGAAAACGTGGATACGAAATTTCCATTTCGGTATAAAAATCCAAGATTTGGAACACCTGATGCAGAACCATTATGGTTCAGCTAAACTATCTTATATATAAAATTCTCGTGTCACAGTTTTCGCTGCCATACTCCTCCGAAACGGCTGGACCGATTTTTATGAAATTTTGTGTGCATATCGGGTAGTTCTGAGAATCGGCCAACATCTATTTTTTATACCCCTAAACGATTAATGTATATGGCAAAACAACGTTTGCCGGGTCAGCTAGTAAGAAATATAAAAATGACGCCTTAGCAAAAGTTGTTCAGCCTGATGAGCATTTTTTGTTGAGGTATAAAAATCCAAGACAGAACACCTGATGCAGAACCATAATGGTTCAGCTAAACTATAAGAAATATAAAAATGACGCCTTAGCAAAAGTCGTTCAGCCTGATGAGCATTTTCTGTTGAGGTATAAAAATGCAAGATTTGGAACACCTCATGCAGAACCATAATGGTTCAGCTAAACTATAAGAAATATAAAATTGACGCCTTAGCAAAAGTCGTTCAGCCTGATGAGCATTTTTTGTTGAGGTATAAAAATCCAAGATTTAGAACACCTGATGCAGAACCATAATGGTTCAGCTAAACTATAAGAAATATAAAAATGACGCCTTAGCAAAAGTTGTTCAGCCTGATGAGCATTTTTTGTTGAGGTATAAAAATCCAAGATTTGGAACACGTGATGCAGAACCATAATGGTTCAGCTAAACTATAAGAAATATAAAAATGACGCCTTAGCAAAAGTTGTTCACTACGATTTTAAAATTCAACGTGACTAACGTGACCATCATCCCGTATTGGGGTGCGATGTGGTTATATATCAATATATGTGTCGTTTTTTCTGGTTTTCGGAACGCCAATCCATACTAATATTTTAAATGCGACAGAGTGTCTAGCTGTTACCTCTTCACGCTTAAATAGCTGGACCGATTTAGCTGAAATTTGGTTCAGAGATACCTTGAGTCCTGGGAAAGGACATAAGATAGTTTTTGTCCCAGAAATTACCTATTATTGTTGTTTATTGTACCTGTAGGGCGGTTCTATCTTCGACTGTATGTATTTTTTTTAATTCAATGATGTCTCCGTCAATTGTACAGCAATTTTAATAATTCTTATTTGTTTGAGAGGGTACACTCTCCAGGTGGTCCCATATTAAAATGAATGTTGCTAAGCGCATAACTCGAGAACGGCTCGACCAATTCTGCTAATTTTTATTTTAATATTTTCGTTAAGGTATAAGGAAGGTTCTTATGGAGAGAAAAGACATAAAAATTGCGAGGAAAAGAATACAACACTTTCTACCCGTGCGAAGCCGGGGCGGGCAGCTAGTCTATTATATAAAGTAAAATACTCTGACTGACTGATTCATCAACGCCGAGGCTAAACTACTGAAGCTAGAAACGTGATGTTTGGACCGTGGCTTCCGTTTGTGACGTATAGGTCCACTAAGAAGGGATCTTGCGAAAGCCACCCCCTAAAGGGGTAATGTGGTCAGATCTGTTTGGAGTTTCATGATATTACTCTTTGACATAATTTAATAAAACTCGAATTCAATATTTTCTAAAATTCGATCTCTTAAAGAAAATAAGTAAACACATATTTCACGATGTTTCCATATGCAGCCCAGCCCCTAAGTGGGTGAACCGGGGTGAACATGAATGTATTTTTTCAGAGTCAGACTCATGCTTGAGCATTTTACTATTATGTGTTGTATATTTTGGGATTGGCTTCATCAAGCTTTCTGTTTTGATATCGAACACCTTCCGCAGTCGACGATAAAATGTGGTGTGTATAGGGAAATCCATTGCAACGAGATGGGTACGGGAGGATTGAACCACAGCAGTGAAGCGTGGGCGGGCCGCTAGTCGATAATATAATTTCATTTGACATAACAGTTATTTACTATAATTTGATATCCATCGTAGGTTAGGTTTGATATTTTTTTGGATTTGATTTAATCAATTACCTAATCAATGTATTTGCAAGGATCCAATAAAAAATATATGTTCCTAAAATAGTAGATGGTCGATCGTAAGAACAAGCGTACGTCCCGCCTAATGGAAAGCAGTTAGGTAACCTATGGACGCCTGCAACACCAGGGCGATCACACGCGCATTGCTGACCCCACAGTCCTAATATGCTGACCCTGTAAAAACCTCTTCACGAAAATTAATTACTATTCATACCCCACAATCCATATAGTATAAAAAAATTGTAAGCGAAAATCCCCCACTACTCTTTATTGTTTACGTAATCGTTGATTTACCATTATCCCCTAGAGTAATTGTTAATAAAATAAAAATCTAGGAACATCATTTACGTTTCTTCCTCTTCCTGCATACAGTCTAGATACAGTAGAAGTAATAGTACTTCCTCTGGAACAAACATCAGTTTCTGTAACTGCTCGTTCACACTATCCGGGTATTTTCATACTATCTTCGTTTGTTGTGTAATAACCACCTGGTGCCCGTGCCTTTGTCCGCGTGAAATTTAAGCCCTTTTTGCAACTTTTGGTATACATGTTTGAAAATCATCATCATCATAATCAGGTCCATTTTAGTCTCCACTACAGGAACACGATCCTCTCTCGTCCGTCCTAGACGGAAGGAGGATTTGGCTTACACTCCTCACGCTGGCCAAACGGGTTGGGGAGGACTGATCGATATTTGATAATGTATTTCCCTTTGTCGCCTTGTACGACATCCTTGGGAAGAAACGGAGTGATTCTATTCTAGTCTGCCGGAAACTACACGGCCTAATGTTTAAAAATGGCGAATTTCAATTACTTCAAATGACAATAACTTTTTTCATTAACAAAGTGAAAGAACTAAACTGCAGATTAGATAATATAATGAAACAAAGGCTATATGTTGCCCGAAGTTGAGCTTAATCTATTCGTGAGAACCTCAAAAAATATGTTCAGTTTTCGGAGATTAACGTGTAATGCGGACAGACATACAAAAAATTTAAATGATCTCTTTTGTGCTGCTTTTATTTTGTTCTTATCACCCACACAATTCTTTTCATAAATTTATTAAATGTACAAAACACAGTTTCTGCTGCTCTATTCTATGTATAGATGACGGGAAGTTACGTTCAGTGTGGACCTACACTTATTTGAAGCTCGAATGCCAGAGTTAAATCTGAGCTAAACTCACAGCATCGCAGGATCCATTCGTTTCAATTATATGGTGCACAACTATCCTAGTCCCGTGCTTCCTCGATATTTCCGCGGCGAAGTAAACACTGTCCCGATGCAAATGTGCCGAATTCTTGGCCAGTATTTGCCTTTGTTTCCGTTACATTGTTTTGAGAGAAAACTTTGAAGAATTATACAGACAATAAGGTATTATATTTAGGAATTTAAATCCTAGTTGTGTTGAAATATGTGAGCTATTGGAAAGCATAATGCTAGTCCGGAAACAATGACTGTATAGCAAGAAATAAATAATATGCTTACTATTTTCTGAATAGGGGCTGTGTGTGATAAAAAAATATTATAATATCTTACTAACAGTTTCTTCCTCTTTACAATTGTTCCAATGTAACTTTATGGCGTTTAACACAACTGTCAGTCCTTTGAGCTATCAAAGGACTGAAAGTGCGCGAAACCAATTCTAATTCAATATTCATTTATTAGGAAGACAGGACAATGTTTTTCTGGTCAGCTAGTTATTAATAATTAAGCTTAATTGCAGTGGCGTTGTAGGGATGGCCAAAGTGAACCCTCGCCCACGTCCTCGCACTTCAAGGGATCTCGCGCGAGGCCTCCTTGTGTACGTCTTGGATCCAATCACCGTGAAAAGACCTTACGTAAAATAACGTTACCGAGGCTTTATCACTAATGTTATAAGTGAAATGTGCTGGGAAACAGATCGGTCCTGGAAGAAAAGGGTCTCGCTGATGACACTTCACACTGCTTACTTTGCACCGACCACAATTTTGTCCTCCTTTTCACCTCATTTCCTAAATCAGAAATAACATCGAAGATTGTCTTTTGGTTGTGATTCTGTAGTGTAAAAAAAGAATTGAAAAATGTTTCACTTAGTCTGCTGCGATCCGTTCCTTTTGGTACAATTATTTGTATGTCTAAAACCTAATGCAAATACAAACGACTTTATGTTTGGTATTAAATTATACCTTTTGAGCAACTAAGGTGATATGCTACTTTGGTCTCCGAATTACGAGAGAAACTAGCTGTTGGAAGATTTTTTTATATAGGTAATTTTAGGAAACTATGCAGAGTTAATAGGCATTTACGATGACGAAGCTTTGGACGCCCTTTTAAGAAAGTGTTTGTTTGTTTGTTTGTATGATCTTTATTGTTCAAATTACAATGTATAAGTACATGAAATATAAAGCGATACAAAGGCGATACAAAGTGGTTGGAAGCGGCTGGATGCAGAGGGCGGGGGATCACATTTGTAGATACAGGCATTTTGTATAAGTAAAGTAACTGGATGGCCCGGCGAACTTCGTATCGCCTTTAAATTTTTCCGATGAGTAAACTATCCTATATCTCAAGTTGAATCAAACTGCACACACTGTGCAAAAAAATATTTAAATCCGTTTAGTAGTTTAGGATTCTATCGCGGACAAACAACGTGACACGCAATTTTTATATATTAAGATTATAATATTGATTTCGTGTGGTTTCAGGCAGACTAGAATAGAATCACTCCGTCTCTTCCCGTGGATGTCGTACAAGACGATTAAGGGAAATACATTATAAAACATCGATCAGGCCTCCCCAACCCGTCTGGCCAGCGTGGAGAGTGTAGGCCAAATCCTCCTTCTGTCTGGGACGAATGAGAGGGTCGTGCTCCTGTAGTGAGACTATAATGACCTGATGATGATGAATATTGATTTTATATTTATGCTACCGCAAAAACTAGAACATTGGAATAAGGGGGAAATAATACTATAATAAGGCTGCGAACAATATTGTCATTGCATTTATTTATTTATTTATTTAAAACTTTATTGACCACAATAAAATGATACAAAAGGCGGACTTAATGCTATTGCATTCTCTACCAGTCAACCATTAGGAGTGCAGAGTCACACGATTGCGGCTATTCCAAAAAAAAATAACTTAATATGTACTGTAAACATATTACGTAAACCTAAAAGATAAATAATATAAAAATAACATTAATAAACATACTTACACATGCACAGTTATACACAAATATCCATACATATATACATACCTATAAATATATACATATACATAAATATAATGACATATATAAAATAAAGTGAAGATATTTACTGCTTTAACAGACCCTGTAATAGATAGGCGCGCACCTTCTTCTTGAAAGTAAATTTACTGGGAGAGCTTCTAATAGCTTCTGGTAATGCATTCCAGAGACGTGAAGCTTGTAGAGTAAAGGAGTTGGACATAAAACCGGAATGGAAAAGTGGGATTGAGAGTAAGTAAGAATTGTTAGAGCGAAGTTCGAGGTTATGAGAGTCGCAAAGATACTGAAACATGCATTTCATGTATTCAGGAGAATCAGGATTGAAGAGAATTGAATAAAGCGTACAAAGCAACCTCAATTGTCGACGTTGGCGAATAGGAAGCCAACCTAATTTGGACCGGTAAGAAGAAATGTGATCAAATTTTCTGAGACAGAAGATAAATCGAATGGCATTATTAATAAGCCGGTCAAGTTTATTCAGGAGATCTTCATTTAGATCAGGATAACACACATCAGCATAATCTATGAGTGGTATAACTAGGGATTGAACAAGTGTGACCTTGGTAGTAATAGGGAGAAAATTCCTATATCGATTGAGAAATCGTAATGTAGATACTACCTTACGACTTACTTCAGCAATTTGAGTGGTCCAGCTTAAAGTACAATCAATATGCATTATGTTGCCGATGTGATTGTATAGTTTATGGCATTGTTTTTCAAAATTTCAAGTATCGCAACCCTGATACTAAATGGAAAAAAAAAAATACCACTTCTTCACTACAATAATATAGTCATCAATTAACTTATTAAGTAAACAAACAATTTATTTTGTGATTAATAACGAATATAAGTTAGTCACAAAAAAAAAATGTTACTAACTTGTAATAAATAAAAAGTTTTCTTACTTTGTTTCACTTATCAAGCCCTTTCATTTAATACCTCTGTCAGGAGTGTTTTAATGTGAAAATTATACTTCGCCATTTTCTGCTAGTCGCCATATTGGATATAGGAGTAAATGGCGGCATTTAAGTAATCATGTATTATCACGAGAATCCAATGTGTGTGCTAAATTATAGCTTAATCGGAAACTGGAAAGTGGGTCAAATTTAACTTGCAAGATTTGGTTATAGACACCGCGTTGAAACTAAATAAAACTTGTGATATTTAAATAAAAAGGTGTTTAGGACACAGGTATTATTTTTGTACAAATTGCGACCTCCAGCTTGGGAAACGATGCTCTATAACAGAGCTGTCCTAACCATATACGATCCCGGACCAATACGAATGACTAAATAAATTTCGTATCTGTTAAGTATGTGAACAAGAGACGTAGTGCAGGTGTCAATCAAACAACGGCTAACAGCGCACTGAGTATTTATTGAGACACAATTAAAGACGGTGGTGTGGAGATACAACACGCACACCTACCTACATATTACATATATAACAGTATCTATTCGGCAAAAACAAATACCAAATATTTGAGGAAAATATAAAAATGCTGTAATAATATTAAATATTTTTTTTAAATAATAGACCTACTGCAAGCTTAAGATTATAACAGCAATACATTTTTCTAAGATATTCCAGATATTAGGGTGTAAGTGGTTCATCAACATCTGTGAACCAAAGGCAACTTCACCTGCACGCGGTGCACCCTGCTGACTGACAAACGAAGCTCTGGCGAAAATAGAGGTAGGGAGGGAGTGTAATTGTAAGCTACCCGACTGGGGAATGTACCTCCACCTCACAGAATACCGCAGCCAAATAACAATTCCCTTGAGGATTGTTGTGTTCCTGCGAGTGAGTGAGGTCACCAGAAAAGAAGGAGATGCTGCATTGGCTATATGGCTGCGGTAACTGCTTCACATCAGGCGGGCCGTATGCTTGTCTGCCACCCGACGTAGTATAAAAAAAGAACAAATTACATATTGCCATTTAGTCCCACACTAAGCAAAGCTTATAGTACGGGTACTAGATGACTGATACTATACTTAACATATACATTTTTTTAAATATATAAATACATAGGAATAAATACATAGGAAACAGTACATAGTACAGTACTATGTATAGTATAGTAGTAACTGTACATGCTGTACATAGAAAACACCCAGATCAATACAAACACACGTGTTCACAAATATTTGTCATGTGCGGGAAACGAACCCACGACCTCGGTTCAAAGTGGCCATTGCTAGCCAATCGACCACCGAGGCCGTTCTAAAAATATAAGTATATTTTTAGTAACAGTCGTTGTACAAAGACTACAGTGGTAAAACAGCAGTAGATCAAAAACACGTCACGACCCACACAAATATAGGATGCGGGCCATGCTTTGGACAGCCCTGCTTTAGAATATCGAATCAAATCTTGCAAATTGCATTGCTTTTGTATTAGAAGTGTCCTGAAGTTAGTAGGAACTTTGCTATCGATATTTTTCAGTGGTTGAATTCAGCATTTTTAGCTCAAATTGAACTGGAGACAATCTGATTTGCCTGCTCAGCAAGATAATAAAAAGGGCTAAGTGATAAAATCACTCAAGGATAGCATAAAAGTTGCTTGTTACTGAACTTTATTAGCGAAAACAGATTCGCAGTAAACCAAGGATGCTGGCAAAATGCCAGTAGATATGCCAATTTTGTCTAAAAATCGATGTGTAACAGTTGTGGCTAAATGACAACTTTGAACTTTATGTCGTATAAGATACGATTCAATTTTCAGGTGCGATTGTGTTGATTGGTGTTGCATAATGCAATGTTGCTTTATGCAGTCGTGTTGATTTGATAAGTGTTGTTAATCATTTCCACGTGTGTAATGTAATTTAGTTGGGTTTTGGAGAATGTAGAGATTGTGGATAGTATTGATAGGAGGCTATCGATAAATTACGTCACACGAATTTCATGATTTTTGGCCCCACCCCCGTCCTTGTCACAGCTGGTCACATTTGTGAGACTCCCCCCTCCCTAGTGTGACGTCACATAATTTGCAATTTTACATCTAGAGTTAACGCTTTTGAGTTTTTCGTTAATACATAGTTCTAAGTTCTGGTTTTAACACTTAGATTTTGAATGTCACATCACGAAATTTAGGACCTCTCCTTCCCCCTCGTCACACAATATCACACTTCGTCGACCCCCCTCCCTCCCCCATAACGTGTGACGTAATTTATGGATGGCCTCTAGATCTATATATATAAAAGAAAGTCGTGTTTGTTACAACACTTATAACTCGAGAACGGCTGGACCGATTGCCATGGTTTTTGATTTGTTGGATTTGTTTCCGTCCCGAATAGCAGAATAACTCTTAAAATCATTGGAAAATTCTCGAAAAAATAAAATAAAAGAAAAAACATTTTCCCATACAAAATGTTCGTGGTTGTCGTCAGCCTGGCGCAACTCAAGGTAAAAAAACGACTTTATGAATCGGAAGCGAATTTGGTACAAATTCTGATTGTTTTCGCTCCCATTTCATACATTTAGAATTTACGCTATTTGTATGGCACATCCGTCTCTTAAAACGTAGTGGTTACATTCTCTTTGGTTGTCGTAGCTGTCAAATGTGACGTTGTCGTACGTGCGTACGCCAAATGTATGCGGGCGAACAAATGTCATAGATTAAAAACAAATGTTAACTCTATTGGTCTCATTTTTACGTCTTGAAAGTTGGCTGTGATTTGTTTTGAAAACAGTTTTGTGGATTTAAATATTTATTGGTTCTAAAATATTTATGCGTGCGTTCAGAAATTTAAATCAAGCTCCATAAATCTATGTAATATATAAAATAATGTCGTGTCTTGGTCGGGAAAGTATTAAAAACATTGAAAAATTGACGAAAGAATTAAATAAAAGAAAAAACAAATAGTGCCATACAAATAGTGCCAGTTAAAAAGGATTGGAATATTTATTAATATATTATTGAATATTTTAAAAATATTGAAAGCTGTCTGTGATTTGTTATGAAAATTTAAAAATGTCAAATCGATAGGGGAGAAAACGCTTTTCCCATGGGGTTCGAGCGCAAGAATCAAATCAGAGTAAACATCAAAAGAAATGACAATTACAAATCACAAAAATGATAAAACCTATTTCAAAACTAAAAAAAATAAAACAAAACGATTTAAAAAAAAAAAATTAACAATAAGGAAATCTTTATTTTTATGAAATCTTCAGTTTTTATGGATACGGGTCTTCCCTCAACCGAAGGGGTTTAGAGCGTACTCCAACACGCTGCTCAACTGCGGGTTGGCGGAGGCCAGTGTTTTCGAACCGCCTAAAGGCCACTGACTTAACTTAACGACTGTCATTAAATGATAACAACCGGGACCGACAGCTTAACGTGCCTTCCGAAGCACGGAGGAGCTCAAGATGAGCTAATGATAACAACCGTGACCGACGGCTTAACGTGCCTTCCGAAGCACGGAGGAGCTCAAGATGAGCTAATGATAACAACCGGGACCGACGGCTTAACGTGCCTTCCGAAGCACGGAGGAGCTCAAGATGAGCTAATGATAACAACCGGGACCGACGGCTTAACGTGCCTTCCGAAGCACGGAGGAGCTCAAGACGAGCTAATGATAACAACCGGGACCGACGGCTTAACGTGCCTTCCGAAGCACGGAGGAGCTCAAGATGAGCTAATGATAACAACCGGGACCGACGGCTTAACGTGTCTTTCGAATCACGGAGGAGCTCGAGGTAATATAAACCCATCTGTGTACAGGCTACGGTCGACGTTGCTTAACTTGCGTGTTCAATTAGACTGGCACGCGCAATGACGCCATCGAGCTTCTCTATTATTTTCTACTATTCATTGTTTTAATTCCATAAAATCATAAATTTAGTTCAGCTAATATGTACCACGACATTCATTGATTGTTAGGCGGTACGAAGTTCGCCGGGACAGCTAGTAGATATATAGTAATAGCTGGCCTACTTCTAAGTCAGGGTATATCAACACAATGTTCTAGAGTCTTTTAAAACCTGTCAGATATTAGAGTGTTTAGTGCAAGTTTTTGGTCATATTCGAATGTGTTAACGTTTACAAACCGACCGAATTGAGAAAAAGTTTCATACTATGAATTTACCAGATGTGTGAGACATATCCAAAATAGTCGGGTGCTCACTTCAAAATGTGAGCAAGTAAGCTATCTAATTTTGATATGTAACACGCGTCTTATAAATTCACAACATGAGAGTTCCCTATTTGGTCGGTTTGTTTACGTTAACATGTTTGAATGCGAACAAAGACTCGCACTAAGATTTTAAGATCGATTCAATCAAAGTTCAATTAAGTTAAACACAAGCATACAGCTAGCCTCACTCACTCGCAGGATTACAACTCTCAAGGGATTTGTTATTTTACTGCGGTATTCTGTGAGGTGCAAGAACTTCCCCAGTGGGTAGCTACAAATAAGCTGTATTCAACGTACCTCTTTTGCCCGAGCTTCTTTAGTTCTTCGGCAGGATGCACCACGAGCAGGTGAGGTTGGCTTTGGCTCTAGCGAGCCACTTAAACACCTAGCTTTACAGGCTAATATAGCCATACATTCAGTATGTATGAACTGGGTTACAAGTGGAAAACGTTACGTTAGTAATTATATTTTATTTTTTTGCGTGTATAATAGGTACATCGATTTAAACATTCCAGTGAAGTGCAGTGAATTTATTACATCCTTCATTGGATACAACAATTTAAAAAGTGTACATGTATATGTTATCAATGTAATAAATTAGTTATTATTCATACTGATCGATGCTTAGTCAATGTAATAAAACATGTTTTGGTTAGATTTGAGTTGATTTTTGGTTAGGTTAAGGTTTTCTTGTGTCCTGTCATCGGAAATAGGAGCTCCGCGAAACGGAGCTCTGTCAACCTAAATGATGAATGATGTGGTGCCAAGTAAGCTTAATTATTAATAATTGACAATTTATTAAATTGGCCAGCCATTATAAATAGTGACCAATTTATTACATTGACCGTAACATATATAAATAGACGAAAGAAGATTGCAAACCTATATATAGCTGAGATAGATCTGTGGCGTGACTAGAATGGATGCGGCCAGATGCAAGACGTGTGACAAAAAAGAATGATGAACTTGGATGTGAATGGTGAGTGGATATAATGAGAGAGAAAGATAAATAAAGAGGTGGTTGGATTGTGTGAGAGATGATATAGGTAATAAAGGGGTGACAGTAGATATGATGGCTGATAAGGCTGAATAGAAGAAAAAGACATACTGCACCGACCTTAAATAATGGGAAAATGTCAAGCTTATTATTTTATATTATTTATAATAGTTCTCTTTCGTTTATATTTAGGAAAAA
Organism: Hypsopygia costalis; assembly: GCA_937001555.2. Classification (NCBI taxonomy): domain Eukaryota; kingdom Metazoa; phylum Arthropoda; class Insecta; order Lepidoptera; family Pyralidae; genus Hypsopygia; species Hypsopygia costalis. The sequence goes on along the minus strand of OW443343.2, from coordinate 8,778,029 downwards.
GAGCGGGATCCCCTGCTACAGGCTTTATAAGTCTACTAGGTGGGTCTCAGTAGCATGTATTATTATTAATTTTTTTTTTTTTTTTATTCATTTCTTTAAATTTATTTGTAAACCATCACGGAGTGGTTTATAAATAAATTTAAAGAAATGAAATCATTAAATCTTTTCCTTGGGATTGGTTATGTGTATGGGTCCCCGAGACGATCAAGTTTACTTGTCAAGTCTACGTGATTGAAAGAAATATTGATCGTTTATTTCATTGACTTGACTGTGATCTACGACTTGATCACAATTGACAGAAATTTTGATTGACGGCGCTAGCGCTTGACGCGACTTGACAAGCTTTTCTCATTTGCGATTGCAACTTCGAGGATGGCGGACGACGAACAGGACCTGGACGTGGTGTTAGCGAGAAGCGCCGATATAATTACCGAGCATACCCAGCGTGATTTTGTCCTATTATTAATATCTCTCTACAAGGATTTCCCTGAACTATGGAAAGTCAAAAGTAAGGAGTAGTCTAACAAAAATAGAATGCCATATCAGCATTCGATATAATTTTTAATTATTACTGCGACCAACGAACTGCGACGACTTCCTTGAGCACAGATCGGAAGGCGACTGTGGCTGACCTAGAGATGGGCGTTGAATCAACGAACCGTTTTTTTAAACTGTTTTTTGTGCGTGAACGATTAAACTAGTTTACACGCTGACCGGACTTGACGACACATTTTGGGCGTCAAGTCTCCCATCAAGTGAAACCGTCAATCACATGAGACTTGTCAAGTATACTTGATCGTGTCGGGGACCCATTTGCTACTTTGATCACAATCATGTGTACAAGCCAATATGTTTTAACATCTTGTTAAAATTTGTTTGTGTTTAAGTTATCTACCAGTAATTACTAATCAACACATTGAACTGAATTTTCAAATCGCCTGATGATATGAGTACACTGCCAATGCTTGTGGAAACATACTTACTAGGACCTTTGTGTATAACTTTCGAGGACGTAGATAGATAGATAACATCTATTGGGTCGCTGTTACACATTTTACTTAAACTAAAGACACATACTTAAATAAATGCAAACAGAGATTCACAGATAAGGAACAAGTTTAAAAGTGCGCATCTGCTCCAGCATCACCAATGAGTTGGACGCTCGGTGACAGTTACTGCCCCTAGAGGCAAAGCACTGATATTCAGCTCCCACCTTTAGGAAAATCATTGCGCCACGTAACCATTTCAAGTAAGACGTAAGGACGTCACTTTTTCATATACATTTTTTTAAATCAAGTTCTATACGATGTCCTTACATATGTTTGAATTAACAAAACGGCATGGTTCACAGACAACATAAACTACTTAAAACGCATAAGTTTAATTGTCACTGAAGATCAAGTATCATTGCTTTAATCATCAAATTACACGTAATTATACAGTTATCTCTGAATTAACTCGATACCACGTTGAAATTTTAATCGTTAATTGTGGACCCCACTGGAACGCTCGTAAATGTTTTCGGAAAAAAAGAAACTATAAAATAATCAGAGCATCTGCACGCTTTGTACGTATGTTTAAAAAAAGAAGTATATTTTACGAGTGCTGATTTAAGTTCGGAAATAAAAATATCACTGTTTTGATGTTCTGATACGAAATTACAAAATACAGTAATAATTCTTTGAAACGTTTTTTCTGACTTCTCACCACAGGAGTTACATCATCAGTCATAATAATATGAACCATTATTGAGCATTTTACTTTCAAGTTGTAAAAAAAATATCACTCCACTGGTAGTGTAATCTCGGTGGTGTGAACTGGAAGGAACCTGTAGATGTGGTGGCATAAAGGGAATATCAAAGTGTTAACACAGTATAAGTAATAATTCGGTTTGGAACTAAATTATAACAAATGTGAACTTTACGTACACAATACAAATAGTCATAGTGACATAATTCAGCGATTCAACGCACTTACCTCAAACATAAAAATAGTAAATAAACAATCATTAAACCTTCTAGGGTCACCAGTTTTCGATGATGCCATACCCGACGTAATCACTCAAACAATCACAAAATTCAAAAACTGTTCAGACCGCTTATATGAAATCAATTCACATTCGGCAATTACGCTTTTAAAATTTTGTCTTTTCGTTCCAAAATCTACATATCTGCTCCGCTGTTGTCCTCTCTGGAAACATCAAAATTCCCTAATTCCGATTGACACCCTTATAAAATCCACCTTAGAATCTGTTTTGAACATCCAACTCAGCGAGCAATCTTGGACTCAAGCTTCTCTTCCCATCAGATATGGTGGGCTAGGGATTCGCAAAATTTCCAGTGTGGCTCTGCCGGCGTTCCTATCATCTGTCCATAGCACGGCCGATCTCGTAGGTAAAATTCTGAAGACCTGCTCTTCTAACTATGAGATGGCGGGCTTGAACGATGCTCGGAATGCCTGGCAAATGGCTTGTCCGGGTCAAAATTTACCCTTTCTGACAAAATCTCAAAGGAGCTGGGATGATTTTATCTGTAAAATTAAAAGTTCAGCGCTCTTAGACTCCAGCTCGGGTTCAGCTCGCGCCAGACTGTTGGCCGCAGGGAGAAAAGAATCCGGGTATTGGCTTCATGCCTATCCTTGTGCTAACAATGGTACCTTTCTGGAACCTGATACCTTGAGGCTGGCAGTCAGCCTGAGACTGGGAGTGCCGGTCTGTGCCTCACACAAATGCCCTTGTGGCAAGGATGTCGACCAGTTAGGACACCACGGACTTTCCTGTCAGCTAAGCGCAGGACGCTTTTCGAGGCACGCCGCCGTCAATGACATAATCCGCCGCTCTCTTGCCACCGTCAATGTACCTGCATTACTAGAACCAAACGGTATTTCAAGAGACGATGGTAAGAGACCGGACGGAATGACCCTGATTCCGTGGAGCATGGGACGGGCTTTGGTTTGGGACGCTACTTGCGCCGATACGTTGGCCCCGTCTCATCTCCAAGGAACTACACAGAAAGCAGGCGCTGCGGCGGAGGCGGCCGAGAAAAGAAAAATTTCGAAATATCGCGGTCTCGGTTCGGAATACACTTTTGTGCCGTTCGGAGTCGAGACCCTGGGTTCGTGGGGTCCTAATGCGCTTAAATTAATGAATGAGCTCTCCAAGCGCCTGGTCGAGACCACTGGTGACCGAAGAGCTGGCAGCTTTCTCGCACAACGCATTAGTATTGCCATACAACGAGGAAACGCTGCCAGCATCTTCGGTACAATGCCACGGGGGCCTTTTTTAGATAATATGTAGTTTTATTTTTATTTTCAATTTAGTTTTTAATTTAATTTCTTAGAAATAATTGTAAATGTTTTAATAAAAAAATTAGACATTCGTATAAGTAATAGTACTACGGGTATTAACTTGGACAACGACTCTATGCCTACAGTTAATGCTCCCTGTTTCCTCAACATTATGGTTACGTCTCAGGATCGCGAGTCTCTTGCTCAGTAAACTAACCCAAGCAAGAGGAGCTTTACCCGCCCCGTTATCGCGCCCAGTAAACCAACCTGGCACTCAAGCGGATCGGTAGCAGGTCTCACTTCCCTGCAAGCAGACTACTTAGTCATCCTTAAGTCGTGTAGCTATTGGCAACCGATGCTCGATTTCCCAAGTATCGGGGTCCCACCACCACTCCCCAATCTCCATGATGATTATTGGAACTGTAAGGCGCGCTCCCCAAATGAGGGTCGCTCGCTCTCTTTCCGACGCGCGTACAATGCGCGTCGGAAAGACTAGTTTAATTGTACCGACACCGAGGCTCTAGATTGCTAGTTACCTGATGTCTATGACAGGAACCGGAGTTGTAAAGTACGCTCACTTCCCGCCACCCGGAGAATGCCTACCCTTGGCCTACGGTAGGGTGACCGGACCGACAGAAGCGATCGCCCGTCATTCCGAACTGCGCAGCCGGCTTGGGAAAGTCAACCGACAGACATCCATGCTGTATGGGCTCTCGTATACATAATGCCGGAATCATGTCATAATAACGCGAACTGGCTAATTACAACAACAACAAAGAAAGCCATATGTCAACTAGAGTTTACAACTTTGGAAACGTTAAAAATTAAGGTGTGACAACACTAGCTATTTTTATACTGGCAGGAAAACCGAACAAAGTTATGGTGACTACAAACACAGAAAATAAATAGGCTACAAATGTCGCTTTTATTTATCGCGTATCCTTCCAATAAAATATATTATCTGTTATATCTCGCCGTACTTTCATTTGTACGCACGTCTAATAAAACGTTAAAATATTTAAAGTTACAAGAAAAGCAAATAGTCAGTTTCATTTCGCATCGTCCAGAAGTTACAAATCAAACCGAAATATATTGGTTATAAAAGTGCAACAAGTATGCGAAATGCATACAGGCCGAGGATGTGTATCTCCACTTGCTTTTATGGGCTATAAACGGTTTATGACTGCCAGGATAATACCCATCCGGCTAAAAGGGTTTGGGCACTCTCCTATACTTATATAGACCAAAAGCTAATTAAAAATGTCTGCCAGCTCATCCATAGACTATAATCAAAGAGGTTAGTGTCATTTCAACTGTCAAAATTCAAACCCATCTAATCATAGACTACGAATATTTTCGATCCGTTCTTTGATTTGCGAATGATAATTTGTTTTCAATTTCGAAAACGAAACGAGAAACGGTTGTAAGCAGATATTTTAAGCATATTTTTTATGTTTAAGTATTTAAATTAAGAAATTGTGAACCAGATGTGTAACTGATGATAAAAATGCCATCCAATGTTGGAATAATAAAATTGCCGCCAAACAAATGTCATGGTTGTCAATCGGCGATAAACATTCAATCAAGTCATCACGACATTCTGAGTACATTCTCATTGAAATTTTTGTGCCGTCGAGTTAAAACTTTTTGATTATGTTGTAGAAGTTAGTGTTCTTTGTTTGAATTGACTTACTTGGACGTTATTTTTTTTCTGAATGTTGTGTGTTTTGTAGTTCATACAACATACTGATTTCTACTAACCTATTATTAATATTAATTTGAAACTTTTCATTTACTTATTTCATGACATTTGAAAGCTTGTGAGGGGTATGGATGTAGATGTGTGGATGAATGTGTTACTCTTTTACGCGTTTGGCATTTGGCATACATTCAGAATAATGTGTTGTCACATAGGATACTTTTCATGCAGGCATTGTGTTCACGAGAGGTGAAGCCGCGGTTATAAGATAATGTAATATAACAATATACAATACATACATACAATGCAATGCAATACAAATACAGTAAAAACAGTACAAGGGCTGCCTTAACCCCATGCTGTCTCTTCCAGACAACCTTTGGGTAGAGGAAAAATGTAAATGTACGAGTAGCATAAGTGGCGCAGTGCAAAAGCACAAAAATATATATCCAAAATACATGGTCATATTAGCGAAGTCCAAATACCGCCCAAATGAACCGTATGCAATGATTTTGGAGACGCTCAAGCTTATTGGATTACTCTTCAGTGATCAGTGATCTATATCACTGAAGAGTAATCAAGTAAGCTCCGTAGAATGTTACTAAACCATGGAATAAGTAATCAATGAAAGTAGATTTCCGGATGAGATTTCTTCAATCATTAACGCATAAACAGAATCTTAAAATTTTGTAGTGACATTCACAAATGACACCAGAGAATTTTATAAATAGTTTTTATAGTCTTGTAAATAGACATTCCAATACCTTAGTTGACGATTTAACGTAACCATCCTTTGTGGCTAGCTATTTGTCTTATCCACCACAACAATGGATTGTACCTATGAATGTATAATCTAGTTTGCATTTACGACTGACTTGGTTCGTAAATGAGAATTATCTACCTTATAAAGTTCACATTTTAACACCGACAGACCTTTTTGCGAATAGTTCCCATCCATAAATTTCATCGCTGCCACTCGCTTGGATAGTAAACGTCATAGAACTATAGTCTTTAGTGAAGTTGCGTCTAGGGAACGCGTTTAAGTTAAACCCGTATAATAAAGCCCATCTGTTCACCGAGGAAACCTTCCGTCGCTGCGCGCCATATCGCTCCCAGACGATCGTAAACCAACCCCCTCTTTTCTGTATGTACAATGCCAAAAAATCGAAAACAAATAGCTTATATAATTATACAAGAAATAAAACACGTTTATTACCGCGAGGTTTATTCGTTTTATGACCTCCCAGGATCGGGATAGATGTCGGTTGAGAACCTAGACGTCGTAAATAAGTATGAAATATGATAATTGCGAAATTCTTCAATATATTACGATTTAAATATTGACGATTCTACTGACGTTTTGTGGGCCCATAACTTGGTGGTTCGCGGAATCAGACGAGGTTCTCGCGAGCTCACGCGTACCCCTTTTTAAGCGCTCGTAATATTGTATTTCACGCGCCTCTTGTTGTGTTTTCTTTTTTTTTTCTTTTTTCCAATTGTCCTAGTGTTGTATATTGCGTGTGCCATCTAATGAATGACACAATTTATGACTAGAATGTGACTTTATAGTTTACTGCTTGAACTGAAAGCCGCCATACATTAACCAACATGTTCGCCGTGTTGGTCATTTTGTCTAATTTATCTGTATGGACGGGTTGTCAATCAAAATATCTACCAACATGATTGACAACACATTCATACACTAATATATTGTTTGGGGTGTAAGGACTCACCACTTTCTTTGAGCCAAAGTCTACATAACTTGCACGTGATTCACCCTGCTAACTGATTAACCAGACTCTTGCGAAAGATATAAGCTGCCCGATTGGGAAAGTACCTCTGCTTCACAGAAAACCGCAGCCACATAACGATTCCTTTGAGGGTTGTTGTGTTCCTGCTAGAGAGTGATATTGCCAGGAAGGAAAGAGTTGCTGCGTTGGCAGCGGGGTTGGAGGTACGTGAACGATATTTGCAATATTTCTTGTTGTGATTTACATCAGGCGATTTTACATCAGGGGCCGTATACCTGTCTGCCTTTCGACGTAGTATAAGACAGCTTGACCAATAACCAGCCCCCTTATCACCAACTCTTATTGCGATTCAATAATTGAATAAAATGCTTATTCATACCAATGAATAAGCGACTCGAGTCGCTTATTCAGTTATTGAATTGCAATAAGTGTAGGTGTTAAGGGGGCTGATATACTAACTAATGTATGGCAGCTTTTATATTATACTTAATTAATATTAAACTTACCAGCTCCGTCTCTATAATGTCTTTAACAATATACTTTTGAGATTGTTTATCTTAAGCTCAAATACATTATTATACTTTCGGCGGCATCAACCCATAGTCATCTCACTGTTGGGATACGGGTCTCCCCTCAATCGAAGGAAATTAGAGCATACTCCATCAAAGTGCGAGTTGGTGGAGGCCAGTGTTTTCAAGCCGCCCAAAGGTCACTTGGCTTAATGACTGTCATCTAATAACAACATCCGGGACCGACGGCTTAACGTGCCCTTCGAAAGCCACGGAGAAGATCGAGATGAATAAACCCATCCATAGACAGGCTAGGGTCCACGTTGCTTAACTTGCGTGATTAGGCTGACACGCGCAGCGACGCTATCGACCTCATTATACTTTAGCTATAATAAATTATAAATAACATTTACGTTAGATACTTTCGTAAAATAATCAAGGAGAGATTGCGTTAGCGGAAAAGTGTCCTGTAACATCCACTTGACTTTTATTAAACAAGGTATTAATAATTTGATTTACGTTTATTATTATAATAAACATCGACGATGGTGTAAAATGTAATGTTTAATGCGTCTTTATGCTAATGTAAATAAATAGTGCTTATACTATTAATAGACTAATATGAGCAATAAATTTTAATTTATGATGGCTACAAATGATGACCCCAGTGGCTGCGAGTTGGTGTATTTAGGTCATAGGGAGAATTGGTCACATATTTTTTTATGGTTTTCATTTAATTTATTCATTTATAACTATAGATCATAGTAAATTAGTATAAAAGGTGGATTTAAAGCTTTGCATTCTCTACCAGTCCACCATTGGGAAGGCAGTATATTCAAGCCGCCCAAAGGCCACTGACTTGGCTTAACGACTGTCGAATAATGACTACACTCTGCGCCCTCCGAAGCACGGAGGAGCTCGATATAAATAAACCCATCCATAGACAGGCTGCGGTCGATGTTGCTTAACTTGCATGATCGATTAGACTGACACGCGCAACGACGCCATCGAGCTCCATCCAGGCACTGTAGTATTATTTTGACTTGACGAGCTCGGTGGTCGAATGATTAGCAATGGCCACTTTGACTCCGAGGTCGTGGGTTCGAGTCCCGCACAAGACAATCATTTGTGTGCATGAACATGTCTGTTTGTCTTGGTCTGGGTGTTTTCTATGTATTGTAAGTATGTATTTACAAAAAAAATGTATTTAAGTAATTTATCAGTTGTCTAGTACCCATAACACAAGCTTTGCGCTTAATTTGGGACTGGATGGCGCTGTGTAAATTGTCCACAAATAATTATTTATTTATTCCCACCACTGTGTCTGCTGTGTAGCCAGGATTAACAGCGGCGACCACCAAAAAAGGCAATGAACAAAGAAGTCCACTGCAGTCCGTATAACTACGGCTGCCTTGAAACTCGACACAACGAATTTAATCAGAAGAAATTAGTAGGAATAGGAAGCTTTTGGAATTTGACTTGTAACCACTGGGCCAATCGTATTGATATTTCCGCACACAAGTAGTATTTAAGTACATTTATCAGTTGCCTAGTACCCATAACTTTAAAGACTGCCGGAGATCGACATAAATGGCGCAATATCATCAGAGAAAAGGTGCTTCCTGGTGGAGGTCACGACCCTCAAATCTGAGGATAACAAAACATGGAGGAGGAGTACCCATAACACGAGCTTTGCGCTTAATTTGGAACTAAATGGCGCTGTGTAAATTGACCAGAAACATTTCTTTATTATTTATTATTTTGACTGCAACAGTATGGGCCGTCATATCAATCATTTTAATTAATCGAAAGCCTCTCAATCCAATTTTGCTACATTAAGGCAAATTCGATATCGGTACTAATTACCTTTTTATAGCCATGTTCGCAATTAGTGCGAACCAAGATTGAAGTGGTTTACTATCGCAGCAAATTATGTGTGACGCTGCAATTGCAACTTGATTAAAACTTACCCAAGTCGATGTATCGTTTAACGCGTGGCTTACTTCTGACTAGCTATTTTTCAAGGCAGACAGCCTAATGGGGTGCTGCCGCCTATAATTCTAGAACTATTGTCACCACGGTTGTCAACGTCTGGTGGTTTTAGACTATTGTAATGTATGTAGTAGCCACACCAGTGGTAGTTATGTGTGAGAAAATATGCATGTGGTTCCCACCTGGAAGATTGTTTGATGTTCAATTGACGAGCTGGGCGGTCAAATGGTTAGCAATGGCCACTTTGACTCCGAGGTCGCAGGTTCTATCCTCGATCTGGACAAATCACACACTGCCATCTAGTTCCAAACTAAGCAAAATTTGTACTATGGGTACCTACTAGATAACTGATATAATACTTAAATACATTTATTTTTTATATACATGCATACAATACATAGAAAACACCCAGATCAAGACAAACAGACATGTTCATGCACACAAATATTTGTCTTGTGCGGGGATCAAACCCGCGACCTCAGAGTCAAAGTGGCCTTTGCCAACCATTCGACCACCGAGCTCGTCTAATGTGTGACCAATTCTCTTTATGACCTAAATATACAACTCGCAACTGGGGTCATCATTTGTAACGTAAATTAATATTTATAAATTCTCCCATCCCAATGGTTGACTGGTAGAGAATGCAAAGTATTAAATCCGCCTTTTATACCAATTTACTATGATCTATAGTTATAAATGAATAAATGAAATGAAAACCATAAAAAAATATGTGACCAATTCTCACTATGACCTAAATACACCAACTCGCAGCCACTGGGGTCATCATTTGTAGTCAACGTAAATTAAAATTTATTAATTCTTCCATCTCAACGGTTGACAACACAGTCATCTAGTCTCATACTAAGTAAAACTTGTAATATGTTTACCTAATAGATAACTAATATACTTAAATACTGGCATCCGCTAATTCGCTATTGAGCAGCGTGGTAGAATACGCTCCAAATCCCTTCGAATGAGGGGAGACCCATATCCCAACTATTGGATGAATAAGGGATGACGACTATAGTACCTGGATGACTAAGCAAAACTCGATGTTTTTAATGGAAAGTACCTAATAACCACCGCCCATAGAAATCAGCAACACCATGTGGTAGCCGATTCATTGCCACTCTTTTAAGGGAAAAATTGACTCTGTTCTTGAAGACTCCCATGTCGTATTTGTTTGTCGTAATTGTGGAATCAACTTCCCTCAGCAGTATTCCTGCTGAAGGAAGTTGATTCCACAATTTCACAGTTCATGGCAAAAAATATCTTAAAAAGCGTCCTGTGGTAGATCTCCAATTATCAAGATGATATGGATGGAATTTAAATTTATGGCGAGTTGTACGATAGTGGATAGTCAGCCGCAGATATCAATGCTAAAATAATCACATGCTAAATTTGCAAATGTTTCTATTTAGCCGGAGAGCCTTAAACGAGCATACGGCCTACCTTAAAGCAGTTTATTCGAAATCTATAGATGCTAGAGATACAAAAAAAAAGAAAAAAAAAGATACTCGCAATATAGGCACGCACGTCCTTAGCTAATGCATCTTCCAGTAGAAATACTTCCTAAGTCGGGCTTAACCTCTTCCACCACACCTTTTACCTCTCTTTAAAACATTTATTATATTATTAATATACTTACTGTTAGTGTCTTATTATTACTAAGGTATATATGTATTTAATAACCGTGCACAGGTAATTTTACACTATTTATTCGCAGTGATATTCCTTGACCTACAGTAAGTAAATTCGCATTACAATGTCACCATATCTTATCGCGGTTTGGGAGTTACGTCAAATATTGTCAGATACCGCAATATAATTGTATAATTGAACAGTTTCGCCGCAACAATGATACGAATTATGAGAAACGTATACATTGACATTTGGGTATGGTGTGTAAATAAACACTGTCAAATGGATTTTTTAATGTATGTTGTTTAGACCTTTTTCACATAATGTACTGCTGCTTGTGTGCTACTTCTACACATGACTTCGCCTGGTGTGAACACAACTGGGATAAAGGGTATTTTAAGGCCGGCCTTACAAAGCTGGGATACGTTTCGGAAATCAGAAACTGAACTGAGGATCTTAATTCCAGACGCATGGATTTCCATTTCCGCTTTCTTAAGAACATCGGAACATCTAGAAGGAGGGCGTCCAACGCTTCGTCGTCCTACGCGTGGTCTCCACTCTAAAATCTTCTCTTTCTTTCTCCCCCATCTGCCATCGTTTACTTGGTAGATGTGTCCGTCCCATTGCCACTTCAGCTTGAAAACTCTAAAGGCTATTTCGACAATTTTGGTTCTCCGTCGATTCTTCGTTCCGCATTCGATCCCTCAAAGAAACCCCGAGCCCTCTCCATCGCTCGCTGAATGACCTTTAGCCTGTGTACCAGTCCGATAGTCAAGGTCTAACCTGCACCATAGGTCATTGTAGTTAGGGCACACTAGAGATTCAGAGCAAGATTTTCTGAAGACAGAGAGAGTCTTCAAGTATTGGGGTATCTATGCGGTAAAGATGTGCCGAAGAAGAAGAAGAAATAGAAAAGCCTAATTTATTAGTGCCTATTGAAGTTAATGAAGAGCCGATAATAGTTTTTCGACTAGTTGGGATGCAAATTATATTTTCAATTAATAACAGGTCATACAATCAGTATGTTTATTCGATATCGAGGTTATCTTAATAATGCATTGTAAACAGCAATTTGCCTACATTATGTGAACAATTATAAAGTTAATAATACTTTATCAGTTTGATTTGATTACCGAATATGTAGAATATTTTACGCGCGTGTTGTAAATAATTTATGAAGATTTTTTTGTATGAGTAAGTGTTATATCTTGAAGTTACACCAAACCACCGTCGCTGCACAGATACCCCAGTGCTTGAAGACTTATGTATTCAACCAGTGCGTCCTCCCTGCAATGATCTATGGTGCAGAAACTTGTACACCGACCATCGGACTGGTCCACAGGCTTAAAGGTCTCACAGCGAGCGATGGAGAGGGCTATGCTCGGGGGTTCCGGAATACGGAATGAAGAAATTCGACAGAGAACCAATGTTGTTTGTACTGACAATGGGCCGGTCACGTATGAAATTATTAAAAAAGTCATGGAGAAACAATAAAAAATGTTATATCTAGCTTTTGCAGTATTTGTTTTTGGAATCGATGGGAATCGGCTTCTACTGCTAACTTCATCATAATAGGCTATTTGACTAACATTTTTTTCGGTTTGATATGTAGGGACGTCTCAATAATGTTACCATAGGTGAAATAATTACTTCGATAGCACAAAAATCTCTCTAGATATGTAATTTGAATTTCACAACTTTGGACATTCCCGAAAACGCTCCATACAAAAGGCTACTGAGTTACGACGTCACAGGTTTGTATTTTGTATGCATCAAATCAGAAATTTGTACGACAGCTATGTTAAATATTACGTTTATGTAATTAGTATCATAATATAAGTTATAGTATTTTTATTGCTTCTCCAATGGAAATATAATTATTAAATAATTTCATACTTTTAAAATTGACTTTCCCGCCAAACTTTGATCGACCCTAAAATAAGTCGGACGGAAGATATTAGAACGAAAGTTTGCAGATCTTTATAGTTTTTTTACGATTTGTTAGTTACGCTCCGGATCAGTAGTACCATTGACTAGTACCATTAAATAATTTATACAATTTTTGAACATTGTCAAATACATAAGTACATGATATAAACCTTGATGGAAGTTATGAATAGGCATTCAAGGTTTATATCATGTACTCAAACGTTATGAAACACGTAGCAAGTTTTCTCTAAGTAGTTAATATTTGCTACGCGTTTTAAAACATTATTGCAGTAGGTTCCGTATTTGTTTTATATGAACTTTTAGTATTTCATTAAAAGGTATACATATTAGAGGCAATGATGTATAAATAAAGGGAATTGTTAGTAGTTACACAAAATAAATCTAAATTTAATCATATTATGTTTAACGGAAGAAGGCACTTTTTGTTAGGTCGTAAGTAGTCAAAATTCAGCTAAATTTGAGATATCTTCTTCGATTCGACGGCTTGTTTACATCTATTTTTGGGGTGTAAGTGGTTCATCAACATCTTTGAACCAAAGCCAACTTCACCTGCACCCGGTGCTGACTGACAAACGAAGCTCTGGCGAAAAGAGAGGTAGGGAGCGTAACTGTAAGCTACCCGACTGGTGAATTACCTCCACCTCACAGAATACCGCAGCCAAATAACAATGCCCTTGAGGATTGTTGTGTTTCTGCGAGTGAGTGAGGTCACCAGAAAGGGAGGAGATGTTGAGTTGGCAGCGGGGTTGGCGGCGCGCGAGCGATATTTTATGTTGCCAGCGTTAATATGGCTATGGTAACCGCTTCACATCAGGCGGGCCGTATACTGGTCTACCACCCGACGTAGTATAAAAAATAATCTATAAAAAGACCTCATAAAATCCTTCTTTTATGTTACGGATCTGGATACTAGTCCCTTATAGGTTTTTCTCATCTATTATCCCAGCTTTAGAGACTTGGCGAAAAATATTAACAAGAATCACCTTGTTCCACAATTTCTTATAAAATTACTCAACAGCAAAACTGATAGTTTTATTTTACTGCTAGTTTGAACGACTTCTCGGAGCAACTCTTCGGATTAACTCGAAAAGTGCACTTGCATCATTTTGTTTAAAAATTCTACTTCCACCTAACAGAATACTGCAGCCAAATGGCAATTCCCTTGAGGGTTATTGTGTTTTTGTGACTGAGTGAGGTTACCGGAAAGGAAGGAGTTGTTGAGCGATATTTCATGTTGCGAGCGTTTATAAGGCTTCGGTAACCGCTTCACATCAAGAGGGCCGTATGGTTGACTGCCATCTGACGTAGTATAAAAAAATCTCTCCATTTATATTAAAAAAATATATATTTAGCTAACTAACACCAGGAAGTAACTAGAAGTTTTTGGGGTATAAGTAGTTCATCAATATCTTTGAAACAAAGCCAACCTCGCTTGCACGTGGTGCACTCTACTGACTGACAAACGAGGCTCGTTAACTTTAAGCATCCCGACTGGGGAAGTACCACCTCACAGAATACCGCAGCCAAATAACAATTCCCTTCAGTGTTGTTGTGTTCCTGCGAGTGAGTGAAGTCACCAGAAAGGAAGGAGTATAGGCTGGCAGTGGATCATCGATCCTTTGGTGTTGCTGATCTCCATGGTGATTGCTTTCCTGCTCATTTGACATATACAAAAAAAGGAAAATTTCTATCATCTGCTAACCCTACTGAATACGGTTACCTATTGCATACACAATTCTATTTTAGACATACGAACTTGAAAGCGAAAATAATGTGAATCAACTCATGAATAAATCAATACGTGCTGTTTTATACCATACAATGTGTTCGCCAAAAGAAAAAGCTTCTTTTTACCACTGGGTCATGCCTTTATTTATAGTACTGTAACATTATTTATAGAGCAACGAATGCGGCCGCGTACCCGCAGCCATGTTTGCAAAAAATAGTAACCCCAGTGTCGGCGCTTTTAAGATCTCTATAGGCTTTGATAAAATCGATTACTTTTATTGCCAGACTGGAAGTGGCTTACGTATTTTTCGTGTACTGATGTAGTATTCTTTATTACCTCATTTTATTATCTTCCAAATGCCCGGATCGTCGGAAGTAGACTATTATGTGCTTATGTACGCCTGTTATACATATAATTAGATATAAGACGGTAGGTCAATGGATAAATTGGCCAAATTATCGAAATAAACGAAATATGTCTGTAAATTAAGTAATGAGACTGATTAAAAAAAAAATATTCAAATAGAATTACAATTTTATTTTATTTACCCTCACAATAACTTCCTTCTGAAGCCACACAGCGCTGGATACGGTTCTTCCACTCCTCATAGCAGTGCTGGAACTCCAATACTGGAATAGCCTTCAGTTGGTCGGTTACAGCCGTATGAATGTTTTCGAGTGTCCCAAAATGAGTTCCCTTGACGTGATTTTTCAATCTCGGAAAGAGAATAAGTCACAAGGACTCAAGCCAGGCGAATAAGGAGGCTGAGGAGCCACAGGAATATTTGTACTGGCCAAAAACTCGATTATTTAAATTGTTTTTTGGAACCATTTTTGCGCAGATTTTTCTCATCCCCAATGAATTGGGGATGAGAAAAATCTGCGCAGAAATGGTACATTGGTCAAAATCTGATGAACGGTGGTGTGAGTCAAATTCAACTCTTCCCCGATCATTCTGACTGTCAACCGACGATCTGAACGCACAAGATCTCGGATTCTGTCGACATTTTCATCGGTTCTTGAAGATGAAGGCCTTCGTGGTTCATCTTCAATCGACTCTCTTCCTTCTGAAAATGCCTTAAACCACCGATAAATCTGCGCTCTTGACAAAACACTGTCTTCGTAGGCCTGCTGAAGTTTAGCAAGAGTTTCCATTGCACTGTGCCCAAGTCTGAAGCAAAATCTGATAGCACACCGTTGCTCGAAATTGATGTCACTCGTTTTGTGAACACAATAGAAAAAACTGTTTTACAAAAAAAAAAAAACGATACTGACAAACAAATGACTCGAGCGAATTCAAACCAGTGCGGAAGGCGTATCACATGTTCCCCTTGTTCCCCTGCCGTCCCTTCAAGCCCAGCGCCTCAAGTGTTGCCAGATCGAACGCTACGTAGCCAGACTCATTACTTAATTTACAGACGCTCGTACATTGTAATTATATAAAATAAAGTCAGGTTAATTACTCCATTTATAACTCGAGAACAACTGGAGCGATATTTATGAACTTTGATTTGTTGGATTTGTCGCCATCCCGAATAGTAGAATTCGTATATTATATCAGAAAAATATATGTAAAAAAACATGATGAAGTTGTCTGAATAATGTTTGCTGAGTAATGTATGCTGTTAAGTGCAAAACTCGAGAACGGCTCGACCAATTCGGCTAATTTTTTTTTCGTAGTTTCCTTAAGGCATTTTATCGTATTTTCCTTAAGGAGAAAATCTAAAGATTTCATGGACAGTAGTAAAAAAAAACTTAACTTTTGACAGAACGAAGTCTGTCCGGGGTCCGGGCAGCTAGTAAGTAAATAAAAATTACGTATCACAAACTTCTTTCAAATATAGAATGTCACTGATCACAAACCATACTAAGATTAGACTAATGTTTGTATGACTGACTAGTGACCCTATTATATAGTCACTGGTCAGTCAAGTGACCCTATATCATATAATATAACATGTCTCTTTAAATTTTTATATGAGTGGTAGTCAGTCAAGTGACCTTTGGGGCGGCTTGAAAACACTGGCCTACCCCAAACTGCAGTTGAGCAGCGTGATGGAGTATGATCTAAATCCTTTTGGTTGAGAGCTAGTGTCCTCTATTCTAGCAGTGGGATGAATATGGGTTCATGTAGAATATGACTGACGTCTCACTATCATGACATAGTGATTGATGAAGTTCAAATTATAGAGAGCTAGATGATCGTTCTGACGTCAGTTCAATCAGACTGACGAATTTAGTGAATCCTACAACGTCTACGTCAACGACGGTTTCCAAACATACAGATAAACCTAAAATAGAAAATAGGTCCATTACCTACGCGTAGTAGATGTGAATATTCGAAACTATTTTGATAAAGCAACAATACTGCATACACTATAATTATGCATATAGTTGTATTAATTTTATGACATAAAAAATAAACAACAAAAGTTTAGCGCTCGCTACCAGTCCAATAGTATATTGAAGTCGTGTCGTGAGTCGGTCAGTAAAAGCAAACAGCACAATGTATGTCATACCGTGATCCGGGGAGGGCTTGAAGCATGTGACTGAATGCATTCATCACCAGACAATTGCCAAAAAAAATTAATTGTGCCTTCAGGCTATGAAAACAATTGGAGGTAATAACAATAAATAAAGCTGCTACACACAACACGACTCTTGGTTGATAATACTTGTAGACTGTGGAAAGACTCTCTTGATCTTGACAATGATTGTTAAGTCTATCATTTGGATCTCACTCACTGATCACTGATCGGACTCATTCAGGCTTCTTGCAATCTGTATTAGAAGCCTGAATGAGTTTAGTAAGTACAGTATTTCGACAGATTAAATAACGAAAATATTTTCGACAGACAAACTAGGTTCGTCAAGACCGAGCGGTTTTAATTTTGTCGTCAGCGAATTCGTCGAGAAACTCGCCCGCGAATTGTCTTTGAAGACAAGCAGCGGCGTGTGTGGTCGGCTTTATGGCGGTGGATGGCGTGACTTCCAAAAGAGAGAATGTTTCAATATGAAAAGTTTAGGAACAAAGAAATCGATTGTCTACCAATCATTGATTTGAAACGAAATTATGAAAACAGTGGAGTTTTTTGCAGGTATTATGCAAAAATGTTCGAAGTGTGAAAGGTGACATGGATTGTTCGAATATTTCTGACTCTGACACTTCAAGGTATTGTATTTATAGCGAATGCCAGTCAATATTTTTATATAGAATACCTTGTTATTTTATACCTTATTTGGGTGGTAAAACAGGTATACATACCACCCTGTCCAAAGTAGTTATTGCAGTAACTGCAAAATAAAGATATTGGTAGTGTAACTGATAATGAAAACGTCTGGCTTCCTGGTGACCGTACTTGCAAAAATACAACAATCCTTCAAGTAATTATTATTAGGTTGTGTTCTTTTTTGACGTAGAGATGCATTCTCAGTCGTAGATAGAGATAGGTATAGACTAATTGATAGTTTCCAACGCATTTACAGCATACGTAAGGACATGAGACAGATTCAACTTTTTAGTTCTTTTTTTTCTTATAACCTAACCAAAGTTTGTTTATGTTCTTGTCTAAGCTTTATCGCAATAAATATAAAACATACCATTGGTTGCCGGATATTTAAAAGTTCTCGTGTTCCATCTAGCGCGAAAAAATTAGCATTTTTAAACAGTAATTTGTGCACGAATACCTATTATTTAATATACCTATATTTACAATAATACATTGCTTCCTGTTGATATAATTAGAGTCATTCACTATTCCTTCAAACTTACCTCCACGTGCCGTACTTCCTGCATCAAATCACAAAACAAAACTCGTACAGATCGAATTACAGATCAATTTAATCTGAATCCTGTGCTTACGCATCAAGGTTTACTATCGTTTGTAGAGCTTGCAGTGGGATTTGCGTGGGCAGTCCCGCCACAATTACTGTCAGCTGACCCACTGTCGTCACTAACCTATTTGGAAGGAAATTGAGTTGTCCAATTCCATCAAAATCCGATGTCTAGCCTTGCATTGTAAAACAGATGCGGTACCTACCTTGCGTACTCTCTTGTTTCATTATCGCTCTCAATGGTTTGTGGTATTCTCTGTTTTGAAACTTTCTTTTGTTTATTTTTATCGCTAGATGCTCTCTACGTCACTAGCCGAAGGTATTTCCTCGTCCCTGTTTTGCCACTCATACTACATACATACAGTTATAGTGCTCTGTATTCTTCAATCTATCCTTACTAGCATAGTTACTAGTGCCCTTTCTGCAGAATACTTAAATGTAGGGTTTAAGTATCAGTGTGCTTGCCCATAAAATATTAAATAATTAGTGCTTTATAGTATATAGCGCAGTGCATAGTATTTTTCATGCGTTGTCATTTTCTGAGTACAATAATGTATGATTTTTTCAAAAAATCATACATTATTGTACTCAGAACACAATCACACAGTACAATCGATTTCTTTGTTCCAAAACGCATGAAATACTCATTATCAACTCGAAGTTGACGGTCATGCTCATGTCATGAGATAATGAGTATTTCATGCGGTGTTATTTTCTGTGTGCAGTAATGCATGATTTTTTGAAAAAATAGCCCAAATTATTTAATATTTTATGGGATTTTAAACACACACTGTAAATACCGATGACGATATTCGATGCCATCTACGTGCAATCGTATTCGTTCAGTATAAATATTCGTGGTTATTAAATATGTAAAGCGTGTATTATACCAATGTAAGATACGGTATAATACAATAATATACGGTACAATATGGTTGCACATACCATGACTTACGGTAGAATTGGTAGAATTTGTTTAAAACTAAAATAAATACGATTTGTTGTTTTCCATTGATGTTGAGTGAAAGTGTTACAAACGAGATCAAATATTAATTTAAGCTGCACTACATACAATTATGTATAATGTAGCGTGCACTATAAGGACCTCTAATCATATCAGAAAAGAGTAACTTGTTCTGAAAAAAAGCTGCAGGTTATCGAAATACCCTGGACATTTTAAACGGAAACGAATCTTATGGATAACCAATAATAACAAAAATATAATCTATTTTTTGGCTCCATTCATACAAGTGTGGTCAACAGCACGCAGAGCGTTAAGTGCTTAGTGGCGAGATTTTTGTTCGCATTCGATTATGTCAACTTAAAAAAACTGACCAAAAATTTTTTATTTTTTATTTTTTATACTACGTCGGGTGGCAGACAAGCATACGGCCCGCCTGATGTGAAGCGGTTGCCGTAGCCATATTAACGCTCGCAACATAAAATATCGCTCGCGCGCCGCCACCCCCGCTGCCAACGCAGCATCTCCTTCCTTTCTGGTGACCTCACTCACTCGCAGGAACACAACAACCCTCAAGGGAATTGTTATTTGGCTGCGGTATTCTGTGAGGTGGAGGTACATTCTCCAGACGGGTAGCTTACAATTACGCTCCTACCTCTCTTATAATAGAGAAGAACTCTCATATTGTAAATTTATAAGACGCGTGTTACAAATCAAAATTATGTGGCTTACTTGCTAACATTGTGAAGTGAGCAACCCGGCTAATTTGGATATGTAACACGCGCCTGGTAAATTTCACAATATGAAATATTTTCTCAATTTGGTTGGCTTGTAAACGTTCACACGTTTGAATGTAACTAAAAATCTCGCACTAAGAACCCAGTACAAAAGGGTGCCGCCCGTAGTGCTACATAGAGCTACGGATGCTATCAGCGTCTCATGGCTACGCGGAATAACTCCTGATAGAATTTTAACTAGTAGCTAGGGATAGATCGCTCGACGTACAGTCGACAAACTTCACGGTTGACCCCCATAAGCGTTCATTTTCGATGCAGTAACCAAAACAAACTCCGCCCTTGTCCAATTTATGTTACCAATATAAGGATGATGAAGAATTTAAGGACCAATAATAGCATTTATGGATGAAAACACAAAAGATTTTTTTGTGATCAAAAAACTAGACCATACGTATCGACATCAACCCATGATTTATACCACTATTGGAATACGGGTCTCCTTTCAATCGAAGGGGTTTAGAGCGTGCTCCACCATGCTGCACAACTGCGGGTTGGTGGAGTCCATACGTATAGTTGGGACAGACGATACGTATATTGAGGAAAAAAACATTCTTTTTAGGGTTCCGTACCTCAAAAGGAAAAATGGAACCCTTATAAGATCACTTTGTTGTCCGTCTGTCTGTCTGTCTGTCAGACAGACAGACGTCTGTCAAGAATTTCTATATCGAGAATGCGTGGAGGTATCAAGCTGAAATTTGAACTGTATACTCAGGTCTACGGTCCCATGAAGTTGTAAAAAAATCAAACTGCTAAGTTTACGTAGAAAAAAGTTACGGCCGTTTATTCAGCAAAAAACACATATTTCGACACACTCAAGCGAATCAAAACCTATAGGGTACTTCGCGTTGACCTAGAACTATGAAATTTGGCAAGTAACATCATTATAGACTACAAGTACAGGAATAAATCTCAAAACTATACATTTGTAAATAGATCTTAAAAAGTAGGGTGTCTATATGTTTTATAGGGTGTCGAAATTTCAAATTGAAACTACTAGTTCAAATGGGGTATCATATGAAAGGGCTTGATGTACACATTGCAAAATATATTTTATTTATTTTTTTCGACGCATTATTTCTTATTTATAATGAAAAATATCAAATTTAATAATGATACTACGTACCTACGGAACCCTCGGTGGGCGAGTCCGACTCGCACTTGTCCGGTTTTTTTTTCTATTTGATGAACTAATTTTGATGCCTTCTCACTTATTGCAAGAGTCTGTTTCGGTTAGCTCTAAAAGAGAGGTAAGTCTCACAGAATACCGCGCACAAATAAAAGTTCAATTGAGGGTTGTTGTGTTCCTGCGAGTGAGAGACGTCACCGGGAAGGAAAGAGTTGCTGCGTTGGCAGCTTAGTTGGCGGCGCGTGAGCGATATTTCAAGTTGCGAGCGTTTATTTGACTACGGTGACCGCTTCACATCAGGCGGGCCGTATGGCCGTACCCGACGTAGCATAAAAAAAACGAGTGTGCTAGACCACATGACTGGTAAAACTTCTACTGATATCTCCCTCTCAACTTCCGTTCGCCTCTCCCGATCACACTTTTCGTAACGCTCTTGTCACGCATTCACCAGCTTACGCCCCAAGTCAAGTGCCTAAAGAAGTGTTACTTCAAAAAGGTGAAAAAAAAATTATCGAGCACATGTTAGCTTTATTAACTGTGTTGTTTTGTATGTTCATAAAAGGTACATAGTAGCGGTTAAATACACATACATATATTTGGTTAATGCTAAAAAGACATTAGCGTAAAATGAAGTCCATTCTGCCGGCAGCGACATTCGCGTATCTGTGGTGGGTCGATCCAGTGTCCGACAGTAAAACCATATCGAACAGCCTGGCGAGATTTACGGCATTTTAACGACCACTAAATTTCTTCAAACCCAGATAAAAAATATTCACTTTAATAAAATGTCACGTTGGACATCTGCCTGATTAACATAAATTTGAATCATATAAATCATCAAATATTACAATGAGATGTTATGATTGCTTTGCCAGATTTGCCAGAGAGATTTGAAGGCAGAAATGAAATTTTACCTGATTCTTGTGCGGCTTGTACCAAACAACCAAGAAACAAAAGCTAAATTTTAGCTAATTATTATGGGCCTCCAGAGACTACATAACCTAACCGAACTCTCATATGCCCTGTGCGTAAGTACATATCTATGCCAGAATACGGTGAAGACGAAAAGTGACGAAAACTAAATTTCAATTGATACATAATTCATATCTCACCTACATGCTTCCGATAGAAACGAAAATTAGAATTAAAAGACTAAAATACACACAGTGCACAGATTAAAACTCGCACAGCGAGCAACGGAGAGAGCTTTGCTCGGCATTTCTCTAAAGGATCGAATCTGGAACGAAGAAATTCGATGGAGCTGAAGTGGCAGTGGATTGGCTACATCTGACGAGTCAGCGATGGCAGATGGGGGAGGAAAGTCCTAGAGTGGAGGCCAAGTATAGGGCGACGAAGTCTAGGGTCCTCTAGATGGACCGACGATCTCAAAAAAGTGGCTGTTAGGAGTTGGATGCGGAAAGCGGAGGATCGCATATGGCGGAAAGCCTTGGCAAAGGCCTATATGTGCCTATATCCAGCAGTGGGTAGAACGGGCTGATAATTATGAAAATGAACTATAAGTACTTAATTTTATTCTTGTGTGGCCTGTTTGGGAAGCAGCTATCGTTAGTACTTAAACTAAAATAAACTAACTTTAATTCATGCATTCGCCGATGTCTTTACGACTTGTCAATGTAACTATTTATTAGCAGTACTAAGAAGAAATATTAACATCTGTCACTTCAATTTCTTTATTAGATTTGTTATGAGTTTTCTCAGTAGCCAACCACATTCAGAATTGTGATCGACATCTGTTAAAGTATTCCAAACCTTGTCTCTAAGTTGTAGAGTACATATTACTATGTTTACACGATTGAGACAGTGTGACTGATCGGTTAGGTTTTTCCAAGAAGTCAACTCAATGCTCAGCATTTTAATACTCAATTTTCGCACTTCGTTTTGTATTGCCGACGTGTTACAAGTTTCAGCCTTGAAGATCTACTCCATGTCTTATCTATAGCTTGATGTAGTAGAATTAACCACGGTAGTAAAACAAGGTACGTTCTTCCCGTGACTGATAGGTCTTAGGACTGAAACTAGAATACGTCAGCAGTTATATTTTGTATAGAAGACGTCAATTTGACAATCAAATTCGTTAGGCTTTGGAATATATTTGGGAAGGGAATACCTTGATTATTGTACCATGGAAATTACTATGTTTTTATTACAAATACGAGAGAGGGTCGTGCTCCTGTAGTGGAGACTAAAATGGACCTGATGATGATGGTTGGTACTAATGCTGGTGTGCTCGGTATGTGACCTATGTAGAAGGTGGGTGAAAAAAATAAAAATAAATAAAGAATCGATATAGGTATACATTGTTCGACCGATAACACTAGTTATTGTCGGATTAATGCCTTCACTGTCATTCCACAAACGACTTTTATGTACAATTTGCATATTTTTATGGTATTCTGGCGGCGAAATTAAAGTATTATAAAACCGATGCAACTCACCGCGATACAGTCACAGTCGTAAAATATTGTTTGCGATCGTAAAGTTCGCATGATATAAAAATTGTTCGAGCAAAAAGTTGACGGCTCATTAAACCTATAGGACGTATCTAAAATGCGATGGATTTTTTAAGCTAGAAAAAAATTCGTTGTCTGTAAAGTCGATTTATGGGCGATAATTTTAAGTGATAACTTCATAACAAAACATCGGAGTGGGAGGGAGATAGATGCGTCACAAGCCGAACACTTGGGCCGATCGTGCCCCTCTATCGTTTGTTCCGCGCTCTCACATGCTCGGCTCAGGCGGAACGTGACAATGAGTCATGATTTTTCGTGCGTGCAGCCGGCGTTCATCAATTCATAAAACGTTATCACGCCAGAAAACATGTAACAATAACATCAATGCTCTTCAAGTCAACTCATTTGGAACTTGAATTTTTAAAGTTTATCACAAATAGACCCGCGACAGTAGCGCCATAATATTTGTTTGGTAAATATTGGCGCCATTGGCGGCCAAATTGTCGAACATTTGTTTTTTAATGAAATATAAGAACGATAATTAACGATCATGCATAAATGTATTTACATACCTTTATTATTGCCTGTGGCCTTTATTATTGCGTGTGTGCCTTGTGGCCTATTGGCCGTGTGATTAGCAGGGTGCACCGCGTGCAGGTGAAGTTGGCTTTGGTTCTAAGATGTTGATGAACTACTTATACCCCAAAGTATGATTTTCGCAATCAAAAATTCCGATGGGACTCCGCTTCAACTTTGGCGGTAGGGTCCCAGATGGCTGATTCTAAAAGCTATGTCATTAAACCCACCTTTAAGATGTCTGATTTACTAAAAACACATTGCTATATATTGGCCGTGTGGTTTCCGGCAGACTAGAATAGAATCACTCCGTCTTTTCCCGTGGATGTCGTACAAGGCGACTAAGGGAAATACATTATAGAACATCGATCAGGTCTCCTTAACCTGTTTGGCCAGCGTGGGGAGTGTAGGCCAAATCCTCCTTCTGTCAGGGACGGATGAGAGAGGGTAGTGCTCCTGTAGTGGAGACTGAAATGACCTGATGATGATGATTATTGCCTGACGTTTCGAAATGGCACGAAAACGAAGACGTGACGAAATAAAAATAATATTTTTGTTTGGTATCGAGTTGTTTCGAGAGTCAGTAGTAATCTTCTATTTAATATTTTTTGTCAATGAATTATTTAACAAAATCGATAGCTATTTGTTTGTACGATACTTTGGCGGTAATCGACGGCAAATTATATATAGTTTCATAGATTCTCAGTCGTCGTAAACCCTTACTAGTCTCACTACTGGGAATACGAGTCTCCCTCAATTGAAGGGGCTTAGCGCATACTCCATCACGCTGCTCAACTGCGGGTTGGCGGAGGCCAGTGTTTTCAAGCCGCCCAAATACCACTGGCAAACTGTCATCTAATGACAACGGCCAGAACCGACGGCTTAACATCCACTCCGAAGCACGGAGGAGCTATATTATATTTTTCTCATACATATGTATGTATATTATCATTTATATTATATAAATTGTCAGGACCAACTGAAAATTTATGTAACTATGTATAATTTTAAACCAAATAAATAAATAGTGATGTATATAACTATCGTATATTCAATTAAGCATTTTAAGTAAAAGCAGAACATTTAAGGTAAGTTTTTTTATATACTACGTCGGGTGGCAGACTAGCATACGGCCCGCCTGGTGTAAAGCGGTTACCGTAGCCATAAAATATTGCTCGCGAGCCGCCACCCCCGCTGCCAACGCAGCATCTCCTTCCTTTCTGGTGACCTCACTCGTAGGAACACAACAACCCTCTAGGGAATTGTTATTTAGCTGCGGTAATCTGTGAGGTGGAGGTACATTTCCCAGTCGGGTAGCTTACAATTACGCTCCCTACCTCTCTTTTCGCCAGAGCTTCGTTTGTTCAGTGTGGTGTACCGCGTGCAGATAAAGTTGGCTTTGGTTCAATGATGCTGATGAACCACTTACACCCCAAAGTTTAACACTAAGCTACAAACATAAAGCAGGGGTTGAAGAGTAATAAATTTCCACGCGAGTAGAGAAGCGTATTAAAACTAGTTATTGATGAATAGGGCCGGCAGTACATTTATGGATTATTATTAAAATTATTTTTAGGGCTGGGTTAACGATTTGGAAAAACGGAAGGCCTTAATAATAGGGTTGACATTCGGACTACTAAAGTGTCGTAAAACTTAAGTACTTTTTTCTGTCAATAAAAATAAATCTCTGCTATTAAAGTGACATCGTTAATACGTTCTTGCGGTTTGCGGTTTCTCATATTTTTTTTTATATGGAGTACAAATTTTATTTTGCTGTTTTTGAAATGCTGACCAGCGGGTGAACAAGGCCGTTTTATGTTCCGGAGAAGTTCGCTACACGTAATGAAACAACGTCGCCGGCCGCGCCTGTCTGTCTGTTAATAAAGTTATGTATGAACACGATATACTGAAAAACTACTGAACGAATGTACATACGGATTTTACCAATGGAAGAAGTAATTTATGAGAAAGGTTTAGGTATATAATGTATTAAGGTATTGTGGAAGTTGGTGAAAATATGACGACGATTGTTGAAGGAGCCGGAAAAAATCTTGTCGACATGGAACTTTACTGGCGTGAGCGTTGTCAACCAACATTTCTATCCGTACGAAGCCGAGGCGGGACACTAGAATGGATTAAAATTGATATCTAACAAATTAAATTAAATTATCGTGGCCAGACATGACTTGTGTCTATATGGTTGCCAACATAATTTTTCACAAATTAAAAATACAGACATGACTTATGACACAAGGGACACAAGTCATAAGTTATTGTATGTCTGTATTTTTAATTTGATACCATAGATACAAATCTAGGGTTGCCAACATTCATTTTCACAAAATAAAGTATTTTTATTTAGTAAAAAGAAAGTATTCAGATAGGTAAGAAGAAGTAAACGGCATCAAAATGAAGTATCATTTTATTAGCGGCAAGTTATTAAAAAAGTTAATGGATTACTAGGTCAAACGTGTAACCAAAATAGTTGAAATTTTTCAGTATTAGGAAGAGATAGAGATATATTTGAATTGCTACTCTATTCTTTACTAAGAAGGCTTTCTTTTGTAAGCTTTTTAATTTGTTTTAACGAGATCGTACACTCGTAAATACGTCATGCTTTACATATTTCATACATATGTTTATATGCGAATTGACTGGCTTATAAAATGATACCTAGAATTTTTTTTATTAAACTTGTAAAATAAAGTATATATACGTAATTTTATTACTTATACATATAGAGTATAGTATAAAGTACGAGTGGCAGGCAATTTTACGAAAAAAGTTTTATAAAAAAGCGAAAAAAGTGTCCTATAGACAAAACGACTTTCTGTTATTCCAAACGCTATATTGCTAAAACAATTACACTGATAATAAAAACTGAAAAAAGTTATAAAAAGTTAGTAAGTATCGAGGAGATTAATCTTCGAAACATTTCGTCTAATTAAATTTTTTTTTTAGTTTAACTTAACTTTTTGGCAATATGTTCTACCTGGATTAGATATTCTTTAAGAGTAGATATTTACATGAGAGAAGCCGTGGGCACAGCTAGCGCTAAATATCCATAATGTACAGACTGGCATGAGTCTGAGTGTTTGAATTGGTGTGGGTACCAATATTGAATTATTGAAATGAATCGGTGAGGGGTAAACTTATGGCAAGCCATTTGAGATTCTATTCTATTAACGCTAAAATTATCCTAAACTTTTCAGAAAAACCTGAAGCTCCCATAAAATATAATAAAATGTTATTGCCTCGCGAAACTTCGGTCTCTTTTGGGTATTCTATGGTTGACTGGAAGAGATCCCTAATGGGATAAGTCCGCCATTGTACTAGTAGTTAAATTATAACTAGCTTTATGTATTATTGTTATAGTGCAATAAAGTTTTTACAAACAAACAAACAAACAATACGTATAAACTGTATATATAGACATTTTTAATGTAATGATTGCAACTGAGCCATATCACTGACATTGTAAAACATCTCAAAGTTACCTGGACGAATTACTCGTAAACTAACCAATTAGCTTCAGTATCTTAATTTCAGACAGGCGACATACTGTCGGAGCGGATGGCGAGTACTAAAGAAAAAACAACATTATCTTACAATTTGATGACAGGGCGGATTTTATATAATAGGGGATTAAAGGGATCAAGAAAAAATAGATAGGATATTGCTTTATTATAACATTAAGATAGGATATTACTTTCCCAATCATTTGCTGAGCTGAGATTTATAGTCCAAAGTAATCAAATTGATGTGTATGAAATAAAATAATGTCTTTAAACTTTTACTTTTTTTATATGATTACATACATACCTACATACATATCTGATTATATACATTATGAACATAATTTATATAAGACTAGTTATTATCCAGACTTCGTATGCGTGTATTGCGATATCATTTAGTAATTTTCAACAATCTTTTCTTATTCTACAAGTTACATCTACACGTGAATAGAAATATGCCAAGCAAGTTTCAAATGTCTCGGACCAGTCTTTTGTTTTATCCATGGAGTTTGCCTTTTTATTGCAAATGGATAATGAAATTACAATTTACTTTTATTACAGTAAGAACAACTATGTAGTAATAAGTATTGATTTATATTTTAGTCGTGTAATGATTTTTTAGAAAACAAAATAAATACATAAACATCTACTAACAATAACGGTGTATAAAACATTTACGTCATTTAAATGTATCTCTTTTTAATCACGGGTCAAGCCCGATCATTTGATAGGCGTGCGCGGGGATATGGATCCAACGCGTAGAGGCCCCTTTGAGAAGTTTGATGTAATGTTGTACGCTCATTTAGATTATTATTAACATTTAGATATCAGTAAGGAAATGTAAATGTTATCAGCTCGTGTATTCCTTTGACCCAGTATTGAACCCTGTTAAATGATTTTTCCACAAAGCGTGTCGATTCAGATTCTCAGCAGTCACGTAGAAGCATTGTCTGTGGTAAATGAACGCTATTATTATGTTATGTTTTTGTATGAAAACATCTATAAAATGCCTTCGACAATGACTAATGGACGCCGAGTGAATTAAGTGATTGCGTAGAGTAGGTAATAATTTATTATAAAGCGTGTATTTTCTGTTAAGACGTTTTAACAATAGATAATATGTGCTAGTTTTACTAAATAAAAACCTTATGCTCCGTTTTTCATAAATTTGTACATAAATAACATTATATGATTGTAGAGCAGACTGAAAAATGTACCTAGATAATATTTTCTAGATTCCCTTTTGATTGT
The DNA here is from genome assembly GCA_937001555.2 of Hypsopygia costalis. Classification (NCBI taxonomy): domain Eukaryota; kingdom Metazoa; phylum Arthropoda; class Insecta; order Lepidoptera; family Pyralidae; genus Hypsopygia; species Hypsopygia costalis. The sequence continues at coordinate 8,748,940 of OW443343.2, read as the reverse complement.
AGTGCTAGTTTTGTTTTTGAATATTGTTTTGAATAATTACACTTTACTAGATATTTGTAAAAAAAAAGAAAAATATGCTATATGTACTATACGTACACTTAATGCTATATTTATGAGCTGTCTAACTTAAACTATTGCTTTGTATTGCGTTGTACTTAGATATGTACGGACCATATAAACCTTCGAATATTTGTCTTATTTTTTGTATACTACGCAGGGTATAAAATACTTCCCCCTCTCTTTCTAGTTGACAGCACGTGCAGGTGAGGTTGACTTTGGTTCTACTTACACCCAAAAGTCATTTCTATAAATAACTATATACGCATAGTTATTTTCTTAGTTCACGAAGTGTTAGAGCAATCTTATGTCAAAATCAGATAGGAAACTATCACATTTTTTTTGTTATATATTTTACGAACAACCAATATTTGGCGTAATTAAAGCTACAAATTCAAAATCTAGACAACCGCTTGCTAAAACGGCTCGCCGATTTATTCGGCCGTGTGTCACCAACGATTCTTTAAGTTCCTACCTATAAATACATGAGGCAAATGCACTAAAGAAGGATAAAAGGAATTTCCTTACAACCACGAATTATCCATAATAACTATAGTGTCCGTCTCTACATTTTATATGGCTCTATCGGTTTAACTTTTGAACTAAGTTCAAGCATTAAAATCGTAATAAGCCACAATCGTGGTTGTAAAAGTTGATGGATATTTGATTGGTAGAGTTTGTAATTAGGGGATATTCTAGCTAGGAAATGTAAATTATACATAGGAGGATTATATTTTATGGACTTAAATTGGGGTAGCGTGCCTTCGAGTGTGTACCTATCTTTACATTAGTAAATAGAGCTGCCAATAGCAATAACGATAGTTTAGTTAAATTAATTACTTTTTTTTTATCATCTGTTAAAATTATAATTTTACTATGAAAAATGTACTAAAGAAAATCAGAGTTTTTGTCTACTCAGCTGAAGTATCATATTGTCTTTTATCCATACTAATAATCTACATTTGAAAGTATGTTTCCTTGTTTGTTAATTGTTTTCGACGTGATGCAAAGCTATCACATCAAAATGGACTAATGAATTGACATGATTTTTGTAGTATAGTTTACGGTATGGAGAGTAACATAGGCTACGTATTAACCCGGAAACATATCTTATTCCCACGGGAACAAAGTTTTATTAATATAATGACCACGCGAGAGGAACCGGAAAGCGGAGGATCGCATATGGTGAAAAGCATTGGGAAAGGCCTATATCCAACAGTGGGTAGATACAGGCTGATAATGATGATGATGAGAGGAACCGCTGTTAACGTACGTAATATATGGAAAAATTTCACTGTCCATTTCTACCCAAATCTCCCCAAAGTACTTATATAAAACAACACTTCCTATTCTGACCTTTAATTATAGTCACACATGCAGATTATTACTTCTGGGTTGCTTCAGGGAAAGTTTCATTTTCGTAACGTAGATGACCGTCTGCGGTCATGTGGACGACTCTACCAGGGCATACCATTTTATAATAATCACACTTATGGCAAGTCATTGACAATTCTTGTGGCTAACCTTTGGAATTCCTTAACATCAGATATAAAAATGTCTTCTATCGGATCTTTTAAATGGGCGCTAAAAGGGTCTTCTGATAAAGCCATTAACTAGTAGTTATTATTATTTAAATTATTATGATTGTTATTTTTACCTGTAATATCTTAATATCTAAAAATTTCGTGTCACGTTTGTCCTAAAACTCTCACTAAGCAATCTTGAGGTACGGGTAAGTGGGCAAACCAATTAATTAGACAAACGACCCAATACAATTCTTCGGTGCGTTAAAACGCTCTTTGAAGCATAAGTCCGCCTTTATGCTGTTTAACTTACTTATTTTTTGGTTTGATTTCTGTTATTAAGGATATGATAGACTTAACTGCCGTGCTTTAGATAGCCAACAATCTCATGAAAGCGGCGAGATGCGGAAATCGGAGGATCGCATATGATGGAAAGTATTGCGAAGGCCTATGTCCTATATGCAATAGTGGGTAGATATATTTTTATTTTATATGAGAGGGGGCAAATGAGCACGTGGGTCACCTGATGGAAAGCAATCACCACCGCCTATGGAGATCAGCAACACCAAGGGGTCGCCGATCCGTTGCCAAGCTATTTTCCTTCCTTTCTTTCTGGTGACCTCACTCGCAGGAACACTACAAGGGAATTAAGGGAAGGGAAAGAAAAAGAATACGCTATGCCCTACCTCTCTTTTCGCCAGAACATTGTTCGTGAGACAGCAGGGTGCACCTCGTGCAGGTGAGGTTGACTTTGTTTCTAAGATGTCGATGAACCACTTACACCCCTATACAGAGACTTTTTTTTTATGTGAGAGGGGGGCAAACGAGCATGTGGGTCACCTGGTGGAAAGCAATTACCACCGCCCATGCAGACCAGCGACACCAAGGGGTCGCCGATCCGTTGCCAGCCTTTAAATATTATATATATGCTGATAATGATGATGATAATACTTAACTTCCAGTCGCGATTTAAGTTACTTGTTGATTAATGAAGTCATTATTTGTTTCTTAGTAAGCAGTTAGTTTATTTTAAAGCCCGTCTGGTGTGTATATGACTACCAATATAAACAATGTCTACAGTTCGCTTGTCTCTATTGCTTCCGGTTTCAAATATACCTTACAGTTTCTTAGAAGACCTTCAGAAGACAATTGAGCCCCGAGTAACTGTTACAATGTAATTATAGCAAAACAACCAATATTTCAAAATTTGACAAATTACTTTCAACTTCTGCGAAATAAACTTGCATTATAAAGATTTAAGTTACATTTAAATTATTTTTTGGGTGATTAGGTCTATAAAACATAAGTATATTTTTTTCCCGAGTGTTTTCCGGCAGACTAGAATAGAATTACTCCGTTCCTTCCCGTGGATGTCGTACAAGGCGACTAAGGGAAATACATTATCAAATATCGATCAGGCCTCCCCAACCCGTTTGGCCAGCGTGGGCAGTGTAGGCCAAATCCTCCTTCCGTCTAGGACGGACGAGAGAGGGTCGTGCTCCTGTAGTGGAGACAAAAATGGACCTAATGATGATGATGATGAACTGTTACAAGGTAACAGTTTATGAATTTTCCTAGGAGACTACAGTATAAGGTTCTTTAAGAGCGGCGTATATAGATTTTAACAGTGTCGGCAAAGCGTGAGTGATACCTCTGGTGTCGCAAGTGTCTATAGGCTGAGATAAGTCCTCACCATCAGGCAAGTGGTACGCTTGTTTGTCACTTAGTCGTATAAAAAAGATATTGCAGTGCTGGGATTTGAAATATGTTTTGTATAAAATAAAGAAGCGTTGCTGCGTAGGTAGCGAAGGTGGCGGCAAGCGTGTCATGTTGCAAGTGTTAGTATGGTTATGGTAACAGCTTCACACCAGGCGGGCCGTATGCTTGTCGACATAGTATAAAAACAATAACCACATAAAATATGCAATACTATACAATCAACTTGTCCTTCTTAGAATTCAGTGAAACGATGCAATGTTTATTTCAACAAACATTAGAATTGTAAAACTTCAATACTCGCTCGTGATTGGCCAGACGATCTTTATAAGATGCCAGTGCCAAAACAATAAGCCAATAAAGCGCCTATTGACGCCTAAAGTGTTTTTCATAATGTAATGCAATGCTGCACTGCCACTGTTTGCATTATAGGTAGGGTTGCCACTCGTACTTTATAATAAAATAACCTCAACTTCATTTCAAGCAACTGTACTTTATACTTTATAGAAACAATAAAGTACGTGAAAGTACTTTATTTCCACAGGTTTATTTATTTTCTAGGTTTTATTTTAAAAGCCAATCAGGTCGCACATAAAAAATGTGCAAATCAAAAAGCGTAATTTTGATTGATATCCTCTTAATTCAAATGAATGGATTTTATTTAAGAAACAAAAAGATTTTTCTATCTTGCTACTTACTAAAAGATAAAGAAAATTATTTTGATACAACGTATTTTTCCCCTACCTTGAAAACCAAAATACTTTATTTTCTCAATAAAAGGTGACAACCCTAATTATAGGATGAGAGTAGAATTTATCAAGAAACTTTCATCTATCTTTTAATAAAACGATATTTAGCAATATATCGTTTTATTTAGTCAATCGAACTTAAAATATTGGACAAGTTCCTACTAGCGACATTTCGTGGCGACATTAAGTGACTTCTGACGTTCTGAAGTTACTTGTATATAATATACGTATATATAATAGCAATAAGTATTTTAGTTAAAACTTATTTCAATTATTAAAATGTTATTTTAAATTAGACTTGTAAGTTTTCCTCAGTTTCGGAAATATGTTGGGGGAAATTAAAGTATGTATTTCATCTATTTTCTTAAGTAACAGTTAATTTTAAAAGTTATAAAATAATAACTTCTAACATATTGACAAAACATATGATGATTCTTGTAAAAAATATCTAATATATATCTCACACCAAAACGTCATCAAATATTTCATAAAATTTTATGAAATTTCATATACATTTATGAAATTTTTGGAATTACTACGATAATTGTATGCCACACGCGGAGTTCTAAAATTACTTAAAATGTTCTATATTACCATTAAGTTCAAAATTCATTTACTTACGTGTGTACCCTCATATTCAAAGCTCCTTTACTTAAGCTTACGTCATATCCACGTAAGTTAACACATGGTGTTTAAAAAAATCATACGTGAACCAAATTTCGGCACTTAGTGAAGATTGTTTCATTTCTCATAATTTCTATTTATTTCAATTTTTTAGGGTTTCTTTCTTCAAACGTAGAGAAAACGAACCCATTACACATGTCCGTCAAATTAAATTGGATTTTAAATATATACATTACCTCTAATGTTATATTTTCAAACCTGCTAATGGGTACGCTAAACGGTGTTTTGTGGGAACCTGGGTTTTGGTAAATTTCAATAATACCACAGGGCATAAAAATTACTATTAATGAGTTAGAATTACCATAAATGGTAATTACACCTTTAAGTGATTTATAAAAAAAAATATAATAATAAGTTACAGACATCGCTTGGTTTCTTCAATGTCAATAGCAAAGAATGAAGCGCTTACGACGAAGATACACTCTTTGTAAAAAGAGCGTATCTTCTTTGTAAAAGACAAAAGTTTTAATTTTTTTATTGCACAAGTTTGTTTCATCTCTTTTTGTTCTTTAATTTTAAAGTCAGCGTATTAATTGGTACATAATATTAAGTTATTTGTTCTGTATTTAATTTCTAACTTGTTTGTATTATTTGACTTACGTTTGTGTTATTTTGTTGACTGTACATTAAAAGTATGTTATATTGGTAGTTTTAAATACAAATATATTGTAGAAAATAATACTTAAATATCGTAAGTTTGTAGTCTCTTTGTTCTAATCACGCAAATTTGTATATAATAATAAATAAATAAATAAATATTGTTCGACAAATTACACAGCGCCATCTAGCCCCAAAGTAAGCGAAGCTTGTGTTATGGGTACCTACTAGACAACTGATAAACATACGTAAATACATTTTTTTTTGTAAATGCATACTTATGATACATAGGAAACACCCAGACCAAGACAAACAGACATGTTCATGCACAGAAATGTTTGTCCTGTGTGGGAATCGAACCCACGAGCGAGCCGCGTCATTGACCGCTACGCCACCAAGCTCGTCAGTAGAGAGTATATGTCTCTCTCATAGACATCGATATAGGTGCGCGCGATAATGTGCCTTATTTATATGACGAATTGTCTAAAAGCCTCCGGAGATATGAGTCTCGGTTATCGAGTTCGGTAAGTGCGACAGGACTACTATGGATATATTATTAAACACTTCATAACACTTACAATCAGTATGTAGCTTATACAAAGTAGAGCAATTTACCTATAATGAGGGTAATTTGCCTAAATAATGGTACTATTTTTAAATATCTGCTTTCTCACGCAAGTAGTGACCACATATTGTGGTAATAAACGGAATATTGAGACTATTTTTATTCTTGTATCCGAGACATACTTGCACTTTAAAAAAGTATTATTAGTTCTACGGCACTAGATACTAGCACTTCGGAACCCAACTTTAGTATACAATTTTTTCGTTTTTATTCTTATAACTTTAAGAGTCTATATATGAAATTGCTCAAGATTTTAACTCCGTTTTCAGAAAGTATACATCCTATACTGTATTTCTATATATATAAATTCAAAGTCCTGACTGACTGACTGATATATCAACGCACAGCCGTTGGGTATAGAGATTCCAAATTTGGCACATAGGTTCCTTATGACGTCTAGGGGTGCACTAAGAAAGATTTTTTTCAATATTCATCCCCTAAGGGGGTTAAATGGAGGTCCAAAGTTTGTATGGGGAAACAAGATTAGTTGGACTATTTTTACTGAAAGTTTACACGAATACTTCTATAGATAAATGAGTAAACACCTGGTTCAGGATTTTTCAAAATTCACCTCTAAAGGGGTAAAATGGTGTGAAAATGTCTGAAAATCGTCAAGGGGTATTGTTTGTATGGTTTATCGGGTCGCTGATTACGAAAACAACAACTATTTTATAATCCAACATAGCCGACGTAACATAAAATCACCCCTGTGGGAGTGCGATGGGGTTGAAATGCCATAATACCAATATGGATGTTGATTCTGTGGTTTTCTGGGACGTCAATTATGAAAATGGCATCGATTTGAAAATATAACATAGTGGACATGAAATTACTTAAAAGGATTTTTCAAATTTAACCCCTAGAGGATGACACGGAGGTCCAAAGTTTGAATGGAAAAACGAGATTAGTTGGACTATTTTATCCTAAACTTTACACGAGTATTTCTATAGATAAATGAATTAACACATGTTTCAAGATTTTTCAAAATTCTACCCCTATAGGGGAAATTGGGGTCAAAAAGTCTGAAAGCCGTCATGGGTATTGTGTTTATGGTTTATCGGGTCGCTGCTTATAAAAACAACAACGATTTTAAAATTCAACGTGGCTTACGTGACCATCATCCCCTATTGGGGTGCGATGAGGTTGCCATGTCTATATATAAATATATGTGTCGTCTTTACGTTTTTTCGGAACGTCAATCCTTACTAATATGCTAATATTATAAATGCGACAGAGTGTCTATCTGTTACCTCTTCACGCTTAAATCGCTGGACGGATTTAGATTAAATTTGGTCTAAAGGTATCTCCTTGAGTCCTGGGAAATGAGATAAGGTAGTTTTTGTCCCAGAAATTATCTGTTATTGTTATTTATTATACCTGTAGGGCGGTTGTATGTTCGAATGTATGTATATTTTTGTGTTTAAATGATTTCTCCATTAATTGTATTATTCTTATTTGTTTGAGAGGGTACACTCTTCAGGTGGTGCCATATTAATCAAATCAGGATTTGGTGATGATGACTGATGAAAAATCGAGAGAAAGGATTAAAATTTATAGGCATGGACATGGATACAGTAATTATATGAGTTTCCTGATGTTATAAAGTTACATAATTTGCATTTGTAAGTCATTATGTGACACTGCTGAGCTGATTTAGGTTAGGAACGGTTAGGAGTTAGGCATTAGTGTTGAGTTTTCTTATTAAGTTATTCAAGTATTTTCGTCGAGAAGGCACCATGTCACTACTACTTACTCGTTATTATAATAAATAAATAAAAAGAAATATTCACTAAAAAAAAATAAACCATCTGAAAAATCCTGACACGAAAAAGCCAAAAATAACTACTACCGACGTCCTGAGATTTTTGAAGTCGGTATAATTTTTTAAAAGTTTGATTTATCCTTTTAAAGCTGATGGAATAAGACTCGTGTAATAATAAGTTTTTAAATTTGTCAATAAGTGCTTATGAGATCGCGGGCGGCGCGGCGGGAGCGGGACGGGTGTAGTAGTTATCGGGAAAGTTCTTACATACGTACTTAGTACAATTAAAGCTGCTACATGAAGGTGGTTGTGTTGCGTTTAAGACTTGGCTTGGATAATCTAAAATGCCCGAATTTCACGCGAGCAAAGCCGCGGGCGAAAGCCAGTAAGTATATATTATGAAAGACCATTTTTATTTTGGACAGAGAAAAACGAATTATATTGTTTATTTATTACATTAATTTGGATGCATTCACCCCGATTTTACAACAGTTTAGTAGAATTTGATGAACAGGTTTCAAACAATGGCCTCGTTTCTATAGATATTGTTTAAAAAAAATTGCATGCGATTAAATATAATATAGTTGTTACCATAACTCTGTTTCTTTTTACTACAAGACCTGTTACCTAATTAATTAGTGTTCTGAAATCAGGCCTTTCATGCTCTCCATAATTGTTTATGTAGGAACTAGCATTTAAAACACTACACCTACTTGCACTGGTCACATCACTATACTACTTTATAATGCGAATTATCTGGAACAATAGGATGAGCATGCGGCGTGTACTTGCAGAACTATGTTTAAATTTTCTAATTTCATCGAATGCTTCAATAATAACACTTCTTCATGCGTTTACGTACACGTTACCACAGATAATTAATTTAATGTAAACAGAAGTGTAGAAAACCTAAGGTTGAAATTGTATAATAATCTAAAAATAATATAAGAACCTCATAATTAAACTTGTGTCGGGAATATAGCAAACATCATTTTCTTATACTTTAGGACATAGCAAAAATCAGCCAAAAAATCTTCACGGAAGAAGAAAAAATCCACCGAAAAAATAATAAACTTATACGAAAAGGAATTAAGATATTCCCGATTCAACCTGAATCCTGCGTACACGTACGTATCCAGGGATGGTAACAGTGGTATGTGGTTAAGGCGATTTGATTATGATAGTGTCATTAAACTAATTCCTCGACAAAAGAGTTATTGTTTTCCATTCTTACACATTTGTTTATTTATCTTAGATCATTAGAATGAAAAAAGCGTACCACCTGCCTTCAGTATATGGACGTATGAAACATCAAACCGACCATTTAAAACACCTTCATTTTTACTCTAGGGGCCTAGTGGTATAAAACGAGTTTTGAGGTAGCACATTATACAACGATTCTGGTCACCCTACGTGCTAATTGCATTGGGTTAATTGCACCACCGTTAACCGATGACAGTTGGAGTTGAGGTGTAGTATACCAACTGATACGTGGTTATGATAGAAAACTTGCTTTTAATGGACATTTAAAAGGATAATAAGAAGGTGAAGTGAATTATTATCATGACATTACGAATACATAATGAAAATTGATATAAAAGTCTTTGACTTTTTGATGTAAAATAACAAAAATAATATTAAAATACGAACTAAAAGCCAAAATTGTTTTTAGATTATCCGTCAATTTGTAGCAAACAAGCATATGGACTTCCTGATGGCCAGCAGAAATCATAGAGAACATTGCGAACTTTTGATATTTTGAAGTAATTAATAATCAGATGCGATTTCTGGAAGAAATCTAAACGTAGAAAATATTTAGCAAATAGTAATAATAATAAATTAATAATAAATATTACAGAACAAATTACATACCTACTAAACTAAGCAAATCTTGTAGTATGGGTACTAGATATCTCATAAATGTATTTAAATACATTGTTATATAAATTCATACATATAATACCTACATACAAAACACCCAGACAAACTTCCGCCACTTCCTTTGACCTCGGAGTCGCAGTTAAAAATTAGAAATTTCGACCACCGGGATCGTCATCAGTTCATTCAATGATATGGAACACTCAATCCGCGAGATTCGCAGTTTAAGATTCAATTCCCACTGAAAGAGCAGCGGCTGGAAGAGCAAGAGTGACTATCGTTGCGACTAGTCGCTAGGCTCGTGCGGTTTCGCAGGGCCGCGCCGCTCTTCAAATGACTATAAACTATTTAATCACGTCGATAAGATTCAAAATAATTTGCCGCTAAAAGCTGCTAAAGGCCGTATCTTTTCAGTGGGAATTGACACTAACAATTCGAAAAAGGAACTGCTCAATAAAAGTTTATTAATTTTGAGAATCGGATACGACGCGGATATGTTATCTATTAAGAAACGCATAATTCGAATCAAATTTTTTCTCAGAACATTTTATGCATAATAGGCGTGCGTTCATGCATACACATTGCATTAATCAGCCCGCAAGCATAGGAATAATATGATGTGACAGGCATTTATATGGCTTTCAACGTGGTGGGTCAAATACGAGTAGGGTACAAGGGGCCTGCTCAAATGATAAGTGCAAATATAAATGGGCACAGCGGATAAAACGGGTCGGATAGTTTTCTGAATATTGAGTTCGAAATATATAATTAAGATTTTATATTAAGTCCGGGCTTAATAAAGCTTGGGTCAGAGCCTATTGCATCAACCCATAATCATCCCACTGGGATACGGGTCTCCCTTTAATTGAAGGGGATGTAGAGCATACTCCATCACGTTACTCGTTTGCGGGTAGGATGCCAGTATTTTCAAGCCGCTCAAAAGGCCTCTGACTTAGCTTAATGACTATCATCTAATGGCAACAGCCAGAACAGACCGGACGATGGCTTAAAGTGGCCTACAAAGCTAGTGTGTTTGACATAAATTTTGGAACTGGTGTCGTTTGGACACTTGCATGTTAATGTTAAATTCTCTTGCATATTCTTTAGTCTTACAATCTGTAGTGTTGTCGGGTAAAAGATTTTTCCCGCACACAAACAAGTTGTTGTATAACACCGATCTACCGGCCAAGCTACCCCCTTGCCATCAGCCCCCTTGCCACTAAAGAAGTTTGAATTTCGCAATCAAGAAATCAGCCCCCTTACCACCAACTCTTATTGCGATTCAATAACTGAATAGAATGCTTATTCATACCAATGAATAAGCGACTCTTTTTGGAATTTATTATTAGAGTCGCTTATTCATTAGTATGAATAAGCATTCTATTCAATTATTGAATTGCAATAAGAGTTGGTGGTAAGGGGGCTGATTTCTTGATTGCGCAAATCTAACTTCAGCATAGATTTGTGGTACTTGTGTTTAGTATAGCTGGTAGTAACCATGGAGCTGTACCGACTAAGATGAAGATGTTTGTCAATAAGTTAACCTATTTTTCGAATTAAAATATTCAATGGTAATCCGCTTCAGCTTCAGGGCCCTAGGACTAACAGACACACAAATTTTGTGTTGAAACTATTACTTATACTGTGGTTGAACCCTGACTCCCTGGCCAAACAGCCTTGTCTAGCCATTGACGAGCTCGGTGGTCGAATGGTTAGCAATGGCCACTTTGACTCCGAGGTCGCGGGTTCGATTCCCGCACAAGACAAACATTTGTGTGCATGAACATGTCTGTTTGTCTTGGTCTGGGTGTTTTCTATTTATTATAAGTATGTATTTACAAAAAAAAATGTATTTAAGTACATTTATCAGTGGTCTAGTACCCATAACACAAGCTTTAGACTTAATTTGGGACTAGATGGCGCTGTGTAAATTGTGCAGAAATATTTATTTATTTATTCGACAAACGGGCACGTTATGAAATAACCATGCACAAAAAATGTTTATGCATTTGGTTTCCATGATTCGAACTCTTGTGTAGAATAGTTATTTCTCAATATATATTAGTAAACACGGTACCTATTGATGTCACAATAAGTTTACATATGATCCTAATGTTTGTAGTACACACAATGAATGATGTAATCGATTGTCACCGATTACCTAAGTCATAGTACTCGATTAATATTACTATTTATAAACCTAGGTAGTAGTAAATTATATTAAGTCACGTTAAGCCGTCGATCCCGGCTATTTTTTTTTTTTTTTTTTATACAAGACAAGCATACGGCCCACCTGATGTGAAGCGGTTACCGTAGCCATATGAACGCTCGCAACATACAGTGTCGCTTGCGCGCCGCCACCCCCGCTGCCAACGCAACATCTCCTTACTTTGGTGGTGACCTCACTCACTCGCAGGAACACAACAACCCTCAAGGGAATTGTTATTTGGCTGCGGTATTCTATGAGGTGGAGGTACATTCCCCAGTCGGGTAGCTTACAATGTCGCTCCCTACCTCTCTTTTCGCCAGAGCTTCGTTTGTCAGTCAGCAGGGTGCACTGCGTGCAGGTGAAGTTAGCTTTGGTTCAAGATGTTGATGAACCACTTACATACCAGTATTTCAGCAGTGGGATGAATAAGGTTTTTTTTTCTATATTTTTTTTTAACTCATTACTACGCACATCCTATCACTCCAAGCAATAAACACTGTATGGAAAAGAGGAATGAAATGGACTTATCTATTTTAAATTTAAATTCCATCCATATCATCTTTATAATTGGTGGTCTATCACAGTACGCTTTTTAAGACATTTTCTACAACGAGCTGTGAAATTTTGAAATCAAATTCCCTCAGCAGCATTCCTAAATAAATAAATCAGGGTCACCAGATGGTAGTTCCCCCCCCTTATGTATAAAAAAAACTGTGATAAAAAATTTTCTTTAATCACTGAATTTTTACAAGATCCGATACAGCCCCCTTACCACCATCTCTTATTGCGATTCAATAATTGGATAGATTGCTTATTCATACCAATGAATAAGCGACTCTATTCCTTTTGAAATAGAGTCGCTTATTCATTGGTATGAATTAGCAATCTATTCAGTTATTGAGTCGCAATAAGAGATGGTGGTAAGGGGGCAGCTCTTGTATTTATATCATACAATAATGCATGCTAAGCCTAAAGCTGTGCATTAAGCAAAGACGTAAAACGTTAAAGTAAAAATTAGTGTTCGTTGCAAAAATCTATCCCTAGTAATATTCAATCACCGGTTTTAAATATTAAGTCGGAAATTTACCTTCAACACTTATCAACTTTATGAATTAATTTTAACATTTTGTTAGTGCGCGGCGGTGCAATATGCGAGGGCCGTAAGTGTCTGACACGGTATCCTGTGTTTATAGCCAGAAAACTGACACAATTTCCTAGTATCCATGCATACGTTAACCACAGCAGACGCGCTACCGTTGGGACCTACCATTGGTTCTCATTTTTATTGCGAACTGTGATTTTGTCACCGTCCACAGCGCACCCGCTGTTCATCGTCCACAGCGCACCCGCTATTCATTGTCCACAGCGCATCCGCTGTTCACCGTCCATAGCGCCCCCGCTGTTCACCGTTCACAGCGCACCCGCTGTTGACAGTGCTGTTGTTTGACATTTGTATTAAAAGTTTGACCACTACATAACCATGTGGGTTTTTACAGGGTCCGCAAAACGTGAGTGATGAAGTATGACTTGCACGTGAGTGGTGCTGCAATAACTACTTGTCATCAAGTATCGCATGTTTCTTTGCCCAAATTAGATGTATAAAAAATGCAGCTCTCAAAACTTTTAACACAAATGTTTTGAAGATAACGTAATGGTTTTTGCTGATTTGTGAACTTTTTGTTGAAATATAAGCTTAGTTCAGTGAGGTACTTGTATTTAAGTTTCTATAGGCTACCGTAATCACTTTACATCAAGAGGGCTTTGTTTGGCACCAATCGTGGTATAAATATAACCATAAACTCGCGTTGATATGACCAAAATAGTATTCAAGCATGTCATTAAAACACGTTTTATCCACGTGGACTACGATCATGCCAAAGCGGCTTAAAAAAAATCTTTATGTTTAAATAGTCCCTAAGTCCTCTACGTTTATACATATTTTTCTTAGAAGCCAATAACATCGCACTTGTAATACAGTCAACAGCAAAAGTAGATGATAATTGCATAGATTTAAAAATTAATAATAAGGAAAAAGAAAATAACATGTATATTGCAATTAACATTAAAAACTATTTTAACTAAGCACACTTCTATCGTACTTTATGTTCAACTTGTTCAACCAGTGCACCCCCTATAAGTAGGTAGTTAGACAACATTTTCATTGAGAAACGCAAATTACTTTGCTCAAAAACGAACCGCCATCCTCGTTATAACACAGCAACTCCTTCCTTGATGGTGGTGGTACTCACTCGCAGGAATTATTTGGATGTGGTATTCTGTGCGGTTTATGTGCTTCCCCAATCGGGCAGCGTAAAAAATTCGCAGTGCCGTACGTCTCTTTAGTCAGAGCCTAGACGAACCCGGTGGTCGAATGGCTAGCAATGGCTACTTCGACTCCGAGGTCGCAGGTTCGATCTCCGCACAAGACAAACATTTGTGTGAATGAACATGTCTGTTTGTCTTTGACTGGTTGATTTGTATGTATTATGTGTATATACAATAAAAACGCATTTAAGTATACTTATTTATACTCATAGTACAAGTTTTGCATAATTGCCTTGGTCTGGGTGTTTTCTATGTATTACTAGCGGCCCGACCACGCTTCGCTGTGGCTCAATCTTTTCGTTTCCATCCATTTCCTTAGAGATGGCGCTGTATGTGAAAAAAGATTTTCCCGCTTTTCTTTTCAATTTTTTTCCAGAATTTTCTTTGCTATAAACCTCACCGAGTCCGAGACCTTTCCAACGAATGCAAAACCCTGGAAATCGGTTCGTGCGTTCTGTAGTTATAGCGTCAGGAAGGAAAACCCGACTTATTTTTATATCGTAGATAAGTATTTTTTTTTTAATGTATTTAAGTACATTTATCAGTTGACTGGTACCCATAGTACAAGCTTTGCGCTTAATTTGAGACTAGATGGCGCTGTGTAAATTATTCTGAAGTATAGAAAAATATATGTATAGAAGAGCCTCTTACCCTAGTTCGCAGCTTGCACCAGGTGAGGTTGGCTTTGTCTGCTATGATCGAGGTGAACTTACACCCCAAAGGCATACAGCGAGTTCTCCCAACTCACCTCATTGTTACATTGGTAGGGGCTCGCTACGAAGCCACTTTCATGACGGTAATAAAAAGTTTTCATTGGCTCACGTCAAGTCTAGAGGAGGTTTAAGTTAAACTAAAGTTTATCTTTGTTTTACGACCCTCCCTCTATTCTACGCGTCTGCCTTCATTTGAATTGTTAAATATTCCTATAACTTTAGATGTAGGTATGAGTCTTATTCTATGCAATCTACTAAGAGTTTGCTTTTATCAAGATGTCGTTCTATGTTATTGTTCTACTAACAATATTATTTGTTATTTAATCAACGTTTTAATATATGTATTTGAATGTTAGTAGTTATAATATCACGGTTAGCACTTAGCAAATAGCACACACAGATTGCTTTTTACCTTGTCCGAACATTTATTTTTCTTTTGACATAATCCGCGCCTATAAAGTACCATAATCATTAACAGGCAACCATAGACAACAAAATGTAATATTTCATGGAAGTAGTCAGCGTCCATGAAGTACCTATTAAATTTTTTTTTCGTTTATGGCTGCGTTTCATAGACGTGGCTTATGTCAAAAGTAAAATTAATATAGGTGGACAACGTGTAGTTACTGATAAGATGAATATAGAGGTTTTCTTGTTGTACGCTTTCATATAAACTTATTATTATTTAAACCTGTAACAATGTTCAATGGTACCTAAGGTATAATGCACATAGGTATATCCGCTAAATAAGCCCAATTAATGCTTAGCCCACTTTCGCTAGGTCCATTTCGTCTAAGCCTATTTCAAAGTGTGTTTAATATTTCAATGTTGTTTACAACAAGTTTACCCATTATAGTTGAGCAAAAGTCAGACTCACTTACACAGGGTGCGCCCTATAACAATGCTCAAAATGCCCCCAAAAATTGTGCAGAAATACTCAGTAAAGTTTAACTACATTTCGATTAAGTCCAATTTAAGTAAGCCTATTTCAAAATTAACTAAGCATTATATTTGGCGTATAAGTAGGTAGGTTCACCATACCATTTCATTCAGTAGGTAGTTGACCAAAAGCCACACATGTATCCGGTGCACCTTGCTGATAGATGAGGTTTTAGTGAAATAGAGTTAGCGGTTTAAGTGGAAGCGAAACAAATGGGGAATATTCTCTACCTCAAAAAAACAAGTCCCTTATAGGGTTGTTGTATTATAGGCATCTATAGGCTAGGTAACCTCTTCACATCCGTATCTTCTTAATGTTTACCATCTGTCGTGGTATAAAACAGTTGTAAACATAAATAAGTCGGCCATTTTTTTGCCTTAAGGCTTGTTAACAATTATTCGCTCGTGAAAGTAACTCTACTTCCTCTCCATTATAATCACTTGACAGATATGACATGATTGGTTGTCCAACACCTGTTTTTATACGCGATCGCTGATAATTCATCACCTTCATTTAGCGTCCTTTCAACTGCCTACAGTCATTTATCATCAGTAAAGGCGTGTCGACGTCACAGGCAATCGCCCGGAACTATACCATCTTTCTCGTACCTTACTTGAGACTTTATGCCCGTACAATAAGGTTCATTTTGTATCTTTATTTGCGATGTTAGCAAACTGCCGAGTGGCGTAATGTGACTGCGCGTAAATGGGTGGAGTTCGCTTGACAGATATTAATGATTTCTATGGGATGTAGCTTGTAAATATAGGTAGGGTAGGTAAATGTCAATTTTCATGTTTTTCAATTTTGAGCCTTATATGTAAGAGAAATTTTGGTTTTCAAATTATATTTGCATAAATCCTGCGTTAGCCCTCATCTACTACTATGTCTACATACTAAGTATCTGTCTATGCACAGCACAAATATAGTCTTTTTTTTAATGAGAGGGTGACAAACTAGAATGTGGGTCACCTGATGGAAAACAATCACCACCGCCCATGGAAATCAGCAACACCAAGAGGTTATCGATCTGTTGCCAGCCTTTTAAAGAAAATAAAGACTCTGTTCTTGAAGGCACCCATGTCGTAATTGTTCGCAAATACCGCTGATGGAAGTTCTGAGTTCGGATGGAGGTGATCCACAAATTCACAGTTCGTGGTATAAAATGTCTTAGGAAACGTACTGTGGTAGATTGCCAATTATCAAGATGATATGGATGGAATTTTAATTTATGGAGAGTTGAAAATAATTGTTAAAACCAAATTGTTGAGCGTGGATGACTATCAATCTCACGACAAAAAGCATGCTTTTCTACACTCAGTATCCAGTTTATTTGGTTGCGATAACTTACCTACGACTAGAGAAAACTTACATTTTGGAACACTCTTTTAACTAGTTAATTGATTCAAGTGTTATTTTGTGGAAGTCAAATTTACAGGCAAGTTGATCTACACTACTTAACATGCTTCCGTCACCAATTAGTTCATGCAAACTTGGCCGGCACTCACCCACTACCGTTAGTAGTTGCATGCGACTGCCGTGGCTGCTTAGTCGTCTCTGCTCCAGCTGCTGCGGTCGTCTTGGCGAATCTCCAACATCTAAAACAAAAGAAACATGCGACTGCTGCCGCCCCGACTGCCGTAGTCGTCTCTGCGACACGTATTTCGACTCTACGTGTGGCATCCTCAGGCTATCTGTAGACGTTGTAAATAACAAAATACTCTCTTAACTTACTAAAAATCCGTCCGAACTTAGCCGAACACCTTATATGTATAATTATTTTTGTAATTACCTAATTTGTGACCGTATCTAACGCTCGTACCACCTGAGGTACGGTCAGGGGTACGGTGGGTATGAAGTGTAATAATTTAAAGTTAAACTAACTGTATCCTTCAGTTTAGGTATAGTCATAAAATTATCTATTTACGAGCGTTAAAACACATCGCCGTAAATAAAATATTCCATATTTTATAACACATTTTAAATTTTATCGACGCCATCTTGAATATGGCTTGGTCACGCCCATGCCATGATACTATTTGTTCTATGCACAATATTTTATGATCCTTTTGACGTCAAATTTGTTTTTACTGCTAATAAAACATATACCTACACAAATATTTTTTTATGTTGCATTTTTTTTATTTACTAGCTGGCCCGACAGACGTTGTCTTGACTTCTTAACAATGAATATTGAATGAGGGTCTTTTGGCAGTACTGTAGCGTAGGGTCCAATCATATGTAAATTCATAGCATCTTGTCAAATGTCTTGTGTTGTCTTGTCGTCTTGAAGTTTGATAAAATGTACTGAATTTTTTGACAGTGAAACTTTAAGACGACAAGACAACACAAGACGTCAACAAGACATTTAACAAGATGCTATGAATTGACAAATGATTGGACCCTACGCTATTTAAGACGACAAGACAACACAAGACGTCAACAAGACATTTGACAAGGTGCTATGAATTGACAAATGATTGGACCCTACGCTATTTAAGACGACAAGACAACACAAGACGTCAACAAGACATTTGACAAGGTGCTATGAATTGACAAATGATTGGACCCTACGCTATTTAAGACGACAAGACAACACAAGACGTCAACAAGACATTTAACAAGATGCTATGAATTGACAAATGATTGGACCCTACGCTATTTAAGACGACAAGACAACACAAGACGTCAACAAGACATTTGACAAGGTGCTATGAATTGACAAATGATTGGACCCTACGCTATTTAAGACAACAAGACAACACAAGACGTCAACAAGACATTTGACAAGGTGCTATGAATTGACAAATGATTGGACCCTACGCTATTTAAGACGACAAGACAACACAAGACGTCAACAAGACATTTGACAAGGTGCTATGAATTGACAAATGATTGGACCCTACGCTATTTAAGACGACAAGACAACACAAGATGTCAACAAGACATTTAACAAGATGCTATGAATTGACAAATGATTGGACCCTACGCTATTTAAGACGACAAGACAACACAAGACGTCAACAAGACATTTGACAAGGTGCTATGAATTGACAAATGATTGGACCCTACGCTATTTAAGACGACAAGACAACACAAGACGTCAACAAGACATTTGACAAGGTGCTATGAATTGACAAATGATTGGACCCTACGCTATTTAAGACAACAAGACAACACAAGACGTCAACAAGACATTTGACAAGGTGCTATGAATTGACAAATGATTGGACCCTACGCTATTTAAGACGACAAGACAACACAAGACGTCAACAAGACATTTGACAAGGTGCTATGAATTGACAAATGATTGGACCCTACGCTATTTAAGACGACAAGACAACACAAGATGTCAACAAGACATTTAACAAGATGCTATGAATTGACAAATGATTGGACCCTACGCTATTTAAGACGACAAGACAACACAAGACGTCAACAAGACATTTGACAAGGTGCTATGAATTGACAAATGATTGGACCCTACGCTATTTAAGACGACAAGACAACACAAGACGTCAACAAGACATTTGACAAGGTGCTATGAATTGACAAATGATTGGACCCTACGCTACAGTGCTGCCAAAAGACCCATAATTGGTTTCTCGTAATCTGTCAATAGATTGACAGTCCTGTCAAACAACATAAAGTTACTTTAGAAAAGTTAATAATTGGTCGTTCAGTTTTATTAAATTTTCTAATTTTCGTTCAACTATCTGTTTTTTTCTTTCATAAAAACCTTCTCCTTCGTTCGAAATTGTTCCATTCGTTCGCGCGTGATGTGATGACATAGGAAAATAGACATTAATTTTTATATTAAACTAGCTGCCCCGGCGAACTTCGTACCGCCTAACAATCAATGAATGTCGTGGTACAAATTGGCTGAACTAAATTTATGATTTTATGGAATTAAAACAATGAATAATAGAAAATAATAGAGAAGCTCGATGGCATAATTGCGCATGTCAGTCTAATCGGACACGCAAGTAAAGCAACGTCGATCGAATCCTGTACACGGATGGGTTTATATTACCTCGAGCTCCTCCGTGCTTCGAAAGACACGTTAAGCCGTCGGTCCCGGTTGTTATCATTAGATGACAGTCGTTAACCCAAATTAGTGGCCTTTAGGCGGCTCGAAAACACTGGCCTCCGCCAACCCGCAGTTGAGCAGCGTGTTGGAGTATGCTCTATTCCTCTTCGGTTGAGGGAAGACCCGTATCCATAAAAACTGAAGATTTCATAAAAATAAAGATTATTGTTTAATCAAAAAATTTAAAAAAAAAAGTTTTTTTTATTTTTTAGTTTTGAAATCGGTTTAATCGTTTTGGTGATTTGTAATTGTCATTTCTTTTGATGTTTACTCTGATTTGATTCTTGCGTTCGAACTCCATGGGCCAAGCGTTTTCACCCCAATCGATTTGACATTTTTCAATTTTCAAAACAAATCAAACAGACAACTTTCGCGACATAAAAGTGACACCAATTGATTTGACATTTTGATATTTGACAACCAATAAGGCAATAAATATCGCAATCCTTTTTCAACTGACACTTTCATTTGTATGGGAAAATGTTTTTCCTTTTATTTTATTCTTTCGTCAATCTTCTAATGTTTTTCATGGTCATTCTGCTATTCGGGACGGAGAGAAATCCAATAAATCATAAACCATGAAAATCGGTCCTACGGTTCTCGAGTTATAAGTGTTCGGTGATGTACATATATATATGAACAAAATTTATGATTTCTGGAAATTAATACAATGAATAATAGAAAATAATAGAGAAGCACGATGGCGTGAGGCACGTGTCAGTCTAATTGTACACGCAAGTTAAGCAACGTCAACCGTAGCCTGTTCTGGATGAGTTTATGTTATCTCGAGCTCGTCCGTGCTTCGGAAGGCACGTTAAGCCGTCGGTCCTGGTGTTTATCATTAGATGGCAGTCCTTAAGCCAAGTTAGTGGCCCAACCCGTAGTTGAGCAGCGTGTTGGAGTATGCTCTAAACATCTTCGGTTGAGGGAAGACCCCTATCCCAGCAGTGGGTAAATAATAAGTTCAGTACTTTACAAAGTCACAAAAAAAGTACCAATTGACAACAATAAATATTTCAATCCACAAAACAAATCACAGACAACATTCGCGACGTAAAAGTGAGACCAATCGATTTGACATTTACATAACAATCAATAAATATTCCAATCCTTTTTAACTGGCACTATTTGTATGGGAAAACGTTTTTTCTTTTATTTAATTCTTTCGTCAATTTTTCAATGTTTTTAATACTTTCCCGACCAAGACACGACATTATTTTATATATTATATAGATTTATGGAGCTTGATTTAAATTTCTGAACACACGCATAAATATTTTAGAACCAATAAATCAGCCTGGCGCAACTCAAAGTAAAAAAACGACTCTATGAATCGTAAGCGAATTTGGTACAAATTCTGATTGTTTTCGCTTCCATTTCATACATATTAGAATTACGCTATTTGTATGGCACATCCGTCTCTTAAAACGTAGTGGTTACATTCTCTTTGCAATAAATACTTAAATCCACAAAACTGTTTTCAAAACAAATCACAGCCAACTTTCACGACGTAAAAATGAGACCAATAGAGTTAACATTTGTTTTTAATCTATGACATTTGTTCTATAATGAGCTTAATATACATTTCTGAACGCACGCATACATTTGGCGTACGCACGTACGACAACGTCACATTTGACAGCTACGACAACCACGAACATTTTGTATGGGAAAATGTTTTTTCTTTTATTTTATTTTTTCGAGAATTTTCCAATGTTTTTAAGAGTTATTCTGCTATTCGGGACGGAAACTAATCCAACAAATCAAAAACCATGGCAATCGGTCCAGCCGTTCTCGAGTTATAAGTGTTGTAACAAACACGACTTTCTTTTATATATATAGATAAATAAAATAAATAAATATTTCTGGACAATTTACACAGCGCCATCTATTCCCAAATTAAACGCAAAGCTTGTATTATGGGTACTAGACAACTGATAAATGTGCTTAAATAGATTTTTTTTTGTAAATACATACTTATAAAATATGTATTTACAAAAAAAAATGTATAAGTACATTTATCAGTTTCAATACAAAGTAAACACCCCTGACCAAGACAAACCGACATGTTCATGCACACAAATGTTTGTATTGTGCGGGAATCGAAAGTCAAAGCGGCCATTGCTAACCATTCGACCACCGAGCTCGTCAATATTATATAGATATCATATTATATAGATGAGAAATATTTTTAATATTATGGTGTCATTACACGAGCGTCCAACTGTCCAAATGTTCGTACAACCACATCTAGAGTGGTAGGTCGTGAATTTTTGACGATGTTAGATCGTATTTGCAAGCGATCGACAGTTCTTCATGGTCATTAGCCGTGTGGTTTCCGGCAGACTAGAATAGAATCACTCCGTCTCTTCCCGTGGATCGACATCCACGGGCGACTAAGGGAAATACATTATAAAACATCGATCAGGCCTCCCCAACCCGTGCCAGCGTGGGGAGTGTAGGCCAAATCCTCCTTCCGTCTAGGACGGACGAGAGAGGGTCGTGCTCCTGTAGTGGAGACTAAAATGACCTGATTGATGGTGACAGTTCTTCATGTGTGATATGGGAGATTGGAGTAATGTTGTTTAACGATAGTGTAGTGCTAGTATAATTTATTTATATGAGACAGGGGCAAACGAGCATGTGGGTCACGTGATGGAAAGCTTTTCTCCTTCTGGTGACCTCACTCGCAGGAACACAACAACCCTCAAGGGAATTGTTATTTGGCTGCGGTATTCTGTGAGGTGGAGGACTTCCCCAGTCGAACAGCTTAAAAATTACGCTATGCCCTACCCAGTATAAGTAACAGGACTACGTACAGTATGGCCACTCTCTGCCGCTCTCTCATGTCGACTCCTCCTCTGTGGCAAATCTGCCCCCCTAGCCAAGTGTAATTCGTAGCGTAACGAACGTTAGATAGATTACGTGACATTTGTCAAAATCGAAAATTTTAGTATGAGAATTGACAAATGTCACGTGATCTATCTAACGTTCGTTATGCTACGAATTACACTTGGCTAGGCAGGCAGCAGTTTGTATGGCGGCGCACGCGCACACGCTCATCGCTCTTCACAGACGTCACTGTTTATGTAGTGTAGTAGTACACGGACGACGAGACATTTGTATGAACTAGTATGAAGTGGCCGGGGTGTGGCCCTACCTCTCTTTTCGCCAGAGCCTCGTTTGTCTATGTACTAGCCACCAATATAGCCACTCACGACAATTAGGTTGTTATTATCATATTTACTGATAAACGTTCGTTCATAAATGGTTCTACAAGAAATTTATCAATAAATCGATGTAATAAATGCCTGAATTTGCATAATACTAATAGCAGGGCTTAGTGATTTTAATCGACTGGAAAATATTCAATTACACAGTCTATACGGCTATACGTAACAGACATGTTCACTGCATGTTGATGATGTTGATTAAAGTCAGGTGCTATGTAAAATACTTTTGTATATATTTTTATATATACTTACTTATAATAATTGAGTATAGAGAGCGGAATTAAACTTTCCGCGTATATGCCGAAAAGTCACTTTTGGAAATGAATAGGCTCCAACATCACTGAACCGATTTTGATAAAACTTGTCACGATTAAAGACCTCGACATGCTTGAGGTTTGTGTCGAAAAAATGAGATGGATCATGTCCTTGAGAAATGATCATCAAATACATTTTCCATTGGAATCAATGAAAAACATACACTCAGCGAATCTACTCACTCTACTCAAACTCGACTTCAGCCCCGTGGGCTAGAATCCGGCCTAGGTATAAGTATGTTTAGGTATATACAAGTATTTTACTCAATAATAATTATTATTTAAATAGTCAATTTCAATCTGGTGGCCTCACCCACTCGCAGGAATACAACAACCCGCAAGGGTATTGTTATTTGGCTACGGTATTCTGTGAGGTGGAGGTACAAATTACCTACTACCTCTCTTGTCGAGCCTCGTTTGTCAGTCAGCTGGGTTCACCACATACTCGTACAGGTGAGGTTGGCTTTGGTTCAAAGATGTTGATAAACCTTACACCTTAAGACGAGCTCGGTGGTCGAATGGTTAGCAATGGCCACTTTGACTCCGAGGTCGCGGGTTCGATTCCCGCACAAGACAAACATTTGTGTGCATGTCTGTTTGTCCTGGTCTAGGTGTTTTCTATGTATTATAAGATGTATTTACAAAAAAAAAAGTATTTAAGTATATTTATCAGTTGTCTAGTACCCATAACACAAGCTTTGCGCTTAATTTGGGACTAGATGGCGCTGTGTAAATTGTCCAGAAATATTTATTTATTTTACACTACAAAATGTTGCATGTTCACCTTCGTAGGTCTGGGGAAGGACGTGTTACGTTACTTTGGTGTAGTATTTTAAATGGAAAATATATCATGAGCCACAAAAATACTGAATGAGCCACAGAAATACTAGGTTAGGTTAGGTTTGGTATGTTTTATATCAATTTTAGTCGCCAAGTCAGTATAATAGTGGCCTAGTTTCTCAATTTTCTATGCTAGGTTTATTACTACCTATTTTAAATTGGCATATTAGTATGTAGTATTTTTTAAACTCCGCTAAAAGTGTCAACTTTGTTCGGTGTGAACAATGAAACTAATCTACGTCCGGCGATAATATTAACAAGGGACTATTGAACAGAAGTGAGAGACATACATTGTGCGTTATTACAGGGCTACGTGACCAAGTGCATACTGCGCAGGAAATGGACCGAGCGCGATAACAGTATCACGAACAAAGCTGTATTTAGTCTAGGCTTTGTTGAGGGATTGTTCTAGGTTTACGGAACTAGGTCTTGAGTTGGAAAACGTTTATTGCCTTAATATTATTAAAACTCACGTTTAAATTAAACTGGTTGCTCACATTGTCAGCTGTCTGGAAACTGGTGCTTCAGTTTCAATTTGAAGATAGTGACCATACCGTTGCGAATACAATCATGTTTTAACACCACATGGTGAGCACATTAACCGTCTGCCCTCCAGAAGACATAGAGGATCCACAAACTGCCACAGCGTCATCATCGGAGGCAGGCTCCACTGACCAACTCACTGACCACCCGACTTCCCTAGTGCGTGGATCCATCTCTTTAGGCTTTTAATGCCTTATTTGCCATATTGCTGTCTCTCACATTGCTTAAATTCCAAAAGCTTCCTACTTCTACTAATTTCTTCTGATTAAATTCGTTATGAGTTCCAAGGCAGCCGTAGTTTTACCCCCGGGACTGCAATGGACTTCATTGTTCATTGCCTTTTTTGGCGGT
This sequence comes from Hypsopygia costalis, assembly GCA_937001555.2. Lineage (NCBI taxonomy): Eukaryota > Metazoa > Arthropoda > Insecta > Lepidoptera > Pyralidae > Hypsopygia > Hypsopygia costalis. The sequence goes on along the minus strand of OW443343.2, from coordinate 8,723,794 downwards.
CGCCGCTGTTAATCCTGGCTACACAGGAGATACAGTGGTGGGAATGTGTGGTGGGCCCATTTTAAGTATCCTGTATCTACTAACAAAATGTGAGTCGTAGATACTCGAGTAATTAAATTTTATTTTTATTAAATTAATGACAAAGTGAAACTCGGTCACATAAGTATTTTTATTATTAAACGATTAGCAACGTCCCGGGCCTGCGCCATAAATTGCCGATAATAAGGAAGGTGTAAATAATTCCACAGTTTTACCATCAGCTCATGGTTTTATGTGATGCCGTGTCCTTGCATCAGCCGTTAACTCGTTTTATAGCTTTTTCATGATGTGTATAATTCAGTGTTAATTACTAATACAAAGTATGGAGTAGGTAGTTTGTAACACGTTCTTTTTTTTTTTAATATTTTAAAAATGGCAAAATTCACCTCCTCGCCTAGGTGGGATTTGCACCCATGACCTCTTGAGGTTGACTCAAAGCCAGTGGCGTAACTACATGGTGGCGGAGCGGGCAAAATGCCACGGGCCCTCGGACCAAGGGGGCCCCAGGCTCGAGAGCTTAGCACAAAATATATATTTTTTTTAAGTTAGGCTATAAATATACAACATACGAAATTTTACATACAGGTACATTATCATTATCATCATCAGGGATGGAAGGAAGATTTGGCCTACACTCCCCACGCTGGCCAGATGGGTTGGGGAGGCCTGAGCGATATTTTATAATGAATTTCCCTTAGTCGCCTTGTACGACATCCACGGGAAGAGACGGAGTGATTCTATTCACTAATATAACCACACGGCCAACATAAGGTAAGGTACATTATACTTGATAATAAAATTAAAGATTTTTAACCAAAATAGTACAAAATACTTCTTTAGTGTTGGTTACTTTAATGATTTATTGGAGAGAGCCCGATCCTCTTAGGAACCATCTAATGAATTTGTGACGGGCCCCTGATGGTATAGTTACGCCGCTGCTCAATGCAGTAAAATATAAAATACAAAAATTCGTCACCAACACAAACCTCCCTGTTTGTGTGTTCTACCGACTGTACAATGGGGTGTGTTCAGAGGAGTTGTTTGACATAATGTTCACGGCCTCCCTCTACAGTCGCACTGCTCGCCATCGACAGGGAGTTCATCCTCACACATTGGAGCCTAAGTGGTCGCGTACTGTGCGGTTCCAGAGAAGTTTTCTCCCACGTACTGTCAAGTTTTGGAATGAACTGCTTGCCGAGGTTTTCTCAGGAGACTACAGCATGGTGTTCTTCAAAAAGGGCGTGACGTTTTTATAGGGTCGGCAAAGCGCGTGTAATGCCCCTGGTGTTACAGGCGTTCATAGGCTATCAGGCGGGCCGTATGCTTGTTTGCTGCTTTAGTGGTATTAAAAAAAATCCTGGGCAAATGACACACCAAACTAAGCAAAACTTGTACTATGGGTACCACCTACTAGATAACTGATATTATACTTAAATTCGTTTTTTTTGTAAATACATATGAAGAAAACACCCAGACCAAGACAAACAGACATGATCGAACCTGCGACCTCGGAGACAGAGTGCCATTTCCAGCCATTCGACCAGGCTCGTCAACTATCTCGTTCAGTTTTCCACAACTGAAACTGTGTTGATATTTTGTTTTTTTTTAACTAACTTCTGAGTTAGATTTTTGAAAGTAAATCGTTACAGGACAAACATTTGTTTGTTTGTAATATCTTTATTGTTCAGAATAGGCTATTTTCCAATGTTTAAAAATTGTATAAATTAATTAACAATATCGTAAAATACACAAAACTATAAAGATCTGCAAACTTTCATTCTAATATCTTCAGTCAGACTTTTTTTTAGCGCCGATCAAAGTTTGGCGGGAAAATTAAAAAATAATATTTCAATTGGAGAAGCAATAAAAAATGCTCTATCTTCTATTATGACACTAATCACATAAACGTAATATTTAACATAGCTGTCGTACAAATTTCTGATTTGATGCATATGTCGTGGGCTGATCGTTTAATTGGGCCGATCGCGATAAGCCTGGGCAGATCGACATGTGCCGCCTTATTTTGATTTGGCTGCCTAATCACCGCCATATCGTTCAAAGCATAACGTTTGACGATTTGGCCGTCCATACTTGGCCAAATCGAGTTTGTAGGGTGTCCATCATACTTACAAGCAAATAAAATCAAGTTTAAGTATTTCAATCGATAAAAAGACGTTTAAAAAGTTAATAAAGATTTACTCAGCTATGTTCGGTTAGAGTAGGTAGGATGACTAACAATTTGGAAATGAAAAGAGTTTTATTAATTTTAATGACTTTTATTTAAAAAAAATGTTTTGCTTCTTAAAACAATGATATCATAAACATTCTGTCTGTCGTACATGCACATACTTAATCTAAAAGCTATTGAAAAATTAGCAAAGATCTTAATAAAAATTATCTTATATGCGTTACTCTAATTTCACTCGTAATTACTAATCAGGCACATCATCAACAGATTTCTTTTTGAATATCAAAAATTCTTCTCCTGAAATTTCCAGTATATCATATTTGGGGATTACAAATTTTTGGGGAAAAAACGTTTCCCAAAGTATCACATTCTAAAGTAGGTATGTTTCCCAAATTTTCATTTGGCAAAAAAACATTTGGCAAAACAACTTTTCGCAATTTTACAATTAGCAATACTATTCTCGGCAATTGATTGTTAAACAAATAATTACATGGCAATGTTTCATTTTACCAAGTATTATGTAGTCAAATGTGGTTTGGCATAACATGCTCTTCCCAAAATATTGCAAATACACTGCATTAAAAATTGAACTGCATAATTACATAATTTACAGGTAAGAACTTCTATAATAATTAAGTATATTGTTATTAAACAAATCAATTCCTCTGTTGGGGTCACAGTTCTAACCTAACCTAACCCACTTTTTTTGCAGTTCTAATCTAGCATAAATTATTGTATTTATTTATTTATAATGAATTATTAATGACACTTTTTGTTTTAGGCAAGTTTTTGCACAACCCTGTTGTGCAAAAAAGTACGCAACAGATACGACTTTTAATAAGCAAGTGAAATGTTTGTTAGCACTCGGCTGTTTGCACGAACTTATTTTTGGAATATATTTTTTTACAAAATAAAGCATTTGCTTAATGTATATTTGACTTAATAAAACTTGAGCAAGTAAAAAGTTGCCAAATGAATATTTGACCAAGTGATTAAAATGCGAAATATAAGTTTGCTAAAGATTCTTTTGGGAAATGAAACTAGCGCGATAAGTTTTTTGGGAAGTAAAATTTGACGAAAAATATTTTGCCAAACGGAAGGACCCCCATATTTGGAGCTCCAGTAATAGTCTGAGGAATCCCGTTGCATGGACACCCTACTTTTCTTTATAAGCTCGATAACCTAAAAAAAAAATTAAAGATTTTGATATGAATTGCTGACCTCCGATATAACAAAAAGATATATTAGCACAAGACATTTAAGTTAAGTCATGTTACGTGTAATAATTTGATTATTAACAAAAACTAACCTGTGAAATCCGAGCAGAGGTCCAAGGTTTTTTCACATTATGCGAGGAATTTGCGTGACTCTCATAAAAATCACGCAGCTTTTGATCGAAATGCAATCGGAAAGCACTTTTTTCGTCCACCAACTCACTATTATCACCCTATATATATGCAATATTTTCAGTGTATTAGCAATATTTTCAGTTTCTTGTAACGCCGCCATTTTTTCTAGACGTAAACAAACACACAGCTGACACAGTCACATGAACGAAGGAGCGCAACAGCGCCAAAGAGTCAGAAAGTGGAACTACATCACGATGCGCCCAGGCATATCACGATATGCCCAGCCTTATCTCGATGCGGCCAAGTAACTGAATGGGAAAATCGACAAATAGTCTGCTCTCGTCGATCTGCCCAACTTTACATTGGGCACATCATGAAATAATTGGTCAAATCAGAATATGGCGGCACACGTCGATCTGGCCAGGCTTATCGCGATCGGTCCAATTAAACGATCGGACCACGACACATACAAAATACAAACCTGTGACGTCATAATTCGGTAGTCTTTTGTATGGAGCGTTTTAGGGCAGTCTATAAATTGTGATTTTCAAATTGACATGTCTCGAGAGATTTTTGTGCTATCGAAGTAATTCTTTCACCTGTGGTTATATTGTGGAGACGTTCCTACATATCAAACAGAAAAAAATGTTAGTCAAATACCCTATTACATAATAAATAAGTATCTACGTGAAAAATAAAACGGGATATGTGCGGACTTATCCCACATGATTGACAATTGAGTAATAAATGAAAAAAGATAATTAGCAAACAAACAAATAAATAAAATACTTATGTATGTTATTAAAATTGGTACATAAGCCAAAGCCAAACTAAATAGATTTTTTACTAATGGATGAGACTTGAAGTTACCTACTATTTTCATCGCCTGTGTATTAAAGTTTTATTAATATATTTATGTACCTACATAAATATTAAAGTTTCATTAATATATTAAAGTTTTATAAATATTAAACTTATATTAAAGTTATATTTAAAGAAGTTATATTTAATGTTATATTTTCAGTAAAGAATCTATTTAGTTTGGCTTTGGCTTAGGTACTAATTTTTTTTTAATGACGTACCTAATACCGATGGTTCGATAGCATGCTATCATGTCCATTGGCATCACCATCTATAATTATATTATAAACCTTATTGACTCGACTGTTCCAGATAGCATTTTATTACTATGGGAAAAGATAGAAAACTGTGCAAAGAAAGTCCATTTTACATTGCAGCAGTCGTAAAAATCCAATTTACTTTATGATTCGTTATCTGTCCATCGGACATGAGAAACGCGATACAGACAAACGGGCATACCTTGTAAATTATATATTGAGTTTTTATTGTTCCTCAGTGAAATTGATGACATGTTTGTTGTTTTATTTTTAAAAGTATTATTTCTTCTTTACTGTTTCTAAGTTATTAGGTGGGTAAGTAAAGTGGTTCGTGTTTTATTTTGTTGTTAGAAAGTGTCTAGTTACTTATTTTTTTATATGTACCTAATGTGGTTTGTTAGTTGTGTGGTTAAGCTTTATATTATGTTTTATTATGAGGAACTTAAACGAACGACTTTTTGGCGCGTACTTGGTGACCGCGGTTGTGCTTCTAAACAAATTTTCATAATTTAATAAAAATAATATTGATTCATAATAGATATAGATGTATTATGGTGCAAGTAATCATTTGAGTGCATAAACTTAGTAGAATCTTTGATTAAAAGTGTTTGAATTGAGGCTGCCGTGTCATTCCAAGAAGTCTTGCAAAACTGCAGGAAAATTGCACAATTTTTTGCCGTTGACTTATCACAAGTAATGGAGAAACAAGAAAATTCCTCCCTGAAGAATTTATACAAAGACAGGTTCTGAAGGACATTGATTCCAGAGCCGTATACCTATTTGATAACAAAAGATTCCTAAAACTCTATAGGATATAACTTGAAATAAAATTTATTAGGAAAACTAAATTAAACTTGAACTAAGTAATCTAAAAACCTAGGTATTTATTTTATTTATAAAGAAAATAAATAGCTATGCGATAAAAAAATTAAAAGAAATTTACTTACTTACAAATAAAAATATCCCCAAGATCTTTGTCTGTCGGCAATTTTTTCTTTCAGTTTGTTAGTAAGGACGTCATTATAATAATAACTAAACTTAGGTGAAAGTATTACTTTGATAGCATAAAAACTTTTCGAGATAGGTATGTTAACTTGAAAATCACAATTTTGGACTTTCCCGATAACGCTCCATACAAAAGGCTACTGAGTTATGACGTCACACCTCAGTATTTTTTAATACATTAAAACAGAAATTTGTACGGTAGCTACATATGTTAAATACTGCGTTTACGTAACTAGTGCCGTAACAAAAGTTATAGTATTTTTATTTATTTTTCCAAAGTTATATATAAGTATTAAGTATTCTTTTTAAATAATTTCATCCTTTTAAATTGGACTTTCCAACTAAACTTTGATCGACCATAAAACAAGTCGGACATATGTTATTAAAATTTTAAGATTGCAGATGGCTGTAGTTTTGTGTATTTTACGATGCCTACCTACTGATATTTATTTTTTATAATTTTAGCTCAGAGAATAGGCCTATTAAGTAAACCAGCCTTCTGGTGACAGGACATGTCGACAAATTTTTGAGAAATGTCTTCAAATAAAATTTGTGGACTGACGGGCCCCACGGCCCTAAGGCCTCTACCCCAAATGACTCAAACATGTAGTACAAAATGTATATTTTTATTATTTAGTACATATAGTGACCCTAATTACGGTCCCTCAGTATCAAAAGGTCAAATTAGCAAAACGTCTACGCTTTTAGACCACATTACCTCTCTACGCTTCTACGCGCCTCGTACCTCGTAGCGTAAACAGAAAACTGTCTGAGCTTACGTAGGCGTTAGAGAAAAAAAAGCGGTTCTATATTCAAAGTTGATTCGACCAATAGCGAAGGTGGTAGGCGTGGCGGCATGTTCCGATTGGTCGAGCGATTCCGCGGCGCGCGTACTGATGAATGGGGCGATTATAATGTTATTACTCGACGGTTTAACGCTTTCTCGGAGCATAAAGCCATTTTCATTAGAATTTTTAGTGTATATTTTCTGAGATAGAAGAGAACGTTTTGGTGAATTCGTCTGATTTTGAAAGCGTTCTTTGGGAATATAATAATCGTATTGCAATGCTGACATGAATTTATTTATTTAAAACTTAATTGACCACCAAATTACATAAGGGTACAAAAGGCGGACTTAACGCTAAAAGCATTATCTACCAGTCAACCTTCGGGACAAGCAGAAATTCATGAATGCGGTTCTAAGCAAATGACACAATATACTTAACATCTCAAAAATAGAGATAATAACTATTCAACTTAAAGAATATTCTATTCTATTCAATTCTAATTAAAATAAACATACCTACATATAAAATAAACATACATATTGTATTATATCAAAATAATAAACATACATAGGTACCTACACATTATTACATAGACATAGAATGATGATGATCAGCCCCCTTACCACCAACTCTTATTGCGATTCAATAACTGGATAGAATGCTTATTCATACCAATGAATAAGCGATTCTATTCGATTTGAAATAGAGTCCATTATTCATTGGTATTAATAAGCATTCTATTCAGTTATTGAATCGCAATAAGAGTTGGTGGTAAGGGGGCTGGTTTCGTATTAAGAGTAGTATAAAAATTTTGATAAATTTTTCATACCATTTCCGTATTTAAAACAGGATTTAACTCTGTCGCTTAATTATTGGTCTGAATAAGAATGATTATTCATACCAATAATTAAGCGACTCTATTCAATTTGAAATAGAGTCGCTTATTCATTGGTATGAATATAATATAATATTGTTCAATCTATTCAGTTATTGAATCGCAACAAGAGATGGTGGTAAGGGGGCTGTACTTTTTCATTTAAATAGTGAATATGTCTTTAATTTTGCTGCCATACGGGGGTAATCCAAAAATCGAAGATAGCAAAATCGAGGGATACAGCTACTGCAGCTACATATCTATCATCTCCATCCAAAAATCAATCACGCCACTGGATAGATGAACTACAACACACCACTTCATAGATGACAATTTATTTACACATCGCCATGTAGTCTTAAATTAAGTAGTACATAAATAATAATAAATAAATATTTCTGAACAATTTTACACAGCGCCATCTAGTCCCAAATTAAGCGCAAAGCTTGTGTTATGGGTACTAGACAACTGATAAATGTACTTAAATACATTTTTTTTTTGTGTAATTACATAGGACCAAGATCATAGATACATAGACCAGACCAAGACAAACAGACATGCTCATGCACACAAATGTTTCTCCGGGGATCAAACTCACGACCTCGGGGTCAAAGTGGCCATTGGTAGCCATTCGACCACACCCCTAGGTAAACTAGCTGGTAACTCTAGTTTTTCTACTAAAAGGTGTACTTTAGTAACTTTTCCGATTCTCGAAAGCTAGTAGTAGTAGTTATTAAGTCTTTTTGTATCAAAACCATTATTGTTCATAATAAATAATGAAATATAGTTATAAATAAACTGTAGGCATAATGGCACCTCTAATTGGCAATTGCTACAAAGTACTCACTACGATGGCGGTTAAAGTTGAACCGTAAGATTTATACTGCCGTTAATTTTGAACTCGAACTGACTTCTCGCCTTTAACAGACATAAAACTTGCATTAAATTCAATAATGGAGATAATGCATATCCAGGTTCTTTGGGAATTACTCGGAGAAATTTACATCTTGTTCTGTTGGCGATCTAATACAGTTAGAGATGGGCAAAATGTCGTATATGTCAATAAATAAATATAAATTCCCTATATGTATATTTATGGCCAAAAATAAGGCATTTATTGGGCATTTAGACATACCTACGTATTATTTAACTAAAGCCAACTTCACCTGCACGTGGTGCACCCTGTTGACTGACAAACGAAGCTCTGGCGAAAAGAGAGGTAGGGAGCGTAATTGTAAGCTACCCGACTGGGGAATACCTTCACCTCATAGAATACCGCAGCCAAATAACAATTCCCTTGAGGGTTGTTGTGTTCCTGCGAGTGAGTGAGGTCACCAGAAAGGAAGGAAATGCTGCGATGGCAGCGAGGGTGGCGGCGCACGAGCAACATTTTATGTTGCTAGCGTTAATATGGTTACGGTAACCGCTTTACATCAGGCGGGCCGTATGCTTGTCTGCCACCCGACGTAGTAAAAAAAAAAACTTGCGTGTTTGATTACACTGACATGCGCAATGATGCCAACGAGCGCCTCTTATGTAGGTAGGTACCTAAGGACGTCACAATAATAAGTATAACTAAGTATCTATAGGTCTAAGAATTATTTCGACAGCACAAAAACTTCTCGTGATTGTACCACAGAATAATATAATTGTACACTTGAAAATCTCAATTTTGGACTTTTCCTAAAACACTCCATGCAAAAGACTAGGTTATTATAACGTGACACATTCTTATTTTGTAAGTAGGTAGGTTATGCATTAATGCGTACAAAATAAGAATAATAAGTACGTAAGCTATGTTAAATAAATAAATAATAAATAAATATTTCTGGACAATATACACAGCGCCATCTAGTCCCAAATTAAGCGCAAAGCTTGTGTTATGGGTACCTACTAGACAACTGATAAATGTACTTAAATACATTTTTTTGTAAATACATACTTATAATACATAGAAAACACCCAGACCACGACAAACAGACATGTTCCTGTACACAAATGTTTGTCTTGTGCGGGAATCGAACCCGCGACCTCGGAGTCAAGGTGACCATTCCTAACCATTCGAGCTCGTCTAAATACTACGTGAATGTGCCTAGTGCCGTAAGAAAAGTTATAATAAGTATTTAATTGTTTTTCCAATAGTACTTAATAAATATTTTTTTAATGTAATTTTACTCTCCAAAGAGTAATACATAGTAATCCTCCTCTATAGAGTTGACTGTAACCATTGTTAGGGATTTATTGCATGGATATGGAAGAACACTTTCGTAAATAGACTACCCACAGATTTTTTTATATGGTCCGTAAAAAATGTCTCCACCTTGCCTGATGGAAAGCGCTGGTGAAGACTAAATGCGAGGAGTGTCATCATCACTGCGATTATAGTGTATTATATATTTATTAGTGCATTGAACGTTGCTTGGTGATTTAATTATATTACTTAAAAATTAAATTAATGGTCACCGTCACCGTTGAATTGATTATCTGTCGGTATCTCTTTCATATAAATGTGATAGTTAATTAATAATTAACTTAATTAAAATATTTTATAAATAAATGTATTTAACTGTAAGCTGTCAGGAAAAAGCTTGAAATATTTTTACTACAGATTTTATCATGTTATATATAATGGTGTAGGTAGGTACATAATTAAGCTTGTCTATAGATACGCTATCTATGTTTATACCTACTATACCTACATGTAAATAAAATTGTATTATAAATATTTCTTGACATATCACACAGCGCCATCTAGTCCCAAACTAAGCAAAGCTTGTAAGTACTATGGGTGCTAGATAACTGATATAGGTACTTTTGTACATAAATATTTTTTTTGTAAATAAATACATATAATACTTAGAAAACACCCAGAACATGACAAACAGGCATGTTCATGCACACAAATATGTATAATGTGCCGGGATCGAACCCTCGACCTCGAAGTCAAAGTGGCAATAGCTAGCCATTTGACTACACCGAGCTCGTCAAAACAATTGGAGAATCAACTTGTTTATTGATGAGGTGATATATTAATTGAAACGGCTAGTCCGACTGTATGTTTTTACTTTAACATTCGCAATGCTACTCGTATAAAGACGATTGTTTAACATAATTTTCCTTCCTTGATACCCTTTAACCGTGTTAAATAACGAATGTTCTTAATGTTAACGTTGAAAAAATTAACATGACTTTCACTGGAAGACAAAAGCAATACAGAAACTTTTCATTCAGGAATTATTAAAAGTTTCTACACATATAAAAAACATATTAAGTACCAAAAAAAAAACGTTTAATTTAACCCCGGACGACGAAATTTCGTCGGAGATGCTGAAAAAGTAGCCAAAATGTCTAATCTAAACACACTATACCGAAGATACACGACCGAAGATCGGTGTCATTACGCCTGCATTACTTTTTCAATCACTATCGAAACACATTTGACCAAAATTACGTTGCGTTTTTTTTACATACTAATTCTAGTCGACTTTCCCGACAAAAAGACCTGAGTGACCCGTTTAATTTATTTAATTAATTTAATACCAATCCTAATCACGCGGAATTTAGGCTTAGTGTGGTTTGACACAAACAGAAATTGTGCGCCAGTGTACCAGTGACACAGATGTGCTAGGATGCGTAGTAGATGTGTTTATTAAGCTTCAATAGAATCGCTTTATTTACCAAGCTTCGCTTATCACAGCTCCAGTAGAAATTAGCTGAGGAGAGCGAGGTTTTTGTAACGTAATTTTTTTAGTGAAGTAATTTTTTTAGAGGTTTTTGTAGTGTAATCCAGCGAAAAGAGTATGAATTAAATTATAAATTTTAAATAAAAAAATAAACATCGTCAAATTAAAAATCTATACTGTGATCGACAATGTAAGTTGACTGACATAATATTTTAATTTTTTTGTTTAAAAAAATTATTGCTTAAGACCTGTGTTTTACTGTGCATAAAATGAAATAAAATTACTTATAGGTAACACTTAATTTTGGAAGATAAGAAAAATAATCATGTCAAAGAGCTGGGGTGAATATATTAATGTAAAGGTAAGAGCGTACTTAGGACGCCATTGCGACGTTATCCAAACGGTTTATATTGAAATGTACAAATTGGCTAAGTTGCCCCCTTTGCCAAGTGAGTTAGCCGTCATACATTACAATACTTTTTTTATACCACTAAAGTGGTGTTACAACACCAAGGGCATCATAAGCTAACCCTGTAAAAACTTCTTCACGCCCTTTTTGAAGAACCCCATGCTGTATTATCATGAGAAAACCTCGACAGGCAGTTCATTCCATAGCTTGACAGTACCCGGGAGAAAACTTCTCTGGAACCGCACAGTACGCGACCACTTAGGCTCCAATGTGTGAGGATGAATTCCCTGTCGATGGCGAGCGGTGGTGTATAACGTTCTTCACTTGTTTAAAGTATATATAATACTTTAAACAAGTGAAAAACGTTATCATTTTCTTTAGTAAATAAAATGAAATGCCTTGTTTGACTACGCAACGTTAAAAACAGAAGTTCAAACTTCGAATGGTGTGTCGCAAACCAAATCCAGCGTAAACGAACCACTGACACGTTCCATTCTAAACAGAATTTCAATTCGTTCAGCGTGTTTAAAACTACATTAGCTGACAAACGTTTCTTTGTCGCGTAAAATGGAATAGAAGGCGTTTTATGACGTCCTCGTGTTTTCCTTGTCAATGGGTCGGAACAATGGCGGATGGTTTTATTGTCAAACACCACGTTTAGTTACAAAGATAAAGAGTAGAACTGTATGAGTGTATACAAGGTTTGAAAAGGCCGTGTATAGGTGACTGTTTGTCTTATCAGAGATGCCTTCTGAGCTCTTAAGGGTGCTCAAACTTCTTTTTTTTTTCATATAAACATTGTTATTTCATCATTTTAAGTTGTAGTTTTGTAATCCAAACACAATATGATATAGATCTGTCGTGTCAAAGTATTATTTCTACATAGCAGGTAAAATAATATCAGCTTAGAAATTATAAGCCTCGAAAGAGTCATACTTATTTTAACACAAATTTTAAAATGGGTAATAATAATGGGCTGGACGTAGCCTGAGTTGCGGGGCAATGGAGTCCCAAAGGCGGGTTGGGATAATAATGCCAAGGCAAAGTCTAGGCATCAGGCTGAATGGCGGGAGACAAATTGATATGCTACACTCCAAGGAAACCATTGGTGATGGCATACTAAATTGGTATAGATTTGCAGTCATTGCCTGCTTATGAGTTTTGACTGTAATACTTACATAATAAAAGAGAAAATTGAAATTTTGCTGTTATTGCCAAAGATCACAAAAATCCCTACTAATATTATAAATGTGAATGTGAGTTTGTTTGTTACGCTTACACGCCGAAACTACTCAACCGGTCATCATGAAACTTTGTACACATATTCTCAAAGGTATTAGGAAGAACAAATAATACTTTTTATTAAAAAAAGTAACCGCGGGTGAAGCCGCGGTTGGAAGCTAGTAATTAATATTTCTTTTCGTAATTATTAGTAAGATATAAGATTGCAATCAAGCAAGCATACCCTTCCGTACTTGTATGGCAATTGAATGGTAAGTTGAAATTTAGCTGTATTTTCCTGGACTTATGAAGGTCTAATGAAGTAATGCCGCCATATTGGAATCGTAAAATGAACAGTGGAAAGCCATTGAGCAATAAAAGCTATGTAGTAAAACGTAGAGAATGGCGGTCGGTCGCGATGGTGCACTGCGACATGAATGTATACAGGGTGGGAGTGATAAGTAGGTACTTATATCCAGTATAGTATTACTATTACTCTTATATTTATGTACTACTAGCTTCCGTCCACGTCCAGTCTTTTTTTGAATAAATAAAAATGGTTGTCTCTAAAGTCGATTTACGGACGATAATTTTATGTGATAACGTCATAAGAAAACATCGGTCAATGGAGTGGAAGAAAAATAGATGCGTCACAAGCCGAATGCTTAGGCCGATCGTGCCTCTCTATCGCTTGTTCCGCGATCTCGCTTGCACGCTCGGCTCAGGCGGAACGTGACAATGAGTCTTGCTTTTTCGTGCCCGCAGCCGGCGTTCATCGATTTATAAGACGTTATCACGTCAAAAAGTATCCTATGTCTTTCCTAATAGGTACTACCTTTAAGAATAGGTATGTGTACAAAGTTTCATGGTGATCGGTTCAGTAGTTTCGGCGTGAAAGCGTAACAAACATACTCACATTGACATTTATAATATTAAGCAGATATTTAAAATGTTCACAATTTTGGAATCATAGCGATCTACTAGAAAAATTGGTTATTAGTATCAAAATTACAGTCACAAAAATTCTAAACATTAATTTTGACTTTAACTCTTGGACACAAGCTTCCTTACCCATTAGGTTTGGTGATTTGGGATGCACGCAAAATTTCTAGTGTATGTCTATCGGTATATTTGTCCTCAGTTCATAGAACCCAAAATTTAGTAAAAGGAAAAGCAGTAGCGCGACCCGCCCGCCCCGCCGTACCTCATACCGCACCAAATAGACCGGTGTCGGTTACAGTAACAGTGTCGCGAGTTCAATGTTTTTTTCCATCTCAAAAAATGCCCTACTGCTTACAAAAGTTTTCACTACAAAAAATATTACAACCTTCAGATACCAACACAGAAATATCGTTTCTGTCGGCGGCCAGAAATGTCTGGCTTCATCTTTCAGGGCATTATGATTTACCTTCGAAACTCTCGTCCCAGCGGTGATGGGACTAGCGGCTCAGCGATGTGGTTGTGAGACATTTAGGTACCTAATAGAATATTTTTTTAAAATTCTATTAAAATGTTTAGATTTAGGTAAATTAAAAATTGTAACTGGGTAGTGGCAAATAAATGACAGTAACAAATCGCAAAAACACAGATGAATGTAAGCGATGACTCTAGAGTTACAAACGTCCAAAGCTGCGTCAACTGCTTACTGTAAGGTAGGTAGGCCTTGTTTGATTCTTTGCCACTTTGGTATAAAAATAGATAGTCTTAATATCATCAATGACGATGTATTCAAACTGACGTCGACGCCGCAACAAGATATCCAAATGAAAAGCGTTCAATTGCCTGTTTAGAACATTCACAACTAATGCTACCACACACATGCCACAACCAATGGCGATTTTGACTCCGAGGTCGTGCCTTCGATCTCCGTACAAGTAAAATATTTGGGACCATGAACATGTTTATGTCGTATGTAGTACGTAGGTACAAAAAGAAAGTATTTAAGTACCCATAATATCCATTATCTAGTACACATAGTACAAGCTTTGCTTAGTTTAGACTAGATGGCAGTGTAGTAATTTATCCAAGTATTATTTATTTCTTGCAAATGAAATCCGATATTTTAAAACGGATTTGTTTAGCCGACAAATACAAAAATTAACACAGCCAAGAAGTTACGAAGTATTCGTTTTGTATCCTTGTAATAAAAAAGTTGTAAAACATAGACTTTTTTTATATATAAGTATATATAATTCTGTAGAGGACCTCCCACCTTGACTACTCTGCAATAACTTTTGACTTTGATTATTCTACAATAACAGACATGTACATTAATAAATTCAAGCAGCTGTTTATTTCCCATGTATAATTCAGAAATGTTTACAATGCTATAAAAGTATATTCGCCACCCGTAAAGGAACATAACTTCAACACATACAATATATGAGGTTAAAAGCGTGACGAAATGTGTCCAAGTGTCCCTACTATTGAATAGGTTTTTTATTATCTATGGCACTGTCCGAGTACAAAGGGAAGTCGTAAACGTCCTAAGTGCACGCGCTTTGAAGCGCGACCTTCTGCATCTATACTTTATGGTCACTAGTGATGTGAGACGCATCGATTATGTTTCTTAATCCTACTTTATGGTTACTGACTCGATTGTGTTTCACGACTTGTAGGTTTTGTTGCTCCTCTTTGTTCTTTATTTCATAACTTTTGGGTGTAAAATTGATGAATGACTATGTTGTTTGAGTGTACTTTCGAAAATGAGAGTTTGCTGACCTAAATACTTAATAAAGAAGGTATTTTGAAAATCGGTGGCATAAGCAATTCCCACAAACATCGCGTGGCGTGGTATGGCGTATCGACCGGCATCTAGGAAAGCTGATTACTATTTATTACTTTTACTATGGCGACAGCTAGAATCAAGAATTCTATTCATTATCTAAAATTTGTATGTTGACCAAAATAAGCTCGAATTTATATAAAAAAAAGTTGTTTTATATTATAATGTGTTGTCGTTGTATCTAAGGATGTCTGTATAACTCCCATGTTGAATGAATTAGGAAAAATTAAACCATTTTCACGTCACGCTTAGAATACTTCAATTAATGGGGTGTAAGTAGTTCATCGACATCTTTGTACCAAAGCCAACCTCACTCGCACGTGGTGCATCCTGCTGACTGATAAACGAGGCTCTGGCGAAAAGGGAGGTAGGGCATAGCGTACTTTTTGAGCTGCCCGACTGGGGAAGTACCTCCACCTCACATAATACCGCAGCAAAATAACAATTCCCTTGAGGGTTGTTGTGTCTCAGCGAGTGAGTGAGGTCACCAGAAAGAAAGAGAGAGAGAGAATAGGCTGGCAATGGATCGGCGACCCTTGGTGTTGCTGATCTCCATGGGCGGTGGTGATTGCTTTCCATCAGGTGACACATGCTCGTTTTCCCCCTCTCATATACAAAAAAAAAAAAAAATCGATGGTGAGTTCGACTTGGGAAGTATCTATAGTCTAAGTATATAGGCTAAGTAACTCTTTACATAAGGCGGACCGGAAACCGGAGATAGTACTGAGAAAGCGACTGAGGGGCAGTTCCAGTATTGCATAACATTAGTTATTTCTCGTGAAACATTTAACAATGTAAATATTTAAACAACGCGGTGGCAGTGTTAACTGATGCTGTATTTACATTAATATAATTACAATAACTTATAACATAAACAGCATCTGTAACTGTTATAAATAAACGTTTCTAACAGCTGACTGAAGGATGCAAATTGATTCAAAGAAAACGTTGTAAAATAAATAAATAAAAAATATATTAAAGCCCTGACCACCCTGACCAGAAAAAAAGTCAAAATCACATTATTTTTTTATATCAGAGGGGGCAAGCGAGCATGTGGGTCACCTGATGGAAAGCAATCACCACCGCGCATAGAAATCAGCAACACCAAGGGGTCGCCGATCCGTTGCCAGCCTTTTAAGGGAAATATTGACTCTGTTCTTGAAGGCCCCCATGTCGTACTCATTTGGGAATACCGCTGAGGGAAGTTGATTCCACAACTTTACAGTTCGTGGCAGAAAATCTCTTAAAAAGCGTACTGTAGTAGATCGCCAAATATCAAGATGATGTGGACATATACCTACCTAGTAACGTGTTTTTTTCTTTTTTACAGCGGTGTCGTTGGAGAACCTGGTAGAGAATTGTCAGAAACTCCTTGAAAAGTTTCACTATTCGTGGGAAATGATGCCATTAATCCTGGTCATACTCAACTATGCGGGTAGTGACCTGGATGAGGCGTCAAGAAAAATAGATGAAGGTAAGTGCATCTTGTATTTTGTATCAAACGATTGTTTATTGTGCTACGCGATATTATGACCACAGTATAGAAAAACGATCCTAGCAAGCAAAGATAGATAATTATTTCAAAGTCACGGCTGAGATACACTACTGCTTGTTTTCCTCTACTGTGATAATATGATTTAAATATCGGCGCGCGATTGTGTACCGGCCAAGTTACACAACAAAAGCCGACTAAATCGCGCTCCCTTGTTTGCCGAAGCGAATTAATATATTATTTCAAAGAAATTATTTTATTTATATAAATTTTATTTATAGAAATTATTTTATTTATATAAAAGATTAATCGTAACGTATTTTTTGTTACGTTACGATTAATCTTTTTTGTATAATAAAACAGTTTCTTTAAAGATTTTTTTTACTTAGATAAATATTTGTGTCAGTTTCTAAAAGGTTAATAAAAGGTAATAGTTTTAATTAAAAGTAAACATATTTTGAACTAGTACATCGATTTGACTGTCTATTTTTTTTTTATAAAAATCTATAAGTTTTGAGAACTTGGATCAATTTCTTTTTTTTCACATCTCTAAGTAACTTAGAGATGTGAAAAAAGAGAAATTGGAAGCGACGTTTCTGGTAAAATTTCGATGCTGAGATTTTACTTTATAAAGATGTTCATATTAATTCATTACAAAAAAAAGAAATGACACAAATATTGTTGATCAATATTTTAATAACGCGTGAAAAAGTGAGATTGTGGTAAAATGTTTAGGTTGACAATTTATAAAACCGTAAAAATCAACAGCATCTCACTAGTTCAAAAATGCGATCTCTATATTTTGTTTTTACCAAGAATAATGAAGATATTTCGCTTCTGATATTAACAAAACAGTTATGTCTTAACAATTACAATTTTCATAATATTATTAAATCTAGCTTTAATCTATTCCCGATTCTTCATAAAATAATACATTATAATATAGTATAAAAAAATAGGACAAATTATGTATGCTTTTAGCTGTAATTATATGAGAACTCTCCGTCAACCCGCAGTTGAGCAGCGTGGTGGAGTACGCTCTAAACCCCCTTCGACGAGGGGCTCACCCGTATCCTAGCAGTGGGATGAATAAGGGTTGTAGACATGAGAACGGAAAAAGTACAAAATAAATAGTATTCACGTATTTTTAACAGATTTCTTATTTTGAGAACATATTAATGATAATTATCTTCTGCGCTCCTGTTAGATATCATTCCGTATAGGAAATAAACAATAGCTCCATGATTATGCCAATTAACTATTAATTTTTTTATACTACGTCATGTCATGTGGCAGACAAGCATGCAGCCCTGCATGTAAAGCGGTTACCGTAGTCATATAAACGCGCACAATATGAAATATCGCTAACGCGCCGACAACCCGATGCCGATGCAGCAAATCTTGCCTTCCTGGTGGTTAATATCCTTGATAGTATTATTTTTTAATTCTTAAATAAATAAAGAAATACAAAAATATTGATTTAAAAAAAATGCGTGTTTTGTTTTATTAATATCTCGGATCGACTGGACTCTCTCGCGTTCTATACAAATTATAGCACGGGAAGTACCCTGATGAGCCGTTTGATTTGATACCTGTCGCTGAGTTCCACTATTGTACAACTCGCCATAAATAAAAAATCTATCCATATCATCTTGACAATTAACGAACTACTACAGTACGTTTCCTAAGACACGAACGGTGAAACTGTGAAATCAACTTCCGTCAGCGGTATTTCCGAACAATTGCGACATGCAATTTCTTTTCCGTTACTAATTTTATAATTTGCGATCTTGGGATACAATATTTATTTGCTACAGCTATAAGACTCGTGTACTCCATATTTTGGTGTATAATTTTTGTCGTATTCTATTCGTATCTTATAGGAGCGCAGCGGAGACTCGTTATCAATACATGTTTGACAAAACAAAACACGAATTTTATGCCTGCTGTAGGTAAGTGCTGTAATGTGTTTTAAAATTAATTTAATAAAGTACCGGACAATTTTATGTTCCCACATTGTATATGTCCTAGGTAGGGTTTGGCTTTCTAATTAATATTTAGTTAATACGTACATACCTAAATTAGTGAAAACCGTGACGAATTTTAATTTCTTCATGTTTATGAAAAATATGGTTATTTTGTTTAATTTTGCAATAGTATGTAACTCAATTTTTTGGGAACATAATAATATTTTTTTAACAGACAGCGAGAGCTTCATTATTTTTGTTTTACGTATTTAAACGACAGTACAGGAAAAAATGCAAATATTGAAGTGGGTATTCATTTACCATTTTGTACCAAAATTTTCTATTTCACTTTAAAAAAAATCTGTAAACCTTTACAATCTGTCTACTTTGTTACTTGAGCAATCGATCGAGTTCTTTTCGTTTTTGAAAATTATTGACAAGAAATCGATTTATCGACAAGATTACATCTGGTTTTAAATTTCAGATATAGTTTACTGTCAATCCATTTTGAAAATAAAATTACAATAAATATAATAATTTTACGCTTTTTTAAAATAAAAAATCTAAATCTAATATAACTTTATAAAGTAGGTATTAAAATAAATTATTACATTATAGAGTAAAATTTGCATTTTTTCTTCCACATACTATGCTTTGCGAATGTCCACAATGTGTAACATTGTCAACAGGAAAGATGATCATCAACGAGTACGCGAGGAAGCACAATCTGAACGTGTTCGACGGTCACGAGCTGAGGAACTCGACTCGCCAGTACGGACTTTAATAGTAATATAGTTTTTCCAAAACACAACAGATACAAAAAACAACACAGAAAACACAACTTCGTTATAAATAAAAAAATCTAAATTTCCAACACACAAGCGGTTGTTTTGCTAATACGTTTTGCGTGTATAAATTACAGTCAGCAACACTACCTTTTTTTTAATACGTCAATACAAAATTATGCAACTAAATCATGTAAGCTGCATCGATAGAAAGCTTTATTAAGCGATGAAATTTTATGCATTAATATTTTTAATGCTAATTGTATTAACAGTAACTCACCGCGTCGTTGTCAAAAAAACATTTAATTACCTATACGTAAATTATAATATTATTATGGTAAAATTGTAGTATTATGTTATCGATAATAATATCTATAATTAAGACAAAAAATTGACCAACAAGAATATCAGGGGTACAGGGGGGAAAGAATTTGAATAAACGTGTGAATGAACATTCTATTTTTTTCTGTGGTTAAAATTATCTTAATAAAACAATATATTATATTTTAAATTTAACTTCAACAGTCAAAACACATTTGAAGTTCAGATTAAAAAAAAACTATCTCAATATTGGCTAAATAGCTGAATTACCCAATAACCGAAAAACATGGCAACGGTCAAACAAAGAGTTTGGGATTTCTGATGTAGTTAGTAAAAATAAAACAATAACAAGCATAACTAATAGAAAAAAATCTTTAATGATCAATATTTTAATAGCAAACAATACAATTATTTTAATCTAAATTACCTTACACTACATTACCACCTTATAAAAATATACCTTAAAGACAGAGTACGGTGGCATCCCTTGTCGACAATATCAATACATTTTTGGTCTTTTAACGTCTAGTTTAAGAAAATTACACGTTGCACTGTGGTGGCATAATTTATTGCACAATTACCTACCTCACAACCATTAGCTTAGTTGGATGAGCACTAGAGGTCGTATGTTTAACTCTCTGCTAAAAAAAAATTTTTTTTTTTAAATAAAGTAGATGAATTTTTGCAACTTGTCCGAAATCGGCTATTAAAAAAACATTATTTAATTCATTAATGTCGCTGCCCACATTAATGCACAAAACAGGATGTAAACAGTGTTTACATCTTAAATAGTTGCAAATATACCTTATAAGACAGAGTACGGTATCCCTCGTCGATAAAATCAATACATTTTTGGCCTTTAAACGTCTTGTTTCACAAAATCACGCGTTGCACTGTGATAACATGATTTATTACCAAGTTGAAAAATAAGCGTGATCGGCTAAATATTTAAGTTTAAAGTATAAAATGGTGTTATAATAAACAGGTCGCATGATTTAGTTGCACACAAAATTTGGCGTCAACAGTAACTTAACGATTATATTTATATTACAAAGAGTCCTTAAAATGGCTTAACGTTGTCTTATGATAGCAAAACAACCAACATTTCTAAATTTGACAAATTACTTTCAACTTCTGCGAAATAAACTTGCAATATAAAGATTTAAGTTACATAAAAGTTATTTTTTGGGTGATTAGGTCTATAAAACATAAGTATATTTTTGAAAAGCAAAAGTTCTATGATCGTTTTAAAATGATTTAGAAATTTTAACGTATATATATAATAATTAGAATATATAATTAACATTCAAATTTTATATTTTCGCGGACACTATTGTGAAAAGAGGGCTTACTGTGATTTGTTTTCCTTTTATTTTGCCTGATGTCAAATAAGCATACAGCATACCTGATGTAAAGCGGTTACAGTAATGATGTATAGATGTTTCCACTTTTATGCAACACCAGGGATATTGCCCGCGCAGTGGCTCTCCCGCTGCTAACGTAGCATCTCCTCACGTCTATCATTCGATCTATTTGTCAGGCCATTCGATTATTACTCTGCAACGTGACAAGTTTCATTTATGCAATAGATATTAGATATATCACCCAATTTATACGTTTTGATTATACGGTAAATAGTATTTCGCAGTAGTTGAAGTAAACCTATTGACTTCGATATATATACACCTATTGACGTCAACAAACATGTCGATGTATATTTACTTATTATTAAAAAAATATTTTTCAACTACAGAACTATTAAATGAATTGAACAAAACTTTATAAAGTAATACAGAACTGTAGAGTATATTAATTTAACAGTATTATACAGGTGATTATGTTTATATATTTATATAGATATTACCAACAATTATAGAGATATGATAGTTTCTTTCCTACATTTCCTACAAAACCAAGTAGGGAATCAAAACGACGTAGGTTTTTTAAGATTTAAAACCAACTTTTATTCAATAATATGTAAATTAATACTTCAACAATATAATTCTTGAACTGAAGTTAAAAATACTACTATCGTGTCAGGGTTTGGCAAAAATACTGCTGCCCTATTTATGACAGAGTGTATGACAGACAGGTATGATTATAATTTTAGGTTTCGTTCAGTTTGATTTATTTTCTTTGATTTATTTCAGCGATGGTGCTAATTTTGGTGTTATCAATAGTACAGAAATAAAGTATCAAAATGAAGAAGGTTCAAAATGGAGTAAAGAAAATTATATGGCCTTCCCAACTATGCTGCATAGCCATTTAATTGTTAGTACCATTTAATCGATTAAAATTTAATTTAACCATAACAATTTATTTTACTATTATGAAAATATTAAATTTTTAATAATACGAAAATATACATTTCACACAAATACACACATTCAATTGTTAAAAACGTAATTAGTGAAAAAGCAAAAAGTCTTCATCGCGATATTACATCTTAAAACAAAAATTAATACGGACAACAAAATACCAAAATTCTAATTGGTATTTAACTGACACAGACACAAAATGAGAACATTTATTGTAATCTTGATTTTTTAATCCTTAGTGGAAAACTGAATATGCAATATTTAAGAAATTATGGACCACGGACTGATGAAATTGTATGGCAATTAACAAACATTTTTCATTCGAAGTCTATATGCTGTGCTATTAATAATCTCAATTCCTAACATTTTCCTTTCCTTTTTTGTGAAATGAAAGAGCAGTAACATAAATAGGCATCAATATGTGGTATTGTGGTATTGTCTCGGTACTCTTTGCCTGTTAATGTTAAGATTTCTGTGAACTTTGCTATTGTCATGGCTGTATGTACCAAAAAAAAAAATAAAAAAAAAAAAAAAAAAAAAAAAAAATATGACTGCGAGATAAATGTTAGCAACTGATAATAGCTCGTTGAATAATCATTGTTTAACTATACGTAACGATGAATTCACTATTTGGCTTACAGCCAATGTCAGCTAAATCAAGCTCTAAATCAAGCTAAGTATCTCGTGAAATTAATCACCGATCACTGTCATTCAGTTTAACTTTTCCTCGTTTGCTCTTTTGTTTGTAATTCTCTAATTGCGCGAGCGTATCAGAGTTAATTCTATTTGTAATCTGAATTTTAGTTACTTGTTCTTCTTTTAGTACAGTGTCTATTGATTTGACTGTGTTGTTATACTGAGTAAAATAAACTGAGTACTACGACTACTACAAAACGTACAAACTGCCATCGTACCAATACGATCAAAAGTAATGAAACATCCAAATGTTTCATTACTTTTGATCTTTCATCAGAGAAATCATTTATTTCATAATAACGTTATATAATTTCTCCATACCGTAGTTATTTACTATCTATGGTAATAACCAAATACCATACAACTACAGGTTAAAAAAAAAAATTTTTTAACATATAGATCTAAAATAATGTTTTCCCGTTAGATTTTTCTCCGAAAGCTCGGTCACAAACTTACGAGTACGTACTTACTACTTTTTGTATTGTTGTTTGCATGTTTCTTATCCTGATTAAAGGGATTCCCGCGCGCGCTGCCGGAGAGACACGGGACGTGTACTTTTATTTGTTGATTGATGAACAATAATATCTATTTTCATCTATTAGCTTATACTTGGAGCTGAGGTTAAACTATGACAAAAAGCAAGAAATTTTCTTTGTCAATGTTTTCGGTCCACTAACTGAGACTTTTTTACCCCACTTTATTACTTTACAGTATATGTCATCAATGTCATTATTACATTATTGTTCGTGGTTATAATTGACAATAATATATAATATTAAACACGAATTAACGTTTAATTACCCAGCCGTGCATTAAATATAAATTAGCTGCCCTTCAAATTGATGACGATATTTTTTATTGTTTGTAACTAGTATAACGTAACTTATAGTCACAATGAACCTGTAATTAATGCTTGTGTGTGGTCATTTGGGGCTACGAAACACGAGTTTTTTTTATTGCTGATTATTTTTTAATTTTTATGGTCAATATAATATATTATAACTAGCTGGCCCGGCGAACTTCGTATCGCCGTGAAATATTTTTACGTAAATTTTTCATAATGAGTTACATACTATCCTATCTCTCAAGTTATATCAAACTGCACACAATGTGTAGAATTTAATTAAAATCTGTTCAGTAGTTTATGATTCCATCGCGGACAAACAACGTGACACGAAATTTTTATATATTAAGATAATTACTTATTATAATATATTGCATACACTATTTTGTGTCGAAATATCCAACGTTTATATGAGGTAAATTATTCATAGTTAATTAATATTTCTAGGTAAAATGTGGCCCTTTAAAAATCATAAAAAAATTCCGGTTCATCTTCTTCGTAACTATTTCAGCGTCATTTCATGAATCTTGGCTGTTGCACTGCTTTTATTTTTATTATAGTAATACATATTAATATGTATTATTATTTATGAGATATTATTAATATTATTTACGAAAAAAAATTATAAATAATACTAGCGGTCACCCACGAGTTGGCCCGCATGGACTTTTTATATTAACTTTGATCACCTATTTTAACCTTTTAAGGGATGAATTAAAATATCCTATCTCTCATGTTAGACAAAATTACACACAATGTGCAAAATTTTATTGAAGTCGGATAAGTAGTTTATCACGGACAAATGTACTGACATGAAATTTTTATATGTATATTTATGACTTATCTATCTTTATCTAATACTGTCGTATTTGAATTGCTCAAAACTGCTATTTTCGTATTAAAAGACAGATACTATTCTATACTAAATAGTTATTTCGATTTCTACGACAACTAAATTAATTAAATAAAATACGGGTCACTCACGTCTATTTGTCGGGAAAGCCGACTAGTTTCTTACGACAACCTTAATTTTTTTAATTGTCAAAGCCAATTATTGTTGGAAAATACTAGACATATGGTTGGATTTGATACTGGCTGTAAGCTATGTAGTAGTCTTACAATTATAATAATTATTTAATTTAATTATTAATTTCTTTTGATTGACACTGTTACCACTGGTTACCCTTCAATATACAATGGTATCCATAGAACGTGTATTTATTACCTACTAACAATTAACGCAAGGCATTGTTTATTATTCCATTTCATTCCATTTTCCCGCTCTTAACATTATGCGTCTATCAAATCGCTTTCTATGGGGGCCCACTTTATGTTCGTTATACGATGAATAACTTCTACAATTATTATTGTGTTGTCAATTATTTCAATTATTATTTCGGAAATAATTAAAGAGGAATACAATATTCTATTGTTGTACATACTGTAGTTAGAGTTGTGAAGTTACGGCGTCGTGCATATCGATGATAGGTGGTGTCGATAATTAGGGTGATTAATTATTTGAAAAGCAAAAAAATGAGAATAAGGTAGCATGGAGAAACGCGATGTTAAAGATATATTGATCATGTCGAGAGGGATAACTTACAGAGTTAATAAAAATATGTATTAAAAACTCTTCGTCGAAATGGAAAATTAGCTATTTCACATCCATTAACTCAGTTGGATTAGCACTAGAGGACGTGAGTCAAGTCTCACCTATGTTTATATTTTCTGTTAAAAAAATAAACAAATTCTGGCAAGTTGGCCGAAATCGAATATAAAAAATAATAATATTTAATTCATTGATGTCGATTCCAGCATTAATGCACAAAACAGGATATAAACAATGTTTACATCTTAAATAGTTGCAAATTCAGTTTTCCTGCCCTCATTTACATGTTACACTGCCCCAACCCACATTACATTGTACACGACAACATTTACACGTGTCGATAAATGGTCAAGTCAACGGAATCAATCGAACAACACTCGCACTGTCTAACCAGTCGTGATTTCCACTTTGCAGTGACCGGACGAAGGTGGCCAAATTCGAAATATAAATTTATAAAGTCAGTGACGTTCGAGTTTCGAAGATTCGGGTTGAAAACGCAGCCATAATAGTGTTGTGCTAGTGTGTGTGTTATCGATATCATTTTATTTAGAGTTATTTTCTTTTTTGTAGGAAAATGCTGCAAAGCGAAATTAATAATATAAGTGGTGTACTATCATCATCCATCAAGTTATTTTGCGAATGATACTTTGTTTTACAAGTGCGGTGTTTGTGTGGACGCATGCTGTGCGCCGCTGTGCGTTGCGAATTTCATCGGACATTAACGTTACTTCAACACTGGATACTTAGGTGAGTTGTATCTTAATCATTATAAAAATCAAATTATTGGCGAGTTATAAACTGTACTAATAACTCTACCAATAATTTTGTATGGTAAATGTCGAAGTATATAGAGCGATCGTTTTTATTGCTGAGTGTAATCTTATATTCTAAATTATTCTGAAGCCATGGGTTATTCATATTGTAAAGATTATTTATTGTAGTTTTGTAGAATACGCAATATAAAATGATCGTTCCTGTGTGTACTTAATAGTTCTTAATTCATTTTTGTATATTTTATGTGTACTTTAAACAATTTTGCTATGCGATTGGACTACTTTACAACTTTTTACGAGTTTGAGGAATGCATAAGATTATAGCTGCATCCATTTGATATTATTGCGATATAAAAGTTATATCGTTGTAACTTCCAAGGTTAAATTGTAACCATAAAGACTTAACTGGTCTCGTAGGAATGTTTCCCTGTTTTTACGATGTTGCTGTATTTCTGTTTATAACGAATTATAAACTTCGGCGGTAGTTGGACTAAGTAAAACTAATTTTAAAAATAACACTTATTTCTGAGAATATGAGCGGATTATTTATTTTATCATTCAATAATAATAGTAAATGGGGTGTTTGAGTGGTACCCTTCAAGTATACAATGTTTTTTGTGCATTTTTTTTTGTACAAATATGAATTATGTGAAAACCGTAACTGTATATTAAATTATATTATATTATTAATAAGCCCGTTATCTGATACTAATTAGATAACTGACTAACTTAATTCATCAACTTTATATTTTATTATTAATTGACAAAATTTATTTTCAGTATTTTTTTTGTTCTTTCTATGTGCTAATCTTGACAGATTTGTGTTAGCACAGAGCAATATTCTTAACAATGTGACTCTTAATTTTACTCAAATAATAATCAATAAATATATTATACACGCACTCAATTCGGTAGCGCAATTAATTAACTTAATCGATTATGATGTTTTAACATCACTATTTGTATAAAGTAGCCAATGTCTATAAAGCCGGTTGTCGACTGACCTGTCGATCCCCAACCACCAAGGGCTAAACTACGCCGTAAATTAAACTAAACTAGTTTCAATTAAGTTACGCCAGGGTTTACGTATGTCGTCGATATTATATTACTCTATTATATTTACATATTACTTTGATAATATGGACATTTTAATACTTTAGTTAGACCATATGAACACAAAGGACTTATACCATGATTAAAGATTTTTTGAACTATAATTCAAACTGAAAGCAGTTCATTTCATTATATTAAACCTTACTTAATGCGGCGTAACGACCCAAAGAGGACCCAATCAACTTATTTTACGTTCTTAATTCATAAAAGTCTATGATTTTTCAATCTGTCTACCTATATGTATGTAAAACTACGGTAGTGCTATTATGAAATTTGGAGTAACGGTAAATCGATGTCGATACATATGCGACCGACCATGTTCTGTGCTTTGCATGTTACAAATATGACAAACGGTCATAAGTATCGATGCAAAGACGTGTTACTGAATCGCTGCAATGTCATCCATAAAAATTTAATAATTAAAAATGCCACCAGTGTCATATCACTCATTCCATTCGACAACTTCCCTGAACGGTATTCTCTAACAATATGAACATGGGAGCTTTAAGAAAAACCCATGTGTACTAAAAAGGTTGTGAAGGAATCTGTGAGTCTTGGTGTTGCTGATGTTTGCAATACAGAGTAGTGGCAACTTACCATCTGCCAATTCACTTGCTCATTTATTTCTCCCTCGTATATAAAACCCTCACATAGATAAGAATCTTATAATCAATAAAAAAAAAATTGGTTGCCTGTAAAGTCGGTATACGGGCGAAAGTTTTACGTGACAACGACTTTGAGTGGTAAAATGTTTTCGAGTGGAAGGGACGCATGCCTTTCACTTTTTATGTCTGTCTCTCTCGCTCTTAGAAGGGACGCGTGCCTCTCACTCGCTCTCATTGTGAGCGCATAACGTGAGCGCGTTTCTTGAAGTGTCACCCGGCTAACCAATTTATAAGACGTTGTCACGTCAAAAAATGATTCTCTGTAAAGTCAGTTTACGGTCGATAATTTTACGTGATAACGTCATAAGAAAACGTCGGCCGATGGAGTGGAAGAGAGATAGATGTATCACTTGTTCCGCGCTCTCGCTTCCACGCTCGGCGCAGGCGGAACGTGACAATGAGTCATGCATTTTCGTGCGTCCAGCTGGCGTTCATCGATTTATAACACGTTATCACTTCAAAATTACAAGCCTATTTACAAGCTCCTAACGACGTCATGCTCTATCAGTCGGAGTGGCAACGCGCGGGTGATTCTCCTGCATTGCAAGAGTATAGCCACACAACTAAAAACAACTTCATTGAAACAAAAACTGAACCAAGTTAACTAATTAAAGTCACTGAATAATTAAAGTCCTTTCTGAAGGCCACTTACGTTCATTTATTTTCCTTACCTTTATAGGTCGCGATTTATTTTTAGTCCCACTGAATTAAGATTTTGTTCTGTAAAAGATTATTCAAGATAGTTACAATGTACATTGTACGCCGAGTAAAACATTTATCGATGAATTGTCTACTTCCATCTGATAGCATTCTTCGGCACATTGTGCAGGCATTGCTCGCGTTAAATATTTTTAAATTATTTATCACGAAGAAAAGTCCTTTATCCCAGACATTTATTTCTGTGTTATATTTAGAATTGGATTTGTACAATAGGTGGGTTGGAGGGATTTGTTTATTTTGTTACATTACTGGCCGCAGTGAATTGTGGACACAAAGGACAACTTAATGCTAATAGCATTCTCTACCAGACGAGCTTTGCTTGTATGCACCCGATTTTGTAGGCCAGAAACTGATTTGAAAAATATTTACCAGTATTACAATACTGGTAAATATTTTTTCACAAAACTAGAACGATTTGCGATCTTAAAACTTATATATGACTTTAGAAGTTTTATGGTTGACCAGCATACGTATTTCCTCATTCATATAATATGGGATCCTTCAAGAGAAGCGTGAAGGAGCATCTTGTAGGCCAGCATGGCAGCCTCAACTGACAAGACATCAAGGTCTCTTGTCCGCTGCCAATGCGATTGGGGCTCCTCTTTTCGCTTACCATCAGGCGAAGCGGAGCCAATATGCTGAGCTAATATAAAAAAAAATGTTTGACGGGAACATCCATTTTAAAAATATGAAATTATTAAAAAAAATATTACCATTAGAACACTATAGCTACATAAATCTCTAGAAGTTTTTATGCTATCGACTATTTCAGGTATAGTTATATCTATTATTTTGACGTCCTTACATAATAAATTGCGTTATTCTACGTGGAGATACTTCCGAAGACGGCCATTACAAAATACACTATGTTACCTCGACTCGTTTGTCCCTCAGCAGGGTGCACTACGTGTAAGTCAGGTTGGCATTGATTCAAAGATCTTGATGAACCACTTATAATCCAAAAAAAATTAGACAGCAAAAACACGATTAAATGAGTTTCTTCCTAATATGAAGACAACTTACTTTCCCCACCGCATAAGTTTATGTTTATTTTAATCAAGTGTCTTAAAAATAGAGTTTCTGATGATTTAGTTTCGATTTAGTCTCAATGTCACAAATGTCAAATTTAGTATTCTCGTATCTTAATATAAAACGTCAAAGTTCAATTCAAGTGGGACTATATCGAAATATGACCGAAAATTAAACAAACTATAAATCAAACTAAGAATGTATATATCATCATCATCATCAGGTCCATTTTAGTCTCCACTACAGGAGCACGACCCTCTCTTGTCTGTCCTGAACGGAAGGAGGATTTGGCCTACATTCCCCACGCTGCCGCTGGCCAGACGGGTTGGGGAGGCCTGATCGATATTTGATAATGTATTTCCCTTAGTCGCCTTGTACGACATCCACGGGAAGTGACGGAGTGATTCTATTCTAGTATAAGAATGTATATAATTGTAGTCAATTCAAAATTCAATATCAATTCGGTCAACTTTTAGTCTGCGATCGCAAAATAATAACGAGAATTGGCGTTCAGGACATGCGCATACGAAAATGCGTGCGATAGTAGACTATAATAAATATTTATAACATACCTAATTAGTACCCGTGCGAAGTCGGGAGAGGTCGCTCTTTGCACATAAAATACAACACCATATAAAATTGCATTACAAATTAGCTGTTGAGCAAAAAAGAGCGCTATGCTGTAAACACTCAAGGTTTAAGTCAAGTGCTGACTTTATAAGTCAAGTCCTGTCTTTGTCGTTGTCACTAATTTAGCGCCTGCACTTAAAATGGTACAATTTATATAATAGTTCTTCCAGCTAACCTTTGCTCTTGGACGTACTCATTTGAGTGAGAAGCAATGCGTCAGTGTCAATTTAATTCTTGTCATAAAAATATACTTAGTCCAAATGTCAGTTTCAATCTGATTTGATCTCTAACTCACAAATGTTTCATTTTACTGTCAAGCTGTCCCTCCGGATCAGTAGTACCATTGACTAGTACCATTTATGGTACAAGTGACACAACTTTATATCTCTAGTACCATTAAAGAAAAGTCAAGATATTCCCCGTGATAACTGATGGAACTGTGGAATGAACTACCACCTGTCGAGGTTTTCCCAAGAGACTACAGCCTGGGGTTCTTCAAAAAGGGCGCGAATAGGTTTTTACAGGGTCGGCAACGCGCGTGTGTTGCCCCTGGTGTTACAGGTGTTCATTCATAGGCTACGGGGACTACTTTTCATCAGGTGGGCCGTATGCTTGTTTGCCACTTTAGTGGTTAAAAAATTGTATTCTCGTAACAAATTAAGAAACTTCAAAGTTTAACTGCAGTGTGATTATATCAATTTTCAGTAACTGACAGGGTGCACCAAATGCAAGGTTGGCTTTGAAGAAAGGTGAACCAGTTTAATTTTTAATTGTTTTGTATGACGTTAAAACAGTCCAATTCGCGTATTGATTATTGATAATAATAATTTAGAATTACTAACTCTACCTTTTATTGTAACATAAATTATTTTACATCTTAAAACAACCGCCATAGAGTTCATTTTACTTCACGCACTAAATCATGGCGAATAGCCTTCGCGCCACAACTCCGTCATTTACAGTTTTATAATATGCAATTATGGATTGTAAAAATGTTAAATGATTTCGTGTAATGGCATAAGTTGTAAAAGATGCCCGTTGGTAATGAGCAGAGTAGGCAAATTGTATCCATTTATATTTTGTTTCTTTGAAATGAAATAAAACCTTTTGCAATTATGTTATGGGTGTGTTTATGTGCTTCACTTATTTGTGGTTCATTAATATGAAATCCGCTATTAATCAAATAAAATTTTGATTATAATTAAATACTTTTAATGAAATGGCGGTTTCAAACGTCGACAATACGAAAGCAATGATTCAGCTTTAGGGTAAAGTCTCTTATTTAAATATGTCCTTTTATATCGTTAAGTTTTTTTAATTAATGTATATTATTTCGACTTTTAAATTCGTAATTGGAATATTTACATTTACTTGGTGTAATTTTGTCACAGTGTAATTTCGCAACAAGGAAATTTGCCCATTACTAGTCCATTGTGAAGATTTATATAGAAATTCCATAGATCACTGGGAATGTCAGAAACTGTAAATGTATTCCAACCTATAAAAAGGCTTTTTGTAGGCAAAACATTAATATTATTGTTTATTATCTAGATTGTGAGAATTGCAAAACAGACTGAAACTGCTTTTTATCTTTTATCAGTAAAACAATTTCAAAGTTAAATTACACAAATGGAGTAATAAAAGATTCTGAGCTCATTTTCAATTACCAACGGTGTCGTAAAAGACATAACGCGGTATCTACCAATAGAATACATGCACAGAACATTGCTGTTATAATTTCTTTTCTGCGTTTCTAACCGCAAAACAGATTACCCGTATCCCGTATGCATTAGAAACATATGTTAGAACAGGAGCTGCTAAAAAATGTCACTTACACGGTTTTCAACGTTACTTATGAAGAGTTTGAGGTTATGTTTGAGTGGTGGAAAAGGAACTGCGGTAGGTCCCGTGGGTAGTTGCTTTAAATCTTTAATGTATGAGTTTACATTAGCTGTACTTGTGACTTCGCTTCTTCTACGTTGATTTTTATCATGAGCCTTTTTTAATATGAGGTCACTTTCGAGACACAACACTATTAGAAAAAATGTTTTGAGTATAGCTAAAGAAAAAAAATACACCCCGTATTATATGTTATAATATTTGATTCACATAATTTTATTTGCTATAATTTCAAATAAATTACTGGCTTGAGATGAACTAAAATATATCAAACCTAACCTAACCTATAATGTATATCAAATTATAGGAAATGAACGTTATGCCAAATGAAAGTATATTATGTGTTCTATTATGCTCCGCAGATAAAAACACTTGACATCCTTGACATTGTGACCTTCTTATGCCCTACCGAATCGTTCTTATGCCGTACGTAATAAGAGACTGTCTGGCATAATCCGCTGCAATGACAACTATTAATTAGGGTTGACTGGACGAGACTACTCTACAAGAGTGTAGAGATAAAACTAACCATGCATTGATTTTTTTTTTTGTTTTGGGTATTATTATGGTCCAAGAAATTTCTCATCCACTGTTTATGGCCCAGCACTGACATTATATACATATAGACAGGTCATAGGCGAACCTAGCGGTGTTAAAAAGTAGCAGCAAAGCACTTTTACTGTAACTGTTTTAGTACATTATTTAAACATACAGGTTTATAGGATTTTTTTTCTACAACTATTCAGTTTTTTTTTATACTACGTCGGGTGCAGACAAGCATACGGCCCGCCTGATGTGAAGCGGTTACCGTAGCCATATTAACGCTCGCAACATAAAATATCGCTCGCGCGCCGCCACCCCCACTGAAAACGCAGTATCTCCTTCCTTTCTGGTGACCTCACTCACTCGCAGGAACACAACAACCCTCAAGGGAATTGTTATTTGGCTGCGGTATTCTGTGAGGTGGAGGCAGTGGAGGTAACATTCTCCTGACGGGTAGCTTACAATTGCGCTCCCTACCTCTCTTTTCGCCATTACTTCGTTTGTCAGTCAGTAGGGTGTACCGCTAGTAGGGTGTACAGTTGTTTTTGATTAGTGCTAACGTCTTGCCGCGACAGTCGCGGGACTGTGTGAATCCCGGGCAATTACTTTACTTTCTTCTCGTCACAATGAAGGCAAATAGAACGGATGTCCTTTGACTCGCAGTAAGTTATCCTAATTTTAAGTTACGAGTATCCTAATTTTATCTAGCCGGAAAAATTTGGGCTAAACTTCTAACGTACAATTATTGTCTAGCCTAACTGATGTTCTCGTACTATTATAGTTTGGCTTATAAATCGGCATAAGTATATTTTGACTTCATGATGACTACACCGAAGTATTGTAAATCTTAAAATCGTAATTGTCATTTGCCTGCTTGGTTCATGGTTTCGATAATAATAAAATTCAAATCTTTTAATCAGAAAAATCATAAATCGACCAGGAAAAAAAAACATTTTTTAAATTTATATAATGACGAACAGTTGAATGAGTATGGTAGCGTATTATATATTTTAATGCACATACAGTATGATATGGTCCGTCTATACATATAATACATAGAAACGCCCAGACCAAGATAAACAGACATGTTCATGCACACAAATGTTTGCCTTGTGCGGGGATCGAACCCGCTACCTCGGAATCAAAGTGGCCATAGCTAACCATTCGACCACCGAGCTCGTCATATAAAATGTCATAGATCCCGGCGGATGTATGGGTTGATTGATAATGAAATTGATGTACGTATAATAACATGAGTTAGATCCGTCACAAGTACTCTTTGTCGACGGTTTATCTTCTTTGACCTTACCGACTCGTGAAATACATTGCAGTTTATCAATGTAACTAGTTGAACCCTAATATGTCTGAGGTTGACACTAGATATAATAATCAGTTGCTAGGTTTGATCTATTTTGTTGCTCTTGGTATAAATGTGAAGCTGTGGAATAATTTTCCCTCAGCAGTAAGTATTTCCAAATAAATACGAACATGGGAGCTTTCAAGAACAGAGTCAATTTTTCCCTTGAAAGGCTGGCAATGGATCGGCGATCTCTTGGTGGTACTGATTTCTATCGGCATGTTCATGCACACAAATGTAGGCCAAATAGGCCATGGCCTATTCGGTGATTGCTTTCCATCAGGTCACCCAAATATGCTCTCTTGCCGCCTCATAAAAAAAAATTAGCTATGCTAACTAGTGCTGTACACACAAACGAGCATTATGTCGATAACGCCGGTGCCAAAAACACATATCCATTCATTAAATACAGAAATAAGGTATAAAGTTATTAAATTTCTCATTAAATCGAACATCCCCTTTGTCCATATGTATATTGATGTTTAATATTCCTATTTTATTGTAAAATTGAAGGTTCTAGCGGGGCGATGATAATTTGAAACTCAATTTTCTGTATCAATACTTTATACTTTATTACAGGTATTTTATTACAGTATAAACTTAAAGTGAACTACCACTCTCGACGACGTTCAGCAACCAAGTGAGCTCTCGGTTGTGAATTCGTTACTTTTCGAGTCGGATATTCCCGCTCTTCTTAGCTTAAGGCGCGACATTGGCGCGAATGCGTAACGATTTCACTTCCGAGTTTAATATCAGTACTTGTTTAAATTAAATGATCTAGAACACGAGTTAAATGAGTTAACAATTCGTTTTATAATTAAATAAAATTATTTTAGCATATTTGGCTAGTAAACTATTCCAAAAACTGTTACTAACATCATATGAAGTATTCCAATTGACAATTACTTTTTCTCAAATGAAATTATGGCAACATTTACAAATAAAATGAAACTAACTTAAAGAAGAAGCTTACAAATTCGTCCATCCTGATAACTTAGTCGCGTCCTCGTGACCATGATTATATAAAATAAAATAAAAAATAAAAACTTTTAACGTTAGACTATCTATATGGGTACATCATAGTTATCTTTATCGTATTTATTCATTAATATATAGTAATAATTTAACGCTTATCACAATCAATAAACAACTTAACATGAAACAACACTTATAATATTATCCGTTAAA
The DNA here is from genome assembly GCA_937001555.2 of Hypsopygia costalis. Lineage (NCBI taxonomy): Eukaryota > Metazoa > Arthropoda > Insecta > Lepidoptera > Pyralidae > Hypsopygia > Hypsopygia costalis. The sequence continues at coordinate 8,688,386 of OW443343.2, read as the reverse complement.
CACAATAAGAATTTATTTTAGAGTTTCAATATTTAACAAATTCAATGTAATATTAATATTTTTATTAGACTCTACAATTAAATATATAAAATATATATACCACATCAAAAAAAAAAATATCAATTATCCACCTGTAAAGATATATAATTATCATCCACAATCCAATCCATTTTACCACCTTTTGGTAAATATCAATATCCATACAATCATTATCCGTTTAACGTAAATCTATTATCCGATTTACCACAAATAAATCCATAATCCATTATCCGATAAATCCATAATCCATTATCCAATTTACCACAAATAAATCCATAATCCATTATCCGATAAATCCATAATCCATTATCCAATTTACCACAAATAAATCCATAATCCATTATCCGATAAATCCATAATCCATTATCCAATTTACCACAAATAAATCCATAATCCATTGAAATTGGATTCAATCCATAATCCAATATCCACTTTACCACCTAAAGGTAAATATACGAGGAACGATACTTTATGCAATAAATAAATAATATCTCAATAACCATTATTCAACATCCCTCTGTAATATAAATCGTTGTATATGTCTCATTTATACAAATAAATTCTATCCATTTTATATAATTTTTCTTGTACCTTACTATTGGATCCTTCATCTAAATCAAACGCATTTTAAAACAATTATTATTTATTTGGGTTTACATTACATTAAAACGTACTTAAATATAGTATTATTGATCTTAGTGTTCTACATCTCTAACAACATCAACATCGCTCATACTGACGCTTTCGGTGTCTCTTTCATCTGAACTAGAATCACTTTCAACGGACCTTTTAAAATTCAACCACGGGTGTATTCTCTCAACCGGGTGAACGCCTCTGTATTTTGCCTGCCCTTTTCGTCTCGTAATTTGAGTATCTTCTACGGTATACCTATCGTTGCTTAATACTTCTACGATCCGATAAGGACCGAAACATTTCGGTATTAGTTTTTTACTTTTTCCAGGACATAAAATAGATCTTTCTACTCTAACCAAATCACCAACCTTAAATTTACGTGCTACAGATCTTGACTTATCAAACCGCTGTTTTTGTTGTTGTTGAGTTTTGAGTATGTGTTCATCTACCTCCGTTCGGATTTCTTTTATATTGTCTACTAAATCATGTGCATTGGACTCTTCACTATCTACTGCCGACCGTATTTTGCCTTCAGACATACTAGTCAAATTTAGTCCAAATAATACTTCAGCAGGAGTACGCCCTATGCCTTTATTAGTGGTATTATTTAAACCCCACTGTACATCTAAAATTTTACAATCCCAATCGGCCTCAGCTTGTCCATGATTCATAGCGGTTAATGAATCTAAAATTGTGCGGTTGTACCTTTCCACCTGACCATTTGCTCGTGGAGTGGCAACTGCATTCAAAACATGTTTTATCCCTATATCCTTCAAAAACTTCCCGAATTTCTTGCTTGTGAACGAGGAGTACCTGTCAGTTATTAATCTCACAGGGCATCCAAATGTAGCGAAATATTCTTTGAAAATCCTAATAGTAGTAAATGCTTTTGTGTTTTTGACCGGTTTCAAAATAATAAATTTACTGTATGAATCTATTATAACTAGCAAGTATTTATTGTTACGTTTGCTTGCATTGAATGGACCAAGATGGTCGGCATGCAGTGTATGAAAAGGTTTGGAAATTTTTGGTATAGGGTGCAAAAAACCAGACCTTTTACCAGCGGGGACTTTACTGTGTGCACATTCCAAACAAGATTCAACATACTTTTTTACAAATTTTTTTAGTTTAGGGAACCAATATGTTTCCTTAATTTTGTTAATAGTTTTCTCTACCGAAAAATGGCCAATATCATCATGACATGCCTTAAGGATATGCCACCGTACACCCTTCGGCACCAGCCATTTGAGCCCATCGTCGGTTACTCTAAAAATATTATTATTTTTGATACAATAATTTTGTTTAACATCTACTATATTTTTGCTATTTGGATCTAATAAGACTTGCCTAATCCGTTCTATTTCAGTATCAGCACCCTGAACGGTCTTAAGCCAGTCAGTAGAAGTTTCGACACTGAACACGGTAGGAAATTCTATTTCTTCTGGGGCATTGCCAGAAACGGGATTGCGACTTAAAGCATCTACATGACACATTGCTTGACCTGATTTATATGTTACATCACAATCAAATTCTTGTATTAGACTCCACCAACGAGCAACTCTTGGAATCATGTCTCTTTTCATAAAGGTAGCGCGTAATGAGTTACAATCAGTTACGACTGTAAACGGCATTCCTAGTAAATATGGTCGAAACTTTACTAACGATGACACGACAGCTAGCGTTTCTAGCTCATAAGAGGAGAAGTGTTGCTCAATTGATGAAGTTTGACGGCTAAAATATGCCACTGGCTTTAGGTCGCCACTATGTTGCCTCTGTAAGAGGATACCTCCAACGCCTAATTTACTGGCATCGGTGTGGAGTTCCGTTGCCAGTGTGGGATCATACAGAGCTAAGATAGGTCGTGAAATGAGCCTCTCCTTCAACTCATTGAACGCTTGTTGTTGATCACTATTCCACTCCCATTTAACATCATTTTTAAGTAAACGAGTAAGCGGCCTAGCTATGGCAGCAAAATTTTTTATAAACTTCCTAAAAAAACTTGCCAACCCTATGAACTGTCGGACATTATGAACGTTTTTGGGAGTAGGGAATGATTTTACCGCCTCAATCTTTTTGTGACCAGGCTTTATCCCATCAGCAGTTACTTCAAAACCCAGAAAATTGACAGATGTGTGAAAGAAATTACATTTGCTTGGTTTTAACGTTAGATTAAACTCTCTTAGTTTTTGAAAAATTTGCTCTAACTTTTCCAGTCCTTCCTTAACAGTTTTTGAGGGTACTAAAACATCATCCATATAAGCTACAGCTGTACTGAAACGAAGCGAACCCAATGCCTTGTTAACGGTTCTTTGAAAAACAGCAGGTGCGTTGGCTAAGCCAAAAGGCATTCTATTGAATTCCCACTGGCCATCAGGGGTGACAAAAGCGGTCTTGGGTTTCGATTCCTCAGTCAGTTCTAATTGATAGTACCCACTGGCTAAATCTAAAGAACTATAAAAGACATTACCGGATAATCTATTCATTTGGTCTTCCATACATGGGAGAGGATAATGTTGTTTTATAGTTTTCCTATTCAATGCTCTGTAGTCTACGCAGAGACGTTTATCTCCAGTTTTTTTTCTAACTAATATAATGGGGCTGGCGTAAGGAGAATTAGACTCCCTAATCACACCAGTAGCACTCAATTCATCTATCATACCTTGCACTTCCTCTCTTTCATTTTGTGAAAGTCTGTATGGCCTGTACACAATGGGTTGATCATCACTTAGCTCAATGTTCATCTTTTCTATGTCCGTACACCCTAATTCCTTTAGAGACGTAGCAAAACAATCACGATACTTATTAACTAGTTTTAATAAATGCATTTTATCAGTTTCACTTATGTCACCAACATTTAAATCAGCAATAGTAAATGGTTTTAACTGTTCTTTAATTTCAATCTTATTAATTTCATAAAAACCAAAAGAATCCAATACAATCTCTACTCTAGCAAGTAATTCATTTTTACAGAATTTAATGGGATTTATGCTCAACGAAGTAATTAAGATTTCGCCTAATCCATTTTTCATAGAATATATGCCTTCCTCTACTTGATATTCTTTTCCTGGTTGCCCTCTATATCCACCACGAACATATATATCCCCATCGAACTTAGAATCACACCCTACTTCGACTAGTCCCATCCCATTTACTGTTGTATTATTTATAACTCTAAGTTGCAAAAGTTTCTTTTGTATCCCATCTATATCATAATTAGTTTTAAATATTAAGTCCTTTTCAGTCTTCACTATTTGAATATGAGGTTGTTCCGTAAATGTCTGTCCTAACAATACCGGATATTTAAGAAAATGATCTGGCACTACAATACATGCAACCTTAGCACTTACATTTTGAATCTGAATATTTGACAAACATGACCCAACGGAGTTGACTACCGCACCCCCAAATCCTATCATTGGCAGACAAACACTACTATCAATTTTATCAAATATCTGCTTTGAATCACTTTCTCGAATCAGAGTCAATTCACTCCCAAGGTCAACAAAACATACGGTATCTTTTCCATTTACTAAGATTTTCTGAACATATTTATTAGAACCTATACTTCCTAAGGATTTCTTTATAATCAATACCGAGCTTTCCTTTCCTTCGTTATGGTTAACAGTGTCAGTTTTAAATCGGAAACATTCAGATTCATTATGCCCTACTAAAGAGCATTTCGTACATTTTTTTATTGGTTTTGGACATTTAGATAATGGATGTCCACTTAATTTGCAATTATAGCATCGTATGTTTGATTGATATCTATTCGAATTATTGTTAAATAAATTAGGTCTAAACTCACGAGTTCTTCTACCTACAGCATTAGTACTTCTGGAATTTCCTGATTTTATATTACGTAAATAGGCTAGTAATTTATCAGCATCACTGAATTGTGCGGCTTCTGCACCTAAACGCACTGACCTATCATCTATGCCATGCAATATGCACTCAACTGCTCTTTTACCTACTATGTCACAGCGATTCAAAAGGGCAACTTTCTCGTAAAAATACTCTTCGAGTGAATCGCCATATCTAGCACGCCTTGCTAACATATCCGTTAGCATTTGGCCATAATTTTCGTCTGCAGGGAACGCTGACTTAAGCTTAGTTTGCCATTCATCCCAAGAGAATAACAGGGTAGGGAGTCCTTCGTACCATTTTTTTGCTACACCTACTAGTTTCGGCAAAGCATAGTGTACTATCTGTCGCTCAGTCCATCCGTACAGTACAGCAATTTCGTTTACTTTGGTAAGCCAGTTATTTATACTTTGATTTTTTAATGAAGGATCAAACTCGGGTACAACATTTATATTAGAAAAAATTTCCCTAGTGCTAGTGGTAGCAACCTTATTTATCAATGACGTAAAATGAGACATAAACTCACGCGTTGGGTCTGCTTGCTGTGGAGCTGTTGCGTGTGGGTGTTGCTCGTTTCTCGCCGTACTACTGCGTCGAGATGTTTTCTTCGAGCTGCTGCGGCGCTGTTGTACTCCTCTGGAACTACTGCGATACCGATGCTCTTCTCTGGATCTACCGCAACGCCAAGAACTCCCTCTGGATCTGCTGCGATGCCGTGATGCCTCCCTGCTCCTACTGTAGCGCCTTGATGCTGCTCTGGATCTGCTGCGACATCGCGTACCTGCCCTGTCTCGTACTGGTGTATGTAACACCCGTTGCCTTGGAGTTCGCATTCGGTTTCGTCCACGGCCAATGATTGGCGAAGCTGGTATTGTTTCTTCAGCCTCCTGTGGTGGTCGCACGCCATTTGTATCCATTTAACCTGGAAATGACATATGGTAACGGACATCAACAGTTCAATCATTGTAGCACTGATATAAAATAATTATTTATATTAAATTGTACAATATATATATTTAAATATATAGTAGAGTTTTATTAAATAAGATGAATATGAAATAATAAGGATATATAATATTAACACAGAAGATCAATTCAAGAAGGCATAATAAAAGAATAAACATACACGGCGTCCTCTCTCAATTTAAGCAAAGTCTGCATTTACGTATAAACCGCCGTATAAACGAATGTATATAGTGAGTATATAACGTAAAAATAAAACATAGTCGTACATGTGATATAACAGCGCAATATGGGCACACAATATACATTATATACATACTCACTACATATACTTATATGTATGTATATACCCATATATATGCATACATACATGTATATACACACATATCTATACACACATAGGTACAGGTGCATACAGCGCCCATAACCGTAACTGTCTCAAAGAATAATAACCCTGATTATATAATTCCATTCTGTTACGTACTCGTAAGTAACTCGACCAAAAAGAGTAGCTTCGGCCATATTTCTTCAATTACAATTGTATTAAGCAGCTAGACTAAACTATAGGACCTTAGCAGTATACTACTGCATAATAAATGCCATGTATTTTATAATTTGGAAATGTTCATGATCCACCGATATATTTTGAACGAAAGTATAACCACGTGGTGCCAAAATTAGCAAACCTAAATTGTCTCAAATTATTAAATTTCGAAGTTACTATACCACTATTTCGAAGATACTGATAGTGTGCATATCCAATTTTTTGGTTCACTTTAGTTAGCCTATTTTAGATTTAAGTAAATTAATGTAATATAGCCATACGTACCTTTGTCCTTTTTTTTTTCTTGTTCCTCCACTTCTGACTTTGTAAAATTGAAGGTTCTAGCGGGGCGATGATAATTTGAAACTCAATTTTCTGTATCAATACTTTATACTTTATTACAGGTATTTTATTACAGTATAAACTTAAAGTGAACTACCACTCTCGACGACGTTCAGCAACCAAGTGAGCTCTCGGTTGTGAATTCGTTACTTTTCGAGTCGGATATTCCCGCTCTTCTTAGCTTAAGGCGCGACATTGGCGCGAATGCGTAACGATTTCACTTCCGAGTTTAATATCAGTACTTGTTTAAATTAAATGATCTAGAACACGAGTTAAATGAGTTAACAATTCGTTTTATAATTAAATAAAATTATTTTAGCATATTTGGCTAGTAAACTATTCCAAAAACTGTTACTAACATCATATGAAGTATTCCAATTGACAATTACTTTTTCTCAAATGAAATTATGGCAACATTTACAAATAAAATGAAACTAACTTAAAGAAGAAGCTTACATTATTATAGAAACACATTGCCACTCGCCATGGACTATTCGGTTACAATGTTGCAGGCATATTCACCTCCCTCTCACTCTATTCTCTACAACTTAAAGTTAAAAAGGGACAGCATGCAACTTTTACGACTAGAGTTCGTGAATGGCTTAAGGGCTTAAACAATTTCATTGCTTATTTTGCACTGCGACTAATTTTATGCCAACAGAAGTGAGAGGAGTTCTGAGAATTCTATACTTAAGGAGTTTTATGTTTTATTTATGCCCGTTATATTATATTAATGATTGGGAGTAATCCTTGAAAGTGTCCGTGGATATCGCTGTTTTGAGGAAGTGGGCGTGAGTGGCATACATCACGACATGATCTGCAGGTTTATCCTTCTTGACGATGCTGTAATAGTTATTATTAAAATAATATATTTCGACCTACTTGCCAGAATATTATAGAACCACGGTTCCTACGTATAAAGCGACATGTCAAAAATGACATTTTTTTTTTATTAATTGCTATAGATTGTCAGTAGAAACATTTTTTTTTAAATGATTGTACATACCTAATTAAAAATTATGAAATTGACTCATTTATGCAATAATAATATTCTTTAATTGTAGGGAATGCGAAATATTTTAAAAATGGAAAAAATCACATCCCACCTAGGCGAGGGAGGTGACGAGGCTCTGATGAAACGGGAGGTAGGGCGCTAAGCTATATTTAGTGGTTTGCTTCCCGGCTGGGGAATTATCTCCAGTCACCTCACCGAATACCGCAGCCAAACACCAATTCTTTGTCTTAAGAGTTGTTACATAACAACTCTCAAGAGAATTGGTGTTTGGTCGCTCACTGAAAACCCACTCACTCGCCGGAACACTCCGGCGAGTGAGTGGGTTTTCAGTGAGCGATATTTCATATTGCTAGGGTTTATCTAATTATTGCTACAGTCACGGCGTGCCTTGTAAGCCACCCTATGTACTTAGTATAAAACAAAAGTTAGATTTTGCCGGTGACGTTCAGTACTTAGGTATCGGTACTGATTTCTTACATCACATTTTATAGACACTCTCACCGACTACTTGCGCCGATTATCCTAATCCGATTACGCCTAAACCGGAGCCGAAGCGCCGGTAAATCGGCGAATGTATTTGCTTTATTTCTGTATGCGGCCTAAGACTGCATAGCATTGGCTTACATCAAATTTCAATACTTAATATCTTAATCCTTGTATTGATATCTATATAATGTCAATACTAATACCACTTAATATCCTAATCCTTGTGTTGATATTATATAATAACACTATCTCGTTATTTTGTCAATATTTTTCTTGTATTAGCGCTTCTTTTATGAACCACTCGAAATAACCGGGCTTCCATGGGATTCCACAATGAGTTGAAGACCTTTTTAAGAGACATGAATAGTTTGAACATTAAGTTTGTCTGGTGACCGGGAGACAGGATGACGGAAAAGGGATCAAAATGCCGTCGATTTGGTTGTTATTGTCAAGAACGATGAAGCATGGCTGAATTGTCATCCCTCATTTTATCCCAAAGAGCGAGTATTTAAAAAAAAACATTGTAAAGAAGAAAGAACTAGGAGATGAAAATGGTTTAGCTATCAACACAGTATAAATAATAATACTACGGACAGTATGGCCACTCTCTGCCGCTCTCTGCCGCTCTCTCGTTACCTCACCTCCCCTCTGAGACAATTCAGGAACAGTTTATATGGCGCCGAACGCACACACGTTCGCTCTGTATAGACGCCATTGACGCAAAATTTGTATGGAGTGGTCGAGGTCTGCTACGGTCAATCGAAGTCGAAATTATATCTTACAATCTTTTCTTCCGCATTTTTGCAACATTGTTGCAATATGACATGGCCTAATTAAAATGACTCGTCTCAGCAACATTTGCTCCGTTTTGCCGGCATCTTGCTAAAATTGCCTACAATCTCCCGCTACCTTTAAATTGCACGTGTAACTCACAATTGAGGTGTATTGGAACCGATTATGGGTTGTAATCTGGCGGGATTTACATGAAAAACGAATAGAAAATAAGATTTAAAGATGAAGACGTCAATTGTAAATGCTGTAAGCTGTATGATCGACAGTACGGTCGGTCGTAAGAAAAGAAGAAGTCAATGAATCTAGAGAATTGTCTTACAAAATATCGTGAGGTCGCCGCTCTATCTAGTGGGGTCCGTCGTCCGTCTTCCGTCTACCCAAGAACCTTTCTACCTTAGCGCTTATGGGTTCTACGAGCTATGTGACCGGCCCACTGCCACTTCGGCTTGTTTATCCTTTGAGCTACAGCGGTTACTTTAGTTCTTCTAGTGGCGTCGCTTACGCTAGACGGGCCATGTATCAAAACTTGCTGGTGAGCCCTTATACCCAAACTCTTCAAGGCTGAGGCGGCTCTTCTATCTACTCGACCCGAACATACTGGGGTCGCTTGTAGCCCGGAGGTCCCGTATCATTGATACGGCTGATACGGCTGTAGCTACGTCCCTGTGTGGAATGTCACCGGCAACACGCACAGTTAGAAGACTTTAGTCTTCATATTATGGGGTCTTCATGTTGCATACTATCATTCTCGTTTTCTCTACCTTAAGGTTGTCTGGAAGAGATCGCTCAACGATAAGACCGCCTTTTATTATCTTAATACCCATGTAAAAACGCTTATTGTTGTAGTTATTGTTGTAGTCTGGCTGGGATTTACATGTAAAACTATTAGAAAATAAAATTGGCACTTTATGAAGACGTGAATTGTAAAGACATATTGTACGGTCGACCAAGAGAGTGGTCAATAATTATTATTGCGCCTGGTTTTTTTATTCCGGTAGTTTTTGATTTCTCATCTGTTCCTAACAGGTTAGGTAACAACTCAATGTTTTAGGTCTCCGATAGTGTGACATACTTAAAATCTTGGTGCACAGCAGCTTCACTTGACTAGCCATCTCTTTAGGCTTTTAATGCCTTATTTGCTATATTGCTGTCTCTCACATTGCTAAGAGAGAAGTCAAATTCCAAAAGCTTCTTGCTCCTACTAATTTCTTCTGATTAAATTCGTTGTGAGTTCCAAGGCAGCCGTAGTTTCACCCCGGGACTGCAAAGGACTTCACTGTTCATTACCTTTTTTGGGGGTTGTCGCTATTAATCCCGGCTACACAGGAGACACAGTGGTGGGAATATTAGATGGGTTCCCAAATTATCTAAGAATAGAATTCTTAAGTTCTGGACAGTGGTGTTGCTACTGCCGCGTCGTTTGCGATTTGGGCGTGAATGCACTTTAAATGACGCCACATTAGTCACTCGCACCCGTGCGTAGGCAGGGCATCCGAGGCGGATTGCTAGCAATTTTAAAACACTGTAAAATCCGTAAAGCACATTACATCGATACTTGCAACAATATCGATACGAAATCCGCCGCGGGGCGCATACTTTGCGTCAGGGAATCGAGCGTCGTGTTCGATCAATTTGATATCGATCCAAAGGTGCCGGTAATTTCCACTGTTCTTGAAGATCGCTACTGAGCTGTGTGCCACTGCAATTACTTTAAATCACCATTGGCCGTTTATCGATTTAAAGAGTGAGTTTAGAGCCTTATAGAATTGATTTTATGTATTTTTAAAATGAAATTATAGTATAGTACGGTAGTGCATGAACTAATTGATGGCGGAAGCACGAAAAGTAGTGTAGATCAAATTGACTGAAAATTTGACTTTCCCAAAATAACACCTGAATCAATTAACTATCTAGTAGTATGCATATTAGGATAGAACTGCGACCGCACCGGAAAAATAAACGATCTCACGTGATAAAATGTTTTGCTTGGTAATAAGTTTAATATGAACTAAACGAAAAATAATATTTTATTTGTAACCAAACTTGTGAGTTCAAATTATTGAAAATTAGTATAATGTGTGCTGATTATTCTATGAAATGAAAATTTGAGAAACATTTTATTTGAAATGAAGTTCTATAAAATAACGTTTTTTTTTAAATTTATTTATAAAACTCTCACACATTATATTTAAACACATTAATGGCTACCACGAAAACCTCACAGGGTTTATCTGGGTAGGCGACAACCTATAAAAATGATAGGATCCTTCTTTTCAAGTTTTTCGGCATATGGTCACATCTTTTTTTATTTACTAATTTTATTATATTATATTTTTTTTACTTAAGCCGGTTTTAATTCCGGACATGTCAGGAAAATGTCTGTGGTCTGCTATTCTCAGCACACACTTAGAGCACAGTTACTACTTTGCACAAAGTGGTTTATCTTGTACAAATTAATAAAAACATACAGATTAATTTGCTCTAATTATTTCAAAATTAAAAATATCAGGCGCAATGGATGTAAGCAATTTATCGTATGTTAAGTGTGTAATTATTGGTCGCCGATCTCATTTGTAAACCCCCGTTGGGCCAGACTTGTTAATTTGCACCAAACACAATTATCAACAGATAGAAAGTTTATGGAAGGGCCGTGGACGGATTGGTCCGTAACTGACCTTTACTACTTTTTTTATACTACATCGTTTGGAATACAATCATACGGTCCGTCTGATGTGAAGCGGTTGCTGCAGCCATAAAAGCTCGCAATACGAAATATGCTTGTGTGCCATCCGATGTAGTATAAAAAAGTAATATCTCCTTGATATTATTTAAAAATTTTTTTCATACAGCTATAAATGATGATGATGATGGTTATTTAAGCATAATCTTTTATTTTTAATTAAGAGATATTAGCGGTGTCATCAACGAACTATTATTTAAATCTGTTTATCCTGTCCAATTAAAAATAATTGCAATTAAATTAAAATAGCAAATTTGCGGTTTTCCTACACAGTTTTCTAATATGTCAGTCTTTCGAATGAATTCAAGTTTCTAGGCTCATCAGTTTACGCTTTGCGTTGAACCGTCGCGTCGCGTCGCCTTAATGAGGTTCCGAGACAATGTGATTGACAATATCGTCAATTTACTTGATTGATGGCCACATTGACCACTGATGGAACCACTTCACCGAATATATACTTAATGAGGATTTCGCTTGTTGGACAAGAAACTACATAACATAAAGTGTACTAGGTAAAATATGCCGTTTTCATGAATTTTCTCAAACTCGGCAATATTGTCAAAATTTCCTATGCAATATTTTTTTCTTAGGTAATATTTTATTTCTATGCGTCGAAGGGCACGTTATGCCGTCGTCGGCCCCGACGGTTGTCATTGATCGAATGAATGTTTGTTTGTTTGTTTGTATGAATGATGACAGTCACAAAATTTCCGTAACTGTTTGTTTGTACATTTGATAAAGTTTTTTTTTTTATGATTAGGGAGCTTATGGACGCGCGACGCGAAACACTAAATTTTATTTCTAATAGAGGCGCTGCTTATCGAATATCAAATCCCTTGTGTTCTAGGATGAATCTTAAATTTTCCTTAAAAGAAATAAATATACCGTTAAAGTTTAAAGCACAAATGCGTGTGCCTACCCTAATCCGAGGATTGGAATAAAAAAATAAAAATACAATCAAATTATTCTAAAAATTATTTTATAAAACACAATTAAAATGAAAAAAAAAAACAAAAAATCGTAAAAATAAGAACATTTGTGATAAAATATACATACTAGTATATCGTCACGAAGAACTTATTACAAAAATGACGGTCGCTTCCATTTTATGTATGGGTGTGTATCATTAACAAAAGTGTCGGTTAGTCTATTACAATCGAATTTTATTTAAATTGTTTCATTTGTACAACCCGTGTCAATCGAACACACACAAAATGACATTCAATACAATTAGTGTACCGCGTAGATAGCTTTAAGAATCGATGAAATTGATATCATTGTTTTAGAGCTGCTACGTTACGAAAAAAAATCGTAATAATATAAATAGTCGTAGTAAGCTTTTTGTACCACTAAAGTGGAAAAGAAGCGTCCGGCCCGCCTGATGGAAAGCAGTTGCCGCAGTTTATGGACGTGTGCAACACTAGGGGTGCAACCCTATAAGAATCTCTTTGAAATACCATGCTGTAGCCCCCGGCGAGAACCTCGACAAAGAACTCATTCCACAACTTGATAATCCGCGGCAGAACTCTTCTTTGAGACCGGGCTTAATAGCCCGATAATTCACCGAATCGATTTTTTATATTTTTTTTACAGATGACTGTGTTTCTATGTTAGTAGATCCTTACGAAAGTTTTCTTTACATCATCAGCATGTATCTTCCCACTGCTGGATATTCGTCCCCAATGCTTTCCACCAGATACGATCCTCCGCCTTCTGCATACAGCCGCTTTCTTAAGGTCATCGGACCATTTAGAAAGAGGGCGTCTAACGTTATAATACCTTCCTCCCCTATCTGCCATCACTTGCTCAACAGATGTGACCGGCCTTTGGTTCTCCGTAGAATTGCTCCGTTCCGAATTCGATCCCTCAGAGAAAACCCGATCATAGCCCTCTCCATCCATTAGCCTGTGGACCAGACCGATGGTCAGAGTCCAAGTCTAAATGGGACGACGACCACCACACATTCCCACCAGTCTGTCGTCTATGTAGCTAGATTAATAGCGGCGACCATTAAAAAAAGTAATTAACAGTGAAGTCCATTGCAGTACCTGGGGTAAGACTACGGCTCCCTTGGAGCTCACAACGAATTTAATCAGAAGAAATTAGTAGGAATAAGAAGCTTTTGGAATTTGACTTTCCCTGTTAGCACTGTGAGACACAGCAATATGGCAAATAAGGCATTAAAAGTCCAAAGAGATGGTTAGTCAAGTGAAGCGCAACTGCCGTGCACCATGAATTCTATGTATCTAACACTATTGGGGAATTAAAACATTGAGTATCCAAGTCTGTTCAATTTATTCAATCAATCCGCTTGGTGCTTGGTTGGTTTACTAAGCGCAAAAGAAAAGATAACGGTGATCCTCTCATCTGGTTGATTTACTATACGAGAGGCTCGCAGTCCTGTGATACTTATAACAGGAAGGTTGGCACACAGGGGCGCATTAATTGTTAGGTATAGGTAGAATATTTTCTAGTATGTAGCAATAACCGTTTACGAGGTCTGAAGTCGTGTCTAAAGCACAGCTTCACTCTCACAGTGAACCGTGCGATCACTTACTTCGTGACTTGTGGTTTGTGGCGTACAAAATCTTTATAGCCTCTTAAGAACGTGTAAAGTGCTTGTAACCAAAGATTAACAGAAATTTTATACAAATTATGACCTTTCGCGCTATCATCATCATCATTATCAGCCTGTATCTACCAGACTGCTGGATATAGGCCTTTCCCATCGCTTTCCACCATATGTGATTCTCCGCCTTCCGCATCTAACCGCTACCAGTCACTTTTTTGGGGTCGTAGGGCCATCTAGAGAGGGGGCGCCCCAGGCTTCGTCGCCTCATACGTGGCCACCACTGTAGGACTTTCCTCCCACATCTGGCATCGCTGACTTGGCTGATGTAGCCAGCCTACGTCCACTTCAACTTGCTGACATTGATCTTTCGCGCTGTCAAAATTTAATTATTATTTATAGAGATGGTAAAGTATTTTCAGGATCAGTAATGCATTTTTTAATATCTTGTTTAGTTTAAAGAATAATCAGTCGTCGTCAGCACTTATTCATCCCACTGCTAGGATACGGATCTCCCCTCAATCGGAGGGGATTTAGAGCATACTCCACCACGCTGCTCAACTGCGGATTGGCGGAGGCCAGTGTTTTCAAGCAGACCTGGCTTAACGATTGTCATCTAATGACAACAGCCGGGACCGGCGGCTTAAAGCACGGAGAAGTCCTTGATAAGTAAACCCATCCATGGACAGGGTACGGCCGACGTTGCTTAACTTGCGTGTTCGATTACACTCACAGGCGCCATGACACCATCGAACTCCTCCAAAATAATCAAGTGAGATCTAAATGAATGGCAGAAGGAAACATTGAATTTTTGAGATAGATCCAGATTTTTTATATTACTATTGATACTATTTGATTTGAATCCCTATTTGCCTTAGGCATCACGCGTGAACGGTTGACCTTCTTTCGAGGAGAAGGTTCTTATGAAAGGAAAAAATAAGAAAGTTGCGCGGAAAATTAGAAAATTTAAGAAAACTGAACGACCATTTATTTATTTATTTATTTAAACTTTATTTACCACAAATTAAGGGTACATAGGCGGTCTTAATGCTAAAAGCATTCTCTACCAGACAACCTTTGGGAAGAACAGATATGCACGAATGCGGTATACAAAATAAATTAACAACAATATAATTATGGTATAGTATAACAGAAAATATACATACATACACATTACTTAAATACAGAATATTTAATACATATAAAATAATATAATCATACATATACCTACATATGAATAGGAGGATGATTCACAGTTTTGGAAAATTGTCCATGAGATATGCATGAACTTTATTTTTGAAGTTAAGTTTATTCGCAATTCTTCTGATGCTATCGGGTAGCGCATTCCAGAGTCGTGAAGCTTGTAAAGTGAAGGAGTCAGACATAAAGCCAGTGCGAAAAAGTGGGATAGAAAGCGCAAGGGAGTTGTCAGATCGGAGCTGCCTTTCGTGAGAGTCGCAAAGATATTGAAACTTACATTTTAAATATTCAGGGGAGAGAGGATTATACAGAATAGAGTGAAGTGAACAGAGCAATCTCTTTTGCCTGCGCTGACGAATAGGAAGCCATATTAACTTTTCCAATGTAACTTTTGTCGTTTGACAGAACTGTCAGTCATTTGACAGATTTCGCGAAACAGATTCGAATTCAATATGGATTGTTAAGAATACAGGACATCATCGTTCGGTCAGCTAGTAAAATATAAATACTAATAAACTGAGCATCTAAAGTTGATAAACTGGGCGACTATTTCACTAACTTGGCGACTAAACATGATATTAATACATATACCATACCAAACCTAACCTAGTAAGTATATCAGTGTCCTATTTGGTAATTTTTAGTGGCTAATGTTATTATTTTTTAATAATATAAATTAGTATTGTGATGTCATAGTAACGGGGGACGGAGGGGTTCTAAAGTACCCAGGCGTTGCAAAATGTTAAAGACGGCCCTGCGTGACTGTTTAATGAACGTTTTGGTCCAGTTGTTTGTGAACTTCTACTAACTTAAATCACAATTTCGGAAACATATCGTCCAACTTTGAACTAGAAAATTATCTATCTGTTAACCGGTCAAGTTTGAGCAACAGTTGTTTACCAGTTTTAAACACAAGTTTCCTTCATAGCCGTTGCTAGGAACTTTTAGGAAAATTTTACGTGAGGTTGTATTCAAAATTGTATCTTATTAAAAGACTTTTAAGGTATAAGTTGCAATGGATATAAATTTAATTTTATTTAGTGTGGCCAGTTCTCAAAGTTTTGGCAATACCGCATACGAACCGCATTTCCGAAAACAATCGACGGACGGACCGACTGAAAGTTATTGTGTGTTTTGTGGTTTGTGCAATAATTATGTGTAGTCCAATTACTTCTGTTTGATTGTATGTAGTTTTTCAACTTTTTAACTAGTACTAAATGGAATGGAGAGGTTTACTAGATATTTTTTTAGATTTGGGGTGTAAGTGGTTCATCGACATCTTTGAACCAAAGCCAACTTCACCTGCACGCGGTGCACACTGCTGACTCACAAACGAAGCTCTGGCGAAAAGAGAGGTAGGGAGCGTAATTGTAAGCCACCCGAGTGGGGTACCGTTGCCATATTAACGCTCGCAACATAAAATATTGCTCGCGCCCTGCCACCCCCGCTGCCAAAGCAGCATCACTCACTCGCAGGAACACAACAACCCTCAAGGGAATTGTTATTTGGCCGCGGTATTCTGTGAGGTGGAGGTACATTCCCCAGTCGGGTAGCTTATGCTCCCTACATCTCTTATAAGATTATGTCACAATTTTCATAATAATTTATTAATTGCACGTCGTCGTTGATGAATGTACATCTTATCTTGTCTTATCTTAGAGTGGGTCCAGTGCTACAGCTGTGATGAATGTACATAGCATACATATACTTTCCTCCGCACAGTCGGATAAAAATGCAGCTCAGCAAAATTTACGTGCAATTCCTGAAAGCGAATCGTAAATATATCCAGGCTATAAAATGGGAGCATTCGGTTATAAGGTTTTACATCCGAGTCGTAACTTAACGCAGGCTATACACTCCATACGACAGACTGGCTAGACTTAGTCGAAATTTGTGATGAAAAACATTAAATAATAAAATTTACTGTAAAATCAAAATTCATTTCTCAATAACCAGTATGGCTTCCGACCGCCTCTCTGAGGGGCAGTTCTCGTAATTAAAATGTAGTCAAAGTTCAGTTTTGATTCAGTGAGGTCACCAGAAAGGAAGGAGATGCTGCGTTGGCAAATCAGTGGGAGAAATGAATAATGCGTGGCAAACAATAATACTCTTTTTTGTTTTATACTACGTCGGTTGGCAGACAAGCATACGGTCCGCCTGATGTAAAGCGATTACCGTAGCCATATTAACGCTCGCAACATAAAACATCGCTCGCGCGCCGCCACCCCCGCTGCCAACGCAGCATCACCTTCATTTCTGGTAACCTCACTCACTCGCAGGAACACAACAACCCTCAAGGGAATTGTTATTTGGCTGCGGTATTTTGTGAGGTGGAGGTACATACCCCAGTCGGGTAGCTTACAATTACGCTCCCTACCTCTCTTTGTATGGTGAGCTATATATGGCTACAGTAATCGCTTTATATGGCGGACTGTACGCTTATTTGTCAACCAGTATTACATAAAAAATGCTACGACTTTCCTTCGCTGTTGTTTTTCATCAATTTCAAACAAAGTTATGTTATAAAGTTGCTGCATTTACGTTAAAAAAAAAATCGCGTTGCATTCCGCGAGTGCAGACTTGAAGACTTTCCGGGAGGGCAGAAGTGAAAACTTGATCATAGCGTTGTGCATTTTTGAATATTTTGGAATGGTTAGGGAATAATTTCGCACGAATTGCTTTATTTATCAATATAAAAGTACCTACTATCATTTATGTGGTAAAATATAATATTTATTTATTGCGCTATCGTACACAAACATGACAATTTATATTACATTAAAAATAAACAGCAGGAGCAAGCATACACCATTTCGCCGCGCGGTATATAGAAAGGGGGATATTACTTCCTCTCCTACGCCGCGCCGGCGGTCTACCCTCCGAATTGTCGATCAGGTCACGTGTCCTGATGCCAGTTTAACATTTTTTACCCATCCCAAAAAGTGCACAACGCCGCTAAATAAGTTTTCACTTCAAAATCAACCTCGCAAATGTTAAAAATTTTCGAACGCCCATAAATGTTAGGCGATACAGAGCACAGCAGAGGCAGAGGCTAGTAAAACCGGCTATGTCCGATATCGCGGATTCCTCTACCCTATCAAAACTTTTATTGCCGCCGATCTTTTGTCCCGCTCCCACTAACACGGTTATAAAGAGACGGCGGTAGTACGGCATTATCTTTTTAAGGAATTCATTGCAAGTTTTATGTTTCTTGTGGAGATCGCATATTTTTATTGCGTCTCGTGGATTGAAAGCGCCCGCTCGCTAGATCTAGGTTTTAGGATATGGAACAAACTTTTACGATGGATACGACGCTCGCAAATCTAGTTCTTATCCATAATCCGTATTACGTATAACCTAGTCTTCTATTTGATTGCATTAGACTCATATGTCGCACTTTTATCCTCATTTTAAATTTATTTAACACTAGCTATCTAGACAGACTTTGTTCTGTCAAAAAATATTTTCTGTCTGTACATCGAAAATATTTAAGAAACAAGAAAAAACAAAAAAAAATCTCTAAAGTAAGCTTTACTTGTTGTGAATATCAGGACGGTGGCCCACCACACATTGCCGCCAATGTGTATCCTGTGTAGCCAGTATTAACAGCGGCGACCGCCAAAAAAGCAATGAACAATGCAGTCCATTGCAGTCTCGGGGGTAAGAATACGGCTGCGGACTCACAACGAAGCTATGTATGTATGTGTATGTAAATGTGTCTTTTTCTTCTATTATATCCAATATTAACTCTACTTATATCAGGATACCTGCTCCATATATGGATACATATCATCATCAGGTAATTTTAGTCTCCACTACAGGAGCACGACCCTCTCTCGTCCGTCCTAGACTGAAGGAGAATTTGGCCTACACTCCCCACGCTGGACAAACAGGTTGGGGAGGCCTGATCGATGTTTGATAATGTATTTCCCTTAGTCGCCTTGTACGACATCCATGGGAATAGACGGAGTGATTCTATTCTAGTCTGCCGAAAACAACACTGCCAATGGATATATGATACACTTATTATGAACACATATGTGGATGTGTGTCCATAATAAGTGTACTTTTAAACAACTCTATATTTTTATTGGTTTTACCTGTCATCAATGTCTCATGAGATTTCCAACTAGACTATCATTAAAAAAAAAATGTTGATTTATTCAAGTCCAAATAACTAGAGTTTCCGTGTCGCACTTTAATTAAAGTAAGGTACGGACGTTAAATGCCCGGGGCGGCCATTGTAAATTCTTGCAACGTTTCGTTTTCATGGCTTTAGTTAGAAAACGCGCCGTCGGACTTTTATGGGCAATTTCGGTTCAACGTTTTGTTATATTACCAATGCTTTTAAGGTACTGCACCTCGCGGAGGTAAACATATGTGCACTTTTATGGCTGCTGCTTTATGGTAAATGCGTGGTAATGTGTAGAGGCGTATTTATGTACGAGTTTTCTAGTCGTTAGTTATGATTTAATTAGAAGCTTTGGAGATACTGTTCTTTGGTAAATATGTTTTACTTGTCAAAATTATATTTTTAACCGACTGATGAAGAAGGAAGAGTTAGGTTTTCCTAGTGTATGCATTTATGTAACCTGTATGTTGGCCGTGTGGTTTCCGGCAGACTAGAATAGAATCACTCCGTTTCTTCCCGTGGATGTCGTACAAGGCGACATAGGGAAATACATTATCAAATATCGATCAGGCCTCCCCAACCCGTTTGGCCAGCGTGGGGAGTGTAGGCCAAATCCTCCTTCCGTCTAGGACGGACGAGAGAGGGTCGTGCTCCTATAGTGGAGACTAAAATGGACCTGATAATGATGATGATGATGCATGTATGTATATTTCTTTGAAACGCAGTAGGCCAGATCTACAGGCTAAACTACTTGACGTATTTCAACATATTTATGTCAGCTGTCCAGTTTTTTTTTATTTTGTTTAATAATTTCTTGTTTTTTTATGCCACTAAAGTGGCAAACAAGTTTACGGTCCGCCTGATGGAAAGCAGTTACCGTAGCCTATGAACGTCTGTAACACCTGTGGCATCACACATGCGTTGCCAACCCTATCTGTATCTTGTTTAAGGTGATCATCTTTATTCAAATAAACTTAAGCTATAAACAATACATACAATTCAAATATAAAACTAAAATCTTGTTTTATACCACCGCAGTATAAGTAATAGTACTACTTACAGTACAGTGTAGGTTAGTAGATACATATCTACTAAACTAATACATTTTTTTTTCACTTGGCCTTGTGGTTTCCGGCAGACTTGAATAGAATCACTCCGTTTCTTCCCGTGGATGTCGTACAAGGCGACTAAGGGAAATACATTATCAAATATCGATCAGGCCTCCCCAACCCGTTTGGCCAACGTGGGGAGTGTAGGCCAAATCCTCCTTCCGTCTAGGACGGACGAGAGAGGGTCTTGCTCCTGTAGTGGAGACTAAAATGGACCTGATGATGATGATAAAGCTAATACATACTATTCACGTGGTCATAGAGCATTGTAATCGCTTTAGTAGGTTTTGATATATCGAAAATAATTTAAAAATATAACCGCGAGGTCTCAGTCCGTTGCATAACACTATAAGTATAATAAAACAGTAAAATCGGAATGTCTTTAAATGTCTATCTCTGTGTTACATACTATTATTACAAACCACAGAGATGCTTTTATCTATATGTTATAAACCATTTGTTTGTCATTGCCTGAAAGTTGGTAACATCTTTGTATATGTATATGTTGAACAAAGCACGCCATTCACAGACGAGTATGGTAGAGGCCATATTACTGACACAGAGGTGTACTGGCCAATAGAATGAAGTCATAAACCTCACGCACAATATCACTGGTGTTTTAGGGTTCCATAGTCTCATTGGCTTTAAATTGTTATTTATTTTTTATTCTGTACTAGCGACCCGCCCCGGCTTCGCACGGGTGCAATGCTGATACTAAATGTACTACAGAAGGTCTTTGCGCTTTGTCCTATCCAGTCCTTCCCCAGTTATAGGCACACGCCGCCGGCTCCGCGGCCGGTACCGCCACAGCCGTTATGTCCCTGCATTTTAAATGTGTAATATCTTCTAAACTATTCATTTAAATTACATGCTGTGAAGGGCCATATTGATCTATATTAAATGCGCAATGTATTTAAGGTAAGCTTAATTGGATAAGGATTAATTCTGTATTGCTTAAAATCGCTTCGTAAATAAGGCATTATTTCTTGTAAAAAGCAAAGGATAAAATAACGGTTATTGTGTGTTACCACTAAGAGATAGACATATACCATCGCGAACTTTTTTGTAGACCATTTTAAGGTAAACAATACTGTACTACATTATTTTGATCTATCTCGTTGGGTTCAGCCAGCGTTTGCAATGAAAGAGCAAAAAAATGTGTTTATTTACGACATCACATTAGAAACCTCTAAATTATCAGTGTTTTTCTACTATGTTATGCATATATTATACATATAAACTTTCCAGTTGAATCACTCTATCTATTAAAAAAAACCGCATCATAATCCGTTGCGTAGTTTCAAAGATTTAAGCATACATAGGGACAGAGAAAGCGACTTTGTTTTATACTATGTAGTGATTCGCCGGTACACTGATCACCTCAGAGAGTTTTAATATACCTAGGTGCAAAAATTAAGTATTTTTACTTATTACATTTTTTTTCCAAAATATTCCCAGTGGACAGTTTACGTAAGTAAAAGTAACAATATCCAGTGGTTAAGATTTGTTAGTGGGGATTTTTTGGAATAAACAGAATTTGATTGAAAAAAAAAAATCTGGTGGCCTTACCAAGTCCCTGTCGTCAAATGATCATTCATAAATTGTTAGCCGAATATGACTGAATATGTTGAGACAGTTTAAATTATGTATTTGTTATGGTTATGATACTATAGACAAATAATATTAAAGACAAAAAATATTAATCTATTCTCAATTTGACCACAGACTTTAACAATAACCAAAAGAGTGTGTCAAATACATGGTAGTGTGTGTAATACTTTTTTTTATCGATTTAATATATTTTTATGCATAATTAATAAAAAAAATAGCATTCTGCACTCCTCTACTATAAGTGTGCGAAACTTTATACTCCTCCATCCATGCAATTTTCGTAAAAAGGGCTACAAAGTTTTTGCTTCATGTATTAATATACCTATTTATAGATAATTTCACGAAACCCCATACCTCTTAGCCCGACACTGTATTGATTAGGTTTTACCCGCGGCAACGCGTCTATCATTCCCAATTAGGATTTTGAAGTGCACACTGTGGTGAAACCGTCATAAATAAAACTTTACGAGAGTCGCAGATAGTGTCTAATAAAGTTGATGTTTAGTGGTGACTTCACACACTTTAAAGGCTGGCTTAGCGTCTGGAGAACAATTACTGTGCAACAGTATTGTATTGAACTGTTTTAATGGCCTAACAGCCGCTAAAATTCATTATATGAACTTACGAGACGCACACTGCAGACTAGTACGTTTGTTGGGCGACTAAAATGTTTCATTTTAGAGATTTTACATCTATTGTCAATGTGTTTACGGTCGGGTGTGAAATTTTATTGGTATGTAGTTGTAGAATATGCTTCTTACCTACTAGCTGTGTTCGTTTGTGTGGATTTTTTGATCGAGGTATCGATAAAATTGTTGTTTTATGGGCTTTTCTGCGTTTGCCTTTTTATTTCCATAATCGTTTTGGAGATACAGTTATAACTATTAGCCTATAGGAAATGCTTTATGTACCCCATAAGAACGCGGAATGTTCTAGGGTAAACAAGTAGCCTGATGTTGATAATAAGCTATCTTCATTCAATCGTTTTCATTCGTTCAGAATTTCCGCGTTCCGTGCACCAAAATTTTAAATTACTGTTTCGACTTCTGCGGTAGTAAATCGTTAGTAGAGTTGAACTGCATCACTCTTTTAAAATAATATTCCATCTAGTACAAACTTGACGCTGTTACGATTTTATTACTTAAGTTTATAATAGATCTACAGACTATATAATGTTGTTTTCTACTTATTGATTTTTGAATAATTAACAGCATCATTAACTTTTTTTAATCGGGATTAACTTTTTTTAATTGGGGGGACCACACATTTCTACCACTGTGTCTCCTGTGTAGCCACGATTAAAGTGATTAAAATGATTAAATTACCAACGGCGACCACCAAAAAGGCAATGAAAAATGAAGTGCACTGCAGTCCCGGGGGTAAAATTACGGCTGCCTTGGTACTCACAATAAATTTAATCAGAAGAAATTAGTGGGAATAAGAAGCTTTTGGAATTCGACTTCCCCTCTTGGCAGTGTCAGACGCAGCTATATGGCAAATAAGGCATTGAAACCCTAAGAGATAGCTAGTTAAGTGCAACTGCCGTGCACCACGGATTTAAAATATCAAACATTATTGGGGACTTACTATAATGAGTTTGTTACCTAACATATCGAGTCCAATAATATGAATTGTAAAATCGTCTGAACGCTTGGTAATTCTCCCTTGTTGCTACCAAATCAGAATAGTATACCCTAGAAGCATCATTTGCTTGTCCTTTTGCTGTTATTCCAGGTCAGTCCAGTATTGCTTTAAAATAAGCATACTGTAAAAGATTTGACTACTGTTTTATAATCGGCCGCCTGCTGACGCCAATCGTATTTGATAATATTATTTTAGTGCCTATGGTCTTCATGTCCCAGGTGCGCCACGGGCAGATGAGGTTGACTTGGGTCACATAGATATTAATGCGTCTCACAAATTCTGGGTAAGGCTGGCCATCGGCTGGCGACGACCTTGCCCAGAATGGAATAATAAACAAAATACTTTATATATTTGGGTCAAGGCAGATTTCCTTTGTAGGTACCTTTAATTTGATTTCAGAAGATATATTTTACTCGTACATTTCGCTTGTAAAATTTGTACATTCCACTAATAAGGTGGTCTTAAAAATAATACAATTTTGTCTTCAGAGTAAAAATCTGACAGTTTACCAAATTATAACGAGACTAGGACATGACAGGCCCATAATTTTCACATAAATTATAATAATAAGTAGGTATGTTAAATCTTACATGTGCCTTACTCTTTATTGATTTTATCTTACATTGCGTAAATCATTACCCCTATAAGGTCACGGCAATTTTTGACCATATCAACAACTTTGTGTAATTTTCCTCTATTCATGATTATGAAACTGAAATAACTTTTTATTTTTGCAAATATGAAGATGGTATTCATTTTTTATATTTGCAAAAATTGCAATTCTATTTGCAAAAAAAAAAAGATGAGTCCAGTGGTCGAATGGCTAACAATCGCTACTTTGACACCGAGGTCGCGGATTCGATCCCCGCACCAGACAAACATTTGTGTGCATGAACATGCTTTGTCTTGTTTGTCATGTTTGTCTTGGTCTGCGTGTTTCCTATGTATTAGGTATGTGCATGTATTTACAAAAAAAAATAGTTATCTGGTACCCATAGTACAAAGGTTAGGATTGGTTGGCAGTGTCCTGGAATATTTTTTTATCCATGTCACTCCATATTACAATAACTTTTAACTATTAAGTCAGTTAAATCCTGTTTTAAATACGGAAATGGTATGAAAAATTTATCAAAATTTTTATACTACTCTTAATACGAAACCAGCCCCCTTACCACCAACTTTTATTGCGATTCAATAACTGAATAGAATGCTTATTAATACCAATGAATAATGGACTCTATTTCAAATCGAATAGAATCGTTTATTCATTAGTATGAATAAGCATTCTATTCAGTTATTGAATCGCAATAAGAGTTGATGGTAAGGGGGCTGAAGGGCAATTCACGTAATTAAATTAAAATATGTATAGTCAAAATTCAGTTTCGATTCAGTCTCGATCTCACAGATGTCAAATTTGGTATTCTCGTATGACAATGAAACTTCAAAGTTTAATTTAAGTGGTATTATATCGAAATATGACAGAACTAAACAAACTAATAATTTGATGTTACCAGCAATAAGAATTGATAATAATTATTAATTAATAAAATCAAGTACCTATATAATTTTTTTGTCAATTCACAATTCAATCTCGATTCATTCTACGATCGACTTTCATTCTACGATCGTAGAATAATTACGAGAATTGGCCTTCTGATTACAAATTATGTTGATTATAAATTATGTACTAGGTACTGAGAATGTCTAAAACGTGCGATCGTAATTATGCGATTCTAGAATGCTTCGGATGAGTTGTTTTATGACGCGCTCCTGCGTCAGACCTAACTTGCTGCGAGACACATTTTAGCGCTCATGTTATGGAACTGGCGTCGTAAAGTAACAGTATTAACGTAGACTATATCAGAATTTAATATTTTATTTATTTATATTGGTTTTGTTAAAAACAGAAGAGCTCTTCTAATATATCCTCATTTATAAAGATAGGTTTTGATTTAAATAGAAGACAAAAAAAAAAATATTTTCGTTAGCAAAATAATGAAATGAAGTGAAATAATATTACATATTTATTTTGCCCATGGGCCCATCGTGGGCACTTTGAGACGTCTTACATTATTTATGGATGAAATTTTTTTGTATTTTGTGAAGTATGTATTTGGAATATCTTTCATAACTTGTTTTGTTTTGGAGTATCTTTCATTTCTTTATGATGATTTATATAAGAAATTGATGACCTAAAAAAGGACTACAAAATTCTTCTTTTAGGTTATCAATTTCGTACAAAAAATTAAAGTTAGCGTTTTAGTTCCACATATATGATTTATACCTATTAAATTTTGATATTATGTGTCAGTGTTGAGTTTGATAGGAACTCGATGGCGTCGTGCATGTCAGTCTTATCGAAAGTTAAGCAACCTGGACCGAAGCCTGTCCATGGATGGGTTTATTTAACGTGCCCTCCTCATGCTTCGGATTAAGTTAAGCCATCGGTCCGGTTGTTGACCGGTCTGTTGTCATTATAGATGACAGTCGTTAAGCCACGTCAGTTAGTTTAGGTTGCTTGAAAACCTTGGCCTCTGCCAACTCGCAATTGAGCAGTGTTGTGGAGTATGTCTAAACTCCTTCGATTGAGGGGAGACCCGTATCCGACCCGATGCCACCGAGCAACTCGTCCCCCTCGTCGTAATATTACGTTAGTACTAAGTATTACCGTATTTATTCTATGCTAATGTGCGTCACGTAAACAAATAGAGATCTACCCGTGCGGGGCGAGTTGCTCGCAATATTTCATTGCTATATCGGTCGATAATTTAAACACATGATGATATCTACTTGGAGCTGTGAAAACCACTATCTAGCTCTAAAACACGGGGTCGTAATTATGCGATTTGAGAACACTTCGCATGAGTTGTTTTACGACGCGCTTCTGCGTCACACGTAACCCGCCGCGAGACACATTTTAGCGCTGCGTTATGGAAGTGACGTCGTAAAGCGACATTATTAACGTAGACGATATCCAGCTTTTGAGATTCAGAGAATTTTTATATGTCTAACGTTTTTGTTATTATATCTCACTAGAGAACCATCCAGGCGGGACAATAAAAAATATTGTGCACATAAACCTTCCTACACTATTGCGTGGTTTAGCAGGAGTCACGGATAAACAGATAAAATGAAATGAAAATGACGAGCCCGGCGGTCGAACGGTTAGCAATGGCTACTTTGAGACCGAGGTCGCAGGTTCGATTCCTGCACAAGACAAACATTTGTGTGAATGAACATGTCTGTTGGTCTTGGTGGTTTTCGTTTCGTTTAATAATTCCCGATACCGAATCTTACGTATGGAGCATTTTAATACTATCAATGTATATACATACTTTTCATTGCTTAGAACTATTGATTCCCAAAGCGGTCTATATCCACTACCAGAGGTTGAGTCCGACATGACAATTCTACAGATTCAAAGTACAGGGAGTGTATGACAACCAGAAAATATTATACGCAAGTGTCCTATGAGACAAAAAAAAGTTGAGGACTGGTTTGAATTGATCTCCATTTTCTCTCCTATATTGGCTGGCTGTATTGGCATCACAAAAGTACTTATTACCACCTAATAAACAGTTGTACCTAGGCCTTTGCCCACCAAACATACCCACCACTATGTCACCTATGTAGCCAGGATTAACAGCGGCGACCGCCAAAAAAGGCAATGAACAGTGAAGTCCATTGCAATTCTAGGGGTAAAATAAAACTACGGCTGCCTTGGAACTCACAACGAATTTAATCAGAAGAAATTAATAGGAGAAAGAAGCTTTTGGAATTTGACTTCCCCTCTTAGCAATGTGAGAGACAGCAATATGGCAAGTAAGGCATTAAAAGAGATGGCTAGTCAAGTTGTACCTAGAGTCGACATAATACTCGTACCTTAAAAAAAGGAAACCCATAACAAACTAACCAGAAATAGTCGAACGAGATTACTAATTAAAACTTATTAATCACCACACCACTCCCGCTCGTAAAATCCGCGCCTTTACGGCACAAACTGCACTGGGCAATAAAAGAAGTTTTCCTTTAAAACCTTTAAAAATGCAGCGCGCACTTGGAAATTCGATGGCAGTAAAGAAAGCGCCATTTTATGGGCCACTCTGTTTGTTCTCGACGCACGCGCGTGACTTTTTACCTAACGACTTACTTTGATTAGTTCGCGAAAACGGCTTTAAGTTATATTTCAGTTTACTTTTAATCTGTGTAAAGTCGGCGTGATAAAACCAGACCAATGATGTGACTCTGTTCAGTTCATTGTTTCGCCTGTATACACGAAAAAGCATGACTCATTGACACGTTCCGCCTGATTCAAGCGTGCAAGCGATAGCGCGAAACAAGCGATAGAGAGGCACGATCAGCCTAAGCGTTCGGTTTGTGACGCATCTATCTCTCTTCCACTCCATCGGCCGATGTTTTCTAATGACGTTATGACGTAAAATTATCGTTGGTAAACCGACTTTACTGGCAACCATTTTTTTTTAAGAGTATTCACAGATTAATACAATATTCCACGCATAGATAAATACTATTATTTATCTATGGGTGGAATATTGTATACACAGCATTGTAGCACAATTCACACCTAAGCTATGTATACGATGTGCTTCGCCTAAATTTCACCAACATGCAAATAGAATGAGGCAAAAAATAATCGCCGAATATGGCGAGTCTTCTATCTGTAACTAATAATGTCTAGTTGACATAACATATCGCGTTCCTATTAATTTTTCTAAGATCTAATTGTAGACTAACATGTCAACGCCATGTTAGTAGACAATGGCTTTTGCCACTAATTTGCCAACTGTATTTTGTATTAGCCCAATGCCGGACAGTATTGGGCTAATACGAAATGAAACGCTCTTCTCAATCCGATCCAGTGTAAACTAAAAGCGGTTGCTAGTTTATAGGCAGGACAATAACTGCTGGTTTCTGAACACCGACTGATGGTTTCTCGGCTCCGACTGTTGGTTTATGAACTCCGACTGCCGGTTTGTGCACACCGATTACTAGTTTGTGGACAGCGACTACTGGTTTGTGGAGAGTGACTGCCGGTTTGTGAACAAGGATTGCTGGTTTGCGGTTTGCGGCTTGCGACTGCCGCTGCACAAGTATCGAACAGTCTTTGCTCGTTTATTATACAGCAATCCACGCTGCATTTATTGACGTTTCAGCGCCAGGATACTAGGTCCAGTCACTGGCATAGTCAAATATTACGAATTCTTTATTACATTCTGCGATCCTTATTTTAAGGTTACATATGTAATTAGGTATCCACATTATGAACAATGATTAGTTCAATTAATTATTGATGCTTCTTTCAAAATTGAAAGAACGAACTTTACACATACAAAACTAGTGTAGTAGTGCCTTCTTCCCTGATACGTCCTGGACCATAAATGAATTTAATCCAAACTAAGGACCTACAGTCTGAGCCAATGTATCCTACAAGACTGAACACGATTGAAGTGTATCTATAAAGTTTCAGAATGAAACTTTCTTGGAGCGCTGCAAAAATGGCTCAATCTGTGTGAAAACATTATGGGAATTCGGGAGTCTCTAGAATTTTGGTTCGTTGCTCTACTCAATATTTTCTCTGCTATGTAGCTGAAATGAGGATAGGATTCTACCTATGAAAGTAAAGTGATGAGTAAAAAAAAATCTTCGCCAATATCTTGGACTGAGCGAAGAAAATTAAACACAATTAATTATCATCATCATTATGAGCCTGAATCTAGCCACTGTTGGATACCAATGTTTCCACCATATGCGCTTCTCCGCTTTCCGCATTCAACCGTTACCAGCCACTTATTTAAAGTCTTCGGTCCATCTTGACAGGGGGCGCCCTATGCTACGTCGCCCCCTAAGTGGTCTCCATTCTAATTTGTTGTGGTGGCCTACCAACCGGGTATTTTTCGCACCCCATCCTGCCGTTACCGAGACCGCCACCTTGGCCCGGGATAGCATAGATACCGGTTACTGGGTAACTCATGGAGAAGCGATGCCCTTAAGTCGCCACGCTGGGCAGGCGGGTTGGCGACAGAGGCTCGTTTGTTAGATAGTAAGGCGCACCACGTGCGGGTGACGATGGCTTTGGCTGAAAAGATCGTAATAAACCACATACATGCCTTTATTAATTATGTATATTATTTATTACTGTTTTACAACAAATATCCCGCTCCGCGTCTCGCTTAATTGCGTATGGCGAGGTGGTGACTGGTGACATAAATTTAGTTCTGATACATTGTTCTACCTAGTGTAACATAAAGTACAATATAACTATGGGGTGTAAGCGGTTCATCAACATCTTTGAACCAAAGCCAACTTCACCTGTACGCGGTGCACCCTGCTGACTGTCAAACGAAGCTCTGGTGAAAAGAGAGGTAGGGGTCGTAATTGTAAGCTACCCGCCTGGGGAATGTACCTCCACCTCACAGAATACCGCAGCCAAATAACAATTCCCTTTAGGGTTGTTGTGTTCCTGCTAGAGAACGAGGTCACCAGAAAGGAAGCAGATGCTGCGTTGGCAGTGGGGGTGGCGGCACGTTAGCGATATTTTATGATGCGAGCGTTAATGACGTTACGGTAACTGCTTCACATCAGGCGGGCTATATGCTCGTCTCCCACCCGACGTAGTATAAAACAAAAAAAAATAAAGTAATAGATCTTAAAACACACTTGAGCTGCTGAAATTCAAGCCATATTTTAATCATCATTCCCCAAGTTCACGACCTACCTTACTGGTCCTTACATTGTACTCATACAGAGCCCATTGTATGGTAACTAGCCACGACGACACAGCACGCCCGACCAACCTTCCAACATACTTGTAAGTGATTATGTGCTGGAGAAATGTTCATGATTCGCATTTGCAACTGTTATTAGCAATACGACAATTGTGAACAACTTTATACGGAAAATTGTTATTACCTACATTCCATAAGGCAAGGCTTACATGGATTATACTTAATCGATAGATTTTGAGAATCGACTGGTCGAGACCGTATCAGCGTTCGAATTTCAATCGATATCTCGGTTTCTTTTTATAGCATAGAGCAATCCTTAACGAAATACATATAGAGTGTCCTATTCAAATGTAGATCAATCTTGACCATCCCGGTGGTCGAATGGCTAGCAATGGGCACTTTAACTCCGAGGTCACGAGCGCGATCTCTACATGACAAACATTTGTGTTTTGTCTTGATCTGAGTATTCTATGTATTATACGTATGTATTTACAAATATAAGAACAGAACAATATCAGTTATCTAGTACCTTATAATACAGGCTTTGCTTAGTTTGTGTCTAGATGCCGCTGCGTTATTTTGTCCTGGAATATTTGTTATATATTTATTACTCTATAGAGTAATTAATTACCGGAATTACCGAAATTCGAATAGAACGCTCTATTCAAATTATTGTTGGTTGCTCCAAAGTACGCTTGAATGCTTTTCTTTTGAATATTCAGTTTGGCGTCGCTTTTGAAATTAGAATATGCTCTATTCAAATTTTAAATTTCTCGATTGTTCTCCAACACGCATAACATAAATAGTTATTGGCGGACAAACTATCGGACCTTACAGTTCTTATACTCAAGTGTATTTTATAAATTAGACGATCTTGATCGGAAGGAATTTTACTTATCGTCTCAGATAATAATCGACCGAGTTACAAAGCCATTATACTTGCGAATTTAACCTATTTATACGCATGCATGATAGAGATATCGAGACCGATGTACGGATAGAGATCCATAAATCAACTTTCGCTTTACCAAGAAATAATGTTACCGACAGTACAGTCGACGACGTCTGTGGATATTATTATGCATTATAGGTCTCACTGGATAAACTTGCCGATCAACTATTTTTGTTACCAACTGTACTTTATGCTAATGCATAATTTAGTCACACGCGACATTTTTTACAAGATTGCATCGCCTTTAAAAGTCGTTTTAATTAGGTACCTAATTGGAAGTACGTTAATAACAATTTGTATAAAATTGGTTAATGAAGCTTCAGAATGTATAAAAAGTGTAAAAATATTTTAACATATTTATTTCTTTTATACAATTATTATATATAAAAATGGATGTTACGAACATTTTAATTTTAATACTTAGAAGTTACGACACTGTTTAATCTTCTCTTCTTCTGGTGTCATCTCCTAACGAAGGTTGGTCGTTAAGGATACTTTGACGACTTTAGAAACGGTTACCCTTAATAGGGATCTGGTATTTAGCCCAAATCAATCTTTAGATTTCTTTATTTTTTTATATGAGAGGGGGCAAACGAGCATATGGGTCACCTGATGGAAAGCAATCACCACCGCCATGGAGATCAGCAACACTAAGGGGTCGCCGATCTATACTCCTTCCTTTCTTTCTAGTGACCTCACTCACTCGCAGGAACACAAAGGACCTTCTAGGAATTTCTTATTTGGCTGCGGTATAATGTTAGGTGGAGGTAATTCCCCAGTTGGGGAGCTTAAAAATACGCTATACCCTACCTCTCTTTTTGCCAGAGCCTCGTTTGTCAGTCAGCAGGGTGGTTGCAGGTGAGGTTGGCTTTGGTTCGAAGATGTTGATGAACCACTTGTACTCCAAATTTCGATGTGATTTCAGCCAAGATGTGCGTCTTCAGCCAAGTGGTCTACGGCCTTGTATCTTTTCCTGGGTTATAAGTTGCAGGTTTACGAATTTGATTTTTCGCATTAGGTGCTATTGATCAATCATTATGAACAATGGCTAATCTATATTGTGTTTTTAAGCAGAAAGTTTTATGCCAATATTTCTACTTTGAATTTCACGCCAGCATAGACGCTAGTTGCTGTATATATGTTATAAAAACCAGCTAAAATATAATCTAGCTAATAGCGAAGGATCGAAAGGTGTGAAAGAGTAACAAACATCCTTCCATATATCCTCACAAACTTGCACTTTATTAAATCAAGTTGGGGTCAAGAAACATTTTTGCATTTGTGTATAATTGTTTCCAACTACTGGTCCGATTTTGATATTTAGTAGGTATGTAGAAAATATGAACATAGTTTTTTGAGTTTCTTACGTAACAAACGATATCGAAATTTATTTGAAAAATAATCGCGAGGTTTCAGATCGCGGCGAACAACTAGTAATTTGTAGTAGGAATTAACATTAACGGTTGTTTATTAGTATAGCTGGTTAGCTATCAATAGTTATAATAAACAACCAGCTATCAATAGTTACTCGTATAATAAACAAACAAACAGCTATCAATAGTTTCGTCGCGCGCTATCACCGTGCGCAGCCCTATTACGCGACCGTTCCGCTGAAAGGGCTGTAAACTGGATTGACGTCTGGGCCATTTCGTCCGGAATCGATACTTGTCCCATTTCCAGTTAAACTGCTTTAGACCGGTTTATACCAGAAACAAAATTACGGCTTTAAAACTTCGGGGAAATAGTATTAAGTCAGCTTTGATAATATACTAATACGTTTTCTAGATTTTACATAGAATTCATTAATTTGCAAATACTTTCTGGTTGTATTTTAGATGAATGGATTTTTAATCTATATATAAAAATGAATCCCAATTTTCTTCAGTCACGGCATCACGCGTGAACTGCTGCTGCGATTTCGCTATTTCTTTTTCTGTTGTAGGTAATTTGTTACTGTTAAATTAAGAAAACTGAACGACCATATTAACTTTACTAATGTATTTTTGTCGTTTGACAGAACTGTCAGTCATTTGACAGATTGCGCGAAACCATTTGGAATTCAATATTCATTGTTAAGAAGACAAGACAACGTCTTTTGGGTCAGCTACACACCCCGGCCACTCCATACAAATGTCGCGTCGTTTAATATTACATAAATAATGCCGTCTGTACAGAGCGGAACTGAGCGTGTGTGCCTGGGGCGCCATACAAACTGTTCCAGATTCGTCTCAGACGAGAGGTGAGGTCGACACGAGAGAGCGGCAGGGAGTGGCCATACTGTACGTAGTACTATTACTTATACTGTGGTCAACTAGTAATAATAATTGTGTTATAACACATATGACATTCAATGATTTCTGAAAACAATATTTAAGAATAATTATATTCTAAGTGCAGATATAGTTGTATACATAAAATGTTTCATCTAGGAATTTAAAATATTCGTTCACTCGTATGATGAAAGCCTTGGCTTAACTCGACAAGTCCCATAAATTCACATATTGTGTTGGGTAATTCTGCAACCGATAATTTCTCGTGCTGCCCCCTTACCACCATCTCTTATTGTGATTCAATAATTGAATAGATTGCTTATTCATACCAATGAATAAGCGACTCTATTCAATTTGAAATAGAGTCGCTTATTCATTGGTATGAATAAGCATTCTATTCAGTTATTGAATCGCAATAAGAGATGGTGGTAAGGGGGCTGTTTTGCTGCGTTCGAGGTGCATTTGTATTCTACTTCTAACCTCTGTGCCTCTATTAGAGTGAATGGCGGATAGGACGGGCGTACAAAACATATCGGAGCATCACTTCCGCATATTTACGTTAGGCTGCCGAATTTTTGCATTCATTCGAACATCATTCGTCAGCTCTACGTGTGGTACCTACTGTTTTTTTTATCAACTCTATTTACAATTTATAAGACCTCTTTATACGAAAGTTACGTAGATAATTGGTAATTAGCAAAAATAATAGCATACTCTTATTATTTCCACTGGTTAATGTGTAAAATAATAATCTCTTGCATTACATGTCGTTCCCCGCAAACCGAGACCTCACAATTTTGTCTGTGAAAACCAACTAGAACTTAGAACGCTTACCTACTTACAATGCCCTTTAAATCAGTCGTAAATGAAGTGGTTCAAATTATCACCTCAATACGTCACTCCCATATTTGAATAAACAAATTATCCACTAGTTAAGTTTGATTAAATGTCTCAGCTTTCGAGATAAACTTATTTTTTTATAATTTTGAGCGATATTTCGTCTTGCGAGCGTATATTTATTTATTTATTTATTTATTTAAACTTCATGCACAAAATTGTACACAGGCGGACTTAATGCTATACAAGCATTCTCTACCAGTCAACCATAGGGTGATGCAGAGATAATACATGGCAGGTGCACAGGAAAGGTTTATTAGAATATTAAAGTGTTAATTTAGTTATATTATAAATTTAAACGAATGCAAATACTCGTACATATTAAATAAAATAATTTTACTTTTATAAATATACATACATATATACACAAATACATATATGTATATATACATATATAAACACACATACATATATACACATAAACACATACATATACCTACACATATATATATACATATATATAAACACACATACATATAGATACACATAGGTAATCAGAAAATAATTATGTCTGCAATTCCTGAATAGATTTAAGAAAGTAGGCACGTGTCATTGATTTGAATGAGTTCCGAGTCAAGGCCCTCCTGATTTCGACAGGTAGCGCATTCCAAAGACGAACAGACTGGATTTTGAAAGATTGGTCTACAAACCCCGAATGATGAGGAGGGCACAAAAGAAGAAGATTATCAGCAGAACGAAGGTCTTTACTGTGAACAGAACAAAGGTGTTGAAATTGGGTTTTTAAATAAGCAGGAGATGTAGTACCATTAATTATAGAAAAAAGAGTAGTGAGGATACGAACATTTCTTCGCTGGCGAATGGGTAACCATTTGAGTTGAGATCGGTAAGTAGATACGTGGTCATACTTTCTAAGCCCAAAGGCGAAACGAATGCAATTGTTAAGAAGCCGTTCAAGTCTGTTGAGTAGATCTGAGTTCAAGTCAGTGTAGCACACATCACCATAGTCAATTATGGGAAGGATAAGGCTTTGCACTAGCATAATCTTTGTTTTGACAGGAAGAAAGTTTTTAAAACGATAAAGATTACGCAATGATCCCACGACCTTCTGACAAATGCTAGAGATCTGAACTTGCCAAGTCAGAGATGAGTCAATGTGCAGTCCAAGGTTTTTTACAGAAGCGCAATACGGAATGGTCTCACCATTAAAAATAATAGGTGGCATAGTGGTCAGGTCAAGTTTATTTAGCATTCGCGAACTACCCACAATTATGGCTTGACATTTTGTAGTATTTATAGTGACCCCAAACTGCCCAGACCAAGTCTTAAGGCGAACTAGATCTTGATTGAGCCTATGAACCGCTAGTGGGAGATCGTTTAATTCGTCATGAGAGTAAAGCTGCAAGTCATCAGCATATAAATGAAATGAACACTGAAAACTAGAGACAAGTTGATTAATGAAAATGGAGAATAGAAGAGGAGAAAGAATACCGCCTTGTGGTACACCAGCATCAAGTACAGTCCAGCTAGAGGAAGTTTCCCCAAGCCGAACAGACTGCCAGCGGCCACGAAGATAACTAGAAAACCATTCCAGTGCCAGAGGTGAAACCTTGAGATAGGATAGGATCGCAAGTAGGATATCATGGTCCACGGTATTAAAAGCATTTGAGAAGTCTACTAGGGTTAACACAGTAAGCCTAGAATCCTCCATATTGTCTCTAATATCTTGGATCACTTTAAGAAGAGCAGTTACAGTACTGTGACCTGGCCGAAATCCAGATTGGAAATCACTGAGTAGATTATTGCTAAATACGAAACGGGACAGTTGTTTGTGAACACAGGCTTCCAGCACCTTTGAAAGAAAGGGAAGTATAGAGATGGGACGAAGGTGTTTTGGAAGGGTTGGATTAGATATTTTAGGTAATGGAATTACGAGAGCATTACGCCACAGCGAGGGGAATTGGCCAGTTAAAAGGGAAAAGTTAACAATGTGTGTAATGACCGGGAGTAGCTGTTCCAGGATAGTAATTATCATGTAACGACTAACGCCATCACAACCGACAGCCTTGGACTTAATGGATAGGATAATCTTTTTGATTTCACCAGGGCTTACTGAAGTAAAATTGAAATAGTCTACATTGGCAAGTGGGAAATCGGCAATGAAGTCAACTGTTTGACGCTTGGTAACAGGATCCAATACATCAATAGAGGAAAAGTGTTTGTTGATGTCATTTAAGCAGATGTTAAATGGAACCTCTGAGTTAGGAGATTTGCCAATCCCAAGTGTTGCCAAAAATTTCCAAATATCCGCAGGAGATCCGCTGGATATATTGTCATGGATATGGCGGCGTTTAGCATTACGTATCATTTTATTACACTGATTCCTTGCAACCTTAAACGCTGTCCAGGTATCGTCAGTCCGTACTATTTTATGTCGGCGAAACGCGCGATCTCTTCGTCCCATTGCCTTCCGTATATCAGCTGACATCCAAGGTGCAGGAGGACGCTTAATTTTAACCTCTCTAACTGGTGCATGCCGGTTATATAACCCAAGAACAATATCGTTAAAAATTTGTACCTTGTCGTCAATATGGCTGTGGTATCCGCTTCACAACATGCTTCTTTGCCACCTTGCTTGTTTGCATTATTTTTTATACTACCTCGGTAGTATAAAAAATAATTCCTTTAACACTATCTCAAAATAACTGAATTATATTTGTAATCATTTTCCATACTCATATCATTTTCACAAATATTCGATTAAAAAGAAAAATATCATTCAACTCCCTGATTTAAAAACACTTAAGTAGACATTTAAGCGTCGGACGCCCTCCTTCTAGATGGTTCTCCTCCATCTAGAAGGAGGCTAGATGGTCCGATGACCTTAAGAAAGCGGCTGGAAGCGGCTGATACGGAAGGCGGATAATCGTATTTGGTGGAAAGCGATGGGGAAGGCTTATATCCAGCAGTGGGTAGATACAGGCTGATGACGATGATGATGATAAAGTAGATACTTTACCAATTTCCATCAAAATCGAGGCAAAAATTTGAGAATTAATACCACACAAATACAAAATATTTTTATCTCTCAACTCCATTCGAAAAGCACCCATATTTAGGCGACAATACAAATTCTTACACCCACACGCACTTTCGACTTTGGGTTAATAAAAAAAACGAAATGCAACTAAGTTGGCAGCCCTGACTGTCCTTGACCGCCAGCTAATCGGCCAGTGAGACCATTTCAAGCGTATGCTGCACTACATGCGCATATTGTTTACATATGAGTACAATGTGTCAGTGTGGCTTTGACCTCTGTCCTACTTTTAGTCAGTATTGCGATGACATAATAATGTGCAGCCACAGAATATATCGATACATTGATGATATCACGGATAATACGATACTTTAAGCATGGTAGACACAAGATATGTTCTCTAAGGACAAATATGGTCACGTGATTAGGTCTTCTTCTTCTTCTTCGTTCTTCTTTTTCTTTTGGGTTTCTTTTCTCTTTGGCTAGTACTTCTTCGATTTCTACGGTTATCAAGGAACTCACAGACACAACAACTGACATTGTCATTTAATATTCTTTTATTTGTAATATGAATATTTCTTTTTGTAATGTGGCGGACAAGACGGGCTGTCAATATTTTAATAAAAGTTTTGTTACCGGTTAGTATGTACTAAGCATTATTTTCTTTAAATTACTGTTATTATCGATTAATAATAAAACTTTATTAAAATAATACAGTAGTAGTGTATGCACACTACTACTGTACTGTACGAACTGGGAAAATGTGGAATCAGCCCTCAGCAGTATTATACCAAATAAATACGACATGGGAGCCTTCAAAAATAGGGTGAATTTTCCCCATAAAAGGCTCGTAACGGATCCGCGACCCCACGGTGTGATGATTTCAATGGGCGGTGATGATTACTTTCCATTAGGTGACACATATGCTCGTTTGTCCCTTCATATATATACAAAAAAGATTACTTTTAGTACTAGTATGTAACTCTTCAGACCTTCAACTATCCTGGTAAAAAAAAATGTCAACTCTTTGATTCTTTCCGACGTGCAAGAAGGACGAACGAGCTCACTTTCATATGTATAATGTTACTTATATTATGTATGATATCTAAAACTTAATCTAGTTCGTTTATTATGTATACTATACTATCCCTACTTAATGTTATAAATATGAATGTGAGTTTGTTTGCTACGTTTTCACGCCGAATGTACTAAACCGATCATTATGAAAATTTGTACACATATTCTCAAGGATATTAGAAATGACATAGGATACCTTTTATTAAAAAAATAAAAGTTAACGCAGGCGAAGCCTCGGCTGGAATCTAGTTATATATACGAGTTTGTCAGTGCCGGGAGTAAATTAAACGGCAGACCTCCATTAATTTAATTAATTTAAGTACGTATATTAATTTAAGTAAGTATACTAACAAATTGTAAATTCCGGTTAATTGCCTAGTTATTTTTAGTACCCATACATAAAGCGTATGCACATTGCAATTACGATTAAGTATACAACATTTTTTTACTTTATTCTTTTAATATAAATTGTTGCATCATTTGCAAACCGGCTTCGAACTGAATTTTATGTCTACATCCATAAAATATCAATTAATATATAGTTTTAAACAAAAAATACAAGCATTGCATTGTTTTTTATGAAACTAGTTTGCGCCTATGACTTCGGACGCGCATATAACTGTACGGGGGCCCACCACTGTGTCCCCTGTGTAGCCAGGATTAACAGCGGCGACCACCAAAAAAGGCAATTACAATGAAGGCCTTTGCAGTCCCAGGGCTTACCCTGGGACTCTGCTGCAGGGCTTAAACTGGGAATTTATCAATTTACAACGAATTTAATCAAAAGAAATTAGTTGGAATTTGACTTCCCCTCTTGGCAATGTGAGAGACAGCAAAATGGCAAATAAGGCATTAAAAGCCTAAATAGATGGCTAGTCATGTGAAGCTCAACTGTCGTATCCCGGTATCCCGTAGGAATTTTCAAAAATCCCTTCTTAACAGTTGCTTACGTTATAATACTACTTGTGTAAATATCAATTCGATTGGCCCAGTGGTTACAAGTCAAATTCCAAAAGCTTCATAATCCTACTAATTTCTTCTGATTAAATTCGTTGTGTCGAGTTTCAAGGCAGCCGTAGTTATACGGACTGCAGTGGACTTCTTTGTTCATTGCCTTTTTTGGTGGTCGCCGCTTTTAATCCTGGCTACGCAGGAGACACAGTGGTGGGAATAAATAAATAAATATTTGTGGACAATTTACACAGCGCCATCTAAGTAAAGGAGTAAGTTAGTTATCCACGGGAAGAGACGGAGTGATTCTATTCTAGTCTGCCGGAAACCACACGGCCAAAAAGTATTATAGTAGGTAAGTATTATTTTCGTAATACATTGTAATATATTTTGGTATCTTTGATCTGTGCTTGGAATTATTTAGATGTCAAGGAATAAATTCTCGTCTGATTAATTGAGAGTGTTGGCACGGGAAATAAATATTTACCTGCCAAATTCATTGACCAGTTATACAAAATACTATACTGTATGAAAAAAAAAATGGTTGTCTGTAAATTCGGTTTTTTTATTGATAATAATTACAATCTACATACCCCTGGGTCCGCACCTTTTATTAACAATCTTCTATTTTATTTTACAATATTTTATTTTACGGAGGAATTTTTTGACGCGGTTTAGTTTATTAATATTTATTTTAAGATTAGTTTATTTTTGTTAATTAAGTTTGTATTTTAAAATTAGTTTATTTTTAGTTAATTAAGTATGTTATTTTGAGAATTATTATATGTTCTTAAATTAAATTGATGGAATTTTTCAATATTCTTACAATTTATTAATTGCACGTCGCTACTATGCAAATAATAAATATTAAAGTGTATACTGTAAAGTCGGTTTACGGACGATAATTTTACGTGATAACGTCTTATGAAAACATCGGCCGATGGAGTGGAAGAGAGATAGATGCGTCACAAGCCGAACACTTCTCTATCGCTTGTTCCGGGATCTCGCTTGCACGCTCGACTCAGGCGGAACGTGACAATAAGTCAGCTTTTTCGTGCGTGCAGCCGGCGTTTATCGATTTATAAACGTTTTCACGTTAAAAATCTGGATCCTTCGAGGCGTTATCTCTCGGCACGGTGCGTTCCTGGCAATATTGGTTTTCCTTTTCATTTGAACTACTGGAATATATATTTTAGAAGATATTAGCTATACGCTGTTATACGTTGTGTTTTGCCATTAAAGCGGGTCGGGCGTAGAAACAATGAATGTCCTATGTGTTTATTTTTTATTTTTTATGCTACTTCGGGTGGCAGACAAGCATACGGCCCGCCTGATGTGAAGCGGTTACCGTAGCCATATTAACGCTCGCAACCGCCACCCCCGCTGCCAACGCAGCATCTCCTTCCTTTCTGGTGACCTCACTCACTCGCAGGAACACAACAACCCTCAAGGGAATTGTTATTTGGCTGCGGTATTCTGTGAGTTGGAGGTACATTCCCCCGTCGGGTAGCTTACAATTACGCTCCCTACCTCTCTTTACGCCAGAGCTTCGTTTGTCAGTCAGCAGGGTGCACCGCGTGCAGGTGAAGTTGGCTTTGGTTCAAAGATCTTGATGAACCACTTACACCCCAAAAGGTTTTTTTAGTTCCGTAATAGAGATACTATGATGGCGAAA
The DNA here is from genome assembly GCA_937001555.2 of Hypsopygia costalis. Classification (NCBI taxonomy): domain Eukaryota; kingdom Metazoa; phylum Arthropoda; class Insecta; order Lepidoptera; family Pyralidae; genus Hypsopygia; species Hypsopygia costalis. Next base: position 8,647,143 of record OW443343.2, on the reverse strand, counting down.
TAATATTGTATTTTATATAATCTCACAACTGCAAGTCGATTTAAGAGTAGCTTCTATTATCTCCCCCTTTGTCTATTACATTTTGACTTAGTTTTTAGGGTCCCGTACCCAAAGGGTAAAACGGGACCCTATTACTGAGACTTCGTTGTCCGTCCGTCCATACGTCTGTCACTTGATGACAGATGATGTATTTCTATTGCCGCTATAACAACAAATACTAAAAAAAAACTGGACAAGTGCGAGTCGGACTTGCCCACCGAGGGTTCCGTAGGTACGTAGTATCATTATTAAATTTGATATTTTTCATTATAAATAAGAAATAATGCGTCGAAAAAATATATTTTGCAATGTGTACATCAAGCCCTTTCATATGATACCCCTTTCATATATTTGAACTAGTAGTTTCAATTTGAAATTTCGACACCCTATAAAAAATATAGACCCCCTATTTTTTAAGATCTATTTACAAATGTATAGTTTTGAGATTTATTCCTGTACTTGTAGTCTATAACGATGTTACTTCCCAAATTTCATAGTTCTAGGTCAACGGGAAGTACCCTATAGGTTTTGATTCCCTTGAGTGTGTCGAAATATGCGTTTTTTGCTGAATAAACGGCCGTAACTTTTTTCTACGTAAACTTAGCAGTTTGATTTTTTTTTAACTTCATGGGACCGTAGACCTGAGTATACAGTTCAAATTTCAGCTTGATACCTCCACGCATTCTCGACATAGAAATTCTTGACAGACAGACAGACAGACAGACAGACAGACAGACAGACAGACAGACAGACAGACAGACGGACAACAAAGTGATCTTATAAGGGTTCCGTTTTTCCTTTTGAGGTTCGGAACCGTAAAAACAGAATAAAATAAATATTTAAGCAAAAAAAAAACACGTTTATTGTATGGGAGCCCCCCATACAATAAACGTGTTTTTTTTTGCTCGTTTTTCCTCGGTGTTGGTAACGGCAACAGGTAAACGTTTGAAATATTCACAGAATATTTAGTTATTATTCACTTTAAAAATAAATAAATAAATAAACAAATATTTAAGGGGGTTCCCATACAACAAAAGTGATTTTTTTTGCCGTTTTTATAGATAATGGTACAGAACTCTTCGTGCGCTAGTCCGACTCGCACTTGGCCAGTTTTTTATTTTTATTTTACTTGAGGAATTCTGGAGGAGGAGTAGTCTAAGTAAGATCGCAAAAGTTCTTAACATCCTGCATTGATTTCAGTTTTGAGTCCGTCGTTCAGTTTTACCACAGTATAAGTAATGGCACTACGTACAGTATGGTCACTCCCTGCCGTTCTCTCATGTCGACCTCACCTCCCCTTTGAGTCAAATCTGGAACAGTTTGTATGACGCCGCATGCACACACGCTCTGCACACAGACACAGACGTTACTGTTTATGTAGTAGTAAACGACATGACATTTATATGGAGTGTCCGGGGTGTGGTTTTAATTTAAAATATTGACTGTGATACAGGCCATTTAAGTATTCCTAAAATCAACATTTATCACTATTAAGCAAGCAATTAATCAATGACACAGAAGCAAGAAAGCCTCGACAGACACGTATATGTCTTAATAATACTTAATTGATACCTTTTCTGTTACCTGTTTAAGTACAGTTCTCCAATTAATTGATAATTAAAGAGAAACAGGAATGCTGTTACAAATTGAAGGAAAATTGTATTTACTGGCAATACAAAGTGACCAATCCTATCCATGTAGTGATCATATCTATAGTTTATTTGAACACTAGCTGATTCGCGCAACTTCGTCTGCGTGTGACAGAGCGTTGAGAGTGAAGCGTAGGGTTACCATTTGAAAGGTTTTAGTGAACCAACCTTAAAAGATAGACATATCACGGACTTGTTTTTAGAACAAACTCTTCATCAAAATATTAAGTATAGATAAAGTAAATATCTTGTCTGTGGCCACATGAGTAAAGACTCTCTGACACTCGGGATAATTATCAGGATTATAATAATACTAATACTAAAATAGCTAAATAGCTGAAAAAGATAAATTATCTAAGTATCTTGATTTAGCTCATGAGATTACCGCCATGTGGGACGTCGATTCAACAGTGATTGTTCCGATAGTTGTGACGGCCAATGGCTTAATCGCCAAGAGTTTCGACCTATATCTCAAGAAGCTCGCGTTGGGAAGCTGGATCAAGGGTCAAATACAGAAAGCTGTCCTCCATTGCAGGGCACGTATTGTGAGGAGGTTTCTGTCTTTGTGACCTTAACCATCGATAGTTTAGATTTGTTCCCGCTATCGGGGGGATTCTGTTTTATATATTTTTTAATGTATTTTTTTTTATATTATATATTAAAAAATGTATTCAATAAGATTAAAGTTAAATAAATGAGAAAACTAATACTAACATTTCGAAGTCGGTTAAAGCAATACCAAGCTATAGTCGAATAAAGAAAGAATGATTTTTTGTATACTGTAAATACAAGTTAACGTTTGAGATTAATATAACAGTTCAAAATACGCAAAGCTTAAAATACCCATAACCCCCAACATAACGCCTTTAACCCTCATATTATTACTTTGGATCAAGTACAAACGGAGAATACACTACGTTTATAGAGACTGGTTTGGCGTGGCAACCATGAAATAGAAAATGTCAAGTTTTTGTATAGTAATGTCATATAATAATATGTATTTGTTTCGAACATTATTGTGCTTTCCTCTGAAAAAGGCACGTGACATGAAACCAAAAATCCTATCAATTTGTCCCATTTCTAGTGAATGGTATGCAAGCTATCATTTTGCCAAGTTAATGAGGTCACCAAAAAGAAAGAAAAAATTTTTTTTATAAATATTGTCAGACAAATTACACAGCGCCACCTAACCCCAAAGTAAGCGAAGCTTGTGTTATGGGTACTAGATAACTGATAAACATACGTAAATACATTTTTTTTTGTAAATACATACTTATGATACATAGAAAACACTGAAAAACAAAGAAAGAAAGGAAGGAGTATATGGCTGGCAATGGATCGGCGACCCCTTGGTGTTGCTGATCTCCATGGGCGGTGGTGATTGCTTTCCATCATGTGACCCACATTGTTTGCCCCCTCTCTCATAAAAAAAAATCTTTAGATGTTACAGTGGAAAAAAAAACATTACTTAAATACATTCACACTGAAAACGTGACTCTCCAATCAGATTGTCGTGTACAGACAATGTTGATCGTCAATTGTAACTACTAATTTGTTATATCAACGGGCAGTTTGTTGGCAAACATACAAACTGCTGTCTTTAGAAACATCTATAAAGCAATCTTTCAAACGCGATTATAATTACAATCCATCTTTTTTTACCACCGCCCGTGGAGATCAGGAACACCAAGGGGTCGCCGATCCATTGCCAGCCCATACTTCTTCCTTTCTTTCTGTTGACCTCACTCACTCGCAGGAACACAACAATCCTCATGGGAATTGTTATTTGGCTGTAGTATTCTGTGAGGTGGTACTTCCCCAGTCGGGCAGCTTAAAAAATGCGCTATGCCCTATCTCTTTTTTTTGCCCGAGCCTCGTTTGTCAATCAGCATGGTGCACCACGTGCAGGTGAGGAGGTGAGGTGAGGTCTAGTATGTAATAGTCTGTATTCACCTGCCGCTTTAGTTATGGCGTGAAGATATTCTCGCATCAGTGCCCGTTAGACCATATTTGTCGAAATTGTAATTTTTTAACCTGTTTAACCCATCCAAAGCCATACTGGTCTTAAGTACTGTTAAATGCCCATGTACTATAATGTACTATAATGCATGTGCGATCATATTCGAAGTACTGTTGTCATCTTTGGGCTGGAGTATCTGGTTAACCTTGTGACTCGGTTCAGAGATGAGCAGTGAGGTTTTCTTTTTACGAGAGGGGGTCAAACGAGCTCGTGGGTCACCTGACGGAAAGCAATAATATACATGCATTTCAGTGTTGAAAATCATAAAATATTAAAAAGCGCGTATGGTGTATTTTTTTATTATTATATTATTACAATTATAACGCGAAATTTATTGTTAAAATATTAGTTTTATATTACAAACATTTGAAGCAAACCATTTGAAATCGGTGCCAGTATTTACTTATATAATTATACATTTATATAATTATACATATGTATAAGTATAATTATATGTATATTGGCACCGATTCCAAATGGCAACCGATTACAAACTAAGTATATAGTTTGTTGATCAGATTGGCACCGACTTTTGAAGTCTTTGCATTGCATAAAAAAATGCATGGCATAAAAAAAAACTTTATTTTCAAACGGTGACGAACGGAGACGCGATGATTCATAAACATATCTACCGGACAATTCTGTGTTAATCAACGAATGCACGACTGCAACCTTGTGATGCGAACAAGTGGCAGTGCAACGATGAATGATGATCTAGCTGCATTAGGTAACAATGCACTGAGGAATATCGTGTGAAATGCAGTCATAGGCGACAACTAGTTTCAACCGGCTTATCTGTAGAGACTCAATTGAATCTAAATATATAAAAATGAATGTTTATTTCCCTATGTCATCACATCACGCGTGAACGGATGGAACAATAACGCAAATTCTTTTTTGTTGTATTTGTAATTGTCAGGAGAAAGTTCTAATGAAAGAAAAAAAATAAGAAAGTTGCACAGAAAATTAGAAAATTTAAGTTAGCTAGTTACTCGTTAGTTAGCTAGTTATTTCTATAACAATAATTGAAATACACAGTAGCGTCACAGATTACTTAATAGTTACTTTAGTTTATTTAAAACATTTGATTTGCATTAAAAAAAATATTGAATCTCAATTTATCTTACGAATAAGAAGCAATTTTGCATTTAATTTCGACTTAAAAGATAGGTGGTGCCTCTATGTTGGTGGAAAGGGCGTCAGCTGATGCAGTGAAAGGTAGCGCATGGCCCAGGCGTGAGCGCTGATCGCTTATTTAAATACGTCAGCTGACGACCTTTCCACCAGCTTAAAGGCAGCTGACGTTTTTATTTATTCAATGTTGCCTAAAAGCTATCATCTGACAAATTTTGAAGTGGGAAGAAATCACTGAAAGAAAAAATTTTTTTTGAATGTTTATGTGACCAGCTGACGTATAATCCACCACAGTACGGCCAGCTGACTTTTTTTATCTTCGAATAATTGCGTTAACTATCATTTAACAAATTTTCAGTCGGGAGGAAATGACTGTAAACAATTTTTTTTTTACGTGATTAAGATGCTGCCGCCGCCCAACCCACCCACGGAGCGGCAGCTGACGTTTACCATACGGAATAATGCAACTCTCTGAAGTATTTCACGAGTTATCGCTTGAGAGCAAATAACTGACAAACTATACTATCTGGCTTGTTTTCAGTCATTTCCTCCCGACTGAAAATTTGTTAAATAATAGTTAACGCAATTATTCGAAGATAAAAAAAAGTCAGCTGGCCGTACCGTGGTGGATTATACGTCAGCTGGTCACACGAAAATGCAAAAAAAATTTTATCGTTCAGTGATTTCCTCTACTTGAAAATTTGTCAGATGCTAGCTTAAAAGCAACATTGAATAAATGAAAACGTCAGCTGTCTCTATGTTGGTGGAAAGGGCGTCAGCTGATGCAGTGAAAGGTGGCGCATGGCCTAGGTATGAGCGCCGATAGCTTATTTAAATACGTCAGCTGACGACCTTTCCACCAACATAGAGGCAGCTGACGTTTTTATTTATTCAAAGTTGCATGAAAGCTATCATCTGACAAATTTTCATGTGAGAGGAAATCACTGAACGAAAAAAATTGTTTTACATGTTCGTGTGACCAGCTGACATATTGTTTACACCACACCCCCACCACACCACCACCACCACGGTCCACCACGGTACGGTCAGCTGATTTTTTTTTATCTTCGAATAATTCCGTTAAATATAATTTAACAAATTTTCAGTCGGGAGGAAATGACTGAAAACAAATATTTTTTTTTACGTGATTAAGAGACTGCCGCTGCCCAACCCACCCACGGAGCGGCAGCTGACGTATACCATACGGTATAATACAACTCTCTGAAGTATTTTACGAGTTATAGCTTGAGAAGAAATGACTGAGAAAATATACTATCTGACTCACGGACTATTAAGAGATATAGTGGTGCACCGCCGTCCCGACCTCGCATGAAGCCGCATGTGGTGTTAATGTCTTCTTCTTTATCGCTTGACTCTTGCAAGAGTGGTTATCATAATGAGGAAGCAGACAGGAATCCCCTCACGATGTCTACCTCATCCTTACCTCTACCTGCTGGTCGTTAATCGGGTACATTCGTGTACAGGGGTGCCCACCGCTACCTTCAGCTGAGCGGTCCAACGCATGGGGGATCTGCCTCGTGGTCTTGTGTCTTCAACCTTCTCCTATACGACAAGTCTCTCCATGGAGTCGTTTCCGTAGGGTTAATGTATGAAAACACATTTCTCCGCTCGTCTCCGCTTTGGTGGACGCCGGGACTTGTACACCTAGGGCTCGACTACGAGGAAATTTTATATCCTATTAAATTATTAAACACGGTTTCATTGTTCATGCAAACAAAAAAAAAATGTTTCCCTGCAACACTGTAATTGTAGCCTAGTTATAATTATTTCCTAAGTAATAAAATTTTTACGACTTTGCAAGTAATTGTAGGCAACAATGCAGTAAGTTTCGTTATATTACTTAGATCGTGCTCATAAAATAAACAGACCAATGAATTGGTCTGTGTACAGTCAACTAAATAATTAAGTAACTGGATCTAAGAGTTAGATTAAAGATATGTTAGGAAATACTACGGGGTACCGACCGATCTGAGTGGTTGGTGCGAGTTTTTTGCTCACATTCGAACGAGTTAACGTTTACAAGCTGATCTGAGAATTGAGAAAAAGTTTCATATTGTGAATCTAGCAGACGCATGTTACTTACCCAAATTAGCCGGGTTGCTCACTTCAAAATGTGAGCAAGTAAGCCACATAATTTAGAATTGTGACTGAACCAAATAGAGAAGAATTCTCATAGGTATTGTGAATTTATAAGACGCTAAGAGTAATTATGTGGCTTACTTGTTCACATTTTGAAGTGAGCAGCCCGGTTAATTTGGATATGTAACACGTGTCTAGTAAATTCACAATATGAATTTTTCTCTCAATTTGATCGGCTAGTAAACGTTCGAATGTGACCAAAAAACTCGCACAAAGCACTCTGGTGTCGCAAGCAAGTGTAGAATGCGATGACTGCTTACCATCAGGCAGCATAAGCAAGCATAATTTCTAATCCTCGGCTCGGATTACTCAATGTACTTACATGGGCAATCAATTTAGCTTTAACAAAACTTTAAAGAAACAAAAGTCAGACGACTGTACGTATGATTGTCTGTCACATCATGGTAGATAAATAATAATAAATAAATAACCTTTATTTCACTAATACAGCAATGTTACATTACAATCTAATCATTACACTGAATTTTTAGCTTGTATAAATGAGCCCCGATTCTCAAACTAGGTCACCTGTATCTTGAGAATCGGAATTCCTTCTCGTGTAGTGCTGCTACCTAGCACGATTATGGTAGAGTTTTTAAACAGTTATCAGAACACGAACTGCGACATTGTGGATCAATAATAAACTTCCTTCAGTAGACAGTATTTATATTTTTCTTTATTGCATATAAACAGTGTAAACAAGAAGGTGTACAAGAGCGAGCTTATCTCTTTAAGAGATCTCTTTAATTTCTTCCAACCAACATTAACAATACAATGTAACGTATATATATATATATATATATATATATATATATATATATATATATATATATACGTTACATTGTATTGTTAATGTTGGTTGGATCCTTTTAAGGCTGATATATATATATATATATATATATATATATATATATTAGGTTGGGGAAAAAGTCTTTTCGTATTTTATATGAAAATTCAAAACATTTTTTAATAAAGTTTATTTACATTTAACTAAAGTATGTAGGTGCCATTATGTTCGATAACTTTTTGTCATCTTGTAGGTAGAGACATGATCCCATTACTATAGAAATTTTGGGACTTCTGTTCAAAAAACCGCGACAAGTGGTTTTGGCAGTCTTCTCGTGATGTTAACCTGACATTGCCTCAAGAATTCTTAAGAGACCGAAACAGGTGGAAATCAGAAGGTGCAAGGTCAGGACTATACGGCGGATGCATTAACACCTCCCAGTCAAACTCTCTTAATTTTTGCTGAGTGGCTAAAGATGTGTGAGGTTTAGCGTTATCATGATGAAAAATCACACCCCTTCTATTAATTAATTCCGGCCGCTTTCTCTCAACTTTTTGCGTTAATCTCATCAATTGTTCACAGTAGAGTTCAGAATCGATAGTCCTGCCTGGCGGTAACAGCTCATAATGAATATCTTCCCTCCCAATCCCACCATATACACAGCATCACCTTGTTGCGGGTTAACCCGGGTTTCGCCAGAGTCTCTGAAGCCTGGCCGGTCTTTGACCACGACCTTTTTATGCGCCAAAACTGTTATGTGGTCAATTCCTAGTTCTTCAGCTACGTCGTAACTACTGATATGCCGATCTTGCTCCACTTTTTCAGAAATGGCATCCATTTTATCCGTAACAGGGCGACCAGAGCGACGTGCATCTTTGACATCAAAATTTCCGGATTGAAAACGCTTAAACCAAATTTGTGCTACTCTCACAGACACTGCACTAGGTCCATAATAATCACAAATTTTTTTCGCAGCTTGCGTTGAATTTTTACCTTTTTTGTAGTAAAATTTTAAAATGTATCGAATTTCTTCATTAGATTCACTCATCTTGACAGTAAAAAAAACAAATGAAAATCACACATTTACCTAATTTGAATTTGGAATTATCTTTTTTAAAATTTAAACTTTTTATAGATATCAAAACCTGCTAGATACAAATGGTATAACCAAAGAGATTTTATTACAAGTTCATACATACTATAATGCGAAAAGACTTTTTCCCCGACCTATTATATATATATATCAGCCTTAAAAGGATAGATGTGAGCGTTCAAGAACAGAGTTTTCATTCATTTATTTATCTTATCCATTATTTGTGATCGGAACATTATACAATACTTTCTACTGAACCAAATAAAATTACTTTATACAGACAGGACAGTTTGTGCAAAAGATGACATGCGTAAAAAAGATGGCTTTTTTTGCACAAACTGTCCATCATGTGAAAATTTCAAGTGTCCTAGCTATTACGATTCAGTGACGGACGGACGGCCATACCGACAGACAGTAGAGTCTCAGTTATAGGGTCCCGTTGGCCACCTTTGGGTCGTCGTCAACCCTTATTCATCCCACTGCTGGGATACTGGTCTCCACTCAATCGAAGTCTCAAACTGGTCTCTACTCAACTGCGAGTTGGCGGAGCGCACTTGGGTACGAGATCCTAAGAACAAACAAAGGATAACCAACATGCCTTCTCATTTCAATATTTTTTTTAATTAACCTACTGATAGCTTCGAACCGTTAGTTATTTTCTAGATTAAAACAAAAAATAACTTTTCTCTTTACGACCGCGTAAATTACTGTAGACATGTGAGAAAAGCATTACTTAAACATAAAAATACTTAATTGCATTTGCTATTCGATGCAACAGTGTAAGAGATGCATATTGCATACAATTGCAGTTTTTAAGTTGGATGGTAAATTGACATTTTGTTTTACACAAGTACACAAGTAAATAAATAGTACTAACGAATAGTATGGACTGTCCCTGATCCACTCATGCACCGACCTCGTAACTCTCTACTGAAAAACCTCGAGTTGAGGGGCAATTCTCGTAATTAAAAATATAGTCAAAATTCAGTTTCGATCCAGTGTCGATCTCACAAATGTCACATTTGGTATTCTCGTAACACAATATGTAACTTCAAAATGAATTTTGAGCGGGAATATATCGAAATATGAGTGAAAATTAAACAAACTAAGAATGTTACTTTGTCAACAACAAGAATTGATGAATTAATTCATGAAATCAAGTATACAATTTTAGTCAATTCACAATTCAATCTCGATTCGGTCAACCTTCAATCTGCGTTCGTAGAAAAATTACGAGAATTCGAGAATTGGCCTTCTGAAAAAGGAAAGAAGGTTCTCAATGTCGACCCGTGCTGGACGCGGTGTGGGATGACCCCCCCACAGACTCATTCGAGCCTAGCACATATATCAGGGACTTTGTTATATTTTATGTAAAGTTTTTTAGAAAATGAAGATATTATTTTATTTTTTATTATTATTATATATGCAATATATTTTTATTATATATGCAAAGCGCAACGACGCCATCGAACTCCTCTTTTTCTTCGTTCAATCTATTGTAATAGCCAAGAAAATTTGTAGATAGTTATTATTTCTATAATGAGGTGGTCTACTAACGACTGGATGTAAATTGAAACAGAAAATGTCTGTCTGCGGTAGAGTTCCCTGTCAAATCTTTATCACAACATGCTGCTATTACATATATTTCAGCTCCTTTTCTCTTTAGATAGGTGGTTTCCTAGGGGCACCTCCATTGCTGCATAATACATGATTTAATACTAAAGCAAGTCCTATCCTAAAATTATGTTTAAAATTACGTAAATAGTAGCTCTTAAGCTCCCGGGCAAGTTGGGCATAGAAAATTTAACTAAAGATTTATATCTTCTTAATTTACAACCCTCACATACGTTCTGAATAAGGTTGCCATCCGTCCGGGTTTCCCAGGATTTATTCTAGTTTGGAGGGCGTCCGGAGTGCGTCCTCGCGGGGTTTCATTTATAGTATAGTACGGGAAACATAACTTGACCCATGCGCAGAACACATTTTCAGGTCCCAAACGTAATGAGGTACGAGGTGCGACGCGAGGGGCCGCCCGTAACTATAGCAACGCGGTGACGCTAACCCCCACGCAGCCGCACTCTACCCCCCGCCGCCCGCGCACGCTCCGCGTGGCCCTAGAGTACAATCGCGCACAAAATTTTCAGTTGTTTGACATTTCCTATTTTTTTTTTTTTTTTTTTTTATACTACGTCGGGTGGCAGACAAGCATACGGCCCGCCTGATGTGAAGCGGTTGCCGTAGCCATATTAACGCTCGCAACATAAAATATCGCTCGCGCGCCGCCACCCCCCGCTGCCAACGCAGCATCTCCTTCTTTTCTGGTGACCTCACTCACTCGCAGGAACACAACAACCCTCAAGGGAATTGTTATTTGGCTGCGGTATTCTGTAAGGTGGAGGTACATTCCCCAGTCGGGTAGCTTACAATTACGCTACCTACCTCTCTTTTCGCCAGAGCTTCGTTTGTCAGTCAGCAGGGTGCACCGCGTGCAGGTGAAGTTGGCTTTGGTTCAAAGGTGTTGATGTACTTACGTAATAAACGAATGACCCCATACGACGAAATCACTTTCACACGACAACTCACATTACTATTTCCCAGACAACCGCGGAGCATTCGTCAAACACTTTTTCTCCTTAATTGTACCTGCGCGGACGACCACTATTTTGGTTCAACTTATGTTTCCCGAACTATACACGCTTAAAAGTTTTAAATAATCTAACGCCCGCTCCATATTACGAGTAATAGTCTTGCCACAGAATAAAAAATAGTACTAATAATGTCCGGGTTTTAAAATTCAAAATACGGAGTTTTCACGCTTCGTGTCCCTCGTTGCTAGCGTTTAGAGATGGCAACCCTAGTGCTGAATCAACTGCCGACCTTGCACGCTTTCGCTGACTTACGGATCCGTCGACCTGTAGAGCGCCGCGCGCTGCCTACACATCTAAAAGTGAAACATGAAACAGGTCTTAGGAGAAATACTACATTAGTATAAGATATGATCTTAAATGGTAACTTATTTGACATTATTTGCTTACTAATTGACTTAGGACTAGTCCAGATTGAAGGAGAAACAGAGTTTACAAAACTGATGGATCACTGAATATGCGGTTGACATTTTTGTTTATACAGGGAAGATGAAAGCTGCTTTATTGACTTACGAATAAATGCTTATCTACTTTAATACGGAATGTACTAATAGTGCAAAGAAAATATAATATAATTATAAGAATTTTATACATTTACCCGCGGAATCGCCTGCGTTTACTTTTTTTTTTTAATAAAAAGTATTCTATGTCCTTCCTATAATACCTTTGAGAATATGTAACCAAAGTTTCATGATGATCGGTTGAATAGTTTCGGCGAACACAACAACACAAGTGGAGATACTGCCCCATCGGGCAGCTTGAAAAATACGCTTTATGCCTCTCTTTTTGCCAGAGCCTCCTTTGTCAGTCAGCAGGGTGCACCACGTGCAGGTGAGGTTGGCTTTGGTTCAAAGATCTTCATGAACCACTTACACCCCAAACGATTATACTCTTGTACTGGTTGATAATTCTTTAAAAAATAACATTAACAGAAACGGATATTCCATTCGTGTCTTTGTAACTATGTATTCAGCTATTTTATAAGGCTATTACAAAACTATTTCAAACGCGCCGCGCATACTCGATTCGCAGCTATCAGCGATGCAGGATAATCTGAATGGAATCGCCGTCGCGTTTTGTCGTTTCACTGCGCGTTATCGCAGCGAAATCGCTAGTTGTCGCGACACCGGTGACAATGTCTCATTGAAACATCCTATAAACGTAATCGATAGCAACGGTTTACAACAAAGTACATTATAGACGATATTGATGTATTAAATAAAATAGTTAAATAGGGCATCGGCACATCTAAATTAATTTTTTTCATATGTTCCACATGTAAATTAGTTATGTAACGAATATCAATTTCTAGACATTCGCGAATGCGAATACGAATATTGACTTTTGTATTTGGCGCCATTTGTCTATGGCTTTATTTTGACAGCTTAGTTGGCGCGCGAGTTACACGCACACATTTGTAATTATTTGCATTTACTTCCGTGCATTGTCAAGCCGATCCGAAGAAGGCCGATTGCTGTTTGATTTACGAGTGATGTTTATTGTTTAGATAAAATAAAAATCCTAACAGAAGATAAGGTTTTGAAATAAATATATAAGAAGTTGATACTTATTTCTCAATTTAAGTTACCTTTTTATAATTGAAAATCTTAATTATTTTTATTAGGACGTTCATATTCGCAAATCATTCGCATAAAATTGCGAATGTCGAGAAACATGCGAATGCGAATACGAATATTCGTTACATCTCTACTGAACAACAATTAAACCGAGGAATAGGAAAAATAATATATAAATACTAGCTGACCCGGCAAACGTTGTTTTGCTATAAAAAATAGATAACAACCTATGCTCAGACCTACTGAATATGTATAGAAAATTTCATAAAAATCGATCAAGCCGTTTCGGAGGAGTATGGTAACTAACATTGACACGAGAATTTTATATATATTAAGATAAAAATAAAAATGAATGTTACATACATTTAAATACATTTATCAGTTGTCTAGTAGGTACCCATAGTACAAGCTTTGCGTTTAATTTGGGACTAGATAGCGCTGTGTAAATTGTCTAGAAATATTTATTTATTAAAGAAATTATAAGACAAAAATAGGACATTGTTAATAAAAGATACTGACCCCGGGTGTGTAGACTGTAATAAATATCAACAAAAAAAAAATAAAAAAAAGTACATCATAGGACTCTTGTATTACAGATGCGGGGTTTGCATAAGTTAATAACACCATTATTCAACAACACCATAAGAGTCTGCAAGACTGCACCGCCTTTAATATATTCAACATGTTTCAAATCCACAGCCGCCCTCAAAACTTAGTAACTTAATAAACGGTTGCTGTGATCGTAAAGTTACAGGGTTATTTCAAACTGTTTCTTATTATTTCGTTGATTTGGTTGAATTTTCTTTGTAGTTAGAGCTTCCGAATCTTTATTATCGAGTCACGAATGTAATGGATATTTTATTATACTGATGAACGATTAATCGTCTTAGCTGCACCTTTTGTCACTTGATCTTTGGTAAATATATAATTTATTGATTTTTGCTTCTTATGTGTAAGTACTTTTGCCTGTCAGCCCACATTACCTCTCCTGCTTACGGATTACTTTGTTCTTCCAGGTGAATTCATATACCCAGAAATATAGCAAATCTTGAGGAAATTATTACAGCCCCCTAACCACCATCTCTTATTGCGACTCAATAACTGAATAGATTGCTTATTCATACCAATGAATAAGCGACTCTATTTCAAATGATATAGAGTCGCTTATTCATTGGTATGAATAAGCAATCTACTCAATTATTGAATCGCAATAAGAGATGGTGGTAAGGGGGCTGGTTTATGGTCTGCAAAGTGGATTTACGTAGTTAGTCTCTATGTCAGTGGTCCCTCAATCAAAGTGGTTTAGAGCATACTCCACCACGCTCCTTAACTGCAAGTTCGCGGAGGCTAGTGTTGTCAAGCCGCCTAAAGGCCACTGACTTGGCTTAACGACTGTTGTCTAATGACAACAGCCGGGACCGACTGTTAAACGTGCCCTCCGAAGCACGGAAGAGCTCGAGATAAATAAACCCATCCATGGACAGGCTACGCACGGCGTTGCTTAACTTGCGTGTTCGATTAGACAGACACGCGCAACAACGGCATCGACCTCATTACACAATAGTACCTACAATGATGTATATCTACTAAATAAATAAATGTTGATGTATATCAACTAAATAAATAAATAATTATCCCTGGACAAATTGCCATCCCTAACTCAGCAAAGCTTGTACTATGGGTACTAGATAACTGATATTATGTACATTTGTTTTATTTTTGTAAATACATACATATACTCGTAATACATAGAAAACACCCAGACCAAGACAGCACAGACAAACATTTGTGTGCTTGAACATGTCTGTTTGTCTTGGTCTGGGTATTTTCTATGTATTTTAAGTATGTATATTTAAAAAAAAATGTATTTAAGTACATTTATCAGTTGTCTAGCACATAAGTATAGTACAAGGCTTGCGTTTAATTTGGAACTAGCAGTGTAAATTGTTCAGTTATATTTATTTATTATTTATTTATAATACAGATACTGTACCGCAACGTGCAGTAAACGCAGTGGATGCAATGTTTTACAATAAAATATACTTATTTCACACCAAGGAATCGCTACATTGTGATCACTTCACGTTCACTTGGAAAATACTCGAAATACCGTGAATTGAATGCGATTATTCGCTTACGATTTATTTGTATATCTGTGGTTTATTGCAATTTTTGTTTCAATGGAAAGACTTGCAATGTTCGACTGAATGCAACAGGAATTAATTCATATATTTGAATCAAAACTAACCTCACCTGCACGCGATGTATCCTGTTGGCTGCTGACTAACGAGGGACTTTTTTTTATATATAGAGTGGGGGGCAAACGAGCATGTGGGTCACCTGGTGCAATCACCACCGCCCATAGAGATCAGCAACGCTAAAGGGTCGCCGATCCGCTGTCAGCCTTTTAAGGGAATTAAATACTCTATTCTTGAAGACTCCCATGTCGTAACTGTTCGGAAATACCGCTGACGGAAGTTGATTCCACAATTTCACAGTTCGTGGTATAAAATGCCTTAGGAAACGTACTGTAGTAGAGCGCCAATTATCAAGATGATATGGATGGAATCCTGATTTATGGCGAGTCGTACGATAGTGGAATTCAGCGGCAGGCATTTTTTATTTGGCTGCGGTCCCCAGTCCCCAGCGGACAGTTCGCAGCCAAATAAATCCTTGAGGGTTGTTGTGTATGAGGGAACTGCAAGTGAGTGAGGAGGAAGGCGACTGGAGTGACCCATTAAAATTTATACAGTATCCCACGTGGATATTAATATTACAACCAAGAATGTTACAATAAATTTATTATTAATAGAGACAATTCGACGTTTTACCGAAGCACGGATTAGCTCGAGATGAATAAACCAAACCATGGACAGGTTACAGCTGAAGTTGCTTAACTTGCGTTTTCGATTAGACTGACACTCGCAACGATACCACCGATCTCCTCATAGAAATATAAATATGCGAGTGAGCATTTATTAAAATACATGTAAATATATCACCAGAGAAATAAACGAATTGCAATGTCCGCAGTAGGTGAGTTCGATGGGGAAAATGTTGTTTTGTTTTATGACAGCTAACAAAAAATATTATATGGCAACATAAAATACGTTCCCAGGAGACTATATATCATGTTCTCACAACTATGTTTCATGGTTATCTATAGCCCGTCCCGATATTAAAACGATATGTAAAATATGGCTTCACACAATGGGAAAGCGCAACAGTGAATCTACGCCTTAAACATCAAGTATAGCATTTAATTCTTTATTTTTTAATATTTCGAGTGAGTGAGAGTAGTACGAGTGAGTGAGGTCACCAGAAAGGAAGGAGATGCTGCTTTGGTAGCGGTAATGGCGGCGCGCGAGCGATATTTCATATTGCGAGCGTTAATGTAGCTACGATAATCGCTTCATATCAGGCGGGCGGGATCTTCATGCCAGCCGACGTGGTATAAAAAAAAAACTTTGGGGTGTAAGTGGTTCATCAACATCTTTGAACCAAAGCCAACTTCACCTGCACGTGGTGCACCCTGCTGACTGACAAACGAAGCTCTGGCGAAAAGAGAGGTAGGGAGCGTAATTGTAAGCTACCCGACTGGGGAATGTACCTCCACCTCACAGAATACCGCAGCCAAATAACAATTCCCTTGAGGATTGTTGTGTTCCTGCGAGTGAGTGAGGTCACCAGAAAGAAAGGAAGGAGATGCTGCGTTGCTTGTCTGCCACCCGACGTAATATAAAAAAAAAAAAAAAAAAAAAAAAACGTTCAAATGGAAATGATTAAGTACAGTAATTTGTGTGTCCCTTAGATTGAGAGGTGACCCACTGCTGAGGTCACCTCTCAATCTTAGGGATTAGACCTTATCCACCACGCTGCTCGACTGCGGGATGGCGGATGCCAGTGTTTTCAAACGGCCTGAAGGTCAGTCACTTAGCTTAACGACTATCATCTAATGACAACAGCTGGGGCCGATGGCTTAACGTGCCTTCCGAAGCACGGAGGAACTGGAGATAAATCAACCCATCCATGGACAGGCTACGGTTGACGTTGCTTAACTTACATGTTTGATTAGGTTGACACGCGCAACGACGCCATCGAGCTCCTTAATTAATATAAACAAATTTAGTGAAATAATTACATTAAATCTTCTACGTATTTTTGTAGGGAAAATCGACTGACTTCGATCTAAAACGGAGACCTTCATCAGGGCCAATACCCAGATCCCGACTGAGTGACCCATTAAAATTTATACGTTATCCCACGTGGGTATTAATATTACATACAAGAACGTTACAATAAAATTATTATTAATAGAGACAATCCAACGTTTTACCAGATGACTCTAGAACCGGTTTAAAAAATCATTTAGATTGGTTCTCGAAATACAATTATGTAGTCTGGTACTGTCTGGACCATGTTAAGTATACATAAATATATACAGGTAGTACTTCCAAGGTATCGCAACAATGTTGCAGCTCACTGACCCAGGGGCTAGCGTAGTACCCGTTTTACAAACTTGGTAGTAGCACGAAAATATTCCTCAGGAATCGAACCTTGCACAGATGCTATCATGATATACGAGGCGAGACATAAGGTCAACTTGTTGTTATGTTGTTTTTTTTTTAATAATGTCACTGCAAAACTTTTAAGAGATTCAGATGTTTGTCCACTTTTTACGCGGCGTTTAAGTTGGTACTGCGGATCTTTTGTAGGGACTATTTTTGCTTTAAACCTACTATTATTTTTATACCACTAATGTGGCAAACAAGTATACTGCCTGCCTGATTAAAAGCAGTTGCAGACGCCTGCAATAATGCCGCCCCAGTAACAACATATTCACGCCCTTTTTGAAGAACCTCATGCTGTAGTCTCCTGGGAAAATCTGCACAGGCAGTTCATTCCACAGCTTGATAGTACGTAGAAGAAAACCTGGAACTGCTTCCATAGTACGCTGGAGAACATATATGTGGAAAAGCACAGTACGAGATCACTTCGGTCTGACGTCGAAATTATAACGTTTGCGAACCTATTCTAGAAATAAATATGAAACTTCGTTATAGGGTATTTTGCACCATGTAAGAAAGAATAATGCAATTCGCCATATTTGATTGCGATATAACGTCGTCTCGATAGTAAACAATGTAGGCTGCATTTTTGTTGTAGCTTTACTTTTGAAGTGAAAACTTTTTAGCGGCGTTGTGCACTTTTTGGGATGAGTAAAAAATGTTAAACTCGCATCAGGACACGTGAACTGATCGAAAATTCGTAAGACAGAGGGAGAGTAGACCGCCGGCGCGGCATAGGAGAAGAAGTAATATCCCTTTTTCTTTTCTACCGCTTACCTACTAATACTAAGGTTCAAATCCCATCTAGGCGGATGGTTAATTTTTACATTTTTAAAATAGTTGTAATTTTCTGGCAAGTTGGCCGAAATTAACTATTTAAATAATAATTATCAGCAAACATATGTTTTACTCCTACTAATTGCTTCAGATTAAATTCGTTGTGAGTTCCAAGGCAGCCGTAATTTTACTCTCGGGACTGCAGTAGACTGTAATGGACTTCACTGTTCATTGCCTTTTTTGGCGGTCGCCGCTGTTAATCCTGGCCACACGGGAGACACAGTGATGGGAATGTGTGATGTGCCCCCATCCCGGCCCGGTGGTTTCAGCTGTGCGTTGATCAGAGGCGGATTTGTAGTCTTGGCCGCCCTAGGCCGTGTCTTCGCCGCCCTAGGTCGTTTTGTGGCGGCCTTAGGTTGTATCTTGGTTCTTATTAACTGACTCCTTATTCTATGTATAGTATCTTGGTTCTTATGTATCAGCTTTATACCTATTTGTATAATTCTACTCCGCAAAATCGTCTGTAATTTGTAAGAATTACCCTTTGACCGCCCTTAACATTTGGCCGCCCTAGGCCCGGCCCTAGTTGGCCAAAATCCGCCATTGGCGTTGATAGATCAGCAGTAATAGTTGCCTTGTAAAAACAGAAAATATATTTACTTGCGGTTGGATGTGGAAAGCGGAGAATCGCATACGGTGAAAAGCATTGAGGTAAGCCAAGCCAACATTCTGAAATTACACTGGACTACGACTACTACTGGAGACACAGTGGTAGGCATATGTGGTGGGCTCCCGTCCCGTTAAAAAAAAAAACATGTGTTTGCAAGAAAGTAAAACCATGTAACACGCACGTTGCAACGTTACTATGTAAACGTAAACACACACATTGCATAAATCAGCAGTTACCGACGCAATGTTACCCAACATGGTTAATCATCGAGTTACTTTGTTGGAACCGTGATTCAGTGTCAAGGTCGCAGCAACAAAGTTGCCGGTTGTTGGCCCAGTGGCACTGGTGTAATTGCTGGCCTACATCTCCTCATTGATACACCACGTGGGTGTTACAATGAAGGTTTGTTTTGTTGAGTTACTTTTGTCACTTTGCAGTTTTTGACTTTGTTACGTTATGTTTTTATTTGTACTACATCAGATTATTACCTGTCGATGGGTACGTGTTCGTGTAAAAGCCTTCTTCAATAGCTTCTATTTATGTCCCTACGCTATCTTTTTATTTCAACCAGCACTTTTACAGTCTTTTGTAGGTTCGTCCATTTAAGTATCACCCATCCATCACAACCTGTCGAAGTAAGTTTTCGAAAATATATTTCTCCCAAAGATTTCTCATTTATTTCACACCAGCTTTATCCAATTTCGACTGATAACGGTCATCTGCTAGGACCATCTGTCCATTATCCATCATAGCTTGTTAATTGTAAAGCTTCCTTCGCAAGCATTCTTCAAAGCCTCCCCCATATGTATCGTCACCTTTATCTACTGCTTCGCGTAGTCTCCCTAAGTCTAGAATCTTAATATTTAATTTTCATCGTGGGCGTAAGGACTATTTATTTATCGAAAAACCCTCAATCTAAAGAGAGTGGAACAAGCAGATGTGGTTGGATTTGATTTCATAAATATTATATTATTTTTCATAAGTTGGATTTCATAAGTTGGATTTGTGTTGTAAGCATAGAACAGTTTGTGAGCAATTAGAACCCAAATGTTGGTTCTTTTAAGAGCATGTAGCTTTTAATATAGCTGATTTTAATTTAAACTTCGAGTTTTTTTGAGCTTTTGTGTCGATGTATATAGTAAGATTCTTCCTTGACCTGTTGTTGTTGACCTGAATGATCAATATAGAGTTTCACGTGTTTTTGCGGTTAAGTAATGTTGAAATATCGGTTTGTACAAAAGGATGTACGAAATTTCTGAATTCATAAAAGGTATCGCATAAAAGTTACATAAGACAAAGGTCCCCAATTTTGACCATTATATTTTAATGGTTATTTATGACAAAAGATTTACAAATTATTTAATTACTAGTTTCAATCCGTGGCTTCGACTGCGTAATGAAGAATTTATGTTCGTTTTCGCACTATAATATAGGATTTTTGAAGTAAAGCGTAAACAGATTTTTCCAGTATCAGCAATGCGTGAGTGATAGCTCTGATATTGTAATTCATAGGCTGTGTGAACTATTTACTATCAGGCAGGTCGTTTGCTTGTTTCCCACTTTAGCGACATAAAAAAACCAGAACGTGTTTTATCTGTATTCAAAAACAAATTTTGGGGTGTGAGAAAGACTCTCACTTACTAGTACGTGATACACATTGCCAATTAGTAAACAAGGCTCTGGTGATAGACAGGTGATTATGAGGAGCTCGTCTAGGGAAGTACTTCCACCTCAAAGAAATCCGTAGCCAAATAGCAAACCCTATCCAAAATATGGACTTCTGTGTTCCTGCGAGTATGTGA
This sequence comes from Hypsopygia costalis, assembly GCA_937001555.2. Lineage (NCBI taxonomy): Eukaryota > Metazoa > Arthropoda > Insecta > Lepidoptera > Pyralidae > Hypsopygia > Hypsopygia costalis. Next base: position 8,626,222 of record OW443343.2, on the reverse strand, counting down.
TCATTGAGATAATTCAAAGTAATATCCATGTAACTTCCAGAAGAAACTCTTTATATATATATACTTAAGATAAAAAAAAAACATAGTGTTATCGGCCCCGAATACTCATTTGTTCCATTCGGGGTCGAAACCCTAGCTTGGTCCATGGGCTCCCAGTATAAAAAACTTTATAAGAAAATTAGGGAAAAGATTGGTCGACGCAACTGGTGACCCAAGGTCTGGCACATTCCTCGCCCATAGGATTAGTTTAGCCATCCAGCGAAGTAATGCTGCTAGCATTTTGGGAACGATGCCGCATGGGCCCTTATGGGAACTTATTACATTTATTTTAGTTTGGTTGTATTTTATGTATTGGGTATTTTTTTTCTGGGCCCACCACACATTCCCACTGTGTCTCCTGTGTAGCCAGGATTAACAGTGGCGACCGCCAAAAAGGCAATGAACAATGAAGTCCATTGCAGTCCCGAGGGTAAAACTACGGCTGCCTTGGAACACACGACGAATTTAATCAGAAGAAAGTAGGAGTAGGAAGCTTTTGGAATTTTACTTCCCCTCTTAGCAATGTGAGAGACAGCAATATGGCAAATAAGGCATTAAAAACCTAAAGAGATGGCTAGTCAAGTGAAGCATGTATTGGGTATTATAAAAAAAATGCAATTTAAATACCGCTGCATCCCAATCTGTTCTACGAACAACTAAACGGTCACACGGATACAATCGGCGGATAACGACATTAATTTGTATCATTTCGTGAAGATTGACAGTTAATCAAGAATGTCAATACATAATTATCAGTATTCCTTTCCATATCTATCTTGATTGTTGAAACAGATAGACAAGTCAAACAGGTAACCTTGGGATACAATGTTAACATGTAAGGACTTGCACTTTTCAATCGTAATGATGGAGGCTGTCGCTTGTATCCTGTGTAACAGGTTGTTATTGTTACAATGTAATAGGTTGTTGACTTTCGCTGATGTTCTTCATTACTGACCTACAGATCTAGAAATTCTTTGACTGTGGAGAGCAAGCTTCTTTACGCAATTAGAACTGAAGTGTACGGGTGCGCTAATAATTACATAAATAAATATTTCTGGACAATTTACACAGATCCATCAAGTCCCATATTAAGCACAAAGCTCGTACTATGAAGAGCTTGGTGGTCAAATGGTTAACAATGGCCACTTTGACTCGGAGGTCGCGGGTTCGATTCCCGCACAAGACAAACATTTGTATGTATGAACATGTCTGTTTATCTTGGTCTGGGTGTTTATGTATTATATGTATACAAAAAAATGGTTTTAAGTATATGCTTAGTTTGGGACTAGATGGCAGTGTGTAATTTGTCCAGGAATATTTATTTATTATTATAGGTAGGTACTAGACAACGTGTGAATGTACTTAACTACATTTGTTATTGTAAATACATACTAATAATACATAAGAAAGACCGAGACCAAGACAAACAGACAAGTTCATGCACACAAATGTTCGTCTTCTGCGGGGATCGAACCCGCGACCTCGGAGTTACAGTAGCCATTGCTAGCCATTCGACCGCAGGGCTCGTCAAACACATCCTTGAGTTATGTTCTGTCGAACTTTATAGCTGAGTGTAAAAAGGAGAAGTGGTTTCTCAAGCCATCTATGTTTAAGTAATTGACAGTGGAGATCAAGTTTTTAACCGACTTCAAAAAAGGAGGAGGTTCTCAATTCGACTGAATATTTTTTTTGTATGTATGTTATTCGATATCTTTGCGAATTGTGAACCGATTTTCATAATTCTTTTTTTATTTGAAAGGGTATGATTGCAAAGTGGTCCCATATTCACCAAGTCAGGATCTGATGTTGGGATGCCAGGGAAATCAAGGGAAACCCATAAATTTTATAAGCACGTATGGTCAAATTTAATGTTTTTATTTGAAAGAGTAATTGCGAGGTGGTTCTATATCCCAGATAAATCCCAGAGGGATCCCAGAAAAATCGAGGGAAACCCTTAAATTTGCCCTATGGTAGCCGGCAGAATAAAATTGTGCCACTCCATTGCTCTGCGCTGGATGTCGTACAAGGCGACTAAGGAATCTTGTGTCACGCGATAACTTTTCTCCCGGAAGACGGGCAGTAGCATCTGCCGAGGTATTCCACCAATAAGCTGTGCTCGCCAACTGAAGTCGGTTTGGATTTTATTTATAAAATCAACTTTATTTTTACTCAACTGCTCCTCTCCTTTTCTCTTGTTTTCATTTTGTGGTCAATAAAGTTTTTAAACATAAAAAATATATCCTTGAGTTATGTCCTGTCGAAATATATTGCTTACCGTAAAAGGAAGAAGTAGCTAAACTATCTCAATTCATTCGTATACTAGAACAGATGTAGTGCTGCAACCTACGAGATCTTGATCCGAGATCAAAGTCATGGCATCTCTTTATGTATCGGGTACTCCCTGAACCTTGTAATCAGTCGCTTCTTCAAGTCTGAAAACTTACATGTACCAGTATGCGGTTATTGGAAGGGATGAGTTGTTTTTCAGGTCCGGGTATGCATTTTTTAGGATTTTCATTTGTGTTATATTGATACGTCAAGTTTTTTAAGGTTTCGTTTGGCCCTTTGCTTCGTAGGTAGTCTAGACTTCTCTCATCTTCTATTGGTATTATAATATCATTTAATATATGACGAGCTCGGTGGCGTAGCGGTCAATGACGCGGCTTCGACACCAACGCTCGTGGGTTCGATTCCCACACAGGACAAACATTTGTGTGCATGAACATGTCTGCTTGTCTTGGTCTGGGTGTTTTCTATGTATCTTAAGTATGCATTTACAAAAAAAAAAATGTATTTACGTATGTTTATCAGTTGTCTAGTACCCATAACACAAGCTTCGCTTACTTTGGGGCTAGATGGCGCTGTGTAATTTGTCTGACAATATTTATTTATTATTTATTCATTGCTGGTATAATAGTCCGTTAGTGACCAAAGCATAATACGCTTCTGTTTCCTGTAACAGTATCTACATCAATGTGTATCTTTTCATTTAGCCTGACTCATATGCTGGTAAGAGTTAGGCTGAATGAAAAAATACTCGGTAAAGCTCACGGATTATGTTTTTTTATTCGCCCACAAGCGCATTTCGGGAGGCCCTTTGAAGTGCGAGGCCGTGGGCGAGAGCCTACTTCGCCCACGCGTAGCTACGCCACTGTGTAGTATCTATGTACATATATTATTGTATATGCATAATGCATCGCTACGTATCCATAAAATCATACACAATTGAGCAAAATTGTATAAAAGCTTATAAGTCTAAAGTAAACTCTTTTGGAAGGAATAATGAAATAAAAAAAAAGATATATTCTGAGCGTAATTTGATGGCTACGTAATATAATGTGAAACTAATATTTTAATCCTATTATATAAATAGCATAAAGTGTCAATATCAACCACAATATTAAATTATAGATATTCAATTGGTACGGCCCAAAGTCGTGCCTTGAGAGATCCCTGCAGTAAAACAGGTTGCCGCAACAAAGTTGCCGGTCGCCAGCCTTCGCAGATGTGCCACAATACCCTCTATTGACACAGAAATTTTATCTGCCACGTGGTTAAATTGTAACTAATTAAAATTACAATGAATAGGTCTGGAGTTGACTGTTTTCGCGGTATCGAAACAGGCAATGTGATAGACAGCAATGTGGCAAATAAGGCACTTTTGTGTCACATTGCTTGATGTCTTTGTCACAGGCTGTATTTGTCACAGGCTACTGCCTGAAGAGATAGCTGGTCAAGTGGAAGTGAAAGTCAACTGACGTGCGCCACGAGCTTTAAATTTTTATATCTAACACCATAAAAACGTACGAAGGGAACTACTAACAAAATACATAGGATTCTACAGATGAGTATAGATGATATATATATACATATCTAATAGACATATAGATACAGTCATACGTGTCAAATAGAGAATTCCCTTTTCCGAAGTCGGCTAAAAATGGTTTATTTATAAGTTTACAATGTTGTAGGATGCCGACCTTTGATGGCGTAGTTGCTCATTGTTGCTACGCGTCGAGTGTTACGTGAACGCAGTCAAGGTTAGGACAGTTGACTACTTATAGTGGAATAGAGGTTAGTAGACCAACATAGCGCCATCTAGTCTTTAATAAAGCAAAGCTTGTACCTGGACTAATGCTCCAAAAAATATTATGTATTTTTAGTAATTTATTCACCTTTTATCTAATGGTAAAAGGTGAATAAATGACTAAGAATACATATTCTTTGGGTAGCTCGATGGCGTCTTTCTGTGTGTTAGTCTAATCCCCGAACAGCTAGTTCGATCGGGACAAATGTCGATAATTTATTTCTCTGACGTTATATAAAGCTTTAAAATTCCTACTTAATTTGCATAAATGTTTCCATCTTTAAATCCATAATCCATGGGTTTCATAGGTGAAGCTTCACGAAATGTTGATACCAGTTATCAAGGTGAGAGATCGTAGAATTCAGCTCAGCAATAACTGTCCTTGCTTCATTTTCGCATGCGTTTTCCATTAGGCCAGATGGAGATAATTTAACATATACTCAACCTCGTTTTGGTTTGCTGCCGGGTAACGAACAGAATACGGACGCGTCGGTTATTTCGCAGAATAGAGACGTAGTGAGAGGAGTGTTATTTTTTTTTTTTGTACTACGTCGTGTGGCAGACAAGCATACGGCCCGCCTGATGTGAAGCGGTTGCCGTAGCCATATTAACGCTCGCAACATAAAATATCGCTCGCGAGCCGCCACCCCCGCTGCCAACGCAGCATCTCCTTCCTTTCTGGTGACCTCACTCACTCGCAGGAACACAACAACCCTCAAGGGAATTGTTATTTGGCTGCGGTATTCTGTAAGGTGGAGGTACATTCCCCAGTCGGGTAGCTTACAATTACGCTCCCTACCTCTCTTTTCGCCAGAGCTTCGTTTGTCAGTCAGCAGGGTGCACCGCATGCAGGTGAAGTTGGCTTTGGTTCAAAGGTGTTGATGAACCACTTACACCCCAAAAGTAGTGTGTCGCGCTACATGAATATAGAACAACACGGTGGTAGATTCATTGCCTTCGGTAACGGAGGCAGAGGCACATCGCTGAGACAGTCAGCATGTGCCCACGGCCGGTGTAACCTGAGGGGCAATTCTCGTAATTAAAATATAGTCAAAATTCAGTTTCGATCCAGTCTCGATCTCACAAATGTCACATTTGCTATTCTAAACAATACATATAATTAAACTATAAAACTAAAGTACCTAAAATTAAATAACACTAAAATAAAACTAACCTAAAACTAAAATAAATGTAAAAAGTTTGGCCCATGTGGCATCGTTCCCAAAATGCTAGCAGCATTACCTCGCTGGATGGCTAAACTGATCCTTTGGGCGAGGAATGTGCCAGATCTTGGGTCACCGGTTACGTCGACCAATCTTTTTCCTAATTCTCTTATAAAGTTTTTGGTGCTGGGACCCCATGGACCAAGTGTTTCGACCCCGAGTGGAACAAATGAGTATTCGGGGCCGATAACACTGTATTTCTTGATTTTAAGCCGCTCAGCCGTGTCAGCCGCCGCACCAGCTCGATTTTTCGTTCCTGCAAGATGAGAAGGAGCCAAGGTGTCTACGCATGTGGCGTCCCACACCAAGGCTCTACCCATCTTCCAGGGAACGAGAGACATACCGTCAGGCCTCTTGCCATCGTCACGTACGATACCTTGCGGCTCTAAGATAGCCGGTACATTGACGCTGGCAAGAGAGCGACGGATAATGTCGTTGAGAGTGGCGTGACGGGAGAGACGACCGGCACTCCTGATACAAGACAGCCCATGGTGTCCCAGTTGGTCGACGTCAGTGCCACATGGGCATTTGTGTGGAGTGCACACCTTGGCTCCGAGTCTTAAACTAATAGCAACGCGTAGGTGAAGTGTATGAGAGAAAGACACGTACAACTTGCATAACACCGTTTATTAGACTGCTGTACATAGAATAAACTCGAACACTGATTCGCATCGAGCCACCTACGTAACAATATTATTATTCTCTTAGTACCTACATTTATATCTATATTACAATCCTTCACCCTAAATTAGCACTAAGACTTGCTAAACAATATTTGACCATACTAAAATAATTAATGACCTTATACAAAATAATGTTTGTTATGTTATATGGCCGAAGCGCCTATACGTTGACACTGTATGCCATAAGTACTCGTGCATACCACGGATAGCTAATTACAATAGTAAATGATCATAAAATGTATTTAATGCGGTGGCAGGGCCTTCTGTACACGACAGCTACGAATCGGGCGGGACCGGGCAGGTGTAACCACGGTGGGCGAAGGTGGTTTTGATACCTCCGCATTCCCGGTAATGTTTGGGAGATTACTCGGCTTCTCGCGCTCTGTGTTATCGTCTAATGGTTTTCCGGGACTGCCTGGACCAGGGTTAGGGTTACTATCTAGTGAAGAAGGTAATGCAGAAGTCGAATCTTGATCGCCAGGCATAGGGCAGACGAGCGAAGTCCTTGACCTCTGTCTTAATTGATCGATATGTCTGTGGGTTTCCCTACCTCCGCTGTCCAAAACCTTGTAGTCAGTGTTACCTAGTCGCTGTGTTATCTGGCCCGGCAACCATTTTACTCCTCCCGTATATTGCCGCAACCAAATTTCTTCCCCTGGTTGTAATTTTCGTCCCTTGTCTACCGCATTTCGGCCTCGAGATTGCCTTGACTGAGACTGAGTAACACTGCTCTCAGGGTTCGGTCTCAATAAGTCCAATTTAGTTCGTAATCTTCTACCTAGCATTAGCGAGGCGGGACTTTCTCCCGTCGTACAATGGTCGGTATTACGATAATTTAACAAGAAAGTATTGAGAAATAAATTAATATCTAACTTCTGTCGGACAGCCTTTTTAATTACTTTTTTAACTGTGCGTACCGCATTTTCGGCTGCTCCGTTCGAAGCTGGATGGTAAGGCGCTATGGTGACATGCTGAATACCACAACTACATAAAAAGTCAGAAAATTCTTTACTTGTAAAAGGTGGACCATTATCTGAAACGATCTGACGCGGGAACCCCCATCGCGCAAATACCTCTGTCAGTTTTGAAATGGTAGACTGAGCGGACGTACTGGAAACTTGAAACACCTCTAACCATTTGGTTCTTCCGTCTATAATCACTAAATATATTTTATTAAAATTGGACCTAGGAAGTCTACATGTATACGTGACCACGCAGCAGCCGGCCACGGCCACAAGCTTGGCCCGTGCTGTGGCGGCGCGTCCGCCTCGGCCGCGCACACTTCACACGACCGACACATTGTCTCGATAGCCTCGTCGATTCCCGGCCACCATACGTAACTTCGTGCGATGGCTTTCGTCTTTACTATTCCCATATGGGATTCGTGTAATACCAACAAAGCTTTAGATTTACAGGGTTCAGGAATAATAATCCTGTGACCCCACATAACACATCCTAATTCTTCATATAACTCGTTTCTACGATTGAAGTAAGGTTGTAATGATTTAATATCTATTTCCGTGGGCCAGCCGTCCCTTATGTAGTTGAGAATCCTACCTAATACTGGATCACGACATGTTTGTTTTTTAATTTCCTTATAATCTAGTAACATTGCGTTTTGTGCGAAATGTAAGTATGTCTGTTCAGGTAATTCTAGACATTCTTGTGTCTTATTTGAGGGTACTGGCAACCGCGATAACCCATCCGCACCATTATCTTTAGAGCGAACGTATTCTATATCATAGGTATATGCTGACATTTTTATCGCCCATCGTTGCATACGACTAGCCGCCATATGCGGTACCCCAGTTTTATTACCAAATATACTAACCAACGGTTTATGGTCAGTGCGTAAAATAAATCGTCTACCGTATAAATATTGATGTAGTTTTTCTAAACAAAATACAATTGCTAATGCCTCTCTATCAATCTGCGAGTAATTCTTTTCCGCGTCATTCAATGAACGTGAAACATAGAGGACCGGTCGCTCGGTCGCGCCGCTGCCGCGGTGGGTCGGCCCGCCGCATGGTTGACTTAGCACACCGCTAATACCCCGGGCGCTCGCATCACACGTTAATATCAATGGTTTGTCGGGGTTATAATGCGTTAAAACTTCGGCACTACTCAATATTTTTTTAATATCGATAAATGAGTTTTCACAAAGTTTGCTCCATTTCCACGAAACACCTTTCCTTAAAAGGTCATATAGGGGTGCTAAAATAGTACTAAGATTTTTAACAAATTTAGCGTAAAAATTTACTAAACCTAAAAAGGACCTTAACTCCGCAATATCTTTCGGACGCGGAATTTTAGTTATTGCCTCAATTTTCTGTGGATCTACTTTTACACCGTCTTTAGAGATTATGTACCCTAAATATTTCACTTCATCTACCATAAATATACATTTGTTTTTTTTCAACTTCATTCCATGAGTATGTAGTCTATGAAGCACTTTTCCGAGTGTTATTAAATGTTCTTTTTCTCCGCCCCCTGTTGCAATTATAACATCATCTAAAAATATCTCGACATTTGGAATATCACCTAACAGGTTACACATGATGCGCTGGAATAGGCCAGGACTCGAGGCCAAGCCATATACAAGCCTATTGTATTTATACAAGCCTCTATGAGTATTGATGACTGTGAGCTCTTTAGAACTATCTAATTCAATCTGGTTATAGGCCTGTGACAAATCTATTTTTGAGAAAATTTTCGAACCATTCAGACCCACTAATAAGTCCTCAATACGTGGAAGAGGAAACCTATCGATCATCAAGACAGGGTTCAAGGTTATTTTGTAATCCGCACATAGGCGGAGCCCTCCGTCGCCCTTACGTACGGGTACCAAAGGAGTCGCCCAGTCCGAGCAGTCCACGGGCTCGATGACGCCCGCCTCGAGCATCGCGTCCAGCTCCGCGTCCACCTGCGCCTTGAGGGAGTAAGGCAGTGGCCGCGCCCGGCAAAACACAGGCGCTGCGCCGGGCGCACGCGCAGCGTAGCCCGCCCGCCGGTGTACCTGCCCAGTCCCTCCGTAAACAACTCCTTATATCTGTCAAGTAACAAACATAAACTATTACAATCCATTTTAAAATGATTTGTACTATCCTCGGTCTGCGTATTGCAAAATGAAGGAAATTTGATACCTAACTCTGACAGCCAATGCCGCCCTAATAAGGAGGTTGTACCGCCTTTTATGACAAATAATTCTAAAATTTTACATTTCTCACGAAACTTAACTTGTGGCTTGATGATTCCTAAAGGTTTAATTTTACTGCCATCATAAAACTTTAGCGCTAAGTTACACTTTTCTATTGGCCTAAATTTAAAATATTTATTGTAAGTGACTTCACTAATACAAGAAATAGCGGATCCGGTATCAATTTCCATTACTATATTATGTTCGTCGACAAGTAAAGATAGGCTTACCGGTTTGTAACTATTCAAACTAAGTTGATGTAACTCCTCTTCCACGTCGGAAACACTGTCCTTCGAAGAATTGCCACTCTCCAGTGGGGCTTCGACGACGTGATGTACCCCTCTTTTGCGGGCGGAAAATCCCACGCGTTCCCGACAAACTCTTCGTAAATGTCCTCTGCGTTTACATTTATTACACGTAAAATTTTTATAACGACATTTCTCCATGCTATGCATTGTCGATCCACACGCGCTGCAATCCATATCCTGTCTGCGAGCCGGCATATTCGAGGCAGCGCGAGGCCGCGCGCGGCCCTGCCCGCGGTCACCGCTATGCCACGCTGTCATTGCGTGCACTGTACTGGGGCCGCCTGCGCCGGTCGCCGGTCCGGTCGAGCTCGCCGCCTCAACCACGGCCGCGTCTCGCTCCGCCGCCTCTAGAGCGCATGCGAGTTTCACAGCCCCCTGGTACTTCAGGTCGTCCTCCGCAAACAAGCGCTGTCTGATTACATCGCTCTTCAACCCACATACCAATTGGTCTCGCAAGTTGTCTTCTAGGTTCCCTCCAAATTCGCAAAATTTCGACAGTTTTTTCAATTCGGATAAATACTGCGCCACGGTCTCTTCATCATTCTGTCTTCTCTGTCTGAATCGGTATCTTTCAGCCATAATGGACGTCCTAGGTTGCAGATGTTCACGTAAAACTTTCACCACCTCGCTGTATGTTTTACAAGCTGGCTTTATCGGACTGGTAAGATTACTCAGGAGCTCGTAGGTCTCGTCACCGATAACCGCAATTAAAGTGGGTAACTTCATCTCTTCCTTAATTTCGTTGACTTTAAAAAACATTTCTAGGCGCTCCACGTACAAAGTCCAATTGCCCCCAATCATTTTAAATTCTTCTATTCTACCGATCTGAGGCATATTCGTAACTCGTAACACGCACGCACAATCTACGAAAATAACTATAAGTTATAATTTTATCCTCGTCGCCAATGAAGTGTATGAGAGAAAGACACGTACAACTTGCATAACACCGTTTATTAGACTGCTGTACATAGAATAAACTCGAACACTGATTCGCATCGAGCCACCTACGTAACAATATTATTATTCTCTTAGTACCTACATTTATATCTATATTACAGTAGGGTATCAGGATCAAGGCAGTTTCCTATATTGGGACATGGGTACGCATTGAGCCAATACCCAGATTCCCTTTGATTTGCTATTCTCGTAACACAATATGTAACTTCAAAATTAAATTTAAGCGGGATAATATCGAAATATGACTGTAAATTAAACAAACTAAGAATGTTACTTTGCCAACAACAAGAATTGATAATAATTAATTAATGAAATCAAGTAATAATTTTAGTCAATTCACAATTCAATCTCGATTCGGTCAACTTTTGAATTTGCGTTCGTAGAAAAATTACGAGAATTGGCCTTCAGGAGTCCTACCGCCGAAGCTGCAGCCGATTACCGTCGGATTTTTTGACTGCGAAAATTAAAGTTTAGCTTTGATTTGCGGTAATCGTGTTTAGCTTAGCTAATAGAAACTATAGAGCTCTACCCACTAAGCTAAAGATGTTTGTCATTAACTTAAACCTAAGTTTTTTTTCCGGCGAGATCGGTGGCGTAGCGGTCAATGACGCGGCTTCGACACCAACGCTCGTGGGTTCGATTCCCACACAGGGCAAACATTTGTGTGCATGAACATGTCTGTTTGTCTTGGTCTAGGTGTTTTCTATGTATCATAAGTATGTATTTACGAAAAAAAAATGTATTTACGTATGTTTATCAGTTGTATAGTACCCATAACACAAGCTTCGCTTACTTTGGGGCTAGATGGCGCTGTGTAAGTTGTCTGACAATATTTATTTATTTTGGCGAACACAAAAACCGATAGTAATCGGTTTCAGCTTCGGCGGTGCCCCAGGTCGAAACGTCGGGCAATAATAAAGATATGTGAATACCCTTATACATGATCGCGTTAATTCCCGTTCTTATTTTTCCAAAAATATCATGAATGCCTTTGGTTAAAACAATGAGCGTTTTTCTACTTACAAATATCCGCTAACGAGCTAACTAAAAAGATACTTTAATTTATCAGTCACCGGTTTTCTGACATTAAAATCACCCCTACAAGGAAGGAATGCCGGAAAGCATTCAACTCTTAGATTATTCAGATTTGGTGTCTTCGTATCTTGATACGAAATTGTAGAAATTTATAGCCTCCAATATAAATTTATGTATTCAAAGATCCAGCATTCTGAAGTGTCAGGATAATGAATGTACATTGTTGTTATTTGATATGCACATTACTTGATTTAAAGCACCCTGGGACGAAAGCGATGCAGCAGATTTATAGATAGATAATAAAATATTACTTACTCGTTTAAAATGTTCTTATTTTAGATATTCAGAAGGATGTGGTTATCTTACTCTCGGTAAGAAAAGCATTGACAATTGACACGATAGCTTGTCTGTTACGATAGGATTGCCGAAAGTGGATGGACGTGATTTGTCTTATTCATTGGTATGAATAAGCATTCTATTCAGTTATTGAATCGCAATAAGAGTTGGTGGTAAGGGGGCAGGGGCCCTACTGGCGAAGCTCATGTAATAAAAAAATATAGAAGAAGTCATATAATAAAAATATATAAATAATGCAGATAAATGGTCGAGCTCTATAATTATATTGAGCCTACTTTGTAGCAGTTCAGAAAGCAGCTAAAATGTCAAAAGTATTTAAATTTAATAAGCGGTGAACAACTAGTGTTCACCGCGAAGAGGTCTTGAGATCGTTTTTTCAAATTATTACCTTGGGAATGTGTAAATTGTATACATTTTTACTTATCTACAAATACAGACTAAAGTTAGATCAGCGGTTTGCGAGTCGTAGCGCGATATTAATTTTTACGTTAATGCAAGTATCGCCAAAATTGCTCAACTCATTTCAATGAAGAACTTAACAAGACAATAAAATTAAAAATTAAAAAGAAACCACCTTCTAGTCTAGTCAAGCCCTTTCATTTGATACCCATATTGAGAAAATTGTGAAAAAGAAATTAATTCGCCATCTTGTGGTCGCCATCTTGGATTTGAAACTTATCATAGTGTAATACTATACACAACTAATCAAGCCTAATTTGATACCCATATTGAATCGGGTATCAAATTAGGCTTGATTACGGAGAACTAAAGTGGTCGACATAGCCTTCAGAGTTTGCAAGCTGAAGTGGCAATGGGCCGGTCACATCTGCCGAGTAAGTGATGGCAGATGGGGGAGGAAGTTATTAGAGTGGAGGCCGCGCATAGGACGACGAAGTGTTGGACGCCCTCCTACTAGATGGTCCGATGACCTTAAGAAAGCGGCTGGGAGCGGCTGGATGCGGAAGGCGGAGGATCGTATCTGGTGGAAAGCATTGGGGAAGGCTTATATCCAGCAGTGGGTAGATACAGGCTGATGATGATGATGATGATTGAATCGGGTCGGGGGGTGAAGTCGGGGGTTAAAAATATAAATATAATATAAATATAAATATTTCTGGACAATTAACACAGCGGCATCTAGTCCCAAATTAAGCGCTAAGCTTGTGTTATGGGTACTAGACATCTGATAAATGTACTTCTTTACATTTTTTTTTGTAAATACATACTTATAATACATAGAAAATACCCAGACCAAGACAAACAGACATGTTCATGCACACAAATGTTTGTCTTGTGCGGGAATCGAACCCGCGACCTCGGAGTCAAAGTGGCCATTGCTAACCATTCGACCACCGAGCTCGTCAAAATAGTATTTACATTTTATAGACACCCACCAAATTTTTTATTTATCAAAATTACAGTAGACTGTTATTGCGTTATGTGATAGAGTTATTGCAACACAGGATCTTTCGAAATAAAAATTATTATATATATAATAGGTATCTAGAAACAAATAATAATCTGTAATATAAAAAAATTATGAACATTTTTAAAGTTAAGTTACCTGTATTATCATTTATCATATTTTGTACATTACATAAAAAAATCCGAATTAGTTCCTTGTTTTATAGAGGACATAAAAAAATAAATATTTCTGAACAAATTACACACTACTATCTAGTCCCAAATTAAGCAAAGCTTGTAGTATGGGTACTAGGTAACTGATATTATACTTATTTTTTTTTTGTAAATGCATACATATAATAATAGAAAACACCCGAAGAAAGACGAACAGACATGTTCATGCACACAAATATTTGTCTTATGCGGGAATCGAACCCACGACCTCGGAGTCAAAGTGGCCATTGCTGACCATTCGACAACCGCTTCGACAGCTCTTCTTTTCTTTCTATCTTTATACTGTGATTCTCATTTTTTTTTAACACAAATTACACAGCGTCATCTACTCCTAAGGAAAGCTTGTACTAAGAATACTAGACCATTGATGTACTTAAATATATTTCTTATAGGTACATGTAATACATAGAAACCACCCAGACCAAGACAAACAGACATGTTCATGCGTTGTGTGCATGAACATGTCTGTTTGTCTATTGCGTCGATCAAACCCGTGACCTCGGAGTCGAAGTAGCCATTACTAGCCATTCGACCACCGGTCTCGTCGACAGTAATATACAGAAAAGGTAATAAAATCATTATTATAATGTATTGCCCATCCTAGTTAGCCTTTTATTACTTGGTATAATTTATATTGCAGACAGTTAAGTCTATTTTTGGCTCCCTTTCAAACACTTCTTTTGTCCTTTACATTCCTATCACCCATACATCGTTAATATGCAATTGTATCATTAATTAAAAACATCTGCTAATATATTTATAACTATCTTCTATAACAGTTTTTTTTCCATTGACATACAACATGCTAGCCAGTCTACATAGACTGCCATATCCATATTAAACTTAAATATCGCTGCGGAAGCGCTTTTTGAGACCTAAACCTTGGATATCTAAACCATGTAGAACCCATTAGGTGCCTAATTCCCTTGTTTAAACAAAATTGTATAGCTTGCAAAATAGTTATATAATAAATAAATATTCCTGGACAAATTACACACTGCAATCTAGTCCCAAACTAAGCAAAGCTTGTACTATGGTTCCTTGATAACTGATATTATATTTAAATTCATTTTTTTTGTAAATGCATACAAAACACCCAGAGAGAACAACAGACATGTTCATACACACAAATATTAATTTTGTGCGGGGATAGAACCCGCGATCCCAGAGTCAAACTGGTAATTTGTAGATATTTCACACAGCGCTGTCTAATCTTGTAGATACTTGTGATTGTTAGCACTTGGTGGATTTTTTTAATATTTGAAATAATAAAATCATTTGTACTTTGTTACTTAATTAAATTTATTTTTACCAACTGATTTCGCTTTTACAGCATTATCAAGGTATTTAGATGTATTTTTCATTTCTACAAAACATCTAATATCTGCTACCTATCTGTCGCCTAATCTAAGCTGTCAAAATTAAGTTTGTAGGTACCTAAAACTCGCTGTATAGTATGTAATTAATACTAGGTAACTCTAAAATTATGTACATTTGTTTTTAGAACACATCGAATATCTAGACAAATTATTACAGTTTGCCATATATTACTTTGTCATATTAGAGACATTAATTTACAGTACTTGGAGGACCGAGCTGGGCTCGGCGAATTTTAAGTGAAGATTAATTTTCCTATAATTGAGATAGATCAATATTTCATCCTCGTAACACGGGACTTGTACAGTAAATTTCATCGAAATCGTTAGAGCCGTTTGCGAGATCGTCGTGCCCCGTGGTATGTATAATTATTTATTTAGGAGGCATATATAATTATTTATAACAGCAAATTTCCTATGTATAGGATAAGATAAATAGGATAGGTGTCACGAAGACTCACAATAAGTCAGTGTTATATTTAATAAGAATTTACAATATCAAGTCTAAAAATTAGTATATCAATGTTGGATACATTGTTGCAAGTATGACCGCAATAAAACCTCCTTTCTCAATAAAGGCTTTAATTGGCACTAAGATGCAGTCTTGAATTATTTTGCATCTATCTGTCAGCTGCGATGCGCATCTGTACAGGCAAAACGCGGCGGAAATCACTATCTTGACAGCGGCGGCTTTTTAGTAAGGACTCCTTTTGGCCAAGTGTTTGTGTTAATAAATTTTAAACTAGCCGCGAGATGAGAAACAGCCTATATAGGATTTTCTGGCATGCAAGCGGCGAGAAAGAAAGAAAATTTGTTTTATTTTGCTGTTAGTCCTGTACGCTTTATATTTTTTTTTATTATTTTACTACTTAAACCGGCAAACATTATGTGAATTACTGGGTAGGGACCTTAATCAGCTACCGTTGTGAAGTATTCTTTACGATCTGTTCTCATACAAAAAAAATTAATCGTCAACTCTAGACAAAAAGCAAGGGTTTTTTCCTTTTGCAAATCATCGCATTTCATGCGAATGCCAAGCGAGCACGCCGATTTTGGATATACTGCGTAGTACGAGATACTCCTATCCCTTTCCCGCCAAACTATCCATCCACAAGGTAAACTGAAGGTCGTATTAGTGAACGGACTATAAATATGAACACTAATTAACTATTTACTACACTTACGTTTTTAAAACTAAATTTAGAGAAATTATTAAGGTCAATGATAATTATATTTCAATAGATATGTCACTGAGCGTCAAAAACTAACACCCGAAAAGTAAGCCAAGTGTCAATCAATTCTTCTTTATGGCGATCGTGATGTTCTCGCCAGTGACAATGCTATTTATCCACCTATTTATCTTTAGCATAGATAACTGAGTACGTGACTATGCTTAGTAGGTGACTCTGCTCAGAACTGGCCTTGTGAGTGTATTTGTACATTAAATTACTAATTTGAATAAAATACTCCAATATGTTGACACACCTAAAACAAAGACAGACACAACATATATGACAGCACATAATGTTAGTTAATTATAGTTTTGACAAACAACTTAAAGCCTAATGTTATTTGTGTTAATATAATTGGACAAAAAAAAAAGCCAAGTGTCCCATCTCCCATTTAGTAGTTCGCACAAACAAGCCGACGAATCTGACGTTTGTGACAGTTGATTGAAATAGGTAAAAATGCCATCTTCTGTATTTTGAAAATGCATAATTTATGTTGATAATTAAAGCACAACCGATCACATATCACATGAATGAAGTACACTAAAATAATTTAGTTAATTTTATATTTTTTAAAGGAAATTGGCGCCATTATGCGCTCGGCGAGGAAAAGAAACAGCAAGTTTATTAAATCGCTGATATGATAAGGAAGACGATAGTCTGTCTAACTATTTATAGCTATCCAGGAAACACTGGAAAACTGTTTTCTGATGCAATTTAGTATGGGTATGACATTTCTTTAGAAATATAACATCATTGGGCAAGACGATACGCTACAGTACAAACTTATTTTCTGCACCCCTATGTTTCGGTGTGATTTATTTACAATTAGGACGTATTAACACATATAATATATTATTAAGAATCATTTACCTTTAAAATATTCATTGCGTAAAATTTATATTTAAAGCAAACAGAGAAATAAAGAAGAACCATCGTTACAATTCCCGACACGTATTAAACAATCAAGCAGATATCCAAAATAGGGAAACACAGTTGCTCGGTAGAATAATCAAAAACCAACCAAAGAGTTTTGAACCACATTCGCCCCGGTTACAATCGAAGATTATTTGCTGACTCTCAAGTTTTGAAATGGAATATTTTGCAACGAGATAAAATTGTAAAGGTGGACATTTTTGCAACCTGTTACTAATAACAGAAATTGCAGAGAATGTTATAGTTTACAAAGCTGTTACTCCGTTGACACATATTCACGAATGCAGTCGGGAGAATTTTGGTCTAATATTTGACTTTTGTTTATTGTATCGACTTTTCGTGTGATTTATATCTCATTATTATTATCTTAGTCCTGCATCTATAGTATCTATATATTAATACGTGAAGCAAAAACTTTGTACCCTTGAGGAGTATTCACGTATTAATATATAGATACTATAGATGCAAGATACTATAGGATGCAAGTCTGAAAATTCGCACACTTATAGTTTAAATAAAGAAGGAGTTCAGAATGCTAATATTTCTTTAAAATTATACACAAAGATAGATTAAATCAATAAAAAAAATTACACACACTACCGTATATTTGACACACACACGCATTTATACTCTTTTGTTTATTGTTAAAGTCATAATTTAAATTAATTATGGTCGAATTTCGACCACTGGGCGACCATTAGTATTATTGATATAATAAAGTAAATATAAAAAATATACAAATAAGTCGCATAACTTTCTATTTTTTTTATACTACGAAGGTGGTAAAAAAGCATACATACGGCCCGCCTGATGGAAATCAGACATGGACGTCTGCAACACCAGGGGCATCACATGCGCGTTGCCGAGCATAAAATGCTTGTTATTTATAAAAATCCTGATTATGTCTAGTATTTTTACTGCACCACCTTGACTCTTGATGTGATATAAATTTGCGTTTTATATACAAATTATACAAAAATACGCGCAGTCGTTGGTCAGAAATGAGATATAAAAATTTTTGAATTCTTTAATCTATGTTGCAGTTGTGTGTTGTGACTGACCTTTGGATGCAGCAGAAAACCTGTGTTTTGTTCATCTTTAGCAATTTTATGCTCTGAGCTGCGTTCTTTTTGTTTCTACTGTTGTACAACAGTAGAAACAAAAAGGATGTGCTTTTTATGAATATGTTAAGAGCCATATTACATTTTGACTGTGATTTTTGCGTAAAATGGCCAATTTTGGCGTTCTCGATCTCGGAAACAAAAATACATTAACAATGTTGACTTATTGAATAGTACAGAATAGCTATTGGCATAGTACATAGCTGCCTCGCTTTTTGTAAATTTTGCTTAACTTTTTAAATAAACCCAAAATTGCAGAGAAAGATTTTCATAAAATGCTCGCATACACTATTTTGAGCTCCTGGATTGTACTACTGTTCCAAACAAATGAAATAAAAAAAATAGAATGTTATTTGTTATATAGTCGTATAGTACATAGCGGCCTCGGAATTTTGAAATATCATTGATTTAATATAGAAAAAAAAAACATTCTTTTAACCAAAAAAACTTCGAAAATCGCTTTAAGTAAACTGTTAATTTCTCGAATAAACGATAATATTATTGAGCAAAATTTATACGAGAATAATTGTTACTTCATGATGAATAAACTTTGTAGCATGAATTTATTATCTTATTTCAATAAAAACGATAAATATAACTTCAAAATTACTACTAAAAACGATGCACCGGCGGCCTTCGCGGGTTTAGTACTGCGCGAGAGCTCGTCAGCGTGCAAATGTAATAGGGCTCTTAATTATGTTTACTTGTTTTTTTCTTGTATGTGTCTAGAAACAAATAAATGCTCCATCTATCTATTTTTGCTCACGTTGGCTAAAACTCATTTCTAATGTTGATATTTGCGTTAAATGCTTGTTTACATATCTATACTTCCCTAACATTCAGTTTTGTTAAACAAACAAACACACTTTCACATTTATAATATTAGTGTGAATGACAAGTTTTGACAACTAACGAGCGTGTGATATTTAAGTTATAAATCGTACGCTCATTCGTGAGCGGCGTTTGCGTCGCCCGTTCCCTACGAGGCGATCGCTTAGATGAAGCTTTTACGGCCCCGCAAGGTTAAAAGCAGTCCCTAGGTGGTGTTTAGTCGGTAAGAGTCCGCGACATAATCAACGTAGCCTTATGCTACGTTGGTATCCATGAGGATTCACCACCTCCTTCCCGTAGTTACCTCCGGAAGGTTGAACATCGCGCGCGTAGGGCGTAAAAAAAAGACAACTAACTCGCGTGTGATATGTAAGAACTTACAAACTTAAATAACTTAAAAATTATCATTTTTAATAGGTACTATATTTATATATGTATGATGTAATATAGTATTAATAATGAGAATTTTTAAGTTATTAAGTAGTTATTTAAGTTAGTAAGTTTGTTAGCCTTGATGTATATGAGGAGAATGCTCTAAACCTCTATTCGATTGAGGGGAGACCCGTATCCCAACAGGATTATTATGGGTTGATGCCGCCGCCGCGCGTGTGACGTCCCTGGAGTTACAGGCATTCGTAAGCTACGGTTAACGGCTTTCCATCAGTCGTATCGCTCGTAATCGCCGTATGCTTGTTTGTTACTTTAGTGGTATAAAAAAATTGGTTCTCTGTAAAGTCGGTTTACGAACGATAATTTTACGTGATAACGTCATAAGAGAAAACATTGGCCGACGGAGTGGAAGAGAGATAGATGCGTCACAATCCGAACGCCTCCACGCTTGTTCCGTTCTCGCTTGCACGTTTGGCTCAGGCGGAACGTGACAATGTGTCATGCTTTTTCGTGCGTTTCATGATAACCCTTGGCAAGATGCCGAAGAACATAGCTTGTATCTTTCTACCATGATTTGTAAGTTACAGAAGTTTTGAAGCGGCATGTATAAATAGTGGGTATGGAGGGGTCTCATTATGGTGCCTAGTGACTGACCACAATTATTGCTGCTACCGCAATACCGCGAACGATTTCACTTTCTATGGCTGAGCGAATCAGTTTTTTAGGGTTCTGTACCCAAAGGGTAAAATGGAACCCTATTACTAAGGCTCCGTCCGTCCGTCCGTCCGTCCGTCCGTCTGTCTCTCATGAACCGTGATAGTTAGACAGTTGAAATTTTCACAGATGATGTATTTCAGTTGCCGTTATAACAACAAATACTAAAAAAATGGAATAAAATAAATATTTAAGGGGGCTCCCATACAACAAACGTATTTTTTTCTCGTTTTTGCTCGCAATTAATAATGGCAATAGGTAGACGCTTGAAATACTCACATAATATTTAGTTATATATTCACTTTAAAAATAAACAATTAAATAAAAATAAAACGAATATTTAAGGGGGGGCTAATCCCATACAACAAACGTGATGTTTTTTGGCGTTTTTATAGATTGGTACGGAACCATTCGTGCGCGAGTCCGATTCGCACTTGGCCGGTTTTTTTTTCGGAATTTCTAATTCTATTGCCTTCGAATCGGTAAAAAATCGTTTATGAGATAATAATACTCTGCTTTTTCATTAGTGAGTGAGGTAATTGAGCGATGTGCGAAGGAAAAATCAACCAATAGGATTATTTCATTTCGTAGTGTAGTACCACAGTATAAGTAATAGTACTTACTACGTACAGTATGGCCTCTCCCTGCCGCTCTCTCGTGTCGACCTCACCTCCCCTCTGAGACAAATCTGGAACAGTTTGTATGGCGCCACACACACACGCTCATTCACGCTCTGCACAGACGTCATTGTTTATGTAGTAGTAAACCAGGCGATATTTGTATGGAGTGGCCGGGGTGTGGTAGTAGTATAAATGACGTATGGAAGGAAGCCGGCGAGGAATGTGCGAGGGATGTGTCAGTGGAGTAAATGGGTATTGGGCCGGGAGTACCGGGCAACTGTTACTGAAAAGAGTTCCTCTCACGGCGGCTCAGCCACATGCTTTTCACGGTATTCATGCACTACGTACTACGGTACTCATGGGTAGTGAAAGCACTACCCATGAGTTGACGGTCCCCACGTCCCCGTCGAAACATAAGTTCTAAAACTTACATGCATACATGTAAATTTGTATAACGTAAACAAAGTGCTTAAATGATTATAGCTCTGTATTAGCCCGGTCATGTGAAAGGGGTATGCGGGGATATGGATCCAACGCGTAGCGACCCCTTAGAAAAGTTTAATATATATTCAAACACCGCATGCAACCAACAAATGTTTTTTTTTTGTTTTTATGCGGAGGTCGAACCCGTGGACTTGTTTATTTGATTATTTAAACTATATTGACCACTAAATAAGCTCTACAAAATGCGGATTTAATGCTAATGCCTTCTCCAATTGTTCAGTAGCCTTAGATTATAGTCGAAATTGAGGTTTTCGTTATTTATAAAAATAGGTTTATTGACCAATGTAAAAGGCGGACTACTCTTCTCGACTCTCCTCCTGTCAAGTTTTTGATCACTGTAAAAAGCAGAGCAAACCAAAAACAATAAAAGTATATTTTTATACCACTAAAGTGGCAAACAAGCATACGACCCGCCTGATGGAAGCAGTTACTGTATAGCCTATGAACGTCTGTAACACCAGGGGCATCACACGCGTGTTGCTGATCCTGTAAGTACCTCTTCA
Organism: Hypsopygia costalis; assembly: GCA_937001555.2. Classification (NCBI taxonomy): domain Eukaryota; kingdom Metazoa; phylum Arthropoda; class Insecta; order Lepidoptera; family Pyralidae; genus Hypsopygia; species Hypsopygia costalis. The sequence continues at coordinate 8,604,475 of OW443343.2, read as the reverse complement.
CGCCCTTTTCGAAGAACCCTATGCTGTAGTCTCCCGAGAAAAACTCGACAGGCAGTATTCTCCTTTAGTCGAGTTTTTACACGTGTTCTATTCCTTTTTCAAAGTGTGACTCACACAATTAACACACGATTACACAGGGATGTCAAAATTAAAAAAAAAAAATGCAACCTTGACCTATATGTCTGTGATTGATTATATTTTTTAACCCTTACGTTTCGTGCTCTACATTGGGGCTAATAATCTGTTGCTGTCTCGATATCGCGTGTGTAGTAACAGACATGCTTGAGTCTGCACGGGTTATTCCCATTTGTACCTTTTTAAGTTTGATAATTTTTAGTTAATTATCGTACGTCACGGATGGATGTCAAAAACTAGTGTAGAGTTATACAACATAAGAGAGGGCGGGAGGGAGCCACATTTTAGACCATGTGTTCATTTGTGTATTGCTATAAATAAACAAATTACAGTTTATATCCTACACTCAAAGGTTGGTTGATAGAGGTCTCTTATACCTGCCTTTTACATCTTTATTATATGTGTTTTTTTTTGTATATGTACATAATGAGCGTACGCTCATTATTACGTAAATAACTAACCTCTACTAAAATAACTAACAAAAATCAAACATGTCCGAAAGGTAAACTGGTAGACAATACTTTAGCATTAAATTCGCCTTTTGTAAATAATATTCGTAGCGGAAAGAAAGTGAAAAATGTTTGACAAATGCTGCTGATTTTTTTTAAGGAATATTCCTTTTCTCTATAGAAATAAGACATATTTTTTATTCAATATAACTCTAATGAACAATGTTGACTGGTCTTGAGTACAACGCTGTCGGCGATAGGATTATGACTTGATGGGAGTATATTTATGTTGAACTATAATTAAGAGAGGCGTCACAGAGAATAGAAAAATAGTTATTTGTTATGCAAGGCTGCAAAGTTAATTTTTGGTGCGAGTACCTTGTATTGAAACCTGAGCAAGCGAAGGATTCTAGGATTGAGCCACGAGCGAAGCGAGTGGTTCAAATATAGAATCCTGAGCGTAGCGAGGGTTTCAAAGGTACGAGACGCTAAATAACTTTGCTGCCGAGCGCAACACACAACTTTTCACCTCACTAAAGCGAGGAAAATGTTAGGTGCAAGAAAAACAGTTTTAATAAATACATATTAAATTACTGTTTATTTATTTCAAAAATTAAAAGTAAAATTACTACAATTGGTAATATTGAAAAAATTTTAAAGTTTTTTTTTTAATCAAATTTTCTTGCCGGCCAGTGCGATTTTTTAAATGAGGCTGGCGCATGACATGAAATAAGTATTTGCATTTCAATCATCAATGGACTGGCTGCAGAGAATATAAACTATTACGAAACCAATGAGGTTCTATATATATGTAATTTATTGTACGAAACCTTTATTGAATAAAAATATTCGAATTTTAAAAACACTTTCCACGCTAGCGGATAAAGTACGATTTTCCACTCAGATTTCGAATGATAAACAGAGCTTTTACGAGCTAGTGAGGTGAAAAATATATTTCTCTAAAGACGAAATGAGCTGTGCTTTAGTGTGAAGAACAAAATAGAATCGAAATCGTAATAGTATAGCTACTACACTACACACACCCAATATAAAAAATAAAAGTTGCGAATAGAAATGCAGTGTCGAAACGGGAATAGCCCTACACTGTCAAGGTGGTTGCAACAATGTTGCAGTTTGTTGATCCGTTAATTGCGGCTATTTCTTGCACCAACCGCTTGCAACGTATAATCGGACGGCATTTTTGATGTGAACAGGCCCTACGTTTCCTTCGTAATTTTACGAGAGCTGCTTATGACAACGCTTAAGTCTTAAAATAGAGTAAATGACTCGATAATGTGTCGTCGTACTATGAGTATTGGTAGTTAATAATAATCGATCTTCAATTTAGTACAAAAAATTGGTTGTCTGTAAAGTCGGTTTACGGACGATAATTTTACGTGATAACGTCATAAGAAAACATCGGCCGATGGAGTGGAAGAGAGAGTGCATCCGCGCTCTCGCTTGCACGCTCGGTTCAGGCGGAATGTTTTTTTTTTTTTTTTTTTTACTACGTCGGGTGGCAAACAAGCATACGGCCCGCCTGATGTGAAGCGGTTACCGTAGCCATATTAACGCTTGCAACATAAAATATTGCTCGCGCGCCGCCACCCCCGCTGCCAACGCAGCATCTCCTTCCTTTCTTTCTGGTGACCTCACTCACTCGCAGGAACATAACAACCCTCAAGGGAATTGTTATTTGGCTGCGGTATTCTGTGAGGTGGAGGTACATTCCCCAGTCGGGTAGCTTACAATTACGCTCCCTACCTCTCTTTTCGCCAGAGCTTCGTTTGTCAGTCAGCAGGGTGCACCACGTGCAGGTGAAGTTGGCTTTGGTTCTAAGATCTTGATGAACTACTTACACCCCAATGTGACAATGAGTCATGCTTTTTCGTGCGTGCAGGCGGCGTTCATCGATTTATAAGACGGAAAAAAGGGTCCATTATTTTTATTTTTCATAAAGAAGTCTTTTTCAATTTGTCACCCATACTGTTTTTTTCTATAAGTATCTTCTATATATAATGAGATATAGATATATTATATCGACGAGTTCGGTGGTCAAATGGTTAGCACTGGCCACTTTGACTTCGAGGTCGCGGGTTCGATCGCCGTACATGACAAATATTTTTGTGTGCACAAACGAGTCTGTTTGTCTTGGTCTGGGTGTTTTTTATGTATTATATGTACATATGTATTTATAAAAAAAAATATTTAAGTATAATGTCAGTTATCTAGTGCCCATAGTACAAGCTTTGCTTAGTTTGGGACTAGATGGCCGTGTGTAATTTGTCCAGGAATATGTATTTATTTATTTATTATTATAGTATAAACGATAAAATAAAATAAGTAATAAAAATTATTATTCGAAACAAACCTACAATAAGTTATTTATTTAAATATAATTACAAACATATTTTTTCATTTATCTTTTTATCCATACATTTGCAGCCATAGAATTCCAATCTGTTATTATTCATATCTTTGCACTTCGTGCCAATTTTCATCTAAATCTGTTTAGTACTTTTGGCAGGGTATAGTACATAATAAATATTCCGCCATACATTAGTACTCTTACAAACTCTAGTTTGACGTTTGTCGCTGGTACGCCTAAGCCAGAATACCAATAAAATATTGCTGTATATAGTAAAGTTGATTATTTCATATATGATTAGTGAATAAATAAATATTTCTGGACAATTTACACCATCTAGTCCCAAATTAAGCGTAAAGTTTGTGTTATGGGTACTAAACAACTGATAAATGTACTTAAATACATTTTTTTTTATAAATACATACTTATAATACATAGAAAACGCCCAGACCAAGACAAACAGACATGTTCATGCTCACAAATTTTTGTCTTGTGCGGAAATCGAACCCGTGACCTCGGAGTCAAAGTGGCCATTGAAATCCAAAATAAATAAATATTACAGATAGAAAAACAACAAAAATACTATAAATAGAGCGAAAAATCTATCTCCACAATGTGAGGATATACAATTTCAACTTTTTAGCTTTAAAAAGTTGAAATTGTAAATCCTCATATTGTGGCGACGCCTTTATTGGATTAAAATTTTAGGTGATTTTATATTGTCACGAGTACCAAACGAGTGTGGCAAATTTGAGGTTAGTCGGACACTGGCAATTAGGTAGTAGACTAAAATTCTTTCGAAAAAAAGTGACATGTAATAGTTAATTGATTATTTTTGTACGAGTACTACGAGTGTACGAGTTACTACGTAGTACTATTACTTATACTGCGGTGTTACTAAAAAAATTGCAATAGAGGATTTTATTTAGTCTCACGTCTCGCCGTCTGTCGCGAGTAGCAACAGTGCAGTCCTCGGTGTGTATTGGCCTTTACTCGTGTTTCCTATTCTTTTTAATAGTTCCCAACTATGACGTACTTCTTTTGTAATCACAATATACCTAGGCGTAAGGTTAAGGTCACACTGCACTCTGGCCCTAGTTCGTTATATTAATGCTATGTAATTCTTTGTGGAATAATCACTTGAATTAATATTCAGACCATAATAATATAAAGTGTAGCAGGCGAAGTAGCTCCATGGCATAGCGAAGGAGTTAATCTAATCGTATACGCAAGTTAAGCAACATTAACTATAGCCTGTTAATGGATGGGTTTCCCTATAACGAGCTTCGCTGTCCTTGTTAAGCCACGTTAATCCTTCGGCCCCGGTTTTCTTTGGATAATAATCAGTAAGTCAAGCCTTTGAGCGGCTTAAAAACTGTAGACATAGTTGGGTGGGTGGTAGAGTACGCTCTTAAATCCTTTCAAATGATAGGAGGCACATATTCCAGTAGTGGAATGAATATAAACTGATGGTGACATGCAGGACGCAAAATAATTAACAAGCCCGATTATCGACTCCGAGGTCGCGGGTTCGATTCCCGCACTAGACAAACATTTGTGTCGGAAAAAAATCGGAATCTGGGTATAAAATACCCGGAGCCAAAAAAAATTCAAAACGTGGTTTACCAAAGTCAAGGCTACCTAGCGCCCTCTGTCGGTTGGACACGTCGGGTCCCGATGACAAGTCTGACAGCCAGTGACAGCTGACGTTCGGTTCATTGATCATTCACAGATTATCTAGCAAAAGCCTGTGCAGGTCTTTTTGGAGCAACTCGATAGCGGTGATATACTCGTACGTTGCCACCAAAAAGTCATTAACAAAGTTTTATCGCAACGATAAATAGTCTGATATATTTTGAAATGTTTTCAAAAACTAAAGGTAGGGGTTGAAAAAATTGTTGTAACAACACAAATATTTGTCTTGTGTGGGGATCGAACCCGCGGCCTATAAAATAAATTAAAAGATAATATAGTCGTAAGATGTTTTTCAATAGAAAGCAAATACAGTTATTTCATTCATAACAAGCATTAATACGACAAAAAGACATTGTATGTTCATAATATGAATTTCATACAAAGCCCACTGTACTGACATAGTGTCACATTTAGTGCTATCTGCCTCCCATTTCATAGTGGTACCTTGTGTAACAATTTACGGGTACATTGACTTTGATAAGAAACTTACACACAATAAGTCCTTGACTGTTCGTTAATTGAATTACATATTATTCTTGAGATAACGAATCGTAGTAGAGTTATTATTTACTAGTTTCCACCGATGGCTTCGCCCGCGTTGACTTGTTTTTAAATAAAAAGTATTCTATGTATTTGTTATCCGATAGATCCGGGGATTGCAATGCTGGATCCGCAATCCAGCTGGATCCGCCACACTTTTGAACTTCCTGGATCTAGCTTCCGGTGCTGGATCCAGCGGTGCGGATCCGCAGTTAGCTGAAAACGAGAAACTTACTTTCTTTTCATATGAAAACGCCACAAAATTTTACATTTCTGCTTTATTCCTCAGGCTTTATAGTTACTCCGAACTGAACCGAAGCAAAAAAAAAAACGTTGCTATTGAGTCGCCCTTGTGGCATGTATTTTATATGATATTTTCGTTTGATTTCTACATCAGATTACTTTTGATAGAATCTGAGTAAAGTAAACCAACCTGACAACCTGTTTTCATAATTTACCATATATTGGACATATATTAATAAACATCTCGCTTAGTCAAGTTTATACAATTTATTCAAGATCAAATCCAGCTGGATTGAACATACCGCTGGATTGCAATCCCTAGTTATCAACCAGAGGGGCAATTTCAGTAATTAAAATGTAGTCAAAATTCAGTTCCAATCCAGTCTCGATCTCACAAATGTCAAATTTGGTATTCTCGTATCAAAATATGAAACTTCAAAGTCTAATTTAAGTGGGATTATTTCGAAATACAATCGAAAGTTACACAAACTAAGAATGTTGCTAGCAATTAGAATTGAATAAAATTTTGAATAAGATTAGTCAGTTCACAATTTAAACTCGAATCAGCTTTTGTTCTGCGATCGTAAAATATTACGAGAATTGGTTATCAGGTGACTGGTTAACTGATAAATTAAATAGTGGCATGTCTTCATGGAGCGGTACGTGTATTATTTATTCTGTGGTAGCAGTTACAAATGGTCGTCTCTCGCTTCTTCACCCAAATGAAGCGTGAATGCGTTAGTATTTGCAACCCGGTTGGTAGTTATGCACTTTCGTTTGCCAATAGAAACTCATGACAAATGACATTAAGTTCATCAATGATACATACTTATATACTTATTAGATACTAGCTACCACTCACGGCTTCGCCCGCGTTTACTTTTTTTAGTAAAAAGTATCCTATGTCCTTCCTAATACCTTTGAGAATATGTGTACAAAGTTTCATGATGATCGGTTGAGTAGTTTCGGTGTGAAAGCGTAACATACAAACTCACATTCATATTTTATAATATTAGTGGGGATTATTTATTTATTTAAACCTTATTTACTATATAACTTAAGGGTACATAGGCGGTCTTAATGCTAATAGCATTCTCTACCAGACAACTATTTTTTTTTTTTGTTTGCTAGAACATTGGTTTGTATTAAACAGATGGTATTTGGATTATATTAAATCATTTCAAATAAGATATAATACAAGAAGACAATGTTGGGAGACCTGAAGGCCAACTATTTTGTGATTGCAGAATCAAAGTTGACCGAATCCAGATTGAATTGTGAATAGGCTATTTTCCAATGTTTAAAAATTGTACAAATAAATTAACAATATCGTAAAATACACAAAACTATAAAGATCTGCAAACTTCCATTCTAATATCTTCAGTCAGATTTTTTTTAGCGTCGATCAAAGTTTGGCGGGAAAGTCCATTTTAAAAGTATGAAATTATTAAAAAATAATAATTCCATTGGAGAAGCAATAAAAAATGCTATAACTTTTATTATGATAATAATTACATAAACGTAATATTTAACATAGCTATTGTACAAATTTCTGATTTGATGCATACAAAATACAAACCTGTGACGTCATAATTCGGTAGTCTTTTATGGAGCGTTTTGGGGCAGTCTAAAAATTGTGATTTTCAAATTAACATATCTCGAGAGATTTATGTGCTATCGAAGTAATTCTTTCATCGATGGTTATATTATGGAGACGTCCCTACATATCAAACCGAAAAAAATGTTAGTCTAGTAGCCTATTGACTTAAAATTACATAATTGATTTCATTCATTAGTTATTATCCATTCTTATTGTCAGTAACAACACATTCTTAGTTTGTTTCTTTCTCTATCATATTTCGATCAGTCCGATGGTCAGTGTTCAAGTCTAGACCAAACTTACGCCGGAGAGGACGCATTGATTGAAGACCTACATTATGAAATCTATTGCATCCAAATAAACTTTAATTATGTCCAAATAAACACTGACAGCTTAACGCTTAGTTAATTAAATTGTCACCTAACATAACAGCATTTAAACGGAAATAACCCGATTGCACTAGGCAATCAATCGTTCTACAATAAAATGATATCAGTCTGCGTGCAACATTTCCTATTATTGTACTACGATAATACTAACCACCGTCATCAGATCTACATCGGGTCTACCGTATAATAGTATCTATAGGAAGTGATAAGTCATTCAAGGGTCTCCATACGCTGGACAAACGTTGTGTATCTATCTATATATACAATGGCACGTGGTAGGTTCGTATTCGCAACTACTTATGACTTGGCAGTGCATACCCTTGATACTACACGCTCGACGATACTATCGCCAGAGAAAAGACGTAATCGACATATTTCTGTCATTGGAATGTCAATCGTTTGTCAAGTAAATTAGGTCATAATTTTGCTTGTAATGATTAAAGCTATCATTGTGTTAGTGAGGTAATAAAATTAGATATCTTGATAGTGGTATTACGTTAGATTTAAATATGTATAGGATGCGACAATGTTGCAGTCTAGTTGGAGTTTGATCTCTCGTTTTATATCGAATAACTTCCTTATTTTCATAATTATATCTATAAGTTATAGGTATGTTCTGAATGTTTTGATCAGAAATAGAGTCATAGATATTTGCGTACAATAGTTGACATCGTTCTTCATACATATTAATTACTTGCTTCCATCCGCGGCTTCGCCTGATGAACATGATTTTAACGTTCCACATAAATTGCGTATTATGAAATCCATGATAATATTTCGTATTAGATTAAGTAACAATACTTAATACGTATATACGTATGTTATAATTCGCGTCTTGGAATAAAATACTAAAGATGTACTGATACACGAATACAGCATTGTATTCCCATAATTATTTCACTCAGACCGAGGCATTGTCCGTCCTTTTCTCAGGGAACGAAGTGTTTGAAACGAAGCATTCACGAGCCCGGTGGCCGAATGGCTCGCAATGGCTACTTTGACTCCTAGGTCGCGGGTTCGATCCCCGCACAAGACAAACATTTGTGTGCATGAAGTGTGTATTTACAAAAAAAAATATTTGAGTACATTTATCAGTTGTTTAGTACCTAGCCATAGTCACAGAATAATATATTCTCAATAGTACAAGCTTTGCGCTTAATTTGGGACTAGATGGCGCTGTGTAAATTGTTCAGAAATATTTATGTATTTTCGACGTGAACACGTCTTTAAATTTGCTACCATACGGGGGCATCCAAAAAATCTGATGATAACAAATTCGGGGGATACAGTTTGACGTTGTAGTTTCGAATCTATGCTCTACATCCAAAATTCAATTACACCACTGGATAGGTGAAGGATCAAAGAATTTATTACGCTAAGTAGGACTATTGAACATCGCGTGCGGGGGAGAGGGAAGCACTGCCATTTTGAGATAATTTTACTACGTATTCATGTATAACACATGGCCATGTCCATGACTCAGCCACACCTCATTATTTTTATATGGAGTGTAAGCGACACCTCAATATTTTTATATGGAGTGTAAGCGGCTTAGCTTACACCCCATATAAAAATATTGAGGTGTCACTTACACTCACCTGCACGTGGTTATCTCTACCGACTAGTGAAATAGGCTCTGCCAAAAGAGAGCCAGGGTACCTACAGCGCATCTGTAAGCTGCGAGACTGGGCAAGTAACTTCACCGAACAAAATATCGTCAAGGGAAAAGCCAAATATCAATTCCATTGAAGATTATTGTGCTCCTGCGAGTGAATGAGGTCACCAGAAAGCGCAAAGCTTGTGTTATGGGTACAAACTGATAAATGTACTTAAATACATTTTTTTTTGTAAATACATACGTAAATACATAGAAACGCCCAGACCAAGACAAACAGACATGTTCATGCACACAAGTGTTTGCCTTGTGCGGGGATCGAACCCGCGACCTCGAAGTCAAAGTGGCCATTGCTAACCATTCGACCATCGAGCTCGTCAAAATGACTGTTATTTCTTCAATTTGTTCTGAAACATTGTGGTGCATAAATGTTTTTACTTGTAAATTATTTAAAAACGAAATAAGTAAGTGTAAGTCCGGTTGCTCGCACGTGCATAAATTACAGGCAACGGCTTGTCAATGTCAAAACTAATGAGAGCGGCCCTTTAAAAATGCATCTTTAGCGTGAAATAGTTAACTAAACACCCATTACTATTTGGAAAAAATAGCTGACATGCAAACTGTAGTTATCGTTAACCTGTTTTAAAGTGTACGAGTGTGTTTAACAGTTTAAGAGGATCGAATTAGTATTTTTAAACCTATCACAGCAACACTATTTACGCCAAACAAAGGCAAAATGAGATAGTGGGGATGTTTGATATTTTTTCTGACATTAGATGTCGCTAGGTAGGCGTCGGGTCCAGATTGTCAAAATGTACTGAATTTTTTGACAGTGAAACTTTAAGACGACAAGACAACACAAGACGTCAACAAGACATTTGACAAGATGATATGAATTGACAAATGATTGGACCCTAAGCTACAGTGCTGCCAAAATACCCTCATTGATTCAGGTGATATTTTGCTGAAGTCAAATTGATCTACACTACTTTGCGTGCTTCCGCCACCAATTAGTACATGCAAATCACTGCTGTTTTTTTTGCTTGTGGCTGCTTTGGTCATCTCTGCTCCAGCTGCTGCGGTGGTATCGCAGCTATGGCAGTCGCATGCATCTTTTACCGGTAGTGGGTTGGTGCCGGCCGGCAATGATTTGCATGAACTAATTGATGGCGGAAGCACGCAAAGTAGTTTTTTTTTATACTACGTCGAGTGGTAGCACAGTATAAGTAATAGTACTGTGGCAGACAAGCATACAGCCCACCTGATATGAAGCGGTTACTGTAGCCATATTAACGCTCACAACATGAAATATCGCAATCGCGCCGTCACCCTCGCTGCCAACGCAGCAACTCCTTCCTTTCTTTCTGGTGACCTCAATCACTCGCAGGAATACAACAACCTTCAAGGGAATTGTTATTTGGCTGCGGTATTCTGTGAGGTGGAGGTACATACATGTCCTAGTCGGGCAGCTTACAAAATACGCTATGCCCTACCTGTCACAAACCTGTCAACCAAATAACAATTCCCTTGAGGGTTGTTGTGTCCCTGCGCGTGAGTGAGATCCCCAGAAAGAAAAGAGTTGCTGCGTTGGCAGCGGGGGCGGCTACGCGCGAGGGATATTTCATATTGCTACTATTAATATGGCTACGGTAACCTTGGCTTGTCTGCCCCCCGACGTATAAAAAAAATATAATAAACTTAATAAGTAAGTGTCTTAAAATTATGAATAAGTAACTTACTTGTTATTCCCATTGTAACAAGCGTGCATTTTTCTACTTGGACGTCAATAGTTTTAAGACTGACCGGTGGGACTATTATCTGCTATTACGATGGCAGGCAACAAGCTAAGCCGACTACTTAATTCCCATATACACGGGAATTTACCGGCAATTTACACTCAGTTTGCTGCCTACACAGACAGTCGACACGACTTTCGTGTGGAACAGTTTGGCGAACACGTACAATAACATATCGCGATAATCCTTAGCCACGTCATGCTCCCCAGAAACCCCATCATCTTTTTTGCTGATTATAATTTCATATCACAATTGTACGCAATGTGTACCGAAATAGTGGTCGTCAACCCATATCCCACTACTCTCATCCTCATATCCCATTGCTGAGATACGGGTCTCCCCTCAATCGAAGAGGTTTAAAACATTCTCCACCACGCCGCTCAACTACGGGTAGGCGGAGGCCAGTATTTTCAGGCCGTCTAAAGGCCACTGACTTGGCTTAACGACCGTCATCTAATGACAACAGCTGGGAACGACGGCTTAACGTGCCCTCCAAAACACGGAGGAGCTCGAGATCAATAAACCCATCCATGGGCAGGTTACGCTCGACGTTACTTAACTTGCGTGTTCGTTTGGACTGACACGCACAACGACGCCATCGAGCTCCTTCTGACTACTATACTTAAATTAAAATACTGCTGATCATCATCAGCCCCCTTACCAACATCTCTTATAAGCGACTCTATTTCAAATGGAATAGAGTCGCTTATTCATTGGTATGAATAAGCATTCTATTCAGTTATTGAATCGCAATAAGAGATGGTGGTAAGGGGGCAGGTTCATTTTAGTCTCCACTACAGGACGACCCTCTCTCGTCCGTCCTAGACGGAAGGAGGATTTGGCCTACACTCCCCACGCTGGCCAAACGGGTTGGGGAGGCCTGATCGATATTTGATAATGTATTTCCCTTAGTCGCCTTGTACGACATCCACGGGAAGAGACGGAGTGATTCTATTCTAGTCTGCCGGAAACCACACGGCCTTAAATACTGCTGATACTTATATTAAAATGTTTATCTGTATAGGCTATTGATAAATAAATCACATGAGATTATAGATTTTGACAGCCAAATTCGTTACGTAATCTTGTCAATATAACTGTCGGTCAAGGGAAGAACATACAGGGTGGTTTTGTGCGATCCTCCGTCTTCCGCATCCAAAATGGTCCAGTCGATTTTTCTTCCAGTCTAGAATCTCCTTAGACGTAAGTAATTTTAGTACACGCTTGTGCCTAGTCTGAAATGCATTAAAACTTTTTAATATATTTAACATATCCCGTATTGACATTATGATACACAAATTGGTCAAACGAAGAATTTGCAGTAGACGGTATTAAGATTCAACGCACATTTTCATGTGGTTAAAGACATTAGTCACTCAATTAGTCAACTCAAGAGTACTTAACCCACACATTGGCACGTGTACAAACATCATGTGATTATGTAAGTATCAAGAAATAAAAATACTAAATGGGCGACTAAAATCTACTACGTTAGGTTAGGTCTCGTATATTTTATTTATCTTTAGTCGCCACGTTTTTTAGACCACTAAGATGGCAAACAAGCTAATGGCCCGCCTGATGACAAACAGTTATCGCAGCCTATAGACGCATGTAACACTAGGGCCATTGTACACGCGTTGCCGACCCTGTAAAAAAACTCTTCACGCCCTTTTTGAAGAACCCCATGCTGTAGTCTCCTAGGAAAACATCGACAGGCAGTTCATTCCACAGCTTGATAGTAAGTATGAAACTTCCCTGAAACTGCACAGTACGCAACCACTTAGGCTCCAATGTGTGTGTATACATATCAGTATACATTTTTTCATAATTTGGCTAGATGCAAAAACCGGAGGATCGCATATGGTGGAAAGCATTGAGGTAGGCCTAGAGGTGGGTGGATACAGAGTGATAATGATGATGATTAGGGTCCGTTCGCACAGACCGGCTCGGAGAAGAGAGAGCAGATTTTGGTGGCGTTTAAAACTGAGTTTTTTAGCTCATTGCTATAAGGTTTATTTTTTAAACTCACTTCTTTTGTTTTATTACATATTATGAGAATGGTTGAGAGCCGATGCGGATTTTTAAAGTAAATCTTATGCCAACGACGCAAAACTCTTTTAAACGCATCCAAAATCTACTCTCCTCTCCGAGCCGGTCTGTTTGAACGGACCCTTAAAAGAAAGATGAAAGAGAAAGATTCTACACTTAAAGCATCCAAGTTATCATAGTAATAACGGAAGTGTCACTTTAGTCGCCAATTAAACTTGGTTGTATTACGCGTCGGGTCATAATAGTCACGGCGATTAGAAGACCTTGATACAATGATTGCAATCATGCAATTACATATAATACAGTTATTTGTCGGCACGTGTACGGTGTTGCGTTGATTGATTAATCTATTTTATCTAATCTCATACTGAAATTTACACATTAAAAAACTGAACACAGTATCTTAATGACAGTCTTTACGCACAAGCTGTCAAGATAAATTTAAAAAGTTATTTTTCGATACAGCTCTTCTATGGACAACTGTATCGTAAAATAACTTTTTTACCATTTCGATACAGCTTCAGCCCTGGATACAGGTATTTTAAACAGGTTTCAATGCAAATACATTGCAACTATGCAAAATTTTTCTACATAATCTGTGAACGAGGCGCCGCGCGGCGCGTCGCGCATGCGCACTACGCATGCTCGATCTGCAAATGGATTTATAAGTAAGAATTACAGCTGTTAAATTAACTTCATGGTTGTATTTAAAATATTATTATCATATATTTCATGAGATTAGATAAAGTAGTGTATGAAACTGCACATAATTAGGTATTAAAATACTCGTGTGGTCTATTAAAACACTCGCCTTCGGCTCATGTTTTAAACTCACACTCGTATTTTAATAACCCTTATTATGCAACAGTTTCATAAACTACTATTATACAATACTACCTGATCCGGCAAACATTGTCTTGCCATATAAATTTAGGGGTTGATGGAAGAAGGATGAAAATTTATAGGTATTTTTCAATGCTAAATCATAATAAAAAAAATTGCCAATAAAATATAATAAAAAATATTTAGGGGTGTGTCACCCTTATCATTTAAGGGCATGAAAAATAGATGTTGTCCGATTCTCAGAAAATTTCATAAAAATTGGTCTAGCTGTTTCAGAGGAGTATGGTAACAAACACCGCCACACAAGAATTTTAAATATTAGACAAATGTTACGGGTACAGGATAGGTGTGAACATAAACTTTATAATTTGAGGGTTGTAGGGTTGTTGAGTGAGTGAGGTCACCAGAAAGGATGGAGATGCTGCGCTGACAGCGGGGGTGGCGGCGCGCGAGCGATATTTTATGTTGCGAACGTTAAAATGGTAGCGTTAAAACTACGGTAACCGCTTCACATCAGGCGGTTTGTATGCTTGTCTGCCACCCGACGTAGTATAAAAAAAAAACCGGACAAGTGCGAGTCGGACTCGCCCACCGAGGGTTCCGTAGGTACGTAGTATCATTATTAAATTTAATATTTTTCATTATAAATAAGAAATAATGCGTCGAAAAAAATAAATAAAATATATTTTGCAATGTGTACATCAAGCCCTTTCATATGATATCCCATTTGAACTAGTAGTTTCAATTTGAAATTTCGACACCCTATAAAAATATAGACCCCCTTTTTTTAAGATCTATTTACAAATGTATAGTTTTGAGATTTATTCCTGTACTTGTAGTCTATAACGATGTTACTTGCCAAATTTCATAGTTCTAGGTCAACGGGAAGTACCCTATAGGTTTTGATTCCCTTGAGTGTGGCGAAATATGCGTTTTTTGCTGAATAAACGGCCGTAACTTTTTTCTACGTAAACTTAGCAGTTTGATTTTTTTTTATCTTCATGGGACCGTAGACCTGAGTATACAGTTCAAATTTCAGCTTGATACCTCCACGCATTCTCGACATAGAAATTCTTGACAGACAGACAGACAGACAGACAGACAGACAGACAGACAGACAGACAGACAGACAGACAGACAGACGGACAACAAAGTGATCTTATAAGGGTTCCGTTTTTCCTTTTGAGGTTCGGAACCCTAAAAAGTTCCGTAATTTTAATAGATAAAATAATAACGTCGATGTTACCTCGTAAAGTAGCGCATAAATAAATTATAAATTACGTGAAATAAAATGTAGTATAAATAAAAACCGGCCAAGTGCGAGTCGGACTCGCGCACAAAGGGTTCCGTATCATTATCTATAAAAACGGCAAAACAAATCACGTTCGTTGTATGGGAGCCCCCCTTAAATATTTGTTTTATTTTTATTTAATATTTTTTTTAAAGTGAATATATTACTAAATATTATATGAGTATTTCAAATTTTACCGTTATCAATTGCGACAAAAACGAGCAAAAAAATCAAGTTTGTTGTATGGGAGCCCCCTTAAATATTTATTTTATTCTGTTTTTTAGTATTTATTGTCATAGTGGCAACAGATATAATCATCTGCGAAAATTTCAACTGTCTAACTATCACGGTTCATGAGATACAGCCTGGTGACAGACGGACGGAGGGACGGACAGCGGAGCCTTAGTAATAGGATTCCTTTTTACCCTTTGGGTACGGAACCCTAAAAAATACATTCTTATGAATTCTTCATTCTATCCTATTAATATTTGCACTTGACTTAAAATTACCTTACATTTCCAGGAAAATGCCTTTCTCCTAAAAAAAGATCGAGCCGAGCTCGATAATTCAGGTTCATTATAGGGGTTTATATAAAATAAAATAATAGTATAAAATAAATTATTAACAAATACAAAAAGCCATGTTTTTTTTTTGTTTATATCCTTCCATATTTTTAACTAGCTGTCATATTGAAATAATATACGCTATGTCACTCTCACGGCTGAGACACGAATGACATCTCATATGTTGAAATCCGTCAAACAGTTTAGGTTTTGGTGGAACATACCAAAGAATACATACATACATACATTCGAAAAACATAACTCCCCTTATTCGTCAGTCGGATAAATAGTCTGTGTACGTCTGTCTTTACTATTGAATAATTCAGGTGCGTTCGTATAAAGAGAAACATATATTATTTTTTCATCCACAAAACATTCTGGAGCAGAATTCCTCACTGTCAGTTCTTGTAGAGCTGTCCAAAACAGTCGGGAGTCTTGTAAACGTTGACACTGAGAAAAAACCGACGGTTTACTTTGATATGAAGATTTGTTGGCAGGGTGCCGTCTGTTCAGATGTCACTATTACTTGAATCCTAAAAAGTTTCGCATGCAACTTGAAGAAGTTTGCATTTTATACAAAGTGTTATTTATTTATTTAAAACTTTATAGACTACAATATTTTGGTATAATAGGTAGACGTATCGAGAAATATGTTAAAAGAAATTAGTTGGGGCCCTAGTTTATTTTTTGCCCCAGGGCCTTTGGTTGTATATACTTATTTTACGATACTGATAAATATCTTTTATAATTTTAGAATGTTGTCTAAAAGCCTATTAAAAGAAATAAAAGTGTGTATATTTAATTTTTTACTCATCAATTTTCATCAAAATTGGGACAACGGGTGCAATACTAGCCCAACATTTCAAGTCTACACGGTTTTCATTATAGTACCTAGTAGTCTCTGGTAATATGTATGTACGTCTCCTGACGATATTTTTCGGCATCTCCCAGAAGCCGGGAATATGATAAAGAAATAATACGTAGACGGACTGTAAAGGACTAATGTCCAACCAGAGAATCAATATTCCAGAGCCGTGAAGTCATTTGATAAATAAAAATAATTACCTCGTGAAAAAACAAAGTTGTGAACTCAAAAATGTAGCCTAATTTGATTTATTCCTTTCTCGTGACGGCTATAAGCAATTTGGTGTAATCTAAGGTTCTCAATGCGGCCTTTTCGGAGAGTATCCTTACAAGCACTTATTTAGTTTCACCGTGGGTTTGTAATCAAATCTTGCTAGTTAAGTTGGTCATCATTTTAATATATTAATTTTGGGGTGTAGGCGTGGTGAGGACCACGACATTTAGAGCCAAAGCCAATCCCACCTGCTCGTGGTACACCCTGTCGACTAGCGAAAGAGGCTCTGGCTAAAGCTGCCCTCTTTCGCTATTATAGTCTCTTAGCCATATAACTCTAAATTAAACTAATATTTTTTTTTAAGTTTTCAGTATAAATCTAAAATTGTTTTATGTGTGATAAATTTTGAAAGGTTTCGTTTCTGTTTCGGTAACTCTCAGGTAATGGATGTTCCGGCCGATGTTTTCCCAGCAGACTGCCTACAGCGCTTGGTTTTTTAGAAAAAGCATGAAGAACTTCTTAGGGGACGGCCGACGGAGAGTCATTACATCACATTAGACAGGTCGTATGCTACAGCTAAGTAAAATAAAAATGAGTTTTTATCTTCGATCATTAAACATTCGCGTGCCGCGCTCCCATGATGGGTATAGCGTTGGTACAGCGGTTAATACAAAATGTACAGGTCGCGGCACGCGAAGCATTAATTAATTAATGATCAAAGGTTTTTATGGTAAAAAGTTGTAACGTAGTCCATATAATGCTATTACAATCAGAATGTGTCAATTTGGGTGCTTTCCGAAATGTCGAACTTTTGGCAAAATGTTTTATGTATAGTCGGATCAGGAATAATTTTGCAGAAAACACTTAAAAAACTTTATCGATAACTAGACAACGCAGTTATAAAGGGCCGTACTTCAGCTGTTGTTACTGTAGTATCGATTATAACCGCGTAATCAGGTAAGACCATTCCGTTTTATTGAAATGAAAGGTTTTACTTGAAGTATAAATCTTTTACTCTATGCTCTTATTGTTTAAGTCGAGTGGCAGGTATAATAAAATCTCCAGTGCTATCTGCAAATTTATATTTGAACAAACTATACACTTAATTGTAGCACGCTTTGGCGAATTTACCTATATTTTGTTCGAGGGAAATGTTAGTACGTACTAAGGTGACGTAAATCTCTAATTTATAGGTTGCTAAATCAGAGGGGCAATTAAATTATTATTATTTAAATAGTTGTGTTGGCCAACTTGCCAGAATATTATAAATATTTTAAAAAATTGAATAATTCAACTCCCCCCTAGGTGGGATGGAGAGGAGGGGGATTTTTCCATTTTTTAAAATATTATAACAGAGCGGCAATTCTCGTAATTAAAATAAAATCAAAATTCAGTTCCAGTCCAGTCTCGATCTCACAAACCTCAAATTTGGTATTCCCGTATCACAATATGAAACTTCGAAGTCTAATTTAAGCGAAATTATACCGGAATATGATCGAAAATTAAACTCGTCGCCCCATACGAGGTCTCCTCTCTCCACTCTACTCTAGAACTTTCCTCCCCCATCTGCCATCGCTGACTCGGTAGATTGGCCATTGCCACTTCAGCCTGCTGCCTCTGAGAGCTATGTCGACAACTTTGGTTCTCCGTCGAATTTAGATAAGATGCTTATATTTTTTTAACACTTCTTTACATATGATTGACGAACGAAAATGATCTTTGTTTTTGAACCAGGCATACCTATAGGTATTAGATAATTACGTCACCTTATGACTCAAACAGACATGCTTTTTTTAGCATCAGCGATTTGCATAGATGCTGCAACGTATTCTGGCGTTCAGTAACTCGATTGCGTTGCGGCGTTTTTACGATTTGGTTTGCGATTTAGAGCGCTCGGTCGCTGCACCTAGTTTTCGAATAGCAGCTATATCGTCGTACGCTGATGCTGAAAATAACTTATGTGCTTGTACGTACGTCTTTACACGCAGCATATGCTTCCTACATTTTCCCATGACATAGTCGCCTTGTATCAAAATTAATTACGCCTTACAGCTCACTGGGTGGTACACCAATGGCGGCTGTACGAGCGGTCGCTGTGCTCTCTCCTGGAGCTGCAGGCGAGGAAGGGCTCGTACTCGGTGTGCTGTTCGCCGCGGTACGTCATCGCGCCGGAGTACTCCTCACACATTCTACCTCTCCCGTTGACGACGCAGAGGGCGTCGCCTCCACCAGCTCACTTGTAGCGATGCGACCCCGCGCCGCGTCAGGTATGTACGTTATTTATGATGAAATAGTTTAACAATATTTACGTACAACCCTAGCTTTGTATTTTTTTTTACCTTTAACAACAAAGGTTGAGTTGAAATTTGTACAGACTGAAAGGGGTTTTCTGAACAAAAAATATTTCTATAGTGTTGCTCTATAAATTCCTCTATTTCCAATATATTCAGGGGCACTACCGCCGAAGCTGAAGCCGATTCCCATCGGATTTTGGATTGCGTAAATAAAACTAGCTAGTAGTAACTCTAGAGCTCTACTAACTAAGCTGAAGATGTTAGTCAATAACTAAAACGTAAGACATATTTAAAAAAAAAATCGATGCTAATCGACTTCCGCTTCGGTGGTAGGTTAAACTTTCGGAACATTACTCTGGCCATACAAATTGACTTTTCAATTATAATTTTATGTATAATAAATAATTGAAAGTCAATATAAAATTTACATAGTTAAACGCGTTAAGAAGCCTGTACTTAATTTTCCAGCACATTTTGTACAACTGTGCAAAATATTGAATTGTTCAGTAAGGCAATTTTATTTTAATTAGTCTGTTAACAAAAGTTATTATTTATAAAAACTTGTAACACCAACATTGTATCACTTTACATAAAGATGCTCGTCAAACGCGTAGGAATGCCAAGATAAGTGTGCAGTGCCGGTAGGTACAGCCTACGTGGTCATAAATATGACTGTATGGGCCATTTCTAAGTCCCTTTCATATAATAAATATATGGCTCGTCGTCTGAATGTTGGCACTGTTCCGGATTCCACCCCACGCTCGATTAACTCTAATCTTGACATTGGTAACGTAGTAAATGTATTGCCAACTAACAAAATACATATAGTGATTCCTATACAAAGTTTTATATTTTTTTAAACGACTGAGGTGACAAACATGTATGACCTGCCTGAGGTAAGCTGTCATCGCAGCCTATCTATCTGACCATTTTCGACACTTATTCAGTATTACTCCAAGGCAACTATGTTTTGGATTATGAGTATTTACTAACATACTCATAGCGATAGTCTCTAGTCTGTCTATTATAGAATAGCATATATATGTTTGCCGTGTGGTTTCCGGCAGACTAGAATAGAATCACTCCGTCTCTTCCCATGGAAGTCGTACAAGGCGACTAAGGGAAATACATTATAAAACATCCATCACGCCTCCCCAACCCGTCTGGCCAGCGTGGGGAGTGTAGGCCAAATCCTCCTGTCTGGGACGGACGAGAGAGGGTCGTGCTCCTGTAGTGGAGACTAAAATGACCTGATGATGATGATATATATGTTTCTCTACTAACAATGGTATCAAAATCTGCCGAGCCTAACTACAATATACATACATATGAACGCAGTTTAGGTTGAAACCGACACCGGTTAACTGCTGCATCCACTAGTTTCATGGATGGAGTATGTTATGTACTTGTTTTCTCACAAACTCTAACAAATATAAATGGTTTATGTTCAAAATAGATTTTACAAGGTTATTAATTACCTATGGTTCCCAACATGGGTCGAACCCGTGTCTGGGGCACCAAAAATTAAATTAACTAATTATTATCACTCCAACGGTCCCTATACCACCACAATAGCCATCAATCCGGAGACCGCCGAAGCGGAAGCCGATTACGTAACAACGAATATTTTCATCCCCAAAAATAGATGTTAGGTTTTGCGTTGATGACAAATATTTTTGGCTTTGTCGTAGCTCTCTACGACAAAGAGTTTCATGATTTCTACAAGCCTCATGGTTTCTACCAGCTAAGTTAAGGTGAAGTGAGTCCAGGAAACACGCTTATTGAAAGAATAGTTCTATTAAACTATTTCAATTTGGTTCCTAGAAATTTAACTATGAAATCTTAAGTCCTTTCTGCAGGGCACAAAGCTATTGAAAACACAATTAATAATTTTTGGCTCGATAGAAAAAAATCGCGAACTTACTCTCTAAATTTGCACTAAGTAAAAATTGTAACTATTTAAATATTTATTTATGTAATTGCTACTAAGCTGACGTTTGATATTCGCAATAAAAAAAATCCGGTGGGAATCGGCTTCAGCTTCGGCGGTAGGGCTCCTGCCTCCTTACCACCAACTCTTATTGCGATTCAATAACTGAATAGAATGCTTATTGAATAAATAAATATTTAAATAGTTTTAGTTTTAGTATATAGTATAGTATTTAAACAGTAAACCAACCTGCCTCCTTACCACCAACTCTTATTGCGATTCAATAACTGAATAGAATGCTTATTGAATAGAGTCGCTTATTCATTGGTATGAATAAGCATTCTATTCAGTTATTGAATCGCAATAAGAGTTGGTGGTAAGGAGGCAGGTTGGTTTACTGTGCGAGATTCGCAACCCCGTGATTTTGCTCGTAAGGGCGGTGCGCTGGGGAGTATTAGCTGTATTATGTATAGGCACGGTATGTATTGAGGTCCAGATTCATAATATCATCATCATCATCAGGTAATTTTAGTTTTCTCTACAGGAGCACGACCCTCTCTCGTCCGTCCCAGACGGAAGGAGGATTTGGCCTACACTCCTCACGCTGGCCAAACGGGTTGGGGAGGCCTGATCGATGTTTGATAATGTATTTCCTTTAGTCGCCTTGTACGACATCCACGAGAAGAGACGGAGTGATTCTATTCTAGTCTGCCGGAAACCACACGGCCACATACACGGATTCATAATATACTTCTCTCCCCATCTAGTTGAATATCTGCATTAACAGATCCGATAACACAAATTTTATAAATATGGCATTGGTCTGACTCATCCATCAACGCACAACTCAAACCGCTTTATAGATCAGGCTGTTTTTGCGTCTCTTGTTACATGCGACGGCAAGCAAGCTTATGGGTCACCTGATGGAAAGCAATCACCACCGCCCATGGAGATGAGCAACAGTAATGTCGCCGATCCGTTGCCAGCCTATTTCTTTCTGGTGACGTCACTCACTCGCAGGAACACAACAACCCTTAAGGGAATTGTTATTTGGCTGCGGTATTCTGTGAGTTGGCGGTACTTCCCAAGACTAGCTTAGCTAGCTTAAAAAATACATCATGCTACCTGCATGATGTACTGCCAGCTCTTTTCGTCAGAACCTCGTTTGTCAGTCAGCAAGGTGCACCACGTGCAGGTAACGTTTGCTTTGGCTCTAAAGATCGTGGACTAGTTTAAAATTAAAACTGAAAATATTATTACACTACTTATTTGAGCAGTTGCTTAAAAGCTTGCTTGCTTGCTTGATGCGAGTAATAACACTAAGTAAATAGCCCCTGAATTTGGCGGTTGCAGTCAGAAATTAAATTCGTAATGACAGTAGTTACTCTGTACCCGCCTCAAGATCCACTCATTACCTCCAATTACGCAGTCAGGTGGCATTTAATTTGTTTTCAGACGAAAATTTAGTTAATTCAGGATTGATGGTAATTTTACATTTTGCAATGGGTGCCTTTCATTAGCGACAAATGCTGCATTCAATTTGCGAGATTTTTTCTGTCTGGTCGGCTTTGCAGCTGCATATGTTGCGCGATGCGGATTAATGTACGAAATTCAGCTGAATTCTCTTGAACGACTAAAAGAACTCCATTGAACACAATCCAAGAGGTAGGAGTCACAAAAGTACCTAGGCAAATAACAGGGTATCAAACTATTACCCCAAAATATCGCCATTATTCGGCAACTCCTCTGGAGTATCATTAAACATGTTGAACGCCTCTCCACCACAATCTGTATCGATTTGCACCCACTACTGGATATAGATCTCTTCCAATGCTTTCCACCACATGCCATATAATCCTCGGCTTTCCCTATTCAGCCGTTTTTTTGAGGTCTTCGGTCCATCTAGAGAGAGGGCGTTCCACGTTTCATCGCCCCATATATGCAGTCTCCACTCTTTCTTAAGATCTTACCTTTCGCATCTGCCATCACTGACACGGCAGATATGGCCGGCTCATTGCCACTTTAGCATGCTAACTCTGTGAGCTACGTCTACAACATTCGTTCTGCGAGAGTTTCGTCTTTCAGTTTCGACCCCTTATCTCTAAAGGATCGAATCTAGAACGAAGAACTTCAACGTTGAACATAAGTCTCTGCATCGCTCGCCGAGCACCAAAGATCATAGCGAGGAAGATGCACTGATTGAAGACTTTACTCTTCAAGATTTTCTGATGTACGTTTGCATGTATGGATGTCCATACATGCAAACGTCCATATATTCATTCATATTAACTTTCACGTGTATTGTGCTAATTGAATTAACGGGATACGCATGTACCTAATATGTAAAATTTCAAATTATCCTTTAGTATTACTTCAACTTAATGTTAATACTCCGCCAACCCGCAGTTGAGAAGCGTCGTGGATGCTCTAAACCCCCTCGATTGAAAAGAGATCCGTATCTCAACAGTGGGATGATTATTATAAAAAAAGATCCGTACCTCAAAAGGGAAAACGGAACCCTTATAAGATCACTTTGTTGTCCGTCTGTCTGTCTGTCTGTCTGTCTGTCAAGACCCTCTATGTCGTGAATGCGTGGACGTATCAAGCTGAAATTTGAACTGTATACTCAGGTCTACCGTCCCATGAAGTTGATATATGATGCTGATAAGTTTACGTAAAAAAAGTTACGGCCGTTTATTCAGCAAAAAACGCATATTTCGACACTCTCAAGGGAATCAAAACCTATAGGGTACTTCCCGTTGTCCTAAAACTATGAAATTTGGCAAGTAACATCGTTATAGACTACAAATTCGAGAATAAATCTCAAAACTATACATTTGTAATTAAATCTTAAAAAATAGGGTCTATATTTTTTATAGGAGGTCGAAATTTCAAATTGTAGCTACTAGTTCAAATGGGGTATCATATGAAAGGGCTTGATGTGCACATTGCAAAATATATTTTATTTATTTTTTCCGAAGCATTATTTCTTATTTATAATGAAAAATATCAAATTTATAATGATCCTACGTACGGAACCCTCGGTGGGCGAGTCCAACTCGCACTTGTCCGGTTTTTTTTCATTCTGGACAACTACAAGAGAGACAGAATATCACAACTAAATACGCGTCGTCACGAGGCAATAAGTATGGCCACTATGTGTCGAAGCACATCCACCATTCAACTTATCTTCTAGCTAACCTCTAAAGCTTGCCCATACGGTGTGGAGCCGGCCTTAGAGGTGCTAAAGTCGATTCGAGGGAATGGCTGGGGTGGGAGTAAACCATTCTGTACCGATTTACTTTAGTACTATCTAATCGTCCCTCGTCTTATAAACTGCCCTGACTATAATAAACAGCAGGTACTTTTTAAAGACCACTTTATACTATACGATCAATAAAATAGTGCAAATAAACACCTTACTGCTAGTGTGAACGCGGCAATCTGCTATACTCACTGACACGAGCCACTATGGTCTTTATGGCGTAGTAATAATTGTGGAAATAGTGCGAACGTGACATTAAAGAGAGAAAATAGCTATAATATACTCGTATGTATTATAACTTTATAAGGTTGTGGTGCAAAAGCTAACTAAACAATAATATGTTTTAAAGTGTGTATATCCGGTGGTAACAGATATCGAAGTAGACTCACGATATAATTTCAGAGTTAAAGACAAAATATATATGTAATCTAATAATAAAATAAGTAGCGTAATTAGTAATAAATAATTGAGCGGCGAGCCATTGCCTGCCACAAATAACGAGCAATAGAAGCAGTCATGGCAGGCGTCCGCCCCTCTGCTGCAATAGGCCAGTATTAGTCCACCCAGATCACATCCCTATAGCCCATTTATTTTCCATCACACTTTGCAGTAGTCTCAACGTGTACCGAGATCTGCTCATGGGAATATCGTTTCATTGATATATTCAGGAGCGGGTCACGGCGGATGTACAAAATGTTGTACAACATTTTCTACGCGTTGGATCCATATCTCCGCGTTCGCCTATCAAATGACTGGGCTTGACACGTGGTTAAAAAGAGATACAAAATAAATAAATAAAAATATGCGACAGCTCAAGAAACCTCTGCTTGGCATAATTTAAGTTATTTAAAGAATGAGATAATCTCGGCTCTCTGCCTCCACAAGATACTTGAATACTTCAGTCACATAGTATGCCGGAGTAATTGCTGAGGATGAGATGAGGATACCAAGATTACCAAAGTGACCGAAACCACGAAGTCCCAAATTACCCCAAATGAACAGGTGTTCTGAGGAGCTGAAAATGCCAATTGCACAAGCTCTTCTATGCAGCAAGGTTTTCCAAATCCAACACAAAATCGCAACATTTAGAAAAGCTTGCTGCTACGCATTCCATATGTCCTAAAAGACCAAAATTGGTAGTGTCCAAAATAAATAATTATTATGGCAAAGGAAAAAGGAACTGGCTAACACCTGTTTTTATTAACGAATTACCATATAATTTGTTTAAAAATGTAAAAACTAAAAAACACCTGAAGGTTACCATAAGAAAGAACTATCTATCACTATGTCCGCGAGTTCATGTTGGTGTAGGTGTGATCATAATATGTAAAAACCTCTTCTAATTTTTTTTTATGAACTCTAAGCCATGATTTCATAGTTAAACTTCGACATAAGAGTTCATTATGCAGCTTGAGAGTTAGCGAAAAACTACCTCTCGGGAACTCACAGTACTGACTCGACTATATTGGTGCCAAAGTACGAGGATCTTATTATGTACAGTAACGTTCACGGTTGACCCTTTAACAAAATTTCTCCTTTGCACCATGTTCACTTGTACAGTGGTACCACTAAAGTGGCATATAAGTTACTGTATTGTACCACTAAAGAAAGCAGTTACAGTAGCATATGAGCGCCTGTAACACCAGGGCCAACGCCCGTTGCCGACCCTGTAAAAACCTCGTTACGCCCTTTTTGTAGTCTGATGAAATTCGGATAGACTCCTTGTCGATGGCAAGTTGTGCAACTGTAGAAGGAGGCCAAGGACAGCATTTACGTCTCCTCCAAATACAAACTATCTCAAGATTTATAGAACGAAGTCTCTCTTTACTTAATATCTTAATACCGTGTACCAACAACGATTCTCATATAATTTATAAATCGTCTCAGATTGCTTAGTGAGAGTTTTTTGTTCGCGTTCGACCATGGCAACGTATACAAACCGACCAAATAGAGAAGAACTCTCATGTTGTGAATTTATAAGACGCGTGTTACATATCAAAATTATGTAGCTTACTGGCTCACATTTTGACGTGAGCAACCCGGCTAATTGGATATGTAACACGCGACTGGTAAATTCACAATATGATTTTCTTTTTCAATTTGGTCGGCTTGTAAACCTTAACACGCTCGAATGTTTTTTTTTATTTATTTTTTTTATACTACGTCGGGTGGAAAACAAGCATACGACCCGCCTGATGTGGAGCGGTTACCGCAGCCATATTAACGCTTGCAACATAAAATATTGCTCGCGCGCCGCCACCCCCGCTGCCAACGCAGCATCTCCTTCCTTTCTTTCTGGTGACCTCACTCACTCGCAGGAACACAACCCTCAAGGGAATTGTTATTTGGCTGCGGTATTCTGTGAGGTGGAGGTACATTCCCCTGTCGGGTAGCTTACACTTACGCTCCCTACCTCTCTTTTCGCCAGAGCTTCGTTTGTCAGTCAGCAGGGTGCACCACGTGTAGGTGAAGTTGGCTTTGGTTCAAAGGTCTTGATGAACCACTTACACCCCAAATGTGACCAAAAAATTCTCACTAAGCACTCTGAACCAAGTATTGTCTACGTACGATAAGAAAATTGTATTCCCGCCACCCTTGATCCTCCCCTCCGATAGGTTGCATATATGAAGAAAGAATAAATATTATTATCTTAGTTTCAAATAATGCAAACTCAATTAGTATAGCCAAAGGGCTGGCCAATATCTAGGCCAAAAAAATATTTCTATCGCTATGCTGCATTGATATACAATAAACCCTTTTTTTAATATCAGGGTTTTTTGTATATCAATGCTATACAGCATGGAAATGCGGCCAGCCTTTTGGCCACAATCTCCGAAAATTGTCGGGATAAGTACCTAATATAGGTAATGATATTTTTAATTTTTTCTGTGTATTTAATTATAATTTTAATTTTTAATGTAGTATGTTAATTTTATTTTAAATTTAATTTTAAGATATTTATTTGTCTTATAAAACTATTTATCCCATATTTTTTTCCAAATCTAGTTTTAGTAGGTATATGTCCACGGAACATGTCATTGTTAGCGCCATTAATAACTCTGTGTTCCTATTAGTATTATTATGCATTAAATGTTAAAAACATCTGCGTGTTATCACTGCATGCATTTTAACATGCAATGAATAATTCATATACATGTGTTTCAAATCAGTTATCATACGATAAATTGTACTTATAAATAATTGTGCGCATTTAGTTCTGAATGTCATGCAAATTAACAAAATTTTTTTATACATTAACGCCTGACGACAATTTTTTAATAGCTATATCATAAAACTAATCATATAGTCCTGAAATATTTACCAACAATAGGTTATCAAATAGCCTATTATTGGTAATTATTTCTAAATATAATGTTCAATCTTTTTTTTTGATAATTTTGATGCTGCTTCTGATGACTGAAAATTTAATTTCAAAATCTTAGTTAACACATTGGTAGTCCTATGGACATATTCAATGCAGTAAAGTAAACCTATGCTCCCGGTGCATACGGCACATCACTTCACCCGGTAGTAAAACTACCGGTAATATATACCTATCTCGTACTTTCACGGTCGTAAACCCGCGTTAGAGCGGGACGCCATGCTTTTATAGCTCATCGCTTTTCGCAACAAAAACTTTTATTACTGGCCACTCGTAAATTACGCAGACTTACCGTCTGGATGCAAAAAAAAAATAAAGCACATTTTCGTAATTAATTGCCAACGCCATTTGCTAATCATTCTTAATTTTTTAAATTCAATTCAGTCATCAATTTTGAAACTTTATCAATATTTATGTCAATTTAATTTATTGTCTATAATATTTAAACCAAGGACACAACTAATGATGAGTCTATTTGTGCTGATCAATGTCAAAAATGTCACTATAAAAATAAATGAGATAATGAAAATAGTACTTTGTTAAAGTGGCTATAATTAATATTTCTTACGTAAACATAATAAATCAACTAGGCTTACATTAATAAAGTCATTTTTGCACGCCATTCGAAAATAATTATTTGAAGTATTTGTTTATCCAGTGACCTACCACAAGTCGACATCCATTTAGAATGGAACACGAATGAGGCGACGGTCGTAAAATGTTCCCTTGAGTGATGTACCTGCTTAGAATTATTAATATCGATTCGTGCGAACAGGCCCTACTTTTCCATTAGGCAGACTTGGCAAGTGCCTAGGTCCTAATGATGGATGTTTGGTGTGTAAGTGGCTCACTAAGATCTTTAGTGCCAAAGCCAACCTCACCTACACGTGGTGCACCCTGCCGTCTAGCGTAAGAGGCTCTAAGAAGAGGATAAAAAAGTGGCGCCTCTAGTTTCTGATGCTCCATCTGATATTATGTTCTGATAAATAACGTAAAAGTTTTCAAAGTTTACGTCAGTATTTGGCTTGGATATACTATTGTTCATTGTGTCTTTTGAATTTGCCTTTTTTCTTAAGGAGCCAATGCTTCAATAGGTAGTGCCGCGAAATTATGCCGTGAATTCGCGCCGTGATTTCACGGCAGAATTTGTGCCCCTCTACATTCACGGGTCACACATTCGTGAGTGAATCCTGCCGCGAAATGGATGTGGAAGCTGTAGCTGCAATAACATTGTTTGCTGTAGCAACATCTATTTGTATTTACAAAATAATTAGAAATCATTGGAGAAGAAAAAGATGGTGGATGACTAAAATTTTAATGACTACATTTTGCTAATACACGCGGCCATCCGTACGCATCGGTAATTCGCGAATGTGGATATGTACGCGTGAACACCGCGCGAACGAAATGCGAACCCATTGTCGCGGGTCAAAATAGCGACCCGATCGGGGAACAGGCGTGAACGCCCGTGAACCTAGCGAAAATCATCTACATTCACTTTCACGCCTGTTCGCGGAGGTTCGCGGCACAAATGCCCGCATTATGTGTAAAATATGTAATGGGGTGTCGAGTATAAAATATTACCTACTACAATTATAACCACATACACGGATCCACTAGAATACAATTAAGTAGCCAGATACCTATATTTCTTTAAACTTAATATGTTTAAGCCTAAAATAATATAAAATAAAATAAATATTGTCAGACAAATTACACAGCGCAATCTAGCCCCAAAGTAAGCGAAGCTTATGTTATGGGTCCTAGACAACTGATAAACATACGTAAATACATTTTTTTTTGTAAATATATACTTATGATACATAGAAAACACCCAGACCAAGACAAACAGACATGTTCATGCACACAAATGTTTGTCCTGTGTGGGAATCGAACCCACGAGCGTTGGTGTCGAAGCCGCGTCATTGACCGCTACGCCACCGAGCTCGTCATAAATAATAATGCCATGATATTATTATCAGTAATATCAATAGGCCAGTTCAAACTATCTTAATAGTGTTTAATTGGACAAAATGTCTTCAATTAATTAATTCCCTTATAATGTATAAAATTTTAAATAAGTAGCGCGGTTAAAGTCAAGAGATCTGTCACTTGATGTCAAAGATAACAAATTAACATTATATCGATAATTTTACTAACTGTAACAAGGACATCACTATGTGACGCGTCGTCTGTGAATCGTAAAACTTTTCGCGCGTAAACGTCACCATTGACAGTGGGCAGCAGCTGCCGCGCTGTACAGCGCTCCTTTGTACTGTTACCGTCTAAGAACTGAAATGATTTACTGCTGAATGGGAATAAGCCAAAAAAAATGTATGGTGGGCGGGGTGTAAGGTCAATGACCGGAATGTGGCGGGAAACAAAAATATGTCATTTTTTATAGGTTTTGCGTATTTCGAACCTAATTATGTAGGCTTTCACCTTGGTGTCCATCCATCCGATTATTCGTTATTTACAATTAATTTGCATAGGAAATTGCGTCATAATATTTACAGTTATCGATTTAACTCCGTTCAATTTCTAAAAGGAATTGTTTTGGTTTTTATTGCCCCTCAATTTTTTACGCTTTTTAGGGTTCCGTACTCAAACAGTCAGATGGACCCTATTACTGAGACTCCGCCGACGGTCCGTCCGTCCGTCTGTCATCAGGCTGTATCTCATAAACCGTGATAGATAGACAGTTGAAATTTTCACAGATGATATATTTCTGTTGCCGCTATAACTTATAAAATAAATTTTTAAGGGGGCTCCTATACAACAAACGTGTTTTTTTTTGCTCGTTTTTGCTCGATATTGATAACGGTAATAGGTAGACGCTTGAAATACTCACATATTATTTAGTTTTATATTCACTTTACGCGACGATGGCGGGTGACGCTTGAAATATTCACAGAATACTTATTATATACTCACTTTAAAAATAAATAAATAATTTAAAATAAAACAAATATTTAAGGGGGCTCCCATACAACAGACATGATTTTTTTTGCCGTTTTTATAGATAATGGTACGGATCCCTTCGTGCGCGAGTCCGACTCGCACTTAGCCGGTTTTTTTACGTTACTTCACCCGACCCGACGTCAGACCTAGTAACATTATAAGAATATTTAAAACGCAAGTAACAGTCTGTATGGTGTGTTTATAAAACAACAATATTTTTATAAAGAAGAAATTTAGATAACTCGATTGCGTCCATGCGACCATTTTGTAACTATAATTATGTAAGTGATCAATCGCGCATAAAAACATTAAAAAATCCCTATATCGACTCATCCGTAAAACAAAGTCCCATTTGTATTGTTAGTAGTTCACTTCGTGTATTTTTATGGGGAGCTAATGCCAGATTGCACGTTATTCGATTCTAAATATCCGAAGATAAATGAGACAAGAAAATTCTAAAAAACATACGTCTGTAAAATTCATATTGCTTATGTCGTCTAGCTATTTAACTCGTTTGTGTTCCATGATCACATCGAACTCTGTTCTATGGATGAGTTGACATGTAAGTATCACCATGAGCTTGTCGTTTTCCCATTATTAGGGGCATAGTATATCTTTTTCTTCCAATCACCCTAATCAGCCATTATATCTACAGTTTACCTTATCAAAAACAGGTGTCCAAGTGGCTTTTGGATAAATGTTATTACTCGGTTCGTGAATATTTAGAAGATAAAACATGACATCATATTATTATTTGTGAAGTAATTTGTAATTAATTGTATTATTGTGCCTCAATTGACATTAATTATAGACATAAAAAGAATGAATTAATTTGTATCTAATTGCAATCTAATCATAATAAAATAAGTAATTATATAAGGTAATGAATGATAACGACATGTATTGTAATTTGATTTGTAATTCAATTTAATTGTGTTTTTGATAATTAATGACTTATAAATTCATGAAACATTTGTACGCCGTAACACGGCCGAATACGCCTGGATCTTGACTTGAAAACTAATCATCAAAATAATTGTTTGTAGCCGTATTCTGACAAATAAAGTAATTCTATTATATTCTATTCTATCTGTTAAAAATCCCCTTATGTGAGTACATTATTGTAATCTACTATATAAAAATATGTCGGGTTTTCCTTCCTGACGCTATAACTCCAGAACGCACGAACCGATTTCCACGGTTTTGCATTCGTTGGAAAGGTCTCGGGCTCCGTGAGGTTTATAGCAAAGAAAATTCTGGAAAAAATTGAAAAGAAAAGCGGGAAAATCTTGAAGCTATCTGGTGGCGAAACGGAGTTCGCCGGGTTTGCTAGTGTAAAATAATAATATGTCTAGATAGATAGATTAGAGGGTGTAACTGGTTCATCAACATCTTTGAATCAAAGCCAACTTCACCTGCACGCGGTGCACCCTGCTGACTAACAAACGAAGCTCTGGCGAAAACTACCTCCCTTTTCGAAGCTTAACTGTAGGCTACCCGACTGGGGAATGTATACCTCCACCTCATAGAATATCGCAGCAAAATAACAATTCTCTTGAGGGTTGTTGTGTTCATGCGAGTGAGTGAGGTCACCAGAAAGGAAGGAGATGCTGTGTTAGCAGCGAGGATGTCGGCGCGCGAGCGATATTTTATATTACGAGCGTTAATATGGCTACAGTAACTGCTTCACATAAGGCAGGCCGTATGCTTGTCTGCCACCCGACGTAGTATAAAAAAAAGATAAGTGCAGATGTATAGTGCGTATGATCCATAATCTTACCTGACAATAGGTTATGACGACTATAGTGCACGTAAATTCTATGCCTTCAGCCTGGACAATTCCCACGTCGAATGATTCTGAAAATAGCGACGCTGGGAGAAAATTCCATTCCTTTCCCATTCGCTTAAGAAACGAGGAAGTAAAGGGCTTTGTTCGAACATGATGAATGACTTCCATAAAAGGATGGAACCTCTCCCGTCTTGTCCGATGGTGGTAGGGTGTCGGATAGTATCAAATAAACTTTTAATTGCTATCATTAACTAAGTACTAGCGACCCGCCACGACTTTGCCCGTGTGGGATTTTCCCCGATTTTGCATCATTTTCCATTGATGATCTAGGTACTTCTATTGGTCGCACCGTGATGATATATATATAGCATATATATAGACTATAGCATTCTTGACCTAATAAGTACAGCCCCATTCATACCAATGAATAAGCGACTCTATTCAGTTCTTTCACGATTTGGGGTGAAAGTGGTCCATCAAGATCTTTGAACCAAAGCCAACTTCACCCGCACGTGGTGCATCCTGCTGACTGACAAACGAAGCTCTGGCGAAAAGAGAGGTAGGGAGCGTAATTGTAAGCTACCCGACTGGAGAATGTACCTCCACCTCACAGAATACCGCAGCCAAATAACAATTCCCTTGAGGGATGTTGTGTTCCTGCGAGTGAGTGAGGTCACCAGAAAAAAAAGGAAGGAGATGCTGCGTTGGCAGCGGGAGTGGCGGCGCGCGAGCAATATTTTATGTTGCGAGCGTTAATATGGCTACGGTAACCGCTTCACATGAGGCGGGCCGTATGCTTGTCTGCCACCCGTCGTAGTATAAAATAAAATAAAAAAAAAAGTTATTGAATCGCAATAAGTGGTGGTGGTAAGGGGGCAGAACTGGATCTTTTCTCATGTGCTCTTAGTGAATTTACCAAGGTGCAGCGACGTGTGATCTGTTATAGGAAATAACATAATATTATGTACGACATAATTACTATGAGATATACTTTGTTGTCATTTCATTATTGAAATTGTGCTATCGCATTAGGTCTAACTTGTAATGATAGTTGTAAGTAATAATAAATCAATACATATAATAAAATCGTAACTCGGCGCTGTCTGTACATGGAAATATAAGAAAAACTATTATAGCGGGGCTTTATGGATACTATAGAACCCAAAACAATGATTTTTAGAATTTTTGTCTGTTTGTCTACAGACAAACAGACAAAAATTCTAAAAATCATTGTACGAGCGTGCACAAACGTACACGTTTGTGCACGCTCAGCTTGACCTATTTGAATGCGATTTTCACTAATGCGTTACTGTTTTCTCCATATAACATTTAGTGTTTGTTTTATTTCAATCGGTTCATAAATAAAAAAGTTATATCGATCTAAAGAATCACATATAAAATGCTATAAAATCAGTTGAATTGACTGAAACTTTATGAAGGTATTATGTTATCATCGTTAAAGTAAATAATATAATAAGTGAGATGCTTAGAGGCCGTAGCACTAACGCAAGTTAAGCACCCCTGTCGTGGTTCCGACTAAGCTGGGTGACCACAAATTCTCACCCACAACCAAGCGGACGAAGTCGCGGGCACACCTAGTAAATAAATATGGCCCTCCTCGATAAATGGTCTATCAAACAATATTTTTTCAATTCGAACCCCCTGACATTAGCGCTTTAAAGCAACCAAACTGTACATTAATTATAATAGTAGTATGTATACATTTTCGTTCTAGCTTTCTAGTTAACATTCGGGTTAGTTCACAAACTTAAGCACAGCGGCTAATAGAAAGATCTATGCTTGGGGTTTCACTTAGAGAACGAATCAGGAACGAAAAAATTCGACTAAGAAGATATATATCCATCCATAGTTGACAAACCTCTCAGTGTCAGCAAACAGAAGCTGAAGATGTCGACCACATCTGCCGAGTCAGCAATTGGAGAGAGAAGTCCTAGAGTGGAGTGTATTGGGCAACGCGAAACTTTTTTGAGGAACACAAACACCATCTGTTTACCTTGATAATGCCTTAGCAGCGAAACCGGTCGGTAATATTCAATATAATAACGTGGAATAGTACAAGTCCTTTATTATAACATTATGATAATAATGTTCCACCAAGTGCCAACAATCAACAGTACCTATCAACTTTATGAAGTATTTGCGTTAGAAGCTCCGGAATTTATTGAGGAGAAACAGTGGACTGACAATAGCGCGTTTAGCGACAGACTATTTAATGATGAATGGGCTTTAAAAATATTATTTATTATAATGTCTTTGTTATTTATTCCTTAACCTATAGAAGTTGAGCAATAAACGTGATTCTAAGATCCAACACGTTATTTATATGGTGATATTATTTTGCTCTCAATTCTAGTGTAAAGGATCTTCGAACTACCTATAAAATCTAGCTAGGCAGACACACACCCAGCCGGTCCCCGTCTAAAGTCGTAAAACGTACCTAAAATAAGCCATAAAATATTGTCTGAGTATTTAAATTTATCTTTAGTGCGGAGACCAGGTTAAATGAGGAGTTTAGGGAATGAAACTTGTAGGTAGCTACTATTTAGGTCTCTGCTACGATCGATGATATTCAACGCAAAGGAAAATGACCACGGGCAGTAACTCTTAGATTATTTACTATCGTCCCTGTTTTTCTTCAGCGTTCTAACTTAATCATACGGTTACAGATCTAAATAAAAAAAATATGGTTGTCTGTTAATTCGGTTTACGGACGATAATTTTACGTGATAACGTCATAAGAAAACATCGGCCGATGGAGTGGAAGAAAGATAGATGTGTCACAAGCCGAATGGTTAGGCCGATCGTGCCTCTCTATCGCTTGTTCCGCGCTTTCACTTGCACGCTCGGCTCGGGCGCAACGTGACAATGAGTCCTTCTTATTCGTGCGTGCAGCCAGCCTTCATCTATTTATAAGACGTTACGTCAAAAAGGGTTCACACTATTTCATATATATATTTCACACTATTATAGCTTTGATTTGTACAGAGCATTTCGACAGCTAATTCACTGTATATATGTTTACGTATTAGTAGGTACTTACACTATGCTGTGGTCTAACATTATCTAAAATTAAAAGCATTTATAAATCAAAGCAAATATAAATAGGGGTGTAAGTGGTTCATCAACATCTTTGAACCAAAGCCAACTTCACCTGCACGCGGTGCACCCTGCTGACTGACAAACGAAGCTCTGGCGAAAAGAGAGGTAGGGAGCGTAATTGTAAGCTACCCGACTGGGGAATGTACCTCCACCTCACAGAATACCGCAGCCAAATAACGGTTCCCTTGAGGGCTGTTGTGTTCCTGCGAGTGAGTGAGGTCACCAGAAAGGAAGGAGATGCTGCGATGGCAGCGGGGGTGGCGGCGCGCGAGTAATATTTTATGTTGCAAGCGTTAATATGGCTACGGTAACCGCTTCACATCAGGCGGACCGTATGCTTGTCTGCCACCCGACGTAGTATAAAAAAAAAAAAAAAAAAAAAATTGTATTTTTAATTATTCACATTAATTTATAACAAAACATTATTAGGATATAAAATTACACTACAAACTAAATTGACTAAAAAGAAACTAATCTTAAAATGAACATTATTATTTATAAAAATTAAGAAAATATATTTTAAAGCATTTTATTTCTATTTATAAATACTGCTGAAATACGGAAAACAATACCCTCCAAGCTTTCTGGAACGTTTC
The DNA here is from genome assembly GCA_937001555.2 of Hypsopygia costalis. Classification (NCBI taxonomy): domain Eukaryota; kingdom Metazoa; phylum Arthropoda; class Insecta; order Lepidoptera; family Pyralidae; genus Hypsopygia; species Hypsopygia costalis. Next base: position 8,568,484 of record OW443343.2, on the reverse strand, counting down.
TAGATGATATAGAACTAAGTGAAGGTTATTTAGTGATGACACAACAATTTTATTATCAGTAGGGTACTTTTATCCATACACGAATGGGCAATCTCCTTTATCGTATCCAATAGTATCCATGGTACAAAAAAACAAGGTATGTCTTAGCGACAAATGTGGTCACGTGATTTCAACTTGCCTACGTCATCAGCTGTATTTTGTCAAGACAAATTTTGACAACCAAATTTGTGACGTAGGATTGGTAACATACGGGAAGAACATACCTTTCGTTTTTCTACCATGATCGTGTGAAAAAAGTATCACTCCGCAATCTCATTCGCATTTTGTGTGTTATAAAAAAATCCTTGCGGCATACATAATAAAACCATAACCTTACCCGTGAGCTCGTGTCAGGTGTTGAATGATATGGGTATTATGATTTCATGCAAACCTGTCCATTTTAATTTTCAACTGGCTGTGTTCCTACCCTCGACAGTGGGATAATGATGATAAATGAAGTGACTGACGAACAGACAGTAAGCCAGACGTTGCGACGTTATTGATTATCTCATTCATGTCATTATGTTCGTTCACTGCTGTTTACGAACGAATGACGTTTTTTTCTCGATCTGTCAATTTGACAGTTTGATTGGAAGTTAGCTCCTGTTCATTAAAAGCTTTGTAAGTTCTTTAATGCAATAACAATATATAATACAATTCTTAAAAGTATAGAGTAATACATGGGCGGCCTTATCCCTAATAGAGATCTCTACCAGTCAATCTTACAGTCATTGAAAGGAGCTCAATCAAGGCGTGAAAGAACACGTAGGTACATTTTGCTGTTATTAGATAACAACAATATTAACTACAATCAATAAATAAAAGTTCAATACATAGATTTTGGAACAAATATTTAATACACAAACAGTACTAAAACATATCTTCTTTTTAATCTCTGTAATTGTGTATTTATGTTTTTATTGTACAATAAAGTTTTTACTACTACTACTACTAGTACTACTATCTACTTATAATCAGTACTAAAATGTAAATTTAATTTTATTCCATTTTCCAATAATAATAAGTCTTTAATAATATATTAGTAATAAGTTAATACATATTTGTACGCCTGCAGGCTGAACACAGCGCACTTTATATTTAACTGCTTGTAACCTGTGATTCACAAAATAAATAAGTAATTTGAATTTGAATTTGAAAACATTTGCGTATCTATTCTATTCTACGTAGGTCACACTAAAAGTTTTGCGTAACTTAAAAATAGAACATGTTATAACCAAAATAATATTATATTATGTTTATTGCTTTTCAAAATACTCTCCTTTACATTTTAAACATTTTTTCATGCGATGGAGCCATTTTTAGGGTTCGGTACCTCAAAAGGAAAAATGGAACCCTTATAAGATCACTTTGTTGTCCGTCTGTCTGTCTGTCTGTCAAGACCTTTTATCTCGAGAATGCGTGGAGGTATCAAGCTGAAATTTAAATACTGAAATCTACGGTCCCATGAAGTTGTAAAAAATCAAACTGCTAAGTTTACGTAAAAAAAAGATACGGCCGTTTATTAAGAAAAATGCATATTTCGACACATTCTCAAGGGAATCAAAACCTATAGGGTACTTCCCGTTGACCTAGAGCTATGAAATTTGGCAAGTAACATCGTTATAGACTACAAGTTCAAGAATAAATCTTAAAACTATATATTTGTAATTAAATCTTAAAAAATAGAGGGTCTACATTTTTTATAGGGGGTCTAAATTTCAAATTGAAGCTACTAGATCAAATGGGGTATCATATGAAAGGGCTTGATGTGTACATTGCAAAAAAAGTTTATTTATTTTTTCCGACGGATTATTTCTTATGTATAATGAAAAATATCAAATTTATTAATGATCCTACGGACGGAACCCTCGGTGGGCGAGTCAGACTCGCACTTGTCCGGTTTTTTTTAAAACAGGAGGACCACAGATCTGAAGGCATGTTTTCTACGTGCTGATTGAACGCTATCACTGCCTCTTCGGATTTGGTAAAAGGGAAACCTCTCATCAAATCTTTGATTTTGGGGAATGGCAGGATGGGTGACAGATGTACTTTTTCGAAAGCTAAAAATGACTTTGTTTTGTTGGCCGTGTGTGAAGAAGCGTTGTCATGATGTAGGAGAACGCGGCTTTTTGGTCGTCTTTCGCGAACTTTTTCTAACACCTGGGTAAACAAATGGTAGAATACCACTCGGCATTAACACTCTTTTGATCTTCAAGTGGAATTGTGCAGATGGAACCCGTAGTTGAGAAAAAAACGCTTTCATTTTTTTACCAACGTTTCTCGCCTGCCTCACTTTTGTAGGCCTGTTCTCATTTTCAAACACCCATTCACAAGATTGCTGTTTTTTTTTTCGGTTTCATAACAATAAAGCCACGTTTCGTCTGCTGTGACAATGTCATAAACAGCATTAGATTGTCCGTGGTCGTACTTCAGTAGCATCTGTGAGCACCATTCCACGCAAGCCCGCTTCTGCTCCGCTGCCAGTTCATGAGGGATCCAACGACAACAAAGTTTCCGAACTTTTAATTCTTCGTGTAAATTTTTCTGAATTTGACTCATACCAATCCCCAATAGTCCTAGAATTGTCTCATAGATAATCCGCGGGTTTCCTTCAATTCACAAAATTCGTCATGTAAAGAAACCCGACCTCTCTCAAATTCAGCAAACCATCGCCTCACGGTGCTTAAACAAGGTGCTTCTCTCCCAAAAGCATTTTGAAGACAAGCGACACAGTCTTGCGGAGAGAGAGAACTTTTAAAATCATAAAAAATCATCGCTTTAAAATCTTTAGTTTCACCGCGGTGTCTGTCTCTGTCTGTATCAAATCTTGTAAGTTAAATTTGACCCATTTCCCAGTGCCCGATTGTGTTGTCCCAGTGGCCCACGTCCTACGATGGGTTAACTAGTCTGGGTGTTTGGATATATGACGAAAATTTGGGTTAAAGAACACAGGAATAGAGTCAGCTTACGATCTAGCCATCATCCAGGAAATCCTTAAAATGACGTTACCGGCTGCCGTTGTCCAGGGTTCGCCATCATTAAAGCATATTTCCTCAGGATCTCAAACCTTCATAGCACACGAGGTGGTACCTCTACAAATAAAACCCTAAAATGCTCTACCCTATAGCCGGCGCTGGTATTTTAAATCCCTACTAATATTTCAAACTAGCTGTTACCCGCGGCTTCGCCCGCGTGCTCCAGGGGAGCTGCCATTGATTTGTGTATATTTTGCTATACTTGCTTGCTGCTGTATTCGGTGAGGTGGAGGTACTTTCCCAGTCGGCCAGGGCCCTACCGCCGAAGTTGAAGCCGATTACCATCAGAGTTTTTGAATGCGTAAATGAAACTACTGCTTAGATTGTTGCTAATTGTGTTTAGCTCTGCTGGTGGAAACCCTAGTGCTCAACTGAATAAGCTGAACAAGTTTGTCAACCGATGGTGCCGGCTTCATCTTCGGCGGTAGGGCCCCAGTTTACAAATACGATTTACCCTACCACTCTTTCGCCTATTTCGCTACGCAGCAGGGTGCACCACGTGCAGCTGAGTCTGGCTTTGGCTCTAAAACATTTGTTTGCTTGGTTGTATAAAAAAAATCATATTAGCAATTAAGTTCCATTCTTCTTTCACGAAGAAGGACAAATGATTATAATCTTTATTTTTTCCCGTGGGAATAAAATGTTTTTCCTAGATAAAAAGTAGCCTATGACAGTCTCCAGGCAGGAAACTATCCTTTGTTAAAAAAATCATGTCGGTGCTTAGGTTCCTATCGACGTAAAAGAAGGACAAATTATTACAAAGTTTATTTTTTCCCATGGGATTAAGATGTTTATCCGGGATAAAAAGTACCCTATGTCACTCTCCAGACCGTAAGCAATCCCCATTAAAATAATATCCGTACTTAGGTTCCTTTCGACGTAAAAGAAGGACAAATGATTATAAACTTTATTTTTTCCCGTGGCAATAAGATGTTTTTCCGGGATAAAGAGTGACCTATGCATCGTCTTATCTGGTGGAAGGCATTGGGGAAGGCTTATATCTAACAGTGGGTAGATACAGGCTGATGATGATAATGATGAAAAAAATATAGGACCAACCTGGAAGTCTTTCAAATAAAAAAAGTTTTTTTTAAATCGGTTTATAAATGACGGAGTAATAAAGAACAAACATTAAAAAAAATACATCCAAATTGAGAACCTCCTCCTTTTATGGAGTCGGTTAAAAATTACACATCTGTGTTTTCCAATGCTCATACAAAAGAACTCTCAAAGCAATAAATCCCTCACAGACTAAACCTATATTCATCAAAATTCACATGCGTTTGCCTTGTAAAAGCTAATAAGTTAGCGCATTTTCACATATTCAATTAACGTAAACCAACATTCGAAGTTAAGCTCTATTTCTATCGTCATAAACAACCTTTTTCCATAAAAAAGACTACTGCTAGAAAATAATGAACTCAGGGTTGTCGACAGTTGCTAGTTTATTGTATCAATTTACGTGTCATTATGACATAATGATATGCCAGTGCATGTCAAGCTGAAAGATGATAGATAGTTAGCACATGGAGTTAGCAGGACAACCTTTAATTTGTCCGTCTGGTTGTCAGATCGTGACGTCATACTACCTGTAATGTACTCTTAATTACTGCGTAATTTCTTCGGAATTGTTAACGTATTCTTCGAACCACAGTGAATCTATTTATTTACTTGTAGTGTTGTGGCGCCTATGTCGCCCTCGCGGCGTGTGTAATTTCAACAAACTTCATAATAAATGAGATGTAAATTACTAGAGAACGTTTGCATTTATGTTTTGATTGAGGAGTATTGTTCATATCTTTATCACAAAATTCATGAACGACCACAAACGGTCTGAAATATTCTTATAACAGCCTTACCGACTAAGCTGAAGCCGATTCCCTTCGGAGTTTTCGATTGCGAAAAACGGACTTCTGTTTAAATTTGTGATACACATATTCGGTTTAATCGATAGAGTGCCTTCGTCCGTACCGGGTAAGCTGATTGCTATTACTATTAATTTAAGGTGAAGTTAGATTTTCGCAATTAAAAATCCGATCGTAATCGGCTTCAGCTTAGGCGGTAGGGCCCCAAGTGTCCGAAGAGCTGCAAATGCCAGTGTCTCACGATCTCTATCAGGCAAAAGGCCGCTGTAATTGGTGGAACTTGCTGCAACGTTTTCATTACAGTCACAATCCTCATCAGTCAGGGAACGACTTAAGGAAGAGAAGGATAATATCGAAATTAATTCATATAAAGAAACTACCTGAAACGAAAAGAAGCTGACCTGGCAAACATTGTTTTGCCAAATAAATTTAGGGGTTGATGGAAGAAGGGTAAAAATTTGGAGTTATATGTATTTTTCAATGCTAAAATAAAATTTAAAAAAATTGACAATAAATTTAAAAAAAAATTAGGGGTGAGTCACCCGTATCATTCAGAGGTATAATAGATATTCTCAGACCTACCCGATATGCACACAAAATTTCATAAAAGTCGGTCTATTTTCCCGTGGCAATAAGATGTTTTTCCGGGATAAAGAGTAACCTATGTATCGTCGTATCTGGTGGAAGACATTGGGGAAGGCTTATATCTAACAGTGGGTAGATACAGGCTGATGATGATATGATGAAAAAAATATAAGACCAACCTGGAAGTTATATAAAATACTCTTTCAAATACAAGTTTTTTTCAAATCGGTTTATAAATGACGGAGTAATAAAGTAACAAACATTAAAAAAAAGTCGGTCTAGCCGACTTTTTTTTTACTTTACGGCTTACGGCTTTTCGGCTAGACCGACTTTTATGAAATTAAATGTTACCGAACTCCGTATTAAATACGGAGTAGTTGGGTAACATACACAAGAATTTTATATATTAGATTACCTATGCGAAATAAAAGTTAATTCAGGAGAATGGTAGTAATAAGATCAATGACCGGATCACAGACAAAATATCTTGTCTGTGGACCGGATAGTAAAATGTTTTTGTCATGGGATAATAAAAAAGATGGCGATAGTTACGTCTCTGTGTTTATGATCCTAGACAGAGTTGTATTATTCACATATATTTTATTGTTATGTTGAATACACTCTTTTTAATTAAAATTTGTTATTTCGGCTAATAAATTGAAAATTTTTATAACCTATATTTAAATTAAAAAAACCGGACAAGTGCGAGTCGGACTCGCCCACCGAGGGTTCCGTAGGTACGTAGTATCATTATTAAATTTGATATTTTTCATTATAAATAAGAAATAATGCGTCGAAAAAATAAATAAAATATATTTTGCAATGTGTACATCAAGCCCTTTCATATGATACCCCATTTGAACTAGTAATTTCAATTTGAAATTTCGACACCCTATAAAAAATATAGACCCCCTATTTTTTAAGATCTATTTACAAATGTATAGTTTTGAGATTTATTCCTGTACTTGTAGTCTATAACGATGTTACTTGCCAAATTTCATAGTTCTAGGTCAACGGGAAGTACCCTATAGGTTTTGATTCCCTTGAGTGTGTCGAAATATGCGTTTTTTGCTGAATAAACGGCCGTAACTTTTTTCTACGTAAACTTAGCAGTTTGATTTTTTTTTAACTTCATGGGACCGTAGACCTGAGTATACAGTTCAAATTTCAGCTTGATACCTCCACGCATTCTCGACATAGAAATTCTTGACAGACAGACAGACAGACAGACAGACAGACAGACAGACAGACAGACGGACAACAAAGTGATCTTATAAGGGTTCCGTTTTTCCTTTTGAGGTTCGGAACCCTAAAAATGATCATTTATAGCACATCAAATTAGGTATTTATATCCTGAACATCTATAAATATATAAAATTTATAAATATACCCAAAAATTTCACGGTTGTTTCGAAAAGTACACTGTTTTTTGTCCTAAATCAATGTCAGCTTCTGAAGTTGTATATCACGAAGACATCTGTTAAATTATATAAGGCAGGACTTGACATTTGACAAATTACATGTATTATATATATCAGATTTTGTTGCCCTCTATCGAAGTTAAAGAACAGAAAATGTATATTTGTATTTTTTCGTTGCTCGTGTTCCTGATGATCAAAGTAATATCAAATTCGATGTTACTAATTTAGAAATATGCAATGTTCATACTGGCAAGTCCGGAAATGAATAAAATAAAATGATTGCAAGAGTATGTAAGAGATGTTTTGGTGTGTGGTAGTGTAGTGTTTCATTAACATCTTTGAACCAAAGACAACTTCACCTGCACGCGGTGCACCCTGCTGACTGACAAACGAAGCTCTGGCGAAAAGAGAGGTAGAGAGCGTAATTATAAGCTACACGACTGGGGAATGTACCTCCACCTCACTGAATACCGCAGCCAAATAACGGTTCCCTTGAGGGCTGTTGTGTTCCTCGAGTGAGTGAGGTCACCAGAAAGGAAGGAGATGCTGCGATGGCAGCGGGGGTGGCGGCGTGCGAGCGATATTTTATGTTGCGAGCGTTAATATGGCTATGGTAACCGCTTCACATCAGGCGGGCCGTATGCTTGTCGACGACGTAGTATAAAAAAAAATGTACATGCCGTTTATGTATAAATAGTAAGGCTGATATACACGTAGAAGCCAAAGTGAACGAAAAAGCCAAAGCAAACATTATTCGTTCGTCGTAATCGAGAGAGGATTTTTTTTTCTTGTTTATTAATATAGTGCTGTTTGACTCGTTTGTACCCATATTGTTGTGTAATGTGCAAATAAATGTTTTTCTTCTATTTTCTTCTACACTTCTTCTTTCGCCAATTATAACTAAATACTTATGCCAATTATATCGCAGAATGGTTAACCGATCGATTATTGTAATTAATTAAATAAATAAATATAAATATTCTTGGACATATTACACAGCGCCATCTAGTCCCAAACTATGCAAAGCTTGTACTATGTATTTTTTTTGTAAATACATACATATATAATACATAGAAAACACCCAAACCAAGACAAACAGACATGTTCATGCACAGAAATATTTGTCTTGTTCGGGAATCGAACCCACGACCTCGGAGTCAAACTTTCCTAGCTATTCGGCCACCGGACTTGTCAAATTTACTTCGTCAAATTGGCTCGTCAAATTGTCGAAAAATTTACTGAATATTACTATAATCTAAAATATATATACATATAAAATAAGTTTGTTTGTATGTAGTATATTTATTGTACATAAAGAACATACATTCATACACAATATAACTAACATAATTATTGTTAGTTTAATTCGTTATTATTATCAATAACTAACTGCAAGCAGAACAACAGTATTAATATGTTCAACTTTTTTTCACACTTCTGTTCAATCACAATACAGTTCAATTTTCTTAATGTATGATGAGAATACCAAATGTGACAATTTTGAGATCGAGACAGGATCGGAACTGAATTTAAACTATATTTGTAAAACAAGATTGCCCCTCGTCCTCGACAAAAAAAACACGAACTAACTCTCGCATTTAGGTAAAATGACAGTGACCAGTCAGTGTAATGTAGAGCGAACTTGTTTGCCAAAAAAAATCGATAACCGGTTATAAGGCTCGAGCTACATTTATTCGACGATACGTCGTATATCAACCGTTACGTATCTTATTTATTTTGTCTTTTTAATGAATGCCACACGCTTGATTTTGCGGGTGTAAATTTTTTTAAACATTGTTTATCTGTGACAGATAGTTTTGGACGATGAAATAAGTTAAGCTGTCACTTGAATGAAAAGTAAACAACATAATTATCGATGTACGGACATCACTCGTCGATGACGTCGACATGTTTTTTTATCAAAAAGTAATAAAGCCAAGAAAGAGGCAGCAAGTGGCAAACATGATGCGTAACGTAAGAGTTAGGTAAAGTGGCTGTACTTGCGAAGAAAATGCATCATCAAGGCTTTTTTTTTATACTACGTCGGGTGGCAGACAAAAATACGGTCCGCCTGATGTGAAGCGGTTGCCGTAGCCATATTAACGCTCGCAACATAAAATATCGCTCGCGCGCCACCACCCCCGCTGCCAATGCAGCATCAACCCTCAAGGGAATTGTTATTTGGCTGCGGTATTCTGTAAGGTGGAGGTACATTCCCCAGTCGGGTAGCTTACAATTACGCTCCCTACCTCTCTTTTCGCCAGAGCTTCGTTTGTCAGCCAGCAGAGTGCACCTCGTGCAGGTGAAGTTGGCTTTGGTTCAAAGGTGTTGATGAACTACTTACACCCTAAAAACTACGTGCGGTATAGATGGATCAAAGCGAATGCGAAGAGATTCTGATGCGGTGACATGATATTTAAATCCGAAGTAGAGCGACTTTCTTTCTTTCTTTCCCCACACCACCTTGAAATCAACAAAAGAACGTCGCCCCGCAACGAAATCACGCAAAAAATATCAAGCAAATTGAACGCGTTCGCTTCGCTACGCGAAACGACGCGCGCACACCGTCCTGCGAGCATTTGATCATGTAGGACATTTGAACAGGCGTCGTCTGTCTCATGGCAGAAATAGTTTATGGTATGTTCTTTAGCGACAAATGTGGTCACGAATTCACTAGCCTTCGTCATCGACTTCTGTATTTTGTATGGATAATGACAGATTTTGATAAATTAAGAAATTAAAGGTGTTTTCTATAATATTAAAGTTTTCAATGTGCCATCACTTCCCACTATTTGTGATTTTTTTATTGGGTTGGAACTACTCTTGTATAAGTACGTAACCTCATTTTAGCATTTTTTTTATTTTTTACGGTAATCGCTATGAATTAAACACGCCGTTTGCTCACATATTTTCACCCAACGTTTTATAAAAAAACATATCGTTTCTTCCTACGAATGTAGATCGGTCCTTAGTTGACTTGTTGAGTGTAGCGTCCAAAGTAACATGTTTCGTCGCATCTCAAATGAATGTATGCAAATTTTATAATGGGTGCACCTCAAAGTTATTTGCGCATATATTTATTATTCTATATATACCTTTTTGGCTTGCATTTGTTATCAGTGAACCATGTTAAGTGACTTCACGTCGTCATGGGATCTCAAAAACTCGTCCATAGTGATTTCCACCTACATGTCTCTCCGCATCACTCGTTAGATCTCGAAACAACACTCGCATGATCAGGAGACGATGAAGCACTTGATATTTCAATGAAACGACCTAGGTGGCAAACTAATGGAAATCATAGGAAAGGCATATCTGATTTTGAAGATCATACTATTCCCTATAAACAACCTACCACCGAAGCTGAAGCGGATTACCAACGGAATCTTAGATGCAAAAATGAATATATTAGGCTGCATAGATTAGGCGAGCTCGGTGGTCGAATGGTTAGCAATGGCGACTTTGACTCCGAGGTCGCGGGTTTGATTCCCGCACAAGACAAACATTTGTGTTCATGAACATGTCTGTTTGTCTTGGTCTGGGTGTTTTCTATGTAGGTATTATAAGTATTTATTTACAAAAAAAAAATGTATTTAAGTTTTATCATTTATCTAGTACCCATAACACAAGCTTTGTGCTTAATTTGGGACTAGATGGCGCTGTATAAAATTGTCCAGAAATTTATTTATTTATTATTGTTTGGGCGACTTACAGCGTAATAGGTGTAAATATGTAATACTTATGAGTAAAACTATGCTAATTACAAGTCTCCGCCAATAGAATTAAATTTTATAATAAGTTTTTGTTGCTAGCTAGTTGGTATTGTAAGCTGAAGATGTTTGTCAATACCTTTAACCAACTTTTGCAGTCAATAAAACTGATGGTAATCGGCTTCAACTTCGGCGATAGGGCCCTAGGTTAATGAAGGATGAATTATATCTTCAACGGGATGGGGAGAGTGACAAAAAATCCCGGAAAAATCCAGATGATAGGCTACGGTTGACGTTGCACAACTTGCATATTCGATTAGATTGACACATGCAACAACGCTATCGATCTCCTCGCATATAACGACTGTTCAAAGATTATTTATTATACTGCCTATAGGACTGCCTATTCCTATAGGAACTAGATTAGAGATCTTATAGAGATAAGTTTTTTTTACACACTCACTCGCACAACCCTCAAGGGAATTGTTATTTGGCTGCGATATTCTGTGATACTACTATACGTATACTTTTGTACACTTTTATAAAATCTCTGTTTTTCTGTTCCAGGTAATTATGCAAAATCAGATAATATGTAACATATTACGTAGGTAAGTAAAATATTAGCTATACTGTTTCATCTTTAAGGTGAGTATCGACTAGCTAGTTTTGTTGGAAGATAACGAGTCACTCTTAGAGATGACAAAATGATTTACAATAAGTACCCAGTAAATAAAATTTATTACCAAATTTTGGCTATAAATAGGGAATTTATAAGTACTTTTTGGGCATTTATCGTAAATGCCCGGCATTAAGCACATCTCTAGTCACTCTACATTTTCTTACTAAACCAACTATCGAATTGGTGTACGGATTACCGGCGATGATGGCCGATTACAGACTATCACGCCATATCACGCCCTCTACACAATTGTGCTTGTCTGTAATCGCCCATCATGGGCCATTGTGAAGGGAGCCATAACATTCATCGACGGGCGTATTGGTCAGCGGCACGACTAGGGAAGTATTTCCACCACACATACCTTGGTTGACGCCCAGCGTGTCGTTTAACTAGGCCGGATTCTAGCCCACGGGGCCGAAATCGAGGTTGAGTGGAGCGAGTAGATTCGCTGAGTGTATGTTTTCCTTTGACTTTAATAGAAAATGTATTTGATGATCATTCCTCAAGGACATGATTGATCTCAACTTTTTTTCGACAAAAACCTCAAGCATGTCGAGGTCTTTAGTTGTGACAAATTTTATCAATAAATCTTGTCGAGCGAGCGGAGTGAGAGGGACGCGTATATTTACCGAAAAATTACTCTTGGAAATGAATAGGATCCAAAACCTGGTTTGGAGCCTATTCATGTCCAAGAGTGACTTTTCGGTGAATATCCAAAACCACCACTTCAGTGGTTTTGAAGTCTATTCATTTCCAAGAGTGACTTTTCGGTGAATAGCCAAAACCAGCACTTCAGTGGTTTTGAAGTCTATTCATTTCCAAGAGTGACTTTTCGGTGAATAGCCAAAACCAGCACTTCAGTGGTTTTGAAGTCTATTCATTTCCAAGAGTGACTTTTCGGTGAATAGCCAAAACCACCACTTCAGTGGTTTTGAAGTCTATTCATTTCCAAGAGTGACTTTTCGGTGAATAGCCAAAACCACCACTTCAGTGGTTTTGAAGTCTATTCATTTCCAAGAGTGACTTTTCGGTGAATAGCCAAAACCACCACTTCAGTGGTTTTGAAGTCTATTCATTTCCAAGAGTGACTTTTCGGTGAATAGCCAAAACCACCACTTCAGTGGTTTTGAAGTCTATTCATTTCCAAGAGTGACTTTTCGGTGAATAGCCAAAACCACCACTTCAGTGGTTTTGAAGTCTATTCATTTCCAAGAGTGACTTTTCGGTGAATAGCCAAAACCACCACTTCAGTGGTTTTGAAGTCTATTCATTTCCAAGAGTGACTTTTCGGTGAATAGCCAAAACCACCACTTCAGTGGTTTTGAAGTCTATTCATTTCCAAGAGTGACTTTTCGGTGAATAGCCAAAACCACCACTTCAGTGGTTTTGAAGTCTATTCATTTCCAAGAGTGACTTTTCGGTGAATAGCCAAAACCACCACTTCAGTGGTTTTGAAGTCTATTCATTTCCAAGAGTGACTTTTCGGTGAATAGCCAAAACCACCACTTCAGTGGTTTTGAAGTCTATTCATTTCCAAGAGTGACTTTTCGGTGAATAGCCAAAACCACCACTTCAGTGGTTTTGAAGTCTATTCATTTCCAAGAGTGACTTTTCGGTGAATAGCCAAAACCACCACTTCAGTGGTTTTGGAGCCTATTCATTTCCAAGAGTGACTTTTCGGTGAATAGCCAAAACCACCACTTCAGTGGTTTTGAAGTCTATTCATTTCCAAGAGTGACTTTTCGGTAAATAGCCAAAACCACCACTTCAGTGGTTTTGAAGTCTATTCATTTCCAAGAGTGACTTTTCGGTGAATAGCCAAAACCACCACTTCAGTGGTTTTGAAGTCTATTCATTTCCAAGAGTGACTTTTCAGTGTATATGTCGCAGCCAATTGGTAGGACCGCCACATTACAAAACGGCTAACTTTAGGCAGATTGCATTTAAATTATCTTTTGGTTAGGTTTGTGTTATTATAACCGTAATTAGAAATAGCCAAGCTATTTGATTCTATTATTATAGTATTCTTAGTGATACACCATCAGGTAACAATTCGGTCGTGTAATCATTATGAAAAAAATGCGGGTTGAAATAATGGCTCCGCCATTTTTTAAAACAGCTAGACGTTATGTAATGCGGCGGATTTTACGAATTGGCTGCGACATATATAAGCCGTGTAGCTTATTGTCTTCCGGTAGACTAGAATAGAATCACTCCGTCTCTTCCCGTGGATGTCGTACAAGGCGACTAAGGGAAATACATTACCAAACATCGATCAAGCCTCCCCAACCCGTCTGGCCAGCGTGGGGAGTGTAGGCCAAATCTCCTTCTGTCTGGGACGGACGAGAGAGGGTCGTGCTCCTGCAGTGGAGACTAAAATGACTTGATGATGATGATGATGATAATGATATATAAGCATTCCGCTCGCTCAGCTCACTCCACTCAATACTCTACGGTACAAAGCTACCTAAACAAACTATCAAGTTAAATGCACTCTTAGGCATATATCATTGAAATATACAGCCTGTATAGGACTCAAAGACACAGATAAACTCATCGCAATACAGATTGATTAGCCGCATCAATCTCACAGGCAAACGATTTTACTAAGAAACGCACTAAAATGTTAGAGTACTAAATTTAATTTGCCGGCATCTGAGATGCGTCCTCGGAAATCATTCACTCAGATTTATAACCACTAACACGTGAGATACAAGACCGACTCCTAGATTAAATAGTTTCTTAGAGAAAGTAAAGCTCGCTGCAAACTTTTCCAATCTTTTAGTTATTGGAGGCTCATCAGTTAGAGTTAAGGTAATTGATCATAGCTGCTTGTACATACATTATCTTTTTAAAGTTCATTAAACAGATATATTTTTGACTTAGATGTAAATGAATTTATTTCTTATGTAGATGAATTGTTGTCACAAAATAACAATTAGATAAGTAATAATTTATATATATAAGAATGAATCCTTATTTCCCTTGATCACGGCTACAGGCGTGAACGGTTGGACCGATTTCGTTATTTTTTTTAACACACTTTTATTAGGTCGACCTGTATGTAACTAACTGTGTAATGGAATCTAAGGTAACTAATTTAACCATCTTTTAAGGATGTCGACCTGTATGTAACTAACTGTGTAATGGAATCTAAGGTAACTAATTTAACCATCTTTTAAGGATCGTCGCGTAATGAAAATTGGCAGCTGTATGTAGTTCTGATGACAATACAATTATATGGTACTGTCGAACTGATCTGATGATGGAGCCGAAAGATATGAACTGGAACTATAGGCACTGGCGTTCCATGATGGAATATCGTATCATAGTTTGCACTTGTGAGAAAGGCCACGTAATGGACTTTGAACACGATCAGGTGCATTTATAAAAACGGGTTTTTCTAGTGTTTTTAAACTATTAATTTATTTATGTTGTATTTGTTATTGTCAGGAGAAGGTTCTTAAAAAAGTTGAGCGGAAAATTCAAGAAAACTGAACGACCATATCAAATTTTCTACTGTAACTTTATGTCGTTTGACAGAACTATCAGTCATTAGACAGATTGTGCGAAACCAATTCGATTTCAATATACATTGTTAAGAAGACAGGACAATGTCGGTCAGCTAGTAAGTAATAATAAACAAAGATTAGAACAATCACTACATAGTATAAAACAAAGTCGCTTTCTCTGTCCCTATGTCCCCATGTATGCTTAAATCTTTGAAACTACGCAACGGATTATGATGCGGTTTTTTTTAATAGATAGAGTGATTCAACTGGAAAGTTTATATGTATAATATATGCATAACATAGTAGAAAAACACTGATAATTTAGAGGTTTCTAATGTGATGTCGTAAATAAACACATTTTTTTGCTCTTTCATTGCAAACGCTGGCTGAACCCAACGAGATAGATCAAAATCACCTTAAAATGGTCTACAAAAAAGTTCGCGATGGTATATGTCTATCTCTTAGTGGTAACACACAATAACCGTTATTTTATCCTTTGCTTTTTACAAGAAATAATGCCTTATTTACGAAGCGATTTTAAGCAATACAGAATTAATCCTTATCCAATTAAGTACCTACCTTAAATACATTGCGCATTTAATATAGATCAATATGGCCCTTCACAGCATGTAATTTAAATGAATAGTTTAGAAGATATTACACATTTAAAATGCAGGGACATAACGGCTGTGGCGGTACCGGCCGCGGAGCCGGCGGCGTGTGCCTATAACTGGGGAAGGACTGGATAGGACAAAGCGCAAAGACCTTCTGTAGTACATTTAGTATCAGCATTGCACCCGTGCGAAGCCGGGGCGGGTCGCTAGTAAATAATAAATAAATATTGTCAGACAAATTACACAGCGCCAACTAGTCCCAAAGTAAGCGAAGCTTGTGTTATGGGTACTATACAACTGATAAACATACGTAAATACATTTATTTTTTTGTAAATCCATGCTTATGATACATAGAAAACACCCAGAAGTGAATTAATACTTATTAAATTATTATATTGCTATAACAATTCATCTACATAAGAAATAATTGTTTAATGAAAGATCCAAAACCTAATGTATGACTAAGCTACTAGGATCAATGACCTTAAAAAGGTAAAAAAATGAACTGAGATTGTAAGTAGGCTGCCTGAGATCTCTTCTTAAATTGCTATTTCTAAAACATGTCATTTATCCGAATTATAAATTGATAACTATAAAAATCGCCTTGAGCAACGCATGCGTTGTAAAATTCCATGCCACAACTCGACGGGGAACACGTTATTGTTTTCAGTAACTAGTTTTTAGCCCAAAACTATTTATAAGAACTATTTAGTAACTATACCATTTCTATAACTAATTGTACCACAATCCGTTCATTTACGTAGTAGTAAAAATAAAACCGACAGTCAATTATTTTATATATATTTCGTGTCGAATGGCTATAGCCACTTTGACTCCCAGGTCGCGGGTTCGATCCCCGCACAATACAAATATTTGTGTGCATGAACATGTCTGTTTGTCTTGGTCTGGGTGTTTTATATGTATATATAATATCAGTTATCTAGTACCGATAGTACAAGCCTTGCTTGGTTTGGGACTAGATGGCGCTGTATAAATAGTCTCTCTCTCTCTCTCTCTCTCTGTCTCTGTGTGTGTGTGTAAAAAGACACTTATAAAACAATAGTTCTATATAAAAATACCGCTTTATATGATACTCGCTTCCGCACGCGGCTGCGCTTGAAAGTCAGTTTTCATAAACCTCATTTTGTCGGGATGAAAAGGATTCTAATAGTTACTCTAGTATTCTAATATGATTTTTGCAACATTTCATGGCAATCGTTTCAATAGATAAGGCGTGAAAGTGCAACAAACAAACTCATTTCGCAATTATAATATTAGTTAGAGTATATTATTCTGTGATATTATTAAGGATTTCATCTCCAAACATCACTTATTAAACTGTATTTAAAACAAAGAAACACGAACGGTATCAGTTAACAGGTGGCTGTTCCACCACAAAAATAAACAAGCGGTTAATAAAGCCGTCGGCACACTTATCGACAGTTCAGATAAAAACCTTAACATTGTATTATCTTTCTTGCTTCATTTAAAGACATCGATACATTTACGATTATCTTTCCGTTAACTGGATTAATGAAATCAAAAATCGAGAACTGCGCTTTTTAGGGTTCTGTCAAATGACAAGGAACAACAATACAAATTTAGTCTACACAAATCCATATTCATCCCATCGCTGGGATACTGAGTGGTCTCTTCTCAATTGAAGAGGGTTTTGACCACCACTAAACTTGTAGGTAAACTTTGAGGGTATTATCACGCTATTAAACTGTGGGTTGGCGGAGGCCAGTGTTTTCGACTTCTACTGACAATAGTCAGGACTTAGACAGGCTTAACGTGACCTCCGAAGCACGAAGCTCGAGATAAATAAACTCATCTATTGACAGACTACTGTCGACGTTGCTTAACTTGCGTGATTGATTAGACAGATACGCCCAACGACGCCATCGAGCTTCTGTATAATAACAATTCCCTTGAGGGTTGTTGTGTTTTTCTTTCACTTATACTATTATGTAGTCCTACGTAACAAATTGAAACAAATTACCTCGTAAGCTTTATGAATAGTCTAGCTGTGCCCGTGGCTCCCTCGCGTAGAGCACAGTATAAGTAATAGTATTACGGACAATATGGCCACTCTCTGCCGCTCTCTCGTGTCAACCAACCTCACCTCTCCTCTCAGACAAATCTGGAACAGTTTGTATGGCGCCGCATGCACACACGCTCAGTCACGCTCTGCATAGACGTCATTGTTTACGTATATGTTATCGACGCTACATTTATATGGAGTGGTCGTAGAGTTAGTTATGAATAACATAAAACTATGTAAATTGGATAAGTGAGGCCCGCACTTAAGACTTATAAACGAACATACAGAGCCTTTGACTTTTATTATTGTATCTAGACTTTTATCAATGACGGAATTTAGCAGATTTTCATTTACGTGCACAAACAGAAACGACTTTTACTCACGGACCCGTCGGCCTACGGTAAATCGCTAAAAAAAAATGAAATTCACTTTTGTTTGCAAACAAAATATCGTTTCTGCTCTCGGCCTTCATCATCGTTCAAAGATTTTTGTTGCCAGAAATAAAAATAATAAAAAATAAATTTATTTTCGTTTTAACACTCCGCTAATTAACCACCGATGAGGCGGCTCACGTTTCGGCTCATTGTTTTTTAACTAACACATATTTAATATCTGTGACTGGCCCTGGAAGCTTGCTCATCTCGTTTTGCATATTTATTAAATACTAAGTAATTGTATCTTTTTGTATTATATTATATACTTTTGATAGAGAATATGGACCAAAAGTGTTATAAGTTTTTATCGGCGTGACTACGCGAGTGTCAAAATTGGCTTTCATTCAGCATTTCTTCTTCGCCAATGATCACTTTCGAAATGTTGGTAGAGATAAAAAAGGCAACAGAATAAGAATTTGTTTCTTTTTTTTAACGTAAATTAGGTCTGCTAAGTGTCCACAAGGGCTTGAGGCAAATAAAGACTTTTCATTCCATTTCATATCACTGGGTTTTTTAATGTAAGTTAAAAATATAAAAAAAGGGCGTTCCAAATTTTTATAAATTCTAACTCACTACTAATAAATTATTACAAATAAGAGATGACCACAACAACATGGGGCAAGTCAGTTGCGTAGTAAAATTTATAAATTAAGTGTTTGCAGTACGCTTTAGGAAGATTTAGAGTCGGGAGTGCTTGCTATTACGATAGCCATGTGGTTAAAATGGGGCAGCACGACACTTATAGGTGTCTCCGGTGCTGTCATCCGCATGAAATGGATGCCGTAAATATGGGAATGTTATTATTGATATGCAGTAGGGACAGCTTGTGGACAGCATAGTCCTGCGGAACATTAGCATTAACGTCGAAGAAACTATCAACAACAACGACAACAGCTTTTATACTTCTGTTGGACTGGAAGCTGGCAACCACCTTGTGGTTGCCAGCTTCCAAAAATTGAATCAAAATTCAATTTCGATCCAGTCTAGATCTCACAAACGTCACATTTAGTATTCTCGTATCACAATATGAAACTTCAAAGTTTATTTTAAGTGGCCTTATATCGAAATATGAACGAGAACGAAACAAACTTGGAATGTTTTGTTACCAACAATAAGAATTGACAATAATTAATTAATGAAATCAAGTATATAATTTTAAGTCAATTCACAATTCAATCTGGATTCGGTCAACTTTGATTCTGCGATCGCAAAATTTTAGTATTCTCGTATTACAATATGAAACTTCAAAGTGTTATTATAATGTGATTCCATCGAAATATTATTGAAAATTAATTAAACTAAGATTGTTATGCCGGTCTCCATAAGAATTTATATTAAGTTGAGAAAGAAATCAACTATACAATTTTCAGTCAATTCATAATTCAATCTCGATTTGGTCAACTTCTTTTCTAGTGACCTCACTCACTCGCAGGAACACAACAACCCTCAAGGGAATTGTTATTTGGCTGCGGTATTCTGGGAGGTGAAGGTACATTCCCTACTCGGGTAGCTTACAATGACGCTCCCTGCCTCTCTTTTCGCCAGAGCTTTGTTTGCAGGTGAACTTACACCCTCGTAAAATAATTACGAGAATTGGCCTTCAGTTTGCACAATCCTACGGATAGCCCGTAAGATGGCAAATTCGACAAAAGACCACGGTGCTAGACCCAACCGAACGTCGGTACGGTTTACATCTAACATCTAATGCCTCTCCTCGTATAGATAAATTTAAGATCAACTCCAGCGAAAATCTCAGAAAGTATACCATTAAACATTTCTTGTTATAATACCAGTGTGTCTTAGTGTTTACCAAAGATATTTCAATAACTTTCCCACATTAATTTGACCAGGAGTCCTCAAACAAACCGATATTCATTAAACGATTTAATTGGTTTCTTTTTACAACACCCAAAATGCCCGACTTAGTTCCAAAACACTTATAAACAAAACAAAAGTTAGTTTAATTACTAATGAATAGAATTCAAAATTGGATAACAAATGATGTTATGTTGTTTAAGAGCTGGGATACATATCCAAATTCCGCGCCACGAGAATTGTTTTCGATCATTCAATGCGTCGACCGATTATAAAAAACAATAAAAAAGATTTTTCGCAAATACTCGTCTGAGAGGCCATGTATGGATGAGTGGGTGTCGTCGACGCAACTTTGTTGCAGGTAAACAAGATCAAGGCATGAGATGGGAGCGGATCCGAATGATTACAATTTATATTTATTATTTCATTCATGTTGAAAAGAATCCGTTATTTTTGCACACCATCACCAAAAATTTTAAAGGCAATGGTTACCTTCTATGGTCATATCAGGACGAGTGAGAGGTACAGGAGACTATTATGATTACGATTGATTCATATCAGGATGAGTGAGAGGTACAGAAGACCATTATGACCATAGAAGGTAACACACCGTCGCCAAAAAATTTCAAGACAATGGTGTCTTTAAATTTTTTGGCGACGGTGTGCACAAATAACGAATTCCATAATTGAGTAATTTAACAAGCCGCGTTTTCACTTAGTATTTTGAACAGTTTCGAACAACCATTCAAATCAAATCAAAATATCTTTATTCCTTGGACTTTATAAAGCACTTAGAAACGTCATACAAATTAAATATAAGAACATGTATCTAAATCATTACTACTCTAAATCCGCTGAGCTTAGATTCACTTTCATCACACTATCTTGAATGTGAAAGTGAATTTAAGTGCCAGTTCCGGCGATAGGGTTCTTGAGAAGAACTGGCAAGAAACTCAAGGCCGACTCTTTTAATTGCCAAGTTTTATTATTGATTAAAATTTATTGTTATTGTATTTAATGTAACAATATCGTTACATTAAATACAAATACAATCATTAACATAACATAACAAAAGCAATTCAGTTCCAAATACTTTTATCATTTATATAATCTAAGATACAATAGTAAGCCTTTTGACATAGTCTAGTTTTAATATATTTCTTAAATTTACCCATGGATAATTTAAACGTGTCGTTTGGAACTTTATTGTAGAAGCGTATACATTGACCTGGGAACGAGTTAGAGATTTTATAGAGCCTAGTAATATGCACAGCGAGTTTGTTTTTATTTCTTAAATTTAATTGATGGAGATCACTGTTTTTCCTAAATTTAGTTTGATTTTTATGAACGTAAATAAGATTTTCATAAATATATTGAGAAATTCGTTCGGCATAAAAGCGTACGGCTAGTGGTTTTTGTTTTAGCTAGTGCAGCAGTTGTAGTAATTACATAGTATAAATAAAAACAGAAACGAAAAGAGCAGAAGAATGTATTTTTTTAAATAAAGTTATTCTTCAATTCACTCCTATTTCGCGTAGAAATAAAAAGAAATCGGATCGGAGAACAAGTGTTCTGATCATGAACACTTGTTCTGAACAAAATAATGCTCGAATCGTTAAGTGAAAACACGTCTGTATAAATCTGCGTAAACAATAACATAAAAGTACTGAGGTAATTTTATGCGGTTTATCCTATTTAGTCTCGGAGGACTAAGGTTTTTCTCATCTCCGCGAGTTCGATCCCTGCAGAAGACAAATATGTAATTGTGTGCATGAACATGTAAGTTTAGTGCTGGGTGTTTTCTATACTATAGTAACCATAGTACAAGCATTGTTTAGTTTGAGACTAGATGGTAATTCGTCCAAGAATATTTATTTATTATCTTCCATTTGGACTAACTTGCGCATGATTATTCTTATTCGGAAGCGATAAGAATTCTTTTGAATTCTTATCGCTTCCGCTTATCACTTGTGGCATAAAACAGAAGCCTAACAAAACTGGCTAGTTTAGTATCTGATGTTTAGCAACGAAGAATTTTAATGAAATTGTATATGCTAATTATTATTGCTTACTATCAGAATGTTTCCACGTAATATTGCCGTATTGGGTTAAATTGTTGTTGTAGGAACAACTTTAACGGATAAGTCCCTGTAGAGAGGACACTGGTTCAGTTGATAATTTTAATTATACTTAGTAAACGAGATAAAGATAAGATAAGACGAGAGAAAAGAGGAGCGCGGTGGTCGAATGGCTAGTAATTTCACTCCGAGGACGCGGGTTCGATACAAGATAAATTTTTGTGTGCATGAACATGGCTGTTTGTCTTGGTCAGGGTATTTTCTATGTATCTCATAAGTATGTATTTAAAAAAATGTATTTAAGTACATTTATCAGTTGTCTAGTACCCATAGTACAACCTTTGCCCCTAATAAGGACAAGATGGCGTGGGATATTTCACGTTACTAACGTTAATATGATTACAGCAACCACTTCACATCAGGTGGGCACTTCACATCAAAATTTAAAATTGATAATCTCTTACTGTAATGATCTCTGATGGGTACTTATTTGGTGGCTTCAATGCGAGCGAAGCCGCGGGTAAAAGCTAGGGCCGTATGTTTATCTGCCACCCGACGTAGTATAAAAAAATCATGCATGTAGTGCACCTTATTTTGCATCAGGTAAAATTACACGTATTTGTGAAAAATTCTTCATAACTCAGATACAAAACAACATATTAACAGCTGTTCCTAAACTACTATAGCTGTATGAATACAACTGAAACAGGTACGAGCAAGCTCAAACTTTGAGTTTAGCTTTAAGCTCAAAATAGTTCGCAATGGTTCAATCCAAGTTTGGCCATAAACCGTCCGGAAACCACGTCACTTTTACGAGAAATCGTTGCACTGCTACAATTCCATCATAGTAAAACAGTTTTTTTTGTGTAATCTACGATAGGTACCATTTGTATATAGACGACAACCTTTATTCATTCCACTGCTGGGAATCGAAGGGGTTTAGAGCGTACTTCACCACGCTGCTCAACTGCGAGTTGGCGGAGGCCAGTGTTTTCAAGCCGCCCAAATGCCACTGACTTGGTTTAACGACTATCAATTAATGACAACAGCCGGGCCCGACGGCTTAACGTGCCCCCCGAAGCACGAAGGAACTCGACAGTCTCAGACATTAATAAACCCACCCATGGACAGATTCCAGTTGGTTGCTTAGCTTGCGTGTTCGTGTAGACCGACACGCGCAACGATCCCTTGAAACTATATTCCTGGAACTTAAAAATTAGTTGTCTGTAAAGTCGGCTTACGGTCGATAATTTTACGTGATAACGTCATAAGAAAACATCGGCCGATGGAGTGGAAGAGAGATAGATGCGTCACAAGCCGAACGCTTAGGCCGATCGTGCCTCTCTATCGCTTGTTCCGCGCTCTCGCTTGCACGCTCGGCTCAGGCGGAACGTGACAATGAGTCATGCTTTTTCGTGCGTGCAGCCGGTGTTTATCGAATTATACGACATTATCACGTCAAAAATCAGAAATTTCACTGTTAGTACCTTATACATACTAAGCCATCATACCCTTACAGCTTTACGCCATACGCAGTCCAAAGTAACAGTTCAACTTAACGACGCAACGCTTCGTTCAAAAGTTGTTATATTTCGAATGTAATGTTCGATTTTTATTTACTTTTAATCCGTGTCGCCTTCAACGCGTTTCCGAACGGTCACGCTTGTTGTAACGCTGTTAAAAATTACTATAAAACGAACACAATGTGGTCTTTCAATGAATTGTTACACTGTTACTTGTAAGCGTATGCTGTTATAGCTCTTATACAAGAATGGTTAAATGTAAGTTATTTTGAGTAACAAGCATTGACATAGTAGTATGTTGTACATCCTGTAATGTTACAGGATGTTAAAAAAATATTAGCCAAATGGGTTACACAAAATCTTTTATTCTTTTATATAATCAGACGAACCGTATGGTACCGTTACAGCAACCTATAGACGCTTATTACACTCGTGTCGTTCGCGTGCTAAAAAAATACTGTATTAGGACCACCCTCTTTTCTGTTTTAGAAAGATAGGTGTTTAAATATTGGTAATACTCAAATTCTCTAGGCCACGCATTATTCGCTCGAGAATAGTTTAGGAACCACTGGATCTGAGAATTGTTGTGTTCCTGCGAGAAAGAGAGGTTAACAAACGTGAGAAGATGATACGTTCTAACGCTAAACATCTTCTCACGTTTAGTAACCCTGCTTCTAAGCAGGGTTGCCAGAACGCGAGCAATATTGTTTGCATTGCTAGCATAATGTAATGTATGTCTTCGGTAACCGCTTTACATCAGATGGTCCGTAAGCTCTTTTTTTACCTGCCGTCGTATATAAAAAAAAATCGCCCAAATGCGAGTCGGACTCGCCACCGAGGGTTCCGTACGTAGTATCAATATTAAATTTGATATTTTTCATTATAAATAAGAAATAATGCGTCGAAAAAAATAAATAAAATATATTTTGCAATGTGTACATCAATCCCTTTCATATGATACCCCATTTGAACTAGTAGTTTCAATTTGAAATTTCGACACCCTATAAAAAATATAGACCCCTATTTTATGATCGGTTTTTTTTTTCTTTTATTCATTAGGTACCTTCAAGTCAATCAAAATTAACACAAAATTTGGAATTGATGTCTTCTAATAAATTTTACCGCGCGTTATTGTTCTATGATTACGTAAATAAACCTCCGTTAAAACTCCGCAAAAATTGTACGGAGACGGAGGCGGAGGCGAAGATACGATTTCTTGCGGAGCTTCCGCAGTAGCGGAGGCGGAAGCGAAGTTCCGTTACAACCCTATTATTAACTTATAGTCGCTTGCAACTAGAATGTTAAGCCTGTTTTTGGAATAATTTGTTGGTCAGGTCCGCATCACTATTCGTACTCATTAATTGCACGGAACTTCTGAACAAATGGGAGTTCAACTTCCATTTGTTCAGTTTTCTGTATTTAGTTTTTCTTATCGTGTTCCTCCGAGTGAGGTTGCCATATGTACAGATAGGGTAATTTAAGATGGCATTTAGGACACATTAAAATAATGACGTGACTTAGATCGATTTAACATCGAAAAAATAGTGTCAAGTTGTATGTATGAATTTTATTTAAAAAGTAATACTGTGTTTATACAAATGCCGATATTCTGCGACAGCCAACAGGTGCCGACACCGGCATCGTCGTTTTAACACTTTATGTAGGTATGGGTTATAAAAAAAACTGACGGACAGCGGAGCCTCAGTAACAGGGTCCCGTTTTACCCTTTGGGGACGGAACTCTAAAAATCTAGACTGATTTCCTTTTTTTTACATAAAATTATCTGTGTAGATTTCATATTTATCGACAAAATATCTGATAAGACGGAACCGCAGAATGGCCTTTAATTTTGTACTTGCGGTTGCATGGTCACTGCACTGAGACTTCCTTCTGCCATGTACATGTGATTTTATGCTCTCCTGCCTTTAAATTATTATAATTTGGCAAGTTACATTTGCTAAAATTACAAACAAACGTAATTGACGAAGAAAAGTTAGTCACTTCACCCTCATTCTTTGCCACATTTGGGCAATAATATATAATTAATTAGTTTAATTACAATCAATAGCCGGCCAGCTCATTTCATGTTTAAAAAGCAGTGTTTTTCAAAGCGCGACCCTAGCCTCTACAATGGGGTCGCAGAAGGTCGCGAAGCTGTAAAATAGCGTTCATAAAGATATTTTTATTAAGAAAATCTTCATTTCGGAACGTAATCAATAGCTGTGATGTGATGTGAATAAAAATTCTTCTCTTGTGACTGGTTACGAAAGTTTAGTTACCTAAGTGGAAGAAGAGGTATTTACAGAGCCATTACCTTATCTGTGAATTGATTGGCAGTATTGCTTGCTAATTATGAAATTATATAATAAAATTCTCCGCCAACCCGAAGTTGAGCAGCCTGGTGGAGTATGATCTAAACCCGTTCATTGAGGGGAGGGGAGACCCGAATCCCAACAGTGGAATGATTATGGGTTGATGCCATGAATAAAATAAATTGTGCCACTTTTTACCTATTTGTCCGTGGTACGGTAAGTCCGGCCAACCGGAAAAAATACTTTTCCATGGTTTCTTAAAAAAGAGAAAAGGAAATTCAACAAGAACAATGTATGAGATCCAAAAACATAAACTTTTAATTGATTAAGGTGTCAGAAATAAATGTCGCACACTTCGGCAGCCAGGGTGATGGCATGAAGAAATTGCAATCCATTGTTCGATTATTAACAATATTGTAATATTTATAAATAAATAATAAATAAATATTGTCAGACAAATTACACAGCGCCATCTAGCCACAAAGTAAGCGAAGCTTGTGTTATGGGAGAGACGAACTTCTTAGCTTCCATGGATTCACCGTGCGGGTGCCGGGTCCATCGTGTGGCAGAGAGAGAAACACAAGCAGATCCCGAGACTTGTGACACGGGTGTAGGTTTAAGGGGCCCCTTTCCGACGTACATCAACACTCACCTTCACTACTTTTGTTTCTCTCCCTGCCCTGCCAAATCTGGTATGAACCTGCTAATGCAGCTTTAGATACTCGTTCTAGTATAGAACTTACTGCACTTCTGGACAAGCCAAGGTCTTTCAGCAGGTTATAGAGAGATTTTGCTGGTATACCTCTCGCTCCTACTTCTACAGCGTATAGATTAACTACATAGCCGCTTTTTGTTAATTCGTTTAGGAGGTCATAATATTTGTTTTGTTTTATCGCGTGGTCTTTGGGTATGTTAGTTTCCCACGGTACGGTAAGCTCTACAAGTACTATACGTTTTGTAGCTCTCGAGAAAAGGAAAATGTCCGGTCTGGATGTCGAAACAACCACATCTTCTGGGATTTTATAGTGCTTTTCATACGTGTCCATTAAAATAGTCCAGTCAGGTGCTGCACTGAGGATTGAGTAAGGCTTGTTTTTGGAGTTTGAAGTTGAGCCTCCTTTTATAAAGTTAATTTGTCTTTTGTTTGTCGTTAATCCTTTTTGGGCTCTAGCTATTGAAAGGCTTATGGCTTCACGTATGATTTGAAGTACTCTGTCATGGCGATGTGAGTAATGACCCCTATCAAGGAGCACCTTGCATCCCACCAATAGGTGCCTTGCTGTACATATCGCCTCTCCACAGGTATAGCAACATTTTTCAGAGGCTTTTCCCCACCTAACTAAGTTACTCTGGTCAGGGAGGGTCATTTGAAAGGCATTAAGATAGAATTTTAATAAGGCAGGAGACCAGTCATACAGCAAGGTGCGCCACTTCAGAGCTAACGGGATGCAAAACTCGCCTATGGTTAACCACTCACTTTGCATTTCTAAATTCATAGCGTGCACTTTGTAACTGTCATTTTCGTCTTGTTGTAGAAAGGTTTTTACTATGTCTCGGTCTTCCCTTTTCTTTCTCGCGCCCAACCCAGCTCTATTTGCCTGTGCACCTACCATAAATTGTTTGTGGAATTGAAGTCTAGATTCTAGGTCTGTGGCATTTTTGTCTTTTGGGAGAGATTTAACTAATTCGTCTTGCGACTTTTGCAAAACATGCGTTTTTGTAACTCTCAGGTGTTTATAGAGTTCAGAAGGTTTCTTTAATTTCAGCCCAAAACTATTGTGATCCCTAAATAGAGTCGAGGGATCAGCCGGATGTGCCAGTCCGAACCATGACTTTAATATCTTTATGACATTAGCATCTAACTTTGCCAAGAGGGTTTTACCGAAGTCATATACTAGGAAAGGCCAAGTGAGACGTGATGTGAGATAGTTGTCGTATATCCATGCTTTTTTAATATTACTGATAGGCTGTTGGTCTACCTTATTGAGGTCGTTAATGAAATTTTCGACAACTTCCCCCAATGATGGTGTGCGTCCTTTGTAATCTATCTTTCTACCAAGAAATTTGAAAGGCACTGTTTCTGCAATCGTAGCAACTTTTTGGCCGCTTATGGAGAGTTCCGGGTCGTAAGAAGTGTATTTGGTATTTCGTCTACCCAGACATAAACAATAACATTTACTTGGTTTCGCCCTCAATCCCTCCGTCCATGTACAGAACTCATCGACTTCATTTAACAACTCCTGACACTGTTTGGGATTACGTGTAAGTATTGCAAGGTCGTCAGCAAAGGCTAAGATTGACTCAGTGTACTTGTTGTTGATTTTAAAACGGTAGCCCCATTTCCTTTCATATGATGTCAATTTGTCTATTAAAATATTAATAACTATGTTAAATACTATCGGTGATAAGCAGCACCCTTGGAATAGTCCCACACTGTATTGTAGTGGCTTTGTGTATTCCTTGTTTACTGCTATGACGAATTTTAAATGCGAGTAATAAGAGTTAATTATGTTAACAATTAAATCGGGAAAGTTATACCATTTTAGTGCAAATATCATAAGTTCATGCTGCACCGAACCAAATGCGTTTTCTAGGTCTATCCAGCAGACTGATATTTGCCTCTCATGTGTTCTGGCATCTTTCAGACTTTCTGCTAGTAATGTATTGTGTTCCAGGCATCCAGAAATTCCAGGCAAGAAGCCAACATATTTTATACAACTGATAAACATACGTAAATACATTTTTTTTTTGTAAATACATACTTATGATATATAGATATTTAAAAATGTGTGCAACTGCCACGCAAGTAAAAATGTTAATTTGGTATATAACGTATCTTTTTTTATATATTATGTCTCTATTGATTTTGTGGTACTGAAGTACGATAACGATAAAGAAATAACGAAAACTCTTCTGCTTGCTTAGTGTGAGTTTTTCGGTCACATTCGAACGTTAACATTTACAAGCCAACCAAATTGAGAAAAAGTTGTATATTGGGAATTTACAAAACGCGTGTTACATATCCAAATTAGCCGGGTTGCTCACTTCAAAATGTGAGCAAGTAAACCACATAATAGATACCAGATTGGTCCCAATTTTTTTTTCATATCATAAATAAAATCCAGTTCTGATAGTGTTTTTAACTTTTTAGTGGTGCGATTGTAGAGTAATTTTTGGAGTCGGTTTTTAGGGTTCCGTACCCAAAGGGTAAAAAGGAACCCTATTACTAAGGCTCCGCTGTCCGTCCGTCCGTCCGTCTGTCACCAGGCTGTATCTCATGAACCGTGATAGTTAGACAACAAATACTAAAAATAGAATAAAATAAATATTTAATACAACTCCCATACAACAAACGTCATTTTTTGTTCGTTTTTGCTCGCAATTGATAACGGCAATAGGTATACGTTTGACATACTCACATAATATTTTGTTATATATTCACTTTAAAAATAAATAATTAATTAAAAATAAAACAACTGTTTAAGGGGGGCTCCCATACAACAAACGTAATTTTTTTGCCGTTTTTATAGACAATGGTACCCTTCGTGCACGAGTCCGACTCGCACTTGGCCGGTTTTTTTTTGTTAAAATTATTCCATAGTCCGCTTGAAAGAATAGAGTAGTAGAAGGATTTATTGCTACTTCATATATAAGTCGGTAGCGCTGCGATGCCTTTTATAAATGACCGCGACCACTATAAGAGCATGTAATTAAAAGTTGATGTGACTTTTCTCATTTGTCCGTTGAATTATCTACAACTCTACATGGTAATCTGTACTCCTCGTAATTAAATACACTGACTGACTGTGTAATTACAACAATGTGTACTACACACTGTGTCCACACCTACCTCACTACGTCTACTTGGCCATGTCTATGTGACAAACACACCAGATGACCAATTCTCGTAATTATTTTAGTATCGCAGAACAAAAGTTGACCGAATCGAGATTGATATGTGAATTGACTATAAATTATATACTTAAATAAATAATAATAAATATATCTGGACAAATTACACACCGCCATCTAGTCCCAAACTAAGCAAAGCTTATACTATGAGTACTAGATGACTGACATAATGCTTAAATACATTTTCTTTTGTAAATACATACATATAATACATACTAGCTGTGCCCGCGACTTTGTCCGCTTGGTTGTGGGTGAGAATGTGGTTGTGGGTGAGAATGTGGATGTGAATATCGACGTGGTCACGGATGTGGATATGTATAAAAATTACAACAACGCTTCTCTGTACACGACATTAGATATATTACCGTCGATGATCAAAGCATATAAGATTTTGGGATCGCTCACGCGCGATAAAGCCACATAAAGCTGACCGTGCGAAAAACAGCTAACAATTAAATCCACAATCGCAGCTTTCTGCGTTTGTCCTTGAGCTTTGTTAATGGTCATGGCATAGCATAGGTTTACTGGAAATTGGACCCGTTTGAAAGTAAATGGGCAATTATTGGATATTAAAGGAATTCGAGGTATGAAAACACTCTCTTCCAGCTCCACATCTCGTTAAAGCCTCTACCTTTATGACATACGGCTGCTAATTATTAACTTTTAACCTGGTACCATTGCAAAGTTCTGGGGGACTTAGATTTCTAAGCAGCATTATAGGTACCCCGACTTTTAAATTTATCTTGTGAGCCGGCAATCCTGGGCCACTAAGGGATTCTAAAAATTCTACCGGATAGTTCGTAGATTCTGCGTTTTCCATTAATGGAAACACTACACTATCCCCCGAAACACAATTTAAAATTTTAGCATTTATTGCTGCCACTTAATCGCGGAGTTAAAATAACTCTTTCTCATAACCAGAAGTTTTCGTTGTTGGCTATTTGCATTGCGTTTCCATATACAGAATATTATACTGCAACAGGAGCATTATACCATCCACGATGTTCTGTTGCAGGACGTCTATCAGCCTTAATTACAACTTTGTAGTCGTTATTTTGACCTCGTGGGATAGAGTTAAAACTTCTGATATACGGATTTACTTGATGTAACATAATTTTGAAGTTGAGATATAAGGTTTGGAAAAAATCCTAAAGTACCTTCATATATTTATTTAATTAACGTCTCCTTAAGAAGACTTAACTGAAGAGTTATTGTATAAATTATATTATTTTTTTCCGTGTTTCTTTAAATCGATAAAACAAATTTTATTTATGGAATCGAATGAAATTAAACAATGTATACATATCAAAATTTAATTATTATTTGTTTAGTAGCTAAGGCGTGAAAGCGTAACAACCAGCCCCCCTAGCCAAGTGTAATTCGTAGCGTAACGAACGTTAGATAGATCACGTGACATTTGTCAAAATCGAACATTATAATATGAGAATTGACAAATGTCACGTGACCTATCTAACGTTCGTTACGCTACGAATTACATTTGGCTAGGGAGGCTGGTCGTGCTTGGCGATGACCAATTTCTGCACACAGATTTATTACTACTGCCACTTGATATATTTTTTGCGCCAATTGTGGGCACCCATCCTAGTTGGAACCACGACAGGGGTTGCTTAACTTGCGTTAGCGCTACGATCTCTAAGCATCTCTATCATTGTATTATTTACTTTAACGATGATAACATAATACCTTTATAAAGTTTCAGTAATTCAACTGAAAAGTCTCAGTCAATTCAACGAATTAGTTATTTTGTACCATTTTATATGTGATTTTTTAGATTGATATAACTTTTTTGTTTATGAACCGATTGAAATGAAACAAACACTAAATGTTAAGTTGAGCAAACCTTAACGCATTAGTGAAAACCGCATTCAAATAGGTTAAGCCGTTTCTGAGATTAGCGTGCACAAACGTACGGACAAACAGACAAACAGACATACAGACAAACAGACAAACAGACAAAAATTCTAAAAATCATTGTTTTGGGTTCTATTGCGTTCATAAAGCACCCCTATATTAGTTTTTCTTAAATATCTTCAATGTACAGACAGCGGGCAGTTACGATTTTATTATATGTATTGATAAAACAAACAGACCAAGACAAACAGACATGTAATATTTGACTTGTACGGAGATCGAACCCGCGACCTCGGAGTCTTTTTTTTTATACTACGCCGGGTGGCAGACAAGCATACGGCCCGCCTGATGTGAAGCGGTTGCCGTAGCCATATAAACGCTCGCAACATAAAATATCGCTCGCGCGCCGCCGCCTCCGCTGCCCACGCAGCATCTCTTTCCTTTCTGGTGGCCTCACTCACGCGCAGGAACACAACAACCCTCAAGGGAATTGTTATTTGGCTGCGGTATTCTGTGAGGTGGAGGTACATTCCCCAGTCGGGTGCTTACAATTACGCTCCCTACCTCTCTTTTCGCCAGAGCTTCGTTTGTCAGTCAGCAGGGTGCACCGCGTGCAGGTGAAGTTGGCTTTGGTTCAAAGATGTTGATGTACCACTTACACCCCTTTTACGAGTCAAAGTATTTTGCTATCCATTCGGCCACCGGGTTCGTCAAGATGCGTTGCAATAAGTTTCGACTTTACAAACATTATTTCAAATGCAAAAAACATTAACTAGATACGAACTCAACAGTCTAAAAACGTGTATTCACTTCACATTATACTTTTTTTATGAGCCAGAACTAAATCCCTGAACCCTCGACATCGTCGGTGAAAATTCAAAGACTATATAATTGAGTTACAAACTAGTTCTTGTGATTTACGATTTAGAACTCAATTATAAGTATAACGCACTCTCGTAAACCATGCCAGTCGTCACAGATTATAATATGTGAGAAAATTTGCGTTTTAGTAGGTAGAGTATATTAAAAGTTTATGACGTGAGTACGTCTTTAAAATTGCTTCCATAGGGAGGCAATTCAAAAAAACCAGCCAAGTGTGAGTCGGACTCGCGCACGAATGGTTCCGTACCATTATCTATGAAAACGACAAAAAATTTTTTTGTACGGGAGCCCCCCTAAAATATTTGTTTTTTTTATTTTTATTTAATTATTTATTTTTAAAGTGACTATATCACTAAATATTATGTGAGTATTTCAAACGTCTACCTATTGCCGTTATCAATTGCGAGCAAAAATGAGCAAAAAATCACATTTGTTGTATGGGAGCCCCCTTAAATATTTATTTTATTCTATTTTTTAGTATATGTTGTTATAGCGGCAATAGATGTACATCATCTGTGAAAATTTCAACTGTCTACCTATCACGGTTCATGAGATACAGCCTGGTAACAGACGGACGGACGGACGGACGGACGGACGGACGGACGGACGGACGGACGGAGCCTTAGTAATAGGGTTCCTTTTTACCCTTTGGGTACGGAACCCTAAAAACGAATGATAACAAAATCTGGTGTTGCAGCTACATATCTATCATCTCCATCCAAAATTCAATCACACCACTAGATAGAAAAAGGATCAAAGAATTTGCTACGCTAAATAAGGACTGTGGAGAATCGCGTACGGAGAGGGGGAAACGCTGCCATTTTGAGATAATTTTAGTGCATATATCGTATTCATATACAACACACGGCCGTGTCCATAACACACACCCCATTTTTTAGATCTACTTCTTTTTCAATGCATCCCTGTTGCCAATAAAATAATAATGAATAAAAATACAGCGAAAAGAATTGATAACTCCTATCTTTGAAGTAAATAAAAAAAAAATATTAGTTGTCGTTGAATGTGGATATTTGAAAATTTCTTCATTTTCATTTAAATAAAATTTGGCATGTTTAAAAATATGTTCTGGATGACCGCATCAGCATCATCATCCTCAACTACATACATACATGAACCTACTGCTGAATATAGGTCTTTCCTAATGCCTTCCATCATATGCTATCCTCTGCTTTCCGCATCCAACTGCTTTCGCCCGTTTCCTTGTGCATCGGACTATCTACCATATACTTCATCGGACCATCGGCACAGGCAACGCTTTGTCGCCCCCATACGAGGTCTACACTTTAGGATTTTCCTTCTTACTAATTTCTTCTGCTTAAATTCGTTGTGAGTTCCAAGGCAGCCATAGTTTTACCCCGGGACTGCAATGGACTTCACTGTTCATTGCCTTTTTTGGCAGTAGCCGCTGTTAATCCTGGCTACACAGGAGATACAGTGGTGGGAATGTGTGGTGGGCCCCGTCCCGTCCCGTTTAGGATTTTCTTCTTCCATCTGCCATCACTGACGCAGCAGATGTGGCCGGCCCACTGCCACTTCAACTTACTGACTCTGAGATATCTCTCAGAGTATTATCATATAAATAAATAAAATGTCCTTATTGAGGCAAAATACCCAAATTATTGTATGTAATAAATAAAATAGCATACTATGTATATAAAACTGTCAGTCTTTTAATCTGTAGGCATGTAAAGGTTTCTTTATGTCAAATTATAATATAATTAATCTTACAAAGTCATTCACTATTTTCGTTTAGGTGAACAGAAATCCATTATTACCACTTAAATATGGAATCCGCCAAATTGTCTGAAACAGCCTTCAAAATTTCATTGTTGGAACGTCTCAAGCGACTCCAAAACGACGCTACTCTAGATCGAATGATGGCATAAAAATCAGGAACCCTCGCTACCACAAACATGCTCGACGCAGATATCAGAGGATTGAAGTATACATCCCGGTACTGTGTTCACGAGGGTGAAGCTGCAGGCAGAAGCTAGTGCCTAGAAGCTAATAAGCTAAGTTTAGGTTGGGAGTCCGTTATAATCGGACCATAAACAAATAATACTAAAAGACCTCCAACTGATCTACTTTTACAACAAAAGTTAGCACTAAAAAACTATGAATTCAAGCACATTTAAACTCACGAAGCATTAACACAAACTATCGTCAAAGGAGACGAACAAGGCTATAATCAAGTTATTCACAACTCTTTCTGTATCACTGCACGCACAGCGGGGTGCGACAAGTAGAAGTTTGCTACTGAATACTGTTGTGGCTGCTATATCTGGGCAGTCTATCGCTAGTTCCATAGCGCTACGTATTTTTGTGAATATTGTCATATCTAGAGATCTAACGTCCTTTTCATCTTGTTTATATTGTAAGAACATGCTGTGACTTGGTTTGTTATTTTTATTTTGTTTTCTCAAAATCTCATCCGGCAGAATAGCTCTACTTTTATGAAATGTAGAAGTTTTAAGTCGGTTTATTTAAATATATTAAACGCTAAATGTTAATGATGGGTAAAACATTTTCAATATTTAAAGTAATATTAAGTGGAGCGGGCTGTAGTTCGCACAAAACAACAATGTCAGATTTTAAAAGAATATAAAAAAATGCACTTTCTATGCTAATTGCTGTCATGTCGGATGATACAATACGACCTGAGTTAGAATCTGCTAAGTTTTTATCTTTTTCAAATGTTCAAATCGTTCGTTCATTTTGAAACAAATCACTTTCAAATTTGTGTTAAAGTTTGGTTCAAACTGAACTCAATTTTGAACATTACAATATAATTACCCAACTTTAACATTTAGCGCTTAATATAAAGATTTGTATCTTATTATACAAATTAAGAACTTTATTATTAGTCATTTGAAAAAAAAAAAACTTGAAAAGAAGCAAAAAAACGTGCTGCTCAACTAGGACTTATATTCTTAATCTCCTAACATACGACGCATGTGGTCTCAGAAGGTGACAGCCATAAAACCGACCGTAAAAGTTTACGATCGAGCACCAAAGGCCGAAAGGGGACTTCACAGTTTTATAAGTTATTTTATCAATGATTTAAATTAAT
The DNA here is from genome assembly GCA_937001555.2 of Hypsopygia costalis. Lineage (NCBI taxonomy): Eukaryota > Metazoa > Arthropoda > Insecta > Lepidoptera > Pyralidae > Hypsopygia > Hypsopygia costalis. The sequence continues at coordinate 8,533,060 of OW443343.2, read as the reverse complement.
GTACATGTTATGAATTTATAATGTTCGCACTTATAGAGGTTATTTTATTAATAGCTTGGGCGCTACTTTGTAAATGTACCTCCAAAGATCGGATGCGGTGGCTGATGTTTAACTTGTACATTCAAATCGAATGTACTAATCAATCAATGATGTTATGCACTTGTACTATCGTCAACACTACTGTTGCATTAGGGTATGTTTAAATTATTCAAATACTAACTGTTACCCGCGGTTTCTCCCGCGTGGTCACCGAGGAAATAAGATATTTTTTCAGGCCTCTATCTCTTACCAGACTTTAAACTATCGCCGTAAAAAATATCTCTAGCCATTGGTTAATTTCGACGCGAAGGAAGGACAAACTAACAAACACACTTTCACATTTATACTATGAGTATGGATTATTCGAACTATCCAAATAAAACAAAGCTCAGTCACCCAACGTGCTATGGGGACGTGCTCGGTGAGGCAAACAGCATTCGGCTGATATTCGGCAAAGGGGGTGTAAACTCAAACGCAGTAGCGTGAATGAGCGGTCCAATTGTAGCAAATAACTACGACTTATTACTACGACAAATAATTACGAATCTGTTACAGATTAAATTGAGGCAAATAGTAAGCCGTAGTCGCCAACTTTTTGGTATGTTGAGCCAATTTAAAGAATACTCGGCCATGCTCTACCATAGTTTGTTTACTATTAATATAATTATTGTTTAATAAAATTACTGGGGTGTAAGTGGTTCATCAACATCTTTGAACCAAAGCCAACTTCACCTGCAGGTGGATCACCCAGCTGACTGACAAACGAGGCTCTGGGGAAAAGAGAGATAGGGCATAGCGTATTTTTTAAGCTGTCCGACAGGGGAAGTACTCCACCTCACAGAATACCGCAGCCAAATAACAATTCCCTTGAGGATTGTTCTGTTCCTGCGAGTGAGTGAGGTCATCAGAAAGAAAGGAAGGAGTTGCTTGAAGAGAAGAAGTACTTCGCCAGTCGTCGACGGCGACGGAGTCGGAGTTGAAAAAGTAAAGTACCTCTTCACCACACAGAACACCGCAGCCAAATAACAATTCCCTTGAGGGTTGTTGTGTTCCTACGAGTAAGCTAAGAAACTAGAAAGAAAGGAAGGAAGGAGTATACGGCTGTATATATGGCTGGCAACGGATCCGCGACCTCTTGTTGTAGCTGATCTTCATGGACGGTTGTACTTTCCATCAGGTGACCCACATGCTGGTTTGCCCCCCTCTCATATAAAAAAAAACCTATGACTTTATCATGCTGACTAAACTGACGAAAAAAAGCTGACGAAAGCTGGTTAGTAATGTGCACCGTACAGTTTGACAGCGCTTTCACTAAGAGTCACGCGCTACATCCGCAGCTAACGATAATAGGCTCTTTAGAGTTGCGAGACGTGCAGTGCATGTAGAGGAGGTATCAATGCCTTTTTCACTAAATTATTATCACTTTTTTATTACAAAATTATATCATCGACCGATGTCTGTCGATGATATAATTTTGTAATAAAAAAGTCATCCTCATACTTTAGAGTCGAAGTAGTCACGTACTGTGTGATTCCAGAATGGTTGCTCCTACTTACTTTCAACTGTGGAATGAACTGCCTGTCGAGATTTTTCCAGAAGACCACAGCATGGAGTTTTTCAAAAAGGACGGAACGCAGGTGTGATTCTTCTGGCGTCTACGGCGACCTATGCTTGTTTTCCGCCTAAGTAGTATAATATATTCTTACACAAACTAGTATAAAATTACGAATAAAGAGTTTTTAACTTCTGAGATCAACGTTTGTTAGAAACTGCATGTAAAAACGTATCTATATAATATAATTACATTAACTAATATTTGGTTATGACTTTAAAATTTAAATTGTTAATATTATTATTTCTATTTAAATTGACATAATTTGACATATTATTAAACTAATTTAATTGTAAATTTGTATGCTAAATGTATCTGGCAAATGTGATCGATCAAACAACTAATGTTATTTGTACACCTGTATACCCACATTTAAGCAAATAAAGGATTATATTCTATTCTAATTTATCTGCGTAATACGCAAAAATTGTAAGAAGCAGCTGCGTAGGGGTCGATTAGACCCAACTTTATAAATTTCACTTACTGCATAGCATCAACCTGAATAATAAGATGTACACGGCGTTATTGCACTGTGCATGCACTATGACCGAGGTATTTATAAAGGCAAGCCTACATTGCAAGCGTCGTAAATAATCCCACATCGGTCCCCGGATGTTAGCCAGCAAACATGACTCTAAATCAGCAGAATACGACACGGGAGCGTTGAGGTGCGGGCACACTGGAATTAAAATGGAATGAAATTATTTTATCAGATAAATCTATCGCCATTAAGATGATTGATCCTTATAGCTTGATCATAAATTATTATTATTTGATGAAATATAAATTATGTGGTGAAGGAACTTTCAATAAACAAACATAGTTGGCTTATTTATTTGGAACATTTTTACTATGTAGATTAATTATTGTCGCAAAATAACAATGTAATAACAAATAAAGATCAATAGTAACAAGTGGGTTAATACTTATTTGATTGTTATTTTCCTGAACGTCTAATGAAAGATTCTTTCAAACATAATGTAACAACATTATGTAGCAAGCTACTTAGGATCTGTCACCTTAAAATAATAACAAGGAAAATTTACTCGTATTAAATACTTTATTTACATGTATCATTTAAAACTTGTACTTAGTCGCACAACTGAATATATAATGTTAATGTTTAAAATTACCTTCATGCAGCATTGCAGCAATGAATTCTAACTTTTGACGCTATGATCTGTTAATCATATCACTAGATAATAGAAGGATTGAATATCGATGGCGAAAGATGTTGAAAGAAAGAAAATATATGCTTCAATAACTGCCATTACTGCCACTGCTAGATCAATGGATCGTTTTCTTCCATCTTACTGTATACTTTTTTTGCAAACAATTTAACGCTAATCAAAAAACGTATCTGCATGAGACTCAATTTCATAATCATAATATTAGGATCTTTGGTATGAATATTAAACAGCATCCTGTGCATACCCTTTTGGAAAGTCGAATCCCCGCCATTCCTCGTGATTGTTTTGGAAATAACGTGTTGGTGCAGTCACGCGCGCGTGATTTTAGCGTAAACAATGTACACGCCGGTGTGCCCCCAGCTTAGTAACAAAAGATTTATCAAATACACACGGAGCAATTTATCTTACTTTACTTTTATTAAATTGAGGACGTTGAATTTGGGTTTAAAAATGTAAAAAAATAAACTCTTTATAAGGTGTTTGACACATTTATGGTACTATCGTGTTACCTGTTTACACCTTTATTGAGTATACAGTTTAGTGTCGTGCCATGATTCCATGACTCATGATGATCATTATGCTCATCCCTCTGATGAGATAAGGGTCTCTTTTCCTAGTGCGTCACATATCTCGTACAATGCTTCAATGAAAAAAAAATGTTTTATAATAGGTACCTTTAATATATTATATAAAATTCACGAGTCACAATGTTGGTTATCATACTCTTCCGATACGGCTTGACCGATTTAGATGAAATTTTATATGTTTTTGGGGTGTAAGCGGTTCATCGACATCTTTGAACCAAAGCCAACTTCACCTGCACGCGGTGCACCCTGCTGACTGACAAACGAAGCTCCAGAGCTTCGTTTGTCAGTCAGCAGGGTTTCGCCAGCGAAAAGAGAGGTAGGGGGCGTAATTGTAAGCTACCCGACTGGTGAATGTACCTCCACCTCACAGAATACCGCAGCCAAATAACAATTCCCTTGAGGGTTGTTGTGTTCCTGCGAGTGAGTGAGGTCACCAGAGAGGAAGGAGATGGTGCTTTGGCAGCGGGGATGGCGGCGCGCGAGCGATATTTTATGTTGCGAGCGTTAATATAGCTACGGTAACCGCTTCACATCAAGTGGACCGTATGCTTGTCTGCCACCCGACGTAGTATTAAAAAAAAAATGTTTATTCAGCAGGTCTGAGAATAGGTTGTTATCTACTTTTTAAGGCAAAACAACATTTGCCGGCTAGTAATACTTATAAGGCGTAAATTATTGTAAGTGCACTGGAGGCTTAGTTAACAATAGAGCGAAGAAGTGTTGCCCAATCCCCTAGCTAGATAGATTGATGACCTCGAGCATAATCAAGGGAATGGCCGGATACGGAAAGCGGAGGATCAACTATGGTGGAAGGCATTAGGGAAGGCCTATATCCAGCAGTAGATGACAAATGCAGACGTTGATAATGATGATGATCGACCACAAGGTCACATTTTTTAATACTACGAGATATGTTTTTTTTATACAACTAGGGTGAAAAACAAGAATACGACCTGCCTGATGATAGGCAGTCATCGTAGCCTCGCAATCCACTTACAATATCAGAAGTATCACTCACGCGTTGCCGACCCTCTAACCTCTGGAATCGCACAGTTTGAGACCATCTTGGCTCCAATGTGTGAGGATGTATTCTCTGCTAATGGCGAGCGGTGTGACTGTAGAAGGATGGTGTAGCTAAGCCCTACCTGTCTTTTCGCAAGAGCCTAGTTTGTCCGTCAGCAGAGTGCGCCACGTGCTGGTGAAGTTGGTTTTGGTTCAAAGATGTTGATTAACCACTTACACTTACAACAATATTTCTTTTTTGTATTAATTTATTTAAGGTCACTGATGTTTTTGCGCCAATGTAATTAATCACTGCTGTTCAATTTGCAAACTCACTTCATGTCATTTGATAATCTGCAATATTTATTGTCAAAACATTAATAAAAGATTAATTCGTAATGTACTCGTACGTCTTAAATTTTGTTGAATTAATTTGTCACTGTTGAAAGGGGATTAGAGCGCTGTAAAACCAGTCCAAACGCGCAGTAAACGCATTTATTTTTCGAGGTTCTGTATTATATTCAAATTAGTTTAAAAGAGTCATACGTATACGGTTGAACGGATTTGGATGAAATTTGGCATACATTATGAAAGTATCGGGATAAAATAAAATATTTATTTAAATTCTTTTTATTTGTTTTTTTTCTTTTCGTTCTGACTTTGACTGTTGTATAATTATTGCTCAACAGGGTAGATTCATTGGAATAGATAAAAAAGACCGGAACCTACTGGTACAAGTATTTTATAACTTAATAGTGGGCTTCAAAACCGGTTAATTCAGTGTAACAATTTACCTGAATAAATTATTTTATTTTAAAATATGCTCTGGTCTGACACTTTTATCTCGGTACTTACTTGACTGACTGACTATGCACTTTTTTTCTACAATATAAATATTATCAAATTTGTAAATATGGTTGAATTATTATTATTGTCACCTAGCACTTTGATGTACTCTGTCAATACAGCCCATGCAATGTAAGAGCGACATTTTTTAATTTGGGTTATATACATAGGTATATAAATATATAATAATAATATATATAATAAAAATAAATCAAAATAATTGATGTAATACGTTACGAAAAAAAAATGGTTATTGATAAACCCTTCATTTCGACATTGGCGTCTGACGTCGAACAGTCACGTATTTACTATACGTTATTTAAAGGTATTTTAATTGTTTAATTGGCTCAATGCAATTAAATTTTATGTGCCATGTATCTGTCAAGCTTGTCCGATGTTGTTGTTGTTGTTCATATTGTCGCCTCGAAAATACTTTTTATATAGGTAGTTATTAACCCATAATTACTTGTGGTAGGTTCTTTAATCAATTGCACACACACAACAATCCTCAAAGGAAATGTTATAACAATACCCGTGAGGGTTATTTTGTTCCTGCGAGTGAGTGAGGTAACCAGATGGAGTTGCTCCATTGGCAGAGGAGATGGTGTCGTGCATACGATATTTCATATTGCGAGTATTTATGTGATTACGGTAACGGCGTCGTAACAGATGGGCCATATGCTTATTTGGATAAACAATAATGTATAAATAAATAAATATTCCTAGACAAATTACACACGGTCATCTATTCCCAAATTAACTATTTGCTAAATAAGCTATTGTTGCAACGCAATGTGAACAAAAACCGAGATTATGCGACGGCTCGATATGCGTAGGTATAAAGCCTGCTGGCTTTTTAGCATATTGTACTTTAAGAATATTATGTAAGAATGTTATAATGTTTGTGATAAAATTAAAAAAAAACAAAGCTTGTACTCAATAGTACAAGCTTTGTTTTTTTTTATTTTATCATTTGTATTTACAAAAAAATGTATTTACAAAAAAAAATGTATTTATGTATAATATCAGTTATCAAGTACATTGGTACTAGTGGTGATAACTGATATTATACATAAATACATTTTTTTTGTAAATACATAAATATAGGTAATACATAGAAAACACCCAGATAAAGACAAACAGACATGTTAATGCACACAAATATTTGTCTTGTGTGGGGATCGAACTAACAACCTCGGAGTCAAAGTGGCCATAGCTAACCATTCGGCCACCGAGATCGTCTCGTAATAAAAAAAAACATGATGGGCAATTTTAAATCGTATCATTTCGCCACATTTCCTTATCCGTTTTTTGTATGTCAATGCGATGAAAACTACCACATGGGAGCCTTCAAGATCAGAGTCTTTCCCTCAAAAGGCTGGCAACAGATCGGCCACTCCTTGATGTTGCTGATCTTCATGGGCGGTGATGATTGCTTTTCAACAGGTGACCCACATGTTCGTTTGCCCCTCTCCCATATTGATTGACCTGCCAATCTGCTTGCGTGCTCAGTTGGTTTACAGAGCGCAAGAGCGGTGCGGGTAAAGGTCCGTCTGGTTGGTTTACTAGACGAGAGACTCGCAATCCTGTGATATAACCGGAAGGTTGGTGCACAGGGGCACACTAGCTGTAGGCATAGGGTCCGTTGCTCCCTCTCATATATAAAAAAAACGATTAATTTGTCTATAGCTTTCTGTGTCTACGAAAAATGCAGTTAGATTCTGTCCTGTATAATAACCAGTTGTATCGTAACCAGTTTTTTTCCATTTCCAGTATATATATTAAATGAGCAACTTACATTAGTCTTTCCGAGAATCGATATTAATTAATTAATGGTATCCTTGTTATTGGTCATCTAGTAACCAATCGTAGGAATCGGAGTACTTGAGCAGGTAACGCCCATTTTATTTTATTTGCACGTGTAAATTTACAATATGTAAACCAAAACATTTATACATAAACTACTACATAAAATACGTAAATTACAACCAAAATTTACAATTAAAAATTATACAATTAAAACGCTCATTTTATTTTATTTGTTTATTAAACTCACACGTAAATTTACAGTTCGTAAACCAAAATTTTTATGTGGTAGATTACAACTAAAATTTATGATTAAAATTAATACATACTTTATAATAAACATAGATGAAATAATAATAACAATTTATAATAAATTTATATCCAATTTAATATCAATACAAATCCAAGATAAAAACAGTATGTATCGGGAAATATATAGATTTCCTGATATTTCGGGGACGTTGCAGTCGGTCACGGGATGAGTGAAGACAGCGAGTAGATGGTAGTCTCTTAAGGGTAAACATATCTGTCTACGCTCTTTCTTCGTCGTCAAAGGCATATTAGAGTATTAAAAATACTTACTTAATAAGTTAATACCGTTATTTAAAATTTACTAAAATTTTAAATCACATTTACCACTTACACCGTGAGTGTAATATGCAAAGGCATATTACACTCACACTTGTCTTGCTGGGATTTTTAAAGAGCAGTCCGTACATTACAATTGCACAGCTCAATCAACGTGTGCGTGCTCAAACCTTCATAGTTAATCATCATCGGATGCGACATCGACCGTGCAGGTTTATGATAACCTAAGACTCGACTCTTAGCATACAATTTCTTAAGAACAATTAGATATCTTTCTAAAGTGCATTACACTTCTTTTTCTCAAAATAAAAAAAAAGTGGTGTATGTCGGCTCCAACGCGCGACTGCACCACAGAATATAGAGAGTATTCGTTGCCTGAAGGATAATAGCGTTAGTTTTTGGTAGGTAACACTGCCTTTTACACTCTGTCAAATTTTCATGCTGCCGCATACAGCTGGCTACGTATTATGAAAATCGATTCATTAGAAGTGCACTTCATAAAAAAAAAGCATTGAGACGTAGTGGCCGCGTAAATTACAGGACTATTATTACGGCCAAATGGGAAATGTAAAGTCACGTTCTTCGGGGGTCTCTGGATTCTGATTTTTGCCGCAACAGAATACGAGCAAGAAACACTAATACTTAGTAAGTAGGTATTTAAGGTCCTTTTAAACTAGGTATCAAGGTATCATACAACGAAAGGCTCAATAACTACCTTATTACTCATTGCCTGCTTCTTTTATGCCCTTATTAACAAAATGATATGCAATCATTTCAGAATTATAACATTATCTACTATCATAATGGCAGTATCATTGTAATAATATATGTCGTAATTCATGATCTTTAAACTCGGCTATTATACTCTTATGTAATAGGAATCAGTTCCTTTAAAGTTTCCCATGCCAACTTAAATATAACCGTATCAGTATTTCAATAAGGTAGATAGTCAAACAGTACAATAATACGATTGATCAATTACCCGTCGAAATTAAAGAGTTCTAAATGATTTGCGTGAGGGAAACGTGATCGAATAGAAATTAAGCAATTTACTATGAAGAAGGTAACTAAGGAAAATTGATTAATTAGGTAATTAATAGGCTTGGCTACATTACGGTACTTATGTCTGCATGTATGTGCAATTATGTCTATGAAACTGGCCATGTAATTAGCGAAATGTGAAAGTAGCAACATAGTAGTGAAACTATGTCTTTGAAGAGACGTTTTTGTTGACCAACCTAGAAAAAATCTTTATTCTTGGTCCACCATCGGGTTCAGCCTATGGTTCCCACAAACTTTTTGAGAAAATAAAGTACTTTTCTTCTTCAAGGTGGCTAAAAAAAAGTACGACGTATCAAAATAAATTATCATTTAATAAATAAATAATTATAAATATTCCAGCCCCCTTACCACCATCTCTTATTGCGATTCAATAACTGAATAGAATGCTTATTCATTATGACTCTATTTGAAATAGAGTCGCTTTTTCATTGGTATGAACAAGCATTCCATTCATTATTGAATCGTAATAAGAGATGATGGTAAGGGGGCTGGTCAAATTAAACACTGCCGTCAAGTCCCAAACTAGGCATAGCTTGTATGTGTAACTCATATTAAAAAAAAAACAGTCTGATTTAACAATGAGTGATTCAGTCGTTAGTGGGCTGGTCAAATTACACACTGCCTTCAAGTCCCAAACTAGGCAAAGCTTGTATGTGTGGCGTCCCCTCATATTAAAAAAAAATCAGTCTGATTTAACAATGAGCGATTCAGTCGTTAGTGTCTAATTTAAAGATCTTATGACACAGTTTCTATAATTTACATTGTATTTTATTACTATATGAAGTAATGTTTACCACAATTGTATTACTAGAGCATGCGAGTATACTGCATTTGGCTTCGAGGAAATCAATGAGAAGTGTCGACACTTTATGGCTTCCCGTGTTTAGAAATGCCAGTAATTGGCACTAATGGTAACTACTAAACACCGCAATAGTATAACATTGTTTGTTTTAATATCTTTATTGAGGAGACGATGGCGTTGTTGCGCGTGTCAGTAATCAAGTAAGTTAAGCAACGTCGACCGTAGCCTGTCCAGGGATGGGGTTATGCTATATTATGTTTTACGAGCTCAATAGTCGAATAGTTAGCAATGGTCGCGGGTTCGAACCCCGTATAAGTCAAATATTTGTGTGCATGATCATGTCTGTTCGTCTTGGTCTGGGTGTTTTCTATGTATTATTATGTATGTATTTGCAAAAAAATATATTTAAGTATTATATCAGTTATTTAGTACCCATAGTACAAACTTTGCTTAGTTTGGGACTTGACGGCAGTGTATATTTTGTACAGGAATATTTTTTTATTTGTTTATCCTATTCCATGGTTCATGGTTCGTTATTATTTTATTAAAACATATTTTTTTCTTGATAAAAATCGTAAAAAATCATTCAATCAACTGTTCCATTCGACGTGAAAGAAAGACAAACAAATACACTTTAACATTTATAATATTACTAGCTTTCGCCCGCGACTTCGTACAAGAGTACTCCGGTGTCCTGGAAATTTACAAAAAGCTACAACAACTCTCAAGGGTATTGTTTTTTTGGTATTTAAGGGTATTGTTATTTGGCTGCGGTATTCTGTGAGGTGGAGATACATCAACCCCTGTACCCTTCCCCTCTTTTGCCAGTGTCGCGTTAGTCAATCATCAGGGCGCATTAAGTGCAAGGAGGACTTTGGCTTAAAGATGGTGGTTTTAGAAAGATATCTAATTGTTCTTAAGAAATTGTATGCTAAGAGTCGAGTCTTAGGTTATCATAAACCTGCACGGTCGATGTCGCATCCGATGATGATAACTATGAAGGTTTGAGCACGCACACGTTGATTGAGCTGTGCAATTGTAATGTACGGACTGCTCTTTAAAAATCCCAGCAAGACAAGTGTGAGTGTAATATGCCTTTGCATATTACACTCACGGTGTAAGTGGTAAATGTGATTTAAAATTTTAGTAAATTTTAAATAACGGTATTAACTTATTAAGTAAGTATTTTTAATACTCTAATATGCCTTTGACGACGAAGAAAGAGGGTAGACAGATATGTTTACCCTTAAGAGACTACCATCTACTCGCTGTCTTCACTCATCCCGTGACCGACTGCAACGTCCCCGAAATATCAGGAAATCTATGTATCGGGAAATATATAGATTTCCTGATATTTCGGGAAACCCAGACCAAGACAAACAGACTTGTTCATGCACACAAATATTTGCCTTGAGCGGGGATCGAACCCGCAACCTCGGAGTCAAAGTGGCTATTGCTAGCCATTCGACTACCGAGCTCGTCGATATAAACAATCCACAAATTTGATAATTATGTAAACGACCGGGAATGTTTAAAATGATATAATATTAAATCCTATGGTTTTGAGAAAATCACGAACATATACAGATGAATCAAATAGAGAACTGACGAGACGGGTTAAAATAACTCGACTGTTGCCATTTCGGCCAAGAAACTCTTTAACATATATCAATTCTGTCTTATTTTCAATTCTAATTATCATATCTATTCCTGCCTTAACAGGTGGATAGGTATACACCTTTAAAAGCGGTTTCAGCAATATTTACATGATTGATAACGTATTCGCTATATTATTAAGTGCACTTTTAATGTTTTAGTACTTCCAACTATTAAACATAATTATTAATCGATAAAGTTCTATGTCCTACCTGTGCGTCGCTTCGTGCGTGTGGAGTACAGCGGGCATATGCGCTGCTATCTTTCTTATTGTTATAAGAATAATCATGATTTTAGCCGAAAAACGACCACCATTATTTAATAAAGGTCAAATGTTGATGAACAGAATCGTGCTTTATTTAATCTGCGCACACTCCCATAGAATTCCACAACCATTGATTGTGTGTTCTTTTACATCCACCGGCTCCCTGAGATCTTTACTAGATCGTCAGGTCGGTTCATTTAGTGATGGGGTTTGTTTGCATCGATATAAATAAAAACCAAGCTTTTATACTTCAATGTGTAAAATAGTTACTGATTTCGATTAAACATAGCTGCTTGTTGGGTATTTGGAGTTTATTGGAGTTCGATATACAAGGTACTGTTGATTAATAAAATTGATTTCAGTGTTCGCCATATACACTCTTTTCATAGGTAAATAAAATATCGTCGTGAACCCTTTATCATCCCAATTCTGGGATATCTTTGGGCAAAAAAAAATTATCATGTTCTGATCTGAGTATCGCAACCAACTTAAATAGTTCTCTATTCGATTTCGACGTAATGTTATTCTTTCCGTTCTCTACAATATCCATAAAAAAACATCTTTTCCTACTTATATTCGTTCCCGCTTCTAAGTCTCTTAGACCATGTTCTCTTCGCTAGGGCATTCCTACTACGCGTACTAGTTTCTTCTATAATTCTTTATCTCATTATGCTGCACAATTATGGAATCAACTACTCTCTCACATTCATGAGACCCCGTCTGACACTTCCTTTAAAAAAGACAGTAAGACCACTATTTATCGGTCATTACATAGCTATGCTATAAAAATGTTTTCGCACTGCTCAGCTAAGACATGATTAAAATGCAAATTCGATCAGTAATGTCAGAACCGTACATTTTTAGATAATTTACGATATTAAGAATGGAAGTTGTCCAAGTCCTTTCAACAAGTTTATTATGTATGTTAAACGTATTTAATACTTGTAATTGTGTACAATACTACATTTTGCTTTAAAAATAATGTGAGGGAAGGGAGTTACTGGATACGTATTATAACCACATGCACTTTGATATCTAAACTCATTGACATGGGTTCCTAACCTTTTTTTTTTATTGGGTAATAGCGTCAGTATTACTCAACATCTAAAAACAACGGACCCTATGCCTACAGCTAATGTGACCCTGTGCACCAACCTTCATGTTATATTACAGGATAGCGAGTTTCTCGTCTGGTAATCTGACCAGACGAGAGGACCCTTACCCGCACCGCTCTTGCGCTCGATATACCAACCAAGCACTCAAGCAGATTGGTAGCAGGTCTTACTCCTCACTTTGACCTGCAAGCAGGCTACTTAGGCACTCTTAAGTCGACTAACTAAGAACAGTTTGTTACTAGAATCTGCACTAACGTTATAAAATTAGCGCGCCTAGATCTCGTTTCGAGGTAATTTCGCTGTTCTAATAACAAGCCATATGAAGCTACCCTGATTTTCTCCGAAACGCGTTGTAGGTAGCTCTAGCCAGTAAAAGTAAGTGGATGCCACGTTTATAGCGCAGTTTTACGCGACTTCGCATAACTGGATTCCAACGAAGCAATCATTAAACTCTGCTATAACCTTGCTAAATTAAATTTCACAGGGATGTAGACTTGTGATGCCAGGGATGTTATTTATATCTATATATTAATACGTGAAGCAAAAACTTGGTACCTCTTTTTTACGCAAATTGCGTGGACGGAGGAGTATGAAATTTCGCACAATAGTTTGTATAGAGCAGGATTGCAGAATGCTAATATTTTTTTTACGCACTAAAAAAAATTCTAAAATGTAGACACATAGGTAGGCGTTTTATTACACCTTTTGAACAATTGTTTTTGATTAGCGCTGACGTCTTGCTGCGACGGTAAGTTGCACGGGACTGAGTAAATGCCGGGCAATTACCTTGCTTTCTTCTTGCCACAACAGAGGCAGGTAGAACGGCATCTTCATGACTATGACTTATTAAAAATGTCTTGCTATTGCCCCTGTAGATATTAGAAGTCCTTAATCTATAAGTCCGCGGACCACTAGTACACCGTAAAAGTACCCTTGCTAAGCCTTCTTATTTTTTTGCCTTCTACTTTCAAGAAAATACGCATGTCACCTTAGTGGTATATACGAATTTTTAAGTTAGTTTTAGTTTAAGTTAGTTTTAAATTGCTTTTACATTTTTTTTTGCGAAATATGTATTAACTGTTATTAAAAAATTGGCAAATGTATTTTCGGAATAACTTTCTCTATATAACAACCCAAATAATCGCTCGATTATTAATTTTCATTATACTATCAGGACGTTTGATCCCTGATATCATATATCCACCAATAAAAGGTTAAGAACCACTGATTGAGAAGATGCTAAAGCATTTTTATTCACTTCATAATTAATTGAAAAATTAGGGCAGCCACCTACACCCCAAACAGTTTGAGAGTTGCTTGCGAAAACTTATAAAACCATGATGTTTGTTTACTTTTTTTTGGGCGTAAAATGAGTTTTAATCTGTGTATCCCAAAATCGTTTTAAATTTAACTTGAATTTAGCTCATAAAATCTTTTCGCATTGTAATATCGGTCATTTGCAGTCGTAAACCTAAGTTTATATGACATTTTATTAGGCAGCACATTTCCAGGAATAAACATAACCTCAGATTAAGTTTTTTGCGAAGTATTAAAAATTAAGCAATTTAAAAAATCGATTTTATATGTGAACTGGGAGCTTTAGCATCTAAACAGATTATCCATAAACTCGACATGGTTAAGGTTGCTGTGTAAAAAAAAGTGGTTGTCTGAAAAGTCGGTTTACGCATATGACAACGTTATGACGTTATCACGTAAAATTATCGTCCGTAAACATCGGCCGATGGAGTGGAAGAGAGATAGATGCGTTACAAACCGAACGCTAAAGGCCGATCGTGCTTCTCTATCGCTTGATCCGTGCTCTCATTTGCATGCTCGGCTCAGGCGGAACGTGACAATGAGTCATACTTTTTCATGCGCGCAGCCTGTGTTTATCGATTTATAAGACGTTATCACGTCAAAAGCGAATTTATATGCGAACTGGGAGCTATAGCATCTAAACATATCATCCATCTACTCGACATGATTAAGGTTGCTGATGTAAAAAAAATGTATTTTTTACGTAAGAATGACCATAATTAATCTACTTCCTCCCGTCTAAAACAGTCCACCCCTGGCCCTCGTCCTATACACCCTTAAATACATCCCTGTTCCTAAAAAGTCATAAATCATAACTCTACGTCTAAAACACGGTAATTTTACTAAAAACAGATCTCATAAAGTTATAAACAGTGGGACATTCACACCACTGTTTACATTCACTACATTTGTGCAGTTAATGTAAATGGTGGACGGTGAAGATATTATTAAACATAAGCTGCAAGTCAAACAGTCTAATGTTATAGGACAATCGCAGAAAATTGTGGAAACATGGAATGTATATTATGGAGAACTTTGTGTAACAATCGAGTGAGGTTGACGTTAATCTCAGTATCGATGATGATATCGATGACATAGTTTGTATGGAATCTTAAATTGTAAACGATGAATTTGTTATAATCTCCTTCTGTATTTATAAAGGAAAATCAAACCTAGACTATGTCAAATATATCAAAACTAGACTATGTCAAAAGGCTTACTATTGTATCTCGGATTACATAAATGATAAAAGTATTTGGAAATGAATTGCTCTTGTTATGTTATGTTAATGATTGTTTTTGTATTTAATGTAACGATATTGGCAATTAAAAGAGTCGGCCTTGAGTTTCTTGCCAGTTCTTCTCAAGAAGCCCCGTCGCCGGACCTGGCACTTAAATTCACTTTCACATTCAAGATAGTGTGATGAAAGTGAATCTAAGCTCTGCAGATTTAGAGTAGTAATGATTTATACATGTTTAATTTGTATGACGTTTCTAAGTGTTTTATAAAGTCCAAGGAATAAAGATAATTTGAATTTGAATTTGATCCCAGGGCCGCCAGACGTCACTTATTTTCTTATGATGTAAGGTAATACTGCCGATCGCAAATGTCTGGGAGTATTGAATACTGATTTTTAACAATATATGTAAAAATCAGCTATCAGAATTTAGATAATAAATAAATAAATATTTTTGGACAATTTACACAGCGCCATCTAGTCTTAAATTAAGCGCAAAGCTTGTGTTATAGGTACTAGACAACCGATAAATGTACTTACTTAAATACATTTTTTTGTTGTAAATACATACTTTTAATACATAGAAAACACCCAGACCAAGACAGACAGACATGTTCATGCACACAAATGTTTATCTTGCGCGGGAATCGAACCCGCGACCTCGGAGTCAAAGTGGCCATTGCTAATTCGACCACCGAGCTCAAAAGATGAGGTAAGTAGTGTTTTTACGTACCTTGATTACCTGATACCAGGAGAATGGCCGTCTGGCCAAGGTAGCAGGGAGTCATACGATCATAGTTCATCCTAACACTACTCAATCATGCCCATTTTGTTCATCAGAAAATAAGTGACGTCTGGCCGCTGAGGGATTCGATTATCATAAAAGGCAACCGTTTCCGACTGATATTTTTAGTTTAAACCACTGGAAGGATCGGGTTGAAATTTGGCATACAGTTATATATTATGACGTATGCATCCGCTAAAAAATAAAAAGATTTTTGATAATTCTCACGGGATACCGGGATACGCGCGTACAAAATCGCAGGCACAAGCTAGTTTATTTATTTTTTGGGTTTTGGGTGGCTCTCGCTCATGTTTGAGTAACCTTTATCACATGATGCACGTTGCTGATTAACTAACAAGGTTCTAGCAAAAGAGGGGGTACAGTGTGATATAACATCCCCGACTGTAGAAGTATTTTCAGGTCAGAGACAACCGCAGTCAAATAACAATTCATAATACCCCAGTTTACTCTAGAGAGCAACTAGTAAATCAACTTAACGTGGTAAAAAGTCCATCGAATCGTTAAAGTAGGTTACCTTTCAATGTAACTTTTTAAATGTAATTATTTGACTGAAAATGTATTGTGTGGTTGCAACTGTCACATTTTCCAAATATGGCGACGTTAACTACTGCATGGAGACATGTTCATGTCCATTTTTATTTATAAAAAAAAAAGATAATTTATTATATTGCTTTTGGGAAATATTAAAATACATTTGCAGCATCTGTGAATAAAACCCCTCTGTATCAGTAGTACCATCGACTAGGACTATGGATGGCACAACTTTGTACCATGAGTTCCATTGACTAGTACTATGGATCTGACATCTTTCAAGTTTCAGGAGGGAAAAAAGCGTGGGATGTTCGATAAATGAAAAATATGGCACATTTTCGTTCGGTTTTCATATGGTATATTTGCTGCCTATCTATATTAAAATATTTTTTGTTTTTCATTTCGATTGATCATTAAAGCTGTTTTTTAGTTTTTTTTTTAACTATTTATATTTATTTTCCACTTTTTAGTTCGATGTGTTATGTGAGGAACTTAATTAATCCCTGACAATCCTTACCAGGATAACGAAATAAACTTATCAAATTATTGTATTGTCATCGGTCCTTGATAAAAGATACAAATTTTAAATTTAATCTGACCGTTCAAAGTGGGTCAAAATCAAGTTCAAAGAAGTCGGCTTCAAAATGATAAAATAACAAACCGACAAACAAGCAAACATACAGATGAAGCTAATTAAAGGGTGTTAAAAATATCATTAAATTGTTATTTAATTAAAATCAATACATAAAGACGCTTGCTTGGTCTAATAGATCTATTAATTATAAGTTCAAAGGGTTATCGTATCGTTATATCGGATCTGAAAAGAATATACGAAGCCGACAGGGCCCAATAGGAAACGTCAGTTTGATTTACTTTTAGATAAACTTGTAAATGCACTTTTCACCGATTTTACACACCATATTGAGTACTTCCTTCAACGGATCGGCATCTTTTTTTTTTTCAAGTTTAATTGATAACCATATACCCTAAAGCATTAAAGAAAAGTATATATGACGAGCTCGGTTGTCGAATGGTTAGCAAATAGCCACTTTGACTTCGAGGTCGCGGGTTCGATTCCCGCACAAGACAAGCATTTGTGTGCATGAACATGTCTGTTTGTCTTAGTCTGGGTGTTTTCTATATATTATAACTAATTATAAGTATGTATTTACAAAAAAAATGTATTTAAGTACATTTATGAGTTGTCTAGTACCTATAACACAAGGTTGCACCTAATTTGGGACTAGATGGCGCTGTGTAAATTGTCCAGAAATATTTATTATTTATATATGTCATAATTTAGCACTTAATCTTTATTATTCCCTGATTGGTTACACGATTAGCTTTATTTTGCTAGTTAGAAAAAAATCGCAAACCTGGGTCAATCATCGGATCATCTAGAAGGAGGGCGTCAA
Organism: Hypsopygia costalis; assembly: GCA_937001555.2. NCBI lineage: Eukaryota > Metazoa > Arthropoda > Insecta > Lepidoptera > Pyralidae > Hypsopygia > Hypsopygia costalis. The sequence continues at coordinate 8,515,185 of OW443343.2, read as the reverse complement.
ACTTCGTCGTCCTATGCACAGCCTCCACTCTAAAACCTTCCTGCCCCATCTGCTATCTCTTACCCGGCAGATGTGACCGGCCAATCGCCACTTCAGCTTGCAAGCTGTGAAGGCTATGGCGACCACTTTAGTTCTCCGGCGAATTTCTTCGTTTCGAATTCGATCAGATGGGAATCGGCTTCAACTTAGCCAGTAGGGTCTCTGGTTTGAAAAGTCGAAATTATGAAATTGTATCAACAACTTATAACAGGCAATGTCATAATTCCTCATTATCAGTGTTAGATACTTAAAATTCGTGGTGCACGGCAGTTGAGCTTCACATGACTAGCCATCACTTTAGGCTTTTAATGCCTTATTTGCCATATTGCTATCTCTCACATAGTTAAGAGGGAAGTTAAATTCCAAAAACTTCTTATTCTTACTAATTTGTTCCGATTAAATTCGTTGTGACTTCCAAGGTAGCTGTCGTCTTACTCCCAGGACTGCAGTGGACTTCATTGTTCATTGCCTTTTTTGGTAGTCGCCGCTGTTAATCCTGGCCACACAGGAGACACAATGGTGAGAGTGAGTGGTGGACACCCATAAAAAAAATCCTACATTATTTGATAGATTGTTTACATATTATCTATTTGTTCGCATTCGTTTTGTTTCTTATTTATTAATGATAACTAAAATAAGCACGCATAACTCAGGTGACGCACATATACACAGAGTAAAAATCAATGGAATAATAGAATTATAAGTTAAAACTAATAAAATAAGACAGACATTAAAACTTGTGCTCTCAAAGTCTTCGGACACAAAGGAGCTCGTAAATAAATATAATACCGTTTTACGATTCGGTTCTGAATAGTTTGTGAATATAGTCTGTGACGTCAGCCGGAATATATTTTATCGGCCTTACTTGTTTGAGTTTTATGATGTCCTAATTTGGTCTAGTGTGGACAAAGGCACAGTATAAGTAATAGTATTAACGAGCTCGGTGGTCGAATGGTTAGCAATAGCCACTTTGACTCCGAGGTCGCGGGTTCGATTCCCGCACAAGACAAACATTTGTGTGCATGAACATGTCTGTTTGTCTTGGCCTAGGTGTTTTCTATGTATTATAAGTGTGTATTTAGCAGCGGGGGTGACAACGCGCGAGCGAGCCTCATTGTCGCAAGCGTATATAGGCGACGGTAACCACTTCACATCAAACGGGCCGTATGCTTGTTTGGCACCCGTAGTAGTATAAAAAAAGGATACTAAATACTACCTGTCCTTTACCATCTTGTATAAAATAAAATTTGCGATATTGTTGTTGATTTATGGACGCGTAATTATATGAATTTTATACGAAATTTTGCGGTGCGTCCACAAATACATGATTGTACACATGATAACAAACAACATTCCCAAAAAAACAAATTTGTTGTTTTATTTTTCAATTTCCTGTAAGTACATGAATTTTTAAAATTGAGTTAGTTCAAAATAAGTTCCTGCTAAGGCTCAGTTTACATCGCCGCGGAATGGAATGGAAGCCACTTTTTGCAACGAAATTGTTCATAGCGTAATGAACTTTACATCAATTGTTTAACTTGTGGGGTGGGTAAGTGGTTTATGGGGTGTAAGAGGTTTATCAACATCTTTGAACCAAAGCCAACTTCACCTGCACGTGGTGCACCCTGCTGACTGACAAACGAAGCTCTGGCGAAAAGAGAGGTAGGGAGCGTAATTGTAAGCTACCTGACTGGGGTATGTACCTCCACCTCACAGAATACCGCAACCAAATAACAATTCCCTTGAGGGTTGTTGTGTTCCTGCGAGTGAGTGAGGTCACCAGAAAGGAAGGAGATGCTGCGTTGGCAGCGGGGGTGGTGGCGCGCGAGCGATATTTTATGTTGCGAGCGTTAATATGGCTACGGTAACCGCTTCACATCAGGCAGGCCGAATGCTTGTCTGTCACCCGACGTAGTACAAAAAAAAAAAAACTTATAAAGTTAAACCAGGTTCGATCCCCCCTCAACGCCACTGTGTGCGAAGCCCTACATACTGCAGCAGACAGAAAGAAATAGAGTAATATTGTCCACACGAGGAACTTACGAGGTCACGTCTGTTATCAGTGAGGAAAACGACTTAAGGAGGAGAATTTAAGTAACTTAAAGTTAAGAGAACTCAAATGAACTGTAATTTTTCAGCGGCACACTGGCGTCATACGAGTAAATATCAAATTCCCGTAATCCCATAATACCGTGTAATTTGTCGAAATTAAGACTTAAATGTCTGGCAAGACGTTTTCATGTAAAAATTAATCACTACATCATATTATTATGTTTCAATTTTTTATAATGAACTAGCGGCCCGGTACGTGCTTCGCTACGTATAAAGTGAAATAATAAAAAAAAAAATTGGAACACCAAATTCATTTATTCAAACAAAAAAATATTTTATTAATTGCTAGCTATTTTAAAACTTAATCCAAAACATTTGGATAAACAAAATTTTTTGTTTTTCCATTTTGAGCATGAGTAAACAAACGGCTGGGGGTACCGACTCTGGAACAGGCAACATAAAGTCGAAGCACGTCCAAAATGAAATGACCGCATGAATGACATAACAACATGCTTGTACTGTCAACACTGAAAAAAGTTTCAATTTGACGGCACAATCCCATCTGAAAAAAGTTTCAATTTGACTGCAAAATCCCCATTAACAAAATGATCGGTCATTTATTGAATTCATTTGTTACAAAAAAATTGAGAAATGAAGAACCGCTCTACCGATTTTGTGCAAACTTCACATAAACCATCTACTAAATAGTCCGAACAAAGCCTAAACATTTGGTTTGGATAGGTGAGCCCGTTCTTGAGTTATAAAATTACAACGAAAAGTGGCATTGATTTTTATATATATAGATGTATCTTATGTATGAGAATGTGGTAAATGGACTGTCAATGCTGTTTTGATATCATTATCAATTTGCTCAACATGGTACATTCATTAATATTAATGATAAAATTATAATTAAGATTCTGCCATAACATTACCAGTCAAGTTTTATACATCAATATAAGTATGGCATCAAAGACGTAAGGGTTAATATCTATATTTAAATTTCCATAATAACGTCCGTGCCTCTTCTATAATAGTCCGGTATATAGTTCACCCAGATAGTATGGAGATCCATAGCCCATTAATTTTCCATCACACTTTGTAATAATCTCAACGCCTGCCGAGACCTGCTCATGGGTATATCGTTCCATTGATATATCCTGGAACGGGTCACGGCAGGCGTACAACATTACATCAAACTTCTCAAAGGGGCTTCTACGCATTGGATCCATATACCCGCGCACGGCTATCAAATGACCGGGCTTGACCCGTTATTAAAAAAAGGTACAAATAATGTCTACCAGATAGTCGACATAACACAAACTCTAAAACGAAAACTCGAATAGAGAGCACAATAGAGTTGTTTGAATGAACTTCGCGATCATGGATTTAGAAATATTGGCTTCAGCCAAAGAAATGTTAACAATGTCTTTCACTAAAGCTTACATTTTAATCATTCGGGAAAAAGAGAGAAAGAGTCAAAAAGAATGATGATAAGAATAAAGAACGACGATATTAGGACATATGAATATTATTATTATTTTTTGAAATCAATAAAGAAAAAGCGAATAGCGTTGTTGATAAGTCCCAACTTATTATGGATACTTTTCATTCAATCAGGATAATAAACATTAGTATTATAAGTGAGCGGGAAAATTCTATATGTCTGTCAGAGTTGTTTTGATATAAGAAGCGACACTACTATGATAGACGTTTAAGCTAAAAATTGGTTCGGTTCGGTCTACTTTTGGTTTCGGCCGGTCTGCCTGCGATTGCATGTACTCAAATTAATTACAATTTCGTAAGTAGGTAAAGACTCCACCAACATGCAGTTGAGCAGCATGGTGGAATATGCTCTAAACCCCCCCAATTGAGGGAGGTCCGTATCCCAGCAGTGGGCTGAATAAGGATTGACGACGAAATAAAGACTGTTCTTAATGTTAAGGAGACTGATGTTAATAAGCGATCAATGTAAATGTAAATTAGTATAAAACAAAGTCGCTTTCTCTGTCCCTATGTCCCCATGTATGCTTAAATCTTGGAAACTACGCAACGGATTATGATGCGGTTTTTTTTAATAGATAGAGTGATTCAACTGGAAAGTTTATATGTATAATATATGCATAACATAGTAGAAAAACACTGATAATTTAGAGGTTTCTAATGTGATGTCGTAAATAAACACATTTTTTTGCTCTTTCATTGCAAACGCTGGCTGAACCCAACGAGATAGATCAAAATAATGTAGTACAGTATTGTTCACCTTAAAATGGTCTACAAAAAAGTTCGCGATGGTATATGTCTATCTCTTAGTGGTAACACACAATAACCGTTATTTTATCCTTTGCTTTTTACAAGAAATAATGCCTTATTTACGAAGCGATTTTAAGCAATACAGAATTAATCCTTATCCAATTAAGTACCTTAAATACATTGCGCATTTAATATAGATCAATATGGCCCTTCACAGCATGTAATTTAAATGAATAGTTTAGAAGATATTACACATTTAAAATGCAGGGACATAACGGCTGTGGCGGTACCGGCCGCGGAGCCGGCGGCGTGTGCCTATAACTGGGGAAGGACTGGATAGGACAAAGCGCAAAGACCTTCTGTAGTACATTTAGTATCAGCATTGCACCCGTGCGAAGCCGGGGCGGGTCGCTAGTCACTACATAGTATAAAACAAAGTCGCTTTCTCTGTCCCTATGTCCCCATGTATGCTTAAATCTTTGAAACTACGCAACGGATTATGATGCGGTTTTTTTTAATAGATAGAGTGATTCAACTGGAAAGTTTATATGTATAATATATGCATAACATAGTAGAAAAACACTGATAATTTAGAGGTTTCTAATGTGATGTCGTAAATAAACACATTTTTTTGCTCTTTCATTGCAAACGCTGGCTGAACCCAACGAGATAGATCAAAATAATGTAGTACAGTATTGTTCACCTTAAAATGGTCTACAAAAAAGTTCGCGATGGTATATGTCTATCTCTTAGTGGTAACACACAATAACCGTTATTTTATCCTTTGCTTTTTACAAGAAATAATGCCTTATTTACGAAGCGATTTTAAGCAATACAGAATTAATCCTTATCCAATTAAGTACCTTAAATACATTGCGCATTTAATATAGATCAATATGGCCCTTCACAGCATGTAATTTAAATGAATAGTTTAGAAGATATTACACATTTAAAATGCAGGGACATAACGGCTGTGGCGGTACCGGCCGCGGAGCCGGCGGCGTGTGCCTATAACTGGGGAAGGACTGGATAGGACAAAGCGCAAAGACCTTCTGTAGTACATTTAGTATCAGCATTGCACCCGTGCGAAGCCGGGGCGGGTCGCTAGTCACTACATAGTATAAAACAAAGTCGCTTTCTCTGTCCCTATGTCCCCATGTATGCTTAAATCTTTGAAACTACGCAACGGATTATGATGCGGTTTTTTTTAATAGATAGAGTGATTCAACTGGAAAGTTTATATGTATAATATATGCATAACATAGTAGAAAAACACTGATAATTTAGAGGTTTCTAATGTGATGTCGTAAATAAACACATTTTTTTGCTCTTTCATTGCAAACGCTGGCTGAACCCAACGAGATAGATCAAAATAATGTAGTACAGTATTGTTCACCTTAAAATGGTCTACAAAAAAGTTCGCGATGGTATATGTCTATCTCTTAGTGGTAACACACAATAACCGTTATTTTATCCTTTGCTTTTTACAAGAAATAATGCCTTATTTACGAAGCGATTTTAAGCAATACAGAATTAATCCTTATCCAATTAAGTACCTTAAATACATTGCGCATTTAATACAGATCAATATGGCCCTTCACAGCATGTAATTTAAATGAATAGTTTAGAAGATATTACACATTTAAAATGCAGGGACATAACGGCTGTGGCGGTACCGGCCGCGGAGCCGGCGGCGTGTGCCTATAACTGGGGAAGGACTGGATAGGACAAAGCGCAAAGACCTTCTGTAGTACATTTAGTATCAGCATTGCACCCGTGCGAAGCCGGGGCGGGTCGCTAGACTAGCGACCCGCCCCGACACTAAGAGATAGACATATACCATCGCGAACTTTTTTGTAGACCATTTTAAGGTGAACAATACTGTACTACATTATTTTGATCTATCTCGTTGGGTTCAGCCAGCGTTTGCAATGAAAGAGCAAAAAAATGTGTTTATTTACGACATCACATTAGAAACCTCTAAATTATCAGTGTTTTTCTACTATGTTATGCATATATTATACATATAAACTTTCCAGTTGAATCACTCTATCTATTAAAAAAAACCGCATCATAATCCGTTGCGTAGTTTCAAAGATTTAAGCATACATGGGGACATAGGGACAGAGAAAGCGACTTTGTTTTATACTATGTAGTGATGATTCAATAATGAATTATCCCAGAATCTAGACTTTAAGTTTTAGGAAAAATCGTTTTCGATTGAAAATGGCTAGCAAAACTTGACGGACTGGCTGTTGACTTTTAAGAGCTGGAGGAATACTGAGGTGTCAGTATTATTCCACCATTTAAAATAACTTTGTAATAATTTTCTATAATTTGATATCCACCGTCAGTAGGTTAGGTTTGATATTTTTAAGTCCATTGCAAGCCAGCAATGTATTTAAAATTATAGCAGATAAAATAATATGAATTGAATATTATAATATATGTTATTAATTAATCTATATATATAAAAGAAAGTCGTGTTTGTTACAACACTTATAACTCGAGAACGGCTGGACCGATTGCCATGGTTTTTGATTTGTTGGATTTGTCTCCGTCCAGAATAGCAAAATAACTATTAAAAACATTGGAAAATTTACGAAAAAAATAAAATAAAAGAAAAATCATTTTTCCATACAAAATGTTCGTGGATGTCGGACCTGTCATACGTGACGTTAACGTGCGTACGTCAAATGTATGCGTGCGTTCAGAAATGTGGGTATAGGATAATAAGTATTAAAACATTGACAAAATTGTCGAAAAATTAAATTTGAAAACGGATTGGGATATTTATTGATTTTCAATTAAATGTCAAATCGATTGGTCTAACTTTTACGTCGCGAAAGTTGTCCGTTGTTGTTTTGAAAATTGTTTATGAATGAATGCTTGAAAATGAATATTAATTGGTTGTCAAGTGTCATGGTACTTTATTTTGTGACATAGTAAAATACTGAACTTAATATTTACCCACTGCTGGGTAATATTTACCCACTGCTGGGTAATATTAAATACGGGTCTTCCTTCAACTGAATATGTTTCGAGCATACTCCACCACACTGCTCAACTGCGAGTTGGCGGACGCCAGTAATTTCAAGCCGCCTAAAGGCCACTTGGCTTAACGACTGCCATCTAATGATAACAACCAGGACCGACGGCTTAACGTGCCTTCCGAAGCACGGAGGAGCTCGAGATAATCTAATGATAACAACCGGGACCGACGGCTTACGTGCCTTCCGAAGCACAGAGGAGCTCGAGATAATCTAATGATAACAACCGGGACCGACGTCTTACGTGCCTTCCGAAGCACGGAGGAGCTCGAGATAATCGAATGATAACAACCGGGACCGACGTCTTACGTGCCTTCCGAAGCACGGAGGAGCTCGAGATAATCTAATGATAACAACCGGGACCGACGTCTTACGTGCCTTCCGAAGCACAGAGGAGCTCGAGATAATCTAATGATAACAACCGGGACCGACGTCTTACATGCCTTCCGAAGCACGGAGGAGCTCGAGATAATCTAATGATAACAACCGGGACCGACGTCTTACGTGCCCTCCGAAGCACGGAGGAGCTCGAGATAATCTAATGATAACAACCGGGACCGACGTCTTACGTGCCTTCCGAAGCACGGAGGAGCTCGAGATAATCTAATGATAACAACCGGGACTGACGTCTTACGTGCCTTCCGAAGCACGGAGGAGCTCGAGATAATCTAATGATAACAACCGGGACCGACGTCTTATGTGCCTTCCGAAGCACGGAGGAGCTCGAGATAATCTAATGATAACAACCGGGACCGACGTCTTACGTGCCTTCCGAAGCACGGAGGAGCTCGAGATAATCTAATGATAACAACCGGGACCGACGTCTTACGTGCCTTCCGAAGCACAGAGGAGCTCGAGATAATCTAATGATAACAACCGGGACCGACGTCTTACGTGCCTTCCGAAGCACGGAGGAGCTCGAGATAATCTAATGATAACAACCGGGACCGACGAATTAACGTGCCCTCCGAAGCACGGAGGACCTCGAGTTAATCTAATGATTACAACCGGGACCGACGGATTAACGTACCTTCCGAAGCACGGAGGAGCTCGAGATAATATAAACTCATCCATGGACAGGCTACGGTTGACGTTGCTTAACTTGCGTGTACAATTAGACTGACACGTGCAATGACGCCATCGTGCTTCTCTATTATTTTCTATTATTCATTATATTAATTTCAAGACATCATAAATTTTGTTCAACTAATATGTATACCACGACATTCATTGACAATTAGGCGGTACGAAGTTCGCCGGGCCAGCTAGTAATAACATATATCACACACTCGTGGCCCGCACTATAAGGTAACGTTATTCAACGGGAGACTAGAAACAAATATGTTCGTACTTTATAATCAAAAACAGGTATAGCAACAAAATCACAACATTGAACACATTTTTAATAAGATGTATATATTTGCAATGAAAAATAGTACCAATCTAATAAAATTATGTAATACCTTTCAAACAAACATCGATCAGTTAAAGTTATCGAATCGACTGAGTTGTAACTTAGCTGTAATATATCAACGGCGTTACATTTTAACTCACCCCAGGCCTTTTATATTTCAATAATCGATCGTCCGCTTTAAAAATCGATAAATAAATCGATTTATGCTCATCTATAAACTCGGGCGCCGACTGCGTTAAAGCCACTTTTGCACTTGATAAATAATATCTGAATTTAAACAATTGTGCACAATACAATTACAAGTCATCTGATGTTTGGTGAAATAATTAAAGCATGGATTCATTAGTGAAAGTATTTTTTTGGAGATTTTTGTAGTCGCGTTTCATAAATGCTGTTTGATGCTATTTTTTTACGAAACTCAATATTTTATATGTCTTACTTCAATTTCCGGTTATTTGTTTTTTTTTCGTAATGGATGGTATGCTTTTAGCCCGAAGGCTGTTAAAGCGAAAACTAATTTTGTGAGAAGGAGGGCGGGCTGCACTCAGCCCGAAAGTTAGAGCACCAGCGAGCCCCCGCGGTGGTTCAGCAGGGACCTCCCGACCGTGGGGTTTCCAGCACTGAAAATAGCACTGGATACCCCTGGAGAGGGTCCACCGCAAGAAACCCCTGCGCGGACGGAATGTCTTCAATATTGCAAGTGGTCAAAGAATACTAATCCTTGGTCCTGTTTGAAAATCTTTGCTCAGTCTGTGGAAACAATAATTAGAATTTTGAGAGGCAAAAGAAGAAAGTAATATAAATATAAATCCTTTGAAAAAGAAGACGAATAATATATTATTATACACACAAATTAGCAAAAGTAGATCTTTCAATCTATTTTTGCCAATTTGCAAATACTGCAATAAAAAGCGTGATTAGAGATGGGCAAAATGCCAGACATTAACAATAATTGCCTAGTTTTGGGCATAATTAGGGAATTTATAAGTACTTTTTGGGCATTTACCATAAATGCCCGGCATTTTGCCCATATCTAAGCGTGATAGATTGATTGATACGCGCAACGATGTGATCGAGCTCCTCAATAGCAAGCTTGATTTTTTTCTGTGATCCATAATAAAGTCATTTAGTATCATGAATGAAGCCATGCGTGTAATCGACTCAATTACCATGCGTGGCTGTAATTTCTATAAAAAAACATTTAAAATTGCAATTCACGCGATTCCAGAAGTGCCGCGACACTTAAAAAGTCGAAATTAAGGGTTTATTTATGCGGCCGTTTTGGGACGTTTAAATTCACGAGAATGATTTAAATTGTTTTGTGTCGTGATCGGTGTCTTTACCGTACGTTATTATATTGCTTCACACGCAGTTTTTAAGTATCTAAAACAGTGGGTGGTGCGGTGGTTAATTCTGTTTTATAGATTTATGTAAGTACTTATAAGGTAAAGTCATGAAAGATCGACGTATAGCCGCTGGTACGGGAAATTTCAAACTTGGTAAGAAAGTTTCCGTCAATAGATGTAAAATGATAAAGAACTTTTGGACATTCCCACCGGGAAATAAGATTTATTATTATTATTAACAACTATAATACGTGTGTGTGACTGATGTAATACGAATAAACTATCTGTCTAACTATTTATAGTAACTTTAATAATATAATAAATTTTGTTTATCTCTTCTCACACAATACAAAAGATACATAAATACAGTGCAATCCAATTAGCACTCTACTCATACATTATATTTTGACGAGCTCGGTGGCGTAGCGGTCAATGACGCGGCTTCGACACCAACGCTCGTTGGTTCGATTCCCACATAGGACAAACATTTGTGTGCATGAACATGTCTGTTTGTCTTGGTCTGGGTGTTTTCTATGTCTCTTAAGTATGTATTTACAAAAAAAAATGTATTGACATATGTTTATCAGTTGTCTAGTACCCATAACACAAGCTACGCTTACTTTGGGGCTAGAGTGCGCTGTGTAATTTGTCTGACAAAATTTATTTATTTATTATATTTTCTAGTTGTTGTAACCTAATTTCATGAGAAGCTGGTGCCTAAAGTAGGCTTTAGGAAGCCTGTATTTCAGGCCACCTATACATAATTATACTCGTATATACACACACAAATACTCATATACATATACATACACACATATGCAAACAAATTCACAACAGTTGTGACTATTTATTTGTATAAATGTATTGTATTATTAGTTACTAATAATAGAATACATTTATACAAATGAATAGTTTACTGAGTATTATAATAGACAGTTTACGAACGAGTATACAAAATACAAAAATACAAAATTCTTTATTCAGTATCATGTTACATTTCCGTGTTGCGATTTAGGATTTCTTTTAAATAAAAAATTGGTTGCCTGTAAAGTCGGTATACGGGCGAAAGTTTTACGTGACAACGACTTTGAGTGGTAAAATGTTTTCGAGTGGAAGGGACGCATGCCTTTCACTTTTTATGTCTGTCTCTCTCGCTCTTAGAAGGGACGCGTGCCTCTCACTCGCTCTCATTGTGAGCGCATAACGTGAGCCAGTTTCTTGAAGTGTCACCCGGCTAACCAATTTATAAGACGTTGTCACGTCAAAAATATATTTGTGTTAGAAATCCTGCCTCTCCATAACAATATTTTAGATCCAGTGATACAGTGTATATTATTCTGTGAAATGAGTATATGTTTTCGGAATTTGCCTTCGAAATTCATACCGCTAAATGTTAAAGTGTGTGGCTGACGGAAATGCTTCTTGCTAGACACAAATGACATATCATTTGTGTCTAGCAAGAAGCATTTCCGTCCTTTCGTAGCTCAGTGAGAGCAACCAATTCTGAACCCCGATTTTACAGTCATGCCTGTTGCACGAACGAATACCCACATTCTTGTTTACTTAATTTTTTTTTAATACTACGTCGGGTCGAAGACAAGCATACGGCCCGCCTGAAGGAAAGCGGTAGCCATATTAACTCTCGCCGCATATATATCGCTCGTACGCCGCCACCCCCGCTGCCAACGTAGTATCTCCTTCCTTTCTGGTGACCTCACTCACTCGTAGGATCACTACAACCCTCAAGGGAATTGTTACGCTACCTACCTCTCTTTTCGCCAGAACCTCGTTTGTCAGTCAGCAGGGTGCACCATGTGCAGCTGCAGTTGGCTTTGGTTCAAAGGTGTTGATGAACCAGTTACACCCCAGAACTATATAACGATATTGAAAAATATTTATCAATATCGTAAAATACACAAAATTAAACCGATCTGCGAACATTCATCCAAATTATTAACCAACAAGTTACGTACAATTTATTTTATAGTCGATCAAATTTTTGTGGGAAAGTCCATTCTAATAGAATTAAATTGTTTAAAATATGTATACCACTGAAGAAAAATTTAAATTACTATAACTTTTGTTATAACTATAGAGCTGTCGTACAGATTTCTGGTTTAATGCATACAAAATAAATAATAAATATAAATAAATAAATATTTCTGGACAATTTACACAGCGCCATCTAGTCCCAAATTCAGCGCAAAGCTTGTGTTATGGGTACTAGATAACTGATAAATGTACCTAAATACATTTTTTTTAATACATACCTAGGTGTGATGAATACTTTAGTACCCTTTTGTATGGAGCGTTTACGGGAAAGTTTTAAGTTATTATATCTCTCTTATATCTGAGGAGCTCGATGGCGTAGTTACGCGTGCCAGTCTAATCGAACACGCAAGTTAAGCAACGTCGACCGCAGCCGGTCCATGGATGGGTTTTTTATCACGAGCTCCTCCGTGCTTCAGAGGGCACGTTAAGCCGTCAGTCGTGGCTGTTTTCATTAGATGACAGTCGTTAAGCCAAGTCAGTGGTCTTTAGGCGGCTTGAAAACACTGGCCTCCGCCAACCCGCAGTTGAGCAGATGGTGGCATATGCTCTATCCCTTTCGATTAATGGGGGACATCCCAGCATTGGGATGAATAAGTGTCCCAGCAGTGGAATGTTGGTTGACGATATATATTATTCTATTTTTGTTATAATTAAAACAAATCCAAATTGGAACCTCCCAGTGGAACCAACGGTATGCAGAATGCAGATAGCTCCCTAATAAAACCTAAAATATGTGACGTCACAATAATAAAGCCACACCCTGGCCACTTCACACAAATATCGCGTCGTTTACTACTACATAAACAATGTCACCTGTGCAGAGCGTGAATGAGCATGTGTGTACGACGCCATACAAATTGTACCAGATTCGTTTCAGAGGGTAGGTGAGGTGACACGAGTGAGCGGCAGGGAGTGACCATACTGTACAATAGTACTATTATTTATACTGTGATAATACTCGCTTACACTTTTGCGATCAGTTAAAATCGTAACCGTCTGCGAAGTCATTCCGAATATGGTTTAATTATTCATTAAATATGTCCAACCGCTTTTATTTCTTAATGAACAAAACCTTTCAGATAAAAATTTTAATTATAAGAACATAAAATAATATGGCGGTAATGATGGACATAATTGCGTGTTACATTTGTACAAACAAACACTATTAACAGCGATATTTACAGGTTTTTTAATTAACCAAACCAGGGTTGTCTTATGCGATTAGCGGCCGAACAGAAGTGCGCACGCGATCTGTCAAGGCGAGTCGGGATATAATTTATGTAAAGTTCTACTTTTCTCGATAAGAATTTTGCCTTCTCCTTGTGGGAGATTGCGACACGAGGTATCGTGCCATGTGATGCCGTGTGTATCGTTCAGCATGATTTATATGGGATAGTAGCCAGGAAAGGTCAGCTAAGTCGTTGTGTGGTAAAGTAAAGAATGTGAAAGTACATATAGAAAATTGTCTGAATGACTTTTACTAGACTGACGCAAAAGTGGCTAGTGGATCACCCCTTTGCGGAATTTTTAACTGGGCATGGGAATTTTAAGGCTAAACTAGTGCCGTCTCCCTAATGCGAATGTTCAACTACAAATCTACAAATTCGAACAGCACACATGTTCTGTGGGAGTGTGATCTATGGCGGTAGGAGCGGGACGACATGTTAAATTCCATGCATGTTGCATCTGGGGTAGTATACTATTCTGATTTGGTAGCAACAGGGGAAAATTACCAAGCGTTCAGACGATTTTGCAATTTATATTATTGCAATCGATGTGTCCAATATGTTAGATATTTAAAATTCGTGGTGCATGGCAGTTAAGCTCTACTTAACTAGCCATATCTTCAGGCTTTTAATGCCTTATTTACTATATAGCTGTCTCTCACATTGCCAAGAGGGGAAGTTAAATTCCAAAAGCTTTCTACTCCTACAAATTTCTTGTGCTTAAATTAGTTGTGAGTTCCAAGGCAACCGTAGCCCCGTACCCCCGGGTCTGTTGTGGACTTCATTGTTCATTGCCTTTTTTGGCAGTCGCCGCTTTTAATCCTGGTTACACAGTGGTGGGAATGTGTGCTGGCCCCTAGCTGTCTCTCGCATTGCCAGGAGGGGAAGTTAAATTCCAAAAGCTTTCTACTCCTACAAATTTCTTGTGCTTAAATGAGTGGCGCTCGTGGAAATGAAATCGAGAATATAAACAAAAACAAATGTTAGAACTTTCAGTCGGTCAACGTTACTTAACTTGCGTGTTCGATTAGGCTAATACGCGCAACGACGTCGTTGCGCGTACAACTCTAGAGTTGTATGTAGTTAAATTAATATCTTACCTTCCCTCCCCATCCTTATTCCGACGTAGTAGTACACTACTAAACAAGAAACTACACAAGAAACTGTCCTATAGTTACTTTAGTAACTAATGGGATATTTTCTTGCACACCCCTGTCCAATTTCGAGCGTTCAGCCAACCGAAATGGTCGCGTACAATGCTGTTCAAGAAAGATTGCATTCAGACTGTCGACGTAAACACGCACTTAATAGTAGCGTAAATCTTTGTAGCAACATTGACGAAGATTTACATACATTACATTCGGGCACGTATGCAAAAATAATTTACCTTTTACAGAACCTGCCGTAACTGATCCCCAACGATAAAGGAATGTTCAGACGAATTAACCGTGTGTTCCTATAAAATGTAAGATGGCCCAACTTTAACTATTTACTTTACAGCGAAGATAAAACGATAGCTGCCCTGGAACGAACATGATTAACTATTAAACTCGTGCACACTCTTAAAGCCATAGTTGGCAATTGCCTAATTGGCAGTAACTAAGTAGATGCTACTTTGTAACTTATGGGAAAATGCAGTTGAAAGACCCGGCAGGTAAATCTGCATACACTCTATGTCAGGGGTTCGCTAACTTTAAAGGTACTACAACACTAAAAAAATGTAATTTATGGAACCCTATATCAAATAATTATACAGGATGGAATTTTCTAATGCCACCTGAAGGGAAAGTACTCTTAATACTGCAGAGGAGAATATTACTCAAAGAAAACGTTCCTCTATTTTAGAAAAGAAAGAAAATTGCATTCAAAAATTTTCGAAAATTCGCTTGCCAGACCCGGAAATCGAACCGGCTAAAATCTGTAAAATTTACACTCTGTACTTTTATTGCACCGATCGTCAGGGTCAATTATAAGGATGAAATCTCTCTAATAAACTTGATAAATGAAATTAATTTATACCTTACTTCCCCTCTATATGATCAATCTTACTACAGGCATACGACAGGTAACACCATGTCCGGGGTGCTATGGCCGGAAAACCTCCTCGTGTGCTCGGGACTGTTGCTGGCTCGTTTTTCTTGCTGGATACGTCCGGCTTGTCAGCAACAGCCTAAGCCTGGTGCACCCTGGGCAACAACGGTCAGTAACTTCTCTTCGCGGAGATCTTGCTGACCGTTGGCCAATGTTCTGGCAGTGGAGGAAAGCGCAGAACTAGTACTGCGCTTTTGGGCATCTGCGCCTCCCGTCCCTCTGAGCTAGCAGAGGTCACGGTGAGGCGCCCAGTGGAGGAGCGCTCCCCAGTGTAGGTAGCGAGGGGCACACTGGGGTGCGATTTGTCGAGGAAGAAAACCTCGTTAAAAAATTACAGAGGCGGGGGGAGGTGAAACCGAGGCCGGGAATGTCTTATGACGCCCGGAGAGCCGGTTTCATCATACCCATACATACGAGGAAGAAAACCTCGTTAAAAAATAACCCTTGGTGTCGGCGTGCCGCATGTCTCCCGGTACGCCACTGATCGAGGAGGGGGAGAAACTCGGGTTCCCCAGGAGGAGTGTCCTCACGGACAACCGCCGGCGGGGTTGCGGAGGTAATGCTTTCGCAGTTCCCGTGTCCCCGCCAATCGGCGGAGGGAAGGAGATCGTGGGGTTTTAGTCGGTATGGCTGCCACTGGTCATGGCAGCAGAGTCCGACATAACCACGCTTGGGCAGCGTGGTATCCTTAACGGATTTCCCCACGTAAAAAAAAAAAAAAAAAAAAAAAAAGGTAACACCATGTCCAAAATTGACTCACACAAACATAATTATGCCATCCGCTACACGATCTGGGTGCTTAGTGTGAGTTTTTTGTTCACATTCGAACGTGTTAACTTTTACAAGCCGACCAAATTGAGAAAAAGTTTTATATTGTGAATTTACTGTATCACGGCTCACGAGATACAGCCTGGTGACAAACGGACGGACCGCAGCGGAGTCTCAGTAATACGGTCCGTTTTACCCTTTGGGTACGGAACCCTAAAAAAGACAAATCCGCCTCTGCGTTTTGACCAAAAACACACCTGTCCTTTGAAACTGTAGAACTCGGCAATATTACTACTCTGTAGTAGAGATAATACTGGTGTTTTGGAAATAATTATTTCCACGTGAATTGGCTTATTTCAATAAGAAATTACAAATTCCGGTTGTGTTGCATAATGATGCGCCCGTTTATTCACTCGAGGTATTTAAAGGGCTTGTTTGGGCTGACGCCGACGCCGGTGTTAAGGCACGCATTTTACTCTCGCGCCGATTTAAAAATGGGTCTCGACAGGGTCTCATTGAGGTCCAAAATTTATTTCAAGTCAAATTGACGATTGAAAATATATTATAAATCAATTTCATTTAACATTAAAGTTGTGATTGACGGTGCACGTTCTGATCCATTACCCCTGAACGCTGGTGTGCCACAAGGCTGCGTATTGTCCCCCACATTGTTTCTTCTGCATATCAATGACTTGCTGCATGTATGCAGCATCCATTGCTATTCAGATGACAGTACCGTGGACGCAAGATACAGTGTTCTATGTAATGTTTCTCGGGATTGCGTCAATGAGTACCAAACAAAACTTGTGTCTGAGATTGAGACGTCTCTTGGACACGTCTCTGATTGGTGTAGACTGAACTTAGTCCAGCTGAATCTCTCAAAGACACAAGTTTGTGCGTTTACCGCAGAAAAGTCCCCATTCAGAATCAGAATCAGAAAATATTTATTGTGAAACTGGTACATCGGTTGTTTTAGCAGATAGTATGTAGAAACACAGTTTTTACCTATAATCAGGCATACAATAACACACAATACAAATTTATCGTGAAATAATTAAACTTATAAAAAAAACTTAAATTAAATAGATAAAATTATTAAAAAAAAAACATTTATCTTTTAAAAAAATAATAACAATAATCAAATTAGTGTCTTTTCATGTCAAAAAAATCATTTAAATTATAAAATACATTTTTTATTAACCATTTTTTTAAAATAGATTTAAATTGAATATTATTATTTACATTCTTAATATCAACAGGAATCTTGTTGTAAATTCTAATAGCAGCTAAATAAGTGCTTTGGTCGTATATTCTACAATTTATTTTCGGCAGAATTAAGCGGTCTCTATCCCTAAGGTTTCTATCACATACATCAGATACTTTTTTAAATAAGTCCATGTGTTGTTTTACGAATAAACATATCTCTAAAATATAAATTCCTGTTAAGGTTAGAAACCCCTTGTGTTTGAAGACCGTTCTTAGAGATTCGTCACTACGCATACATCACTACGCATTTGTCGTATCTCCCAGATTGGAAGGTACTCCCCTTACTATTAGCTCCAGCATTGGTTCTGGGTGTTGATATTCGAGCGATGTTCAGTTCCGTGGTCACTTGGAGTGCAAGGCCAAATTGGCCTCTAAGAAAATTGGCATCATCTGTAAAGCCAGACGGTATTTTACACCACAGCATCGCCTTCAACTGTATAAAGCCCAAGTTAGGCCTCATATGGAATAGTGTTCACATCTCTGGGCTGGTGCGCCCAAGTACTTACTCCATTTGACCGCATACAACGAAGAGCTGTTCGAATCGTCGGTGACCCAATATTTCTGATCGGCTGGAGTTTTTCTCTACACGCAGAGATGTTGCATCTCTTTGCGTTCTATATAATTTATACAACTGGGAGTGCTCGGATGAGCTATTTGATTTGATACCTGCCGCAGAGTTCCACTATCGTAAAACTCGCCATAAATTAAAATTCCATCCTCATCATCTCGATATTTGGCGATCTACTACAGTACGCTTTTTAAGACATTTTCTACCACGAACTGTGAAGTTGTGGAATCAACTTCCTTCAGCGGTATTCCCAAATAAATACGACACGGGGGCCTTCAAGAACAGAGTCAATATTTCCCTTCGAAGGCTGGCAACGGATCGGTGACCCTTTGGTGTTGCTGATTTCTATGGGCGGTGGTGATTGCTTTCCATCAGGTGACTCACATGCTCGCTTGCCTCCCTCTCATATAAAAAAAAGTTCGGTTTAGTTAGCGGTAACGTTCTGTTTAGTTGGCCGGTTCTCTCTGGAGCTGAAGATTTTCGAAATAATGAGTTAGGTATTGTATAAATGCACTATGACGATCTCGGTGGTCGAATGGTTAGCAATCGCCACTTTGACTCCGAGGTTGTGGGTTCGATCCCCGCACAAGACAAATATTTGTGTGCATATGCACATGTTTGTTTGTATTTACAAAAAAATTGTATTTAAGTATAATGTCAGCTAGTACCCATAATACAAGCTTTGCTTAGTTTGGGTCTAGGCCATGCGTAATTTGTCCAGGAATATTTATTTATTTATTATTTCTTAGTCAAAACTCAAAACGAACTATCTAGTGACTTGTTGATACGACAACACGACCCTGTGGGAATTAAAATAATTATGTTACCTAATTTTAATTTCCCAAGCCGTGTTGGAAATGAGGTTGAAGTTCGAAATTTGGTCTAAATCGTTTTCAGCCATGCCTGTAGAGGTCCCAGACAGAAGGAGGATTTGGCCTACACTCCCCACGCTGGCCAGACGGGTTGGGGAGGCCTCATCGATGTTTTATAATGTATTTACCTTAGTCGTCTCGTACCACGGGAAGAGACGGAGTGATTCTATTCTAGTCTGTCGGAAACCACGGTAAGCGGTGATTAGTCAGCCGTATTTGTGTTACGCAGAATACAAGATAGTAAGGGAAGCTGAGGATTTTTTAGTCTGTTCTTGGTCGAAAAGGTATTTTCGGAGCTTTTGTTCTTGCTTTGTGGTCACTGAAATTATTAATATATAGCGATGTAATTTCAAAACTTGTTAGCTATCAACTAAGTTAACAAATAAAGAGACTATGAGAACAATAACTCCTGGAAGTATAACTATTAGAACGTTTACTATCAATATTCGTTATTATAAGCTTTTATTGTTAAATTCTTTTTGTTGCACAATACATTTTTATTAAAAAAATATTAAAAACAGCAATTTTTTTTTTATGGACAAAAGTAGTCCGAAGTCTTGCGTGCGGATTCGCTACCTCTCGCAAGAGAAGTTATTTATTCATTTTAACACTTTCACATTTGCTTAGTCCTAATAAATTAGTTAATTGGCATAAATTCTAATTATAATTTCATTAATCGACAGCAGAATTTATTACTACTATTTAAAGATATATATCGTTGGTTAATTTTAATCATTGCATTTTGTTTCTTAATACGTTCTCTTTTACACAATAATCTTGAGCTAATTAGCAAATACTACTACTCCGCCTTTTTTATTATTGAAGGTTGGAGCTACATGAAAGGTATTTGTGCGTGTCTATTGCTATCTCCTTTCATGTTGTCCGAATTTTGGGCTTCTCTTTGGGCATCCGATAACAAGTCATTGTTTAAGCTAAATTATGTTATAGACTATGAATAATTACTTAGTCAGACTATGAATAATTACTTAGTAGACAATAACCACGATTGACTTGAAATCCGATAGATGTAAATTTGAGAGATATCCTCTAAAACTAGCTATGTATGTTACTAATTGTCTTGTTATTGAGACCTGCAAGAATTTGGATCCTTAAGTTCTTGTCTCTTTCTTTTTCTATCATGCCATCATCCTTCATTTACCAACTGCTGAATATGGCTTTCTACAGTGCCTTATACCATATGCGATCCTAAATGCCTTATGTAGGCATTCTATGGTGTTCTCTGATATCCTATACTTTCCGTATCCAGCCACTTTCAGTCGCTTTTTAACCGACTCCAAAATAGGATGGCTCCAAAAAAAAAATTTTTTTGTTTGTTACTTCTCATTTATAAAACGATTAGAAAAAAACTTTTTTTATTTGAAACTTATACTTCCATATTGCTCCCCTTTTTTCATATCATAAAATTCAGTTCTGATACTGTTTTTAATTATTTAGTGGTGCGATTGTAGAGTAATTTTGGGAGTCGGTGTTTCTTTGTTAAAATTATTTTGAGGCATTTTGATTTATTCGGTATCTTTGGCCAGACCATCCAATACATGACACACTGATCAGTGTATCATTCTCATACACTGATCAAAATATTCAGAGGTGGACAACTAAATATAATATACTTCAACTGATTCTTGCACTAATGTAATGTCTTAGAGAAGGTTGTCATTATTGCAAACTCGTATTTTTATGATAAAAGGAAAATACCCTCGTTCTGTGTTCTAGAAGGTCAAATCCATTGTATGTAATGTATTTTGATTTCATGAAGTAAAACTCGTAAAATCTTAAGTCTATGACAGATAAATGACATTATTTTCAGATTCAATTATAATTGATTACATGGAGAAGTAAGTTTCCTCTTTTTGTAGTTAATGTGCAGAGTCGGCTTCAAGGGTATTTTTCTTAATATCTTTTTTTTCTTAATATCTTTTTTTTTATAAATTTATTTTAAAACTTAAGGAAAATTTATAATAACACGTATATTTGCTAATTACATTTTATGGACACTACAAACTATATAACACACAAAATATTCTAGAGTACTATGACGACTAATCCAAAAACTACCACCGGAAAATTAAAGTTGGTCTAACAAAATGTCGTATAAACCTAAAAGGTATCATTGTAAAGTTATTTATCTTTGTAATAAGTACATTACAATTATTATTATAAATAGTTTTTAGTGGATACATCATAAAATGGCATTAAAATGTATAGCAAATTTCAACTTCCTTGTCTGTCACAAAAATAGCACATACTCGGTAGGTATATGCGAGAACACAGATGGTTTTCGTTCGATCATAACTCTGAAATGAAAATACAGGCTAGATTATTTTCAGTACAGTCGACACACGTGTCACATACACACCAAATTGGCTTCTTGTTAGACCGAATACTAATTTATAACCTCACGTAAGCTTCACAGAATTTGTCTGTCATTTTATTAGGTGTGGAAAATCGCTAATCTTGGCTTGAAAATGCGGATATGTTAATTTTGTAATGGTTTAATAGGTTACCAGTTTAACTGTTGATTGTTTTATATTATAATACCGTGCGTGCTAATAAAATTTATTTGATGTTTATATTATTAGTGACAGTTAAACTGGTTCTTCTTACTACTAGTACTCTAACTTCGTTAGCAAGTAATATTACTTTTTCTGAATTATTAGTACGTTTACTTTGTTATTTGATTTGAGTTATTCTGCGAATTGGTGGGCGCTGGAGCCAGTAATAATAATACGTGTAATAAATACTTGAACATATTAACTTTAAGTAAGAGAGTGACAAACAAGCTGGCTGATATTCCATCTTAAACCTACCGCTTAGTTTCAGATGATTCGGATTGTTTTTTATTATTATTATTTTGAAAAACAAACTTGATGCGGTGGTAATCAAAATCGTCATTACAATCATTTTTACCATTAAGTAACAGTGCCTAAGTCCGATTTATCGAAATTACAAAATTTGATCTACTCGTAGCTTGGTTAATAAAGCAAATATTTATTTGGATTGGACAATCATACATTACCTGTGCACTAAATAAACATGTTATCGTAGCTCATATTGCGCTACATGCTCATAGCTGTTACATACAAAACAACAGATCATTAAGTGCAAGGCTTTATTATAATTGGAGCAACATGTACTTAATATCACAAAAAACATAATTATGTACATTATTAAATGTCTTTAACATGTACCCTAACAATTTTTTACATAAACTTATCATGAAAACATGGATCTAATATAATAAAAAGAAAATATTATGTGATAAGTTTTGCATTCTCATGTTATAAATTGTTATAGCGTAGATATGCCGCCTAATGATGTTGACATTTAGATGCTGTTAATACTTTCATACTATGCGGCCATTAACAGAGTTATTGCCACTATTTTTACTTGTTTTATTAATAAAATTAACACATTACACTTAAGTTTACCATGTTTTAGAGTCAGTAAGTGGGATTAGTTACATTAGTAGAGGTTCAATAAATTTATTAAACCTGTATATACCGATTTAGAGATATTCATTGTCATTCATTGTCGAGATATTATCGCAATAATTGCTTAATACTCAGCTATACACGATAGTATATTTCAATCCTTCACAGTTTACAATTCGTTAATGTTTATTTAACTGTATAATATATTATATACATTTTATTGCACATAACATAGTAATATCTCAAGAGATCTCTTCCAGCTAACCTAGTGATGGTACCAGAAGAAAAAATATATATTATATGTCTTTTCGTTCCTTCTTCAAACCTAACAAACCCTACAGAGATAGCAATACACAAAAGAAAAGATACTGTAGATTAATCCAAATCACATTCTATGTGAGTATGAGTATGCGTCAAATTTTACCCAAACCCGTGATCGAGTCAGAAACATTCATACTTCATACAAACTTACGTATAGCATAATAACATTTTCTAAAGTGTTTCTGTAATATATTTTAAACATACTTCGTTGTTATTTAATATAATAAGCAAAATAGTTTTCTTCTAAGAAAATTAGTCAAAAACAAGTACGTATCAATACTGTAGTGAAACGAGAACAGACCAACAAAAACTTGAGTCTAAATACGGCCCTGTCACATTAACTGGTTTGCAACATTGTTGCGGTCGGCACACGATTCTTTTTTGTTTTTTTTATTCGCGACCAGCTGTACCATCCACTGTTCATAGTTGGATAATCCAGAATTGGTTTGTTTACGCTAAATATGGTATTTTATTGCCAGCTTTATAAAATGGCCATAAAAATCTATATATAAATAAATTTTATTTTTTATGTATTACAAATGCTGGACTGTCAGATCAATGCGTATAACAACCTAAACTGCTGGTCTGAGAAATTTGAAAATTGGTAGAAATGCTTCTGGCGCTTCTTAAGGGTAGTATATTTGCAATAAAGCTTCAGATTGTTAGTATATTTGCAATAAAGCCTGTAAGAATTAGGTTAGGTCTGACCAATCGGCCTACTCCTAATTATGGAACTTAATATCGATGTACCCTATCTTGCCAGAGCTGCATTTGGAAAACTGCAGGGTGGTGGGAATACAATGTATTAACTACAATAGACCATGAAACTATGCCCATTAACCGATATTTTTAATTTGAAAAAATCGTAGTATTAAAATTATCTTTAGCGTGCGTCGTGCACTGTAGGTAGACGTTTCAACAAGAGAGCCAATTAAATCTTAGTCTGTTTAATCTCATGTCACCTGTAGCTAAAGCCTTATTTATCTTATACTTATAGTAGCTGATGTTAAAGTCAGAATAGGTTACGATGGGACTGACATAGTCAATTATGTCAAAAGTCCCTAAACTAAAATGGATTAAAAAAAAATGTTAATTAACGAGCTCGGTGGTCAAATGGTGAGCAATGGCCACTTTAGCTCTGAGGCCGCGGGTAAGTTCCCCGCACAAGACAAATAATTGTGTGCATGAACATGTCTGTTTGTCTTGCTCTGGGTGTTTTCTATGTATTATTTTTAAATATTTACAAGAAACATGTATTGAAGTATATATATTAAATATCAGTTATATAATACCCATAGTACAAGCTTTGTTTAGTTTGGGACTATTACCTTATACCACAGTATAAGTATTAGTACTACATACAGTATGGCCACTCCCTGCCGCTCTCACGTGTCGACCTCACCTCCCCTCTGAGACAAATCAGGAACAGTTTGTATAGCGCCGCACGCACACACACTCATTTACGCTCTGCACAGACGTCATTATTTATGTTGTAGTAAACGACGCGACATTTGTATGGAGTGTCCAGGGTGTGCTTATACTGTGGTTTGGGACTAGTTTGCCTTGTGTAATTTGTCCGGGAATATTTATTTTATTTACTTACTTAATGTTCTTTGAATTATGGCCTAAAGACAATGTGTAATGTCGATTCTATTTATTTGATCTATTATCATATTTACCCATTATATTAAAACAACCAAGACATCGGGTACCTCGAAAGGTTCCTCAGCAATAGTAGCTACCCGCACATCTCAGCAGGAATACACTGCATGATAAAAGTATCTATTCTTATTTATTGCCATGTTTA
Source organism: Hypsopygia costalis (assembly GCA_937001555.2). NCBI lineage: Eukaryota > Metazoa > Arthropoda > Insecta > Lepidoptera > Pyralidae > Hypsopygia > Hypsopygia costalis. The sequence continues at coordinate 8,490,608 of OW443343.2, read as the reverse complement.
AATGAAATGTACATCGGCCAATTCATTATTCGCCCACTATATTTAACTCCGTGTTAGTATGGGAATGTCTGTAAAAAGTATGATAAGTGTGTGAATGCTTTCTTTGTGTGCGTCTGTACTACTGGACAGTATTACGTTTGCAATTTTATGGTATTAATAGGTCTTCACAAGTTAATTGATATTCATAATAAGTATTTCTAAGGTATAAACATCGTATTCGTATCATATTAGGTAATGGTCTTAAAAATATATTGGGCTCCATAATTTCTACGGCCATCTAGTTTCCAGCTAAGAATAGTAAAAATGTTAATTACAATATTCATATATGCCTTTATATTATACGTATATAAGACACTGCAAATACTCTGACAAAACAAACAGATAATATATTCATGCACACAAATTAAAGATTTTCGCATGAGCGAGAAAACAATTTAAATTTAAAATTATCGCATAAGCAAGAAAATAATATAAATTTAAAAACAGTACAAATAAATTTATTTGTAGTTTTTTTTATTTTTCGTGTATAAGTATATTATATAAAAATCTGTATCGATTAAATCGATATTATTGCTTAAGTAAACGAATGGACGACACTAAATCGTAAACATGTGTCCTTATTGCACACACACTATTGCAATTAATTATTTGGCTCACTTTATTCTATTCTGTCGATTGCCAATCTTTACTTCTTTCATCTATGATGTAGCTAGTGTCGTAACAAAAGTTATAGTATTTTCATTAGTTTAAAATAAGTTCATTCTTTTAAAATGAACTTTCCACCAAACTTTGATTGACTTTAAAGCAAGTCGGACGTAAGTCATAAAAATTTTGAGATCGCATTTTTTTCTAGTTTTATGTATTTTACGTTACAGATAAATATCTTTATATTTTTATTTTAGAACATTAATAAAACTAAAAAATTGACAATACTAACATAAGTACGGGAACAAAAAGTATCGCATATTTACGTATATTTACTCGTTAACGGACAAACATCCATATACGTAATTACAAATCATATTAATTTTTAGGAAAGCCATTTCGAATCGTATTTTCATGAATACGAATGGACATGTTAAAAAATTAAACATTACATACCTCACTCTTATTTACGCTGTCCCAGAAGAGAAGTGTATTTTTTCAGAATAAATGTATAATTTATGTAAATAACAAAAATAAATAAATAAACAGAAATTTATTTACAAATAAAAATATGCCCAAGATCGTTGCCTGTCGACAGTGTCCCCAGGAGACTGGCAGCATTACCTCGCTGTAAATAAATGACTGCGATTTGTTAATTCCATCATAGCTTCTCTGTGTTAGCAAATTAGTGTTGTCACAGTATGAGTAGTCCCACCGGAAACATAAATGGGAAAATAGGAGCCAAGTCCCATATTTACAATATTACTATTGTAAATATGGGACTTACAGCGATAAGTTTTCATATTTTCCCGATTTTATTTTGGCGACGTTGCAGACGCAATGATCACGGAATGACGGAAGACAGAGGGTAGATGGTAGTTTTTTAATGGCAAATATATCTGTCTACCATCTTTCTTCGACGTTATTGCTAGGCATTTTGCACACTGTACTTAAGGGCTTAACTTTAAAAATCATATCTTAGCATTTAGGATGAATATCAGAAATTCCTATGTTCAGTTTGTAACCGGGTTAATAAAGTATTTGTAGATACGTCATTATAACAACAACAAAATGTTTTGTTTTAGTATTAGTAGCGAAAAGTGGCAAAACGGCCGTTTACTTTTCGCAAACAAAGAGTACGGAATTTCTGGTATTCGTCCTATGCTAAAAATGATGTTTTATTTAAAGTGTTGCCACTTCACACCACATATCCCCTTGACTTCTATATTATGACAATTATGGTGTAGTTGTTGACTTCACCACAAAAGATGAGATCTAAATGGGTGTCAAGGTCTACAGATAATTCGGAAATGTATTTATAAGCTAGGTATGTATATAAAGCAAAGTGATTTTTATGATTTTATATTTATTAAATTTATCTTCGCTCCGAAAAGCATAATAACTATTAAAACACAAAATAAATAAAAAAAAATATAAGGAAAATTAATTTCCTAATGAGAATGGGAACGAGAAGACAGAGACAGAGAGACCACTAATATTAAATATTTAGATTGTTCCGGACAAATTAAACAGCCGCATCTAGTCCCAAACTAAGCAAAGATATATGTACTAGATAACTGATAAAAATCTTATTACAGAAACAGAACCGATTACATTCTGATTGCAGACAATAAATATATAATAACTTACATGTTTGTAATTACTGCAATTAAAATGATTTATTGTTCCACTTAATTGGTACAAGTAACGTGATTAATTACTTTATCGATACACTAGCGATGCTCAGTGACTTCATTTGTTCTATTTACTTAGCAGCAATAGATAAATTTGATATTCAATTAATAAATTATACCTTTTACTGTTTTATATTAAGGTCCATGTAATCGTGCAAGTGGCGACAGTTTGATAAAAAAATCATACCTTTGAATTTTGGATGAAAAACACCTAAATGCTTTTTTTTTATTTAAAGTGGCGCCACTGTCACGGCTATAAGGGCCTTAAACATTTTTGTTGTAGTACTTCATTTGCTGTATTTGGATATTCTAATTATTGTACAAATGTAAAGCCATCGATTCATATCGCTAATCATTGCTTTTTGTTTTACCACATGTGAATCACTACCACACGTGTATTAAAACATAACTTTTCTCATACATCTTTCCGATAATATGTGGCCGGCCTTACTATAACCTACCGTGCTAAAGACCTGGGAATATAGGCATATATACCTATATTCCCATTGATTGGTCATTAGCACGGTAGGATGGAATATAGGCATATAGCTATAGCTAGAAATATATAGACCGTAGTTTTAAGCAGCTCGTTATTTAGTCGGTCAGTACATTATACCAGCGGCTATTAATTGGTTTTAATGTCAATTGGACGCAACCAATTTGAAATATTACGCTGTTTACATAAGAGTCGCCATATATCTTCGTCCTATGTATTACGTCCTACGTAATTATTACGATGGCATCATCCAAATAGACTTTGATCCTTACTCTTAGACTTACATTTAGTGCAACGTGTCATATGTTGACTCATCTATCGCTAACCATAATTCCATGTTACCCGTTTATTCTATGTACCCATAACCTTTTCATTTTATGTGTTTACAAAGTTTATAGACTTTCCGTTAAAATTTATTGAAAACTAAGATGTGTTGTGTCTACGATAAGCAAACGTTATTTGTTATTATTTGTTGCAATTTTGTTATGCGTTTAAAAAAAATACGTTCTTAAAGTAATTTTTATATTAACCTGTTTATCATTTTCTTTTTCAGACGGTGCAGGACCCCGGCGATCCTCCTTCGACTTCAACAGCAGGGGAAAGCACAAGCGACCCCTAAATAAGGGCTCGGTGGCGGCGCAAGTGGGACTAAACAAATTATGCTCCAAGGACTACAATAGTGTTAAATGTAAAAAGTTATGTTTAATTTACGAAGAACCCCACGGGAATTGTACCTTACAATGTTATATGAACTCTACTTTTTTACAGACTTGGCGGTACTCTGCCGCGGACATTTTTCATCCCAAATGTACTCTATCACAAATCATTTACTTTATTTATGTATTAATGTGGTTTGTTGTGTGACACAATAGGTTCCATGGCTGTTATGGAAAATTTGTAGTTCCTACTCCACTTTATGTTTCTAGGGCCCTGATTTAGTATCTATTATCGAAAACAGCAATGTTATTATAACGATCTGAAAATATAATGAAAGGCGGAAAGTACCCAGTGATGATTTTTGTTTACACGCCGTGTGCTAAACGGCCGGCCTGATATAAAGCAGTTACTGTAGCCAAAGACTAGAACCGTCGTAGAATAATCGTCAGCAAGTGATGTCGCAAAAAAATCTGCCGTTCCATACAGTTTTGATGAGGTAAACTTTATAACAATAATAACATCACAGCATGTTTAAAGATTTTATTTGATAAATGATATAGTGCCTAAAAGAAAGGATCCGTCGGTACCTACCACCCGTTATACATGTACTTCTAATCTTATATGTAATACGAACATATTACACATAATTTATTACAGATATTACTAGGAAAATCACCCAGTCTAAATAAAATTATTTTGTTTTACCGTACCCATGCTGTGTGTGTGTGCAAAAAGGTAGCGCCAAATTTAATAAAGAATGCTTAACATTCGTTTAATAGTTAAAGTAATTAAATTATTATTAAATTTGGCGTTACCTTTTTTCACACAGCATGGGTACGGTGAGGTATAAGCCTTTATTTTATTTGAAAACAAAATAATTTTATTTAGAAGGCATTAAATGTACAAAATACATTAATTTACGTCAAACTATGCAATTTTTAACGTACTGTACTATTGTAACGGTTGGTTAACCGGTTGGTTAACCGTATATGTTACCGTACTCATGCTATAGAGAAAAAATGTATTAACTATTTGTTTGTAAAATATTTGAAACAGTTTTGAATGGATGATGGTTTTTACTTTTATTACAGGTACAATTATTTATGTTCTACTTAATATTACATTAAATAAAGCCCAGTAGGGTCAAAATTTCACAAGACTTACCAGTTTTAAAATAATATAAATTGGAACTAACTGGATAGCGAGGAATTGCGTTTGTCCAAATATTACAGCGGAGATATCATCTTTTACGCTTTTACACATTAGATTATTCAATGAACAGGCGATTAAAGTGGACAGAAGAAAATTCGTACCAGCCCCTCGTAAAAAATAGGACCCCTACCACAAATGACTCTTGCCCCGAATGAGCAGAATGGTAAATAATGAAAAAATGGAAACTTAATTTTCTATCAATGTCTGCTGATATTTTATTACTAGCAACTTTGTCGCTATGACTATTGCTAAGTACCTATTAGAAAAGAACTTAGAAGAAAACAGACGTAGTCAAAGCAGTAGTATTGAAAACAAAAACAAGAAAGTTATTTACGTATTCGACTGTCTTCCCTTCGTGCGTTTGCTAATGTCAGAAGAGAAAGACCGTTATTCGATTCTAAAAATCGGAAGATATTCCGATATTTAGAACATTCTAAAAATGTACGTCTGACGAGATAAGAACTATGAATTATAATTCATATTTCATATCTCGTCTAATTCGTTTTTGCACCATGATCACATCGGACTATGTTCTACGGATAAGTAATGGTGACGTGGTAACGTTCTACGGATAGGTAAGGTATTATTTAAAATTTATTTTTATACTTAAAATGGGGTCTCACCACCACAGACGTAGCCCAAGGGCCCACAGATCCTAATTGAGGAGCTGGCTCGTACAGTGTATCAAATTATTTATCCAGTAATTAACTGCTTATTGCCGTTACAAAGGTCAAACTGTCCACTCAACTCACTCAACTTGTTTCTCCACTTACTAATATGAGCTAAGCGAACCCAGGAATGCTGAAAGCAATGCGATAGTTGGAATGTAATAATTAAAATAAAATACCTTAATAAATTACTCTTATAACACAACGCAATCAAAGAGATACGATCGTCATTTTCGGCGTGAAAGCTAACAAACAAACTCACATTCACATTTATAATATTAGTAAGGAAATAGGGATGTATATAAGGATGCGTATATGTGTATAATGTGTACTTTACATAAGTATACATGCTTAGAGTGTTATATAACATTACATATTTATAATTTCTGGTACATAGCTACTTCTAACCGCTACTTAACTATCCCACTGCTGAAAGTTGGCTGTAAAAGATCTCTGTTAGAGATAAGCTCGCCTTTGCACCTCTTTACGTGATGATCCTATAAGCTTTTATAATATGCAATAAAGAATAATACCTTAATTATTGCACCGTATATTTAATACTATATAAACGATATTACTAGCTAGCTATGATCTCCGGTGAGAGGCGACCATTAATTTTTGAGGCATTTTTGCGGATTTTCCGATTCCCTTGTAATTGTAAGAACTTGGCCTAACGCACTCCCGTGTCACGCTTCATAATATGTCACCTTTTTCACTTGTTTTTAATGATAAAGATGTATAGAAGGAGTTGTATCCAAATAATACACTGTAAAAATAAAAATGGACGGATGTTATTAGAAATGATTAGATTGTGTCAGTAAAAGTTATTACAATCACAAATTGATCAGAAATTCGTCAATAAATCCTCACGTAACTGTTCTTATAAGGTACAATAAAAAAATCTTAAATTTTGAAATAAATGTACGCGCAACACTCAAAAACCACAAATTAAAGCGAAAATTTTATTACAGAAAATTATAAAAGTCGGAATAACAGAAAGTAACAACTAGCTTACATTAAAATAGATCCACAGATTCAAAAGATATACAGTTTTTAACTTGAGACATCGGATTTTATGCGAACGAAGTTGTACACTGATCGTACAAAATATTAGTGGAATCTAAGCATGCAAGCATTAAAAGGATTCTTCAAGCAGTTGGTATTCAATACAAATGCCCAGATGTTATCATACCCTTGTATTGGGAATCCTAGTTTGGGGCCAGTGAATGTCAGTGCGATTGTAAAAAAAAAGTCAGAGATCGTGATAGAAAAGGTATTTTGCGTCGCTTATTGGCATTTAAGAAAAGGTTCACATGTAGGACAGTAATGTATTTTTTTTAATAAAACATTAATTAAGTGGTGGTAAGGCCACAGTAGGGTGTAAAAGTGAATAATCTACTGTAATTTGATAAAAAAGGAGATTTGTAATAACATTTCTTTGTCAAAAGATATATTTTTTATTGATGATAATTTACAATCTACAGACCCGGGGCCCGTGTAACTTTTGTTATCAATATTATATTTTTATGTTTTCAAACGATATTTGTAATATCCTTTTTTGTTTTTAAAATGCGATCTTTTGTTTGTCTGATTGAATTTGAGTCCTAAAGCCTAATTCAGATAGACGCAGCAGTGACAGTCTCATTTAATACCATATCACTAAACCACATAGCATAACGATGTATCTCACTTTTACATGTGAACAACATGCCTAATGTTTTTGTGTTTTTATTATCTTTATGGTAATGTAACAACTCCTAACATACATAATGTCGGTCACAATGGATAGAAAGATAGCTGAATACAGACATTATTCATTAGCTATGAGTTATTTCCGTTACTGCACACACGACCATAAATTGATTTGGCTATAATCATCATACTATTCTTTGTCTTCTGTAAGTCAATACCTATGTTCTCCTGAATGAGTCCTGCCCAGTCCATGCACAAATTCGTTACCCTAATGTTGCCTTGAAAAGATTGCTCTGAGCAATAAGGCCGCCTTGTTGCATATACTTATACAAGTCTGTAATCATTCAGTAAAGTCAGTAAAGATTCACTGTACTTTAAATTTGTATTATGCAAATAAAGCATATCCTATTCTCATCATCATCATCATCAGGTCCATTTTAGCCTCCACTACAGGAGCATGACTCTCTCTCATCCGTCCTAGACGGAAGGAGGATTTGGCCTACACTCCCCACGCTGGCCAGACGGGTTGGGGAGGCCTGATCGATATTTGATAATGTATTTCCCTTAATCGCCTTGTACGACATCCACGGGAAGAAACGGAGTGATTCTATTCTACTCTGCCGGAAACCACACGGCCTATCCTATTCTATGTTGCAGAAAACAAATGAATAGTTTATTATATATACTGAGGTTTATAGAAATTTGTAAGAAATCTTACAAATCAAATGTCTGCAACAGCGACAAAAGAAAATCGAAATTTACACTATTTTAAGATGTTGTCGTAAACGATAAATTTCTACTAAATAAACCTAAACTAACTACTACTAAATTTAATTTAAACTAAATTTTGAACTTCAAGTTAGAGTTGCAACTATACAGATAACCAGAACATTGCAAATACCAACTTGTCAAACCATAACAAATGTTAATTATGATTAAATTGATTAAAATAACTCAACTCCGATCAAACACATTATTAATTGCAATTACGTAAATTTACGCAAGTTACAACATATTTGCGTAAGACACAATAATTTTGCTGTGAAATGTCGTGTGAACGGTGCTTTATATCGAGATAATTCCATCAATGTAGCATTGCTTTTGCATTCCTGGTTCTGCTGCCTTTGCCTTTAAGGCTCTGTTTAACAATGTTGTTAAGTTTGATATGGCCAAGATATTAAAATATAAAAGGTAATCGCTATCAGTACCGCTGGATTTTTTTTAATGTTCTCATTCGGATTTCAAGCCTTGAAACATGCGAAATAGTCTTTAATCATTTTAGTGGTAAGGAGGTCAAAGGTATATGCTAGGTATACAGCCATTGTAAAGGTGAGGCGGAAATTTCTTGAGAGATATATGACCAAAAGGCGGACTCTTTTTTGTCTAAAGAGCGCTTCCGCACTGCATCCAAATTCGATTCGTTCTTGATGTCAATTTCATACAAAACGAAATTGAAGTTGAAGTCGAAAACTAAAAAACTGCGAGATTTGGTTCTCGTTCGGTCATGTTGTAAACAAACCGACCAAATAGAACAGGATATCTGGTGTTGTGAATTTATAAGACGCGTGTTACATATCAAATTTATGTGGCTTACTTGCTCACATTTTGAAGTGAACAACAACCCGTCTAATTTGGATATGTCATACGCGTCTGGTAAATTCACAATATGAAACTTTTTTCAATCAGGTCGGCTTATAAACATTAACACGTTCGAATGTGACCAATAAACTCGCTCCAAGCACTCTGTAGTCAATGTAACTATACTCGCCCGATTTTACTCCACTCGATTACCTTTAAATTTCAACGGCGTTTACGGCCAATTTAATAAGAATTCAGGGGCCCTACCGCTGAAGCCGATTTCCATCGCATATTTTGATTCCCAAAAATAGGTCGTAGATTTAATTTATTAACAAACATTTTTAGCTTTATTGGTCAAACTTCAGGGTTTCTTCCAGTTAAGTTAATTGTTAAAAACTAAGTTAATACAATTGTCATTATTCCATTCTGGAGTTTGATATTTGCAATGAAAAAATCCGGTGGGAATCGGCTTCAGCTTCGGCGGTAGGGCCTCTGTTTTTGAAATGAATTTTATTTTTGTTCATCTGCGACAGGGACAGGGAATAATGGTTATTGGTTTAAAAATTTCTCATATCGTATTCTATCTCATATCGTATAATACAAAATAGCCAACAAAAAAGTGACTGTCATTACCGAAACTATGCCTTTAGCCATAAAAATTATTTTTTTTTCACCTAGGACACACTGTATATTAAAATTGAGAAAAAAAAAATCCTGTCACAAGTCACTAAAAGCAAATTTTCTCACACTTGCAATACAAATACAAAGTGAAATTATATTTTTATTATACAATTATGCACGTAATTAAATACATAATTCCCACCTGTTTTGCCACAAGTTTGTTTCCAGTCAATTTTGTCCATATTGCGAGACTAGTTATCGACATATTTGCATCAATTTGTTTTATAAAGGGCCGACTTCGATCAGATGTCATGATAATCACCGCTGCTGATCTAGAGGGACCAAGGCGCCGCCGTGAGACGATAAAATATCGCCATTCCTTCGGAGATGTATACATCTGATACACACTTTGTTACAGAGGCGACTCGTTAGGCTTGACTAACGATTACTTAGGATTGTACCGACCGACCATCAGTGCATTTTGGGCCCACTTCGCCAATTTGATAATCATCATCAACATCAGCCTGTATCTACCCACTGCTGGATATAAGCCATCAACAATGCTTTCCACCAAATACGATCCTCCGCCTTCCGCATCCAGCCGTTTCCAGCCGCTTTCTTAAGATCATCGGACCATCTAGCTAGAAGGAGGGCTTCCAACGCTTCGTCGTCCTCTAAGCGACCTACACTTTAATACCTTCCTCCTCCATCTGGCCATCACTTACTCGACGTATGTGACCGGCCCATCATCACTTCAGTTTGCAAACTCTGAAGGCTATGTGACAACTTTAGTTCTCCATCGAATTTCTTCGTTCCGGAAAAGAAAATATTTATAATAATATTACTTATATAATATTTTTATACGTTTTATTCTCGTGTGGAAATAATTTATTCGCTGTTTTATTAAACAGTGATGAACTATTTCTATATGTAAATAAAACGCATTATAAAAAATGTTTAAACTAAAAGATGTATAAACATCGACGACAGTTTCTTTTTAATTTAAAAGATTTTATTTATATATTTTTAATTTCCAAATTCTCCAGATTCAAGTTGCAGATGAAATGTTTACGGAATTTACCGCGGGAGCATCATCTGTCGAACACGAAATCACGGTAAGCCGTCGGTGACTTAACGTGCCGAAAGCACGGAGGAGCTCGAAATAAATAAACCCATCCATAGATAGGCTACGGTCGACATTGACTTAACTTGCATGATCGATTAGACTGACACGCGCATCTACGCCATCGAACGCCTCGAAACTTGGGAAAACGTTTTTAAAGGAGTTATTTTTCTTGAAGCTATTCCTAGAGCGTTGCTTACCCCTGTCTAAACAGTTATTATATCTTTTTTTTAACGCTTGACGCGCGCGTGGGTACCCTCCGGATATGCGGGAGGGAGGCGGAAAATCCTCTTCGACACCCCATCAGCCTCACTACTAGACTGACCTTTCAAGAGCGAATCAGGCTTTAACTGACTTAAAACCGCCTGCCTAACTACTTTTAGCCCGGTTGGCTTTAAAAGCGAAGAAACGCGAAAGTTATTATATCTACTTCTACCTGCATATATAGATTATACACAGGGGATGGTAGAGATAGAACGCAGGCGTCGGGCGGGGCTATTCTAGCGCCGCCTCTCAATAAAGACGTCGTTACGACACCCACTAGATGTAACGTGGTATTTAATTGTTGTGTGGTCACGTCACATCCGAACTTACATAAAACATTGGTACAAATATTGGACGTAGTACATCTATGTGTGATCCAATGTTGGCTAAAAACTTTTGACCAGCCTTACCACCATCTCTTATTGCAATTCAATAATTGTATAGATTGCTAATTCATACTAATGAATAAGCGACTCTATTCCATTTGAAATAGAGAAGGGGGCTGAATACGTCTTTATATTTGCTACCATACGGGGGCAATCCAAAAATCTGATGATAACAAAATCGGGGATACAGTTCGGCGTTGTAGTTTCGAATCTATGCTCTACATCCAAAATTCAATCACACCACTGGATAGATCAAGGATCAAAGAATTTATTTCGCTAAGTATACTAACTATTAGATAGTTAATTGATTCAGGTGTTATTTTGCGGAATTCAAATTTACAGGCAATTTGATCTACCTACACTACTTTGCGTGCTTCCGCCACCAATTAGTTCATGCAAACTACTGCCGGCCGGCACCCACCCAGTACCGTTAATAGTTGCATGCGACTGCCGTGGCTGCTTTGGTTCTGAACAACTGTTGTTCTAACCGTCAACATCTACAGATTGAACACCTGAGGATGCCTCGCGTAGAGGCGAAACACGTGTCGCAGAGACGACCACGGCAGTCGGGGCAGTGGCGGTCGCATGTATCTTCTGTTTCAGATGTTGGAGATTCGCCGAGACGACCACAGCAGCTGGAGCAGAGACGACCAAAGCAGCCACGGCAGTCGCATGCAACCACTAACGGTAGTGGGTGGGTGCCGGCCGGCAGTAATTTGCATGAACTAATTGGTGGCGGAAGCACGCAAAGTAGTGTAGATCAAATTGCCTATACTAACTATTGAATCTCGCGTGCGGGCGAGGGGGAAGCGCTGCCATTTTGAGATAATTTTAGTGCATATCACGTACAACACACGGCCGTGTCCATGACATATCCACACCCCATTTTTTTTAAGAGAGGTAGGGCATAGCGTATTTTTTAAACTGCCCGACTGAAGAAGTACCTTCACCTCACAGAAATCCGCAGCCAAATAACAATTCCCTTAAGGGTTATTGTGTTCCTGCAAGTGAGGTCACCAGAAAGAAAGGAAGGAGTATATGCTGGCAACGGATCAGCGACCCCTTGGTGTTGCTGATCTCCATGGGCGGTGGTGATTACTTTCCATCAGGTGACCCACATGCTCATTTGCCCCCCTCTCATATAACAAAAAACTATTAAATGCGGATATGAAAGTCTGTACGGTCGTCCTAGAAAGTAGTTTATCAATTTTAACAAACTACTTACTAACAAACAATTATGTAGCGGTAGCCAATAATTGGTACTATCAACAAGAGAAACATTCATATCAATCGCCAATCTTCTGTTGTTTATGACTGCGAAAATAAGACTTCTTAATTTTAAAAGTCCAAGAAATGACAATTTCGTAGACCACTTATTTGGTTCACTGTACTGACTAAGGGTGCGTTCACAGAGACCGGCTCGGAGTGAAGAGCAAATTTCGGCCGCATTTAAAATAGTGTTTTACATCATTGATACAAGGTTTATTTTTAAAATTCACATCGGTTTTTCTTAATCATATAAACTAAAAGAATTGAATTTTAAAAATAAACCTTTTATCAAAGTCCTCAGATTTCCAACTGAGTCCAAGAAATATTTAATGCTGGCTTTGGCCATGCCGTGAAAAGTTTAACTAAACTCAGAGTCGCATGTAACTTTTACTTGGATGTATGTTTTTACCCGCGGATTCGCTCCTTATAATCATAGTACCAAGATAAAAAGTATCCTATATGTATATCTAGATCATATCATCCGTAGTATAAAGTTCGATCTGTAATGTCGGTGATTCACTTTCGTACTTTTTTATGAGATCTAATGTCAGTTTGCACGTTATTTGATTATAAATATTAGAAAATAAATGAGATAAGAAATGTCTGAAAACGTATGTCGGAACAATACTACTTTACTAGAAATCCATTCAGCGGCTTAGTATAGGGTTTGGTGTATTTGAGACGTATTGAGACTACGACTTCATAAAGTTAATTGAAAATAAGTTATTCACAGTAAAAAGATCCAAAAGTAACAAGTTATTATATTTGCGTCGAGAGGCGCCGCTGGCCGCGGCTCATTCTTGCACTGGCAGGATCGCCATGTAGGGTTTGGTGTATTTGAGACGTATTGAAACTACGACTGCTCGTCGAATACTGTGTTTATTAGATAAACTTACTCACTATATATTATCTTACCACTACAGGCTTAGAATATAATATATATACATCCATCCATATACTTCTTCACAAACTTTTATATTTACAATAAGACAGCCCTACTAATGGGATTGTCTGAAAAATAAGAGTTTCTGCAAAATTTAAAACCACTTTCTTGTCCCACTTAATACCCCAAAGAAATCCGACTTATAATGACGTCTGTACACTAGCCACTCAGTAGCATCTTTTTTATTTGTATAAATGTATTCAAATAAATGTATATTGGTAACAATCACGAAAATAGTGACTGATTCGCAAGACCAAGATTCGAGTGTGTACAAAAATTTACACCTTGGGAGACGTCGCGTCTTTAAATATCTGGGCAGTACATAACAATTCCCTTGAGGGTTGTTTTGTTCCTGTTAGTGAGTGTTGATGAGTTGTACTTTAGGTACTGCCTAATATAGAAATAAATAATAGAAAAAAATATTTTTTTTAAAAACACGACGTCACCCAAGGTGTAATTTTTACCTCGGTATCTAGGAGACTTACAAATTAGACAACGAATTAACGAATTGGCACGATAAGGGTGCTTGCACTTACTGCCTTGATATTTAAAGACGCGACGTTAGTAAAGGTGTAATATTTTTTAAAACATCCATGGAACAACGTATGTAAAGGATACAACGCAGAGTGTAGTATTTAAAATATAAAAATAAATCATTATCTTAAATAATTATTTTAAGTATGGATAATCGCTGCTGTTTTCTCAACTTATGTGTTCTCGGAAATAAGATGTAAATTTCAATCCTCTATGCAAATTTACTTAGTGAATTGATTACCTGCCCCCTTACCACCATCTCTTATTGCGATTCGCAATAAGAGATGGTGGTGGTCTGTACGGCAACGTCATGTTACAAGTAAACATTCGCCGCGATTTTTTGACGTTATAACGTCTTATAAATCGTTGAACGCCGGCTGTATATTTTTTTAACGTATGACCTAAATGTAATTTTTACGCTCTACGTCACAAAGAGCTAGGTTGGTTAGTTGATTATAAAGCAAGGTTAAAATTACATCCATCCAATTGTATCATCCAAACAAAACGTAGGTTCAAAATAATACATCGCTCACTTGTTATAAAACACCACATAACATTTTATATTAGTTAATAAAAAGCCTTTTCATTGTTGTTTGTTCTATTGACCTCTAGAATTAATTACGTACCAAGTAACCTTATGTCATTCCATCCATTTTGCATTCTGTTTAAGAAATTAAAATGGAGTAAAATTAAATTATATAATGATTTTAATTGGATCTCATTTTGATATTTTTGTAGGTAATTGGCTTAACTATTAAAAAAATATTTTAATAAGAAAACGAAGGTTAGCTACGAATTGGTTAATTACATGTACACAGTGCGACCAAAAAAAGTAGAAAACAAAAATAACTTTACTGGTAAGAACAAATTTTACATGGCAACACTCGAACACTTTTGTCCCAGTTTTGTATAGAAAATGTTACTATAATATACTTATACATAGTCCGGTTTCTACTATTTTAATTCGCACTGTAATCAGTTTATTTATATTTTTAAAAGTAAGAATGAATGATTGCTAGTCAAAGCAAAAACTCTAAATATTTTGTAATTCGAATGTAATTTTATTTTTTTGTTAGTGTTGTGGCCAGTGGTAATTTTAAATCATTATGAATAGTTTTTACGATGCATTCGAAAAGTTCGAATTTAAATCGTCCAATGATCGTTGATCCGTTCATGTTTATATCGTCCTCCTGTACTGTTTCATAAAATATTGTTTTAATGTAGGTAACAATGTCTATACGAGTGATTTGTTCGTGAGAATTATTGTCATTGTCATTAATTTTCAATACACTATGTCATTAATATAATTTTATGTAAATATTATGTATATATAGAACCTTTGATAGAACTTTGATGGTGATGTTAGGAGTCTGTTGTTCCTAAATAGCTGCAGGAACGAGGGCTCAAAATTAACTAAAGGCAGTCTTTAATATGTTTTCGTGCAATTTAATAGTAATTATTAATGTCTAGTGCAATCATTCATACAATTTTATTAGAGTTTAAACAAGCTGTTTAATTAGCTCTTATACTGCTAGTACAGTGTACCGGTAGGTACTCTACTTCATCTAGCATATGAGTTTACGAACAATTTTTGTAGTACATATATGGAAACCTGGTGTAAGATTATAGTTGTTCAACATGTCATCTGGATGAAAATGGCATCAATATTTTAAAGTATACATGTAGATTTAATCAATGTATCATATATGATACAAACCACACCCGAGAAATGTAAAATGTCTGTTTCAAAGATTTTTAAACAACAACAGTTAAAGAAATTTGATATTGCAGTTTTTTTAGATTTAAGTAGTACGTAAGGTACTGTTTTAATTTGTCTGTTTCGTAACATTTTAAAGGCTGCCACTTAGTAATGTATTTTTCTCATAAACAGCAAAAATATGATGCTTCATTTCCTTGGTAAAAAAAAATATGTAAAATAAATTTCTTTTGTTATTAGTGATATAAGAACTGAAGTTTTTATTATTACTTAGTACTATTATAGCTCGTAGTTGTAAATTGTGAATGGATCCTAATAATTTTTAAGATCTTTTAATTAGTCATAAGCTAGATATAGATTTTGTCATTACTTATTTATGATTATCGTTGTAACAATATTTAGAAAATCGATTAAAATTAATATTTACTTCCGCCCAGCGAGTTGAGGCATCACACTTTGTGATATGTAATTAAAAAAATAAGTAGAAAAATATCTTTGTAATTTTTGTCCAATCCAAAAGTCCATTATACATAATAGTAGAAACAATTTTTTAAATGTAAATTCAATCTTTTTGCGAAAATATATAAAATGGCAAAAGTTCTAACTGCTTTCATTTGAAAAAAAAAAGTAGATTTGTAAAATGAAATTTAATCTCGTCCCGTTTTTTCTGGTGCATAATGTCACAATCTTCCTAAAGTGGTTACTAGACATTGCAAGGCATGAACTACTCGGAAACTTATCAAGCAATACAGCTCATACTAGGATGTAGAAGAATAAAAACTTTTAAACCCATGTCCATACTTACTGAAGAAATTTAAATTTTTGGTATAAAATTACTTCACTACTAGTAAAGTAGATAGAGTAAAGTAGAGTAGTAGTAGTACTAAAGGAACTTGATTATTTCATACTATCTGCTACTACTACTAACTACTTTAATTGCTGTCTCATTACGGTACCTAGGTACCTACCAACCACATAGGAACCACGTAAAAATACGCTGTGCACAAATCTACACAATATACAGCGCTATTAGCGCCATATCGATGGTATTAAAACTTTTACTCCACTGATATAGCGCTAGACAATCTTTCTCAACCCGACATGTAGTTTAAATGTTTAACCAATAGAAATCTCGGTCTGGACATCACATGCCTCGCGATGTTAGTAACAATTAAAATATGTCAAATGTTTTATTGTATATTTACTCTTTTTGTATAGAAGTAAGAGATGCACATTATCTAATAAGCGACAGTCCATCACATTTAGTGTACCTAACAAATTTAACAATAGATTTATTTAAGATAGGCTTAAGGGGAGACGCGATGGTGAAACCAGTGACTTAGGTTCCAAACTGTAACGTCACTAATATTATTTATAAGAATTCAGGTATGATTCAACTGGAGGAGTGACTAAATTAAATAACATATTATTTTTAATTTCACTACACCTTAATAAAAATATTATAGAGGCTCGATGTCAATCTTATAGTTATTATTAAGTTCTAAAATGATTCTTAAATATACAAACACCAGAAAAAGTGTACAAATGTTGCATACTCCAGTTGTAAAGTAGCATCACAATTTTTATACATTTCTTATTTATAAATATGTATGATCATGTACAAACCCATTAACTTAATTTTTACATTCGAATAAGAATCGTGTATTCACTACTGTTATGCTGAAGTTGATCCTGTCTAATTTTCAATGTTGCTATAGTGTAATATAATTTTTTTACCATTGCTATTTAAAAGAATTTAATTTTTCTACTCCTTCAATTTTTGAGTAGTAGCCATTTTTATTGTTATCCACAGTTAAGTAAAGTTTTCTATTACTGCCTATTGATCAGATTTTTTTTTATGTGCTCCATAATTTTCAAAATCATCATTCATCCATCATCCATAATTTTCAAAATCATCATTCATCCATCATCTTAATTTAATAGTTGACAAAGAAAAAGACAAGGTGGCAAGTGGAGTACTTACTCCTCTTTATAATCTACTTCGATTAAATGGATGTGATGATGTGGTATGAGATGATGGATGAATTATGATTTTGAAAATTATGGATGATATGTATGCCCCAGGTGTCGTCGGTTTCAGAAATTAGGTTTTTTGTGTTAATGTAGTTCTGACGTATTTCTTAACAAAATCTCGATATCACATAGAGGTACAACTACAGATCTAGGATGTTTCGCTACACTTAGTTACACCTTTTTTGTGATTCTATGAAAGCAAAACATAGATAGGTATTTAGATGTATTTTCCACGTAGACATCACCATGTAAGTAACTCCAAATTATTATAAAAATATTTTTTTTTATTGTTTCTCCATAAAAAAAAATACCTGTCTACACCACAGACATTCAATTTCAATAGTAAGATTTCTTACTATAGTGAATGTCTGTGGTCTACACAAGTTTCTGTGCACTGCCCAGTTAGTCTAACAAAGCATACATAGGATTTGTTTTTGAAAATTCCTAGATTTTTATATGAAAATGAAAAATTTCTTTATTCAATCTTTTACAAATGGTTGACGGTGGTGTCTCTTTTTAGGCATAATATTGCCAGGAGGCACCTCTCTTAACAACATAATCAGAATCAAATCTTTCATGACACATCACAATTAAATGTTAAGTTAATGGGTTTGTTTAAAAATATCCTGAATTGTTATGTTTGTTTTACGAATTTACGCTATAATCAGATTTACTGGTTTTATTGTAATAAGAACGTGATGTTTAAACTATTTCTTGTCAAATAAACGATTTTGGTGATCGTTAACCGTGTTCAATCAGTTCAATATTCCTTCACCCTGCCACAGTATAACAACACCCCGGCCACTCCTTGCAAATGTCGCGTCTGAACTTCTACATAAACAACGACGTCTGTACAGAGCGTGAATGAGCATGTGTGCGTGCGGCGCCATACTAACTGTTCCAGGTTTATCTCAGAGGGGGGGTGAGGTCGTCACGAGAGAGCGGCAGGGAGTGGCCATATTATACATAGTACTATTACTTATACTGTGGTATAACTAACACAGTAAAACAAGTAGTCGGCGCTGACGCTGTAACCACAGCGGTCGCCATAGAAATAAGGTGTTATAATTATGGTAGCCGCTGTTAATCCCACCTACCTATTCTTTACTGGTGGTTAGGGTGTTAATATCTTTGAACCAAATCACAGTATAGGTAAGTAATAGTACTTTATACAGTATGCCCCGGTGGCGTAGCTTACGCTAGACTGGCCACGTATCTAAACTTGATGGTGGGCCCTTCTACCCAAACACTTCAGGGCTGAGGGGGTTCTTCTATCTACTCGAACCGAACATGCTGGGGACCTTGTAGCCCTGGGTGCCCAGTATCACTGATACGGTTGATGCGGCGGTAGCTACGCCCCTGGTGTAGCTACCGCCGCATCAACCACTCGGCCACTCCCACTCGGCCACTCCCTGCCGCTCTCTCGCGTCGACGTCACCTCCCCTCTGAGACAAATCTGGAACAGTTCCTATGGCGCCGCACACACCCACGCTCATTTACGCTCTGCACAGACATCATTGTTTATGTAGTAATAAACGGCGCGATATTTGTATGGAGTGGCCGGGATATGACCTATACTATATGATATATACGTTCTGAAAAATTTCAGTCCTATTGTGTGATGGTTTTAGTCTTGGTGATGGTGTAGTCACCTAATGGAATGCAATCACCACCGCAAATGGAGATCAGCAACACCAAGGGGACGCCGATCCATTGCCTATACTCCTTCCTTTTTTCTGGTGACCTCACTTTCTCGCAGGAACACAACAACCCTCAAGGGAAATGTCCCCAGTCGGGCAACTTAAAAAATATGTTATGCCTTACCTATCTTTTCGCCAGACCCTCGTTTGTCAGTCAGCTGGGGGTGTACCACGTGCAGGTGAAGTTGGCTTTGGTTCAAAGATGTTGATGAATCACTTGTCGCTTATAAAATGATGATGAATGAAGTTTGCCGTATAAGAGCTTAGACTTGTCGCAATCTGTGTTTAATTCACCCAGCCCCCTTACCACCATCTCTTATTGCGATTCAATAACTGAGTAGAATGCTTATTCATACCAATGAATAAGCGACTCTATTTCAAATGGAATAGAGTTGCTTATCTACTATATAAAAATAAGTCGGGTTTTCCTTCCTGACGCTATAACTCCAGAACGTACGAACCGATTTCCACGGTTTTGCATTCGTTGGAAAGGTCTCGGGCTCCGTGAGGTTTATAGCAAAGAAAATTCTGGAAAAATTTGAAAAGAAAAGCGGGAAAATCTTTTTTCACATACAGCGCCATCTCTAAGGAAATGGATGGAAACGAAAAGATTGAGCCACAACGAAGCGTGGTCGGGCCGCTAGTTCATTGGTATAAGCAATCTATTTAACATTTAATGCAGTTAGGAGATACAGGGAACCTACCGCCGAAGCTGAAGCCGTTTACCATCGCATATTTTGATTCGAAAAATAGGTCTTACGTTGTAGTTATTGACAAACGTCTTCAGTTTAACCGGTAGAGCTCCAGAGTTTCTACCAGCTAAGACGAACACAATTACTTACCATAAATCTAATGCAAAGTTTGATTTTTGCTATCAAAATATTCAATGGTAATTGGCTTCAGGCTAAGCTGAAGCCATTACCGGGTCGCAACATTCCCACCTTGTTTTGAAAATAATACCTACTATAGATGGACGCATCGTGAATATTCGTACGATACCAAAATATGTAGTTATTTAATAAAACATTTTTACTATTAATAAATTTGTATTATCTCGGGTTTTAAAAGTATAAAGTAGGTCACGAAGGTGAAAATTACCGGGCCATGGCAGAACAATGTTTGGGAAACACTGGCACTTTACAGACAACTAATTTACTCGTGTGGCGATATTTGTAATCGTCAGAGTAAGTGACTTCACAGTACTGTTCCTTAATACACAAACGTTTGTGGTGCGCCATGGATATTTTATCTTTTATTTTATTTTGTATGAGAGTTGCATCCACGAGGTTTTCTGACAGCCGGCACGCCTGCGATACTAGTGTACTTATATTATTCTGTGGCGGTACCAGTACCACCAAGCAAGATCACAATCAACAGTGTGATTAAGGTAAGTATTGAAGTGAAGATCAATTCAATACTTACCTTAATAATATATAGCTGTAAGAATTGTGAAGGAATAGTCAAAAATTTGTTTATTTTTAAAAAAACTAACTCTATATTACAAACTAGCTGTACGCTCCGGCTTCGCACGGGTTGAAAATGGTATTTTATTTTCCTCGCAATCACCCCATAAGAACATTCCATATAGGTACCCTAGCGAAAATATTAAAACAAAAATTAGCAGAATTGGTTGAGACGTTCTCGAGTTTTGCGCTTAGCAACATTATTTTTTATTTATATAGATATTGTCATAAATGCGAAATTTATTGTTTTAATAAGTATTACAGTTTCTTAGTACAAACCAAACAAAACCATTCGAAATCGGTGCGAAACCGACTCACGGACCGAACAAGCGAAATGATAGGAGTTCCCCCAAGATCTTTGCCAAGTTTTGGCAAAGTGCATTAATATTATACGAAAGAATACCTAGTACCGACAGATATTGGAATAAATGTGGGACAATATTAATCGTTTTAAATGTTGGGTAATATCATAATATGTCATTGTCTTTAGCTTTCTTTCGTTTATCTAATTATTTTTTTGTTAAAATTATTATTCTCTCCTGCCTGGTACTGCTAGCGAGTATAAAGCGCCATCTCTGGACATACATACAAACTTAATAGACTGTGTTTACGTCTGGTCCAGATATTATGCTATAAATAAGCATGCTTGAAAAGTAAACCTACTAACACCACAAATCTTTCAAAGGATGCAGTTTAGTAATTTCCGTATAGATGGCGCAACAAGATATTAATTGACTTTACGGCTCTGGAACAAAGGCCTTGAGCCCGTCTTTGTATTATTCCTGTATTTTATTCTCGGCTTCATAATATAAATTAAATGAACTGTTAATTAGCATGCATATAATTAGTGGAATGTTTGAATAAAAACGTTCAAATTGCGTTGTCGAGTAGTACCAAAACATCGCGTAAAACAGTACATATTGCACCCACAGACATTCAATTATACATATGAATGTCTGTGATTGCACCATAGTACTTATTATTGTATTATTTATACTGTGCTATAGGTTTGTTTTGGTTTTGATTTTTGTGTGAAGAACTACTTTAAGTACTAGTTTTCTGCCGATCATTTTTAGCATTTCCCTGAAGCCAGGATAATGAAATTATACAAAATTATTAACTTGATACTGGCAAAAATAACCTTCGATTGAAGAGTGGTGTGGTTGCCACAACGAAACAAAGTAGAAGGAAGAAGAAACCAAAACAAAACAATGACGTATTGTAGACATTCATATTTCTATTATTTCTTGATTTAAACTTTTTAAACAAAGTCTACCTGGAAATGATATTCATTAAATAGCAAATAATTATAAATTGTGATCAGTACATAATTTAATAAATTTTATTACCTGTAAGTACATACAAAATTTGGTGCTAAGGTTATAAATATGAATTCCCTCGAAGTTCTCGTGTACATACTCGTTATATGGTCGTCTTAGGGACTAGATTTTTCATCTAAAATGAAGGGGTACATGTTTATCAACTCTTTTTCTATTTACGAAACGGTCTGGCATCAGGGGCACAGCCCTACCGGCTAAGCTGAAGCCGAATTCCATTGGGTTTTTTGAATGCGAATATCAAAGTTCAGCTAAGACTTGTGGTACCTATGTTTAGCTTAGCTGATAGTAACCCTGACGCTCTGCTCACTGATCTGAAGATATTTGTCAATAACATAAACATAAAACCTATTTTTCGAATCAAAATATTCAATGGTAATCGGCTTCAGCTTCATTTGGACATGTCTTTTTATAATTTAAAACCTTTTTCAAAAAAGAGCTGATGGTCTTTAAACTACTGTGCAGATTTTTTGATTCAAAACTAAGAATATATCAACCAAACTATATTACCAATATATTAGATCCAACAAAAAACTAAATTAATATCATACCACAGATCGTGGTATCCTACCTTTGTGATCTACATACATACAGATATACACTATACTTGGTTTACAGTTTATTTCACCTCTGACATTTGGATATCTTGTTCTTATTTAGAGGTGATAAGGTTGAAAACTTAACAATCAGATCAGATCAAAGAAATCTGCGAGGTAAAACAAATCAACATCACTGACAACAGCCTGTATTTATCCACTGCTGGATATAAAACTTCCCCAATGCTTTCCACCAAATACGATCCTCCGCCTTCCGCTTCCAGCATCTTTCTTAAGGTCATCGGACCATCTAGAAGGAGGGCGTCCAACGCTTCATCGTCCTACGTGCTTACTAATTAAATTAACTTACTATTTAACATATCATTTTTTTATTTTCAATCCTGTCATCTCGAGATACCAGGGGTATTATTTGTGCATTGCCGAGTCGAGTGTAAAAACCTCTTCGTGCCCTTTTTAAAGAACTTCATGCTACATAATTATAATCTTCGATTCATAATTTTTTTTTATAAATGTGTTACAGAAACATCTCAATATCGAATATGGACGAGACAATTTCAAAGTATGAAAACTTTATCAACAATGTGCTCAAGGATGATCTAAGAAAATTGCACGCACAACTCGAGCAGGTGAATGCGGAACTCACAGATTTAATACAACAAAAACATACCTTAAAAGTTATTACAGATAAGAAAATGCACCCTAATGGGTTTAAAACACAGGTCAATTTGGGCTGCAACTTTTTTATGGAATCGGAAGTGCAAGATACATCTACTTTGTTGATGAATATCGGTCTTAATCATTACTTAGAATTTAGTTTAGATGAAGCGAATAAATATTTGGACGTAAGAATAAAGGCGTATGAGAAAAAAGCAGAAGAATTACAACATAAAGGAGCAGAGACAAAGGCACATATAAAGATGATGTTGTTTGGCATCGGACAATTACAGAATTTATGAAGAATCGTATCCTATCCACTTACTGAATCAGAGTCAGTCAATCTGTTCTCGTGATATCAAAAAGCCTTGTTATAAAGTTTTATGCCTGTTATATCTGCTTTTTAGAGCGGAGACAAATCAAAAATCATTAAAATCGGTTCACACAGTCTTGAGTTATAAATGGGTAACTAACCTGACTTTACTTTATATATATTGAATATTGACAGTGAGGAAGAAATGTAATGAGAATTGATAATATTGATAGAGGAAAAATGAAATAAAGGTAGATGGATTGTGTGAATTATGAGTTGTAACTACAGTGTAAGTGATAGTACCACATACAGTATGGACACTCCCTGCCTGTGTCTACCTCACATTCCTTCTGAGATGAATCTGGAACAGTTTGTATTGCACTACACACACATATGCTCTTTCATACTCTGTGCAGACGTCATTGTTTATGTATGTTCTCGACGCGACATTTGTATGGAGTGACCGGAGTGTAACTGTAGAAATGATGTCAGACAAGATTTAATGGAAGAAAATATACTAAGGGTAATTAATGGGAAAAGGACATGCGAATGGTGATGGAGAAGAAATATCTCCTATCAGCCTACAAGTTAATTTGTCTCCAGAGTATGGAAGAGCTCAAGAACCCATCCATAGTCAGGTTACGGTCGACGTTGCTTAACTTGCGTGATCAATTAGACTGACACGCGTTGCGACGCCATCGAAGTTTCTATACATATTATAATTTTAATTAGACAATGACTGTACATATGTATGCCTCTAGTGTTTCAAGTGCCCATAGGCTGCCTTAACTGCTTACCTTCAGGCGGTTCATACACTTATTCTAATTTTATTATAAAAAAAAACTAGATTAATAATATTTTTAAAAAGCAATACAAATAGAAGCTAAAACAATTATTGTTATTTATGTTTGTATGTTGCGAGTAATTAATATCAAAGTTCTTGTTAGTAAATGAATATTATTGAAACCCTGCCTATACTCGGTGTATTGATACATGCACCAGATTTTAAGTTAGACCAGCAGCAATACGTTTAAGAAACCCGCATCGAATTTCGGGCAGTAGTTTTTACGAGATGCGCGTTCAAATAGCCCTGCCATACACTCGTTGAGTGGCGAGGGAAGTAGGCAGGAACGTAATGTGGCCACGTTACTCGTCATGCCGCTCGTCTTGCTCTTCGTCTTGCCCATCATTCCCTGTTTTGTCGGTTTTTTGGGCGCGAGTCAAAGGACCGGCAACGTGAGCGCGAGTGGCCGGCCACATAATCGCGTCGGACGCATTCCGCATCGAGCGCTCAGGCACTAAACATTTTTAACCGACTTCAAAAAAGGAGGAGGTTCTCAATTCGACTGAATATTTTTTTTGTGTGTATGTTATTCGATATCTTCGCGAATTGTGAACCGATTTTCATAATTCTTTTTTTATTTCAAAGGGTATGATTGCAAGGTGGTCCCATATTCAGCAAGTTAGGATCTGATGATGGGATGTTAGGGAAATCAAGTGAAACCCTTAAATTTTATAAGCACATTTGGTCAAATTTATTTCTTTTATTTGAAAGGGTAATTGCGAGGTGGTCCCATATTCACCAAGACAGGGTCTGACGATGGGATCCCAGAAAAATCGAGAGAAACCCTTAAATTTGCCCTGTGGTTGCCAGCAGAATAGAATTGCGCCACTCCATTGCTCTGCGCTGGATGTCGTACAAGGCGACAAGGAATCTTGTGTCATGCAATAACTTTTCTCCCGGAAGACGGGCAGCAGCGTCTGCCGGGGTATAGCACCAATAAGCTGCGCTCACCAACTGAAGTCAGTTTCAATTGTTTTTTGAAATCATTTAAATTTTTTTTTATTAAATCATATTTTTAAAATCATATGTCAGTTTCTACATTTCCATAGAAGAGCTAAAAGCAAAAAATAAATGTTTGATGCATGTTTTAGACCGTTAGTCCATAAAAAAAGCTTCGTTTCGCTATACTAAAAATGCATATCGCGCACGCTGCCACAGCTTCATCGTCCATTGTATAGCAAAGGCAAATGTCCAAGTGCGGAGCGTCGCGAATAATTGCGCGAGTAGAGCAGTGTGTGGGCAGACAGGGAAACATCGCGGCAGCGCGAGGAGCAAGGCGATGAGCAGCGCGAGGAGCATAGTGTGGCGGCGGGGAAACATACAGACAGAAAAAAATAAAAAAAAATATCTTATAAAAAAACCTCATAATATCTCTATTGTACAGATAATTACATTCAAAATAGACAAAAAACAGTATCTCATATTATATATATTTTATAGTAAATCAAGCTAAAATGTTTCTAAAACTTTATTGTATATAAAACATAAGTACATAATATATAAAAATCATAAATTCAGATTGATGAGCATCTGCATCAATCCATATTCATCTCACCGCTGAGTCTTCCCTCAATCTCAGTGGTTTAGAGCTGACTCCATCACACTGTTACATCAGTTTCTGATGTGTTTCACACATCAACTTAGATTTGACGAAAGCCAGTGCATTGCTTTCAAGCCGCCAAGGTAACTCCGTATAAAAAATCACTGCGTAAGTAGAGCACGTCTATATATGTGCATATATGTGTATGCGAGATGCCGTACCTAAAGACATAGTAAAAATAGAGAAGTAAGACGACTCAAGCATAGTAAAAATAGAGTATTTATACTATGCTAGAGGTCCCCGTTCACGGGCACTCCATTTAGGGTTGACTGCTTATCAAAGAATCGAGATAAGTGATGTAATACGTGTTATACTTTATTTATTTTAGGTAATATTCTTTATAATTATTTATAATAATAAATATCTTTAAACGTTTATTTTGATGACTATGAGATTGGATTAAATCCAGTTACCATAGTTTAATATATATTTCACGCGGTTTGTAATTGGTCATTCATTATACAATCTAATGTCGTGGTAGTCTATTGAAAATGGAGAATAATATATGAACATTCAACTTCCAAAAAATCCAATAACGAACCGTCAAATCAATGATTTCGAAGATACAGTATGTAAAATTCTTTGTTAAGACTAGAAAAGGTTAATTGATTTTCTAATGAAAAAAAAAACAAATTGTTCAATAGTAAGTAATAATTGTATAATGAGAAATAAATCATTTTAATAATTTAAAGCTTCTAGGTAGTATATTTAATACTACGATCGAACATAACACGTGGCGCAGCGGGTCAGCCCAGTTTCATTACTATTCTTTGCGTACTGATAGCTCCACAATGTATCTGTTACGGGCAATGTAATAAATTGATAATTATATATAACTAGCGGCCCGGTACGTGCTTCGCTACGTATAAAGTGAAATACTAAAAAAAAATAATTGGAACATCAAATTCATTTATTCAAACAAAAATATATTTTATTAATTGCTAGCTATTTTAAAATTTAATCCAAAACATTTGGATAAACAATATTTTTTGTTTTTCCATTTTGAGCATGAAAACGGCTGGGGGGGGGGGGGGTACCGACTCAGGAACAGGCAACATAAAGTCGAAGCACGTCCAAAATGAAATGACCGCATGAATGACATAACAACATGATTGTACTGTCAACACTGAAAAAAGTTTCAATTTGACAGCACAATCCCCATCTGAAAAAAGTTTCAATTTGACAGCAAAATCCCCATTAACACAATGATCCGCCATTTATTGAATTCATTTGTTACAAAAAATGTCATAAATGAAGAACCGCTCTACCGATTTTGTGCAAACTTCACATAAACCATCTACTAAATAGTCCGAACAAAGCCTAAACATTTAGTCTGGATAGGTGTGCCCGTTCTTGAGTTATAAAATTACAACGAAAAGTGGTATTGATTTTTATATATATAGATGGCCAGCCAATTTAATAAATTGACAATAATTAATATTACTTGGCACCACATCATTCAACATCTAGGTCGGCGGAGCTCTTATTTCCGATGACAGGACACAAAAAAAACCCTAACCTAACCAAAAAACAACTTAATTCTAACCAAAACATGTTTTCATTAGGGCTTAACGAACAAACCATCTACAGTACTCTAAACTGTAAAAACATATCGCTAAATTTTTAGACGTTATACCCAATTATTTTAATGGAAATATTAGAAAACATACACAAAGAATTCAACGAAATAATAGAATCTAACATATCAATTAAATAAACTCTGAAATAAGTGCGCCCAACTTATCTATTCATTTGGACAAATAAGAACTAAATAACTTATAAATAAAATACCTACTTAAATATAACTAATTAGTGTTTGGTTTTTAGATAAATTAATTTCAGTACGCCCACTTAATACTTAGTATTCGACCAACTTAGGTACCCATGCTCGATAAAGATGATTTTTCTATTGAAAATTATGTTAATTTTATTCAAGTTCTCAACCAATTGAATATTTAAATTCTATCCACCCCCTATCTTGATACTGCAATTATTTAAATGAACCCTAATTTATGAGCCAATGCAGCGAATTTAGAGCTGATTAAGAATCTTGATCACTAATTCCATATTAAGGGGACCTCAGGTACTTGCTACTTTATTCTGCTTGAATACTTGTCGATAAACACTCTGTTAGTGAAAAAGGCAGCTTTATGTATGTTATGGTCAATGTAATAAATTGGGCATTATTCATATTACCCGATACTTAGTCAATGTAATAAAACATCTCTGTAAAGAAATATCAACTCAATTCTAATCAAATCAAAACAGGTTTTGTTTTGATTAGAATTGAGTTGATATTTCTTTACAGGCAAAATAAGTCAATAGTTTATCAAAGCGATTAAAATCTTTCGTCTTAATTGGAAATTTTATTTGTTAATGTTTTTGTATGTTTAAAAAATAAATATTAATATGGTAATTTAAAAATAAACATGAAGTAATATTTTGAAATTTTTAAATCTTTTGAATTTGTGGTTCAGCGCACGAGCGCACTTAACGTGAGCGGCGCTCGCCGAAGCGCACGAGGATATTTCTTTACAGGCAAAATAAGTCAATAGTTTATCAAAGCGATTAAAACCTTTCGTCTTAATTGGAAATTTTATTTGTTATATGTTTTTGTATGTTTAAAAAATAAATATTAATATGGTAATTTAAAAATAAACATGAAGTAATATTTTGTAATTGTTAAATCTTTTGAATTTGTAGTTCAGCGCACGAGCGCACTTAAGGTAGAGCCGCCACTGATCAGGACCAACATACCAGGAACGCATTGGTACCAAATGACAGTTGGAGCGGTCAGTAATTTAGGTCTAACTAGAACATAAAATAACATTGGGTAGCGATAATGATAATCAAAAAGTGCCCAATGTGACCCCAAGTTTTATTGCATCCTACCTGTGCTCTATATCAGTCAACTATCCTATCAACAGTCTACCCTTGCAGACTATTGATATAAACGGTATTAAATCCAAAGGCAATAATGTAAAAATAGGGGTGGCCCAGGGTTGTACTTTAGGTCCTTTTCTGTTCTCAGTATACGTAAATCATCTGCCCTATATGGTGCAGGAAATGGCGGATATAGTACTATTTGCTGATGATACCTCATTGATTTATATTGTGGCTCAAGATCATCAGCCTGTATCTATCCTCTGCTGGACATAGGTCTTCCTTAATGCCTTCCACCATATGCGATCCTCCGCTTTCCGCTTCCGGCCGTTCCCTTGATGTCATCGGTCCATCTAGGGGGAGAGGGGGAGGACGCTTCGTTGCCCCATACTAGGTCTCCACTTTAGGACTTTCCTCACCCCTTCTGCCATGACTGACTCGGCAGATGTGGCCGGCCCACTGCCACTTCAGCCTCCTGACTCTGAGAGCTATGCTGACAACTTCGGTTCTCTTCACCGCTCGCTTCGCGACTTTGAATTTATGGACCAGCCAAACGGTCAGAGTCAAAGTTTCTGCAACGTAGGTCATAGCAGGGAGGGGGTGTAAGTGGCCCACAAACATCTCGGGAGCCAAAGCCAACCTTACTTGCACGTGGTGCACCCTGCCGGTTAACCAACGACGCTCTGGCGTCCGTCGCCCGCCTGCCCAGCGTGGCGACTTACGGGCATTTTCTCCTTTTTTGCAAAGACTCCTACATTTGAGGCCCCCAGAGGTTAAGAACAGTAACAATGAAACTAGAAGTCAGTGTAAGGCTACTCGACCGACTTCACACTATCAGTGTGTTATGATACTTTAGGAATAATATTAGAACAAGAATCTTATTAATATCAACTTATTAGGGTGAAGTTGTAGTAGAATTACACTGACAAGGATAACCTCACTGTACATGGTACACCCTGCCGACCAGCGAAAGAGGCTCTGGCAAAAGAGAGGTAGGGTACAGCGTATTTGTAAGCCACCTGACTGGGGAAGTACCGCTACCCTACAGAATACCGCAGCCAAATAACAATAGCCCTGAGCGTCGTTGTGTTCCTGCGAGTGAGTGAGGTCACCAGAAAGAAAGAGTTGCTGCGTTGGCAGCGGGGGTGGCGACGCGCGAGCCAAATTTCATGGTGCGTGCGTTGATATGGCTACGGTAACTGCTTCATATCAGGCGGGCCGTATGCTTGTCTGCCACCCGACGTAGTAGATATATTAGGTAGGGGAAAAAGTCTTTTCGCATTATAGTATGTATGAACTTGTAATAAAATCTCTTTGGTTATACCATTTGTATCTGAAAGGTTTTGATATCTTTAAAAAGTTTAAATTTTAAAAAAGATAATTCCAAATTCAAATTAGGTAAATGTGTGATTTTCATTTGTTTTTTTTACTGTCAAGATGAGTGAATCTAATGAAGAAATTCGATACATTTAAAAATTTTACTACAAAAAAGGTAAAAATGCAACGCAAGCTGCGAAAAAATTTGTGACGTTTATGGACCTAGTGCAGTGTCTGTGAGAGTAGCACAAATTTGGTTTAGGCGTTTTCAACCAGGAAATTTTGATGTCAAAGATGCACGTCGCTCTGGTCGCCCTGTTACGGATAAAATGGATGCCATTTTTGAAAAAGTGGAGCAAGATCGGCATATCAGTAGTTACGACGTAGCTGAAGAACTAGGAATTGACCACAAAACAGTTTTGGCGCATTAAAAGGTCGTGGTCAAAGGCCGGTCAGGCTTCACAGACTCTGACGAAACCCGGGTTAACCCGCAACAAGGTGATGCTGTGTGTATGGTGGGATTGGAAGGACATTATTCATTATGAGCTGTTACCGCCAGGCAGGACTATCGATTCTGAACTCTACTGTGAACAACTGATGAGATTAAAGCAAAAACTTGAGAGAAAGCGGCCGGAATTAATTAACAGAAGGGGTGTGATTTTTCATCATGATAACGCTAGACCTCACACATCTTTAGCCACTCAGCAAAACTTAAGAGAGTTTGACTGGGAGGTGTTAATGCATCCGCCGTATAGTCCTGACCTTGCACCTTCTGATTTCCACCTGTTTCGGTCTCTTCAGAATTCTTTAGGCAATGTCAGGTTAACATCACGAGAAGACTGCCAAAACCACTTATCGCGGTTTTTTGAACAGAAATCCCAAAATTTCTATAGTAATGGGATCATGTCTATACCTACAAGATGGCAAAAAGTTATCGAACAAAATGGTGACGTGAGTCCAGGGCTTGGCCGTTTTCGAGGGGGTGAGGTGCGGGGCTTGAGAGGAGCCGGCGCGGGGTACTCGCTTACAAGCGCGCGATCGCTGCCGAGACGCCACAGTATAGCGAAGCGACTACCTACACCCGTGTAGTATTACACCCGTCAATACAATAGTTAAAAGTACTTACTGGAAATATAATTATATGAAAATAAATAAACCACCTGTAAAAATACATTTTTTTTATTAATGAAGTATATAATATTCAACATGCAAACAAGTGATGTTTTGGTATATTATGAAAAAGTAAAGAATTCAAAATAAAAAGACAACTATTCAATAATTCTTTTATATTCAATTATATTTATTATTGGTCAAACTAAAATAGGTACATACTTAGACTAACTAACTATCACGCGCCAGCATACACTATTCTTCATCCTTCTAGGAATCGATATGTGCCGTACAGCACGCGTCTGTCCCTAGCTACTATGCCCGAGCATACAGCGGTATTGATATTAACAGTATTTATATTTGACAACCCCGGTGGTCCAATGGCTAACCATGTCCAGTTTGATTCCGAGGTCGTGGGTTCGATCCCCGCACAAGATACGAGTAAATATTTGTGTGCATGAACATGTCTGTTTATCTTGGTCTGGGTGTTTTCTATGTATTATCTATACTAATATTATAAAGCTGAAGAGTTTGTTTGTTTCTTTGTTCGAATTGAAAAAATATTTTAGTGTTAGCCTATATTTCAAGGAAGGCTATATATAGGCTATATAACATCACGCTAACACCAATAGGAGCGGAGCACCGATAAAAAACGGGAAAAAAATATTCCTTTTGAGGGCTTACGTTGCGTGCGCTGCGTAAATTTGCGCATATGTCTATCTTTTAAGATTAAATCACTATAGCATAATATAGGTAAAAGGTTGTTTGTCCTTCTTTCACGTCAAAAGTAACAAACGGATTTATATGTTTTTTTTTTTTGATATAGTTTAAGGCCTGGAGAGTGGCAATTTCTTTATCAAGGAAAAACATTTTATTCCCACGGGAAAAAATAAAGTTAATCATTTGTCCTTCTTTCACGTCAAACACGAACCTAAGTACGGGCGTGATTTTTTTAATGGGGATAGTTTACGATCTGGAGAGTGACATAAGCTACTTTTTATCACGGAAAAACATCTTAATCCAATGGGAAAAATAAACTTTGTAATCATTTGTCCTTCTTTTACATCGAAAGTAACCTAAGTACCGACATGATTTTTGTTAACGGGGATAGTTTACGGTCTGGAGAGTGTCATAAGCTACTTTTTATCCCATCAAGTAAAAAAATGACAACAAGAAAAATACACAAATTAATGGCAGCTTCCCTGGACCACGCGGGCGAAGCCACGGGTAACAGTTAGTATGTATGTATTTACAAAAAAATATATTGATTTGATTTCATGATTGATTGAGAGAATTGTTATTTGGCTGCGGTATTCTGTGAGGTGGATGTAATTCCCCAGTCGGGTAGCTTACAATTACGCTCCCTACCTCTCTTTTCGCCAGAGCTTCGTTTGTCAGTCAGCAGGGTACACAGCGCGCAGGTGAAGTTGGCTTTTGTTTAAAGATGTTGATGAACCACTTACACCCTAAAATATTAATGATCCAACGTCCTAGCTCCTACACCAAAAAAAAATTAAGCGTAAGTCGTGTCCTACACCAAAAACGTTGGTGGCGGAAGCACGCAAAGTAGTGTAGATCAAATTGCCTGTAAATTTGACTTCCGCAAAATAACACCTGAATCAATTAACTATCTACCTACTAATATTATAAATGCGAAAGTATGGATGTCTGTTTGTTCCACTATCTTTGGGGTTATCACTATATCTGGGCTGTAAGTGGTTCATCAACATCTTTGAACCAAAGCTAATTTTACCTGCACGCCGTGCACCCTGCTGACTGACAAACGAAGCGCTGGCAAAGGGAGGTAGGGAGCGTAATTGTAAGCTACCCGACTGGGGAATTTACCTCCACCTCACAGAATACCGCAGCCAAATAATAATTCCCTTGAGAGTTGTTGTGTTCCTGCGAGTGAGTGAGGTCACCAGAAAGGAAGGAGTTGCTGTGTTGGTAGCGGGAGTGGCGGTGCGCGGCAATATTTTAAGTTGCGAGCGTTATTATAACTACGGTAACCATTTCACATCAGGCGGGCCGTATGTTTTTACGGCCCGACGAAGTATAAAAAATAAAAATTATGACGCCTAAACGGCCAAACCGATTTCGATGATCGCGTACCTACATGTATGCGATAAACTCAATCGCTGCTGAACGAATTTCAATGTGGGTTTACAGATATTCCAAGAAAGATTTATAATAAAGTTTTCCAAAGAAACATCTAGCATGAGAAAAAAAAACCGGGTCTCAGTAAAAAAATAAATGTATCATCATCATCGTTGTTTTGTTGTCTTACTGATATTCCTACACTGTGTTTATTTCAACGTGTTTATTGACAACGCGTTGAACGGACGCGCGGCACAGGTCCTACCTCGAACGCAGCTCCTAGAGCACTGATGTTGAGAGCGATCGAGAATCAGGGAGGGTGCGCGACCGCAAATCGTTATTCTTTTAATAATTTTATTTAAATTATTTTATTTTTAAAAGTAATAGCATAGTGCTCTCGTAATTAAAATTATGAAAATTTTGGTATAATTTCCTTATAAAAAAATTGTATTAAATAGTTATAATTTTTACTTAGTGCAAATTTAGAGAGTAAGTTCGCGATTTTTTTCTATCGAGCCAAAAATTATTAATTGTGTTTTCAATAGCTTTGTGCCCTGCAGAAAGGACTTAAGATTTCATAGTTAAATTTCTAGGAACCAAATTGAAATAGTTTAATAGAACTATTCTTTCAATAAGCGTGTCCTGGACTCACTTCACCTTAAATGTAAATAAACTTTATTAAAAAATGTTTTGAATTTTCATATAAAATACGAAAAGACGTTTTCCCCAACCTATTATAAAAAAAAGATGTCTGGAAATAATTCATTTCTGGTTACGTTCTGGTGACTTCACTCACTCAGGAACACAACAACCCTCAAAGAAATTGTTATTTGGCTGCGGTATTCTGTGAAGTGAAGTGTACCGACAATACGAGTGTGAGTTTATCACATGAGCCGAAAGTGAATGTGATAAACTCACACTCGTATTGTAAATCACAACAATATTTGAGCAAAATTACTATTTCATTAGTTATATAGGTTTAGGTACCTACCTACATAGATTTGAAGAAGAAAAAAAATAGGTTTAAATTGAATTGAGTGTTGTAGCCCCCAAGGAGTAGTGGGGGCCCCACAACCTTTTACAAAATTCCACGCCCCACTGTGGGGCGTGGGCGTGGAGCTACTGATACCTACTACCAAAGACTATAGTATGACCTACACGGTCAAACATTGGAGTATCCGTGCGGTGACGAAGTACCGTAGCTTTCCGAAAGCTTCCCCGCTAAGTCGAATGCGTCTATCGATTTCTTTTTGAAATTACCTCGACCAAGCTGAATGGCCTGCCTTATCTACGATAACTGGGCTAGGGACGACGAAGTCATTGTACATGGCTTTCGTTTTATCCAAATTCATTCCCAGAATCGAAAAGTGTTAAGATCGTTTAGCACTCGACGATGATCTTTCAGCGATCCAGCCATTATTACCAAGTCTTCGGCAAACTGAAATTGTGAGACTTAAATAAGTACGTCTTCCAGTGCAACAGTGTTTTGGGGAGATGACATCTCCTTGACGCACTTCTCGCTTCCGCAAAACATGTTTAAAGTTTCACCTCCAGTTCCGACAAAAGAGATTTTTTGTTCGCTATTTTCATCAGTAGTTTGATTATTAGGGTAAAAATATATTAGTTGCATGGCACACTGCCGTCATCTACCAATGACGTACAGAACTATGAAAGTTAAACAGCAGCTTCTAAAATAGCATAGCGTGTCTTGCTTGCATTAAATGTTTTATAGTTTTACATGTTACGAACAGATGGCGCTTTAACTAATTCGAATTAAAGTTTGATTATTATTTTACACCTCGCTATGTATCAAATAAACTTGTATAACAACCCTGTATGTAAGTCCTTGTAAATCCAATTAATTTTAAGTGACTTCAAAAAAGGATCATTAATTCATAGTCTGCTATAGTAAAGCTAGTACAAATAATGAATACTCTCAAGGCCGTTTCTGCTGCAAAACTAGTGCTACTCGAGCACAGAATGATATACTCTACTCGAGTTAAAATTAATTATTACCTAAATAAATAAACAACGAATCAAAAATTGTATTACACAATTGTTTATTAACCCCCACAGTTTTAAAATAAGTAGGTACTTATAAAATTTATAACATATGTACTCTGTAGTTGTTGAAGTAAAATGTAACAAAAACGGCCGTTTTTCCCAAACTAGACATTAGTTTGCGAAACAACATCAACATCATCATTGTTTCATCGATTTAAGTATTTATGCTATAAGAAAACTACGGGTCTTAATTAACAATCGTCTAATGCAGTTTTTGATTCGTTAAGTATTTAGCGAATAATATTTTGTTTTCACTCGAGTGGCACTAGTTTCGCAGCCTGGTCAGAGCTGCCACTTCTCAAAGAGAGCAGACCCAGAGATTTTTGAAACATCGCTATTTTTTGTTACTTATAATAAAATAAAACATATTTTTAGGTGGGTGTAATTTAATAAAATCAAATGATTAGGGGGTTACCTACATCAAATAAATCAACTGAAACTCTGCTATTGCTAGGGCCACGTTGATTTGATTTATTAAAATTATATTTTTTACTGGTAAGAGTTTGTTGCAGCATCTTTGCTTTGATTTTATATACGGTTGATGTTCTCTCGCCGCCCGGAGCTATCGATGTAAAACCCGTAGCCCGGATATGCACTATTCAAACCCGTATACTCCGGGTCAAACCCGGAGGGTTGGCAGCTGTAAGCCTGGAGCCCATTAAGTATAAATTGATTCTTTTTATCAAGTCTAGTGTTCAGGAATTATTTGTGTACGACGATAATCTGGCTCAATACATACTTAATAGTATATTTAATAATATTCTAATAACATCAACCAGCAGTATTGGGATTACTAACAAATAACCCACACTCATCCAGTCGTTAAGTCATGTCAGTGGCTTTTAAGCGGCTTGAAAACATTGGCCTACCAACCCGCAGTTGTGCAATGTAATGGCACGCTCTAAACCCCTTCGATTGAGGAGAGACCCATACCATATAACGGTGAGATGAATAAGGCTTGATGACGATATACGTAAGCACCTAGGTACGTAGTTTTATTCGATCAATATTCCAGGACAAATTACGCACTGCCATCTAGTTCCAAACTAAGCAAAGCTTGTGTACTATGGGTGCTAGATAACTGATATTATTCTTAAATACATTTTTTTTAAATACGTACAATATAATAGATATAAAACACCCAGTCCAAGACAAACAGCTACGTTCAAGAAGACAAAGTCTTGTGCGAGGATCGAACCCGCAAAGTGGACATGGCTAGCCATTCGACTACCGGGCTTGTGCTTTATTAAATTATGATTAGGTACCTGTGCCATGTTAGGTGTGGTGTGAAATAAAATACAACAATCAAATAAAAGCTTAGCTTTATTACTCGTTATATTCACGAACAAACATCCCTCACTGGTATCAACAAGTCTTCATACTGACGTTGCTAATGAGATACAACTTGTTTCACGATATCGAATACTCGATCGATTAATTTTAATAATTTTGATAAACAGATTTTGAACCGCCAATATTTATATCCGAACGCAATTTGCAATAATCCATAGAGTCAGAAGACCGTTGGATTTTTAAATTTAGATACATTTTTTTTCCATTCACATTAATTTTCTTTATGTCTAATACACCAAAGTGTTAGATCCTAAACATTCATGGACATAGACACACGCTTGTAAATTATAAGCATTATGAATGTGATATTATATTTAATGTATTGTATAAGTACTGTTGTAGTATAAGAATCGTAATAATTAATGCGTAGTTAGGTTAGGTTAGTTTTTGTGACATAGGTATGACTTGTCTGAGGCTCACAGATTACAATAGTGACCCGCTAGCATCCATTCTAAGACAAATACCGAGGAATCGTTTACAATTTTACTTTTCACCTTAAATTGCTTTTAAATTTATCTTTTTTACATCCAGAATCATATAAACATCTTTGAGTTATTATATATTTTTTTTATCTATATAAATGGCGGCCGCTCCGCCGCCTCGCGCCGCTCCGGTCAACTTTTTATATTTACACATGGTTAATGCACCTAAACGTTTATTATCCGACACTATTCTTAAAATTAAATACAAAAAACGCATGACATTCTAAATTTATCTAATGTCCCATTTTGTCATTGCTATAATTTACGAAATTTTGACCTTTACACCAACTTTAGAAATATTCAATACAAAAATACTCTTTTTGAATAAAATTTTATACACGACTCATTTTATATCGTCGTTGGGGAGCGAGGCGGCGGCGCGGGCGCTACCAAAGAAAAGCTTTGAGCCTCGTAACCTTAACATCATGAAATTTGTACTAAATATATCGAAACGAACAGACGCGGAACCATATCACTTAGCCGAAATGCGAGGATGCCGAAACGATGCCTAAATACTAGTCAAATTTCAAATAGCTCGATATTCGTTGTTCAATACGAATGAATCGATCCCTTAAATTGCCGCACGGTGGGACCGATGCGATATCGTGTTGGACAAAAAATATCGAGCGACACTAAAATAATTTCGTTTTCAAATTTTGTAACTAATTTTATCACAGGTGTCCGCATCCGCTCGTCGGAGTTTACAAATATATCAAACGAACTGACCACCTACGTGGACTGTAGCTCACGAAGAAACAAAACCCAACACATACATAACATATATCATTAACACTCAATCGTGGAACGAAACACGAATCGCTGTTGAATGAAGACCACAAGGATATAAATAACTAATAGGTTACTTTCAATACAAAATTACGAACGCTTTTCTTCAGACATCAGGGTCTATCGTGGTAGGTCTTTTGTCATAAAATAGGGCGTTCGAGCTCACCTTAATTAATTTATTACTGTTAAATTGTCGGCAGTATTTGTTTCGAGACATTCTAATAGTATATCCGTGCTCAGTTTTCTCAGTTTTAACCAGATATTACAAACGAATGATACTTATTTCATAACTACCTAATTTTCAGCATTTCCTTAATGAAATTTCTCACGTATAGAAAAGTTGATACAGCTATTTGGTACACCTAAATGTTTTTCTAACTTCCAAAAATGAATCGCTACATACAATAGAGTCTATTACAATTTCGAAAATTTAGGAACCATAATACCCAAACGTGAAACCAAATATATTCTACATATATTGTTTTAATTTTGAAAATAATTACATATTTATTTCATATATTGATAATCCAAACATTACGTAGACGGATTCGAAATTACTAAAAATGTAAAGAAAAAACGTTAGATACAATTTTTATGAAACATAAATAAACTATCATCATCTAGATACAAAATTTCAACCGATAAGAACTGATTTCGCCGATAAGGCATTTTCAATAAATCTACATACATAATATAGATACAAACATGAGCTTTAAAGTCAACACCGAACTTTGTACTTTTTCTGTGGGATAGCCCCCATGATCACTGTGGACTAAATATTTCGATGTTTCATACTCGAGTCTTTATATTAATTTAGAAAAATTGTCAACCCATAACTTAGAAATAATCTGAACATCGAATGATATCGGTTTGATCGCTTTGTATCCATTGTGGTCTTTAGCGGCTGTTGCACAGTGAGTCACTCAAGTAGAAAATCCGGATAAAACATATATTCCTTACAAATAAAACAGTTAAGAATCCATACATAATAACTTCACGTTTTTCATAAATCTTGCCAGAAAATATAGTCTAAAATATCAACGGCTCCAAGTATCTGCAAATTACGGCATGTCGGTTGAATACTGTTGATGGGAAATCAATACATTTCTATTGTAATATGTGTTGTGTAGCCTGCATTAATGCTTCTATTAGATATGAAGAAATCTATGGAGAGATCGGAATAACGGATACATTACTTACTATACAAGGAATTAAGTACGTGATGATTGGCAGTTTAGAGCTAAAACTTTCGACTTAAATAATAGGAATCATGTCTAAAATATGGTTGGAATTCCTTTGGCTAAGTGGTCAATTCCATTCAAATTCCTTGTTTGAACAAAGCTAGAACAGCCAGCTTTGTACCCATAATGCTTCTTAGCTCTAAAATGCCACAGCATATGGTATGAAAGAAACAAATAACATGTAACAAAACACAATGTAACGTAACAGAGAACGATGCTCGATCTCGAACAAGCCTTGCGGCGACTGCTTACATGCTTACCAACCGTCGCGAATCATGGAAACTTAACCCGGGTTACAGCTGTCAATGTGTGTGGCTGGTTGTAGTTGGTCACTCCCAAGGAAACGGGACTGACCGGGAGAATTTCGAACTTAAAACCGTTGTGTCAAACAGGGGGGAGGCTGTGTG
Source organism: Hypsopygia costalis (assembly GCA_937001555.2). Taxonomy (NCBI): domain Eukaryota; kingdom Metazoa; phylum Arthropoda; class Insecta; order Lepidoptera; family Pyralidae; genus Hypsopygia; species Hypsopygia costalis. Next base: position 8,450,867 of record OW443343.2, on the reverse strand, counting down.
TTTCATTTATGTGTCGATGTCTCATAATCCGTATCTCTCTTACTCTCACCTAACCTGAACGCTACTCTAAGCACACCAGTCGACGCCTGGTCCATCCTAAACTGAGGTACCCTTATATTATCGTAATAGATCAAATGGTTACAAATGAAACGATAACAAACGTGTAATATCAAATGAAAATGCTTACACTTGCTTAGCTAGAGCCGACCGTCCGCCCTGCGCGGCTCCGATACTCGAAACTCAGGATGGCATAATATTTTGTACAATTCCGCAAATAAATTCACAATTGTCCATTTTTCTATTGAGCCTTAATAATAACCATTAGCGCTAAGATAGTTATCGTTTACCTTTTCTGTATTAAAACTATCGTATTATGTACACGACTATACATCTCTGTACAACTATCTATCTTATCGGTTTATATCTAAGTGACAAGCGAAATAATTACTTTATGTTTGTCCTGTCAAACTCAGGATGTCAACGAAAAGTGTCTCCGCGTAGCGGGGTCGACGGCCGGCGACTACATGTTATAACAAATACATCGAGATATGCAAATGCGCTCGAGCTTGCCGCCTAGCGTCATACGATTACCTGGCATTTGAACCTAAACAGTATATTGAGTGCATTGGAACTTCTGTTAGTCAACCGCTAGATGGCAAGGTACGAGCTATTCGCGCTACATATATCTACGAATCAAACTAATTATTCTTCTATAGTATAAGTAAGTGTGTGTATGTATACTGTTTGTTCGATACGGCGAACTGTAATGCGCGTGCGTAGGCGGGCGTGGTGCGCGGGCGCCGCGCGGCAGTTCGGTTGGGCAGTAGGTTCTATTGAGGGCCCTTTTGTATTAATTTCTTTTTTTTTTCGTAAAAAATCAACATTTCTTGAAGGCACTTCTGATCGGACGAGGTGGCCCAGTGCGTTATGTGGAATCGACGGAAGCCAAATGGTGTAGCTGAAATTTATTCATCTGTTTTTGTGGTAGGATTTCGGTCTATTTGTAAGATTGCCTTCAACTATTTCATCTGTTTGGATGTGGGTTGAGTGTCTATGTAGTTGAAAGTTACCGCGAGGCGCCCGCCTGCGGAGCGCGCGCGTCACCTTACTGTTACTAATCGGAAACAAATAACCTTTTTATTCCTGATAATCATTTAAATCGAAATAAAAATAATTATAATATTCCATGTAAACAATTCTGATAAAAATAATTATAATATTCCATGTAAACAATTCTGTTTAATTCGGTGAGATTCATTAAAGATCAATAGTGAAATCAAGGATTAAAAGGAGGTGTGACGCTCCGCACTTGTTAGATGTTGATAATGCATAATGCCCACGCATAATTTCAGAAAAATGTATTTCGTCTAACAAATAAACTTAACCCTATGCCAGGAGCGGGATTGGTCCCGCAAATATCCCGGACTAACTTAAAATGTGACCCGAACTCTGCCGAAATATTGAACACACAACTAAAGATGCTTACTTTAACTTCAACTGAAGATGTATAATTGATACTTTGGAATTTTGTGACTGTATTATCGTTACTCTATTGTAAAATCCTCTGCATGAACTTAAAACCGGCTATCTGTATATAAAAATAATTGTGTAAATCTTTGTTTGTGGATCGAAAAATAACCCTGCTCTATTGTACTAATGTCTATGGTTAACGTTAATTATTCCTAAAATAAATTATGACGAGGTAAAGGTTGACAATTTTCGGCCACGCGAAGTGTGCCTAGAAACACAAGTCCTACGAGGAATAACAACTAAAGCATGCGCCAAAGGACGAGGAAATAAAGGAGAAAACAAAATAAAAACAACAGAACATCAAAACTTAAGCAGTTAATATATTAATCGTTTTTTTCCTTAAAGAATAAATCAATAAATGATTTTACGATATACACAACTATAAAAACCATTTTAAGATAATACTTAATAATAATATAATAATAATTATATATAGCGAAATATATTATGTGCAGAAATAAAATTCTAGGTGACTTAAATTTTCTCTTACTCGTATAACCTAATGAATTTCCTAGTAGAGCGGGGGCCGTGGCGGACTCCGCCGCCAGCCACTCGACGTCCAACGTACAAATTTTTATAATTTAATTTAACTTTTTTATCAATAATTTTGAATCTGAAGGCCTAAATGCGAGTGTCGTAAAATTTTGGTGTGCGAAAAAATCGTCCAATATTTTTTCTAGAAATTTAGTTATGCCGAAACATTGTGCGCCGTTGAGTGATGCCCCGCTCACTCGAGCTGTTCGAGGAAGTTGGGCGACTTAAAGTATTCGGGCACGGGGTCGTCGAGCCGCGAAATCACTTTGTAGATGGACTTTTTCCAACTTTGTTCCGTGTCCTTCCCGCCTTGGATGGCGCGGAAGAACTCGCGCAGCGTCTGTTCAACCACATATCTGAAGTTTGGCGGCACCTGGAATAGAAGAAATAAATATATTAATGATACTGTTTCAAAAACATTTGATGAACTTTTTCCATATTTCCGTTAGTATTTCTCTTACTATCAAAAGAACAAAAGACTCTATACTCAGAGGCGGATTAGTCTTGACCGCCCTTGGCCGTGTCTTGGCCCTAGCTTGTATCGTGGCGGCCTTAGGCCTTATTTTGGCTCTTATTTGATGACTCCTTATTTACCATTAATCTCATTATATAATCTTGGTTCTTATTTATCAGCTTCATACCTACTTATATAATTATTTTCCGCAAAACCGCCATGACAGTCTGTAATTTGTAAGAACTGTCCTTCGGTAATACCCTGCTGCGACTACCCCTAACATTTGGCCGCCCTAGTCCCGGGCCTAGTTTACCTTAAGGTAAATCCGCCATTGTATAGACTCTATGATTGCAGATTTTTATAAATACGTGAGTCAGACAACTCACACAAGCATACGATCCGCTATCTGTAGCCGTAACTATTGACGCTTGCAACTCACACCTTTGATACCGAGCTTAGGCAGCATCTTCTTCTTTCGTTAGGTCAACCCTAAAATAGTTTTCATGTAGAAAATAGCCACTTTTACATCGATATCATCGGTATTCTTGAATATGTTCCTTGTGCAGGTGGAAATATTAGGTCAATAGTCAGACATTTCTCTATTCTATTTTCTTATACCACTAAAACGGGAAGCTTTACCTTACTCTTGTAGTCTTTTACAGCTAGCAAAGAACTCTAGTGTAGATAAGTTAATATCTTGGAAGTCAAGGTAACCCCACTGCACGTGTTGCACCCTGCCGAATTGCAAACGAGGCCTTAGCGTAGAGCTTATCGTGTCCTACTAGGACCTCCACCTTGCCAGAAGATCGTATGTAGTCAAACAACACTAGATACGTTTGACGATTGTTGTGTTCCTGCGAGTAAGGCTAGACGTAAGTAAATTACGTTAGCAGCAGGGGTCTAGAGAGCAATAGTCTTATATTGAAACACAATCGCTTTATATCAGGCGGGTTGTATGCTTGTTTGGCATTTGATGTGAATTAGAATAATCTACAAACCTCAATGTGGTTGTTTCTGTTGTAATGCAGGTTGAGCACCCTATACAGCTCGGAGTCTCCGGCGACGTGGAGGTCATCAGGCGCCTTCAGACCCTCACTGATGGCTTGCCGCGCGTACTTTTCCATCTGGATGTAGTAGAATTCTCTGTAAAGAAGCAAATAATTGATGTTTAAGCAAGTGTTTCTCAACGGTATGCATTTATGATTAAACATTTTATTTAGAGAATTAATATTCCGTAATTAGCTACCCATAAAAGAAAAAAAATATCGCAAATAACTACTGTGATCATCAAGATGTCCATGAGATTGTATTTAATTAATTTGATATTCAATTGATAGGTTATATATACGTCTTTGGAATTGTATAGCCTTGGTTTTATCCGGCTATAAAACTTATAAGATGTTATGATTAAATAAAGAATACACTAAAATAATTGCCATTAAATCAAATGGCAGGTGAAATTAGTCTGTAAAATAGACTTAGTAGTTGTTCAAATTCGGTACGAATATCTACAGAATTTACGTATTCCGAATTAAATAAGATAGTTCTTATTTTGATAGTTAATTTAGGTCAATTTGCCAGATTTTGTCGGAATATTTTTAAAATGGAAAAATTTCCTTTCTCTTCTTGGGTGGCATTCGAAAGTAATTAAGATAGTTTGCCAGATTCCACAGAAATATTACAATGTTTATAAATAGAAAGATTATTACATTTTCATGACAACCCTAAAGCAGACAATTGATAGCTAAAACAACCACTCTCTACCTATTTGTTAAACTTTCAAATATGGTTTGCTAATGAATAATGACGTACAGCAACACGCATTCAACGTCTATACACGTTGACACTTCACAGCACAATAAAAATAAAAGCCCTCAACACAGTGGAGGGTTGGAGGAGGATTTGATTAGCCATTTTCGCTTTCGCGTCGCATCGTTTCGCATCTTCGCTTCGCTTACGAGTAGATTCGAGAGTCTCGCGAGGCTAATTACTTACCTGCATTTCAGACAGGCTAATTCAGTTTTTCGCGTTGTAATGCGATGCGGTTTAGGGTTCTGTCTATGAACGAATTGAAGTACGCACAGTTTGAGAAGGTGTTGCGAATACCACTCTATTTACACGTACATACGCTCTTTTTATATAAGACGCAAACGAGATGTGGCAAGCTCTGTGAAGTATTATAAGCAAGCGGTAATTCATTTTTATTTGTTTTTTTTACCAAGTCGGGTGGCAGACAAGAAGCCTGATGTGAAGCGGTTACCATAGCCATATGAACGCTCGCAATATAGAATATCGGTCGCAAGCCGCCACCTCCGCTGCCAACGCAGCAAACTTCCTTTCTGGTGACCTCACTTACTCCCAGGAACGCAAAACAACCCTCAAGGGAATTGTTTTTTGGCTGCGATATTCTGTGAGTTGGATGTACATTCCCCAATCGGGCAGCTTACGAATACGCTGTACCCTACCTCCCTTCAAATGGAATATAATAATCTCAAAACATGTATAAGCTTTACCACTATAAAGATACCACTGAAAAGATAGCGCAGTGATATCCTGCCACCAGTATGGACAGCGGTGTATAGGAATACGAGTATGTTTCACATAGATAACTGAATCTCTATGATTTCAATACCATAAAGCTTGGAATTAAAAAAATGACTCATGGGCACAGTCATATACTTATTCATAAACAGTGCTCTTTAGTATTAAATCCTTTCACAAATGACGCATAGCCAATAAAACAAATGCCTAACATAAGTTACGAGTGTGATGAGTATATCTATCTCCCTTCCGCTATGACAACTGCGTGTCTCATCACCAGTTGATCACGAGGAATTTTTCCTTCTTTCTTGGCAACTAGTTACGAAGGAGTATTCGTTTCGGTTACGTACCGGGACTTTTTCAGGAATGTAACTGCGAAATAAGAATAACTTCTTTATACGCAACCATTTGTCGTTCTACTTAACTCGTTTGTCAACTTTCCTTAATTTAAATAAAATACTATATTAATACCAGATATTAATATCAGACTCAACCTAATTAAACAAAAACCATAACTAAAAAACCAACAACAAGCTGCTCCATAATTGAGACTTATCAACAGATTTGTTTATTAGTTAAATATTATAATAATGTTGCATCTGGTTGTGTTATTCGTTCGAAATACACGTCTGTAGCTGATTCCATATTCTGGAAAAAATACCTACTCCTCCATCGCAGCAAGTAACTGTCAAGAAAGTAGAGACAATCCTCGTGGACAACTGGTTACGGAACATAGTTGCCAAAACGGAAAATATTTTGCACGTAACGAATATCAACTGGGTTTACTTTGTTTTATTTGTTCATTTTATTTATTACTATTATTTATTTAATAGTGAGCTTAATATTGTAGTAGATATAAATGATATAGTATATAGCATAAGGCCATTTTAGAAGCTATTATCTAAGTATTTTTCATCACTTCTTCTCAGTTGTCGTAACTTCGTTTAGTTACTTATCTGTTATTTTTAATTTAAAAGGTGTAAAAGTAATAACACTTTTCAAAAATAAAGAAACGCGTATATCACAGAATATTCACGTATCAATGACAGGGATCATCTCTAAGCCACTCGGAGAAAGAGAGCCACTCCAATCTCTCGCTCGCACTGGGAGGTTCTATTATTTTTTAATTGGCACTCCCGAGTCTCGCAGCCTTACTAATTGAGTAAGTAAATGAAGTAAGTGCTTAAATAATTAGATGTCTTTTTGGTCGGTGCAACACGCCCCTTTGATTCACTTTTGCAACAAAAGTAATTGCGAATGGCGCCAAAAATGTAGAGGAATATCACACAGTGTTTACCTACAGATTAAATAGAAATGAAGAAGAAGAGATTTGATAGATAATAAAATTTAACTAGATAGTTTTTTAATCTTCGTTATTTACAATAATATTATAGTAAAAACAAAAAATCGATAGGAAGTTTCGATATTTTACTAACGCAACTGAGTTATATATTGTGAATTTAGCAGACGCGTGTTACATATCCAAATTAACTGGATTTCTCACTTCAAAGTGTGTGCAGGTAAGCCATATAATTTTGATATATAATAATAAATAATAAATAAATATTTCTGGTCAATTTACACAGCGACATCTAGTCCCAAATTAAGCGTAAACCTTGTGTTATGGTTACTTGACAACTGATAAATATACTTAAATACATTTTTTTTTGTAAATACATACTTATAATACATAAAAAATACCCAGACCAAGACAAACAGACATGTTTATGCACAAAAATGTTTGTCTTGTGCGGGAATCGAATCCACGGCCTCGGAGTCAAAGTGGCAATTGCTAACCATTCGACCACCGAGCTCGTCAATGTAACACGCGTCTTATAAATTCACAACATGAGAGTTATTCTCTATTTGATCGGATTGTTTACGTTGACATAATCAAATATGACCAAAAAAACTCGCACTCTGAATCGTTACGGAATTTGTTTAAAAAGTTTGTATCTCTGGACTAGTACAGTGCGACAAACTTATCTGGCCCGGTGGCGGGGGCGGTACGATCGACTTAAGTGTTGCCATTATACAAAATGCCGCCCGTTTTAGAGGAAACATAAATTCGTGTTTCAATTAAATATCAATTGCCTTTTATTTTTTTGTTGATTAGTTTTAAAAATGCACCACGTTAAGTCGTGATCATAGCTATTATATAATATTAGAATTATAATATTGCATAGAAACAACTCGTTGACGATTTTTTTATTGTATGTATAGAAAAAGATAAAAAAAAAAAAAATATACCTCAATGTGTATACGTGGTAAATAAATAAATTGTACCTGGTAATACTAACCTTTCAAGATGGCGGCTTTAGTTCTAAATTTGGCCACCGGGTCAGTTAATTTTGTGGCACTATATACACTATGATCTTTCTATGTTACAGTCTTCATTCATATTCTAATAACAAATTGAATGGTTGTTATCAATATTGAAAAATAACTCCAAATAATCATTCAGCGCCGCACAAGTATTCTTAATTTATTGTCACATTAATACTTTTTAAGTGTTTTCAGATGGTTTTGAACGCTTCAAATAAGGCTATTATAGATACTGATTGTATGAAACAGATGTCGCATAGTCATTATTACTTCGAGTGGTTTTAATTAACATTCCTCATACTTTGAACCATGATATCAGACGATTAAGGAAAATACTTACTTTTCCTTGTTAGTTACAGTTACCGTCTGAAATGGTTTTTACAAGACTTACTTGGGTCACATAAATAAAATATACAATATTTTAGAAATAAGTTATACAGCACCATCTTGTTTGAAACTAAGCATTACCATATTATTCTGTGGCATTACCTACTTATGCTATGATTGATAAGTGATATAAATAAATAAATAAATATTCATCTTGTCACAAGATGGCCGCGTGGAATTTGTCCAGGAATATTTATTCTTGTCCCAAAGTAAGCAAAGCTTGTACTATGGGTACTAGATAACTGGTGTTATACTTAAATACATTTTTTTTGTAAGTTCATACATATAATACATAGTAAACACCGAGACCAAGACATACAGACATGTTCAGGCACACAAATATTTGTCTTGTGCGGGGATCGAACCCGCAACCTCGAAGTCAAAATGGCCATTGCTAACCATTTGACCACCGAGCTCGTCATATACATATTGAATTAGTTTCTTGTTAATACATAAGTATGTATATTCTTATATCGAAACACCCAGATTTACCTTACACATACAAACACGTTTGTTCATGCACATTAATGTTTGTCATGTGTGGAAGTCGGCGCTCGGTGCCAAACACTTTTTTTTTATATTCTTATATAAAAAACCTCTTGGTGGAGTGGGGGGGAGGGGGCGAGCATGTGTGTCACCTGGTAGAAAGCAATTACCACTTTAAGCCGAGCTTATAGTAACAAAGGAAAAAAATACAGGGTGCTTAAGGGAAAGTGAACTCTAAAGTACTCGTAGAACTTAGTGTTATATCCTGGCTTAGTTCAGGAGAAATCGTCAGATAGCAATCGGCCACAATACAAGCATCATTTGTAAGCAGTTCATGTATCTACCCTTATCTAGAGCATGCGGGTGAATGAAAAACATCGAAGAAAAACAGTGTTCTACTTAAAATACGATGACCGTAAATGTAAAAGTTGGTAAGGGTTTATTCGAAGACGAGGAAAGGCATTTTCATTGGCCTACGTAGACATATTTGTTGAGCTCGGTGGTCGAATGGCTAGTAATGGCCACTTTGACTACGAGGTTGCGGGTTCGATCTCCGCACACTACAAACATTTGTGTGCATGAACATGTTTGCTAATCGTGGTTTTCTATATCCATATTTACAAAAAAAATGTATTTAAGTATTATATCAGTTACTTCCAGTGGAGGCCGCACGTGGGACAACGAATCGATGGATGCACCCCTTCTAGACTAGATGGTCCGATGATCTTAAGAAAGTGACTCGAAACGGATGGATGCGGAAGGCGGTGGATCGTATTTGGTGGAAAGCATTGGTGAAGGCTTATATCCAGCAGTGGGTCTGGGTACGTACAGGCTGATGATAATGATGATGAAAAGTAAAAAGGCGGTCTTATCGCTAAAGCATAATCGATTGCGTAAGGACAAAAAATATGACCTTGACAACCATAACTCTATCAGATTTTGAAATTTAACCATATTTAAATCAAGAATAGTATTCCAAAACCGTTACTATTTAAAATCAGCTGTTACTTGCGATTGTTCAAAAATTCGCCCTGCATTTTGGCAAATTTTCAACTGCAAATACACCTTATGGAATATAAATAAAGTTCGAATTTCCAATGCCAATTCTAATATCTTCTGTTAACAATAGTAGAAATACTAAATGTATCTGCTATTTTAATTTAAACTTTATTACTAATGTTATTAGAGTTCAATTTATATTAAATATTTCAGTGTATTGTCTCGATTTCCTCAAGACGTAGCATCTTGCGACTACCTGAGGGAGGACCAACTTCTTGCATTGTTTGAGAAGCGCAGTTGCTTTTAGTTTTTTCAAGTTTCTTCTTATGAAAGCATGCAAACATTTATAATGGAACGGAATTAATGTTGCGAACTGGGTCTTCAGAAAACTCTCGCTGCTGTAGAAAAATGAATGAGCTATAAGAAAGTTCAACTTTTGTATGCAGGCTGCAATTTTTTTTATGAAATATAAGTAGGAGAAATAACATTGAAGCATAATTTTTAATGAACTTGATATTCGACAAATATTTTTAATTAAAAAAACGTTTTGTTTTCTCATGTAGAGTCGTCTATGGTCATACTATGATTCATACTATGTTCATACTATAGAGCAAATACGTTTTTATTGGGTAGGTAAAGTCTTAAGTCTTTATTAAATAAAATAAAAGAGAATTTAATTTTTTTTGGTGCGTTGTTATTAAAGATCTTTAAAAAAATTATAACCCTGTTTCTAGTTTATATCTGCAAAATAATTATGGTTACTTGACAATAAAGTACTATAAACATTTAGCAAAAGTCACAAGCTATATTACGATGGGCTCCCCTCAAGAAACAGTCAATATTCCCGTGTGAACCCCGCTTAAGAAAGATCTATAGAGTTAACAATATACATAACACGAATATGAGTTTTATATTCTACACGTTTGCGTCCACGACTATCTACGCGCGTATCCCATAGGAATTGTCAAACATTTTTTCTTAACGGATGTTTATGTCATATTACCTGTATGTTAAATTTCAACCTGATCCGTCCAGTAGTTTGAGCTGTACATTGATAGCTTTGTCAGTAAAGTATTGCCTTTTATAGATACAAAAGGACAAGAAGCTTCTAAGTAGATATACTAATGTGTAATAAAAAATACATAGGTACAAATAGTAAGAAGAGTTATTTTCTTAGAGCGACAACAAATGTTTGGTGCATTGCTTTAGTCAATACGAGTACTTTGCCTAAATGTACCATTGAATGCGTGAATTTGCGCATCTAATTTAACAATTTTCATACATTTAGTAAAATTTATTATCGTTTTCATTAAGTAAATATGCGGTTGTATTAACTTCCGGAATTTTGATAACTGAATTCATTATACTTATATATTGTTTATTATTATTAATTAAATCCCATTATTCACGATAACGCATAACTTGTTATCAAAATACGCTCTTCGATGATGACATATCCGTTGTTATACCTGACGATCGTAAAAGACACAATGAATATTTTTACATTCTATTTTAGTTAAATTGATGATTGATCATTATTAAATGTAAAATAAAAAATTAAATTGAAATTAATCGAGTAATCTGTAATTAAGTTATATTATTACATGCGCACGCGATTTTTTAATGGCTAAATTGGCTTGTTATTTCTAATTATATCATCTACATATTTTGTTACACTATTTATTGCAAATAAATTATTTTGAATTTGAATATCGGTCGGTTCTTAAGTCTGTGGACGAGCCAAGTTAAAGCAAAGACGTTTCTCCAGGGGTCGGGCTATTGTTCATTTTTTGTATAAAGTCTTCCATTCATATTGTTCACATCTTCATGCGAATGTATAGGATTTTTCTTTGAAACTTGATTTCTTATCCAATAGCCGTTACTTTAGGAGTTTTAGTATACAACATGTTCCGAAGACCAATTCTCGTAATTAATTTATAACCGCAGAAGGAAAGTTGACCGAATCGAAATTGAACTTAATTCTGTCGATTTTCGAATCGAGAGGTCGTGGTGTCGTGGTCGTGGTTTGACCCACCTAGACTGGGGTGGCGAATTTATTCATTTTAAATATACATTTTATATATAAATTAAAATGAAAAAATGAAAAATTTCGGTTAACTTGCCGGAATATTATAAATATGTCATATTTATAATATTCTAAATAATACTACCTATAGAGAAATTAATGTTAGGTAACAACTCAAAGTTTTAGGTTCCCAATAGTGTTAGATACATAAAATCCGTAGCATGGCACAACTGCCATGGCTGATCAAGTGAAGCTCAACAGCTTCACTTGATCAGCCATGTCTTTACTTTTATTAATTTCTTTTGATTAAATTCGTTGTCAGTTCCAAGGCAGTCGTAGTTTTACCCCCGGAACAGCAATAGACTTCACTGTTCATTGCCTTTATCACTGGCTACACAGGAGACACAGTGGTGGGAATGTGTGACCCCCCCCCCCCCCCCCCCAGCCCGTTATTTGTGAAATGCAATAAAGATATTGAGTACGATAGTGGTGAACTAGTTCCTCAATAGAACTTCAGTACATCCAAATGTGTTCTTAACCGTTATCACATAGCGGTATGCGCCCGCATAGCACATTAAGTTATGTAAATAAAGAGGAACTCACTACGTTATTTTGACCTACATACGTTATTCTTGGATTTTAAAACTGCAGTAATTTAGAAATATCTGGTAAGTATAGATTGCAGTGGGGTTTTTCTGAGAGATCTAATCCGGAACGAAGAAATTCGACGGATAACCAAAGTTGTCGACATAGCCTTCAGAGTTTACAAACTGAAGTGGCAATGGGCTGGCATCATCTACTGAGTAAGTGACGACAGATGGGGAAGGAAGGTATTAGAGTGGAGGCCGCGCGTAGGACTACATAGCGCTGGGTCCTTCTAGATGGTCCCATGGCCTTAAGGAAGTGGCTGGAAGTGGCTGGATGTGGAAGGCGGAGGATTGTGTTTTGTGGAAAGCATTGGGGAAGGTATAAACCTTTCCCAATAAAAAAAGGTTTATACCTTCCCCAATGCTTTCCACAAAACACAATCCATCATCAGCCTGTTACCCACTGCTGGATATAAATCCAGCAGTGGGTAGATACAGGCTGATGATGATGATGATTGACTGCATAGAGAGAGAACGTAAATAAAAGAGATCGATCTGGAAGTTTAAAGACTCCTAAGCCCTAAACCTTAGGGCTTAATATTAAGAAGTGCAAGCAGGCTAAAATTACATTTATCTAAATATTCGAAATACAGGCGTACTTGATTAGCAATATTGAGCCGCTTTCGTGTGTGTTTTTTTTATATTGGTGGCAAACAAGCATGTGGGTTACCTGATGGGAAGCAGTCACCACCGCCCACGGAGATCAGCAATAATTCGCCGACAAGTTGGCATCTCCTTCCTTTCTTTGCTTTCGAATAAGATTTTCAAATTGACAGTTTAGGTCAAAATTAATGGATTGATATATCCAATCCATTAATTTTGACCTGTATCCATATAGAAAAGGAGGCCTTTATCCTAAGGTTGTCTGGCAAGAGCATAAATAAAAATTTTATATGATTCTGTAACTTTTTGGAAAGAAAGAGTTATTGGATTGTATCCAATTATCCATCCATATTTTATATTAATATATAAATGTGAAATTATGTCTGTTTGTTTATTACCTTTCACGACTAAACGGTTAAAACGATTTGAATTTAATTTGGCGTGGAAATGTAGCCCGAGGATGGCACAGGCTATCTTTTCGCGAGAAAATAATATTCATGGTCACAGCTATAATTTGTTTTTTTTTTTTGGCAAACGAGCATGTGAATCACCAAAATTAATGTTGAATTGATGTGATGTTAAACTTAAAGTTGCTACAATATTACATTAATATATAAGTGTAAGAGTGTGTACATATATTAATGAAATTACAATATCAGTCATATCAAAAGTCACCAGACACTGCTTCAAATTTCCAAACGTGAATAAAAAAATACTCATAATCGAAAAGTTTGTAGTTTCGAAAAATAGTTCTCAGACATTTCGACTGCGCAAATACTCATTTCGATCGCTCCCAAATACAATGGTTATTAAAAGCTGATGCTCGGTTCAAATGATACCTACTGTATGCTGTACTTGGTGTAGTGGACGCCGTCCAGCTTTCGAGGAGTATGGGAGAATGCGCCGACAGAGATAGAGATGAAATTGTCGCAGAAAGTCTGCTTGCATGTAGTTTAATGCCTATCTTGGTAATTTTACATTATGTCCATATGATAAAATAATAGTGTGTTGCACTTTTGCACCGACGACGCAGAGGCGACTTATATCTACATAAAATTGAATTGACATCTTTTTATGCATACGATATATTCGCACATGTAAGTGTATGTATATATGTGAATATATTATATAAAAATATATGTATTCGAAATACAAGCATATGTATATACCTATTTATATAGGAGATATTTGTGCTCGTGGTGTGTATTAATAATGTGTTAGAGTGTATGATATGAGCGAGTCAAAAATTTGAACTTTTGAGCATCTAAATATTTCAAACTTGGGAGATAAACACTTATTTAGAAGAGAGGGTTTCTTAAGTATCACTAATTTTTATATAATGAAAACTTAACCTAAGGTGTTTGATACATGTTTAACGAATAAATCTAGCCAGTCACACATTTTATTTTAAAGGGAACAACAAAAATCGCTTTGGATAAACAAATTAATTCTACACCTCTGCTTCTGCGTGTAGTCTATGTAAAAAGTTGCACGGCGCAACGCACACATGCACACGGCGCACACACAGACGCTATAAAAGCGAGTAAACTAATACCGGGCCGGATTAATGCTTCAGTTAGTGAAAAAACTTTTTTTCAGACTGCGCCGTCCGCACCAGGCCCGTACTCAGTTCCACAGACTAGTACATTATCATTAAATTTACTTTTCCTCCAATACGTGAACTTAGTGTTGGGAATGCATAAAATATTGTTATTTGTTAAAAAAAAAACATATTCAATTTATTTGACCGGATGGTTTGGTTGGGTTTAACCATACTTATTGTGATTTATATATAGCTGGATAGGTATTATAATTGAACTTATATTTAATGGAATTCCTGAAATTTCCAACCTTACATTCAGGAAAAATATACTGTATTATCCAAGCGTTAACATTGTGTAACAAAACTAATACGACATGTAAAAACAGGAAACGCCTTATTAGGTGAATTGGGTTATATTATTTGACTCGAGGAATTTAAAGTTGTACCTTGTTTAATAGTCATCAAAACAGGTTCGATTGGCATAATGGATAATGTTAAAGATAAATTTAAAAAAATACATATTGTTGTAATTGTACACTAACAGGACGGGGGCCCACCACACATTCCCACCACTGTGTCTTCTGTGTGCTGTGTGTTAACAGTGGCAACCGCCAAAAAAATGCAATGAACAGTGAAATCCATTGCAGTCTCTTGGGTAAAATTACACTAGATATAACATCACTAAGACATATATCTTTAGAGGTATGACGGAGCGTCATTTGAAAACGGGCATGAAACGTGGGCATAAAATTAAATTTTGGAAAATGGACAATAAAAGTAACTAGCGATAACCAGCCAAGTCAAACGAGCAAGTTTGGATAAAAGTGCTTTCATTTCAGCCTTAATGTGGTTTTAAACTTTTTTATTTGACAAGCCCACCAATAGCTCTGAGGTTCTTGTCTACTGACGTCTTGACTGACTAGGTAAGTCACTACTACAAGTAAGACTGCTACTACAGTCTAAAAAAATCATGCAATATGCAAAAGTAAACCTATATAATGTCACGTATGTGTTACAATATGGGTTAAATATGTTCGCATTGAAGATATAATTGACTCATTTTTCAATACCTATTTACTTGTCAAAAGGCAAAATAATGGTGTCGTAAGTGCTTACATTCTGACAGCATGCGGGTTAGACGTTATCTACTGCTATGCACGACAAACACTTTCTCGACACTTCTTTTATCTAACTCTACCTCGGTCTAAACGGTAAACACACTTTCAATTTTTTTTTATGTTTTGTATTTT
This sequence comes from Hypsopygia costalis, assembly GCA_937001555.2. Classification (NCBI taxonomy): domain Eukaryota; kingdom Metazoa; phylum Arthropoda; class Insecta; order Lepidoptera; family Pyralidae; genus Hypsopygia; species Hypsopygia costalis. Next base: position 8,435,542 of record OW443343.2, on the reverse strand, counting down.
ATAAGTTGGCTCATCATAGTACGTTGTTGTAAGTTGAATAATTTGAATTATAAGTAATAAATTATGATAACTATATTTTTTTTAATTATCTCAATGGATTCACATAGCCCGTAGAGTTTTTGTATATATTTTTTGTGAAGTAAAACGTAATCAACGAGTCATTATTTTTCTCAGAGACAGATACTAATTAAAACATACTTATTACTTAGATAAGAGATATGATAAATTGGATACCGTACTGAAATAGGAAAACATGAAATTTTGTATATTCCATTTACACGTTATACTCGTAGTAGACAAAAAAATATTTTTTTACTTATTTGTATTAGACTGTCCGTCCTTATTGACATTGTAAAAATATGGAGAAATTAATTATAAATTTACACTCAATAATGAGACAAAGTGGGGAAGCAAAAAAATATATTAAATGAGTATAGATAGAGTATAGTTTTTTATCTACTGGATATAAAAAATTTGCTAACCGAGAAAATTATATTTTGTTTTTCGAGTTATTTAATTAATAAACCCTCAACAACATTACCTGTATTCATAAAATCACGTTTCATTCAAACGTAGATAATACCAAAAAGTCAATATTTTCCGTAAGTCGATCGGCAACCGGAGTACGTGCCTGGATAATGACTCCCCCCCAACTGACCCGCCTGTGTCTTGCTCCCCCGCTTCAAAAGTTCAGCTCATTTGAGTGCTCCGAGATTTTATTACCCCAACTACTCGCGTCGGTATTAAAAATTTCGAAAAAAGGGTTAAATACTGATGGACGTTGGAGGTTCATGTTACTAGTAGAATCAGGAGTTTTACCATTAACTCGTCTGGTCAATGGAATAATTGAGTTTTGAAACTGACTTTGCATGATTTATGGTTATTATTACATTGTTATGTAGACCAAAGACGTAAGTTCATATTAATAATGATACTGGATGACATCGATCGTTGATAGACTAGACGTAGTCCGGTCAGCTTTTCAGGCAATTTTAAATCCCGCCCGGGAAATTTAGTTTGCTAGGAAACTTTCTATTTTTTTATACTACGTCGGGTGACAACAAGCATTTGGCCCGCCTGATATGAAACGGTTACCGTAGCCATATTAACGCTCGCAACTGGCACGCCCGCTGTCAACGCAGCTATTCCTTTCTTTGTGGTGATCTCACTCACTCTCAAGAACACAACAATCCTCAAGGTAATGGTTATTTGGCTGCGGTATTCTGTGACGAGGAGATACTTCCTTAGTCTTTTGCCAGAGCCTCTTTCATTAGTCGGCAGGGTGCACTACATGTAGGTGAGGTTGGCTTTGGCTGTAAAGATCGTGGTGACCCCCCAAAATGTTATTGTATAAATGTCAAATAATATTGTTTTTTTTTTTTGGGAATTCAATACAAATGATATTTAAAAAAAGAAATAATAAATACAAGTCAAGGCAATACACACGCCGCAAATGATATTCAAACCCAAGTACACCTTTTCCTAAAAAAAAGGGGGGGAAACAGACGCGTGGACATTTAAGAGTCAAATCTGACCATTCACGGCTGTTGGCCCCAGAATTACTACGTTAATTACTGAGAGACAGTTTCAAAAGCAGTTATAAGTGTACTTTCGTTTTGCTCTCGTGACATTGCTGTTGAAATTGCTTTGACAACATTTTCTATCATTTTAAAGTACAATAAAAAGTAAAGCAAGAGTATTTAGATGTGAACTGAAAAGATGAGTACGTAAAAAGTTGAGGTTTTTGGTCGGACAATTTGAAAATACAACTGGAATTTTGTTTCTTTATGCTGTAAAAAAATAGGTTATTTTTTATTGCAATCGTTAGTTACATTGTTGCTATTGATTTTGAAGTTACAGCTATAATATGTGTTTGTAATTATACTATACTGTGCTACTGGTTCGAATTAAATAAGTCTTGAATAGTATGCGTAGACTTGAGTATTAGAGGGAGCTCGATGGCATTACGCGTACAGTCTAATCGACCACACAAGTCAAGCAACGTCGACCGTAGCCTGTCCATTGATGGGTTTATTTCTCGAGCTCGGGTTCGTTCCAGGCTTCGGAGGGCAAGTTAAGCAGTCGGTCCGGGCGTTGTCATTAGATACAGTCGTTAAGCCAAATCAGTGGCCTTTAGGCGGCTTGAAAATACTGGTCTCGGCCAATCCGCAGTTGAGCAGCGAGGTGGTGGTGTGTGGAGTATACTCTTAAACCCCCTTCGAATTGAAGGGAGACCGTATCTCAGCAGGGAGATGAATATGCGTTGACGTCGAAGTCTTAAAATTTGAATAGTCTTAAAATATAATAACAATAATTTTCACCCTGAAAACGAACATCGTATCAGGATCTTATATTTAAAAAAAATGGAGTGTGGCTGTGTCATGGGCGGCCGTGTGTTGTACGTGAATACATTATATGCACTAAAATTATCTCAAAATGTCAGCGCTTCTCCCTCCCTCGCACGCGACATTCCATAGTCCTTACTTAGCGTAATAAATCCTTTGATCCTTCATCTACCCAGTTGATTGAATATTTGATAGATATGTAGCTGCAACACTAAAATATATTCGTTTTTTTTTTATTGCCTCACCATGGAAGCAATTTTAAAGACTTATTCACGTCAAAATGCCTTCCTTCACCTTCATATTTTAATATGGCCGTCACCTGTCTAACAATAATTATTTTAGTAACATATGAATCACATTATGGACTCGGGCTTACTTAAGTTATTTCCCTGAGGTATCCCCCAGTTATTTTTATACTAAGATTTTTCTATATACAGTGTTGCAATTGACGGAAATGACTTGCGGTCGAATGTGAGTAATTATTAAAATATGTATTAATCACAAAGTTATATTAGTATTGTTACATTGTCTTCAACTATATAATAAAAAGGGCTAGTAGTTACAAATTCATGTAGGTTGGAATGTCCAATAAGTATAAAATAATACTACGGAATACCTACTTCTTCAGAACTTGACCGTTATAAATTGGTCTGTTGATATACTGAAACACAATGAAATGTGTTTCAGCATATCAACAGACCAATAGTAGCATGTAGCACTGCATACCTGCCTGGTACTGTTAAGTAATACACAGTAGAATAAAATCGACACAGTATTATGAATGTCTCGTCCCTATTAATTTTTTGGTCTATAACTGTTTAGTTTATTTCTAATGCGATACATAGTACTAACTTCCGCTCGCGGCTTCGCCCGCGTTTACGAAAAAGTCTTTTCATGTTTTCAGGTTTAATATATATAGTTATGACACGCAAAAATTACTTTCGAGTTAATATAGCCTATGACACTCAAAATTAACGCGGCTTTCGATTGGTAAAAGAATTTTCAAAATCAAACAAACAAACAAACATTTTTGGACAAATTACACACGGCCATCTAGTCCCAAACTAAGCAAAGCTTGTACTATGGGTACTAGATAACTGATATTATATTAATTTTTTTTTTGTAAATACATACATAGAGATGTCTTGGTCTATGTATGCATTCACAAAAAAATATATTTAACTATATGATATCATTATCAGTTATCTATTATCAATAGCCCAAGCTTTGCTTAGTTTGGGACTAGATGACAGTGTGTAATTTATACAGGAATATATAGGTATATAAAAAAATATATTCAATTAGACATGAGAATAATTTCTATGACATCATCATCAGGTCCATTTTAGTCTCCACTACAGGAGCACGGCCCTCTCTCGTCCATCCTAGACGGAAGGAGGATTTGGCCTACACTCCCCACGCTGGAGAAACGGGTTGGGGAGGCCTGATCTATATTTGATAATGTATTTCCCTTAGTCGCCTTGTACGACATCCACGGGAAGAAACGGAGTGATTCTATTCTAGTCTGCCGGAAACCACACGGTCAATTTCTATGTATTACAAATAATATAATATTATATTAATTGAATACACACGTGTGTTGTTGTGGCGCGAGTAATTAATTATGTCTTAGGGCGTTTCCAAATGACTTGACACCATCGCACTTGCTTGATTTCCCATGTGTAAACAGCCTACGCCGCACCTTTCACACCATGTGATTCCTTACGACAACCTATAGCGAAAGATAGATAGGCATCTACTTTATGTGTTTTTTTTTATCTAAGTGACTTTTTCGCGTGTTCAGTTCACACTTCGATCGGGCGATTACATTGCAATAAATATATAGCCTTTGGGAATATATTTAATGCCGAAAGGGAAGTTATACATATTTATAATATATTTAACACAACTGTATGTCAAAAACATGTATTCAAACGCATTTCGGAATTAAATTCATATAATTATTATAAATTAAATTTGGAACAATAATGTTTCATTGCCTATTTTTTATGCAAATGCAATATGTGGATTTATTTTACAGGAAGGCCTAAATCCACCCAGGATTGTGTGAAAGATGATTTGGGAAAAAAAGGAGTAAATCCCTAAATCGCCTCATAAAACACATTTAAAAATTTCTGATGATGATGATGATGAAGTAATAATACAAGTATGGACAAAATGAACTGACCATTAAAATATCATAAACATGCATATCGAAGCGCAACATATTAATAAGTATAAAATAATACTACGGAATACCTACTTCTTCAGAACTTGACCGTTATAAAATGGTCTGTTGATATACTGAAACACAAGTGAGATTATATGATCATAATGAAGTGTTAAAGGTCTTTAGTCTATGGTCAGTAGCTTCAGCGTAGAGATAAGGGTGCGCGGGCGCTGGCCGACTTCCGTCCAACGATAATGAACGAAGGATACGAAAAGGACAATGCTTTTGTATTAATAATGGAATTTACCAAGAAACAAGAATATTTCAACGGTATATCATAATTTAATTAAATATTATATCTGGAATAAGGTAAAATATTTAATATTTCCTTACGATGATAATTAGGTGCTATGAATTTTGCTTAAAATGTACTGCCCAATAACAAAACACATACCTACGTAGTTTTGTCTATAGTAAAAATTATTTAAGTAGTATATGACATTAAGCTGATCAAGTAATCTATTATTTTGACTTGAATACGTCTTTCAATATGCTACCTTACGGGGGGCGATCCAAAAAATGTAATGATAACAAAATCGGGGGATACAGTTTGACGTTGTAGCACAGTATATAAGTACTTTAGGTTAAGTAGTAATAGACAATAATATAACTATTAGCATAATAGCGACGTGCAATTTATTAATTGTAAGAATATTATAAGATAAAAATAGAACATTGTTAATAAAAGGTACGGACCCCGGGTCTGTAGACTGTAATAAATATCAATAAAAAAAAGAATAAAAAAAAAGTAATAGTACTAACGTATTTCGAATCTATGCTCTACATCCAAAATTCAATCACACCACTGGATAGATGAAGGTACAAAGAATTTATTACATTGAGTAAGGGCTACTGAACATCGCCTTGCGGGGGAGGGGGAAGCGCTGCCATTTTGAGATAATTTTAGTGCATATAACGTATTCACGTACAACACACGGCCGTGTCCATGACACAGTCACACCCCATTTTTTAATAGAATCACGAAATTAAAAGTACCTAATTACGAGTATCTACTACAAATTATCTAGCTTCATATACAAAAGATGAATAATGTTTTAACTTATTAATTATTATTATAGAGAAAATAATTGTGGCATTTTTTTTTATTTCACTAAAAGGTGCTAAAAGTAAGTCACTATCTCTCTAGGTTTTGTTATCATTGTTCTAATGTAAAAAAAAAAACAAAAATCGCGTGACATTCCCGCCCAAACTCATGTCATTAGAGGCGTATTAAGGTTTTTTAAGGTGTACACTAATGAAAGAACGCCGCGCCCGCTCCTAAGAGACTGGTAAGGCGTGCCGGCCTCGCATGTCAAACTCAAGGGTACATACATTGTCATAACAATACAACATGCTTATAAAACTTTACTGCTCATTTTATTAATATATCCGTATCTAGTTTTGCCTAATTAGGTTTTTCAAAATTGCCTTTTTTCATCTTATTGTAATAAGATGAAAAAAATCTTTAATAAGTATCACCTTGAATGTAAATAACAACTCAATGATCTACCATAAAAATATTTTACACTAGACCAAAGATATTCATTTACAATAATAAAATCGTAAACTGCCCGTTTCTATACATTAAATATTAAAAAAAAAAAATCAATTTATACACGTTACAGGTTATCTTATATTATATATATTTATTATCTTATAATAGATTATCTTACCGAGGTCAAGAACATTGTTTTTAGATTTTTTATCTGTTTGTCTGTGCGTTTGTGCACGCTAATCTCCAATTAACTGTTAAGGTCTCCAACGGTTAAGCCGATTTTAATGCGAATTTCTCTGATGTATTGTGGCATGGTTCCTGTATTAGGTTGTGTTTGATGCATTTTAATCGATTCACAAATAAAAAAGTTATCCGTTTTTACCACAAGGTCATGCGGACGGAGTCATAGTCACAGCAATTTGAATCAAATATGTCAATCCAATGATCTCAAAGAAAGTAAATTTCAAATAAACATGTTAATAGCCTAATCTGTAATGGTTAACTGTACGTCTTTCGATGAAATATACGAATTAATAATATCGGATTTATATCAAGCTACGAGTAGGTACACTTTATAACAATTATCTCTAGAAGGATTTCCTGCGCGATAACCGCACTACGTTCCAGTTTCTAACAAAAAGATTGTAAAAATTCGCTTGTAATGCTAAAACAGGGTGGAGTAATTAAAAAACTTTATGCCCCATCGAAGACAAGATAAGGCTCACTAGGAAGAAACCGCCACTTTTCTAATTAAGCTTTCATTAGCTGATGGATGTGTGGGGTTGGACGTATAGGCAAGCCTACATTCCTATAGTGGATACAGACAAAAGTGGCTACTGAGGATCATGAGTTCTAATTTTTCTTTAAAAACTGTAACTAAGAGACATCAATAGGCTATTTTCCAATGTTTAAAAATTGTATAAATTATTTAACAATATCGTAAAATACACAAAACTATAAAGATCCGCAAACTTTCATTCTAATATCATCAGTCAGACTTTTTTTAGCGTCGATCAAAGTTTGGCGGGAAAGTCCATTTTAAAAGTATGAAATTATTAAAAAATAATATTTCCATTGGAGAAGCAATAAAAAATGCTATAACTACTATTATGATACTAATCACATAAACGTAATATTTAACATAGCTGTCGTACAAATTTCTGATTTGATGCATACAAAATACAAACCTGTGACGTCATAATTCGGTAGTCTTTTGTATGGAGCGTTTTGGGGCAGTCTAAAAATTGTGATTTTCAAATTACCATATCTCGAGAGATTTTTGTGCTATCGAAGGAATTCTTTCACCTATGGTTACATTATGGAGACGTCCCTACATATCAAACCGAAAAAAATGTTAGTCAAATAGCCTATTGCGCAAATTTTTTATTTGGCACAATGTTACCCTGATAAAATACTTAAAAGTGAAATCCATAGACTATAAAAAGGATTACGATAATAAACCAACAGAATTTTAAATTCAACAAACATTTTAGGTACATACCTCAACCTAAAGCATGAAAATAATATAAAAAATCCAAAACGAGTTGAAATAACATACGATGTTATAGATAGAGTTACAGTTACAATTTTGGGATCCTATTGTAGACCTGTGGATATCGTTTAAAATTATTTCCAATACAACCAGGATATTTGTTTTTTTTTTATGACTAGCGAACCTTATTTAACATTCGTCATTCTCATTACATGACTAACCTCTATAAACAACCTAAAAATTAAAAAGTAATAGACAAAGCGTTCCAAATTTAAAACTAGATAAAGTAGGGCAACTGCGGTCCGAGGCATCGCGCCCCTACACGTACTTCTTGATTACGCGATAAGTATACCGCACCTAGCGCGGTTTAATTATATTATTAACGACGGCCAAAAGGTTCATATTTTATAATGGCCACGTCGCAATGATATGTAAATATTCCGCCGCGCCTCGCCTATTACTTGCTTCGCGTGCGTGTGAGCTTTAATTCGGAAGTAAGACACGTTAGATAGAATTTAGTGGCGAGGCGTGACGTTCTTTTCCCGCTAAAATTGTGACATTCTTGTGGTTAATTAAAGGACGCGCTAATAGAATTAGTATTTTTGTGGTTGACGCTAATAATAAGCAGCTAATTTTGCAATGGTCAGTCCAATTTCCGTTTCGTCTGTAGTCTTTGGATTTGTCAGTCTATGGAAATATATTGTAAGAAAAAAAAACTGTAGACAGAAGTGAAAACTTAACTCATGAAATTTGACTCTGTACTTTGCGCAATGAGAACCAATAGTTGATTTAGAGCGTTATTAACTAAATACAATATGTTAAATTCAAATCTGTCAAATTAGCAGAACGCAACCTAAATTTTACCAACACAAAAATCACTTTTAAACTTGCACTTCAAAACCAGTTCGTTTAATGAATCTCTTTATTGATTTTAGGTACCTAAAATAGGGACTAGTCCCTGGTTACTTGGTTGCAATATGACGTCACACGCAAGTATTTTGTATGCGTTCAATAAGAAGTTTGTACGAAAGATGTATGTTAAGTATTACGTTTATGTACATATTACAGCTAGTGTTGTAAGAAGAGATATAGTATTTTTTATTATTTCTAAAATGGTAAGTAAATATTAGACTAAAAAATTTAAAATGTAAATTTCATCCTTTTGAAATTGACTTTCCCACCTAACTTTGACCATAAAACAAGTTGGACGTAAGATATTAAAATGAATGTTCGCATATCGTTATAGATACTTTTGTGTATTTTAGAATATTGTTGAATAATTTATATAATTATAGAACTTTGTCAAATGGCCAATTCTATAAATAAAACCGCATTACATAGAATTTTGTTTATCATCAAAATTATTCAGACATTCTGAATACAGACGAATACCTACTTCCGAAATGAAAACTTACCGTGTAATTAGCAGTTTTTGAAGGAAAACTACTCATAAGCTTCCTCGAAAGGGCGGTATTAATTACTGAGGTGCTTGTACGAGCGTGGTGCGATATAAATGGCCGTCCACTTGGCGCCCTAGCTTGCCGGCCTTATTAAAAATGTTAACACGTAAATTAGACTCACACGGCGCAGTGTATTAGCCACCCAATTAAATTTAATACCACATACAATAATGTACCAAGGTGACTTTACACGCGGCGAGATGCGAACGCAAATTCTGAGGGTGTAAATCGGTCTTTCGAAATTGCCGCGAGTGTTTATGGTTTGAGTATAGACAAAAACAACTCTTTAGCTACTGGATTTTAAGATAAAGATTTTAATAAAAAGAAAAAGATACATATTTAGTGCTACAATTGTTATTAATAGATTTAATGTTACTTCTAAAACCCAAATTCATGACATGCTTTTGAATTCGGTTTGTTACGTATTTATGAAGTTTCTCGCTGACTGGAATTTTTTTGTTTAAAGGTGATATTTTGGTTTTATTAATGAAATCTTAAAACAAGAAAATACAGCATAGCCCTTATTGTATTACTATATTATATATTTCAACGTGATTACATTCATAGTAAAAATGTTTACCGCTGTCTATATGATTCTTTTTATCTGTCTATAATTCTGAAAACCAGACTGAACAAATTCCAGTATCGTCAAAATTTATAATTTTAATTATATTTATCAATTTCATGTAATAGACCCATCACCAAAGGATCAGTGGCCTTTGCGCGAGTAGAAAACATTGGCCTCCACCAACCCGCAGTCGATTAACGTGGTGGAGTAAACTCTAAATCATTTCGATTGTGGGGAGATCTTTATCCCAGCATTGGGAAGTGAATGCTGGTATAAAGAACTCCCATCAAATACTGGTTGACGAAATACACAGAAATATTGAACTAAATTTCAGCTTTTTGCAAACTTAACTCCGTAATTTAAAAATGCATGAGAAATCACGACGTAAGGTAACATTTCTGCTTCAAGTGAGGGTCCTTGCAAACAACGTTTTCCTCAGGTAAAATTTTTAATCTGACGAAAGCAATTTCTCTTAATTGGCCTATAATTATGATTTTGAGCTATTTTTTTTATATTTATAGCTTTAACGTGGCAAACAGACTTAAGCTTGTTGCTACGGTAAGCAGTTATCGCAGCCTATAAATGCTTGAGATAGCAAAGTCATCACTCATGCGTTGCCAACCTTGCAAAAAATTCCTAAAATGACTTGCTTGAAAAACTATACTATAGCCTCCTGGACAAATCATGGCAGGGAGTTTATTCCATTAAACATTAAACTGACTGTTCGAAGTAAAAACCGTACAGATTGCACCTTATATAAATAATAATACCTAACAATGATATTAGTAGTAAACAAATAAAAAAGTATATTAAAACTCCGACCAAGAAACAACCTCTTACTTAATTCATACTGGTCTTGTCTTGTCTTGAAACATACGAAAACATACAAAGAATCAACCCCCCCAGATAAACACCCCAACCGCTTAGCAAAGTTACTGATGAAAGAAACCCAGACTGGTCGCAGACTAAAAAGAAAAATATCTCATGACCTGATCAAATGAATAAAAGTGAAGTAGGATGTGTCTGACACATACCGAGCATGCCATGACAAAACCCAACAAACATACCACTAAATGTCCAAACAAAAATAAAAGTGACAGATTGTGATAAGCAAAAGGACAAAAAAAAACTCATACTGGTGTTATTTTGCGGAAGTAAAAAAATCTCCGTCATCTTATCAGATCCTAATCACCATTTATCTATAACCCTACATGGACCGTGTTATACACTATAGATCCAATCGACATTTTGTTACTTTTAGTTTAAAGCTATTTAAAGTTGAGTTTGTGGACAAAGTGATACAAAAATATGCAGAAGCTCATGAACTTAGACTTCATCACCATGTCAATCCAGAGGTAGTCAAACTTCTCGATAACACAGACCTAGTGAGAAGACTCAAAAGAACAAAACCTTTTGAGTTAGTGTAGTAATAAGTAAGACAATATTAGTGATTGTGCATTAAATATAACACAACTAGAAAGTGTTTCATCTTAATAGAATAGTCTATCAAGATGAAACACTTTATTTAGTCTAAGAATAATGTCCATTGACTTTTCTTCTCTAAGAAAAGTCAATGGACATTATTCTTAGACTATAATATATAGAAGTTTATGTTAAAATAAAATTACTTATTAGCCCATAAACTAGATCGTAATATTTTAAAGTATCATGCTTTATAGAAAAAAAAAAATAAGTTTAATAGGAATAAAAATATCACGCAGTATTTGGTCATCCTCATCAAACTGCTAGAATCTGGTGTGAATATATAAAACTCAATTTGAAGTTTCTCGCTATCTATATCTCTCAATCTAGCATAGTTTGTCGTTTGGAACTATTCTGCATAACATGGTCCATGTATATTTAATGTCTTTGATTGTCCATTAAATTATCTTTCACAGAAAAAAAATATACGGATCAAAATCGTTTGTTTGACAGCTACGAGGTCATTACATGGACATATCCATACACCGATACGTTAAACTTATAACACATCTCCTCTTTGGTCGGAGATTAAAAAATAATTTGATAAAATACAATAGAATTGAAAAATCAGCCCTATTTTCTACACATGAAATGTCAAACTTTCCGCTTTATAACATCATGTAACATACATGTATATATTGTTCAAAGCATTGCAAAAAAAATGTGAGGGCAGTGAAGCACATGAACGTATCGAACACGTCGGCTCGTTGCGCTGATGGAACACTTTTTGTAACGCGGTACTCTTACAATAAAGATTTTTTTATTTATCAGCTATATGACTAAAAGGTTACTTTATTACATAGAGAAGGTAATCGATGCGCGCTGGGCATTTCGCTGCACTGGGGCCCTACCGTAGAAGCTGAAGCCGCTTACCATCGGATTTAATGGTTGCGAAAATCAAACTTTAGATTGGCGGTAATTGTGTTTAGCTTACCTGGTAACCAGACCAAATAGTGAAGAACTCTCATTTCGTAAATTCATATCAAAATTATGTGGCTTACCTACTTGCTCACATTTTGAAGTGACTACCCGGATAATTTGGATATGTAACACGCGTCTGGGAAATTTACAATACGAAACTTTTTCTTAATTTGGTCGGCTCGTAAACGTTAACGAATGTGCCTAAAAACTCGCACTTAGCACTCAGTACAAGCATATAGAGTTATAGAAATCGTGCTCTGGCAAGTGTGCTGCCTTCCTAAGCCGACTCTGCCGCGACATATCGCTCATTTTCTCATACAAAATAGCCTTTACGCCCTGTTCTGAATCTGCACTCGGTAGCGTGTAAACTTTAAAAAGGGAAGCCTAGGTCTAAGTGCGCGCCCTCGCGGGTGTGTAAAAAGATTAATTGGAGTGCGCCATGTTCCCAACAATCTGCAACTTCTACGGGCCGTCCAGACCACTTCTGCGACTTAATTAAGCGAAATAAGTTAAATGAGTCACGGTGCTAATTAGTCCTATAGGCTAATTCTGACGTTCTGTTTGTTAGCCCGTTTCTTTGAGGAGCGTAGCAAAGACTTTTCAAAGAATGTTTGTTTTTGTGTCTAGAGTTTTGCCTTTTAGAAGTAAACGTTGGCAGCTTGTAAAGGGTCTACGTGTCCTTAAAAGACATGTGTGAAGTGTCCTTTGAGCTAGGGCTCTCGAGTTGTTCTAGGCAACAAGTGGCTAGCTGCAGCTTTACTTCGTTTGTCGATGGTTTCTTTTTTGTTCACCTTGCATTTGTGCACCGTGGAATAATGTAGATAATCAGTTATCCATTTAATCAGCTTAAATATAATAAAATCTTTTTTAATACGAGTATCTTTTAATTTTTCAGTTTGATCGATTTTATTTTATATTTTGTTTAAGACTTTATTGCAAAATATTGACAAATTAATTAGTTCATTAGTCATTGAATACAATAAGAAAATTGTGGGCGGCCGTCTGGTTTTAAGGCAGAAACATTTAAAATACCCTATGTTTTTTTATACCACGTTGCGTGGCAAACAAGCATACGGCCCGCCTGATGTGAAGCACGAGTCGCCAGCCTCGCTGCCAATGCAGCAACTACTTTCTTCCTGGTGACCCTCACTCACTCGCAGGAACACAACAACCAACAAGGGAATTGTTATTTGCCTGCGGTATTCTGTGACATTCAGATGTAAGCTTCGTGATAGCACAGTATAAAGTAATAGTACTATGTAGAATATAGCCACTCCCTGCCGCTCTCTCGTATCGACCTCACCTCCCCTCTGAAACGAATCTGGAACACTTTGTATAGCGCTACACGCACACACGCTCATTTACGCTCTGCACAGACGCCATTGTTTATGTAGTAGTAAACGACACGACATTTGTGTGAAGTGGCCGGGGTTGATTGATAGTGTATTTTAATTATTTTTACCAAACAAATTCCTATCGCAGTTAGTAGGTATTATGTATCTAACACTTAAACTCGTTATCTAAATAACATTTTATTACCGTGTTTTTTACTAATTATGTTAAGTAAGTATTTTAATTAACCCCAATGTTTTTCATCATAAACATAAAGCACTTATCGATGGCAAAAGGCTATCGCAACTTTGACTTTTACAATCACTTTTTTATCTCATTATTCGTATATTAATTAATTATTACATTGTAATTGATTGATTTATTAAAATACATTATTATTTGTGTTAGTTATTTGTATATAACACTTTTTATTGTACATACAGATTAGCATAGGGGTGTAAGTAGTTCATCAACATTGTTGAACCAAAGCCTACCTCACCTGCACGGGCTGCACCCTGCTGACTGACAAACGAAGCTCTGGCGAAAAGAGAGGTAGGGGGTGTAATTGTAAGCTACCCGACTGGGGAATGTACCTCCACCTCACAGAATACCTCAGCCAAATAACAATTTCCTTGAAAGTTGTTGTGTTCCTGCGAGTGAGTGAGGTCACCAGAGAGGAAGGAGATGCTGCTTTGGCAACCATAAGAAAGAAGCTGGATGAAGATCGTATTTGGTGGAAAGTATTGGGGAAGGCTTATATCCAGCAGTGGGTAGATACAGGCTGATTATGATATCGTATGTTATGATGACATAGGATACTTATTTTTTTGAAAAATGTCTGCCCCCCCCCCCCTAGGTGGGATCCCACCTAGGGGGGGCAGGTGAATTTTTACATTTTTCAAAAAAATATTTATCTGGCAAGTTGGCCAAGACAACTATTTAAATAATAATAATGACATAGGATACTTATCTAGAAACAGTGGTGAAGCGACGGGTAGAAGCTAGTCTTCTGTATCTACAAAAGGCAACAGTTACGGCTGATCTATAAACGCATAGCTCACATCATTAAGACGTAGGCGTCCGCTAAGAAAGGGTTTTTGATCATTCCTACGGAATAACGAGATACTTTGTATACATCATAAAAGGCGCGAACAAAGTGACGACCGGGTTCAAGGTTATGTATGTATGTATTATATACAAATTGACTCATCACAAGTTAAAAAAAACATAACAAACATAGAAAATGCAAGCTAATTGTCATTTTCCGTAACTTTAAACATGTCTCGGACGCCTTTGTAATTGCCTACCCCGTGCCCTCGCCCTTTCAGATGTTATCGCTGAGGAAATGGCCGTTTTCCGATGACCAACGCTATTAAGGGACAATACTAATGGACTAAGTTTTTCAAATCTTTTAGCTGATTTTTTACGTGTAGTCCTGGAAAAGCCATTAGAACATTTTTGACTTTAACAAATTTGCTACCATACGGGGGCATCCAAAAAATCTAATGATACTAAAATCGGGGGATACAGTTTGGCGTTGTAGTTTAGGATCTATGCTCTACATCCAAAATTCAATCACACCACTGGATAGATAAAGGATCAAAGAATTTATTACGTCTAGTAAGGACTATGGAACATTGCGTGCGGGGAGGGGGAAGCGCTGCCATTTTGAGTTAACGTTGATGTAAAGAGTTCGATATTTTATTACTCAGAAACTATAAAAATAAACAAACATGAGAATAGTAAATGAATAGAAAAATAATTAAGTTTAAGGTTAGGGTTGTGCCGTCGAAACCAGAGTGGTTTCATAGATTAAATTTGTGTCTTGTACTGCAGATGGACATACTTGGTGACTCGAATAATTGCGATTAAGATTTTTGATCTTAACCAACCCTGATGGGTTGGTGGTCCTGTACTATTACTTATACTGTGGTGATCCACAGTATAAGTAACAGTACTAACGTAGTATAAGTAATAGTATGTACTACATATAATAGTAATGCCATCACAGTGCTGAGGGATCCGTCCGAGTGGTCAGCAAAACCGAGAAGTAAACTTTATTTATATTTATTTTATTGTTAATTCTAGTATAAAAAAATATTTTTTAATACCTAATAATTTAATTGTGTTGTCACCTGGTATGTCTAATCAAATGAGTTGCAATACAAGCTATCTTGCTCAATACCTGGATAAACCGATGATATCATATATATTATTACAGATACTTTTGTATGTTTATTAATACTTATTAGTATTATTGGTACAGGAAAATGTGAAATATTTTACGTTTAATTGGGTTGAGAAGGGAAGTGCGCGATTAAAAACAAAATATGTCAATAATTTAATTTAATCGCCTAATGATTTCATATTTGAGTCTAATTTTGACGAGGTCGGTGGTCGAATGGCTTGCAATGTCCACTTTGATTCGGGGATCGCGGGTTCGATGCCCATATTTGTGCTTTTACATGTCTGTTTGTTTTAGTATAGGTGTTTTCTATGTATGCATTTACAATAAAAAATGGATTACAGTATAATTACAGTGATCTAGTATCCATGGCACAAGCTTTGCTTAGTTTGGGACTAGATAGTGCTGTGTAATTTGTTCAGAATTATTATATATATATTTTTTTAATAATTGTCAGTTTGCGTGTGGTCCCTATGAAGGAAATTATTTATAGAAGCTATACATCCATCTTCACCACCTTCCTTCATTAGGTAAACCAATGATTTCGTATATTAAAATACTTGTGTACGTTTACTGTTATTTATTGTACAGGAAATAAATTAATAATATGTTTTTGATAAGGATTTCCTTTGTGATTTGTAATGAAATATTAAGATCGGTAAAGGCGAATTTCTTTGATCTTGTTTTTATGTTTTAATTTTGATTTGTTATGTTCATGATATAAAAAATAAATTAGTTTCGGCCGCGACTACTACTTGATTATTTTGGAGTTTCGTGAGAATTTTCAAAATTAGTCTTCTACCCTTATTCATCATTCAACTGCGGGTTGGTGGAGACCAGTGTTTTCAAGCCGCCTAGGCGACTGACTTGGCTTAATGATTGTCGTTTAATGACTGCAGCCTGGACCGATGGCTTAACGTGCCCTCCGAAGCACGTAGGAGTTCGAGATAAACCCATCCATAGATAAGTTATGGTTCATCATCATCATTATCAGCATGTATCTACCCACTGCTGGCTATAGGCCTTTCCCAATGCTTTCCCCATTTGCGATTCTTCGCTATCCTCATCCAATCGTTTCCAGCCATTTTTTTTGAGGTCGTCGGTCTATCTATATAGGCTATGGTTAACGTTGCTTAACTTGCGTGTTCGATTCGACTGACACGCGCAACGACGCCAACGAGCTCCTTACTTACTCAGTAACAATCCAGTAACTTATATCAATAAGTTATTGCGTGTATACATTAGTGAACTTAACTCAAATAATCTGCATATAAAACAAAGTATGTTGGATACGCGCATATTTATTACGCAAATACAGTTATCAAAGCTTTTACGAAGTCTGTTTATCTTTAGATAACGTAAGCTTGAGATAGCGACGGAAAAGCTTTAATATAAAAGTTGATATACACTTTCAAGTGTTAGGCACACACAGGGTACCCTATTGTTGTCTTTCACGCATTGCATGTGTGCAAAAGAGATAGGTGTATAATCTAGATATCCATAGAAGAAGGGGGGTTCTTATCATAGAAGTACGCGGCAGGTGACTGTTATCAATAATATTGATAAGGGGAAATTAGTCGAGTAGAAATCAATACTTTGTAGGACTTTTCCGCTGCCATTACTTTGCTAGGTAAGAGTAGTACAATTTTGAATAAAATCACTGCTTAAAGAGGATCATGATCCTCTTTAAGCAGTGATTTTATTCAAAACCTTATACGTAGATCATTTATGGGATCTAAGTGACGCTTCACTAACTTGGAACCAAAGCGAACCTTACCTGCTCAGCTACATTTATAAAGTAATTCGTCAAAACATGACAAATTTATAAACGAAGAATTATTATTGAATTATTAAAAAAATGCCTCATTATTTTCTTTAAGTCTGCATTTTACATCCTTCGATAAATACAAGAAAATGTGCAATTTATTTTTATAGCCATGTTTTGCATAATTTTCTTCTTATTAATGTTTCATATAGAATTTCTTTGATGAGCCAAATGAAAGGGTGAATTCCACCCTTCTTTTACTGAAACCTGTATCTAGTTTTATTATAATTCATTGTAATTTATCGTTTGCTGTGTACAATTTTATCGAATTCCTTATTTGCAGAAATTATTGCAAACAAGTCATAATAATGGATTGTTGTGGAAAAATATGTTTTGTACTTAGACTTGGCATGTTAGTGTGTAGTGAAAAAACGTAAACGTAATTTATTATAACGTAACACTTGATTTATTGACCATATAGTCTCCATGTAAATTTTAATGATTTATTGACAAAAGTACAAAATTTGCGGTACGTAAAAAAAGTTCATGGTTACTTGTAAATTATTTTTAAAATAAATATTATTTATTTTTAAAATAAATATTATTGTTACAGTGACTAAGTTACTTTTTTATTACGGAACAATTGGTTTTAAATTATTTATCTATTGACTTGTGTTTGTAATTATTTATAAACAATTTGAAATAATATGGTTTACTTATTCATCTATTAATTTACAATCAAATACACTTTTATTGTTGCACCAGCAAGAATTTAAAATTGAGGCATAACATTCTTCTAGACAATCTGATGGTTGTTTTTTGTATAAAAAGTTGTATAGCTAGGATGATAAATAACTAAATAGATAGATGAAAAAGAGTACCACTAGAAATAGTACTAGATAACATAAATTAGCGACAAGTTATTCCACGTGTTTCTGAGAAAAAGGATCTTGACAGACAGACTTTTCTATAACTAAGTGGTGCTATAAGTTTGTTTGTAATATCTTTATTTTACACCAAATAACAGATAGACAATAAAAAAAAATAACAATTGTGAATTTTAAGAATGTGTACAAATGAGGGCTTATCTCTATAAGAGATCTCTACCAACCAACCTTCGAGTGTTGGATACTATAATTTCGAATGGCGAGAGAGGTATAAGTATTTGCTTTTTTATTTTTTTAGATACGGAACCCTAAAAATAAGGGAACACAAACTATTGCACCTACTACTCATAGTACATGTTAAAAATAAATAGATATAAAAAACGTAAATTAAAAGCAAACTTGAAGTTAAGGAAGTTATGTATAAAATAATGATTTGGTTCATATAAACACCAGTTTTGAATTGAAATCTAGGGTGCTCCCCTAGAGTTGATAATTAGGAAATAGTGAATTCGGAACCCTTTACCGTATTATTAAATTATCGCACTAACAGACGAAGGATTGCTATTAATCGTTTTACCCCGTTTTAAAGTAATTAATATTCCCAAAATGCTTGCAAAACGTCTGCTCTTGGATTGCATAGGTAGGCGATGAAAAGTCAAAGCTAAGTAGCGATATGTACGTAATTTATTGACGACATAGTCTCTATGTAATTTTAATGATTTATTGACATAAGTACAAAATTTTGGGTACGTGAAAAAAGTTTAGGGTAACTTGTAAATCATTTAAAAAAATAAAAACAAATATATTTAAGAGTTGCTATAGACTTCCCTTCATACCTATAGCTTATTCTACGTTTAATATAGATGGGGATTTGTTTTATCTGAAAAGACCTCTGAATCTTTTACATATGACTCAGAAAAAATTAACATAATTTAAAAAGCTGTTATTCTGAATTTATACAAGATGAAGACTATACG
This sequence comes from Hypsopygia costalis, assembly GCA_937001555.2. Lineage (NCBI taxonomy): Eukaryota > Metazoa > Arthropoda > Insecta > Lepidoptera > Pyralidae > Hypsopygia > Hypsopygia costalis. The sequence goes on along the minus strand of OW443343.2, from coordinate 8,416,403 downwards.
TAAATTTTACGCCTTATATATTATAATGTTTATATTTGTTTTACCTTGTCAAATATATGTTTTTATTTGACAAGGCAAATTTATCTCGTAATTTAGCTTCGCTTAAAAAAATCCTTCAGGAATTTAGGCAGAAATATCTGTCTCATCTGATCGATTAAGACGTTGATTTTGTTTTTTTACTATAGTACTTTAGTATAATAGCTGAAGAATGAAAATTTGTTTTTACATTTCTTATTTTTTTAGAGTATGAACTAGACAACTGGAAATAGTAATTTTTCAATATAAAAAAATAACTTACCTGAAATTTGAGAACCACTTGACGAGCTGTGCCGTGTTGTTCTTGTTAAACTTGATGTCCGGGAAGTACATTTTGAGCACCGCTGAGCTTGGATACCGGACCCAGAAGAACATCAGTTTCGCCTTGCGGAGGTGCATCGGCGTCAGGGTTGAGGAGTGCAGTGGAGTTAAAGGAAATACTTTTGAAGTTGATACTTAATATTAACAAATTGCTAAACTTTACTTTTTTGCCTAGAATAAAAGCCGTATCCTTATGGTTTCAATTAAAAGTAATCAGTTTATCAGAGGAAATTTGTGTGAATGTGTTCGTGCAAGGTGACTGATTGAAATCCGAACTACATGACAGACAGGAGACAAAGACTCAATGATGTTATAAATACTGTAGTTATGGCACAAACGTCAAAAATGTATACCCGAAAAGTGAGGTAAATGTCTTATCTCAGAATTAGTTCGCATAAGCAAACCGACGAAACTGACGTTTGTGACAATGGATTAAAATAAGTAACAATGCCGTCTTCTGTATTACGAAAATGCACAAATTATGTTGAAAAAGTAACTAAAGCGCGAGCAATCACATATCACACTAAAATACACAATACTATTTGATGTTATCGCGTATTTAGGATTCATTTCATATTTTTGCGAAAAAAAAAGCGACCGCCGATTACGTACTCAGCGAGAGAAATTGATGCATGATGATGGAATATTAAAGCGCTGATAAATTGTCATAGATTTTCTAATCGAAGGGAAATGTTTTCTGACGCAATTTAGTATGAGTATGCCATATCTATAGTATTTATATAATCATTGTAAGGACTTAATTGTTATTAAGTTTACGAGGAACAGTTATATACCAAACTTAGAGACATGTAACGAACGCAGAGAAAGCAATGATTTGTTTTGTATCCTTTGTTTTTGGAGAAATACTGTGACTATTTTAAATTTCTTTTGTTCATCTTAAATTATCTGCTATGATCCGTTTTTTTTTTTTGGAGACATGGAGGTATAATTGTGAAGAAGTCAGAGGTTAAAAGGGAATGTATTACAATAAATCTGATTACACATACAGTCTTATATCGTAGGCTGTTAGATGAAGCCTACACAATGACATAATCCGTTTGCATTTCTAATCTTATAATGTGCCTTAGCCGCTACCTATTCATTTGAGTATGCAAATTGTAAAACTACCTATATTAGATTCTCAACGAATTTTTTTTTTTAATTTTAACTACATATTTGAATTTAGGTATGATAATTTCAAATTGGGTATGTATACTTCTCTTTTAAGATATGTCTTATATTAAGAAAATTTTGTAAGTACGAGTATCTTTAAACAAATACATTGGAAGCGTGTATGTATTATAATGATGTTCTTCTAAAGAATTCGATTACGTATTTATTTAGGTAGATATATAAAAGTTAGACAAGTACCGTGGAAAGTCGAGACCGCAGTACTTGTAGGGTTTCCACAGTCGTAACAAGTATCTATTAAGTAGGAAGTAGCCAACGGCAGTCGTAAGGTTAAACACTATAGAAATAAGATATCTGTGGGCATTTGCGGCGGAGGATTTGTGACCTGACGTATTAGCTCGGATTTCGTCTATTGTATCAGTTTGACCTGAAGTTTGAACGCTGAAAGAAAAAACAAATTAGATGTAATTCTATTGAAAAAGGATATAGTAGGCTGAACTCCGTCGTAAGGCAGGTCTGTGGAGTTGCAGTCTGAGTGAAGGTCTTGCGTGTCCATATGCTGAGGATGGTGAGGCGCGATACCGTGGTGTGGTGGATGTGCGTGGTGGTGATGGCGCAGGTACTCCGGTGATGCGTGATGTGCTGCTGCCATCAACGCAGGATGTAGTAACACAGGCGCGTGCGGCAGTGGTGGTGAGTCCCGCTCCGGTGCCGGAGGCGATCGCGCCATACCACCACCAGCTCCGAAAAACGGCGAGTACGGCGAGAAAACTTGGCTTTCGTGCAGTGACGGATTAGGTATCGCCACCGGCGTCGGTAATGCCATCCCACCCGGGAACGGCCTCGGAGATGGCGACTCAGGGAATTTACTCTCCGGCGAGTGTCCTACGCCCTCTCCTAGGATTCTGCTTACTGTTCTCGGAGTTATGCGAGTATCTGTCACCTTATGCCTCTTCTTCTTTGGCGTCACTACGAGGCTGAGGGCCTCGTTCTGCTCTGGGTTCGGCTCTCTTTCGAAGTGCCCGTTCATTGGCCCGTAGAGGTTCATCGGCTTTGGCGGCGCCTGAAACAGGCCTGTTGAAGGTCGTACGTGAGAACCATGGCCGGGCCCGCTCGCCTCATGGTGCAGCGGAAATGCCGCTCCACCTGGCGCACGGGGGCCGTTCATCTGGCTCATCAGCATCGGATTATGTGTAATAAATGGAACGCTGTTAGAAACGCTCGTATGATGGACGGGTGGGTTACCTGACATTTGTCCCGATGGCCTCTCTGGTGGCTTCGGTGTCGATGACTTTCCTTCTAGTAGCCGCGTTGCTCGCAACAAATCCTTGTTCAGCTGCTCCGCAGCCGCTGCCGCTGCTTCAGTTTGCTTCCCAATCATTCGTCTTTGATGCACAAATCGTGTGACAATCGAATCGATAAGACTGGCTAAGTAAGCTGTGATTTCGCTCTTTAGCACCTCTGCTAATCCTTCAAGATCAGCACCGGAAGCAATAGGACCAGCATTGTTTCTTAATGCATCGAGCCGCTCCGCTAACTCTGATGATAGTGGAGGTTTTGGAGTCGGCAACAGCTGTCTTTGCTGTGGTGACGGCTGATTTGACTGAGGTCTCTGTTGTTGATTATTATGTTGTTGCTGTTGTTGTTCGGCAGCCTCTTTCATTCGAGCCTCTTGTTCTAAAAATAATTTTTGACTAACATTTAGGTACATTGCTGCGGCGTTATTGAGGTGCTGATGCGGGTGCGGAGGGTGCATGTGGTCACTGGGCGCTAGGGGAGGCATCAACGGTGGCATAGCTCCATTGAAGCCGGGCGGGAGGTGTGGATGTCCAGCTGCATGAACTTGCATCTTTGACATCATCTTAGTCATAACTTGCGATAACATATTCGGCGCGGCACTATTCTGAATCGGTGGCGGTACCTCTTTGACTGGTGATGGTGGTTCGGATTTAGGTACAGGATCATCGGTTTGTTCTACATCACTAGAAGCACCGTCATTATCAATAGTTTCCGAATCCTGTCCCATACGATTGCACAATTGCATATACTTTTCTTGCATTTCAGCTAGTTGCTCTTGCATAGTTCTGAGCTGTGATTTCAAAGCGTTCTTTTCTACTAATTTTTGTTGGATAGGTGGCCGATCACCGTCGTCTTCGGAGTCGTCTGTCGCAGTCTGTACACTGCTGCCGTGGCTGGTGCCGTAGCGCTCCGCTGCACTGTCGTGTTGCTGCGGATGATACAGTTTTCTTTTCTTGCAACCGTTCACTTGTGGCTGTTGAGGCGCGGGACTAGAACGCATAGTCGACACAATGTTCTCAACACGAGCACGTTTCACATCGACCTGTCGCGGGGAGGAACGTTGAGCGTCACTATCACGGTCTTCAGGTTCCGATTTGGGTGCGAGGAGAGGCTCGGAGGACGGCGGTGCTGGCGGCGGCGACGTGCGCGAGTCGCCAGCACTGTCGAGCGCTAGAAGTGCGTCGTCGAGATCAGGCCGGGAGTCTCTCGACGCAGGCCGCTCTGGAGATCGCTTCACCTTAGGTTCGTCGTTGTTGTTATTTGCAAGTACGTTGTTATTGTCCGGAGAGAGCCGCAGAAACTCCTTTTTGCGACTCTGTAAGATGTCGCGCAGCACGCGGTGCGCGATGTCTCCACCGCCTGCTTCCTCGGTGGAATCGTCTTGCATGGGGGCTCGGCCCAAGAGCTCGTTAAGCATCTCAGCCGGAGGATACCCGGGTGCAAACAGGCCGAAGTGTTGGCGGCCCTCGAAGATGGCGCCGTAAAGTCCGCCACTCATGTGTGCGACGCGCGCGGGCGCGAGTCCGTTCGTCGCGAGAGTCGAATAAGAATTGCGCGGCTCACCGGCGTCCACGCGCTGTCTCGCACGTTTCTGTTTCTTTAGCAGTTTATCTGAGTAGGGCGCGTGTGAGTCGGCCTCCTCCTCCGATGACATCATAGGCGAGGCGCGCCGGGATTGGCTGGGCGGGCGGCGGGCAGGGCCCCACCGCGCTAGCTGCGACGCATCGCCCGCTCTGCAACAAGAGAGGGGAGCACGATCATCACTTGAGCACACCTGCCCGTGCGCGCGCGTCTGCCACGATCGGTGCGCGCTCGTACGTAAAGAAAGACGCTTGCTTAGACCCACGATATTATTATAGTATCATGACAAGCAACTTCACTAGGAATTTATGACTGTATTTACACATTTACATTAATGAAATAATATATTTATATCTTATGTCATTATAAATTACATTAATTAGCAAAAGGTTTTATATTAGCAACTTTCCAGTAATTAGCTTGCAAAGTATCAAATATAAAAAAATAACTTATAAGATCTCCAAATTTACTGGAGATATAAAAAAATGTCTGAAAAATGATAACTAAACGTAATTTATCTAATTCTGAATCCTTCAATTTTAGTTGTTTATTGATAATTTTCTATTCAAATTTCTAGTAGACACCACCGCTGTTATATGAGTAATTGAGTATTACTCTTAATACTTACTTATATCCAAAGAAAACATTTACATTACTGAACATGTGCCCCAATAAGTGTCATAAGCACTAGACATTGCGATGTTTATCAGGAAATCGCCCACCAATTACGTATTATTGTCTGACATCGATAGGTCTACGGAACGTTTCGATATTTACCTAATGGTTGGACATAAAACAAACGAACAATGCTGGCTACAAGGACAAGGAATGCGATCGGGGTTACTGATAAATATTTTCCTCGTGTACCTATAAATTATTTTCTGGTAATTCCAAAGAGCGGTATAGATTAATAAAATGAAATTAATAAAATTAACTTCACAATGTAATATTACATTATGTTTCAATATTTTCATATCATGTCAAGGTATGTTTTATAAAAAAAAAAAATACAAACTATCTACAACTATAATAGAATCTTTCTTTTTATAGTTCAGCAAATAAGTATTTTTTTTAGCAAAGCAATGTGTCACTCTTCTAGAAACCCTTTATGGGGAGACGCGAGAAAGAAGACATTACTTTCGAATTGTTAGTTTACACAAAGAGTCAAAGACATTAGTTCAAAATTTCCCGAATTACGTATATCTTTCTATCAAAATGGTATAAAACAAACTGTACCAAAAAAGAAACAATGGTTGTAGGTAAATGTAATTGTTACTTTTATATTTTATCCTACACGACCACCACGGAAAGATCTTTGATTGTCATATTCATGATATGTATAAATATTAAAAATAAATATATATTAATATAATAATACCTTTTGTTTACTTATACTTACTTTGCATTTTGATGAGAATTTGAATTTCCATTTGAAAGCAATTCACAACAATAAAATAGGTATCCCTAATGCGATTTTACAGAGTCAAACACAGTTGATAGAAGTATCTCTTTAGAAAAGTATCAGTATTATATATGCTTGAAAAACGTATAATCTGTTTATTTTACCCCTACGGGTAGAATACTTCTCTTCCCTAGCTTATAAGCTACCAAACGTGACAGACGCCGTGTCAAACAGCTAGTTTACACATGAACCAATGAACTCAGAACAAAAACACGTACACACAGGACAAAAGGCTACATACCTACCACCATTAATTCCTTTTGGAGCGTGACTTGTATTCAGAGGACAATGAAGCTAAAAATGTCAGAAATGATTCTATGAGACACGCGTGGTTTGGCTCCATTTTGGCACGATACGGCTACGATTTTTTTCCTGTCTGTATTTAAAATCTTTTTCCTTAGTTGATTTTGGAACGAAGATTTAAATTAGTTTTTAAATATTTTTAAAACATTTTTGTTCTCTATTTTGTTTACATTGAAATATTAAAAATTTCAGGCTATGTATGTATTTTTTTACGGGACAGGGGGTCCATTAACCAATTCCACCACTGTGTCTCCTGTGTAGTCAGGATTAACAGCGGCGACCACCAAAAAAGGCAATAAACAATGAAGTCCACTGCAGTGGCGGGGGTAAAACTTCGGCTGCCTTGGAAATTTAATCAGAAGAAATTAGTAGAAGTAAGAAGCTGTGGAATATTCCTTTTGGAATGCTATATACGTATATGGAAATTGCATTTATATAATTTTAAATTTGACTGATAATGAATGAGTTGGATTTGTTTATACATAAAATTGAATCATATACTAATACTACTTAGTATTAGCTTTATAAAGTCCAAGAAATAAAGATATTTTGATTTGATTTTGATTTGATTTGAATACTAACCGTATCCTTTAAATAAAAGTTTAGAAAAAGAATACAAGAATCTTATAAGAAATTTATTCAATTCCGCCCTAACTAAAGAAAAATTTGAGATGAGACATCTTGTAAGAGAGTGAGTTTTCATTTATGTTTTTGATAGATGGGCGAAGGTTTGAAAGGAAGAATGAAAGATTCTAATTGGATTTCGCTGTCGCATTAAGAAATTGAAATTAGTCAAAATCAAAAATGCCTTAGAAAACAATTTAACTTTAAACGCTATGCTATGTAAAAGATTATAGACCAATGGACACACGGCAATCTCGCGTCTCTGGCAACATCCGGCTGCAATTTGCGGCACAATGAGATGATATCAATAGCGGATGACTTCCGATGCTGCCGTGACCAACCACTTGCGACCGCCGTCACGGCTCGCCTGCTTGTGTAGCAGTTAAGGTAAGCTTTTGGACTAATTTCATAAATTCTGTAATTATTTCATGACTATTAGTTTTTATCAATAATGGACTATTTGTATTTCTTACTCTTAGTTGCGATGGCTACCCTAGCTCAGAATAGTAAGGCTGATGAGTACTGGGGATCACATTTTTTTGGCTCTATTCACAAGGAGTCTTAAGGTTGCCTGGATATGAAGGTTCGATCCCAAGGGTTTGCTAACCGGCAGGGTGTACTATGTGCAGGTGAGATTGCCTTTAGGTTTGACGATGCATGTAAGCCACTTTAGACACATCACGGCGAATCTCATCTACTATATTCGAAAAAAAATCCCACAACTTATAGCAAAAAATCAGGGATCAACTTAAGTTAGCTGTAGTGCTTACCGTGACCCTGGCAATTGTTTCATCAAATAAATTTAATTACCACAAAACTTATTGAATTAAGTACCATAGCCAATATTAACGGGTACAATATTTATTTTCAAGTTCAATCAAGCGATCAATCAACAACTATTGAACGAATACTTTGCATAATGATGAAAATTGTATTTACTTTACGTAGTATACCAATAAATTTTCAGCAAAATTATTCTGTCACAAATTAATGTACAAAAAATGATTATTTAGTTAGTCCGTTCAACAATGTCCATTCAACATTTCATAGTTCATAGCATAAGTATATCAATAAAAATTATATTAAATACTTTCCTAATAAAGGTCATTGAAAACAAAAGAAATTGTTTTATCGAGAACTTGTTTAATACTAAAAATTTATTATAAGTACTACCAACTTTCGTAGTTACTACCGTAGTTAAGATTTATTTAACGAAAAAAAATTTAACATGGGTTGCTTGCGTTTCTACTATGTTACTTTGCTATCTGCTACAAACCTTATTTATTAGCAAACTTGTAATTTTGTTAACACATTGTAATTAAATATATAACTTCAATATCTGCTACTCCAATCCCTATTACAGAACATAATTTTGTGGAGCTCGGTGGTCGAATGGTTAGCAATAGCCACTTTAACTCTGAGGTCGCGGGTTCGATTCCCGCACAACACAAACATTTGTGTGCATGAACATGTCTGTTTGTCTTGGTCAGGGCATTTTCTATGTTTTTAAATGTATTTAAGTACATTTATCAGTTGTCTAGTAACCATAACACAAGCTTTGCGCTTAATCTGGTACTAGATGGCGCTGTGTAAATTGTCCAGAAATATTTATTATTATTTATTTATTTATTTAATTCTGTAGGTATAATAGACAATCGATTTAAAGTCATTATTCGCTCTTCATACATAAACGTGTTAGGAAACAAATCGTTTGCGCATATCTCACACTTGCGTGTGTGATCAGTAATTTATGGTCATTTGGGTACGATTGCAGTACTAGAGATTGCGAGATGTGAACATACCCACCACAAAAGTTTCACCACACCACTTGTACAAAGAATTCTAAACCTTATGCGCAATAAAATGCACGTTATTTTATCAGAAGTTGCGTGAAAAGTCGCGAGATGAATACAATTTACCACACAAGTTTTGATAGTAGCTTTATGAGGCTACTCTCTATGCCACATAAATTTTAATCTTAGTATGTTTGTTTCAGAGTTTAATTTGTATTGATGTGATTGGAATATTTTAGAGAGAAATTTGTGTTATATGTGAGTTGCTGATGCGTCTCGGAATCGTTTCGGTATATCCTGTTCTTTATATTCTCTTGTATACTTGTTACGTTGAATGCTTTGTTCTGATATTGTAATATTTTTTTTATACCACTAAGGTGATAAACAAGCATACGGTCCGCCTGATGGAAAGCAGTTACCGCAGCCTATGGACGCCTGTAACACCAGAGATAATATAATGTTTACTTGTGGTGTTTTTTTTTAAGATTTCGATAGTTTTATTGTGAATGGAGACTTAATTGAACATGCCAATCAAGCCAATTGAATCCTGCCTTACGCCAATCTGCAGTGGGGTAGTGTGGGAGCCTGAAAAATCTTCTTCGTTTTGTATAAATTAAATCGCTTGTACTTTTTTATTTTAAATTTAAATCTTCGCGTTGCTGATCTCCATGAGCGGTGGTGTTTGTTTTCCATCAGGCGACACACATGGTCGTTTGCCCCCGCTATTATATTTTATTTTATTAAATACGGTCCTAAGAAGTAAAATCACCACTTTTGCACCCAATACCAAAACATCACCAGAAGCATGGCATATTCACATCTGCATATAATTTTATTTTAATCTACATGATCTTGTAGATTTAACATTAGTATAAATCAGAATTTAATCATCATGTTAAACTTACATGAAATATTATCTTATCTTATATTATCTTGAATATTTCGAAAGTAATTCTTCCTCATTTCTTCTGTAATAAACGTCAAACGTTACGAACTGATCTGTCAAGTACGAGTTTCAAAGCACAGTTCAAACCACTAGACGGACCGCGTTAAAATATTGGCATACAGGTAGCTATTATGACGTAGGCATCCACTAACAAAGGGATATCAGGATTTGCTCGTATGAAGTCGCGGGGCAAGCTAGTTTGGTTATAAAAATTATAATTCAAATAGTTACCCACTGTTGCAACCCCATGGTTGTATCGTTATTCCACTGACCGGAAACCATTTCAGTAATTACCGTATCATGAATAAACAATGTGATGTCAAATTGCGATTCGTACTCACGGTACTGTACAAAGACGAGACATTAAAACTTACGATATAAGAGGAAATTATTTAAAAAAAATCATAGTATATAGTAGGTATATCTGGCTACTGGCTCTGGAAACTGATAGAGAGAGATAAAACGGAGACGAGAGAACGGAGAGATGCGTTGAAAAATAACCAGTAGAATTTCATCATTTAGACCAGTGGTTCCCAATCTTTTTTTGTTTGGGGATGACTTCCAGGGGCCCTACCGTCGAAGCTTAAGCCGATTACCGTCGGATTTTTTGAATGGGAAAAAGAAACAACTGCTTACATTGTTCGTAATTATGTTTAGCTCAGCTGACAGAAACTCTAGAGCTCTACCGACTAAGCTGAAGATGTTTGTCAATAACTTTAACCTAAAATCAATTTCTGGAATCAAATAATCGGCTTCAGGTTCGGGAGTAGGGCCCCAGGTCCCTGTTTAATGTAGAGACCCAATTGTCCTACAAATCTAATACACTATATCTCGTGAATACAATATTTGGTTTAGTATTGCTCAATCTCTTACATTATAATTCTGTATCACGGACCTTGATTTAGCTCTCACGGACCACTAGTGGTCCGCGGACCACCGGTTGGGAACCCCTCATTGACTGATCATCTCTGTTTATATGGTCCATTCTAGCCAATAAGTATATCCCTCCAGACAGCTTTGATGGATACATCCTATTTGCATCTTCTCTCCTGGATTTTGCACAACTCCGCTATCTGCGCTTTGTGGAGATGTTTACGTTCGCTGTAGAAAAGTCTTTTATTAAATTTACTTAACTACAACCGTAAAATGAAAGAGCGGTGCCTCCTGGCACGACATATTATGCCTAAAAGGAGACACCGTCAACCTGGTGTAAGATTGAAGAAAGAAATTTTTCATTTCATTTTCAAAATTAGATACTTACATCAATTTTTATAAATATTCTAATACGATATTTTCTAGGAAATTGTATACCGTGTGTAATTTTTTTTTATATTTAATTGCCAATTATATGGCTCACCGAATAAACCTATCGTATTTCTCCTGCTATTTATTACCCTAATATCGTATTATGTAAAGCAACCTACACACAGGCAGTGCAAGAATGTGATGCCCGACACGACCTGTTGATTTCCATCCATATCGCACAAACAGTGTTGTCTGTGAACATATCGCTATTTGTCGATAATTTAGTATATTTTTTTTTGAAAATTATGTAAACATTATCTCTCTATTGCGATATATTCCTAATAATAACAGACGTTATCATTATGAATATTAACACACTGCTTCACATCAGGCGAACCGTATGTTTGTCTGTCAATCGACGTAGTATAAAAATATGTTAATATTGTCAGATGGTCGAGTATTGTTTGGTAAAATGAAATGCATTGCTCAAGCAATGCGACAAATGAATTAAAATAATCATAGTAATGCCATCAAATCATCTTTAATCTAGAATTTATTGTTGCATTTATGTTATTTCTATTTGATTTTATTTGCAATATAGTAAAATAATAATTGCTTAAAACTATTATCAGATTCTTATAAGTCTATTAACATAACTGTGTATCTAATTAACGAAGAACGTTGTACAGGCCACTGACACAATTACGCTGGTTGGTAGATGGTAGAGCAGTACAAGCAGTGATCAACTACAACTGTGACATATGTGATGTATCTTTGGATCTCTGGTGATTCTTTAGTCAGTATATTACTATAAATCTGAGCTTTTTGCCAATAGAAGACATGGTGTCAATTTCATATAAATAGCAGTAAACGTTTCGAGCACGAATAAGTTCGGATGTCGATTTGAGCATCCAGATCTAAACTTTTCCATCGAATTGCATGTGATTAGTTCGCACGATGCACGATTAACTAGTATGATTGCAGCTATCGACAGTAATACCTTTGTGTCACATCCCTAAAACAACTCACCCCCTGTTTAATTTGGCGTGACCCGACGTCTAATTTTTACGGAAGAATTTTCTTTACCGTGAATGTTTCCCATGGTTTTAAGTGTAAATAATTAATGTACCTGCAGAAAAATGTGAATTTAAAAATAAATATTCGAAAAAACCGACGAATACATCTGACTCAGTTTTATCTTTTAACTAGCTCTTCTTTAATTATTATCTCTTTCCAGCCTTTCAGGCAGCGATATACGTTAAAGGATACTATTCAACGTAACATCAAGTAACACATTGCTAACCTAACCTATTTTGTTCATCAAAAATTATTGCACATCAAATGCAGATTTTGATGTGCTATCTGTTGCAAATCAGGTTATTTGAGTGGATGAATTTAATATTTTCCTACATTAAATATTTTTTACTTTTCCTCCTCAATACTTCCTCTACCTCCCCTATCTAATTGCCGATCTCTTCTTCACCATCTTGAGCATCTGAAAAGTGCTATGTTAACAGCAACGAACGATAGATAGACTCAGGTATTTTTGGTAACTTGCTTCTACAAGCTTACTACCTTAGTACCTTCATACTATCAGTAGAGCTGTAGAATTGTTTGCTACTCAGGTGATATAAAATTATAGAAAATTAAGACTTTGAAAGTGAATTTAGAAGCAACTAACTCTATTATAAATATACTTGTGAGGCAATAAAGTCTCCAGCAAACTCCCAAATCGAGTATCTCGTATGCATATCTAGCAATTTTTTATTTTATTTTTGCCATGTGAAAGAACTCATTAAACTTATCTGTAATAATAATAAGAACTGCGATAGCGATCCGATCGCCATATGGCTGGACAACCCTACGGAACTGTGTCTATGGTGGTGTATGGGAATGCGTGGGAACTACCCCTTGTAATTATACTTGCATTTTATTTATCTGTTCTTTGTGTTTCACCTTAATTTCCCGGTGACTTATGGTCAGCGTGCCATATGGTCGTTACGGTACGGTGATCGCGAAGTTTTGAAGGGGTGACTGTAGGAATATTAAATTGATAGGTTTAGTGTGGTTCATCTCTGAGTATATCGCTCAAGTATCACAATAGGACATTTGACCAACATTTTTTTCGGTTTCATATATAAGGATGTCACAATAATAAAACCACACGTGAAAGAATTACTTTGATAGCACAAAAATCTCTTGAGATATGTTAATTTGAAAATTATAATTTTGGACTTTCCCGAAAACGCTCCATACAACAGCAGGCTACTAGGTTACGACGTCACAGGTTTGTATTATGACGTAATGATTAAATCAGAAATTTGTACGACAGCTATGTTAAATATTACGTTTATGTACTTAGTATCATAAAAGTTCTAGTATCTTTTATTGCTTCTCCAATGGAAATATTATTTTTTAATAGTTTCATACTTTTAAAATGGACTTTCCCGCCAAACTTTGATCGACCCTAAAATAAGTCGGACGAAAGATATTAGAATGAAAGTTTGCAGATCTTTATACTTTTGGAGACAAAGGAACCATTGATAGCATATTCGACCACCGGGTTCGTCAAAAAAAAAGTCGGGAATTTGTCCAAGTTTTAATTTAAGTTTAGCTATTGACCACTCACTCAATCTATCAGCTTTGTCCTTGTTCTGTGTTTTTAAAAAAAATATTTCCTGCCAAAATAATTGTAAATACATAAACAAAATGGCGGACAAGAATGAAGGCTTCAGATGAGAGATATGCACGTGATGTGTAACATTAAATATATGGTCTTGATCGCGTGATATCGACCATTTTCATGTAGGTGCATTATACTGATGGTATCTGCCTCACGAGGGGGTAAGAATATCGTTGAAATATTTTTATGATGAAAAAAAAACTGGTGTTTAATTTTTTTTTCTCGCCCCAATTTCTGACACGAGAAAAGTATCACGAAAGAAGTGCAATAACTTTCAGTGCTAAAAAAGATTGAACAGTACATGATGAGGACATATTTGAAAAATGGAAAAAAAAAAAACCATTTTTCAAAAAATATTTATCTGGCAAGTTGGCCAAGACAACTTTATAGCAATTGAGATTTTTAATTTAACTTAACTTTATAGCGATTGATTGGTCTGTTGTCTTCTTTGGATTTTGGGGGTAGTTTTGCAGCATAGTCCCCGTTAAGGTAAAACCGCAACCAGTCTGCACTGCAGGACAACAGTGCGAACGCGATTATACATGGAATTATATTAAGTAATCATATGAGGTATACCGCATTATGTGGCAGGCAACGACATGCCGCAATAGTAATTAGTAATACTTATGAAAAGCTCGATGGCCTCATTGGGCGCGTCAGTATAATCGAACACGCAAGTTAAGCAACGGCAACCGTAGCCTGACCATGGATGGGATAATTTATATCCAGCTCTTCAGAGCTTGAGCCGAGGCGATTGCCATTAGATGACAGTCGTTAAATCAAGTGGCCTTTAGGCGGCTTGCAAAACCTTGGCTTCTGAACGAGGTTTGGCGACAAATGCGATGAATAATACTTACGAATATAATTCACATAAACCATGCTGCAATTGTTAAAAATTTGACCCGCACTACCTCAGTCGATCGAGTCATAAAAATTACAAATCGATAGATTAGTTCCGACGATTGTCTATCAGTAGACTAAAACTGAGATGACGTCAGCAGATAGCCATCAAAGACAGGTAAAAACAGTATGGCCAGTAAAGGGTAAAGTCGGGCAATCAGTATGCATAAGTTATGAAGTTTGTAGCGTGTCTCCTGGGCCATTACCGTGCTTCTATGAAAAAGGACATTTCCCTTATCGCTGGATATCACGAGAATAAAAACAGACGATAAGATCGCTGGTGGTAGGGGTTGGCTTTAATAGTTTCATCGATATCGATAAAGGTCGTTATATCGTACGTATCTATGATTGGTGTATATATAAGAATGTTATAGAATACTCAATTTATTTTGAGAATTTGATACATACAGTAACAAATAAAAAATAAAAATACCTATATATGTCGTCGTAGTCGTCAACTCTTATTTATTTCACTGCTGGGATACGGACCCCCCTCAATCGAAGGGGGTTTAGAGCATATTCTACCAGGAGCGGAGGCCAGTGTTTTCAAGCCTCCTAAAGGCCACTGACTTGGCTTATCAATTGTAATCTAATGACAACAACCGGGACCGATAGCTTATAGAAAGATTTATATACCTAATATATATTTGAGAGCTTTGAGTTAATTGTCTATAAATTGACCTTCAGTTTGAAGAGTGAAATATATGAGTTTTATTTTCATATTATAATTCATTGATTTAATTGAGGATCTGGTGTTGGGTGAGTGGCCTGGGGACACTCTGTTGTTTTCTTCGGAGGCGATGTCGGGCGTAATTTTCTGTATTGAGTCCGTTCGTGAGCTACGATTTATTTTACACTTTTAGAAAAAAAAAACGAAACATATAATAAATAATAATCAAAAAAAGATTATACGACGTCTAAGTGACTGCAAGGGCCCAATGGCAAATACAAAAATATATTAGAATTTAGCAAATACAAATAACAAAATGTCTTTGAAATAGAAATGTAACTGACGTTAGATAGCTCGCTCATCATTATAGGTACTACGCCGGGTGCCAGATATATCAAGCGGCCCGACTGATATTAAGCGGTTACCGTAGCCTGTAAACGTTTGCAATACAAGAACTATTTCTTGCGCGCTGACACCCTTATTGCTGATGGAGCTTCTTTTCCTGGACTAACCTCTCTTTGCCTGCCCTACGTGCAGGTAAAGTGGATTCTAGCTCTAAAGATGATGAGTAATTTACATTGCAAAATTGGTTTTATAAACTTTTCATTTAGCCTTCGATCAATAAATACCAGGTGAGGAACAGCTATGGAACGTCAAATCAGCGCCGCCTTTGTTCTTAAACAGAGCTACGTTCTAGCTTTGTTGCGACTCTTATGAAATCTTATAGTGGATGACAGAGCGTAAATATACTCTACGGTAAGCAATTCATCAAATGCGCAATTTTTATCGATAAAATAAACATCCCTAGTATGGTGTGTTAGAAGACAGGCACTTATTAGTAGTCATTATCTATACTGTTGTATCGCCTGTGACATATGGCCAATATTGGACACGACCGCGTGTCTGCGATGGACATGCAAGAGGACACCAACCACCACGCCATTGCCGTCCTTTGTGGAAAAAACTTTAATTACCCTTTGTGTGGACAAAGCAACGTATAATATGTGGGATATTCTATTGTTGTTTTCTAGAAATGAAAACGCAGGATTATTATTGTGGAATGAAGATTTGGGAATATGAAACATAAGGTCTTGATCTCTTAATCTGCAGCCTTGATTTTAGAAAGAAATAAACATCAAGTTTATTTTTAGTTTCGTCGGCCATTTTGATTTAAGTTTGAAGCATAATTTACAGCTATCGATGAAAACCGGCCGCACGCCTGAAAAAGCATGACTCATTGTCACGTTCCGCCTGAGCCGAGCATGCAAGCGAGAGTGCGGAACAAGCGATAGAGACCACGATCAGCTTGTGACGCGTCTGTCTCTCTTCCACTCCATCGGCCGATGTTTTCTTGACGTTAAATTATGGTCCGTAAACCAGCATTACAGACATTTTTTTTTAACATTAATTTTGTTTTTTTTCATTGCTGTGACAAAATGAACTTTATATTTAAAAGCGGTTTTTTAAAGATAGACCTCCATGAAACACGATATCTACTACTACTGTCTGTCTAACTAACAAGGCTTTCCCAGACACCTGGGAATCCCGCTGCTATAGTCTCCTGCAGCAAGCGGATCTTCAAGCAGGGCGTGTGATGCAGGTTCTGGTTCGGGTTCAGCTTTGCAGGATCGTCGACGAGTAATGCCACCAGTCAGATTCCTCTACTTGCATAGATAAGTGATAATCTACTTTACTATCTACTAAACGAGCATGTGGTTCACCTGAAGGAAAGCTATCACCACCGCCCATGGAAATCAGAACACCAAGGTCGCCCATCCATTGCCAGCCTTACTCCTTCCTTCCTTCCTTTCTGGTGACCACACTCGCTCGCAAGAACACAACAACCCTCAAGGGAATTGTTATTTGTCTGAGGTATTCTGTGAGGTGGAGTTACTTCTCCAGTCCGGCAGCTTAAAAAATACGCTATCCTGTCTTTACGCCTCATTTGTCAGTCAGCAGGGTGCATGATGTTAATGAACCTCTTACTCCCCAAATTTGTAAATATAGAAATAATAAATATTTCTTGACAATTTAGATAGATAAATTAAGCGTAAAGCTTGTGTTATGGGTACTAGACAACTGATAAATGTACTTAAATACATTTTTTTGTAATACATAGAAAACACCCAGACCAAGATAAACAGACATGTTCATGCACACAAATATTTGTCTTGTGCGGGAATCGAACACGCGACCTCGGAGTCAAAGTGGCTATTGCTAACCATTCGACCACCAAGCTCGTCAGTCAGTAAGATGGGTCAGTTACGATGATAAATTAATGGGCGTATCCATTAATTGAAACAATATTATCTCAGCACGTGTCAAATTATACATCTTTCCACAATAAAACGGTCGATGATAAACATATGCTAGTTGCAAAACTGGCCTCGTACTAAGTCTTATCTGTTTGTCTGTGCTGCGCAGAAAAACGATAAAATTTATCGTTTTTCTACATTTAATGTATCTGGTTACAATTTAATTATAAAGTGTAAGTCATAGGATACAGCGATTTTTATAAGGAGGATGGTAATTTTGACAACTACCATATTTAGCGTATTTAAGTATTGGTGCTGGCAGCCTCTCCAGCTGTTATGTGCCTCTTTTGTAGATTTTTTTACAATATTTTTTGAATTTATGTCATTTTTTTATATTGCTATAGATTGTAAAATATTCCAATGTCAAGTGCCGAACGGTGTGAAAGTGAATATATTATCTTAGTTCTTCTAGCCTTGTGTTGAGTTTTATTTTATAAAATACAGTCAATTTTTAATATATGCTCTCATATCATTAACAAGTATAATATCAGTTAACTAGTGCCCATAATAGCTTTGCTTAGTTTGGTACTAGATGGGAGTGCGTAATTTGTCCAGGAACAATATTTATTTATTTATTTATGTAGCTACATAATTGAATTAGAGCATGGTCAAAAGTGCGATGGGAATTCACGATAAATTTCCCAGTAAGTCTATATAAAATCCCTCAAAAACTGTATATTTATTGGGCATTTATATCTCATCGTCGACAAACCTTATTCATTCCACTGCAGGGATACGAGTCTCTCCTCAATCGAAGGGGTTTAGAGCATACTCCATCACACAGCTCAACTGCGGGTTGGCGGAGGCCAGTGTTTTCAAGCCGCCTAAAAGACACTGGCTTGGCTAAATAACTATAATCTAAGGACAACAGCCGGGACCGACGGCTTAACGTTCCCTTTGAAGCATGTTATTTTTATTTATATGTATTTATTGGGAATTTGGGGTGTAAATAGCTCACCACTATCGAGATAAACCCAACCTCTCATGCACGTGGTACACCCTGTCGACTAGCGTAAGAGAACACCGCAGCCGAATAACAAGTCCCTTACGGGTTGTTGTGTTCCTGCGAGTGTTGTGGCAGCAGGGGTGCGGCACGTGAGCGATATTTCATGTTGCGAGCGTTAATATGGTTATGGTAACTGCTTCACATCAGGCGGGAAGTATGATTGTCTGCCACCCGACGTAGTATAAAAAAAAAATTAAATGCCCGGCATTATACCCATCTTTAAATTGGATACATACGTAGTTGTAATAGACAACACAAAATGTGCCTGAATGAATAACTTGTTATGTTAATTAACGGTTTCCTTAGCATATTATTTTATTTTAGCATTAACTCATTAAAAATAAATAACTCTTACCATCACCTCTACTTCAGACAATGGCTGTTACATAATAAATAATAGAGTTTCTACTGTTTTTGAGATCGCCATAATAAGTCAGAATTTCTCTATACGTTAATTTTAGTACAAATATGGTTTTATAACAACTATATTAACATTTTAACATAATGTATAAAAAAATTAATTCTTTAGTAAGTCGAAAGAAATATCCATATTTTTTTTTAAATAATTATAAAGCAAAACAAGCTTAGTCTAGCCCATTGTTACTAATATTTGTTACAGTGAATACCTACCTTATAATGACACATTTTGAAAAAAGGTCTTTATTGTTTGTTTTTTTTTGTCTTCTATTTAATTTACTAATTCTAAGTATTAAAACAGTGTGAAATGTTATGCCAAATGTTCCTTCCTCTTGGGAGTTGACTTGGAGGGACATTGTTTTTACAGTAAACCCACTTCAGAAGGCCAATTCTCCTAATTTTTCTACGATCGCAGATTGAAAGTTGACCGAATCGAGATTGAATTGTGAATTGACTAAAATTATACACTTGATTTCATTAATTCATTATAAGCAATTCTTATTGTTGACAAAGTAGCATTCTTAATTTGCTTAATTTTCGGTCATATTTCGATATAATCCCACTTAAATCAAACTTTGAAGTTACATAATGTGATACGAGAATACCAAATTTGACATTTTGACATTGTGAGATTGAGACTGGATGTTTTTTAGCTGTGTACTTTTAGTACACCGCTAAAAGCTTTCGCTTAAAGATTTCAAAAATTATATTTCTACTCATATGTATAAAAAATATTTTTTTGTATATCACGTCGGGTGCAAAACAAGCTTGTGTAACCCGCCTTATGTATACGGTTAACTATTTACGACAATAAAAATAGGTTTACCTTTTTAAGTTAATTTTGTGCCCTTATGTAATGCTGTTACATTTTTTTTATGAGAGGTGGGCATGTGGATTACCTGATGGTAAGCAATCACCACCGCCCACGGTGATCAGCAACACCAAGGGGTCGCCGATCCGTTGCCAGCCTATACTCCTTCCTTTTTTCATTCTCGTGACCTCACTCAATCCCAGGAAGACAACAACCCTCAAGGGAATTGTTATTTAACTGCGGTATTCTGTGAGGTACACGACTGTGAGACACACGATTGGGGAAGTACTTCCCCAGTCGGCCAGCTTAAAAAATACGCTATGCCCTACTTCTCTTTTCACCACAGCCTTGTCGTCAGTCAGCAGGGTGCTCCACGTGGTTGGCGTTGATTCTAAGATGTTGATAAATCACTTACACCCTAAAACATTACATATATATTATTCCCATATTATTTTCACCATCTTATAGAAGCCTAGGTAACACGTCGACCCTTTTGTGTACAAATTACTATCACCGTAAGCGTATCCCATGGACCACAGTGCACAAACGTCCCGCCACATCTGGTCATTTCTTATCAATAACAGAAACACGAGCTATTGTGCCAAAGGAAAACATAATTATCAGCATTATTCATACATCCGTCCCCACAAGGGAATATTAATTTTACGCCTCGACTTAGAAATAACAGCTTCGCCATGGTTTCCTGTTGATAACGAGCTAACAAGTTATTTTTAATGATAACATGAGAGTCATGAGACCACCATCAATAGTTTAATGTTTATTTGGTCTTGGCTTCCTCGAGGGAATTAAGATTGTGTTTGCCATTATGACTTTGGTCATTAATTTATTTTTAAAGGATATACGTAATATTTGACCTTATCTGTGTTATTATAAAGTATACTTAAAAATTGGAAATTGGCTCTACACAGGTCAATATTAATTAACAAGATATTTTTTTTCTGTAAACGTTGCCATCAGCAAAAATCTCGGCAAGTTTCTCGCCCATATAGCGAAAACTCGATTATATCAGTGTTTTTCAAAGTGTGGGTCGCGACCTCATGGGAGGTCCCCAAGCCTCTCTACAAGGGGGTCGCGGAAGGTCGCGAAGCTGTGAAAAACAACGTTCCAACAGTCATTTTTTTAATGTTGTGTATGTATGGGTAATAGATAACTGATACATGTATTTAAATATATATATTTTTTGTAAAATTCCTACAAATAATACATAGAAAATATCGAGCCCAAGTCAACTTTGATTTGGATTGAAAGTGGCCATTTCTAGCCATTCAGCCACCGTTATGCCCATGCATTTTTTTTTTATACTACGTCGGGTGCCAGACAAGCATACGGCCCGCCTGCTGTAAAGCGGTTACCGTAGCCATATTAACGCTCGCAACATAAAATATCGGTCGCGCGTCACTACCCCCGCTGCCAACGCAGCATCTCCTTCCTTTCTGGTAACCTCATTCACTCGCAGGAACACAACAACACTCAAGGGAATTGTTATTTGGCTGCGGTATTCTGTGAGGTGGAAGTACATTCCCCAGTCGGGTAGCTTACAATTACGCTCCCTACCTCTCGTTTCGCCAGAGCTTCGTTTGTCAGTCAGCAGGGTACACCGCGTGCAGGTGAAGTTGACTTTGGTTCAAAGATGTTGATGTACCACTTACACCCCAAAATCATATCATATAGAGTCAGTATATAAATCAGTTGCCTAATTTACTAATCATTTGTCATTGAATCTTGAATAAATAACGATTTGTCCAAGAATATTCGTTTATTTATATGCATTCTACGATCATGGATTCTTTTATTGCGAAAATAAAACTTCACCTTTTACTGGTGGGAAAGACCCCGGACGGAGCTCTACCGATTAAGCTGGAGAAGTTTGCCTTTAACTTTAACCTAAGATCTATTTTTGGAATCAAAATCGGAATCGGCTTCAGCTTCGGCGGTAGGGCCTACTTCTTTATAATAGACTAAATAAACGATTATATTTTTATATATTTAGGGCCGTGTGGTTTCCGGCAGACTAGAATAAAATCACTCCGTCTCTTCCCGTGGATGTCGTACAAGGCGACTAAGGGAAATACATTATAAAACATCGATCAGGCCTCCCCAACCCGTTTGGCCAGCGTGGGGAGTGTAGGCCAAATACTCCTTCTGTCAGGGACAGACGAGAGAGGGTCGTGCTCCTGTAGTGGAGACTAAAATGACCTGATGATGAAGATCTATTTTTGGAATCAAAATCGGAATCGGCTTCAGCTTCGGCGGTAGGGCCTACTTCTTTATAATAGACTAGATAAACTATTATATCGCAACCAACGGCAACATTATAAACCCGAACACATCCGCGTACGCACTTGAGTGATCAATTTAACTATTAGGGCCGGGGTTCCGCAGGCAAGGAACGGAACCGCCTGCTCAATTGGTTCATAACGAGGAAACAATCTTGCACGCGCACCGCTTGCGCGCAGCTCGTCAATCTCAGCGGGTATAACGCTTGGTGCACAACTTACTCAGGAGTAAATTGACAGAATAATAACGAAAAAAAAAATTGGTTGTGTGTAAAGTCGGTTTACGGACAATAAGAAACATAGACCGATCGTGCCTCTCTATCGCTTGTTCCGCGCTCTAGCTTGCACGCTCGGCTCAGGCGGAACGTGACAATGAGTCATGCTTTTTCACGCGTGCAGCGATTTATAAGACGTTATTACGTCAACAATAACGGGAAAAAACAGTATTCTAAATAAGCGCTCATTGGGTTGTAAGTGAGTCATCACGATCTTTAGAGCCAATGTTGACCTCACTTGCACGTGGTGCACCATGCTGACTAGCGAAAGAGGCTCTGGCTAAAGAGAAGTGGGGCACAGTGTATTTGTAAGCTGGGGAAATATATCGATCTCAGAGTATACCGTAGCCAAATAACGATTCCATTGAGGGTTGTTGTGTTCCTGCGAGTGAGTGAGGTCACCAAGAAGGAAGGAGGCAGCGCGTTGTGGTGACGCGCGAGCGATTTTTTATATTGCGAGCGTTTATACGGATACGTTAAGCGCTTTACATCAGGTACGCCTTATTCTGTTTCTGTTTCTCTGCCACCCGACGTAGTATAAAAACAGAATTTCAAAGCATCTGTAAAAATTGTCCATCTTCCTACCAATATCCCAGCAGTGGGATGGCTAAAGATCGACGACGATACGATACGAATATAATTTAATATAAATAAAAGTTTGTCACGTAAACTTTGTTAAATTATTTTCTCCGAAAGTGACTCCGGATGCATAAGTACCCAGTGTGCACAAAGCCCATTATAGTTGTGGAGAGGAAGAGATAATTTGTAGAGTCGTGGAAGTGCGCGGTCTAAGCACCACGGCCCGCAATGGGTTATGTTTTGACGGCGCGCTGGGATGTCTCTATTGAAACAATTGGCTGTATATTAGTTCACTGCAAGTATGTTCATATTGTTCATACTGATGTTCAAGCGCTCTCGTTATGTCTCTAGCAACTAGAGCTTTATAGACTGATTTTGCAAGGCTGTGACGGACAATTCTCGTAATTAAAATTTAACCAAAATTCAATCCCGGGACCTACCGCCGAAGCTGAAGCCGCTTACCATCGAATATTTTGATTAATAATTTTAACAAAAAAAAACCGACTCCAAACATTACTCTACATTTATGTATAAATATGGGACCAATCTGGAAAATATGGGAGCAATCTCTTTCAAATAACAATCGTTTTTTTCAAATCGGTTTATAAATGACGGAGTAATGAAATAACAAACCTAACAGTGGGTAGATACAGGCTGATGATGATCATGAAAAACATATGCCACCAATCTGGAAGTATACTCTTTCAAATAAAAAAAGTATTTTTCAAATCGGTTTATAAATTACTGAGTATTTAAGTAACAAATATTAAAGAAAAAAAAATAAACAGCCGAATTGAGAACCTCCTCATTTTTCGTAGTCGGTCAAAAAATTGATCTTACGTTTAAGGTATAGACAAACATCTTCTGCTCAACAAAATAATTCAACAAACTTAGAATGACATTTGGCCAAAAATAAAAATTAATACTAACTAATTATTTAAATTATGTATATAATTTTTAATCAATTCACAATTCTATTTCGATTCTGAATTCATTCTCAATTCAGGACAAATATTAAAGTTGTCAAGGGCCGAATACGAAATCGTTTTATACAGAAATCTGTAGACACGAGAACTGTAATCGACTGACTGGAAATGGTTACACCAACACCAAGAATCGGTTGTTCGATTTTCGATTCCATTTCACTTGTGATGCTAAGCTTCTATATGTAACTGTAACTACTTTAAGCTGTATGCCTGAGCGTCATCAGAGTCAGAGAATAGGCTTAATAATAATCCATCTTCATAAAGCGTAACTTTTTCGAATGTAAACACGCATGTTCACGTACGCAATCACTACTTACGGACGGGCAGCAAATGATTTCCATGAAAACCTATGACCGCATCGCATGGATGATAGCCTGCCAGATTGCAGACGATTGCAGTACTTTGGCACTGTCACTGCCAAGCCACCAGCTGCTCACTTCTGGTGACCTCATTCGCAGGTCGCGGGAACAGAAAGTCTCAAAGGTATTGTTATTTGGCTATAGTTTTCTGTGAGGTGGTAAGTAGTTCTGCAGCTGGGCTCATAAAGCCATATCTCGTCTGCTACCATAAAGACAGATTACTGTTCTTTTTTTCTATGCCCGATTAAAATAAAAGAAAAAAGTGACTACTGTAGCTTAGGACCTTGGCTTATTCTTGATTGTATTTTAGTCCAGGACCCCGTAATTCCACAGAAGTTTGTACAAATAATTAGAACACCTGAGACATGTAAGCCCGCGAAGGCAGCCGAGAGCCGAGACCAGCAGAATCCAGTACACTGTTATTACTGATATTACACTTGGAAACAACCGTTAAAACTGGAAACTTACCCATTGCATATGCATGCAGTTGCGATCCGAGTTTGTACCAGGACATTCATAACCCAAAACTCTGACTTGGGTATGTGATATACGGACTTCACGGATGTTGAACATTCTTTTTACACTAATAAGTAATTTGTTTAGAGGATCAGTTTTGAGCACATTCATAAATGCAATTCAAAATTTCAATGAAAATAATATTATTAGATTTTATCTGGGAGAAAAATAAAAAAAAAACCTATACAGTATGTGTAAGGAAAAAAAAATATGATATTTTATTTGCTGATGAAATAAGTAAAATAAAACTCTACTAATAAATTGCACACATTTAAACTACCTATCATTATCATTTCTAATAATAATCATTATATAGATACTTTATAGGTACGAAAATCGAAAATACATATTTCCGTGGTTTTGGTCAAATATAAGGAAGCTTGGAAATTCCTAACAATTATTGGTTTTATCATTGGAATTGAGCAGGTATATGTACTTACTATTTTACAATATGACCTCATTACTGTAGATTAGGTACCTACTACTGAAGTTATTGAGAAAACTTTTAGGGGTATAGTTATTAGTCACATTTTAATTTAAAATAAAAAGTAGAATAACTTCGTTATTGTCCAAATTTTTTTTAAGGTTGCAATAACTTTCATACAATGTTATTAATAAAAATAAAAAGCATACTCTATCACGCTGCTCAATTGTGAGTTGACAATTGAGCAGCGTGATAGAGTGAATATAGGCTTGAAAATACTGACCCCTTACCACCATCTCTTATTGCGATTCAATAACTTAACAATAACATTATTCATACCAACGAATAAGCGACTCTGTTTCAAATTTAATAGAGTCGCTTATTCATTGGTATGAATAAGCATTCTATTCAATTATTGAATCGCAATAAGAGATGGTGGTAAGGGGGCTGGCCTCCGTATTTTCAGGCCACCTAAAGGCCACTGACGCCAAGTGATATAGATATTATATAAAAATCTCGAGTCACGGTGTTTGTGGTCGCACTTCACCAAACCGGCTCGGCCGATTTCTATATATATTTTATTATTAGAACAACGTTTGCGGGTTCAGCTATCTATTTAATAAAATTGACTAAAACTTTAATAATATATACTCAGAACTTAAATTAAATTTTCATACATCACATACTGTACATTTGAATATATTTTTTTAACTGTTTCACCCATTTTATCTATAAAATCTTTTCTCAGAAACACTTACTGATCTTACCAGCTGTGTGTCCAGCTACATCGAGAACAGCAGTCAGATTTCAGTATACTTTGGAAGATAGCCAGCAGTCTTTTTGGCCTCAAGATGTCGTTTCCAACTTCGCAGTAATATCTGCTTAGTGAACCGTCGTCTAATATTGTATGTTATGTGCATAGTTTTGACATTTTACTGTTTTAGTATGGATTTGTACTTTGTACTGTATAAGGGTGCGAGCAAACACCTTAGTGTCATCATCGTCAACCTTATTCATCCCACTGCTGGGATACGGGTCTCCCCTCAATCGAAGGGATTTCGAGAATACTCCACCACGCTGCTCAATTGCGGTTGGCGGAGGTCAATGTTTTCAAACTGTCTAAACTTGTTGCGTTGCTTGACTTGCGTGTTCGATTAGAGTGACACGCACACCAACGCCATCTAGCTCCTTAGTGTTCATTGGGAGAAAATTCTACGGTCGCCTCAACGCGTGAAGAGATGTGGAAAGTTTGCGACTAATTTACGAAAAGACAAGCCCGATTACCTAATTTTTTTTTATACTACGTCGGATGGCAGATAAGCATACGGCCCGCCTGATGTGCAGCGGTTACCATAGCCATATTAACGCTCGCAACATAAAATATCGCTCGCGCGCGGCCACCCCCGCTGCCAACGCAGCATCTCCTTCCTTTCTAGTGACCTCACTCACTTGCAGGACCACAACAACCCTCAAGGGAATTGTTATTTGGCTGCGGTATTCTGTGAGGTGGAGATACTTCCCCAATCAGGCAGCTTAAAATGTCAAAGTCAGTCAAAGTCAAAATTCATTATTCTGTGGGCCCTCGCGGGCACTTAGACACGTCTTTTACAATTATGTATATTTTTTTATCTACCAGACGCTGTGCCCTACCCCTTTTTCGCTAGAGCCTAGTTAGTCAATCAGCAGGGTGCACCACGTGCAGGTAAGGTTGGCTTTGGCTCAAAGTTGGTGATGCCAATTACAGCACATTGAAAATCTTTGCTTTATTTATTAACTACTGGGGAATTACTTTCATCAACATCATCATCATCATCAGCCTGTATCTACCCAATGCTGGATTTCCCCAATGCTTTCCACCAGATACGATCTTCCGTTTCCGCATCCAGCCGCTCCCAGCCGCTTTCATAAGGTCATCGGATCTAGAAGGAGGGCCCCCAACACTTCGTCGTCTTACGCGCGGTCTCCACTCTAATACCTTCCTCCCCCATCTGCCAGCACTTACTCGGCAGATTTGACCGGCCCATTGCCACTTCAGTTTGCAAACTCTGAAGGCTATGTCGACAACTTTGGTTCTCCGTCGAATTTCTTCGTTTCGTTCCTAAAGACTATTGGATATCTTATATTAGATGTTTTACATATTATGTAGACTATCAAAAAAAAAAAATACTACTGAAGCCGCATTCTTGTTGTTGAATAACAAAAATAGTAACTGCACTTAAAACTGAAAAGATATAAATTGTTTAAATTACCTTAATCATCACAATTAGACATAATACGTTTAATTAACTCCTTTCTGAAACAGAAAAAATGTCGAGCAAGTGTATAACTACAACGCTCCTAGCATTTTGGTAAAGTGTACAATGAGGCTAGTACAGCATGCTTTGGACTCATGCTAAAGACTACCTATCAATATTCTGTTCTATGCAAATTACCATAGACTTATTTGTATGTACCTATCGAGAATGTCGTACACTTCATATAGCGCTCTCATATGACGTTGTTGCAATTGCTTTTGAAATGAATCGATAAGCGACGAGAAACAAAAAATCATCTGATTTCTTTACGTGATGATGGGCGTATATTACTCTTTTTCTTGAGTAAATACTATGGAAACTATCAATTTGTCTATATTTTTATCTGTCTGTGGTATAAACATTTGGTGCAAAAATCAACATGAAAAAAATACAGTTTATTAAAAACTAGCTGATGCCTGCGACTTCGTTCGCGTGGACTTAATGATAATGAAGATCAATAGCAAATATGTATTGATCTTCATTTTTATTTTCATTTCTATAGACCTTGTTGGTTTACTTTTTATACACAAATAACAAGATAACTAAAACAAAATAAAAGCATGCTACAAAAGTATAGTGTAAAACTCTACGTTATATTTAGCACAGGTCGGAAGCAGTCTCGCTATTAATTGCGTAGCTGTAGTAAGTAGGAAGGACGAATAAAAACGACATACACATGTACTAACTGCCTATTTTTGTCCCAATTTCGGGCGCCGTTAAATTATTTGGGCTGTAGTCATTGTCTATTCGTCTCTTTGACCTGCTTTTTGAACTACTATTCCTTTTGGGACTTAGAGAATGGACCTATTCTAACGAACTATATGGCCTGTCCATACGTTTGCTTGTGTGAGTATAATTAGGTGATTAGGTAGGGTTAAAAAAGTGTGTGTTTTTGTTTACCTTTCTTTCACGTCGAAAGGAATTAATAGATTGACATATTTTAACAGGGATAGTTTAAAGTCTGCGCATTGACATAGTATACTTTTTATCCCGAAAACGACATTTTATTCCCACAGGAAAAAGGTTTTATTAAAATAATGTCCACGCGGGTGAAGCCGCAGGTATAACATTCTTTGTTATGGTAAAAATGATACACATGTCAAGGTTAAAGTACTTGTTATTTGCTTCAAAACGCCTTATCCATATGTTGTCATTTGTCATTAAGGCCACAGATTAGCAATCAACAATAGAGCAGACAGACGACGCTTCTTGCTTAATCACTCATTAAGGATATTTCCTTTTTACAAATTAATACGCGCGCTCAATTCACGCTGAGCGGTTTAGTTTCGCGTGTGTGTTTACACATTTAGAGTACTAATCTTTACCACAGTGTACAAATTGTTGAAGTAGGACCTTTAATGTTTATCAAACTTGTTTATGTTTTTGACGTTTATATAATGTTTGAAAACAGTTAAATACTATACGACCTTAATGATTCATTATATTAGGTCATTGTGGTGTAATTATATAGTTTTGTTTTCTCCTTGTGTTTCTGGTTTTCCCGAAAGGTTAACTGGTAGAGAATGCTTTTAGTGTTAAATCCGTCTATGGTACACTTATATCATTAGTTGACCACTAAAGTAAAGTAATAAATAAAACGAGACAATATAGCAAATTTTATATTTTGTTATTATTTATAGCAACTTTTGGTATTAGTAAGAGTCGGCAAGACGCTGGGTCAGTAGAGGCGTACGGATCCTAGCGCCGCGAAATTTTAATATTGCGCTAGACAAAGCACTTACTATAATTTATTGCTCTTTAGCTTTTAATTCTATTATTTCGATAAATATTTTTTTAGTACAGTACGTATACGTTCATTGCATATAGAAGAGTTTTTATTTTTAGGCATCAATAATAAATATCTCTGTACAAAGCGTCCCAAAATAAAAAGCAAATTATATTATTATTACTGTTTATTATTTTTATCCACTGTTATTGACGGTTTAATTTAAGTTATTATGATATGTCAGATATTTCAATTTTGTTACTATTTTGTAATAGCATTAACTAAATATTATTATAATTCAAGAACCAACACCCGCAAAAATAAATGATTGGAGTAATTTGTTTACACTTGCATTATTTACACTGTGGCATCAACAACACCACATGTGTACAGTCAGTGACAATTAGCACGTCCATTTAAGCAGGAAGCTGCGAGGATGTGACGATATGGATTTAACCTTTGCTACATCCTATGCCGTCTTGGTTGTCGCAACGCCATTATATGGAGCAAGGATCAATTGATGACTCACTGACAATTGTTTGGCGCCGCTTCCTAAGAAGTGCAGTTAGAAATTGGGTAATTAACTGTATCTATACATCTACGGAAGCAGAGGATCGTATATGGTGGAAAGCGTTATGGAAAGCCTAGTACTTAGATACAGGTCAATAATGATGTTGAAGGAAAAATGTCTTTAGATAAATAAAATTTACGAATTTTCTGAACGACTTATTTGATATTAAGGGGTTTTTCGCCGCCGCTTTACGTGGTATTTTTTTAGATTTATAAGGACAAGGATTGTACAATAGACAATTTTGGTAAATCAAAAGAAAAGTACTAGCCAAAGCCGAACGCTTGCTTAGAAAACAACCTACCGACCAGCTGCCTCTTGACCTACACGTTTCTTAAACAAAGTTACCGAAATGTACACTAATTTTGAAATATACATCACAACAAGAAGGTCAAGACCGACCCTTGATACGAATGGCCTAACAACAAAACTTAAAGTAACTTGCAGACAATCTCGCCCTAATCTGTAGTTAACTTGCCCCAGGTTAAATGCACTTGCCTAACTTAAACTGATGTTTAGATAACGTGGGGGCCTTCCTTGCAGGCGTAAGAATAAGTTTCATTGCTAAGTATGCTAAGTTTGTTGACTTTAACAGTTAGAATGTTTAATTTACATTTATGTATTTCTGTTCATTTTAATTATTGTCATTTTGTTTAAATCATTCATTCGTCCTTGGATGAACACACATACACATGTATGATTCATTTAGAAGTGTTTTTTTATATGAGAGGGAGGTAAACGAACATCTGGGTCAACTGATGGAAAGCAATCACCACCGCACATGGAGATCAGCAATACCAAGAGGTCGCCGATCCGTTGCCAGCCTATAGTCCTCCCTTTCTTTCTGGTGACCTCACTCACTCGCACGAACACAACAACCCTCGCCAGAGCCTTTTTTGTCAGTCAGCAGGGTACATCACGTTTTTTTATAGATAGCTACCGAATGCACAATTCGTTGTACCATGGATTTTTTTTAAATCCTAATTTTTATAACTAGATAATACGCGACTAATTAGACCATTTCCATCACATAGTGGTGAAAATATGGCTTTGGTAGACAGACACGTGCTTCGGAGGACACGTTAAGCCGTACGACCCGGCTGTTAGATGACAGTCGTTAAGGCAAGACAGTGGGCTTTATGAGCTTTGAAAACACTGGCCTCCGCCAACCCGCAGTTGATTAGCGTGGTGGAGTATTCTCAAACTACGATTGAGATGAGGCCCGTATCCCAACAGTGGGATGATTATGGATAGGCGATTTAAAAAATGAATCCGCCATTAATTTAATAAAAAAAACAATCTATATTACTCTAAATTCAAATATATTTATTTGTCTTAGACTTAGGCTAACGCTTAATTAACGCTCAATGAACTTCTATGATCATTTTAATCTATGGTTAAAGTTGCCACTGAATTTATGTACGGATCTTATCACACTACTTTCGTATTTTCGACGTGAAGTTTGATCGCTGATAATGTTCGTTGGAAGAACATTATTGAGGTGCGTTTAGTGCTTACTAAGTTGTTCGTCAGTGTTTAGGAATAGCTGCAATTTAGTACTTTAAACATTAAGTACATGATTAACTTGTCTATTCCTTTGTTGGTCTATTGTTATATGACTTTAACAAATCTCAGAGGCAGACTCTAAAGGTTACTGGGGTTGACTTGAGACCGGACTGCTTCTCTCATGACGAGTGTCTGCAAAATCATAGTTGTATGTAGCTTGCTCAGGAGTAAGTTCTTTTGGAAGCCTTGCAATTTTGGCTCCTGGTGCGAATGCCAAAAATATTGTTTACCGGGACGTCTTAACCTAAATGGTGTATGTTTGTAATAATGGTCAATACGAAACAGTCCTTTATGGGGAAAAAATGAAATATCTGGAATGTTAACAAAAATAGACGCAAATCAGGAGTGTTCCCGTAGCGAAGCACGGGTACTTTGCTTGTATGATGATAAAATGAGATAATGATGATGATGAGACGCATGCTAACTGCTACGTACAAGATATCTCACATCTATAGCCTTCTCGTAATATACGCCGTAAGTACCTTTACACAAGATGAGATTCAAATATTTGATTCAAATAATAAAAAAAAAGAAACAAAATTTACATTTTACCTAGGTAAAACACATGCAAAATTATGCAACGTTTGATAACCACACTTCGCTCATAAAGATGCACATCTCAAGACGTCAGGGAATGAAGTACCGAGGTCGAGGCGATGCAGTCTCAAAGAGCGGAGAATTCAGTTCATTACTGTCTTACGAGCTCCTTACTGCACTAGTGATGGCACTAGTACAGTATCGACAATCTTCCACAGATGCAAAATTTAATATTTTTATTCTAATTTCAAATAAGAAATAGTGAGGTTACAAACTCCTTATTGCACAAGTGAACAAAATTAGTACAGTGTCGACTAAAGTACGTGAACATTCTGTTATTAATAAATCACTTGTACTGTTCCACGTAATTAAATTAATTTTTACCGACCGGTTTCGCCATAAGGCATTCTCAAGGTAAAGGTTTGGGATGTAAGTCGTTCATCAGCATTTTTGAACCAAAGCCAATCATACCTGCACGTGGTGGACTCTGCTGACGGACAAACGAGGCTCTGGCGAAAAGGGAGGTAGGGCATACCGTATTTTTAAGCTGCTCAGCTGGGGACCTCAGTTGTTGTATTCCTGCGGGTGAGTGAGGTCACCAGAAGAAAAGGTGTTGTTGCGTTGGCAGCGGGGGTGGCGACACGCGAGCATTACAGGAAATTACGTAGATATGTTGATATTTCATGTTGCGAACGTTTATATGGCTACGGTAACCGTGTCACATCATGCGGGCCGTATCGCCACTCGATGTAGAAAAAAAAACCTAGCACCTTAAACCATTTTGTTTATAGCCCACTTCATATTTATAAATCAAACTACGAAAACATAAAATTACATCGCAATGCAAAAAAAAAAAAACTAAAATTTACTTTCCAACGTTTCAGAAGAGGAAAGTCACTCGAA
The DNA here is from genome assembly GCA_937001555.2 of Hypsopygia costalis. Taxonomy (NCBI): domain Eukaryota; kingdom Metazoa; phylum Arthropoda; class Insecta; order Lepidoptera; family Pyralidae; genus Hypsopygia; species Hypsopygia costalis. The sequence continues at coordinate 8,383,830 of OW443343.2, read as the reverse complement.
CTATCATTGCTGTAGCGAGCGGAACAAACTACCGCCAAGTGTGTCGATTCCAACGTCGTCGAGTAGTCTAGAAAAAAATATTCTCCAGTCGGTGGGGTGGGTAGGGGGGCCCTCCGGACCTCCTTAACTGCTCCGAGCGGACAAAAAGAATGAATGGATCCGCCCCTTAACGAATACACCGACCGGCATAATTCATACTTAGGAAAGTGCAAGGAATTGACATAGAATTTTCCTTTTTTTTTTTTCAAACTTCAAAAAAAGAACATTTTTTTTTGTTCTGCCTCTAGTCGAAGATAGTGAGGCGATTGATGACATTTCAGGTATCAGTGTAATCTAGCGTTTTTGATTGTATGAATAGCTTGTCGGACGAGTTAGTCTTTAGATCTTGTGCATTAGGACACTCATCCGTCGGTCTTCGTCGCTTCAGACCCAACGTACCCCTGACCGTACCTCTGGTGGTACGGTGGGTCTTTAAATATTAAAACATACCACTAGCTAATAGTGTTGTAAACATCACTAATTTAAGCCATTTCAAATAATAAAAGTTTAATATAATAGTAAGTTACAGTTTTAATGTTTTAATTGAAGCAATTCAAGCTGACATTAAAGCTTTTAGGTTTCCACCACAATTTGCAGTGGTAGCTCACGTCGTCACGCTCTAAACCCATTCGATTTGAGAGAGACCGGCGTCCCAGTAATGGTATGAATATGAGTTGCTGCCTATTACAATTATTGCAAAACAAACATATTTTATACTTAAAAGTAAGTTATAAAATCAAGCAGACAGTCCATCTGTAGGTAAGTTATCTTTTATAGTAAGTATGTATTTGTAGTATAGTCTTCTGTTAGGTAATCCCATCTTTTTAGGATTAGGTTAATAATTTCTTTTTATACCACTATGCTAGAAAAACAAACAGAGAGCTCATCTGACGGTAAGGTTAACTTTTGAAGTACAGACTTCTATAGATGATCTCGTCTTTTATACTATTGTGGTTATAATTAAATATTCTTAGCCTTAGGATTCTTTATTTATTGTTTTATATGAGAGGGGGGCAATCGAGCATGTGGGTCACCTGATGAAAAGCAATCACCACCGCCCATGGAGATCAGCAACACCAAGGGGTTGAGGATCCGTTGCTAGCCTATACTCTTTCTTTTCTTTCTTCTTCGTTATGGTAAACACAATTTCGGTTACCAAAAGATACGGACCCCGGAGTCCGTAGATTATAATATTTCCAAATTATATAATAATAATAAAAACACTATTTCATTTCGTTTAATAATCGTGAAATACCTACCTTAATTTCAGATTATTTGTCCTCTAACCTAAGGTTGTCTGGAAGAGATCGCTCGACGATAAGACCGCCTTTGTACTAGTACTCAATATTTTTCACTGTGTATCTTACTTTTCTTTTGATGCAGTAAATTATATTATATTTTATTATAAATAACAAAACTTAATTTATTAAAATTTTAAACTCAGACCACATTATTAAGTCAGCGTTAGGTATATATAATTTTAATTTCCTATAGGTAATAATAGAAGTGAAACAATACTTACCTACCCAATTAGCAAAACTTACGTATTAACCCCTACAACTAATATATAGATCCTATTAAGCAAAATTTTATAATATTACGTTATTTTACAGCAACAGGATAAAGACGCATATTGATAAAGTAGATCAGGAATATTCCGGTATGGGCCAACAACCGGCTTTAACAGAATTACTAATAAAATAATAATTACTATAATTACATTAGTGTATTCATCTATGTGAGAGACTGGTATCTGTACTAGGAAGACCTATGTGATTACCAGCCTCTCCACTTCGAACCAGGGGCCCTATCGTCGAAGCTGAAGCCGATTACCATCGGTATTTTTGATTCCAAAAATTGGTCTTAAGTCTAAGTTATTGACTAACATCTGCAACTTAGTCGGGAGAGCTCGAGAGTTTCTACCAGTTATGATAAACACAAATACCGCCAATCTAAGCTAAAGTTTGATTTTGGCAATCAAAAAATTCGCTGGCTTCAACTTCGGCGGTAACCCCTTTGATTGAGGGGAGACCGTTTCCCAGCAGCACGGATGAATCGTTATTAATCCCTGCCGGGACAAGGGTTGTCTTCTTCACGTCTAATGTCAAGTTAAGACATGCAGTCAACCCTGGCCCCAGGTAGATTAACGAATTAAATAACGGTCACCAGAATCTGTTACCGAATTATTTTTGTTAAGAAAAATCGAAATTGCAGTTGGCAGCGGGGGTGGCGGTACGCGAGCTATATTTCATGTTGCGAGTGTTGATAAGGCTACGGTAACCACATCAGGCGGGCCGTATGCTTGTCTGCCACTCGACATAGTATAAAGACGTTGGGAATTGTCTCTTTAAATTATGGGTACAATGTAATTATATAACATAAGATAACAATAATTAGACAGAGTCGCAACCGACCTCTAATCTATACTAATATTATAAAGCTGAAGAGTTTGTTTGTTTGGTTGAACGCGCTAATCTCAGGAACTACTCATACAAATTGAAAAAAATATTTTAGTGTTAGCTAGCCTTCCACGAAAAATAGGCTATCTATTTTTCGTGGAAGGCTATATAACATCACGCTACCACCAATAGGAGCTGAGCACCAATGGAAAATGTTGCAAAAATGTGAAAAAAATATTCCTTTTGCGAGCTTCCGTTCCCTGCGCTGCATAAGCGATTCAAGTTACGCAACAATTATATACGACGGAATTATTCATCTTAAAAACTTCTAAAAAAAGTCCTCGATGGCGCATATGTCTATCTTTTAAGATTGGCTCACTAAAACCTTACCTTACTTACTTTACTTCACTTTACGCTTACACTTAACCTTACGCTTCACTCTCAACGCTCTGTCACACGCAGACGAAGTTGCGCGAATCAACTAGTGTTCAAATAAACAAATATCCATTAGACATCAACATATTTTTTACTCAAATTATTTATCTCAATTTCGAACGCACCTCGGAAGTCATCGTCGGAAGTTAAGATGCGTCGACCGCCGCGTATAATTCTCCCAGTCTCTTTTCAATCCACCCCATCACCCCCTTCTCAACCCTTCCGCCAGTCAATCTTAACTAGGAGCGGGAAGGATCAGTAGTGGGTCTACATTATTTTCGCCGAGATTTTAATGGGATGCCTCGATCGAGAGTTTTTCACAGATGATTGAGTTTTATTTTTATTGCAACGCGGTTTCTTTTGTAAGAGTTTGGATATTTTAATCAACTGCTTTGCTTTATTTTATTTTAGTACACTATTACATGTATACGTCTTATATAAAAAACACGTAACTAGACATTCAGAAGGCAAATTCTCGTAATTATTTTACATCGCAGAATGAACATTGACCGAATCGAGATTGAGTTATGAATTGATTTCATTTATTAACTAATATCAATTATTATTGCGAGCAAATTTTTGATTTTAATTTTCGGTCATATTTAGATAATAAATCTCGTAGTGAAAATACGAGAATATCAAATGTGACATTTGTGAGATCGAGACTGGATCGGAACTGAATTTTGAGTGCATTGTAATTTCGAGAAATGCGCCTCTGGTCTATTAAGTTTGGTTGAGGTTTTAATGGGTGAGTACATTTTTTTAAGCTATTGCATAGCTTCTATCGCGGGCCTTGAGCGCGGGGACCGAATCCAGAAATTCCGTAACGAAAAAACCTCACGCTCCCCAGTCCGACGGGCAAGGAGGTGTGGCTTGAAGGCCGTGCATCGTCTAACGTCGTTTCAGTTCGGCAGTCTTCGACACGGCGTTGTGTGCGTGCGATTAGACGTATTGTACGACTCTACGAAACTCGTTTTATTTATTTAATAATAGAAAAAATTGTTTTCTTATCGGTCACCACGCTCAAAAAGTGTAACTTGAATTAATATCAAAGAAAAAGCAATACTGCATGAATAAAATAAATAAATAAAATTATAATTGCATAAGTTGATACAAAATGCTATGCAATAGCTTTACCGCGGCAGTCCCCGAGTGCCACACGTCTTTTTTATCTTCTTTTCTAAAAATTTATACAAACTCTTTTCTATTACAAATAATAAACTTCTCTAATCATAACCTGTGTCTGTACATCAGCTAATATGAATAAACAATTTTTGATTTTATTTTGTGTCTTTGTCAATTCATTTGACATGACATAAAAAGTTGTAGGTCAATTTATTTATGAAGAAAATATGAATGCTTGAACTCTACATTATTAGGATTGGAAAAATATCTAGCCTAACCTACAATGGATATCAAAATATAGAAAATTAACGTTATTCCAAATGAAATTATATTATCGGTAATTACGAGTAATAATTATAATAATATTATTTTACGCTCATATAATACAAAAATACAGAAGAATACGCATAAGTTGCGGTGATTTCATCATCACTGTATCGCAGAGCTATTCAATTGCGTACTGTTTAAACAGCAAAGAAAAAAAGAAGGAATAAGTTTCACATGGGTATTTGAGACGTTTTTATTGTAAACGAGAAAGGCCATTTTCTCATCTGTCTAGGAATTAATCATTGTGCCTGTTTGAAGTTGCTGTAAAACTGAAGACCAGACGGCCAGGGGGAAGGCGCAAATAAAAAAAAATACCCTCAACTTGCATACACGCATAAGTAGACAGATGTTGCGGTGAAACTGAGAATAAAATATGACATTTAGGAAATTGACTAATGAAACGAGATCAGCAAGAGAGATTGAATAATTTATGACATATTGGTTATAGATTTTTTTACGATACAATACTGTATTGCAACTTACAACATAATACTGGCAATGGTAATTATATGAATAAAAATATAGTGCAAATTTTTAATACCACTAGATTAGATCAGACGTGTCCATAGGCTACGATGACTGCTTATTATTAATCCCGTCCCGAAACCGTAGGACAGATGATGTACAAATCCCCGTAGTAGAAGTAACATTATTTAATCGAAAACAAAAACTGACAACATATAGGTAAAGTAAATAATAGTTAAATTGTATACATTTGATTTGGGGTATTTTATGTACCTACAATAAAACCGATCAACAAAACAAAACAGTCCCACTGTAGTCGTTATAGTGAGAAAAGTAGTGCCATTATTACTAATAATGATAACAGTGGGACCTATCCAACAAAACATACTCGTATATGGACATTGTAGGTTTTATTTCTTAGTAATTTTGCATATATGTCCTAGGTATATATTTTTATGAAATAATTACCATATAGGTAGTATAAAAGTAAACACTCATGCTACACGTTGGCAAAAATGTAATCTTGAAGCAAATTAAATAAAAAAGTCGACAGTACTTAAAATATCTAACAAATTCTTTAACTGCCACATGCAACTCAAGATGCATCCACCAAAGAGGGTCCCCTACGATCCACTACGCTGTACAAACTTACAACAGATAAGGGTCTCCGGGACCCCCCAAAAGGGGTAAGACGGGCCCCCAAGTCAGCCTAGACTTTAGTGGAGAAAAAACGCGCGAAAGAGACGGCTAGATATTCAATGCAAGACATCAATAGAGGGGAAGTTTCTGACTGCAGTTCTTATTTGCTACTTGGTGCAATAATTTATGCATTTTTTAGTTTAATTGCTTGTTTCTTTATAGCGGTTGATGCGATACCGACATATCGACCGACTGACCGATACCGACATTCGAATGAACTCAAGTCATAGTTAATTTCACGAGCCCGGTGGTCGTATGGCATTGGCTAGTTTGACTCCGAGATCACGGGTTCGATTTCCGCACAACACAAACATTTGTGTGAAATGACATATCTGTCTTAGTCGGGGTATATTCTATTTATTTTATGTATTTATGTATACACAAAAAATATATTTAATTAAGTATATTTCTCAGTTATGTAGTACCCATGGTACAAGGGCCATATTTGTGTATTAATGTGTACTTTGTCCCGGTGTATTTAAAACGTCTTTTAACGTTACGGCAACCCTTTACTATTAAGGTGGATTACTACTTTGTATTGTATTAATATTCCATCCATATCATCTTGATAATTGGCGATCTTGATAATTGTTTGTGTAATAGTGAAGTCGCGACATTTGTATGAAGTGAAAAATATCCTTGTCACTAAATACACATTTATTAAAAATCCAGGAAAAAAATAATTTCTTCATTTTAAATCGTATATTTTGTAAGTGAATTCTTTGTGTTCGCCCGAGAAAGCCAGCGTGCTCTAATTATTCCCACACTTGTTTCGATATCGTGTTTCGTTCGTATTGTGCTCGCTCTATTGTTGATGTTTCTAAATCTTACCTCCAGTAAGGAATCGTTTTCAAGTACAGTCTTAATGGTATTACTTCATTATTGCCGTCCTTTTGCTTTTAAATGTACCCGGTGGTCGAATGACTAGCAACGACTGCTTTGACTCCGAGGTCGCGGGTTCGATCCCCGCACAAGACAAACATTTTTGTGCATGAACATGTCTGTTTGTATGAATGAATAAAACATTTATTTCCATCTCCAGTACACACATAACTAGTTCTTTCCAGTCTTATAAAAATTACTTATAAACTTAAGTGAAACATAGTGTTATAGTGTTAAAAAAATACAAAAAGAGTCATATGTGTGCCGCAGTAACACAAAATGACTATAGCTTAGCTCAGCTCATGTTTGGTTGTGGTTGGTGTTTTCTATGTATTTTAAGTATGTGTACTTACAAAAAAAATGTATTTAAGTACATTTATCGGTTGTTTAGCATCCATAGTACAAGCTTTGCGCTTAATTTGGGATGGCGCTGTGTAGGTTGTCCAGAAATATTTAAATGTAAATGTAATAACTTATTGCCGTTTTTCTTGGCGTAAAGTTTGTTAATTGATCATTTTATACCTCATTCTAATCAATATCAACGTTTTTCATATTTGGTACAAGTGATTTCCATTGGTTTCCTTCCACCATCACCACTTTTTATAGAACTGTTTTACGCCGGTATTCTTACCTTATTTAAGGTAAGAATACCGGAATAAAATATTTGTTTTAACTTAAATCCATAATTATAAAAAGCTATTTTAATTGAAATCCTAAGTTAAGTAAAGAGCAAGTATGCTACAAATACCGCCTTTCAATAGGTTACAGGGTCAGTTATTCCACAATCAGAATGATAACTTTGGTAATGACGAAACTAATGCCAGATTGAAAAACCAATGAATGATGTCAGACAATAAATCAGGACTGTCATTCTACCATCAATCTAAATCTGAGATTTAACGGTTGCCTGATAATCACGAGCAAATTCACTACCCGCCAGTATTAATAACATATACCTTGCCAGAGAACGTTGTGTCTGAGTGTACCTGCGTAAAGGTTGGCTACCCCTTCTCGGTGAACTTGATACATGACATTGTGTGCCCTTTCCACGCACCTTGCCGGCACTGCTTTTGTCTACAACCTCTTTCTTACTCGTTTTTTTCATACTTGTACTTGTGTTAACCTCCGTTTTAGTGAAAATATACTTTTATTTATTTTCATGTGATTTCGACCAGATCGAACTTTTTTGGAAACAATGACAAATTACTGACTGAGAGAAATGAGAAACATTCTAAGCTGATACAAAATGGAACGGACTCAAAAGAATGGCGTAAGTATAAAATACTAAAAACAAACGTAACTTTACTTAACATCTGAGACCCTTTAAAACTCTTTAAGTATTACATAAGTACGCCTGTAATTCAAACCACATCGTTAGGCAGTCTAATGACGTTTGGTACTACAAAGAAGTTTTCTTGCGGATGACTACGTAATAATAGCTACCTGTGTGTGAAATTTCAACAGGATCCTTGCTTCAATAGTATCCTTGATTCAACAGGATCCTTGCTTCAACAGGATCCTTGCTTTAATATGATCCTTGCTTCAACAGGCTTGAGCTGTGCGCTGATAGATCAGTCAGTAATACATTATTAATTTCTTATTACTTTGTGATGTCGCAGTGCCCCAAAATACGTCTTGGCCTCCGACATAGGAACCCTCAACTTGTCCCTTTCTTGTGCAAGCTCTTACCAGTTGTTGATATCAAGCTCACACACAGATCCGCCTCCACTCTGTCGCTCTAGCGATATTTTGGTCGACCGATAGGACGCCGCTCGACAAGTCGACCACTATATGCTCTCTTGATGCTCCGATCACTTCCCATCCGTTCGCCATGTCAGACAGTAATGGTTGCCTTTTATCAAAGAAATCTAAATGACCTCAGAAATCAAAATACCAATGCACTGTATTTAGTTTTCTGTGCCGTTTATATACAACAACAACAAAAAAGATTAAGATTTTGTCTCAATTGGCAGAAAAGTGACGATGATTTTGTGGTGTAAGTGGTTAACCGTGATAGTTAAAACCATAGAATACCAATAAATAAATAAATATTCTTGGACAAATTACACACATCATCTAATCCCCAACTAAGCAAAGTTTGTGCTATGGTTGCTAGATAACTGATATAATGTTTCAATACTATTTTTTGTAAATACATACTTATAATACATAGAAAACATCCAGACCAAGACAAACACACAAATAGGACAGTTTGTTCAGGCGATGGTGTAGTTAAATAAGCATAATTACATACATTATTAACATCCAACGCCACGGAGGACGAGACTGGATGAGTCGGGCACAAGACCGCCGAGAGTGGAAGACGAGGGAAGAGGCCTACATCCAGGACTGGATAGATAAGAGGCCGCCATGATGATGATGATGACATACATTATACGTATTCCTTATGTCCTATCTAGCAGTAAGAAGCATAGCTTTAAGTTCTGTGACGAACGTATCCTTTATTTTCTGTGTAATTCAACATTTTCCACGGCATCTGAGCTACGCACGGCGCCGCGGTGGGGGTGGGCGGCACTTGACCACCCAACCCTTCGTCGCCAAGAACAACATCGCGATTTTAAATACAGTCTCCAGTCGAGGCGGGAAGTAATTATAATGCTTAGAATTCTCAATTAAACATTTTTTTTTATATTTCTTATCATCATCACAATCAGCCTGTATCTACCCACTGCTGGATATAAACCTTCCCCAATGCTTTCCACCAAATACGATCCTCCGCTTTTGTCCTCCATATTTCTGAGTGTTTTTCTTTCACTAAATAGTAACTGGCGTTCTATAACTTCAGTGCGCGGGCCAGCGTAGCAGTGTCCGGACTGACTGTTGTCTAGTCTTTAGTCGGTTGCTGCTGCAATTTGGGCTCCTCTTTTCGCTTATCATCGGGCAAAGTAGAGCCACTATGCTGAACTAATATAATAGATTAATGTATTATACTAAATAAATAAAAATAAATATTCCTGGACACAAATTTCACACCGCCATCTAGTCCCAAACTAAGCAAAGCTTGTACTATGGGTACTAGGTTGATGACTGCTGAATATACTTAGACACATTTTTTTTTGTAAACACATACATATTGAATACATAATTAAAATGTACGACGGGAATTTTTAATGTGATTGAACAAAGTTGATGAGATAAATAAAGAAACACCTACTTTGCTCTGAGGAAGCTAAGCAAAGCACTCTAAAGACCCTACGGTTACTCATAGGAATTGACCTGTGAGGATAACTATAGAAATAGTACGTACAGTACATAATTTTAACAAAAAAAAAAACCGACTCCATACATTACATTTGTGTATGTAGATACAGGCTGATGATGATGATGATGAAAAAAATATGGAACCAATCTGGAAGTATATCCTTTCAAATATATTTTTTTTAAATCGGTTTATAAATCACGGAGTAATTAAGTAATAAACATTAAAAAATATACAGCCGAATTGAGAACCTCCTCCTATTTTGGAGTCGGAAAAGGTCTTGACGTTACCATTAGATTGATAGCACGGAGACCAGGCTTTTGCCCCAAAAAAATAAGGTAATATTATTTCTTTGAAATTTCAATTCTGTTTAGAGAAATCACTGAACGTAAACCATTGTTTTTTAATAGATAGGCTTGGATCCAATGACCTTTTCACTTATTTTTTTAAAGATGAAGCCTTATAAAACAGCTACTTATTAATAAAAATAAATATCCAATTAAAATTAAGCACCTAATGCATAATAGTGGCTCTCATGGGTTTAACTGGCGTTCCTCAAGGCGGCTGGGCGCGCCAAATGAGGGTGAACGGTAATGAATAATTAATGCATGTGCCCCCGCCAATTGCGATCACGTAAGGAAAGCAATTATGCTCTGGAGCGATCCAGCTCCTCACCTACGTGGTAGTAATTAAGATTTTTTTAGCATAAGTCTGTGAAGAATATTATAACCTCTAAATTTCACTTATACAATCCTTCCTGATTTAAGTCCCCAATATAATATGAATAGTTCTATCAGTAAGTTCACTAACAAAAATAATGTTCAAGCTTATTGACGAGCTCGGTGGTCGAATGGTTAGCAATGGCCACTTTGACTCCGAGTTCGCGGGTTCGATTTCAGCACAAGACAAATATTTGTATGCATGAACATGTCTGTATGGACTGGGGGTTTTCTATTTATTTACAAAAAAAATGTAATGTATAAGTGTAGGTAGTGTAGTGTAGTGGTAGGTAGCGGTAGTGGGTGGATGCCGGCCGTAGATTGCATGAACTGTTAGTTTATTGGAAGCACGCAATGTATGTAGTGTAGATCAAATTGCCTGTAAAAAATATGTATTTAAGTACCTATTATATTAGTTATCTAGTACCCATAAAACAAGCTTTGCTTACTTTGGGACTAGATGGCCGTGTGTAATTTGTCCATGAATATTTATTTATTTACTTGGGAATTTATTCAAGCAATAATCATCATTGTCTTATTTACGTCTTTTCCTTTGTGTTTCCGTGTATAATTATGTATCTACATGTGTATAATTAGCCGTGTGGTTTCCGGCAAACTAGAATAGAATCACTCCGTTTCTTCCCGTGGATGTCGTATAAGGAGACTAAGAGAAATACATTATCAAAAATCGATCAGGCCTCCCCAACCCGTTTGGCCAGCAGCGTGGGGAGTGTAGGCCAAATCTTCCTTCCGCCTGGGACGGACGAGAGAGGGTCGTGCTCCTGTAGTGGAGACTAAATTGACCTGATGATGATGATGATGTGTATAATTAGTCTTGTTTGTCAGTCAGCAGAGTGCACGTGATGCAGGTAACAAAGCTTTGGCTTAAACACGATGATGAACTACTTACATAGAGTATTCTGTGAGGTGGAGGTACCTTCCCAATAGGGTAGCTTATAAAAACGCTGTACCTCTACCTCTTTTTGCTAAAGCCTTATTTGTCAGTTACAGGGTGCACGTGATGCAGGTAAGATTGGCTTTAGCTTAAACATGATGATGAACATACTCCCAATTTACGTGATCTATAATAAATAAATAAATAATCTTGGACAAATTACTCACGGCCATCTAGTCCCAAACAAAGCAAAGCTTGTACTATGGGTATTAAATAACTTATATAATACTTAAATAGATTTTTTTAAAATGCATACCCAGACCAAGACCAACAGACATGTTCATGCACACACATATTTTGCGGGGATCGAACCCACGACCTCGGAGTTAAAGTGGCCATTGCTAACCATTCGACGACCAAGCTCGTCAACTCATTCCTCGCCCAAAGGATCCGTTTAGCCATCCAGCGGGGTAATGCTGCTAGCATCCTGGATTTTATTTTAGTATTATTTAATTTTAGGTACTTTATATAGTTGAATTGTATGTATTATTTATAGCTCGTGAACATATCGTGAAATATACAGTATGCACTTACCTCTTCTGAAACTATTTTTACTTAAAACTTCATTGTTTATATTTGCGTCTCCCTCCCGTCGCCGTTGGAAATACCGTCTCCGTGGGGGCGAGTTATGCATAAATATCTGTCTTTATAAAGGTGAAGACCATGTTTTTCTCCTTCATTTGTGCCGTGTGCTTCAAGTAGGTGGGGCTGAGTTTGTTTTGAAAGTAAAATATGGAGACGTGTAAAGGTATGTTGCATGCTGATTTCTATTTACTTATATTATGGTACAGCCAGCCATAAAAGTTGCTCTGGGTACTTTCTGTATATTGACGAGCTCGGTGGCGTAGCGGTCAATGACGCGGCTTCGAGACCAACGCTCGTGGGTTCGATTCCCACATAGGACAAACATTTGTGTGCATGAACATGTCTCATTCTCTTGGTCTAGGTGTTTTCTACGTATGTATCATACATAAGTATACATTCACAAAAAAAAAGTATTTACGTATATTTATCAGTTGTCTAGTACCCATAACACAAGCTTCGCTTACTTTGGGGCTAGATGGCGCTGTGTAATTTGTCTGACAATATTTATTATTTATTTATTTTATTATTATTCGTATATGTTCTTCTATCAAGTCGTTCACTCTTGACAGAGTGGTCGTGGTCACCCATTGTCGCTCCCCATGACGGTTGTTGCTCCCGCAATCCTTCTCCACCGGTCTCTGTTGGTAGCTTGACGAGCGCATTCTGTCACTGACGTTTTGGTGACAGATTTTATTAAGTCGGTCCATCTGGTTGGCGATCGACCGCGTGCTCTCTTGCCCTCGACCAGTCCCTGCACTACCAATCTCCATGGCGTCAAGGTTTCTGCTAGAGTCATAAGTGAGTGAGTGATATTCGTATATGTACGAGTACATATTTACAAAAAAAAATGTATGTTGTCATTAGATGACAACATACATTTTTTTTTGTAAATATGATGATGATAGCAAGTCGACAGGATACACCACGTGCAGATGAGGTTGGTTTTGGATCTAAAGGCTGTGGTGTGCTTACACCCAAAATTTAAAAAAAAAATTGACATATTGATATATTTTTTACTTCCTAAGGTTCCATTTGATCGTCTACCTATTGTATACCTTCAAATAATGAGGTCTAATTAACATCGTCGCGTGCGCAGGTCACGGGCGGCCGCGTCGCCGGAAGCCGCGTCCGGCCCGGACGCTGAGATTGTGCTGAGCCCCTGATTCCTTCCGGCCGGGCCCGGACCGCACTTTCCAAATGAACCGGACAAGTTACAAGCTAAAGCAAAACCAGTCGCAGGTTATGTTGCTCTTTCAAATAATATTTTTTTTAAATAAGTACCTTGTATTTGGCAATGATCGAATTGCATGCAAATGGCACAAAATCAGCGATTGTGGAATTCTAAGGGTGTCTATGGAGTTACACGAATTTGTCGCCGTATTTGTGGACAGTGCGGATTTTAATAGTAAAAATCCGCATACGGATTATTTCCTATAACAGGGCCCTCATACAGAGCACAAAAATTTAATCTAAAAACTTCCTAATGGGGATTATAAATAGGTGGGACAGGTGAATTATTCCTTTTTCAAAAATATTTATAATATTCTGGCAAGTTGGCCAAGACAACTATTTAAATAATAATAATTCCTAATGGGGAGGCCTAAGTCTTCATTCGGCTGAAATGATGATGATTTCCTTGCATAAAAATGGGCAGTGGTTTTAAAAACTGGTTATGAAGTAAAAATTAAAACTAATTAATATCTTTAATTAGTTTTAATTTTTTTTGTTTTAACTTTAAGAGTGAAGAGAGTAAAGTTTTTTCTTCGTTAGAAATAATTTAATATTGCATTAAACGTTCCCAAAATTTAGGTAAACAATGGTCTTCGTCTTACATGCATATTATTCGTCAGTCGTAGTAAGTTGTATTCTATAACTAACATTTCTTTACTACTAACATTACTTTACGTCTCATTTTAATAAAAAAAATTACAGTTTTCAAATGGAAAAAGTTGTAGTCCTATCTTGGTAAGTAAAACTTCTGTAGTGAACATTACCACCTGCTATGTGTACCCGCTATTATTTCCGCTCGCGCTTATCCCTCGTCCCGTCTACCAAGGTCGTCGCACCCTGATCTTCAGCACGGAACGATTGACGGTGATCTCTTTTATTTGAACCTGTCATGTCCCTCACTGACTCATTGCGTGATTTACTGTTTATACAACATTGTAAGCAATTGAAATTATTTCTAATATAACTGGTTGGCCTTGTTGCATCTGAAACGTGTGTTAAAGTAATGACTATGTACAGATTAATCGTCTCGTCGTTCTATTTGGCCATCAGTCGCACGATCATGCGATGTGATTTCGTCGTGCGATCGTCGATACGTTCTTATGAAATAAGTACAAAAATAAATACGTGACTTTTAAATATTATATACTACCTGTTACCCGCGGCTTCGCCCGCGTGGTCCAGGGGAGCTGCCATTGATTTGTGTAAATTTTTTTCTTGCTTGCTGCTGTATTCGGTGAGGTGGGGATACTTTCCCAGTTGGCCAATTTACAAATACGCTGTACCCTTCAACTCTTTCGCCTATTTAGCTACACGGCAGGGTGTACCACGTGCAGCTGAGCCTGGCTTTAGCTCTAAAAAATATTTGTTTGTTTAAAAAAAAAATCATGTTAGCAATTAGGTTCCATTCGACGTGAAAGAAGGACAAATGATTATAAAGCATTTTTTTCCCGTGGAAATAAAATGGTTCTCCTGGACAAAAAGTAGCCTATGTCACTCTTTAGATCGGAGACTATCCCCTATTAAAAAAATCTTGTCCGTACTTAGGTTCCTCTCGACGTAAAAGAAGGACAAATGATTATAAACTTTATTTTTTCCCGTGGGAATAAGATGTTTTTCCGGGATAAAAAATATCCTATGTCACTCTCCAGGCCTTGAACTAGGTATCTCCAAAAAAAATCATGTCAATCCGTTAGTTGCTTTCGACATGAAAGGATAAAACAAACAAACAAATACACTTTCACATTTATAATATTAGTATGGATAGTAGAAATCTATCTCTATAATGTATGATCGCAAGATCGTGCGTCATCGCTTCGCATGATCGCCATGAGGTAGATTTCATCGGGTAACACGTGAGTGATGCCTCTGGCATAAGCGTCCGTTTGCTATATATTTATTTAACATCATAATATGAGTTGCACACTTCTTCTAAGGCTATGCACTATTTTTATAATTGACGATATTTTTCAGCATCTCATAAATTACATTGATGGTTTAATTAAGAAAAGAAATTACGGTCTTTGAAATATAAATTTGGTGTTATGTTATAGTGGATGTGTTAACTAGCAAAATGACAAGACACCTGTATAGGTGCAGTTCTCACGGCGGGCGCGAGCTTCTCACGCGATCGCCTTACACTTCCTTCCTGTCCGCCCGCCCCATGCGTCTGCGCAATGCACGTTCGGATACACGCTACGGAGACTTTAATTTTATACTAAAGTGGTATTAACAATTTTTTATGATAAAATTTAATTCGTATTACCAATATATACACGGTTTTAAAAATCACATTGAATTTAAATTTAAGATAAATTCGGGCGCAAAATTACCTTTTTCCATAGTTAACTTTATCTTTCCGCGGTATACCAAATTTAACGAATGAATAAGGATTATACTGAAAAAGGGAAATAATTCTTGCCCAGTTGCTACCAACTGGAGAACTACCTACGTTTACAGAAGATCATAATCAAATTTCAATCCCTTAGTATATTATCTTGTATCTGCGAGTTAACATGTTTGCTGCATTGGCAGCGATGGTGATGGGATGCTATAACTTGTTTAGCATACAAAGGTATGCTAAACAAGTTATGATTAAAGTAAGCACAACTACAAAGCATTCTTTCTTCAAAACATAAGGCTAATTTAATCCATAAATATCATAGAAAGAAAAGAAACTTTTTTAACTTCGATTAAATATCCAAGGGCAGTGTAATCGAACAAAGTAACCTCAAGGGTCACTGTGGTTGTAACCAAGCACTTAAGGTCTATAATCGTTTGCCGCACCACCGCACTGGGAACTGCTCCTTCCGGCACTCCCCTTAACGTGACAAATCTTTTTTTGATTGTGAGAACTACGGCTTAGGATGTCGATGAGGGCTGTAGAGGATGAGAGGGAAATATTATCTTTTTTTAATTAGGTACTTTATAGAGTGATCGCTGGGTGGTTCTTGAGCCTTTTGATTAGTGAAGATCCTTATGTTAATGGAGGTCTGCGAAAAAGTAGCTTAGATTTTCTTTTGCAAATGTTAAAGAGGTAATAGTTTTTGTTCCCGATCATTGGTCAATGGTTGACTTACCGACTGCCGATCACGCACTTAGCGAGGGAAAGAGATAGCAAGTGTATTCAAGCGTGCAAGTGATAAAGATAGCGATAATCTTTCTCCCAGGCGAGACGGGAACCGTTTTCTGGCACAATTTAGTGTACTGTATACCATAACTCATTCGTTTAGGTACATTTATATTAGGTTGCCTACATAATATTTATCAAGTGGCAATAAAATTGGACCAGTAATTTGCGAGTAACAATTGTCGTCACATTAATACCAATATTTAAATTATTAACAAAAAAATAAAAACTCGTCTGAAAATTCTAACGTTCTTTTTTTTTATTTTATACTCATTTTTTTTAAGCAGACGCTATGCTGAAACTGTTAATAACTGATATTATACTTATTTTTTTTTATAAATACATATATAACACCCAGACCATGACAAACAGATCTCTTCTTCTTCACTCGGTCCCTCATTGCTGAGGATCGTGGTCACAGGAACCTCGCGAACGGACAATCTGTCTCCATCGATTCCTGTCCGAAGTAGCCCTCACTGCCTGATAGAGTCTAGAAAAGGAGGCGGCCCCCTTCACCTGGTCAGACCATCTTGTTGGTGAACGGCCACGTTGCCTTCGGTGTTGCCAACAATAACAAGCCTTTCCAGGCTGCCATCTCCTCTCCTCATCACATGGCCGAAATAAGAAAGTATGCGTTGCATACACGTGGTGGTCAATCTGGTCTCAATGCCGAGTTGAGAAAGAACAGATACATTTGTGCATTTGGCCGTCCATGGTATTCGGCGCATCCGCCTCCAGCACCACATCTCTAGTGCATCTATTCTCTGTCTCTCTCTTGCTCGGATAGTCCACGTCTCCACTCCATAGAGAAAGATCGGGAATACTAAGGCTCGGACCAACCGGGATTTTGTTTTATAACTTATTCCTCGGTTTTTCCAGATCCCCTGCAGGCGTGTCATTGCGTCTTTAGCCATGGCTATTCTTCTTTTTATCTCTGGGACACAGCTTCCTTCATTGTTTATATTTGATCCCAAATAGATAAGGTTGTCCACAGTGTCGATGCCCCTGATGTTTTGGACATCAGACAGTTTTCCGGCACGATCCACCACCATTAGTTGGGTTTTCTGTCTGTTTACCACTAGTCCCAATTTTCCACTCTCTACCTCCAACCTGTGTAGTATCTCCCTCATATCAGAAAATGATGTAGCGAGAAGAACTGTATCATGACTGACAAACAGATATGTCAATGCAAATAAATATTTGTCTTGTGCGGGGATCGAACCCGCAACCTCGGAGTCAAAGTGGCCATTGCTAGCCATTCGACCTGGCTCGTCGATTATATATATTAATTTTTCAATTGTTATTTTATAATATAATATACATTAAAGAATACTTGTCATTAAAGAAACCCGCAACTGCCACAGCCCGCAGCCCGCTTAACCCTGCAATCTCGGGTATTCTTGGCCTTTCTTTCAAGTCTTTTCTTGCTAATTCGTCCTTTTGTAGCTGCGGTTACACCATTGTTTCATCTGCCGGTCTCACGGACCCCATCTTGAGAGCAGGTTATGGGACACCGCTATTGTTTTAAGTTACATTGTTTAAGGAAGTGGTTCCCATGGGATCTGGACGATTATGGTTTTAAGGGCGTTAGAAATGTTTGCTGTCCGATGGAGGGTTGAAAAGTATACATATTTTTTTACACCATATTTGTTTGCGTAGTATACATTTTTATTATTATAAAAGCTCTACATAAAAACCACGATATCGGTGGTTGAATGACTAGCAATGGCCACTTTGACTCCGAGGTTGCGGATTCGATCCCCGCACATGACAAACATTTGTGTGCATGAACATATGGGTTTGTCTCTGGTCTGGGTGTTTTCTATGTTGTATGCATTTACAAAAAAAATGTATTTAAGTATAGTATCAGTTATCTAGTACCCATGTACCCATAGTACAAGCTTTGCTTAGTTTGGGACTAGACGGCAGTGTATAATTTGTCCAGGAATATTGAAATTACCTACAAAAACTATCTATCATTTTCAACGGGAGCAAAATAATACCTAGACTACTTGATGTGTATGTTCTAATATATAACGTTCTAAAGTTATAAAAAAAATACATATTTATCTATATCGTAAAATGTTCAAACTAGACTAGAATAATCTGTGATATTTAATTTTAATATTCTATATGCGGATACCTTTAAGTGGCTTTCTACATTGTGAATCAGAGCTACTTATTCAACTGTTGCTGTTGGTGTTCCAAATAAAAGAAAACAAAATATTTTACGTCTGATTTGTTGTTATGGTCGATCAAAGTTTGGTTTTATAAGGCTGAAGTTATTAAAAATATATATTGAAAAAATAATAACAAATACACGTCCGTAAAAGTACTATTAAGAGTATATATAAGTGTGTTTGAAATTTATATGTTTAGTACCTGAATGATTTTTTTCTACAAATTTGTTTCCATCTGATTATGGAAATAATAACTTTGAAAGATATGATGTTTTTGGAAAAATACTAAGATCCAAAAATTATATTTTATTAAGTTATATCATTCTTATTTCACAATTAAGCAAAACCTAGGTTAATTTCACAGAAAAAAAAATATTACACTATGCAAGCTATTAAGGCGGATACACATTATTATGAGATCTAAACATAACGTCTAAAGTAAATTTCCATTCCTATTGCGACCCTCTCTTAAGTTTCATAGACTTTCGAAATTCTAGAGATAACTAGTTTATTTTGTTTGAGTTGAATCTATACGTTGCCAACGCAGCATCTCCTTCCTTTCTGGTGACCTCACTCACTCACAGGAACACAACAATCCTCAAGGGAATTGTTATTTGGCTGCGGTATTCTGTGAGGCATTCCCCAGTCGGGTAGCTTACAATTACGCTCCCTACCTCTCTTTTCGCCAGAGCATCGTTTGTCAGTCAGCAGGGTGCACCGCGTGCAGGTGAAGTTGGCTTTGTTTCAAAGATGTTGATGAAACACTTACACCCACAAATGATGGCTCAGTCTCATACACTAATCACAAAATTTTAGTGCTTCATTTCAATAAATAATATTTTTTTCGAACCAAATAAAGCAATAAGGCCATGTCTATTCCTTCGTAATACAAGCTGTCTATAGTTTTAGCAATAATTACAACGGTCTACCAAGCTGTCGCGTGGCGTACCGGTCGCGGCGCATCTGGCGAACGTTAGAACGAACGCATGGCTAGTCTGACCTCACCTTTAGTTTACCGGTCAATATTTTTGCGTTTACGGCATTTTACGAAACTGTATTTTATAATATCATTAATATTATTTACATACATTTTGCAAGCAAATGCCTAATAATTCCTAATAATCGTATAACGCAAATAATTTATATATAAGCGAATGAATGATAATTATGATAAATATTAACTTATCATTTTTTGACATTTATTTTTCATTTATCATTGATTGATTGTTTGTGTTGTTGTAGGTATTCTCTTTATTGTAGACCAACAAAACCATAATTACAACATTATACGGAAATAATGTACAAAGGCGGGCTTATCTCTTCTACATATCTCTTCCAGCCAACCTATAAGATTTTTTTTGACGAGCTCGGTGGCGTAGCGGTCAATGTCGCGGCTTCGACACCTCGTGGGTTCGATTCCCACACAGGACAAACATTTGTGTGCATGAACATGTCTGTTTGTCTGGGTCTGGTTGTTTTCTATGTATCATAAGTATGTATTTACAGAAAAAAAATGTATTTATGTATGTTTATCAGTTAGTCTAGTACCCATAACACAAGCTTCGTTTACTTTGGGGCTAGATGGCGCTGTGTAATTTGTCTAACAATATTTATTTATTTATTATTTATTTATTTAAGTGTTTGGTAGGAACATATACAACAAACGTTAGCGGGAAAACGTGTGCAAGCATAAATGTAGCATGAAAAAAAAACAATAATAATAAATAGCGAGAAAGTTCAATTTCCAAATTCATAGGTCACAAAATATTTACCGCAATACATTAGATATATGTACAGGCACATATATTTTAATATTATATATATATTTTAAATTTTTTTTAATTTAAATTATGATTGATCATATCATTGATTGCTGACAATCAAGTATTTTTGCGTCACTAAGCTGGTAAACACGCATTCGACCTGCTTAATGATAAAGTTAAAGAGCCCATAGGCTCTTTTAACACCTTAACTTGAAAGTTCGCGAATGAAAACTTCTGTGTAGTCGCACAAGACGCGATAATTTCGGCTCCAATGTGTGAGGATCTTCAATCATTATTTTTTTTTTTATATTGTGTTCATAGAATTAAGATAGACTTAAATGACCATAGAGATTTTTTTATATACTTACTATGTTCGAAAATGAGGACGAATTTCCTAAGAAGATAGCGACACGTGCGATAACAGTACTAGAATAGGCTATTTTCCAATGTTTAAAAATTGTATAAATTATTTAACAATATCGTAAAATATACAAAACTATAAAGACCTGCAAACTTTCATTCTAATATCTTCAGTCAGACTTTTTTTAGCGTCGATCAAAGTTTGGCGGGAAAGTCCATTTTAAAAGTATGAAATTATTAAAAAATAATATTTCCATTGGAGAAGCAATAAAAAATGCTATAACTTTTATTATGATACTAATCACATAAAAGTAATATTTAACATAGCTGTCGTACAAATTTCTGATTTGATGCATACAAAATACAAACAAGTGACGTCATAATTCGGTAGTCTTTTGTATGGAGCGTTTTGGGGCAGTCTAAACATTGTAATTTTCAAATTACTTTAACTCGATAGATTTTTCTGCTATCGAAGTAATTCTTTCACCTATGGTTATATTATGGAGACGTCCCTACATATCAAACCGAAAAAAATGTTAGTCAAATAGCCTATTAGGGTAACTAGAGAACGTATGAACTGGATTTTATATAAAATTAAAATAAATTTGGTAATTAAACTTACTATTATCACTCACTATGCACCATATGTCTAGTACGTTACCATGTGTGAAATGAGTTGGCAATTTTCATCTTCATTGTTACCCACTAAAACAATCAGGTTTAAAGGTATAACTTTTATTAAAAAGCATTATGGTATGTTATTGCATGAAAAAAGGAACTATATCCGCAAATAGCTCTGGTTCTATGCCCGATCAGTTTCCACTCAACGCCCTTTCTAATTAAACAACGACGTCTTGAAGGAAGCCATGCATTGTTCTATTTTCAAAGTTTCGAATTATCAACGTCATGCTGATCGAATCGATGAGTTTGAATTTCGAATGTCGAACTCCTAGGTTGATTGGTCGATTTTTTGTAGCGCACTTCCTGGTTCCGAATTCAAATTTTACGATAGTGACGTGATGCGCTCGAGCGGGTCGATAGAAATTGATATTTGGAATCTTAGATGGTTATTAGAGCGTCTGTCATCCGGTCATCAAGGGTATCCTGAATTGTGGCGCGTGCCCCCTTAATTACTTCATTTGTAGCGATAATGCGTCACGAAATGATGCGTGGTCGACGTGTAGGTTTTTTAATCATCAGTCAGAGGAATTCTGCTTCAGTGACGTTATTTTTTTATGTTTATTTTTTCTTCACCTTACTACGCGAAGAAGATGATGGTGGGTGAGAGTGCTAATGTAACTTTTAATCTATACCTATAAATAGAAAAGGAAAAGGTAGTTCTGAGCGATTGACTGATCTATCAATCAACGCACAGTTCAAACCACTTGACGGATCGGAATGAAAATTAGCATACAGGTAGCTATTATGATGCCAATGTCTATTAAGAAAGTGTTTTTGAATGTTCGCATATGATACCGTGATAGACAAGTACAAAGCCGCAAGTGAAAACAAGTTAATGATAAATATCAATCAGAATCCAAAACAAACAGAGCAGCAATCACAGGATTGAAATACACAATCTCATCGAATCTGTAAACAATTCAAATAAAACACATAATTTTACACCTAAACGAATTATCGGCTAGCAAATTTTAAGCCCTGTCCGAGTGCGTTATTCAAACAAAATATCAACCAATCACGATTTTGTGAATTTGAAATTTGTTAAAGCCCAACGGTACTACAGAAAACCAATACTGGGTACACGTATACATGGTAAAACTACGCATGGGCTAAGCAAACTCTCGGTTTGTGTGGATTTGCACGCACACCGAGCACGACTCAGTAAATACAGTCACTCACACAATGGTATATTGCAAATGGGCTAGTCGAATGTATTCGTTCGCCCGCCGGCCGCTGGGGGTGAATGGGGGGAAGATGCGTTTTTGTGCAGTACTCTGCACTTTAGCTACGTTTATGAGTAAATATGTATAAGTGCGTAGCCGATAACGTTCTTAATATACGCTGTCGCTGTGTGTGTTTTCAGATATTCAATTAGAACTCTATCTACTTTCGAAGTATGGATGTGTTATTTTTTGTTACAACAAAGAAGTTCATTTATGATTGTTTTGTTTTTAATATTTTGTAGCTAAAGCGTTGAACACAGATTAAGGCACCTTAGTGAAGCCTAAGCTAGTGGAACGAAACTTGAAAGGGTCACACCGAATCGAAGTCACCACTGTGTGGCGGGACGGTAGGCTTTTTAAAAATAAACGAATAGGTATTTTTAGTGACAACAGCAGACTAAGTGGCTAAGCCGAGGGAAGTCCATAGTCCTATGAGAGTTAACCACACCTGACTGGCGATGCTTACGGCCGGATTCACACTTCTTTCAGCGCTTTTAACCGGCCGAATGGAAAGCTACATGAAAGGCCTTACAGCGTTACTAAGAAAAAAAGCAAAAAGGGACACGAAACATGTGCAGCCGGCGGGAATTCGGGCGACCATTCTGTAATTATTAGCTAACTTAGGGGTGTCTGAAAAAAGAGCCGTCTCCAAGTTCAACCCGGTTTGTACAGAGTTAAATTAACTGACGACTAATGTTATGGTTTTAGTATTAACTAAACCTAAAAGTTTCCGTGTAAAATTGACTGAAATACCACCACGCTTTCGGAAACCAATATGCGGAAAACTATTCAATTAAATAACCTAACCTCACGCCAAACGAAACACTTTGTTTCTATCAATTTATTTTGATTAATCTAAACGTATCTGTAGGCTCGATACCTACTTCCTACACGACACGACACGTACACAAAGCAAAACTGGCAATGTCCACTCCTCTTACGTGAACACGAATTTTCGCACACACACACAAGCCCTACTTCAGTTTTACCACACTGGTGCTTGTATAAAATTTATAGCGCACACTTTTGCACCAGTCCTATGGCAACATAGATCTGCGAGGGGGATGGAGCTGGTCAGCCATTTCGTGTCGACGAGATTTATAACCTCTCTGTGCGTTCAGTAAGATACGTTTGCATCTGACATTGCGAGCTCGGTTAGAACTTTATTACCATCCACTGCTCGTTGTATTAATTTAAAAATTTACATCGATATTCGATTTTTAATTAGATATAATTTCCAACACTATTTGGAATGTAATTCGAATGGTTTATTGTTCAAATTTGGAAATTATAAAATGTCAAACGATACGAAATTTGAAAATGGACATGATGGTCTAGGTAACACAGCCGTAGGGGGCATTATTTCAAAATGTACGTTAGGTGGGTGGGGAGGAGGTTCTGGCGCGGGGTCAGCCAGGCTGTTTGTCTATCGCGCGTTTTCCCATTCACAGGGTGAATTTTCCGAAGCCCATTGCGCTTCCGGCTCCCCCCAGGCCGCTTTGAGCTCTCTCTGTATTTTTATTAACGGAATTATGGCGTCTGAATGAGCGGCTACTTATATTGATTAATATTCTAGTGCTGTGGTCAACTTGATTCTATCTGGAGGCTCTATGGAACCCTAATTTTCTTCTGTTCGTTTTCTTCGTAGTTCTGAGTAGTAGACTCATAAAGTAATAATATTTTATACTAGCTGCCCGCCCCGGCTTCGCACGCAAAGTAAGTGGTATTTTATTTTCCTGACAATTTCTAAATCTTTTAGCTCCATAAGAACCTATCTTATACCTTAACGAAAATACGAAAAAAAAAAATCCGAATTGGTCGAGCCGTTCTCGACTTTTGTTAAAAACATTGATTTCTATATATAGGTAGAATATTTTATGCTATGAATACAATCTAATAAGTATATCTTTTATTTTTTCCTAACAATGTTGTTTAAAATGATGACAGTGTATGCGCTATAAATGGCTATAATAAAATTTACTAGCAACTCACCCAAACTTCGCATGAAATACATGAAAATCACAAAATTGTTATTTTAATTCTGCCTTAAAAAATTATAAATGTTATTATGTGCTATTTTATACAACCACCATATATGTTTTTCATGTAACTTTAACCATTTCCGAAGCCAGGCGAGCACAGAAGTTATTCTGACTTATTTTCTGTCAATGAATGTTTGATATATCAGAAAAAATGATTTGCGAATTTATTAAACCTCTTTACGCTTTATCGGAAGCAACAATGTAGCTTGACGCTTTTTTTAAAAACCATACTTATTTGTAACTAGCTGACCCGTGCCTACTTCGTTGGGCGGTAAACATTTTTACGAAAAAGACTTTTCTTTTTTCGGATTAATATATATCATATGGCACTCACAAATAACGAGGCTTTCTATTAGTAAAAGAATTTACAAAATTGATGATTCAGTAGATCCAGAGAGAGATTACTCCATACTCCTTACAACCTCACAAACTTGTGACTTTACCTCTTTGTAATATATTAGTACATATAAATGTTAGATATATTAGTAGATATAGATAGCAAAGAACATTTCAACAAATAATTCATACCATGACTTAAGAATTTACAGAAGAAAGCGTCTGTGGATCCTCACAATATATGCGACCGTTTCAGTTCTAGTATTTGTAAATTATTTTACCTGCCAGTAACTTTGCGATTGAAATATCCAAGGACTCTCTATAGACTTCATAGCTCAATAATAAATCTAATTAAAGAAGAGTTTCATAACAATCTTTATACAACGTAAAAAAATATTCTTAAACGAACAGTCCTTTATCGATTCCGTTACTTTCTTACAAACCTAACAATATGAAATACGTAAAAACCATAGACGTAATAGTTGGTTTTTGAACGTTGATTCACGAATTGCCAACATGCACAAATGAACAATAGATCGTGGGCGTTCCAACTGAAGGTGATCAGAAACTCATAACGGACACGTCATGTCTTATCGGACGCAAAAAGTTGGGCCACGCAGGGAGCGATACATAGCACCATACACGAGTTATTTTAACAGTCGATTTTTTTTAACTGCCTAAATAATACCAGCTACACTACGCTCGAGCAATATACACTTATATTAGACATATCATTATATTGTAAATATGCTGGTATATTGTTGGAGCGGAGCACATAAATAATCTCACTGAATTGAAAAACGTTCGACATTAATTGTCGTAAACATTTGCCAATAATATGAATTGTACAATCCAATCCAGTGGTAAGATACAGGTTGACAATGACGATGATGATGAATAATTGCGCTAAGCGTCCTCTTCTGTAATAGCTAAATGATTATCTAGCCCGCCAATAAATTGGCTTAATATTTTTAGGGTTCCGTACCTCAAAAGGAAAAACGGAACCGTTATAAGATCACTTTGTTGTCCGTCTGTCTGTCTGTCTGTCTGTCAAGAATTTCTATGTCGAGAATGCGTGGAGGTATCAAGCTGAAATTTGAACTGTATACTCAGGTCTACGGTCCCATGAAGTTGTAAAAAAATCAAACTGCTAAGTTTACATAGAAAAAAGTTACGGCCGTTTATTCAGCAAAAAACGCATATTTCGACACACTCAAGGGAATCAAAACCTATAGGGTACTTCCCGTTGACCTAGAACTATGAAATTTGGCAAGTTACATCGTTATAGACTACAAAGTACAGGAATAAATCTCAAAACTATACATTTGTAAATAGATCTTAAAAAATAGGGGGTCTATATTTTTTATAGGGTGTCGAAATTTCAAATTGAAACTACTAGTTCAAATGGGGTATGATATGAAAGGGCTTGATGTACACATTGCAAAATATATTTTATTTATTTTTTTCGACGCATTGTTTCTTATTTATAATGAAAAATATCTAATTTAATAATGATACTACGTACCTACGGAACCCTCGGTGGGCGAGTCCGACTCGCACTTGTCCGGTTTTTTTTTTATACATTTCACAATAATCCCAACCCTAAATTCATTGATATATCCTCAAGTTAAAAGGAATCTTGATATGAATTACGTTACACTGATCTTCTAGAAAGAGCCTTTCTTTGTTGAGCCCATATTCTTACACAAGCATATCAAATAACCGAGAAACCCATTGCATATTCACGTATTCACTCGTAAATGTCGTGGCTCGTGGCCCACACCATGCCTCGAATTTGCGATATGCCTGTGCATTGATACGCGATAGCTCCGCTTTTGGTGTTCGATATTCAAAACTGCTTTGTTCTTGATTAATGCCCGTTTTAACGTTCTAACCAGCGTATTTTAAATTTGAAATAGGAATCACAGGCAATTTTATTTACAAAACAATAATTTCGAACATAAAAATAAATTCCATCATATTTTTAAATGCTGTTTATTTGATAGAGTGCCAGTAGTTTATTCATGATATATTTTTCAAATTTAAAAACAATACATACTTGTTTTGGTACACCAATACATTTATTTATTGGTTATTGTAAAACAAGTCTTTTGTTCGATTCTTTTATACCATTAATTTGGGTGCAATTGTTTACACAATCCGAATAGTATCTCATTTTGTATACTTATTTTATTCTACCGAAAGCCTTGACCTATTATGCACACGCTCTTACGACCTCCGCGCACTAGGATAGTCACCAAAAAGGAAGAAGTTACTGCGATGGCAGCGGGGGTGGCAGAGCGCTTGCAATATTTCATGTTCCGAGCGTTTATATGGCTACGGTAACCGCTTGAGATCAGCAAAAAATATTGTTATTTATTTATCATTGCATACCGCATTCGTGAGTATCTGCTTACCGAAGGTAGGTTGAGAATGGTATTAGCATTAAGGCCACCCATGTACCCTTAATTTGAGTTAATTTAAGTTTAAGGCGGGGTGGTACCAGTGGTACTGCAAAATCCACAATTTAGAATTCATCTTTGAAGTAATAAACAGAGAATTAAAATCTAGGAAAATTATATTGAGATTGTTGAGGATATATATACTAGGGAATATATCCCATGGAAACATGATTTGAATAAGTTGACTCTATAAAATAAATTCACAAATTTACCTCTTTATCGTGTCATTTTATCTTCTATTTTCGGTTTTATTCTTAAAATAAGTAATTTGACATTATAAGTTATGTACTAAAAAAAAGGTCATAAATAACTGGAGGTATAAATAGTAATACTGTGGTATTATACCCGATAGATTTTTTTTATTACATCTTTAAAATTTTTAATCAATTATTCAATAGATTTTCAGCTCGCCAGAGTCGCCAGTGTCTCGCGGAATTGTTATATTGTTTCTAGCGCTGGCTCACCTCGCCTTAAGGCCACCCATCCTTAATTTGAGGTAATTTAAGTTAAAATAAATAAATATTGACGTAAAACTTCTTTACGCACGCTTGACTTGGGGAGTAAGCTGGTGAATGCGTGACGAGAGCGTTACGAAAAGTGTGATCGGGCGTTCACTCGTGTAGTCTAAAGCAGTTTTCCGCTAACATTTTGTGAACATCACATCTAAGAAAACCAAATTTTTGGAGGTAGACACTTAAATGTAAAATCAGTTTTTATATGTGTAAGTATTTTTCTTCCGTCCGTATTTTTAAGAGATTATATAAGATTATATATATAATATTCTGTATAAACCTATTTTTCCGAGGCACACCAACTAATGAACACGGTACACCAGTGTGCCGCGGCACACACTTTGCGGAACAGTGGTCTAAAGCAGGGCTGTCCAAAGCACGGCACGCGGGCCGCATGCGGCCCTCGGCTTATATTTGTGCGGCCCGCGACGTGTTTTTCATTTACCTTAAACTAAGCTTAAACTTTCAAAGTAGGTAGTAATAAATAAATAATAAATATTCTCAGACAAATTACACAGCGCAATCTAGCCCCAAAGTAAGCGAAGCTTGTGTTATGGGTACTAGACAACTGATAAACATACGTAAATACATTTTTTTTTTTGTAAATATATACTTATGATACATAGAAAACACCCAGACCAAGACAAACAGACATGTTCACGCACACAAATGTTTGTCCTGTGTGGGAATCGAACCCACGAGCGTTGGTGTCGAAGCCGCGTCATTGACCGCTACGCCACCGAGCTCGAGTAAACATGTCAAGTAGGTATTTGTTTCTGCGGCCCGCTTATTGTATATGGTTTGGAAAGCCCTGGTCCACTCGTTATTGTATTTTTTTATATGTGTATCTGAAACTTTTTAGTGTTGGTACGTACTATTGCCATCATATTATTTATTCTGTGTAAAGCCGTACGTCAGTAACTTGTCTACACGTATCATTACGCCTGGCTGGGCCTGTAAATTTCCCTCAAATATTCAGGACAACGTTGAGTGGAGGGCACTAAAAACTGTCCGTTGAATCCGATTACTTAGCCACTACATAGCTGTAGATGTGTGCTATGCAAAACGTATGTACTACAATACGTAATATATACAATTTTCAGTATTCACCTACTTGCTTTCTATCATTCTCGTTTGCTCTACCTTAAGGTTGTCTGGAAAAGATCTCTTAGCGATAAGACCGACTTTTGTACTTTTATTATATGCCTATAATGCCTCTGTAAAATCTTTTATTTGGTTTGGTTATGTAATAGCACACCCCGGCCACTCCATACAAATGACGCGTCGTTAACTACTACATAAACGACGACGTCTGTGCACAAATTGAATGAGCGTGTGTGCGTGCGGCGCCATACAAACTGTTCCAGATTTGTCTCAGAGGGAAGGTGAGGTCGACACGATAGAGCGGCCATACCGTCCGTAGTACTATTACAAATACTGTGGTAATAGTGTTGTGTTATGTTGCAATAAATGTCTCTTCTTCTTCACCTTCGCGTGGTGCACCCTGCTGTTAAGTAAACGGGGCTATGGCGAAAGAAATAGGCCATGTCAACCCCGACTAGGGAAATTACAAAGAATACCACAGCCAAATAACAATTTCATTGAGAATCATTGTGTTCCTACGAGTGAGTGAGCTTACTAGATTTAAGGGGATGCTGTGTTAGGAACGGTGGTGCTCGGGAGGGAGAAATACTCCTTGTATTGCGAGCGTCAGGAGAAGTTGTTGACGATCCCAAACTGACAGACGCGGTTTAGAACTTTCAAGTCTGAGAAGAGATTTTGCATCCCATTGTGTGTTCTGCCGATTGTCAATGGGGTGTGTTCAGAGGAGTTGTTTGACATGATGCTCACGGCCTCTTGCTACAGTCGCACCGCTCGCTATCGATAGGGAATTCATCCTCACACATTGGAGTCTTAATTTGGTCGCATACTGTGCGGTTCCAGAGAAGTTTTCTCCCGCGTATCGTTAAGCTGTGGAACGAACTGAGTCGAGGTTTCTCATGTGACTACAGCATGGGGTTCTTAAAAAGGTTTACAGACGTTCATAGGCTACAGCAACTGTTCTCCATCAAACGGGCCGTATGCTTGTTTGGCACTTTAGTGGTATAAAAAAGCCAACAGGTAGAGTCATATAACCTTATATAGCGTCAGTCGAGTTAAATATAAATATAAAATCTTTCTGGACAATTTACACAGCGCCATCTAGTCCCAAATTAAGCGCAAAGCTAATACCATGGGTACTAGATAAGTGATAAATGTACTTAAATACTTTTTTTTGTAAATACATATCTACTTATATTGCATATAAAACACCCAGATCAAAACAAACGGACATATTCATGCACACGAATGTTTGTCATGTGCGGGGATCGAACCCGCGACGTCAGAGTCAAAGTAACCATCTAGCCATTCGACTACCGGATTAATCAAACAGTTATATGCCGCCGTTTTAAATTCTCATTAGGTTTTGTTAAGCTTTAAAATTAATAGGCAGGTATTAATAGGCAGGTACATACTAACGATTCGAACTTTTATGCGCTGTCCACCCCTCCAGGCAGAATGGGGGTAGGTACACGAAACTCCGTTTTATCTGCGCCCCCCGAAACAGACGGTTTACGGCAGTTACCTATGGCGATGGTTATGTAGTTTTTAAATTGTACGTAATGGATTAGCGATGGCTACTGTATGTGGAAAACTGTAGACAATATTTGCTCTTAATTGTACCTGCAATACTTGTCTCTTTTTACACGAGTGCCGAGGAATGTTTTTCGAGCGTATTTAATTATGTGCTAAAATGTTTCGGCCGAATGGCTAGCAATGGCTACTATGACTCCGAGGTTGTGGGTTCGATCCTCGCACAATACAAACATTTGTGTGCATGAACATGTCTGTTTCATCTTTGCCTGGGTGTTTTCTATGTATTATAAGTATGTAGGTATATATATACAAAAAACAAATGTATTTAAATATATTTATCAGTTGATTTTGCGCTTAATTTGGGACCAGGTGGCGCCATGTAAATGGTCCAGAAATATTTGTTTATTTATTTATTATTACGTACTCCATAGGTACCATACTATTCATCATGCTGGCATGATCTTAATGATTCTTCCAACTGTGTCTATTAGTAGTTATTTGTTATACAAGAATGCAAAGTTGCTATTGAACCGCGTGCTCAATTTTGATGGCCGAGCAAGACAAGGATTCTCAAATTCAAAAAATAGAATCCTGAGCGTTAGCGAGGGAATCAAAAGTGTACGAGGTGAAAAATTTTTGCACTCGAGTGCAAGACGTAACTTTTCATCCCACCTCTATGGGAAAATGACTAAATGCAAAAAAAATCATTTACAATCACAAGATACTTTTATTTCAGTTTAGGTATTAACTACTACATTAAGAGAGGTAAATATTAAATTATAACAAATAATACCAGCAGAACGGTTTCTGAGAAAGTTTTGGCTCCTTTAGCTAGTCGCCACGTGTTAGACATAATATATCGTACTTTTGCAAATACTTCTCGTGTGATTGTTGAGGGAAAAAGCTCATTTGCGCATTAATAACAGTTTCAGTCAATTCTGTTTGCGTCAAATAAATTTCTTCGTCGCTAGAATCACTCATTTTAAGTTTTTCACTTGTTTTCAAGTTTCTTGTTTTTAATAACGTGAAAAGAAAGCGCGCGCAAAGCAAATTTAAAAAAAGTACACCAAGGAGGTTCCGAGTCTGAGTTTTTAACAAATTAAAAAAAGTTGTATGATAAATTCGGCATCATGGAGGTAGAAGTAAAATAGGTTTCATGATGTTTTGAATTCACAAACTTAGTGCACACGCTATTCTAAATTCAAATTTACTTTATCCTCTAGCGGATAAAAACGACTTTTGCACTCAGATATCGAAGAGCAAAAATACTCTTTCCGAGATGGGGGGATGAAAAAATATTAACTCTACATCTAACCCATATCTCACGAGGAGGTCGATGGTGTCAGCATAATCGAACACGCAAGTTAAGGAACGTCAACCGCAGTTAGTGCTCAAACTATTCTGAATGTTTTATTATTCAAATATTGTGAAAGTAAACAAACATGACAAAAGTAAATAAATAGATAAATATTATGTTTATGGGTTACGTATGGCCGCACTGTCGAAACCAAATTTTTTCGTAGATTAAAATTTGTATCTTGTACCTCGGATATATTATAATATATAAAGTATAGTATTATTACATGATTTAATCTAACGCCGTAAGGTATTGGAAAGTTGCTAATACAATTTAAGCAAATTGAAATGTTCGAAAAATTTAAAAGCGTGTCGTTTGTTATCCTTAACATTTTGATACATAAGTACGACAATGGAATTTTGATGTAATTTAAGAACTCACCATTAAAATGAATTTTTGACACTTATTCGATGTAAAATGTGCCCGTGGCCTCCGATGGATCTGTAAAAAAAGAAAAACAAAATTAAAACCAATTAGTTCTCAGTTATCCAGATACAGATTCTTAGTTCACATGATTCCACAACCACACTCACTACCAAAAATGAAAAGCACATTGTTGTCATCAATTTCAACAAAAAAATAAAAATGACATTTATTATCATTGAAAAGGACTTATTGGCGCGAACTTGGTGAGCGTGGTTGTGCTTCTAAACAAATTTTCATAATTTGATATAGGTATAATTAATGATATTGATTCATACTAGCGATAGTGTATTAAGGTGCAAGTAATCATTTGTAGATTATTTGATTAAAAGAGCGTGAATCGGGGCTGTCGAATCATTCTAAGAAGTCGTGCAAAACACCAAAATAAATGTACTAACGGTTTTATTGTTTATTTATTACAAGTAATAGAGGAACAAGAAGATTCCTGACGATAGTTTTCGGCATGTCCCTGAAGCCACGTCTATGACAAAGAAATAATACAAAAACAAGCTCTAAAGGATATTGATTCCAGAGCCGTAAAGTAATTTGATAAGAATATGATTACAAACTATTTTCCTGAAATCTTGTTGTCTTTGGAAAAATGACAACATTAAATTGTTATCTTTGGAAGGTGGCGCTCTGTGATATCATATCACGTAGACTTTCAGCACAGTTTAAGTAATAGTATTATGTACTTTCAGAGTTGTGATGCTTCTGACTTGGTTCAAATACTGACTAGAGTTAAAACTAAACAAGGATTAAGTACATTAATGAGAAGATTAAGAAGAAAGAATTAAATTTGCCTTCCTTTGTGTATTTTACTACTTATATTCAGATGAGTTGTTTCCTTGCTTTTGTCATTCTTTAATTTTATACAGTGATATCGTGCTGTGTGGTTCCAGAAAGGCTTGACTTGATAACATAATGAGCTGTCTCACTCTCACCTCAATCGATAAGAAGAGACACTAGTTTCTCGATATCGATCAATAGGGGCAGCCACGTGCGAGGCCACCCGGCGTGTGCGCGTGCGCATAGAACTCGCGTTTTTTGTTTACTTCCGATCCTGGTAATCTTGGGTTCGATGCCCGATTTTTTACCCTTTAAAAAAGGGTAGCTTGGGTGTTTCTGTAGAATACTGAGAGAATGAGAATTTAAATATGTTGCTTATTATTACTTTCAAGTATTAGAATTACGTTCAAAAGGAATAATAATTACAATGTTACAATTACCAGAATATTTGAGTAGACTAAAATATTCTTTTAAAACTTGTGAGCTTGAATACGAGCTCAATAACTTCAAATCCGAGTTTGCCACGAGATTATTTTGTATGTCGGTGGATTTCGTAGACAGAGATAATAGGAATATTTGAAATATTTTTTTTATAATTAAATAGGTTACGTATTTTGTTTTAGCCTCAAAGAGATATAAAATACAATAGAAAATATATTACCAATGAGTTCCTTCGACCACATTCTGTCTCTATCACAAGTCCAGTTCCAAACGCAAGTTAAACAGCAGCGCAAACTTCATTTGCACGAAAACAATAAATATGTGTCAATAAATTAGCATTATGTCTATGCATCGTATGTAATTTTATGTTTTCATAAGTACCTATTCATTGTGTGTATGTTCATTATTGTTATTAAGAGTTTTATCTGTAAGTATGTTATATCGCATTCGAGTCTTATCTGCTTTTCCTAAAGGTTGACTGGTAGACAATGCTCTTTGCATTAAGTTTGCTTTTTGTAGCCTTATTCTATGTTCAATAAAGTTTTAAATAAAATAAAAAAAGTAAAGAGTCCACAAATAAAACATTTTAATTTATATTTCGAATGTACTTAATTACATAGCAATTTTATATAAATCATCAAATTAAGAACACGTCAGACAAATGTGCTGACAGGTTTTTTTTTTAATTTACTGTCTTAATAAATCAATCCACTGCTGTTACATTGAGTGTTGTAAGAGTTACTCATAGACACGCGCGCCAGGTGTGGGTGTGCAGTGTGTATGCAAGCACAGTGGCCCTTTGTCGACGCTTGCGGCCGATTATTGCCGTTTTGAGGGCTTGCTCGTCATAAAGAAAATACAGGAAGCAATTTGTACTAAGTAGTGTAAAGATGCTTTTTTTTATGCAATTTTAAGGTCAAAGTAGAGACGTTTTCAGATGCGTTTAGTTACTGATATTGTAAACTGTGACATGAGATTGTCTGGTGTAAGTTTTAAATTACTTACCCTTATGTATTTAAACTTCATTAACGACAAAATTAAGGGTACAAAAGGCGGGTTTCATTTATAAGAGGATTTTCTACCAGTGCACTTTTGGAAGGAGTCCACTAATCGAAGACGGCTTACCATAATATTATGATGAACAAAAGATATAAGTAAGTACATTATTTTTTTTATTTACATCACATTTTTTTAATATGATGATGTCAAATATGTCGTCATCATCATCATCATTTATTAAAAAAATCTGATGAAGTTAGGTAGCGCCCATAAGTTTCTAAACTTTAAAATTTACAGCTAAGAAGATAGCGTGATGAGAGCTGGTAAAATAATATTATGAGACTAATAATATCAATTTTGTAGCACTTTATGTGCTTGCTTACGGTCAAACGGTAGAACTCTTCTATTATGCAGGCTGTAGACGCACGCTATAGTAACTTTGCCCAAGATATGTTTATTTTTTACCATACATAAAATAAACATTTACAGAAAATCAATTAGTGAATATGAAACAAAAGCGCCACAAGCAGAAGACCGCTCAAAAAGCAGGGATAGGCTTTGTTGTCCACCTTTGATTGCCTCCGTGGACGCGACGCCGCCGCCGCGTGTGTGCCGGGAGACAATGCTGATAGAAAAGGAACTAAATATGTTCTTTTTTCAAATCTATTTGGTTTTTAACCTATAATTTAAACATAAATTCGAAGAACAGATTTAAATATATCTAAAATTTAAATGAGACCACAACATACAATTTAAATGTAACATTTAGGAATATTATGTATTTATTCTTTAATATTTTTGATTGAAATCAAATAAAATAGAAACTTTTTGTCGACGTACAATTGAACTAGGATATAATAAATTCAAAGTAAGTAATTATAAAAACTAAAGAACATGATTGGAAATGGTAAATCCTACGATCTTTGTTCGAATTACCCATTCGAATAAAGATCCCTAAATATGTATATGGAACGGTAGTGTATCATTACACACATATACAAATATTTAAATTAAATGTAGGTAGCACCATTTCCCTATTACTATTATTATTTTGTGTTTATGAACATTCGACCTACTACTACAGACAAAACAAATCCCATAAAACAATAGAAAAACCAATTACTGAGATGTGGGAAGGTTCAAAAATCAGATAGCGTTTGTCGTCCATCTTCGATTACCTCCGCGGGCGCCGCTGTGTTTGTGCCCCGAGAGACAATGCGGATACAAATGGAACTAAAAATTGCCTTTGCACTATTGTGTTTTAAAAATTTATAAAGCAATATTTTTCTCGTAAAACGGATATCTAGAAATGGACGAATTAAATAATAATTTGAAAGACAATGCTTATAGAAACGAAACCAAAAATTGCTCATTGTGCCATTTTATTTACAAAAATTATCACCTGCCCCAGTCAAAATGGTCATGCTAACCATTCGACCACCGAGCTCGTCATTATTATTATGTAAGTAAGTAAACCATTAAGTCTGAGAAGACTATATCACTACATAGTATAAAACAAAGTCGCTT
The DNA here is from genome assembly GCA_937001555.2 of Hypsopygia costalis. NCBI lineage: Eukaryota > Metazoa > Arthropoda > Insecta > Lepidoptera > Pyralidae > Hypsopygia > Hypsopygia costalis. Next base: position 8,347,891 of record OW443343.2, on the reverse strand, counting down.
TCTCTGTCCCTATGTCCCTTTGTATGCTTAAATCTTTGAAACTACGCAACGGATTATGATGCGGTTTTTTTTAATAGATAGAGTGATTCAACTGGAAAGTTTATATGTATAATATATGCATAACATAGTAGAAAAACACTGATAATTTAGAGGTTTCTAATGTGATGTCGTAAATAAACACATTTTATTGCTCTTTCATTGCAAACGCTGGCTGAACCCAACGAGATAGATCAAAATAATGTAGTACAGTATTGTTCACCTTAAAATGGTCTACAAAAAAGTTCGCGATGGTATATGTCTATCTCTTAGTGGTAACACACAATAACCGTTATTTTATCCTTTGCTTTTTACTAGAAATAATGCCTTATTTACGAAGCGATTTTAAGCAATACAGAATTAATCCTTATCCAATTAAGTACCTTAAATACATTGCGCATTTAATATAGATCAATATGGCCCTTCACAGCATGTAATTTAAATGAATAGTTTAGAAGATATTACACATTTAAAATGCAGGGACATAACGGCTGTGGCGGTACCGGCCGCGGAGCCGGTGGCGTATGCCTATAACTGGGGAAGGACTGGATAGGACAAAGCGCAAAGACCTTCTGTAGTACATTTAGTATCAGCATTGCACCCGTGCGAAGCCGGGGCGGGTCGCTAGTAAATTATAAATCTAATAATAAATTAGTTATCTAACACCGGCGAAGTCAGGGCAGGTTACTAGTAAATTATAATATAATATATATTTATATATAGAAAGAGTAACGCACCGACAAGTATTCACACAAGGGCCACACACCCACGGAAATGACGATGACCGCTACGCAATTACGATGCGGAAGTCATTCCCCACGATATGCATCTGGATATACGAATTATGGGAAAAGTATATACAATGCCAACAACACAAAACTGATAGTGTGGAAGTCTGGACAGGCCTATGTTTGACAGTGGACGGCCTTTGGTTAATATGGTGACATGTAACAAACATATAATGATTGCTCTAAAGCAGTGATTACTAACCTTTACAGCGATGTTACCCCTATGACCAATAGAGGGTATGTTTTTACCCCCATTATTAGGTTATGTAAGGTTAAGTTAGATCTTATTGGCCTGAACTAATTTGTCGGCATAGATTTATTTAAAATTGTAAAGATAATATTGCGACAACAATTTCGTCTACATAAGAAATAACTTCATTTGCATCTAAACCGAAACTGTTTTAATGAAAGATCTTCCAAACACAATGTATAAGCAAGTTACTAGGATCAATCACCTTAATATAGATTTTGTTCTATATAGCGTACTACTAACTCTTATTCTGTAGTAGCGGTATCAAACATCTCAACAAGATTGCGACAAATTAAGAACGCAGCACCATTCATCTCGAAAGCATTAATTAGTCCAACTGAATCGTAATCAAGCATAAAATTAAAACTTGGCACACGACAGCCCCAACAAAGGTTAGGGTGTGTCCACACCGTGTACCTTATGGCACAGCAATTTGTTCAAGACATCTGGCTTCACACCTGCCCGCACCCCGCACGAAGCGTCCCTCCAAGCATACGTCATACATACAAAAATAACTTTCAATTACATACACATTGACTTTTATGACCAGATTAATAAAGTTGAAAATGAAATTAACTTGTAAATGGAACGCGTAAATTTAAAATTGTCGGTGTATTATGGTTTTGGCACAAGGTCCAATGCCCCTGTCATTCATACTGTATCGCTCATTATAATTCGGAAATGACGAACAGTTTTCTATGTTCTAAAAGCATTCGAGTGAAACATTATGGCGTATGTTTCGTAGTTTTGTTTGCACCTCGATTGGAACAATAACGGACGTCTTTCAATTAGGGCTGTGTCGTCTATCAAGCTGTGTTTGCCCACTAGTCGTCCGGCCGTCAATCTCAATAGTCTCACAAGTTCACAACACAATCACTACGTAAAGCGATGCGTACGTTCATTCACACAGACGCCGTAACGTGTATGTATAGTTAAGGATGTGTGCCCCATTCAAGACGGCGAGACGACCTTCTCGCGTCATTTCCGTCGACGTCACATTCTTACAAGTGGGCGTGTAGACGCACCCTAAGCACCTTAATGATATGATTTGACAGTTCGCGGTATAAACAGGTAAAGGGGTATACAATATAATACGGGTTGACTGTCGTGCTATTTGATTTTCTAATTTATAAGCAAAAATGACAGACTGATATCATGTCCGTATAATATCTGGCCCAGAATATTTTTGAACATAATACAAAAGCATTCATTCTCAAGTCTCAAGAACGATCAGATATTAAAATAAGCTCCATTGGAGTGGTTGTGATCACTTGTGATAGATCTAATGAAATTATAGAAAAACGGGGGAAGTATATATAATATCAATATCTAAAAATGTTATTTATAATGATTCTATGTAGGTACATATATTATTATGTTTAATGCAGCTTTACTTCATTCGCTTCTTTACCTTTATTAATAGGAATTTTATATATTTTTTATGAAATAAATTATAAAAACTGTAAATTGAAATTTTGATTTGTATTTTTGTATGATTATAGCTTTTTTTATCTTATACATAGTTTTAGAATTATTGTAAATAATATTTTTAAATATTAATAATGCAATTTTTTTCACCGTGTTTCTATATTTACATAAATCACTAGTGATCACAACTACTACAACGGAGATTATTTCTATACCTCAACTGAACCATAAGACTCGTAAATTAATCCTTTTGTATTAATCCCAAAAATCTTATAGACAAATATTATGATGTTTACACGCCTATGCTTGTATTGTGAGACGAGTAATATACACAATACATACATAATATAAAAGTTATTTAGTTTGTATGAAGAAATATTCCTGGACAAATTAAACACGGCCATCTACTCTCAAACTAAGCAAAGATTGTACTATGAGTACCCACTGGATAAATGATGTAATACTTAAATATATATATATTTTTGTAAATACCAAGAAAACGCCCTGACTAAGACAAACAGACTTGTTCATGCACAGAAATATTTGACTTGTGCGGGGATCGAACCATAGACCTCGGAGTCAAAGTGGCCATGGCTAACCATTCGACCACGTCGAAATGTATCAACCACGTATGTACAAATCGAACTAATCTCAAACAGCCCCCTTACCACCATCTCTTATTGCGATTCAATAATTGCATAGATTGCTTATTCATACCAATGAATAAGCGACTCTATTCCATTTGAAATAGAGCAATCTATTCAGTTATTGAATCGCAATAAGAGATGGTGGTAAGGGGGCAGAACAGTGTGTCGTAAACTTGGTACAATTCGACAACAGTGTTTAACTTCCGGAACGATTCTTAACATGAGTATTTGCGAAATAATATATTGAGAGTCAATTTGTTATCAGCAGGGGGCAAAGATGCGGGACGGTATACTGGTAATTTGGGGCAAGTAGTCCAATTTTAGTGGTCTATTGTGGCTCAAGGGGCTTCAAGAATTGTTCCTTCAATTTGGACGAACGCCCGCATGCTCCGCAAATATATTCCAATGACGGATGTCGGTTCTTTCAATTTTTTTTTTTATGATTCCTTGTAAATGAATTTATGAACGCTGTTTTGTTCGGAAATAACTGAGGTAAATGTGGCTTTCATTACAGCTACTTCCTTCCATCAAAATTTACAAAATATATATCAAGGATAACACAATAAATATATTTTTATTGGCTCTGGAAACAAAGTCCTTTAGAACCCGATTTTTTTTATTTTCTTCATGTTACTTTCGGCTTCATGCCGAAAAATTTCGTCACTAATCTACTCGGTCCTCAATTATATAAAATAACTCAACAGTTCATAATTGCTTGATGAATTAATATTTAGGTAACTTTATTTACCTTTAAGAATTTCAATTTGGCACAATTTCTACTTGGTAGAGTTGTTGTTGTAGTAAAGTTTTTATTGTACAAAAGAAATTACATAAACATGATGATAAAAGAGTTACATGTACAATGGCGGACTTATCAGGGATCTCTTTCAGTCAACCGTTCAATGAGTTGTTTAAAAGATGTCATATTTTGGCGAAAAATTCTTGGTAATAAAATAAAAATAATTATAAAATAAGACTAATTACTACAGTCAAAGTAAAGTTTGAACATATTACACTATAAACATATAGGTATATTATTTCTGAAATTATGCTGCTTTTTTTTCAAATTTTTATATAATTAGTTTCTTCATGCACAATTTAATCAATATCTACCGTGACAATTTAGCTTTATAGGTTTTACAAATAAACCACGGCATTCATAGATATTGTTAAGTTATCCATTAAGATCTGCACAAAATGTGTAGGTACGTGTCTTAATACACCTTATAAGGATCATCGTTTTACACAATCGTGAAAAAATCTTTTATAACACTACAGATGTTTGGTTTCGATTTCATTTGACTTTGGAATTAAATCTAATCTTTCGATCATTTCGATTATTTGTACAAAGGAAACGTTGAAAAGAAAATTATCAATACGAAAACAAACAAAAAAACAATACAAAAGTGCATTTCTGTACTTAATATGAAAAATTAAGTGAAAAATATCTTTACAGACAATACTGGCACCTAAATGTATTTTTAAGATCTAAAATGTTAGATGTCGTTGTAAATCACAAATACCTAAGCCGATTTCCTATGCTTTATTATTTGTCATTAAAAATAAGTAAAAGTTGACAAGACGCTACATTCGAATTTTGAAATTAACCGCCAAATTCCACATCGCACGTCCCCACACGCGCCACCCCGCTAAAGGTGCGCGTACAAACGGGGGGTCCGACCGCCCCTATTATCTTTAACATTTGAAGTCTGTTTGCAAGATAAAGGCAAGGGGAGTCGGGGGGTGCGCTTTCTTTATTCTTCACCCGGATTTATTATTATTTTTTAGATATTATTACTATGATTGTAGTGGCGCGTGCGCGTGCGCACATGTCCCTTGAGTCACCCCTACAGAAATCGTAATGTAATGCTCTTATATTGTGCGTCGATTATTGTATGTTACATTAGTGGTGAAGTATTAAAAGTCCAAAAATTATAATTAAAATTATTACATCTTTTATAACATTATACAGTATAGTATCTGAAATACGTACGCATAAAAAAAACAAAAACGTATCAACAACTGTCAAACAGGAATTGTTTACAGTCTTAAAACTCTACATCTTTCCTTACTACAACATCTTAAGTTACAAAATGCCTTAACTTTTTTTCAATTCAACGGCAAAGACTTATTTGTCAATAGACTTCTTACAAATTTAATATTATGTTTACGTATCTTTATCCACTACGTCTTAAAGTTGAAAATACAATACACTGGCGACATTAAAAGTTGAATGAAAAGAACACCGGCACAGCTGATCTTACAACCGCACCTTGTAGTAAACATTTAGAGAAAATTTTGATAAAATTATTTTCACCACACCGCTGTTAATAATAAGGTTTTAAATTCTATAAACCGTTCAAGGAGTATTTAAGACTACGTATTTCTTACAAGTTATTTTTGGAGTTGTTTTACTTTGTGTTCTATTTTAATTGAGGTAGAGTTTATTATTGTTTTGAGGTAAAAAGCACGTGTCGTCGTGAGATACCATCGATGCACATGCTGTTTGATCCGGCGATTTAATGCGTTTGGTGGGCGTATCGAATGTCTCATGGGTTCGAAGAGGCGCCTACACCAGGTGTGGTTCGGTAAAAAAGAGAAAGGAATCCCTTTAATGCCATTGTAGATTATTTTTTTATCGTAATCGAATTATATAGTATTAGTAATAATTGTGTGATGTATGGTTAATTTTTATTCATATTATGATGTATAAGGTCGCTTCTTTATAAGAATTGTGGTTGGCATCAACCCATAATCATCCCACTGTTGGGATACGGGTCTCACCTAAATCGAAAGGGCATAGGGCCATAGAGCGTAAAGCCTACTCAACAATGCTGCTCAACTATAGATTGGCGTCAACTGATTTGCTTTAACAGGCAAATCAGTTGACGCCAATCCATAGTTCATCCAATACTATCATTTAATGGCAATTGCCGGAACCGGCGGCTTGACGTGCCCTTCGAAGCACGGAGGAGCTCGTGGTAAATAAACCCATCTATGAACAGGCTACGGTCGACGCTGCTTAATTTACGTGTTCAATGAGAGTGACACGCACAACGATGCTATCCAGCTCCTCATATCATATCCTCAAGCCAAGGTCACCAAGGGGGTAAGAACGCGACCGTTTCGTAATAAAACGCAACAATCTAACCGTTCAAAAATCGAACGCGCCCTTCAAAATATCGATCCAATATGGCGGTAATCCTGCAGACAAAGTGCGCCCACTACACAAAGTACAATAACTTCCCCTCACTTGCCACCTTTGACCCGGCGCGGTGCGCATACGCAGCTGCGCGCGTGCTGTAAGATGGCTACCGCAGTGGAGTGCAATGCGATCGATATCCGCTTGTTGAAACCACGATGATGTTCCGTTCCTAATTCAAAAAGAAGTTCATGCTCGGAAATGCCATAGATTCAAATATATCTATATAAATAAAAAATTATGTTGCTAAGCGCAAAACTCGAGAGCGTCTCGACCAATTCTGTTAATTTTTGTTTTAATATTTTTGTTTTAATAATGTTCGTTATGATATAAGGAAGGTTCTTATGAAGAGAAAAGATGTAAAGATCGCGAGGAAAATAAAACACCACATTCTACCCGTGCGAAGCCGAGGCGGGCAGGTAGTAAGGAATAAAAACGCGTTAAACTACCCAATCACAAAATTCAATGGACGTGTTTTTAATAATTAGATTTTAATTTTATTTTAATAGCTTAAGTAATGTTAGAAGCGACTTGAATATCCCAAATAAAATTTATTTTTATAACAATAAAATTCATCTCGTAGATAAAAATAATGACTTAACTGTGTAACATAATATTTATATTTTTATTATAAAATTAAGAAAATACAACTGATGCTATCTTTATTTTAATGAAAAAAGCAATTATCAATTAAATAATTAATTTTCTACCTAACAACAGATCGAAATTCGAGACGTCGTATGCAAAAAGAAATCAAACAAAAACAGCTCATCGTCCACCTTTGGCAAAATACACGCGCCCGCGCAGATGCGTTCCGTTGTCCGTACAACGGAACGCATCGGAACGTACATACGGAACTTGCGAATGTGTAAAAATGATTTATGGTTCATCTTTTCTGAAAGTATGAACCCTGGACCAAATTTTTTATTTATTACTAGGCCGGATTCTAGCCCACGGGGCCGAAATCGAGGTTGAGTAGAGCGAGTAGATTCGCTGAGTGTATGTTTCCCATTGATTTCATTGGAAAATGTATTTGATGATCATTCCTCAAGGACATGATCGATCTCAATTTTTTTTCTACCCATACCTCAAGCATGTCAAGGTCCTTAATTTTGTCAAGTTTCATCAAAATCGGTTTAGTGGTTTTGGAGCCATTTATTTTCCAACAGTGACTTTGCGGTATGGGTACTCGTATATAAGCATTCAGCGCACTCCGGTCACTCCACTCAATGACTGGTTTTATACTCATGCTGCGTCTTGTTTAGAGTTAAATGTTATTCAAATTAGATCAAGATAGATAAGCAAGCATGCGATGTGACTCGTTTTATGGTAAGCAGCTTATGGCATGTAGGACGCTTGTAACAGCGGGAGTATCACTCATATAGTGCCGAACATTAAGTTTTTCCCATAAATCATATAATCTTCCCTAAAGCCTCCTGTATGACAGTCATACATAACAAAATAGTCACAACATACCCAAATAACATAAACAAATGCTTGCCATACAATTTTAGTTCCGATGCGAGAACCGAATTTACGACACTTGACAGAGTAAACATTTCAAAGCACTCTCGACTACACGACTACAGCAGTCGTTGTTTTTCGATTTGATTTTGTTTCGTTTGCTTTAAATTTGTATACTTGTCAAATAGACATGTCGACTAGAACAATGCTCCGTCTATCCAGTTATAGCTCTAGTAAAGGGGTTTCGAAAGACTAGCATCAGAACAAACCATATATAGAAATGCGATGTAGGCGTGGCATACGAGTCATAGGCGTCGGATCGCCTAGTCACGTGTTGACGCGTATCAGTCGCGTACGTGATGTACTTATAGTTAGGTTGTCCTATCTGTATGACGAAATTAGCTAATTATACAGTAATACTTATATTATTTATTTACTCTGTTAGCATCACTAATTAATACAATAAACAAGACTCGAGGATGGGTATTATTTATTACATACTATTGAAAGATAAAAAAGTTTTGTAATTATAATTAAAAAGGTACAAGAAGGCCACATTCACACTAAAATTTTAAAAAAGAAGTAAAATTTATAAGTAATAGGAGATAATCTCGGAATCTCTCAAACTACTTGTCTTATTTCAGAATTCTTTTACCGATTTTAGAATTGACCTTCAGTACATAGATGAGGCTGCGGAAAACGCGGGCAAAGATCAAGCAAAAAAATAAAATGAAATAATTTATTACAATAAAAAGAGTAGGTATTATAAAAAATGCAGTTGGATCTTTAACTTAGAGTAAGGTAGAGTCGTGTTTGCCAATTTAGCTACTAGCAGCTATCATGTTAATTTAAAAAGAAAAAGAATTTATTTCATAAAGTTTTAAAGAATCAGTTTATGGCTTGTCACCACTTGTCACTACTTATAAAGTGTTTTTTTTTTATAACAGAGGGTGGCAAGCGAGCATGTGGGTCACCTGATGGAAAGCAATCACCACCGCCCATAGAAATCAGCAACACCAAGGGGTCGCCGATCCGTTGCCAGCCTTTTAAGGGAAATATTGACTCTGTTCTTGAAGGCCCCCATGTCGTACTTATTTGGGAATACCGGCGCTGAGGGAAGTTGATTCCACAACTTTACAGTACATGGTAGAAAATGCCTTAAAAAGCGTACTGTAGTAGATCGCCAAATATCAAGGTGATGTGGATGGAATTTTAATTTTTGGCGAGTTGTACGATAGTGGATCTCAGCGGCAGGTATCAAATCAAATAGCTCCGAGCACTCCCCGTAGTATAATTTATATAGAACGCAAAGAGATGCAACATCTCTGCGTGTAAAGAGAGACTCCAGCCGATCAGAAATCATTGGGTCACCGACAATTCGAACAGCTCTTCGTTGTATGCGGTCAAATGGAGCGAGTAAGTACTGGGGCGCACCAGCCCAGAGATGAGAACAGTATTCCATATGAGGCCTAACTTGGGCTTTATACAGTTGAAGGCGATGCTGTGGTGTAAAAGTATAAAAAATCGACAGCTGAGTAAAATATTTTTCTTCTTCTGAAATAATGTGAGGTAAAATATATTGTCATAAATTAGTGAAGTGTCGTAGAAGAAATACCCCTTTACGATTAAGTGGGACAGTAAATACAATAGATTTTATAAACCACATAACCTCTCCGATTCCAACCATTTTCCTAAACTTGACTGAGACCATAATCAAAGTTGCCACTTTTAAACGTTATGGAAGTTACGCTAGTTGCCAATTTCAAAAACACGGATTTGAAGTTGGAAAAAGCAGTCAATTTAAAAACAGGACACAGTAATAGAGTAGCAATCTCAAAGTAATAATAATAATATGTCCTGAAATTGAGGTAATAATCCTGGACCTAGATAAAATCAAGGACACCCCAGTACACTCCAAAAACCGGGACATTCCCTGGGAAAACAGGACGGCTGGCAACTCTTAGTTACACCAATGGCCCATAATCACACTGATAGTTCAATATGATTGTCTTTCTGTTAATTCCATTTATATTCCTTTTCAAGCCATTACATCTTTTTCACTGGAGGCATTAATGTCGTCCATGGCCACTAAAGATATGCGAAACAATAAAAAAATATTTCCAGCAGAACCCAGACCAATGGTTGTATACCAATAAAAATTAAGATGATCTCAATTCATGGCGCCCACCCCTATATTGTATGATGTACGGGGCAGATTTGCGAATAAATGCAAATTTATCGTTATATCGATTCCACATCTGCCAATGATTCCACTCGATTGCTTTATAGAATTTCATTGGGATTTCTTTTGCCGCATGATATCGATAATTTGCAATCGAGTCATACATGAATCTTTGATGATGTTTCTTTGCAATGTATTCTTTGTATTGACATGTATGTATTTACAAAAAGGTATTATATCAGTTATCTAGTACCCATAGTACAAGCTTTGCTTAGTTTGGTACTAGAAGGCCGTGTGTAAATTTGTCCAGGAATATTGAATGTAAACCCACTTGAATAGATGGCTAGTTGGCATAGGCTAACTCATCTTTTGAGTTGCTTAAGCAGTCTATTCACATGACTTCTTTACTAAGAAAGTAACCATTTTGTTCATCTTTGCACGAAGATAGCTTGAGTTCTGGATAGATAGATAGATGTGCTTTTTCTACTAAGCTTCTTATCATTTTTATCACTTGTAATACAGAATGTATATTATTACAAAAAAAGTTTACGGTAGTTCAAAAGAGTAGGGATGTGAATTTACTTTAAAATACATAATTACATGGGCAGACTTCTTTATCTTCTTTTTGGGCATATTACACAGCGCCATCAAATTTCAAAGTAAGCCAAGCTTGTACTGCGGGTTCCTAAATAAGATTGTTGTTATATTTATGTGATAAATGTATTTAAATGCTTCTTTCCCTTAAACCATACCATGTAACTATTGAAAACACCCAGAAGCAAAGGCAGATAGTATCAAGCACACATAGGAATTTATTCTTCAAGATTTTGACCTTACAGAAACAAACAGCGAATGGCAAAATCGCCATTTCTTCTCTATCACCCGACTCGATAAAATAAAATAGACTGTGATACAGTTCTTACTTTCTATATTTAGGCAATGACTAGCAATTTCTTCAATAAATCATGTAATGTTAGTCGACACAAAGCCGCCGTAAGATGCAGTCACCATATGACACGCGACATTTCAAAATAGGAAAGGTGCAGTCGACCCCTTTCTTTCCTATTATTACTACAATCGATGCATCCCCTAGAATTAACGAGGGTTTCAACAATCGATCGGATCAGTATTGTTTGACAGCCCTAGCTAATCTTCAGTGTTGCTTATCTTAAATATTATTTAGAATTATTATTTTTAGTAGTTTTTTTACACGTTATTAATTTCACCACGGTAGCCATATCTTGCAAGTTAAATTTCCCTCAATTACAGTGTTCGTTTGAGCTGAAATTTGGAACGCTCATTAGGTTCTCGTGACAATGAATTACTACAAAAATTTCAAACTATATAGCGCAACAAAATGACGATTTACAATTTCCACATAAACAAGCATGTGAGTAACCTGATGGTGAGCATTTATCACAGCCCATGGACATCAGTAACACCAAAAGTTCACTAATCTGTTGCCAGGTTTTTTAGGGAAATATAGGGTCTTTTCCTTAAGATTCTCAAGTCGTATTTGTTCAGGAACACCTTTTAGGGAGGTTGATTCTACAATTTCACCGTCTGCAGAGTAGAAAGTCAATCATCAAGGTGGCATGGGCGGAATGCTGACTCAGGGGTAAAACTGTCGCTAAGAAATATCACAAATAGTTTTAAAAATGTAAAATTCACCTCCCACCTAGGCGGGGAGATGAATTTTCGATTTTTACAATATTTATAATATTCTGGCAAGTTCGCTGAGATCAAGTATTTAAATAATAATTATCACAAATAGGTCAATACATACATGTATTTGAAAAACACATGTTATTTACAGGTACAAACGCTTGACAGATCTTAGAGCAAAAAATTAAGATGACCTACTAGATTTGCACCTTTCGGCAAGAGTTGTTCCTTTCATAGAGCACCTTGTCTTGACATATGGCAACCCGCATGGCCTTTATAATTTTTTTTGTAGGCCATTTTTGATTGAGGATATTTTGAAGAGAAATTGGAGCGTTCAATGGTGGTTGAATTATTGTAGTATTATTATTTATGTGAGATCTGCACGGATGTTCAATATAATACGTTTGGATCACGCTTGTATTAGAAATTAATTTAATAGACATAAAATTAGGTAATAAAATTATATTACAGTTTAGTTTTTATACTCTGTTCTGTAGTACTCGCCATGACATATGGATTATATACCAACAGTTGGAAATCGATTAAAGTATTCAGAAATTACAGTGGACGAAAAACGCTTAAAGACATGTTTATCCTGAAAATATTACACTCATTTTTTAGCAGTCAACAATAAATCAAATATTTGTCTTGTGCGGGGATCGAACCCGCGACGTCGGATTCAAAGTGGCCATTGCTAACCATTTGACGACCGAGCTCGTCTTTCGTCGTCAAGGTTTGGATTGGTCGCGCTAATTTCAAAAATTACTCACCCGATTTGCACACATTTTTCAACAGTAAAAAGAGATAATTACCTATGGTCATTTTGGAAATACTACCTATGTAAATTCAGGACGGGATGTTAGTTTATTATATTTCGTAATTCGTTTATCAAATATCCATGACCATATTTAATTGCACCAATAGTTTTCCATATTAATCAAGGTTGTAACAAACATTTTGTATGTCAGTGTGTCAAACTGCATCCTATAATCGATAGCACAGCACGCGACCCTATTATTGCACACAAAACCAATGAAAAATAAACTTTAACCACAACAAAATAGAGTTAAATTTGGAGATAATTAGTGATATCCTAAGACCTATCTAAGATAAACCAAATTACGTTGAACCATGATGAGCTCATTAGTTATTTTTGATGGGTTTCATATTATATTGGTCCCTTTGTATATTCCCATGTCCTGCCATATGTTTGCTTATTCTTGATGGTAACCCATAAATGAGGGGCATTTGGGCCCTTAAATGCTTAAAAGTTTTTTAATTTGACATTTTGGTCGTTGCAATACCAATTTCTTTTTAGCTTCTGGTTGTTATTTTGTTAATGCGATATAGTTTGAAGTGTGTATATATGTATTTTGATATACATATGTACAACCACAGTGGTATAAGTAATAAATATTACTACGTACAGTACAGTATGGCCACTCCCTCTCTGGTGTCGACCTCACCTCCTGATCTAATTTGGAACACTCTATATGGCGCCGCACGCAAACACGCTCATTCACATATACGTCATTGTTATGAAGTAGTAAACGATGCGATATTTGTATGGAGTGGCCGGAGTGTGATACAACTAAGATAGTAAACAAGCATACCACCTACCTGAAGGTAATAGTCATCGCATGCTGTACATTCCATTACAGTTAAGCTGTGCATTAATTTAACAAATCGTTAACTTATTTCCGAATCATATAACAACTAATACTTGACGTCAATAAAATAAGTTAAATCACATCTCCCCTTTCAGTTACACTGCATGCATTGGTTAAGTTCATGGTGTAAGTCATAAGCGAAGCGTGCGCGTAAGCGGTATTCATTTCCTATTCATAACAAAAAGAGAGCTCGGTGGCGTCGTAAAAACAAGTTAAGCAACGTACACCGTAGCCTATCCATAGATGGGCTTATTTATCTCGAGCTCCTCCATTCTTCGGAAGGCACGTTAAGCCGTCGGTCCCGGCTGTTGTCATTATAGATAACAGTCGTTTAGCCAAGTCAGTGGCCATTAGGCGGCTTAAAAACACTGTCCTCCGCCAATCCGCAGTTGAGCAGTGTGTTTGAGTATGCTCTAAACCTCTTCAATTGAGAGGAGACCAGCAGTGGGATGAATAAGAGTTGAGGACAACAACTCATTAGGGAATGTCTATGTCATTTTGTATTAAAGTACTATTTACGTAGAGGCAAGAGCTTGTAGACAACACTTCCAGTATAAAATGGTCCTGCATAGCCACGAAACTACATAGCATTTGTAACTCTACTCGGGATCCTCTTCTTCCACTGGAAGTGTTACGGTCACATCCACAAGCTGTTACCTGTATTGGATTCGTGTCACCAATCACCACTACTATACCCGTGTATTTATATTTTAGACTTGAATCAATGATTAATTCAGTATTAATAGTAGTTTCCGTGATTACAAGCAAAATTTATCTTTAAAATTTCAATCTTAAAGATGTAGAAATAAGCAGTATCTATTATGCAATACCGCTTATACCTTGGACCATACAGTCCCTCGAATAAGACAGGAAGCGCTTGGTACACAAGCTCCTAACAAAAGAGATGAGCGGAAAACATATAATTACGCTATCGCATAACGGAACTCAGCATTGATGGTGCGATATGGATGAAAATGGAGACAAGTGACTCACTTGCCGTTTCCTCTGCGCATACAAAACATACGCACTTCTTTTTTTATATTAATGATAGTCAGGTGAGTATGACAGGTTTTTTATTGAGATTTATTTTCCATGGTCATTATTTTTCAGGGTTAATTGTGTTTGATATCTATGGATCGTAACTTTTTAAACAACTAGCGTAACAGATAGAGTTTTCATTCATCTTTTGTACATTGGTATTTTTTTTTTATAATCAAAATAGAATCTTTCAATACAAATACCAATTGGTATGACAAATTGTATAGAATTGGAATGGAATATGGAAAAAAGAAAAATTGCAGTCGATTTTAATTGCAAAGGTAGCTAAGGCTTATCATGTCAACCATGGATCGTTATCATCTTGTCTTATGAGAAAAAAAAAGCACTTTTCTTTTTCTTCATTAACAACATATTATAAAACAATATCATAAATTTAACATTTTCCTAGACTGAAAATTAATTGAATTATTTTGCTTTTCCGTTAAATTTGATAGCATAATAATATGAATATATCATTGACTATTTTACAAGTAACATTTTTTTGCAGCTAAGGTGGAAAACAAAGATACAGATCACTTAATGGGGTAGATAGTTGCAGCATACTGACGCCTTCAACACCAGGAGCTGTTTGTTAATTTAATAGTTATTAATTACTAATAGGTATGTGCATAATATATTAGTTTTGAAGATATTTTACTATAGTCAATGTTTAATTTTATTAAACCTGTTATCCGATAATAAATGATTTATTATTATATCCGCTAGTAGGTATATGCTAGAATAAAAAGCAAAATCGTATTAATATAGATGCACAACTGAACTTAAAATGAATCAACGTAATGCACTTATAGGCTATTAATTCCAACAGTTCCTGTGTGCCAACAGTGGGTGCCCAGTAATGAATGCAATAACATTATCAACGGTGTTCGTAGCGATAGAAAAAAAAGTTGTGCAACAGGTTGCACTTGCCATTTTCTTTTATATTTGCAATTTCAATGAAATATTATATAAAAGTATTAAAAATATTATCGCGTATTTACGTGGACGATAAATTTTATTAAACGTAGGTAGCATTTTGTTTTTTTTTTATACTACGTCGGGTAGCAGACAAGCACACAGACACAGCCCACCTGATGTGAAGCGGTTAACGTAGCCATATTGACGCACGCAACATGAAAAATTGCTCGCGCGCCGCCACCGTCGCTGCCAACGAAGCAACGCCTTCTTTTCTTTTTTATTAGACTTTTTTTAACACATTTATTGTGTTAATTCTTAACTAAATAGAATCTGTTTATTTTTTAATTAATGCCCGGTGCTATCAGCAAAAATTTAATAATTAGTTGATTAGGTAACTAAGTACTGATATATAAATAAGTAAAAAATAATCTTAAAAAATTTAATACTCCAATTTACATCGAACAGTTAGTTTTTCAATTATAATTTAACTAGCGATCAGCTCCGTCTTCGCATGGCTGCAATAAACTTTAGCCCATGTTTACTCGCTGATTATGTAGCATTCCATCGACGAAAAAAAATGACAAAATCGATTTAGGGGTTTTAGAGTTTATCCATAATAAAAAAAATATAAATCTTCTCTCTTTATTATATTAGTGTAGATAAACGTATTTCTTATAAGAAAAGAATAATAATTTTATGTCTTTCAATTATTATTATCTAGTAAACGTATGTACCAAACGTCTATAAAAATAATACTTTCAGTACCACCTATAAGACACATATTTTTTTTTTAGTAAGTAAAATGTATAAAACTTCAGATTATTTAAGTACACATTTCTCCTCGTGGAGTACGTAACTCCTCAGTGCGTGACTCCGGACTCTCAGCGCAACGGAAGTATCGCCATGTTATTGTCCCCGCCTTCCGTGCGCTATGCCGCCGTTTCCGCTACCCGCTTATCGCTTACGCAATCGCCTGTTAACATGTTGTTAGGTTTTCTTAGCGATTTGCGATATGGGGTGATTTTATTTGTTGTTTCATTAGGGCTTTTTGATTACCGGTTTATAAGTGTTTGATTGCTTTGTAATTGTCTATAGGTAAGCCATTAGAAGTTAGTGTTACGGTGGGTTAATTTTATTAGCCGGTTTGTTTCCTAGCAGTATTCCTATTCTCCACTCATATGGCATCCAACTATTATTACAAAAATGAAAGATTGTAGATATGTATCGATTTTTCTACGGATGAACGATCCCTTGGTGTTGCTGATCTTCATTGGCGGTGGTGATTGCTTTCCATCAGGTGACCCACATGCTCGTTTGCTACGCTAAGCTAAACCATACGACTTCGATAACTCTCACTACAACAAATAAAAAAAAACCCGATTATTTCCGGTTACATAAATCGAAATAGCAAGCCGTGCTTGTCCGTTACGACATAATGAACAAGGCGTAGCCACTCAGACAGAACAAAACCTAACATTGTGCTATCGTTAGACGACAAAAGAGAACAGTATCCGACTAAAAATACATCGAGTGCAGTACTATCGATTACAGGTGACGTCGGGACATTTTTTTGTTCAAAACATCGCTTTCTAATGGAACGTGAATCGAATAATGAAATTGTTTCAATATTGATTATTTTTATCGAACGTTAGGCTGAAAATGGAACGACGTGTATTTTATTAAAACCAATTTAAGAGTTAAACTCATTTTTTACATATTTTAAAATCTAAAGGAGTATTATTTTTATAATAAATGTTAGCTAATAATACTATAAATAAATATTCCTGGACAAATAAGACACGGCTATCTAGCCCCAAACTAAGCAAAAATTGTACTATGGCTACTAGATACCTAACTGATATTATATTCAAATACATTTTTTTTTGTAATTACATTATAATACGCAGAAAACACCAAGATAAACAGACGTGTTCATGCACACAAATATTTGTCTTGTGTAGGGATCAAATGCGCGACCTCGGAATCACAGTGGCCATTGCTATGCTAAACATTCGACCACTCGTCAAATGTATTCTTTGTTTTACATTGATGCCATTCATTGCTATGCACAAGATACCATCGGGGTCTCTTTTTGCACGGGTTTTGCTAAACATTATTTGGTCCCAAGTGGAGGAGAGCCGCGGAAGACTTGGGTTAGAAATTAAGAGTATTTCGGATAGAATATATGATTAGTGGCAACTGTTATTGAAGTAGAATTTTATATACCTACCACTAATGAATTCGACCAATTCTAGTAATTATTTTACGATCGCACAATAAAGGTTGACTGAATCGAGATTAAATTGTGAATTGACTAAAAATGACATATACTTGATTTCATACATTAATTATTGTCAGTTAAAACAATTGTTAGCAAATAGTTATATATTTTGATTTGTAAAATTTAATTTGAATTTAAGAAGGTTATATTTCGATATAATGCCACTTAAATTACACTTTGAAGTTTCACATTGTGATACGGGAATACCAAATGTGACATTTGTGAGATCGAAAATTGATCGGAACTGAATTTTGACGACATTTTAACTACGAGAATTGCCCCTCTGAAATTCAATTTTATTTGCTAAATGACAACTGTGAAATGCTAATGATTTATTAACAGTGTACATGACTGTTAATATAACAGATTAATTAAGCTATTGCCATTGTAATAAAAGGTAATCTAAACTGAAATAGGATAGATAAAGTTGGGGACACATATGAGTAGGTATGCTGAATTAACAAGACGGCAATTGATCGTAGGAATTAATAGGAGGAACGTCCAGAAATATTACGTCATGCTGAGATTCCGACTCTGTTAATTTAAAAAAAATGCCCATGTGTATTATTGCATTAATCTATATTTTTATATAGAGTGTGGCAACGGTTCTATCAGCGTTCTTACGCTAGTACTACCGCTTTTTGGTAAGATTTTTTTTACTTTAAGCGGCGTTCACCTTCAATAGTGATAAAAAAAATCAAGTTCCTAGAATCATTTCTACTAACAATTTTACTAGGTACTATAAATCTTACCAAAAAAATAGGTTTGATGCTTTAATAGTATAAACAGGTATCATCTATCACCAGGAGGAAGGAAGGAGTTGGTGCATTGGCAGTGTGGGTGGCGGTGCGGGAGCGATTTTTCATATTGTGAGCGTTTATATAGCTACGGTAATCGCTACACATCAGGCAGGCCGTATGCTTGTCTGACACCCGACGTGTTATAAAAAAGTTATAGAGAAGAACATTATTTTTTACCCTAAAAACATGGTATTCTAAATATTTTGGAACTAAACATTCATCAATTAGCAATGTCAACGCTATAAAATTGCCAATGTCTAGCCATTTTATAGCGTCATAGACATTTAACAAAAGTGTGATGTGTGTTCTCACCCTAAAGTCTCACTGTCGCAGACTCGCGGCTCAACCGAGCCGTGCAACACAGCGGCTCAGCCGCTCAGCCGCTCAGCCGCTCAACGAGCCAACTCACTAATACCGCGCATCTGGATCGTAATGAGCTACTCAAGTACCCCGTAACTTGTTTACATTGTTTCTTTATTATGTTTCACCCGTTCCTTTCCGCTACTTTTTTCCGCAATAAAGTCTTTGTCTTTACGAGATTTGATTTTTAATTAGTTTTTTTGTGTCGTGTCATGTGCTCTTTGTAGACGTGTGGGCGAAGACTTTTTTTCTTGACGGCATTTAGATTTGTATTCTTTGAGTTACGTTTTCACATTTGCGTTTTGTTTTCCCTTTAGCATTGTCTTTAGGTTTTGTTTTTTCTTTTTTATGTGGCAATATCACTTTACTAATGAACGAAGCTATTTTTTTTTTCTTTTTTTTTATACGGGTCGCCTGATGTCGGATCGGAATATAAAATATCGCTCGCGCGCCACCACTCCCGCTGCCAACGCAGCATCTAATTTTTTTATTAAATCTATGTTGTTACTGGGTATGTAATAATTTACTTGTAGCCTTAATTAGCCTTGCGTAATATTTACTTTACAAAAATACAGAAAGGACTGCGTTTACCGCCTTTTGACAAGTAAAACAATAAAAAAAGGTTAAACCGTGCTCATTAAAGTTATTTACATGTTATTTGGATGTTTTCACTTGCCATTTTAAACTCTTTTATTTAAACATATTATTTTTTCTTATCATCGAATTTATGCAAGACAACATACAGACTTTAACATTCATAATTTACTTCCCATTCATATTTTATGATTCACTTATATTTTTAAAGATGTTCTTATTATTTCTTACGTTTCCTCCGATTTTATTTTTATTTTTTATGTTTGATTCCCTTCTTAACTTTAAATGTAGGTATTCACGAGATATAAACTTTAAAAAGTCAAAGTCTGATTACTCTAAAATAACTTTTAAACCTGGTCGAAACGTCAGGCAATAATAAAGGTATGTAAATACCCTTGTTTGCTGTGATCTGAGGTAAATACCCTTATGCATGATCGCGTTAATTCCCGTTGTTATTAAGGAAGGAGATGCTGCGTTGGCAGCGGGGGTGGCGGCGCGCCAGCGATATTTTATGTTGCGAGCGTTAATATGGCTACGGTAACCGCTTCACATCAGGCGGGCCGTATGCTTGTCTGCCACCCGACGTAGTATAAAAAAAAAATCATAAATCTGATTACCCTGTATATATGAGGCATGGACGTTAATTTCCAAACGCACTTTGAATTTGCATCATCAAACGAAACGATACTATAGCGATACAGATAAGTCAGAAAGTCACGGAATTAGATATTTTCGTCGCTGATCTTTCTAAGTGCCCTAATTATCAGTAGCATGATTTTACAGGACAAGCTTATTTCAGTTGAGCGCTTTGTTTGTTGCCTTGTAACGTCTAACTGCCAAAATTATATATCTCTCTAACTGTAAAAGATACAGATACTACGATTAGACCGATCGATTCATCTTCAAAGGTGGATTACCCACAATTAAAATGTCCATTTCGCCAAAAATTTTGGATAGGGCAGTTAGGAAGATCAGCGACGATTTGTTGCCGAAATACCAATTAACAAAATAGCTCTAGGTACACCAACACTGCTCATCAGCAAAACGATTTAAATACAAAACATGAGCTGTAAACACCGCCAACAATACATATTTCCCAGCACTAGAGGCTATGACGTCACAGTTGCATATCAAAAGATCATGATAAAAACGCAAAGCGCCAACAAAAAGGCATATAATAGAAACAAAACCGCGCCGTGAAAGTTCCTCGTGCATTTTGCGCGCATTATCTAGCACAAATTGTGCATCTGGGCGCGTTTTCTACCATTCGTGGATGGAATAGTGAGGATTTATATCGATACATGTTGTAAATTTATCGATAATCGGAAGTCCAATTGATTCATAATACGCTTTAGTACGTTTTTGCACGTTATCGATAAAAAAAACGATGAATTCATAAATCTCGTGTTTGCTCGGAAATTTTCGTAATATACGCAAAAAGTATGCCGTCGGACTGAATCTCTGAAATATCGGATGTAAATCTGGAATTTTTCAGATACAAATTTTACTTATTAGAAGTGTTTGCTTGCTACATGGTTTCTGTTCGGCATGGATTAATAACTAAATAACAGACATAATAAATAACAAATAGTGACGTTTATTTTTACCATACTTATACACAACAAAAAGAAAAATGTTTAAATTCAAGTAAAATTTTTTTTCACAGTCTTTATTCACTTTTCATTAAATTACAAATGAATAAGTAAGACATATATAACATTCGACCACCGAGCCGAGCTCACCCAAGAGCAACCCGTTTGTCGCGTCAACGTCATGAAGAAACGATATTCTTAGCATTCGTTATTGCATATTCGTATGCTGTGTGAAGTCCATTATGTCCTACAGAGTGCGAATTATAGTTAACTGTGACACATCATCTAACTACCAATCACACCGGAACCACAGTATAAGTAATAGTACTACCGGAACATTAAATAACATCGATAAACACACAACACTAAAACGAAGACACGCTTTTAATATCCGAGGAACGATGGAGACAATCCTCTTAATCAGCGAACAGACATTGTGCGAAACGAGGCCACGCACATACGGCGGCAATGATTAGCCGCTTTGTTGAACTACCGACTACCGCTCGCTACTTTTGTTCACGACTCTACCGGGGACTTCCACGGATTGCATATTGTGATACTTGTTCATACGTGATTATTTAAAAGATTTTAAAGATAAATGAAGCAAAATAGATTTTTTCCGTTACCAGTCAATATTTTTGACAAGTTTGTTTACAATACTGTCACAAATGATCACGTATTTCGTAATATTTTGATGTGCGTAAGACAAGAATTTAACAAAATAGGTATTTGCTTCTATCATGCATAACACATTTCTTCTATGAGTAGGGTCTTTTGGCAGCAGTAGCGTAGGGTCCAATCATTTGTCAATTCATAGCATCTTGTCAAATGTCTTGTTGACGTCTGGTGTTGTCTTGTCGTCTTACTTTTTTCACTGTCAAAAAATTCAGTACATTTTGACAATCTGAACCCGACGCCTACCTAGCGACATCTAATGTCAGAAAAAATATGAAACATACTACACGAGACAACTTTTATTCCAATTTTAATATTTCTTAATAGTCACTTGGTTAATTTTCATAAATACGCGATGTGAGGCACCTTCTCTAAAATATTAGCCATGCAGCACGAATTGAGTCCTTACAATTTTTTCAAATTACTTTCGATATGTATAAAAAATTCGCATACCGATACATCAAAATTACTATTTTTTCACCCCAACTCGATGTAGATCTGATTCATTTCGCTTGCGCTCTAAAACTAATAGCAGCAAACACAGACAATACCTACTAGGTATGCTTTTATTGTAAATAGTTAATGTAGGTCTTTAAAATTTTTAGGTTATTAATAAGTGTAAAATAAGAACCTTGTCCACGATAGGGGTGTGTATAAAAAAAAATAGGTATGCTTTACTGCAGTCGTCATACATCATAAATATTTGCCCAAATACGCGATGTGTCCCTAGGTTTAAGATACTAGTTCATGAGTCTTAATGAACCTTAAACCTTATTTATCTCAAACTAAAGTCTGACATAGAGTTTTATTCATAGATTTTTAACCGTTTTCTGCAGAAATCGGTTAAGAAATTTAGTAATTAAACGGTTTTATTTAACTTGACCTGTTTGTTTGTTTATTTATTTTTTTAATACAATAAGTCATGCGACTAATTCCCGGCAAATTAGGAGAGTATCCGTTTAATTTAATTAATTAATTTACTAGATTCTGCTTATCAAATACGTCGAAAATAATCGTAGTCACAAAAAAAGTATTAATGGATCATGGATCTACATAAATTGGAAATATTAGTAAGAGGGTTGTACCCTCTGAGAGGAATTAGAAAGTAGAGATTCTATCGTAGAGTAATATTTAACTTTCACCGGAAGTATTTCATTTAAATTTCTTTTCTCACACGTTTAAAAACATTGACTGAAATTGTGCTACGTCAGAATTAATAATTATTTACTACTTTCATTACTGTTTATAAAAACATATTATCATAAAAGTTATATCTTACAATTATTATGGACAGATTAGTACTATAGTTTTTAAAGATAAAATGTATTAATATTTACACTGTGTAATCAATCGCATTTGTGATTTTCTCCACTCCCGACGGTTGACTAGTCTTCTTAATCTTTTTAATATATAAAAATTTCGTGTCACGTTGTTTGTTCGCGATGGAATCCTAAACTACTGAACCGAATTTAATAAAATTTTATACAGTTTGTGCAGTTTGATCCAACTTGAGAGATAAGATAGTTTACGTTAATTTTTTCGATGAGTTATATCATCGAAAAAATTAACGTAAATATATCTAAAGGTAATATTTAATACAAAGTTCGCCGGGCCAGTTAGTAAGTAATATGAACAAATTACCTTTCCTACTATGAGTGAGTGTGTACTATGTTTACGATACATACATATACCACACCCCGGCCTCACCATACAAATGTCGCGTCGTTTATTGCTACATAGACAATTACGTTTGTGCAGAGCATAAATGAGCGTGTGTGCGTGCGGCGCCATAAAAAAAACTGTTCTTGATTTGTTTCAGAGGGGAGGTGAGGTCGACACGAGAGAGCGGCAGGGAGCGACCATACTGTACGTAGTACTATTATTTATACTGTGCCTATACTGTAAATTAGTTTATTTGTTCGTCATAATGTCAATTAGTCACTTTCGAAGGGCGATCCAGAACTTTAGGACTGCAAAATGCAAATAAAGTGTTAGAATACAAGATAATTGGAGAGGCCCTTGAGTCACTTCAGAGGTTTCATTGCCCTCTTGAGGAGAGGAAATCTTGAGGGGAACATTAGAGTAAACGTCTCGAAGATTAGGGTTGTCACTGAATATATTCAGGGTTGTCTCTGAATATATTCGTGTTATAAAGTGTTCAGTGCGTCTGTCGCTAGCAATGGCAACAAACATCGTAAAGCAATATGCATGAACAAATAAATCTGTTTGACGAAGACTATGTCAAACAGATTTGTTGCAAATTTGAAATGCTAGTAGATTTAAAAAGAAATAAAAATATAATTTAGATAAAAAAAAAATTAAGACGTGAAGTGTAAAGGTATTTTAGAAAACCGCAAGCTTATAAACTGCGGAACGCTACGTGAGTACTGTTAATTGTTCTGTGGTGATGCTCGGCATCCCAGCAGTGGGATGCTATCAAAAAAATCTATTAACTATTTAAATCAATCTTGGTTCCTATAAGGTCTTCGTTCGGAAAGAAAATAATTAGTGAATTCAAATAATTAAATAGACCATTAGGTTTATTTTGTTGCTTATTTAATAAATTGAAGAATAAATACATAATATACATCTAATCTAGTTCTATAGTAATTATTATAATGTATAAGTAATGCAAATATGCAATGTATTTGAGTACCTAAATGCAATATATCAGATGCAAGTTAATAAAAAAAAAATTCAATTAAAAGCGAGAAAAGCACATTATGTTAACTGAAATACTGCATTATTTCAAACAACAAATTTCAAGCTACATTCCAACACCTTGTTACATGATTACTCATAAACCCATTAAGACAGCCGATTATTGCATTGCGTGTAAGAAAACAAACAAATTGACCGCAAAACGATCGCGTGACAACCCTAGCGGAGCGTCTTGCCCTCGCCTTTCTCAAGACGTAGCGAATAAACACCAATAAATGTTTACGAGATGTCCAAATGAAAAGCGTTAGCGAGAAGTAAAAACAAGTTAACATTGCAATTTCAAATACAAATTGACTTAACATTCCTAGGTTTATGGTTTAGTAACTTCCATAGTAATATTTTTTTTGGTCATGTAGTAAGTATAATGATGACCTCGGCGGTCGACTGATTTAATTACCAAATAGCTTCTTTTAAATTAAAGCTCTCTGGATCAATTCCCTTTTTGAACAACATTTGTGTGCCAGAATATGTTGGTTTGCCTAGGCCTGGGTATTTTCTATGTACTTATAATAAAAAAATGAAAATGCTATCAGATATCGTCTTATGTAATACGAACTTTGTTTAGTTTGGAACAATATGGCGCTGTGTAATTGGAGCCAGGTATATAATTATTTAATGTAGGTATAATGTGTGAGTATTTAACTTCTTCAGCAAGTTTGAGTATTTTTTTATATAAACAGATGTACGACCCGCCTAATGTGTAGCTGTTATCATAGTGATATATATACCTACACGCTCCCAAAACAAAGAAGGAAGGTAGCGCGCTGGCACCCCCAAATTTTGTATATGAAACATGTGTTTCATATACAAAATTTGGGGGTGCCAGCGCGCGATATAATACTCAATTCAAATAATCATTTTATATACATTCTTGGCTGGCAATGTACCAAAAATACCAAACCTAACCTGTAGGGCACTGTAGGCAGGCTACAATGGATATCAAATTATAGGAAATGAACGTTATGTTAAATGAAATTAAATTGTCTTTACACCGCAATGTTGATAATTATTTTCCTAATTTTAGGATCGTTATTTTTTTGAGAATTCAAGATTATTAAATAGAGTTGTACTTAATTCGTAATATCGAAAAAATAACCTGTGTCAGTCGTGAAGCTGGCGACTTTCTCATAAATCTTGTAGCTTATATTTTGGACCATACGTTAACACTTAAGTGGGTCTTTTATGCTCGGGGGAGCGCGACATGTGCTTCTTAAGTTTATCGCAACGTGGGAGGGTTAAGTTCAACCAGCTGATTTATGATAAATTAGCCACAGTTTAACTTTAACCCCGTATTTTGAGAAAATTCTTTTGTTAATTTATTACCTGAAAAATTTACCACCTGTTAAATACTCAGGTAAAATTACAAATAATAATATTTTAGTAACTTTAAGGTACTAACACAACAAATTTAATTAAAAAAATATATACGCACGTAGGTAATTTATTATGTAGTTACAAACTATTCTTTTTGTAACCTTCTAATATATAAAAAATAATTTTGAAATGTATGTACGCGCATAACTTTCGAATGGCTGTATGAAATTAAATAATTTGTTTTTTGTTGTATTCCTTATTGTCAGGACAAGGTTTGTATGGAAAATCCACTGAAATGAGATAGGAACGGAAAGATTGAACCACAGCGAAGCGTGGGCGGCTCGCTAGTAGTTAATAATTGCAATTTACAAACTTCGGGGTCCGCAACTTTTGTTTACATATTTTAATTCTATGTCCCAAATTTTCTTACAATTTATTGACTGCAATTTATAAATTTTACTAATAGTCAATTGAAATGCATCTGAATGTAGTTCCTATTTAATTATAGTAAGCAATATCTACGTTTCAGGAGACAAGCGACGCTGTTCATTTTATGTTAAAAACTCCATTCCTCCTCTTCTTAATAAAAAATAAAATTGTAAATATATATATTCTAGTAAAAATATATATATTATTAGTATTTTAAAGAGCAGGCTTTTTATGACACTTTAACGTTTTTACATTTATATTTATATCGCAAAAAAGTACCTATAACATAATACTATCGGAAGTAAAGGGTTATCCCAAAACAAAACGCAAAAAAGTTGCAAAAAAGTCGGAAGCTATTAAACAAACAACAAAAAAAAACAGCAACAAAAAACTAAAAGCTGTTTAGCAAAAACAAGATAACGCACCTTGATTTTCACAGTTTTTTCGAAAACCACTTGAATTGGCACCATATGCTTTGGGCGCGTGCTCTGCGTATAACGGAACACCTTTACTGACATTTGCAAATACGGGTATCATCTTTTGATTGCTTTCTTTGTTATTTTTTCTTTTTTTGGAAATAGAATTTGAATTAAAGCTGTGTGTTGAGATATAGAATTTTAGTAAACATTTTATTTTATCTGCTTCACAAAGACTAACGTAAGTAAGAACGTGCAATAACTACTTGGTAAAGAGAATCAGAAGAAAGATTCATTAAAATCCTAAAGAGTTTCAACTTTATACTTAATCAACTTTAATTATTATTTATATCATAAAGTTATTATAGTAAATATTTCATCCATGGACAGGCTACGGTCGACGTTGCTTAACTTGCGTGTTCGATTAGACTGAGACACGCAACGACGCCACCGAACTCCTTTATAGTAAATTAAAATACCTTAATAAATTAACATATTCGCGCCTTTATTACTAATGTTATTTTAATTTGACTTTTAACCATACTGATACTTGACATTTTGTAATTATTTTGATTATTCTGGATATTCAATTTATAAATTTACATTGTTCTAACATAACTTAATTATAAATAATTGTAGTGCCCCAACGGGATTCCATGCGGTGCCATTTGTTTTTTTTTTTATAAAAAAGCTATTATATAAGATCCTATGTACCATGGAAACAATAAATAATTTGAATTTAGTTCTGTCAAAAGTTAAGTTTTTTGTTACTATTGTCCACGTAATTTTTACATTTTCTCTACGAAATACGAAAAAAAAAATTGCCGAACTGGTCGAACCGTTGTCGAGTTTTGGGCTTAGCAACATTCATTTTTATTTATACAGAAATAATAACTGAATTTTTGATTAAGACTTGTAAATACTAAATGCCTCATTCCGATTTGTTTCTGTGTACTTTCCTTCCTCCTTTTTTTCAATACAGTTGTCTATGTGTATAACCGTCGCGCGTCGGTATGTTTAAACCCCCAAACCCCCAAGTGGTACTGTGTTGATCATCAAACAGGAACACGTTGCGATGACATAGAGCATTCTGAAGGCCATTGAACTTTATTCTTTAAACACTTACTTAACTACTGTAACTGTAAAAAATGATGTCTGAATGAATCATATTATTACGAAATCCGTGAAAAATAAATAATGAGCTTTCATTCAATTACATTCATTAAATCACCAACATTTCAAGAATTAAGTAGGTAGATCTATTTAATAAAACTGGATAACTACTTGGTTTATTTATAATTGAGTGTGTATTACAATAATTTAAAAATGGAAATGAATCATAATCTATACTAATCTATTTATGTTTGGTTGAACGCGCTAATCTCAGGAACTACTCATCCGAATTGAAACATTGTTTTAGTGTTACATTACATAGCCTATTTTTCGAGGAAGGCTATAAGCTATATAACATCACGCTACCATCAATAGGAGCAGAGCACCAATGAAAAATGTTGCAAATATGGGAAAAAATATTCCTTTTGAGAGCTTCCGTTGCGTGCGCTGCGTAAACGGTGTTACGCAATAATACGGCGGAATTCTTTATCGTAAAAAGTCCTAAAAAAAAGTCCGTGATAGCATATGTCTATCTTTTACGACTGGCTCACTATAACTTTTCAAACGGTAACCTTAAGCTTCACTCTCAACGCTCTGTCACATGTAGACGAAGTTACGCGAGTCGGCTAGTTTTATATTATAGCACTTCTACTGTTCCACGAACCTAACTATATTTATTTTTAACGAACGGTTTCGCCGCTAAGACATTATGAAGGTGTTTGACTTTCTACAAAAAAAATATCGTGCATTTAATGACAAAAATTATCAAAAATAAAAATGTTAAAAGGGTATTCTGAAATCATTTACCCACCTGTGTTGTCACTTCATGGAGATTTACCACTAAATCGGGGTAATAATCATAATGTTACCTTTAGATAATATAATAAAGCACATGTAATGTTCCACTGTTGATTGTTGGCACTGTTATGTTCCACCAAGTGTCAACAATCAACAGTATCAACTTTACAAAAGAATCACTTTATTTGTTAATAACAGAATGCTAATAAACTTCCACCAAATACCAACAATCAACAGCATCTACATCATGTATTTTTAATTTAAAAAAAATTGTCTCCTCTGTGACTGTACACATGTCTATATCGTAAGTAATTCGATATAATTCAAACTGACGGCACTTATAAAAAGATCGTTTGGAAGAAACCACACACCCGGCCATCTGGCTTTGAATTAACTCTGATATCTATTTGGTCACGTTGTCATATTAAGAGGATAATTTAAATTATAATTACTAACTCATTGGAAGGACACACAACTTGCAGCGAAGAATTCTTATAAAATTTTGTGAGTATGAGAAAATGTCTAACTTTTAATGATGTCCATCATTAAAAATGACTAAGATTTTAAAACACGTTTTAACTTTAAAATCCGTCTACTATACACAGATTTGATTTAGATTAGTATCAAATTGACTTACAAAAAAGCGTAAACCAATACAGTACACTACAATACACTGTAATACAATACAATACACTTTAAGTTATTGCACCAATACAAAAATTTACAAAATAAAGTACATGTACAGAATTGCAGTACAAAGGGCGAAGATATCGCGAAGCGATTTCTTTCAGGCAACCATTTATAATAGATAAAAGGTGAAAAAAAAAGCAAAAAACAAAAGGTTGGTGGTACAATGTAATAAAAGTAAATGAAATAATAAGCTAGGAAAAGGTCTCACTAATACAATAAGAACATACATTTACACATATAAACATATATAAGATACATATACTTACGCATATACATACCTACATACACAGTACAGTTCGTCGGTTACGAATTATAAATCTTGAAATTCACTAAATCATTTAGCAAGTTTGTCCTCAAACACGCTACTCGATCTTGTCGATATGCAAGTAATCACATACTGCGGATAGGCAGGAATTTACCCAATCTAACTTACATCTTGAGACGTAAGGCTAGCTTTAGATAACTTTAATTAACTTCGAGTTAACTTATTGGTGATTAACGACACACGTGATGTTGACTGGACTTCCTACGTAGGTAAATGAATTATGGGGCAGAGAGTTTCTAGTAAAACTGTATAAAATATTATAATAATACTTATTTGTTTTTTCATTTTTTTTTTGTAAATACATACTTATTATAATACATAGAAAACACCCAGACCAAGACAAACAGACATGTTCAATGACGAGCTCGGTGGTCGAATGGTTAGCAATGGCCACTTTGACTCCGAGGTCGCGGGTTCGATCCACGCACAAGGCAAACATTTGTGTGTTTGAACATATCTGTTTGTCTTGGTCTGGGCGTTTCTATGTATTATAAGTATGATTTACAAAAAAAAAAATTAAGTACATTGGCGCTGTGTAAATCGTCCAGAAATATTTATATTTATTTAATGATGTTTATAACTGTTCATACAAGTGTTCCTACTTACATAAATTTCTGTCTTGTAACAGCAAACGTTTCTCTGTACTGAATAAAAAATATTTTTTCACAAACAATATTCTCCAAACTTATTTAAAAAAAGTTAAATTCAATCAAGAAAAATGAAGACAAAAAGAGAATGCAAACGAGAAATTGCCTTTTAAAAAATAAAAATCTTGCAGATGCAGGCACGCGTGCAAAACGCAAAACAATAAACGCCATTAACTCAAACAAAAGGAGTAAAAGGCAAGTTGGGGCACAATTAAAACAAGAAATAAGGAGTAATAATAAGTATTATATTGTGTTAGAGGTGACAGCACTAGGGGGACCATGGCTGCACCTGGCCGGGACACGCGCCCGTCCCTACGCTTCTGCCGATTATTATTTTATTTTTAAGAAGTTACGGTTGGTATTCCTGATTAGTGACTTTGGTTTTTTGTTTAATATGTAAGTGAAAGAGATGAATGAATCGTTAAATTGTTTTCAATAATTTAATGGCCACGTGAATTTATTAACATCAACAAATGTACGACAAATAAAATAACTATAATGCTATAATTTCTATCAATAAATCAAATATCTTTCAAGAATGCTTTATTAGCGCATAACTAATGTGTGATTTAGTGCCTCCTATAAAATCCAAAAAAGTGTTGTGTTTGTCTATGTAAGAATTAATAAAAAGAATTTTAAATAAAATATAATATTAATAACAAACAAAATAATAACTAAATGAAATATTTTTTCTTCCGTGCCTAGGCAGTTTGGTGGCCTAAAAATAAAAGATTCATCAATTCAGAACACGACAAATACATACACTTAAATTGCAATCAAAATATCACTGACTTTATAAACCATACCTACAATTTATATGTCACCTGTGGTCCTCAAACTTTTAGAGGAACGAGTTATACGCTGCCACCCCATTCCGCTTGCATACATTACGACCATACAAGCTATTATTACCACCACGCGTTCTTTGAAAGAGCATAAGTAAGGCACGCCGCCATCTGTCTTCAACACCTGGTCAAGTACCCTATTTTCGATGCAGTTTTATAATGCTATTGTTTAAAATTTAATCATATAGTTTGCAGAAAATATTTTGTTAACATTGTAAATTATTACTTTATTTTAAAATACAACTGCCCAACTGTAATATTACAGTATTTTTACAGCTATATACTTTACTATAACAATGAAAAATAAGTATAAAAATACTTAGATAAATAATTATAACAGTTATATTAACTACAAAAGTACAAAGATAAACAATATATATCAAAATGTTGGGAAATCGATTAAGATTAATTTACCTCAAATTGAAAAAAAAAAGTAAGTCGGAAAAATTAATGATACTCGTACGTAAGAGAACTACAAGAAATAAATGCAAATTTAATAAAGCAAAGTATACATAGCTATATGTAATTTTGATAATACTAAAAGTAACAGCCAAGTTTAGCAAATAAATTATTTTTTTATTCCTATATTTTATATTTTCCTAAAGATCAGTCACTAAATTCCAGTACTAATAACGCAAATTATTATCATTGTTGTGTTGTTCACTCAAATTAAATATCATAACATTATACCAATGAATGAATTTATGAATGAATGAAACATTTATTTGTATCTCCAGCACACACATAATTAGTTATTTTAATATTTTTTGCTAGCCGTGATCCTGACTCGTTGTCACCCTGTTCTTTCATTTTAATGAGTTTTTTTTATTATTTACTAGCGCGCGCCCATGCTTCGCTGTAGCTCAATCTTCCCGTTCCCATTCTTATTCCTGTGGGTTTCCCATACAAACTTCCCATACAAATTTTCCGGACAATTACTAAATAACCAAAAAACAAATTAGACGAAATGACTCGCAAAATCTATGAAAAAATTATTTTTTCTTCATATTTTTTTCGTTAATTTTTCTAATAATTTAATAGTTATTATTCTATTCGGGATGGAGATAAATCCAACAAGTCAAATGTCATAAAAAATGGTCTAGCCGTTCTTGAGTTATAAATGATGGAACTAACCCGACTTTGTTTTATATATACTCGTACCTATAATTTTATTGCATAAAAAATCTGCAATTTCTGTAGACTAATATCAATCACAGTTTAGGAAAAGAAGCTATATGTAACTAAATGCCATACTGAATGTCATATGACACTTAAAAGTGTAAATTGTGATGTTTTTCATATCACTTCGGGTGGTAAACAAGCATACGATCCACCTGATGTAAAGTTACCACAGCCATATGAACGCTCGCCACATGAAATAGCGCTCGCGCGCTGCCACCCTCGCTGCCTACGCAACCACTTTCTACAATACCGGCACTTTTATTGCTGACCTTACTTTTTATAATGATAAAAATAATATATAGATATTTTTAAACAGAAAACAAAGCCGCCCATTTTGTATTTAAAAATGACTATCTGCTTAACACATCATACTCAGACCCTATAATTACCTACGCCCAATTATACCATCACAATGACATCCTTATGTACAGGTGTACCAACCTTTACAGAGTAATTGCCGTGACTTCGGGAAACGGAAGTAAGGTTAGCCAATCGCGCTCCGTCACGGCTTGCGCGCCAATAGTATAAAGTACTGCAGGTTAAGACGAGTTCCGGTGCAAACCGGATATGTTAAAGTAGGACATGGATTTTTTTTATATTTTATTGAATCACAAATAACAAAATATTTATGTACAGTAGTATGTTATTTTTATGTAGGATTTGATTAAATAACGAGCCGACAATCTGACAAACACTACAGGGAGCCTATGGATGCAAACGGCTCGATCATTGTGGAAGTCTATGAAGGAGGCTTATGTTCAGCAGTGGATGCCCTTTGGCTGACACGATGATGATGTTATTTTTATATATTCATTCATTCGTTCATCATCAGCCAGAAGAAGTGGACGTAGATTCGACTTCATCATGCGGACTCTTCCTTAGCTGATATATAAGGTACCTCGTACAAGTCGGTAATCGTTACAACTACCAAGCCTGTTAACCACCAAGACATCCCTAATTATCCGCATTTTATCCGTTATGATAAAGTCGATCTCATACCTAGTCACTTTGTGGGGCTTTGCCCCGTGCAGGAGAGGTTGGCTTTGGCTCTGAAAATGGTAGTGACCTACCTACACCCCATATTTTATATATACCTACGTTAAAAAACTAAATAGCATGATCGTATGACCGATAATCAGTTTTATTAGAGGGTAGAGCAAAATCGGGCGAGTACGGGTGCATTGCGGCGCTGTCAGCACGCCAAGAATAATATCAATGAAACCAATAGCCAATGTAATCTACTCGCCCGTTTTACCTATATTAACGTATACAAGAGACTTAAAGCTCTAAGTAAGTGGCATTGACTTGTGCGTGCCCGAAAGACGAAGAAAAATTTTTTTTTGATACCAATGAACGAATAATATAGAAAATTTTTGAAATTTTTATATCGCATTATAAAATAATAATATTTCCTCTAACGCGTGACACGACATAATACGGATTGTAAACACGACTAAAAACTATTCAAGATATTCGAAACGACCGCGAGTTCGCTCACAAAAGAAAGCGGGATGTGACGATGTAAGTTGCCGCAAGTCGCAAATTGCTCGCGAGCTGGTGGATTGAAAGATACGCGGCGATATTGTGTGCGTGATCGTTGCCATGAATCACAACTCCGGCGTTTATTAAAACGCTCCGTTATTCTCCGTCATTATCTTACTACACTATTTTGATTTTTACTGCATGTTGCAAATATGCGTATTACATATTAATGAACGAGCGCTCACGGATCGGTCACGTATCTGTTATTGGGAAGCATTCAGATAGAAAGAATAAGTGGTTTGATCATCACTTTTCAGCTTTCTCCATAAAAAAAACCAAGACTACTAGGGTATTATTATTTTAAAATAAGTATGATGCTGTCTGTTGGCCGTGTGGTTTCCGGCAGACTAGAATAGAATCACTCCGTCTATTCCCGTGGATGTCGTACAAGGCGACTAAGGTAAATACATTATAAACCATCGATCAGGCCTCCCCAACCCGTCTGGCCAACGTGGGGAGTGTAGGTCAAATCCTCCTCTCTGTGACGGACGAGAGAGGGTCGTGCTCCTGTAGTGGAGACTAAAATGACCTGATGATGATGATGATGATGATTATGGTGTCACAAAGTTGAGAGATGTTAAGTTAAAAGTGTTATTCTATAAAATAACACTAAGAACTCTACATTGTCAATAACATTGTAAAACTCAACATTATAATTTAACAATAATTACAACCTGCTTTGACAGATACATTAGGATCGATTGATATAAGTATTTAAATCAAACCGGCAAGTCAATACAATAATCAGTTGATGTCAGCGTTTGATCTCATAAACGCATTTCTCGAATTCGGTAGTAAATCAGAACAGGATCACAATCTTAAAATAATAATCTCCGCTGTCGCATCTAAGCGAAGTCGTATCTTTAATATATACCTACGGTCATAAAACTCGTAATTCTTACAATACGTAATTTGTTTAAAGCTTCTTAAATTTGTTGATCGCGACTCATTCCTGTGTATTCGTATAAACAGCGTCACGCACTCTCGCAATTTGTCCCCGTATATCGCCATAGTGTGAGGACACATTATCACGGCAACTTGAGTGCCAACACCTTTCGCATCGTCACTTGCGTATGCGTTAACTCCAGAAGTTTTCACATTAACGTCGGCGAAAAAGCAATTAGAAGCGTCTTTTAAGATTGATGTAACGTGATATATACATATATTTTGATATGTTTAAGTTGAAATTCTATGGAAAACTTTTTACTGGAGGTTTGTGGGCGGTAGTGACTATAGATAAGGCACTTTGGCACACTGGTACCAGATATAAGTCGCAAATTCGGACTAAGCTCAAGTAAAGTCAAACTCTGTAAAGTGAAAATGAAATAATATATAAAAATATTACTGCCTTAACAAAATATACTTAAAAAAATATTATATTTATTTTTGCAAAGCATAGTCACTGTTATTTCATTACAATTATTTGAACAAGTGCTTGTGTTAGGAGTGACCGCTGGTCCAGAGTTCATAAAAGAAAGTGACAATATAAAAATAAGTATACGCTATACACACGCTATAGACAATATAAATATATAGCTACGTATAGATATTAGTTGATACATCAAATCGTGATTTCTATTTCATAGATATTTAAACTACTCTAGACTTACGGGTCAGCTGGTCCAAATAAAAAACTGGGACCTGAGACTAGTTTCTCTTTTTCAATTTAATAAATTAGATTTATCTGTCACTGAGAACTGAGAACAAACTGTAAATGTAAGTAAATAGGTTCAGATAAGTTGGTCTATCTGCTTTTAACAAAATTTCTTGCGGCATTAGCACATATAGTAATTTCGCTGCTGGAATAAGGGTCTTCTCTCACTTGAAGGGACTTAGAGCGTATTCCACCTTAGTTCCTCAATGAGGGGCGAAGTCAGTGCTTATAAGCCCAAATCCACTGACTTAACCATGTTATCAAATAACAAGAACCGGCGCCAACCGTAACGTTAAGGTTGTACCCTCCAAAGCACGCGGATCTCGAGGTAAATAAACCTATTCATAAAAAGGCTACGGTTGACGTTGCTTAACTTGCGTAATTAATGACAAAATGGATTCATATTTGGAACGTTTAAAAGAACGTTAGTCTAATGGCAGTAAACTTATTTGGCCAGCTGTATCTATAATATTGTAATCTGTGGAACAAGCGCACCATCTTAAGTTTAAAACGGAACGGTTCTCTCAGAACACTACCTCTCAGCCTCTCGGTGTAATGGAGAGGATGAGTAGTGCCGGCTCTCCTGCTCCGGCAGACTGCGGTCTTTACTCGCCTTTTTAAATTGTCTTTTTGCCAGACTCGCAATTTTATTTCCTAGTAATGAACGGACTGTCTCTGTATTGAGGGATTCTTTTGACACTATTTTTAAACTACGGTACCAGCCGACTCGCAAATAATTTAAAAAAATAATAATTTTGAGTATAGTTTTTGACGTGATAACGTCTTATAAATCGATAAACGATGGGTGCACGCACGGAAAAATCATAACTCATTGTCACGTTCCGCCTGAGCCGAGCGTGCAAGCGATAGCACGAAACAAGCGATAGAGATACACGAACGGCCTATGCGTTCAGCTTGTGACGCATCTCTCTTCCACTCGGCCGATGTTTGCTAATGACTTTATGACGTTATCACGTAAAATTTGCGTCCGTAAACCGACTTTGCAGACAACCATTTTTTTTTTAATACTTTGTCGGGTGGTAGACAAGCATACTGTCTGATATAACGCGTTTGACCTTTGGTTCCGAACTTGAGGGTAATTGCACCCACAAGGGTTTGTATGGAGTGGCCAGGGTGTGATAAAAGGTAAAATCAGTTTCCTTTATTGATTATAGGGATAACAGAACTGCATAGGTTAATAAACGCTGATATAACCGCTTGCAGTATAAAGTATATTACTCGCACGCCACCAGCCTCGCTACATCGCAGCAACTTCTTCCTTCCTAAAGGGCCAGACTGCACTTAGCAATAAAGCCGCAATGGACCGCAATCGAAACAAATTGGGAAACACTAGTCAAAATTCTAACTGCATACGTAAACCAACAAGTAAACGTTAAGATTTCTAAACACAACCCGCTCATTCTCAAACAATAACCCACTAACGAAATTAAAATCACACAAAACAGTTCGCGCTACACAGTGTAGAATCATTACTTAAACTGCATCTTTTTATACGAAAGTCTGAATGCGCGCGCGACCCTTGAAACGTTTTAGAAAAAAGTAAAAAATAAAAAGAAAACCCACGCACGTTTCATTGTACGCAGACAAGGTGGAATCTCATTAAGGGAACGTTCGAATTAAGAACTGCGATGGCGCGGGAATCTTAGCGATCATTATGAAACGTAGCGTCCTATTGGAGATAGTTTTATTCAGATTTTTTATTCGAAATTTGAAATCTCGTTCGTATTCTTTAGTGATGTTACATACAAAAATTCTCAAATGGATTATAATTATATTTTACCTTTACTTTTACTTTTTTTTATTATTGTCTATTAAATTTGTATTTAACGGCACGTTTGTCTGAATGTTGAGAAATATTTGCCAGTCGCCTGCATAAAACGCAATAAAATCTCATAATTCATTAATTTTACGAAACTAAATACCTAAAATATCTTTTGATTATTCAACAGATTAACCATTCAAAAAATATTCCGCAGCATCCGATATTCAAACATACATTAATTTACAATTCACAAGATAACTACTAGATTTAGGCGCTAAAATTAGACCTATCCGCCAGACATTTTTTTATTTCTTGGAATATTCTAGAAATTTGTTTCGTAAGTCAAAAGCTTTAAAAATATTTATTTATTCTGTAATGTAATCTCTACTATCTCTTTATAAATTAAATGTGAGTTTATTTTTTACGTTTTTACGCCAAAATGTCTCAACCGATCATTACGAAACTTAGTAAGTACACATATTCTCATAGGTACTGAGGTAGGATATAGGATACTATTTATTAAAAAAAAACAGTTAACGCAGGTGAAGCCGCTGGTAGAATCTAGTAAAAAATAAAACAAACAACTTTTGCATTATTAAAAAAATATATTTTACAGTATTGACTAAAGCATTCAAATCGCCATGCCTTCTACTGTTCCCTTTTCCGTACTTTTTTTTTGTTATTTCTTATTTCTTTATTTCTTGGAATGTTCTAGAAATTTGTTTCGTAAATAAGCTTTAAATATATATATTATATTTTATTTCGTAAATTATTATAAAAAAAAAAAACAACTCGCATTATAAAAAAAATATTTTGAGGTTTTGACTACGTCACTAAAATCACTTGCCTTCTACCGTTCCTTTCGAGTTGGCGAAAAATATTGATTACCTACAAAAATCAATCTCGAAGTTTTAGGTCCAGCAAGGCCGGTAGTTAATCTTCAAACGACTTTGATCCCTAATGGTATCAGTGAGGACGTTTTTCTCGGAGTTAGAGGTCGCGACAAGTCCTATCAGCGGACGCACTACCGCCGGACGCCGCTGGTCGCGATAGTGCGAGTGAACAATATATTAGGTATGTAGTACCTATGACTTTAGTATTTTTTTTATACCACTAAAGTAGCCAACAAGGATACGGTCCGCCTGATGGAAAGCAGTTACTGTAGCCTATGAACGCCTGTAACATCAGAGAGGCATCAAATGCGCGTTGCCGACCCTGTGAAAACCTCTTCACGCCCTTCTTGAAGAATCACATGCTGTAGTGTCCTGAGAAAACCTGAGGGGCAATTCTCGTAATTAAAATATAGTCAAAATTCAGTTTCGATCCAGTCTCGATCTCACAAATGTCACATTTGGTATTCTCGTAAAACAGTAACTTCAAAATTAAATTTAAGCGGGATCATATCGAAATATGAGTGAAAATTAAACAAACTAAGAATGTTACTTTGCCAACAACAAGAATTGATATTAATTAATTAATGAAATCAAGTATATAATTTTATTCAATTCACAATTCAATCTCGATTCGGTCAACTTTCATTCTGCGTTCGTAGAGAAATTACGAGAATTGGCCTTCTGGACACAATTCATTCCACGGCTTGATAGTACGCGGGAGAAAACTACTTATTAAGGTAACTTAATTTATTTAAGGAGTGCCAGGCTATGTCAGTGGCCTGTAGGCGGCTTGAAAACACTGACCTCCGCCAACCCGCAGTTGAGCAGCGTGGTACGCTCTATACCCCTTCAATCAAAGGGAGATCCGTATCTCATCAATGGCAAACCTCGGCCACTTCATACAAATATCGCTTCGCTTACTACTACAAAAACAATGACTAAACTACCTAAAAATAAACTTTTTTTTTTATATTATAAAAAAATGGATTTAAGTAAGTATAGTATCAGTTATCTAATAACCATAGTACAAGATTTGCTTAGTTCAGGACTAGATGGCAGTGTGTAGTTTGTCCAGGAATAAGTACTTATTATCACTAATATTATTATCAGAAATTAATATTTATTATCAGAAATTATTATATATACTTGTAAAAAGAAAGAAAAAAAAATATTCTTCAGTTTAGAGAAGTAAGCAAAGCGCTTGGTCGATACTTCCCGTGACCAGAAGGCTGGCACAACGTATAAAGCATTGCCATTCAGCGTGGCAATGCTGCCAGCCTTCTGGCCACGATGCCTTTTGACAGTGATGCGGAGCAATTTTTTGACGCTGTTTAGTTATATTTTTTTTCTTTCTTAGTAAGAAAACAATTACTTTAATAAGTGAACAAGTAGTGACTTACCTAAATCAAGCTAAGATAAGACGTCACCGTTAGGATCTCACCAATGTAGGTCGTGGGTCTGAAAAAGAGACAGAGAGAAAGCATTAAAATATATCTAATAATGTATAATAAAATATATCTAATCAATATGTGATAAGAAATAAACATTTATTATTTTCAATTAGGTACATATATAATGTCTAGCAACTGCTTAACTAATAATTAAAAACATACAATTAAAATAAAAACTAAATATGGCTATATATACAAACTAAAGACAAAAACTAATTAAAATTAATAAAATATAATAATCTAAACAGCGTCATAAAATTCTTCCGCATCGCTGTCAAAAGGTAACGTGGCCAGAAGGCTAGCAGCATTGCCACGCTGGATGGCATAATGCTTATACGCTGAGCGAGAAATAGGCCAGCCCTCTGGTCGCGGGAAGAGTCGACCAAACGTTTGGAGATATCTCTAAATAAACTATTTGCGCTCGGACCCCATGGGCCAAGCAGTTACATACATATACTTCTATACATAGTTAGATGTTGTAAGAAATTAGCTGAGAATTCTTTAATATAGAGACTGGGATACCGTAAAGTTATAACAACGGTATTTATATTTATTACTAGCTGCCCTGACAGACTTCGTTCTGTCAAAAGACAGAACTACGTATTACGTAGTATAAAAAAAAAAAAATTAAACACTATTATTTGTATGAAGAAACGAAAAAAAAATTGCCGAGTTTTTAGGTTAGCAACATTCATTTTTATTTATAAGTATATTTATTATTATGTGGAATGGAACAGTAAAAAAGCCATCGACAGAATTAAATATACTTTTACCGACCGGTTTTGTCCTTACGGCATTGTCAAGGTAAAACATCTATTTTTATTTATACTACATCGGGTGGCAGACAAGCATACGGCCCATTTGATGTGAAGCAATTAATATAGCCGCATTAATAACGCACGCAACATGAAATATCGCTCGCAAGCCGCCACCTCGCTCACTCGCAGGAACACAACGACCCTCAAAAGAATTGTTATTTGGCTGCCGTATTCTGTGAGGTAGAGATATTCCCCAGTCGGACAGCTCACAAATGCACTGTGCCCATTGCTAGAGCCTCTTTCGCTTCTTTCGGGTGCACCACGTGCAGGTGAGGTTGGCTTTGGTTCTAAAGATCGTAGTGAGTGAGCCACTTATACTCTAAACTGAAGCAACACCAAGGTCGTGATCCTGTACCAGCCATTTAAGGGAAATAAAGTCTCTGTTCTTGAAGGCTCCCATGTCGTAATGTTCGGAAATACCACTGAGGGAAGTTGATTTCCCAGTTTCGCCTTTCGTGGTATAAAATGTCTTAGGAATCGTAGTTACTGTACAGAAGTAAATCGCCAATTATCAAGATGATAAATTGATTAAAGAGGATGGAGGAATTTGAGACGGAACCAAATTCGTGACGCAGTCTTGGCAATATATGGGAACAGTTACTTATGTATTGTACCTTTAGGTAAGGCTCTACAAACTTAAACCACGCCTCACGTCTTGGGCGCGTCTTAGCTTTCCACGCAGTTTCTTGCGCACACACGCCCTATTTCTTACGACATTAGCTATTGTACACGCCCATTCGAACCCTATAAAAACTTATTTAGACTGCAAAAGCAAACATTTAAATTAAACTAATTTAGAAAACTATTTTAATTCTGTCGAGTCATTCCAAGAAGTCGTGCAAAACAGCAGAAAAATTGCACTATCGGTTTTACTGTTGACTTACAAGTAATAGAGGAACAAGGACATTCCTGACGATATTTTTCGGCATATCCCTAAAGCTAGGAAACAGAAAACTGTCTGGCTGAACTTGCGTAGCCGTTAGAGAAAAAAAACGAAGTAACATAAATATGTACTTAGTACAAAGACGGGCTCTAAAGGATATTGATTCCAGAGCCGTAAAGCTATTTGTTATAAAAACCCCCATCTATAGATCGTCGCGACATTGTACACTACACCTACAAATACATATATAAAAAGTTCTTCGTTTGAAAAGAGCCTGAGGTCATAAGAATGTTATGTTAATAATAATAGTAAGATACGTATACCTATACCCAGAGAACGCATATACAATCAAATACGTTTCCAAATATAATTCCCCATACGTAATTTCAAGCATCAATCTAATATTTAGAACCAGAACCAATGCCAGTCAAGGACCGCCCACGTCTTGCCACGCCTCACGTCGCGTCTTAGAAGTTTAGACACCCACCCACTTGTGTTGACCCACTTTTCAATAAACCAACCAATGTAGATACGAGCGAGTAATACCAATATACTTTCAAACGTTCACAGAGTTATGAAAAAAACTTTTTTTTAAACTTTCTTATACAAATAGTTCAAATGTTTTAAACAAAGTGTTCTTTCTTTTTAGTTTAAGCCCCTAATTTCAAATCAATTAGCTCTATTAGGATATACTTAGTAGATACCATTTCTATGCTATTCTTCAATTCTATATACCTACTTAGAACCTAAATATATATATATTTACCAAAATCGATCAATGAATAAACATTTATTTTAGGTTGCGTATCTGTATCTCTAATCAATACTGAACGCTTTACATTCACCTTGTACGTTGTAATGTTAATTTTTAATAAGAAATACCGGAATATTTATAATTAAATAAAGAGAATACCGAATACCCATAGTCCATTGAAGTAATTTCTTTTGTTAGTTTCTTTTTTGTAATATTTTATTTCATTATTATCGTGGCAGGCATAAAAACACGGTTTTAATTCCAACTGTTATAAAATAACTTGTTTTAGTCATGCCAACCCTGATTATAAAGGTTACCGCTGGGCTTTACACTGGTATGATACTTATAAATAGAAAAAAATATCGCTTATTTACGGAGAAACTTTCATATAGAATTGACAACATGAGCGCGAGTTGCCATGGTATGGTAACTGCGTACGGTATAGTACAGGGGCCCAATCGAGGCTAACCACCTCGAGAGGCTGCCCTATCATACCGCGCATAATCTCGGGGTAGATCGTCGTGCCGGTTGGTGACCGGAAGGTGGGGACCCGGCGACTACCTCCGGGGGGGTGCGGGGGCCCTTCCGTCCGTCGGGTCAGTGCAGCTCCTCTAACGGCAAGTTTATGGAGGGACGGGGCCACCACCACCTTCCCTGCTGTCGTGACAGCGATTTCCACTTTTCACGTTTCCTTACTTATGACAGCGCAACAAATGAGAAATGGTCATACAGCGGTGCACTCCCCCACCACCCTGCTAAAGGTGGAGTTCGCTAACATCCGCGGACTCCACGCGAATCTCAACGCCGTCCACCACCACCTCGAGACGGCCCGGCCTGCCTTGCTGTTTCTGACGGAGACACAAATCCAGCGTCCAGCGGACACTTCTTACTTGCAGTACCCCGGCTATGTACTCGAGGAGAACTTCCACGCGAAAGCCGGGGTCTGTTTGTTTGTCCGTTCGGATGTCTGTTGTCGCCGTCTGCGCTGTTATGAGGATCCCTCCTTTCCCGTCCTGTGGGTGCATGTGATTGTAGGCCTCCGGAGTCGGCTGTACATGTGCCTGTACCGATCCCACAATGGAGATAAGGAGACAACTCGACTCTTCGAATATCTAAGTCGGACGGCAGATGAAGCGCAGGAGCGGTACCCTACTGCAGAGATGGTATGTTTGGGGGACTTTAACTGCCACCACGACTCGTGGTTGGGTTCCTCCACAACCAACCATGCAGGAAGAGCCGCTCATGCGTTCGCTCTGTCCCACAGCCTGACGCAATTGGTAGACCAACCTACCAGAATACCCGACATTGCTGATCAGGCGCCCTCTCTGCTCGACCTACTGCTGACCACCCACCCTGAGGGATACCGGGTTTCTGTTGAGGCACCCCTGGGCACCTCTGATCACTGCCTGGTGTCCACAATGGTGCCAAGCGCAGTCCTGCCGCAACCCGCGGCAGTCAAGCGCCGTGTATGGCACTACTCGTCAGCAGATTGGGACGGTATGCGCGACTACTTTGCTTCCGTCCCATGGGGGCAGCGCTGTTTCAGTGAGAAGGATGCTACGGCGAGTGCTGCGGCTATTGTTGGCGAGATTGGCATTGGGATGGAGTATTACATCCCTTACTCCGATGTCGCCATCAAAAGCCGGAGACGCCCGTGGTTTAATCGCGAGTGCGCTGATGCTGTTAGTAACAAGCAGGCGGCGTACCGTGCTTGGACCAGGGGCCGCGCCCTGAATGATCCCAATATCAACTCGCTGAAATCAGCCTACAACGCTGCCACTAAGGTATGCAAGAGGGCATACATTAGAGCGGACGCACAGCGCGTTGCACGTGTGGGCCAGGAGCTAGTGTCGCATCCCACTGGGTCACGTGGCTACTGGCGACTGGCTAAAACC
Organism: Hypsopygia costalis; assembly: GCA_937001555.2. Classification (NCBI taxonomy): domain Eukaryota; kingdom Metazoa; phylum Arthropoda; class Insecta; order Lepidoptera; family Pyralidae; genus Hypsopygia; species Hypsopygia costalis. Next base: position 8,304,148 of record OW443343.2, on the reverse strand, counting down.
ATACAGGCAAACTTTTGTGAACCGTTGCTGCCACCGCTGAGATGCTCCGATGGCTCACTGGCACATCAGCCGCAGGAGAAAGCCGACCTCATGGCTAGCCTCTTTGCGGCTAACTCCCGGGTCGATGATTGTGGCACACAACCACCAACTATACCCTCCAGTGGTTCTAACATGCCTGATATTCGTATCAGGCAGTGTGACGTACGATCAGAACTGCAATCACTCGATGTCCGAAAAGCCAGTGGTCCAGACGGTATTCCGGCGATTGTACTTAAAAAATGTGCAGCAGAGTTGTCTCCGGTGTTAACGCGCCTCTATCGTCTCTCGTACTCAACCGGTTGTGTTCCGGAGACTTGGAGAGAAGCTAATGTGCAACCGGTCCCAAAAAAGGGAGACCGTTCGGATCCATCAAATTACCGCCCCATAGCCGTAACCTCAGTACTGTGCAAGGTCATGGAGAGGATCCTCAATAATCAACTGATCCGCTACCTAGAAGATCGATCCCTAATTAATGACCGTCAATATGGTTTTAGGCCGAAACGATCAACGGGTGATCTTCTAGCGTATGTAACGCACCTCTGGGGTGAGGCAATTGACAAATATGGTGAATCTATAGCAATCAGCCTAGATATTGCCAAGGCGTTTGATCGGGTTTGGCACAAAGCACTTCTCTCCAAGCTTCCGGCATACGGTCTGCCTGTCCAGCTTTGTGACTGGATTGCTAGCTTCCTGCATGAGCGTAGAATCCGCGTCCTTGCAGATGGTTGCGCTTCGCGGTTCATGCCAGTGAATGCGGGCGTCCCCCAGGGCTCCGTTCTATCGCCCACCCTCTTTCTGCTTCATATCAATGACATGCTACCTCTTGGAAACATTCATTGCTATGCTGACGACAGTACGGTTCATGGGCGATATTTCGGTCGGCCTGGTGCTGGTAGGGCAGAAATCGGTGAGAAACGGGAGACTCTAGTTCTTGAACTGGATCGGGTGTTGGATCTCATTAGTAAATGGGGTTCCAGCAATCTGGTCGAGTTCAATGCTAAGAAAACCCAAGTGTGCGCGTTTACCACAAAAGCATCTCCGTTTCTTCCTACCCCCAGTCTTCAGAGCACTTCGCTCAATTTGCGAGAGAGTTTAAATATGCTGGGCATGGATATTCGCTGCAACCTTAACCAAAGGGAATATATAGAGAGCCTCATCTCAACAGCCTCAAAAAAACTCGGGATCCTGAACAGGGTGCGGCGGTTCTTCGCGCCGGACCAACTTTGTCTCTTGTATAAGACTCAAGTTCGGGCCTGCGTGGAGTACTGCTCGCATCTCTGGGACGGTTCCGCCCAGTATCTCCTCGAGGCTCTCGATAGGTTGCAGCGACGAGCGGTCCGCATAATTGGTGACGAAGAGGTCACCAAGAATCTTGAACCTCTTCAGCTCCGCAGGGATATTGGCTCACTAAGCGTATTTTACCGCCTATATCATGGTGAGTGCTCTGAGGAACTGTTTTCCCTTATCCCTTCCTCCCCTTTCCGTCACAGAACATCACGTGCAAGCTCGCGATATCATAAATTTACCGTTGGGATCATTCCTTCGCGTACTAAAAAGTTTGGCAACTCCTATCTATGTCGCACCATTAAAAAGTGGAACGCGTTGCCGGCATACGTATTTCCTCATTCATACGATATGGGATCCTTCAAGAGAAGCGTGAAGAAGCATCTTGTAGGCCAGCATGGCAGCGTCAACTGACAAGACATCAAGGTCTCTTGTCCGTTGCCGATGCGATTGGGGCTCCTCTTTTCGCTTACCATCAGGCGAAGCGGAGCCAATATGCTGAGCTAATATAAAAAAAAAAAAAAAAAAAAAAAAAAAAAAAAAAAACTGCTTTCTCCTCAGGATGGCCGTATGCTTGTTTGCTACCGTAGTAGTATCCAAGTGTTATAATGGTATATAAATAAAATATGGAAAATAATAACATGAACCACAAAAAATACTAAATGAGCCATAGTTTCCAATATATAAAAATAGAGATACATAGGTAGGGTGGTTATTAAAATAAAAAAGAATTTGTAATTACGCACTCATAATTAGTATCAAGGTAAAATAAAATAATTTTAAAATACCTATGTGTACCTATTGATACTTATATAATTATAAGCCGATTATTGTTAATGTTAAATAAATAAAGCTAACTGAACATTATCTTTAAATTTAAATCGCCAATGGAAAATAAATACAATAATATAATGTAATTCTAATAACCACAGATCGGTATGAAGTATGGATTTTATTTTTCTACAAGTAGTGTCATCTATGAAGCTTTGCGGAAAGTAACTATACTTTTTCATTTTGATAATAGATGGCGCTGATTGTTAACTAAAATTTTATTACTTTGTCAAACATTAAATTATATAGTTATCTCAACTAAATGATATATAAATTGTTATAAAGTTTATTTAAATTATAGTGCATAACAAATTACATTAATATCGGCTATCAATGACTTTTAACTTTCCGTTGCGCTTGCGACGCAGCATGCAGCGACATCTACATTATGTGAGATATATTAATGAAACTATACCATGCGCTTGCGGTGTTTCCTTTATAGCGCCCTCTTTTATGAGTATGTAAAACTATTACATGTCCGAATGCAGTGAAAGTATGCTTTTACTTTTCGATAATAGATGGCACTAAATGTTATGGTGCCAAGTTTTAATAAGAAAAATTTACAGCGAATAAATTAATGTTCCTGAGTTAAATATATTTTTTATTTTTTGTAAAGGCGACGGCAAAAGTTTAAACATTTTGAAAGTTTAAACGTCATGTAAATAACGAAAACGATGTTGAATAATAAAAAAAATTGGTTGCCTGTAAAGTCGGTATACGGGCGAAAGATTTACGTGACAACGACTTTGAGTGGTAAAATGTTTTCGAGTGGAAGGGACGCATGCCTTTCATTTTTTATGTCTGTCTCTCTCGCTCTTAGAAGGGACGCTCTTACAATGAGAGCGAGTGAAAGGCACGCGCCTTTCACTCGCTCTCATTGTAAGCGCATAACGTGAGCCAGTTTCTTGAAGTGTCACCCGGCTAACCAATTTATAAGACGTTGTCACGTCAAAACAGTTTTGCATTTATTCGTAACATTCATTTGGCACAAAAAAAATGAAAATCGTAAATTTTGTAGTTATTACAAATTGTGAACTAAAGCATCATTTTAACAACAATCTTTGGCATTTATTTGTTTAACTGAGTTGAGTATAGTGACCAATCATCATCGGTTAAATTTTATCATGATTAACAGATTTATTCAAATGTGAAGTCTTTATTTATTTGACCATAAATTTATTAAAAATGCTTTTCTTATTCCATATATGTTTTCTTATGAACCAATACACAATATGTTATGTTAATAATTATGTTGTAACACTTGATACTCAAATAAAAATCAGCAGCACAAACTAGCAAAGCGCCTGTCAGAAACGTATCTTCGGTGCAATGCACTTTTGCTATTTCATTATGGCAGGCGTTGCTCAACAGCAAATCTATAGCGTATCATTCATTTTTTTAGCGACACAAAGAACGTCTATGGGGTGATAGAAGCTCAATGAGCACTAAGTTATTTACTGATATTCTAAAAAAGCACCAAACTGTTGCTAAATATAATCTACACAGTACTTCGCCGTACGGGTGTATGAGATTGTAAGAACTATTTCTTCTTAGGATGCATCTTGGAGGAAACTCATTGTTGACAAAGGACTTAAACTTTACTAATTAACATTTATGATGGACGTACATGTCAAGTATTATTCTTTTTCTATGAATAACCATTCAGATATCTATGTCAGTTTTTTTAGTTATTTAAGGTGCCGAATTAAAACAGAACTGGGTATAACTCATGTGAAACTTTGACATTAGGTAGGTAATTTAAAAAATCATATTGCTTTTTCCATTGTTTAAGTTTTCAAATTTAGCTTATTACCTTATGTTCTTAGGTAAGCAAAACTTTTAGAAACATTGCTGCGGTGGATTACAATGTTCAAATGATAGTTATTTTACTGTCCAATCACAAACGTCCAGGCTTGTAGTAATTATTTTCCATAAGGCAGGCTCTATTCTTACTTGTCACATGTGTAACTTATCGTAAATGTCCGGCATTTTGCCCATCTAAATATGTGTTTATAAATAAATGTATCTATTGTGCTTAAAAACGACAGTAACTACCTACTTATTAAGATAGATTTCTTTGTTCGATTTTTTCATAAAAATCGTAACTACAATAATGCATAGTAAATGAATGACTTTTTACTTCTCTGCTTTATTTTTTACTAATAAATTAAATATTGGACTTAACACAAACTTAAGGGTTATGCTTGTTTTCGAAACATTATGGGGAAGGCTTAGAAAGAACGGTGGACCGCAACCGGTTTCAAATAGTGAGCACTTAATACCTACTATTTTTCTTTGTTATTTATAACTTCCCTAAAATATGTTTTTACAAACGCTATGTTTCTATTTTAGTGTATTATTATACGGATAGAGTGTGACTTATTCGTCTTGATGCTTGAAACGATGGTAGTTTGACATATATATTTTTTCAATTGTAATTACCTAACTAGCGACATGCCTTTACACGGGTGCAAAAAAATACAGCCTTTATTTCTCGCTGATCAGGTAGCTTTCTATAGGTGAAAGAATTTTTGCTCGCTTCGGTAGTTTTAAGTTTATCCATTAGAAAAAAAAAATACAAATCTTGTCTCTTTATAATTTTAGAATAGATACAAATTATTACCTACTCATTTGCTGTTTGCATAAAATTAATCATTAATGTTCTTCAATTCTGGATTTCATGAGTTTAGATCTGAAAATTCTATGAAGAATGATAAATTGTTCCTTAAATTACATCTGTGACCAATTTATTATCAGTGTAAGCGTTAAGCAAATAGGCATACGATGGGTCTAATGTCAAGTAATCGAGTCAGTCTCTAAACGTTAGAAACCCCAGAAGCCTCAGTGGCTGTTCCTGAAATCCCCATCGACATCTATTTCGAAGAATCCCATACCAATAAATAATCTGTGCCTCTGACTCCTCGGAGTCGGATTTTCCATAAGGCCAACTAGCCCCGGGGCTAGGGCGGCCAGATATTAGAGGCGCTTGGCCAATAGTGGCAAAAAATTATATGCCTCCAAGGAACACTACGCCAACTAAAATTTCGATAGTTTTCTTTTTTTATCTAAATCGATTCATTACTTGAGTAACATTATGCTACCTGAATATTATTCATAAAAGACACACATACACAACAAAATCGACAAATACAAACCGCTAAGTAAATGTATAACTCATATTAGCGGTGTGTATCTGGATGTGTATGTTTTGAGTTGGCGTAGTGTTCATTGGAGGTATCCATGTTCCAAGCTATCTTATTATTTAAATGCCTCGTTTATAGTCGTTATAGTTTATAGTCTTGTCCGAAGCTTATTGAACATGTATCTACGGGTGGATAAAACAGTATAATGCATTCTGTTTTACGATTGTTTCCTTCATCTTTGCGTCCAACTGATTTCGTTGCATTTGAACAAAAATTGGGCATGGCGTAAATGATTGGCTGAGAGGGGTCGGCAGATATTATAGGGCCTAGGGCAAACATGACCCTAAATCAGCCTCTGGATGTAGGTACAGATTATTTATTGGCAAAACATCGGGTGAGAGTTCATACAATAGCCTGAGAGCTAAAATACCCCTCTGAAATCTTTCACTACTATCTTTATTTCCCTTAAAAGGCTGCCAACGGATCAGCGACCCCTTGGTGTTACTGATCTCCATAGGCGGTGGTGATTGCTTTCCACCAGTGCTCATTTTGGCTGTATTTTGGCACACTCGTTTGGTTCTCATCATACTCATGAAAATGTACCTACGATTACCTAAATGCCGCCATTAATCCAATATGGCGGACGCCACAAAAATATTTATTTATGTTTCTACCAGCTGTTAAATATCAGCTCAAATACTTAGTAATAAATTGTTATTTGCTTTTGTTTGTGGCTCTTAGTGGTATGTATTATTTTTATAACATCACATTATATTTTCATCTATAATAAATGGTTGTCTGGAAGAAATTGCTTCGCAATAAGGCCGCGCTTTGTACTCTAATTTTGTACATGTAGTTTTTTTGTATTGGTGCAATAAAGTGTAAGCCCCCTTACCACCAACTCTTATTGCGATTCAATAACATAATAGAATGCTTGTTCATACCAATGAATAAGCGACTCTATGAAATTTGAAATAGAGTCGGTTATTCATTGGTATGAATAAGCATTCTATTCAGTAATTGAATCGCAATAAGAGTTAGTGGTAAGGGGGCTGTATTGTAATATATTATATTTTATGGTATGACTTAAACAGTCACAGTTCATTTCTACTATAATGAAAAAAGATGGTAAATATTACATCTACGAATGTATATTTAACAAGGAACTCTTACATATAATAAATAAATATTCCTAGATAAATTACACACTTCCATCTAGTCCCAAACTAAACAAAGCTTGTACTATGCGTACTGGATAACTGATATTATACTTAAATACAAATAATACATAGCAAACACCCAGACCACACAAACAGACATGTTCGTGCACACAAATATTTGTCTTGTGCGGGGATCGAACCCGCGACCACGGACTCATAGTGGCTATTGCTAACTATATTAACTAAAATATTTTCCGAATCAATTTATAATATAGAGGCGAGAAACCGATCTGGTTAGGAGTTGATTCTCGGAAAATTCGCTTTTAAAAACCTCTCTTTGTTAACAATTAGTTATGTATAAATACCCTGAAACCTACCTGTCTTTGACCAGAGTTACATTTGTTAGTCAGCAATGATCACCACCTGTAGGGAGGTTGGGTTTGGCTCAAGGATTATGATCTTACATCAAAAAAAAAACAATGGTTCATAAATATACAAAGTAATATTATAAATGTGAATTTGTGTTTGTTTGTCATGTCAAAGAAAGAAATGAAGAAAGGAAGTGGTATAGGCTGGCAGCAGATCGGCGACCACTTGGTGTTGATGATCGCCATGGGCGGTGGTGGTTGTTTTCTATCGGGTGACCCACGTGCTCGTTTGCCCCCTTCTCATATTAAAAAAATAAAACCATGAAGAAAGGAATGGATGGAATGACATGATGTTTTTACGGGGATAGTTGAAGGTCTGGGTAGTGACATAGGCTACTTATTGTCTCAGAAAAACATGTTCCCACGGGAAAACAAGTATTAGTAAAAATAATGGCAACGCGAGCGAACACGCGGGTGTCAGCTAGTAAAAAAATTAAAAAATAATAAAGCATATATACCTAATTACTATTAACTTAGTACTAGCGACCCGTCCCGGTTTCGTGGGGAGCAATTGTTAAAATAAATAAAATAAACAAACAGGGGAAGCTAAGTAAAACCGTTTAAAAATAGTCTATACTACTCAATGATAAGCTGGCAATAGTTTTTAAATTTAATGAGTAATTACCTCTCTTATACAAACTCAAAAACAGAACGTCTTTAAACAATAGTACCTACCTATAGAAGTAAAGCGAAACATTTTGGCTATAAACCAAAACAAAAATTCAAAACAACAAGTTATAGTTATAGGTACATTTAATGATTACTTGTCTCGGCGCCTTGCGTATTTAAACCATTAAATGTTTATTAAAAAAAAAACAGTATAATACAAAAATACGCCATCTTTGAACAGATTGCTACAATATAATCTCCTGATGTTATGGTGTCCATGAAAAATAAAATCCTAAAACTATTTTGTTTAACAATAGTACCTACTACCCAAATTACCGATGTAACAATGCTTTGTTAAAGCAAATTGAACTACATACTGTGCGTGCAAATATCTTTATACCTACCTAAAGACAAGCGGAAATAATGGAACATAAAAACAAATAAAAATAAAAAAACAAAAATCAAAAAGTGGTTTATTTAAAACAACAGCAATATAACACATTTAACAAATAATATACCAAAATAGTAAAAATGAAAATTACCTTTCCCAGTTTTATTTTAAAATCAATAACTTATATATTAAGCTATAAATTGAATTGAAAATAAAAAAGGAAAAATAAAATTCAACGTTCATTCTTTTTATTCGATCAGTGCATACCGTCGGAGCTCGAGCGGCCGAAAAATGGCCCGATGGAGAAACGAGCTATTAACAATTTCACAATAAGACAAGCATTAAAAAAATAAAATTATAAGTAATTGTACAATAAAATAAGTAAAATTGCAAAATAATAAACAATAGCTCTACATTTATTAGAAATAAATCACAACCTTGTTCATTTGCATTCTTGAATTCGTAGCACAAAAAGTTCAATGTTCATTAAGCACGGATAGTCATTGGTAAATTGTTAGTATATTAGACGACAATATCCCTGGCAGTCAATTCTTAACTTAATTTTACAGCTACTCCCTTAATATTAATTTAACGCTTAATTCTATTATTATTATGATCATCAATCGCTCACTCGAAGTCGCGCTCGTTAAGAAAAATAAATTTTCAAATAAAAATATTCTCAATAACGGCCAAAAGTTTTAATCTCTTTACAAAATGTAACCGACATAAATATTAAAAATTTTGCAAAAAACTTTTTTACCACTGCCAACAGTTTAGGTCAAAAAAGTGAGGGTCGGGGATGTTTAGCCTAAAAATATTTTCGATTAGACGCGGTTTAGTTTTTTTTAATTTATGGTTTGAATTTTGTATTTATTAATATTTATAATCACAAGAGCACGAGGAACGTGTATTGCGCCGCGCGGCCCGGCCGGCCGCCGCGACTCCAGACGGACGACTGACTGAGACGTATCCGCGGCTGCCACCCCTAGTCGTTCACCCCCCTCCCCCGCCGCGGAGCCGCGCGTCGCCGGAGCCGCACCTCGCCGCCCCGGGGCCGACTTCGTTACGAGCCACTTGTAATCGCCGCGCGATTTTTCCGCCTAAGACAAATTAGGCGGGCCCGCGGCGCCCGCCTCCCCTTCTTAGCGTTTGGGCGGCTTCTTAGAGTTAAGACGTTTGGAGCACGCCTTACCAACTAACTCACTTAAAGACGCCAAACACATTTATATTGCTAGATTTATTTCATACATAAGAAAAAAAAAGTAATTTATACTACTGCAACTCATCAGAGTCAGTGTATTGCTATATAGTAGTATAAGTACAGATAAATCGACATACCAATGTTATGGCGGCGAGCTGTTTTATTTTTAAATGGCATTTAATCGTCACTCTCACTTTCGCCGGTGCCGAGGTCGGGTTAATTGTAAATAAAATTCAATCATTCGCAAAAAATCCTCGTAATCGGCACCCGACAATATCAATGAGCGATTCGTGTTCAGCGATTGTGCACGTTGTTGTATATTAAGCGATGTCATTCTTTAGTCGCTTTTTTATGATATGTTTTTTTCATATTTTTTTACTCAATTATATCGATCCGATTTCACAAAATTCCAATCTTTTAATATATATATACATATATATATATATATATATATATATATATATATATATATATATATATATATATATATATATATATATAATAGTTCAAATATAATACAAATACCTATAATAGTCCTTCCAATCTGCGATTTTTAAGTTATCGCAAACGAGTGTTTTCCCTTTGAAAATGTCTTAAGGAACCAAATAACATTTTGTTGTCTATTCACATTCACTATTTGAATTTCGACATGAATTCTTTAACATGAAATCTGTACTTTTAATCTTAAAGAATTCATAACGATATTCAGTTTAAATTCAAATATTTATTACTTGCCATTGGGCCTTTGCGGGCATTTGGACACGTCATGTATTATTAGTTGTAATACAATATTATCAGTATAAGTATATTACCTGTTTATTATTCGTACTTTTTAACTCTAACTGACGAAAATTTAGGACGCAAACATTTTACATTTATTATTGTTACATAATATAAAATTTTAAAATACGAGTATAATACTTTATCTTTTGGTAGAAATGAAACCCGGACATTAAGGGGTGAGCCCTTGGTGAGTCCAGTCTGTAAACAGATGAGCTCCGAGGCGAGTCGCGTATGAATTAATATGATTCTTTTATCTGACCGCGGTCCAGCTGCTGTCGCCGCCCGCGGGGTCGACGAACTTAAACTGATTTTTTAACGGAGTTTACAATTTTTAACTGAATTTTGTGTTTATGCAGTTTAACAAGATTTATTTTATTTTGCATAAATTGTAATAGGGATTTTGTTTCACAGTCTATTTTACTTTAAATTTGATTTTTTTTGTCAATACTATTATTAGTAATTAATAAAACCATTTTCACGTATGAATATTCTTGCTTTAGACCTGAAACTATTCGGATATATTTATTTGAGAAATTAAGTATAAGAAGGTGCGTAAGCATGCAAAGTTGCGATTTAATTATGTACACTTTTTCTGTGCAAGATTTCTAGCAAATTAACACTGTGTTATATCTAAATAAGTATAAAAACTCCTGCCTACAGTAGTGCTTGTAGCGCAATGATGCGCTAACTAGCAACGAAAAGCATTTTTCTTTCGACATTCCGACACTTTTACTTACGCACCAGTACCTATGTAGTGAAAAAGACGTTAAACCTGTTTCTTTTCACCCGACAGCCGAAGAAGGGAGGGTAATGTTTTTCGATAGTATATCTATTGGATATCTAATTCTTTGGCACGCTCTACAGCCTAACGTGTTTGATAGATTTCAATAAGTCAGGTGTCATTAACTGTGTCTGAGTTGTCGAAGTCACTTATAAAAAAATAATTCAGTATGACGTTCACGGAAAAGAGAGGGATGATTAAAAAATATTTATCGATTTTTTTTAATTACTATTTTTAAGGTAGGTTTTTTTGTTATTTTTAATATATTTTATGTTTGATTACTTTTAGTATCAATAAAATATATATATAAAGTTTAAAACGAAAGTTTGTTAAATACAAAAAAAAAAATACATAATACCATTCTTACAGTTAATAAATACAGTTTCTATAGATTTTTTTAAATTACGACTAACAATTTCATTCGCAATTCATACACGCTATTTCAATATTAAACAATCTTTGTGACAATAAAAAAATATATTTAACCTGTATCTATTATATGGAATACTGAAAATACTTCTTCCATATATATATTTTTATGATCTGTGGCTTAAATGAGAACATCTGAACTTTTGTTTTCATATAAACATATTACATTATTCAAACTTTATACAAAAATAACTATTTTCTAGCGATCCGATACGAGTACGTATGTTCGATAAAATCGGATGTTGTTTATTGGTGAGACAATTTAAGTAAAGTTTACTCTGACTATATTTAAGCACAAAAGTACTTATTACAAACAAATGTTTATAGAAATATCTACCATTTTATGAGGAGTTTGTTTTTCTATTTAGAGAAAAGGCCATTATAGAGAATAGAGAATATTCTTACTTAGCTGGTATATGATTTATTTATGAAGTTACAAAATAATAATTTACAAAGCTTAACAAAAAGTAACAAAAAATAAAAAAAAAACACACAATTTCACAAAACTTCCACTTCATTTTACCTGATTCAGTTTTCAACGTAACCTCTTCAATTATCTTCAAAATTACGAAATTTTAAAAATAAACTGATTTCGTTGAAAATTTTCAGTTTTCCCATGTCCAACAATAAGATGTACGCACAGTCTGGTAAGCGACCTAACTTAGTAACAATTTTTACAAACGTGTAAGTTACAAATTAATGAAGTCCTCAAAATCGGAGTTTCACTAAAATATATTTTTGTACACTTAATTAAAGTCCTAAACACTGCTAAAGTCAATTTAGAACGTCCACTAATTAACTGGTATGATAAATAAAAAATTGGAACGCGATGAAGGAACTTAACACCACTTATAGACTATGCGGCAAAACGAGCCGAATATTTACATTGGAGAAAAAAAAATGAGGTCATTCGGAGGTTACGGGCAACGCAGCCGGTCGGCGCGAGGCGCGACGGGATGTGGCCTCGCGTCCTCGGGCGCCCCGCGCCTCGCCCTCGCACCGAACTCCCGCACTCTGACTACCGAAAACCACGTGCGCGAACTCACGACAGGGACACCCATACGCGAAAAATGTTTGCTAGAACAAGACGACGCTATTCTTTTTTCAATTTACTATATTTGGCGATTTTTATTATTTTTTCGCATTTCGATATTTTATTTTTTAGTTGATGCGCTCCGCAACTCACCTGTTGTGCTTGACCCGCTTCGATCTGTCGACCGATCATGTGATCGACGGTTTTCAATACTTTTTACTCATATGCTATTATTTTGGGCATGCGGGAACTTCATAAACGCAGATTCATCAAATAAACATTCGTACGAAACTTTCTGGGATCAAAATGCATATTTTATTTAAAATTTCTAACATTGCTTGCAAAATACCTTTCAGTTTTAATCTTACGAGTATATCGTAACATCAAATCTTTTTTTTATTTTTGGTCCGTAATTTATTGTTGTCACCCTACATACAATTTTTTAAATATTATTTATAATTTAATTACCAATATATTTTCAATCTATTTTTTAACATTAAAATGACTGATGAATGATAACATTGAATCATATTTTGTATGAGGTTAATTTAAAAATAAAAGTAAAAAGTTGAATATGGATAGTGCTGCCACAATATTCCAGTGTCGAGTAGCAGAACTAATCAAGCAACAATAATACAGCCGCGACACTAGCGCACCTACGCTAGTGAGGTGTTAACTGAACTATTGGTCCGATGGTTCATTTCTAACGCGTATCACTTTATTTTTTTCTTTTTGCTCATCGTGAAAGTGCAACGTTCACTTCGCTAGCCATTCAACGGCTATTTTCGTTTGCATTTTCTTTTTCGTTTTCATCGGTTTTTACAGACGTTTTGATCATGTCGTCGAATCTCGACTCTGGGTAGGTACATTGGCTAGTTATATTTGAGTTTCATGACATTGTTGTACACTGACGCTTCAAGCATGAATGTCATTGGACTATGTAAGTCAGACACAGTTCGTATAATTCGATGATTCTTTGGAGAATTAAGTAACAATAATTTTATTTTAATGATGCGTTTTCTTAACAATTATAATAGATGGCGCTAGCAGTAACAAACCAGTCTGATAATGCAATGTAATTATCGTTTTAATTAATATTTTGTTTTATGAATCTATCCTCAATATTGTTTTTGATATAAGAAAGTGATTTCTATATGCAATCAATGCAGGTAGAATATAGAGAAGAATGACTAGTAACTCAATCACCCCATCTTATGACTGGTTGCGATCAGCGTTGCTTAATTTACGTTTAGTATGTCCAGGTTGACTTATGCAACTTTGGAATGAGTTTGTGAACCTCCTATGCGAAGCGTTGCTTATGGATACTTTAAACCCAAGCAACGAAGTAACCCAAGGAGTACAAATCACACGCGAATTGCCACCAGTTACTAACGCATACCGCCAGGGAGCGTACCGGTAGCCTCACTCACTCGCAAGATTACAACAACCTTGTTGGGAATTGTTATTTGAGTGAAATCTTTTGTAACATAATTTATTATTAATAATTTTAATATATTTGCCGTATGGTTTCCGGCAGACTAGAATAAAATCACTCCGTGTCTTCCCTTTATTACAAAAATAGCATTTAAAACATTAAAAATACCTAATAATAAAACAATTATAATGTTAAAATACCATATAGTTACCATTATCATGACTCTCTATTTATTTAATTTCTTCAGAGCACGCGTCCATAGGCTGCAGTGACTGTTTACCATCAGGCAGGCCTCATGCTTGTTTCGACACCTTAGGGGTTTAAAAAAGTAAAATATAAAAAGAAAATTGTGCTTAACATATTAGATTTTTGTATTTATAAAAATAAACAAATAATACATACATAGGTATTTGGAAACCGTTAAACTGGCTTTTATGAATATTTTGAGAGCTTTTTGAGGATGATATTTGAACTTAAATTAATTTTACATAACCACGATAGATACTAATTTTCAGATATCTCCTTTAGGATATTTGATGCGTCTCTGTGTCCTTAATTTCATATAAGAATCGATTGATAATATAATAAGATAATAAAATCTAGTTTTGGGGTGTTTAAGTGGCTCATCCACATCTTTGAACCAAAGCCAACTTCACCTGCACGCGGTGCACCCTGCTGACTGACAAACGAAGCTCGGCGAAAAGAGAGGTAGGGAGCGTAATTGTAAGCTACCCGACTGGGGAATGTACCTCCACCTCACAGAATACCGCAGCCAAATAACAATTCCCTTGAGGGTTATTGTGTTCCTGCGAGTGAGTGAGGTCACCAGAAAGGAAGGAAGGAGATGCTGCGTTGGCAGCGGGGGTGGCGACGCGCGAGCTATATTTTATGTTGCGAGCGTAAATATGGCTACGGTAACCGCTTGACATCAGGCGGGCCGTATGCTTGTCTGCCACCCGACGTAGTATAAAAAAAAAAAAAGTTTATATTTTTTAGTCAATTCATAATTTAGTCTCGATTCGGTCAAGTTTGACTCTGCGATTGTAAAATAATTACGAGAATTAACCTTCTGATTTACTTGAGCAGGCGTCGGCAGTCCTAGATACAACAGCTTGTAGACCACATCACTTCCGGTATAAAGACGATCCCGCGTAGCGCTACGAATGCTACGCACGTCTCTTGACTACGCAAGACCAACTTATATTGGAAGTTTCCGAGCAGTTATCTATAATTATTTTTTGTTAATATGTTAATTATGTATACTTATATTTATGTTAACATATTTTTTTTGCATCATCATCATCATCATCAGTTCATTTTAGTCTCCACTACAGGAGCACGACCCTCTCTCGTTTGTCCGACCGAAGGAGGATTTGACCTACACTCCCCACGCTGGCCAGACAGGTTGGGGAGGTCTGATAGTTGTTTTATAATGTATTTCCCTTACTCGCCTTGTACGACATCTAGATTCTATTCTAGTCTGCCGGAAACCACACGGCCAATTATTTTTTGTTATTATGTTAATTATGTATACTTCTATTTATGTTAACATTTTTTTTTTTGCATATAAATAAATAAATATTTCTGGACACAGACACTAACCATTCCCGCACAAGACCAATAATATTTGTGTAGTTGTGTGCATATGTCTGTTTGTCTTGGTTTGTGTATTTTTATGTATTATAGTATGTATTTACAAAAAAAAAGTATTTAAATATAACATCAGTTATCCAGTACACATAGTACAAGCTTATTATTTGTCCAGGAATAATTATTTATTTATATCCTATATCGGGATTTTACAATATGCTTAAAATTTTTAATTACAATGAAAACGACTGTGCACGAATACTTAAATAAAAAGTAGGACATTTATAATTATGAATTTGTATTGACATGTAATTTATGGTACCTATCTAATTTAATAATTTAATGTATTTTTTTTATTATTTTTTATTATTTGATTAAAAGAAATGGACATTATTGTAATTTAATATTGTAATCTGACAAATGACTTACTATAAATAATTTAAACTAATGTAAATATTTGCACACCTGCATGCAGGTTAAATACTACAGTTATACTCGTACATGTAAAACAATGTATATTTTGACAACTGCACTGTGATGTATTCTTGCAAATAAATAAATTGATTTGATTTGATTTGAAAATATTTAAATAGTGATTTGTAATAAAATTAATTTGTAAATCTAAATCTATTAAATGAAAAAGAATTATTCAAACGATTATTTCTATGCGTTATTCTCATTTTACTATATAACTATTCGAGCTATTTTCTTTGTTATCATTTAATGATGAAATAAAAGTTGCTTTATGCTTTTGGCAGCACTGTAGCGTATGATCCAATCATCTGTCAATTCATAGCATCTTGTCAAAATGTCTGGTTGACGTCTTGTGTTGTCTTGAAGTTTCACTGTCAAAAAATTCAGTACAATTTGATAATCTGGACCCGACGCCTACCTAGCGACATCTGGTGTCAGAAAAAATATCAAACATCCCCATTACATTCCTTTTCTACACTACCTTCTTTTAACAGAGCCGCGGTCACTTGATGGCAGGGTGCACTACATGTAAAAAAATAAAATATATACGGCCAAGGACGCCCTAACTAGACGATCGTGTGTATAGAGAGAGTTAAAACAAAATAAAATAACGGGTAACTTTGTCAGGGGTGTTAAAAAAGGCATCTTCACACGGGCACTAAAGGCGGACTCGTAAAACAGGCAATTACTTATTTTAAATAAACCGCTGCACGCTATCTTGTCGACGGAACTATAGGACGAGGAGCGGTAATGTTGGAGGATTCGATACAATTTTCCAAAACATCTTTGGGCGTAGCGTCAGCCCGCTCTTTAGAAAAATATTGCCTTAATTTCACTATAAATTCTACTGAAACTGAAAAATATTTATTGGGTGTCTATAAAGTTGCTTTACGGACGATAATTTTACGTGATAACGTCATAATAAAACATCGGCCGATGGAGTGGAAGATAGATAGATGCGTCACAAGCCGAACGCTTAGACCGATCATGCCTCTCTTCGCTTGTTCCACGCTCTCACTTGCACGCTCGGCTCAGGCGCAACGTGCCATGCTCCGCCTGAGCCGAGCTTGTATCAAACGATTGGCTATACGTAAACCTGATGATAGACGATGGAAGACACCGGTGATGAAGCAATAAGGCGCTCGAGTGATGATTTTATAAGTTATAAGCAACCCTGAAATGCATATTCTGTTGATGACCAAAAGTAGCTCATATACGTAGTGACGAAATGAACAACAATTTTTTTGACGTGATAACATCTTATAATTCGATGGAGCCGGCGGTACGTACGAAAAAACATGACTCATGCGGCGTTACCTCGCTCTGAGGCGTTCCATTAAAATTTTCTATTGAAAAATGCAAACATTCCATCAGTATTTTCTTATGACGTTGTCACCTTCAACTATCGTCAGTAAACCGACTTTACAGACAACCGATTTTCTTTATATATTTGTTTGTTTGTAAAACTATACTGTATAAAAGCAAACAGAAAATGCAAATAGAAATAGACAACTTAAATGAAATTATACAATGGCGGACTTATGCCATTAAGGATATCTTCCAGTCAACCATAGAACGATTGAAAGGATACACATTATTAATTGGTTTGTGCATTACGTACGTACCATGCACACTTATAGGCGAAAACAAACAAAAACAATACAAAACACATACCAATCTCATAATACTAATTGTTTTACTTTGTAAAAAAATTGTGAATATCGATCCATTTCTAAAACAGTTTTTTGGTCTATTTGAATTTATTTAAATAAAAAATATGATTTGCATAAGTCCCAATGTTACTCCAAAACTTATGCAGTTCACTTTGCGTTACTATGAAATGTACTGTCAACCAGGAGTCCTCCCGCCGAAGCTGAAGCCGATTACCATTGAATATTTTGATTCGAATACATTTTAGTTATTGACAAACATATTTAGCGCAATCGGTAGATCTCCAGAGTTTCTACCAGATAAGTTAAACACATGTACCATAATTCTAAGCAGAAGTTAGATTTTCGCAATCATAAAAATCAATGAGAATCGGCTTCAGCTTCGGCGGTAGCCCTGTATGAGATTGTCTCAGTCGCTTAATCCCTTTAAGTGTGAAATGAGACAGGTAAAACGCATCTATACGTTAAAACATCTTAGCATAGGATCGTATGCTGTGACAATAACGAGAGTAACCCCTTGTCACGAGAAGATGACGCGCAAAGCTCGTAAACTTTGTCACCCCTGTAATTTTAACAGCAAACTGCCTCGTAAAACTGTTGTCAATTTCTTCCTTAACTCGAGATTGAGTGAGAGGCGATACACCTTTATGGCTCACGTTAGCTCCTAGTTAACTCAAGAACGTTTCGTTTCAGAGTATCGGCATCTGAAAGGTGTTATGGTTACGGCCTTAGACAGAAAAGCTGTAGACAAATAATAGTAACAAAAATAATAAATTTGACTATTGATGTGATCTGAAATCACTGACTTACACTTAATCCACTTACACTGCACACACAAACACACACACACACTTAAACTAGTTTCTTTCTCTATTATAGTGGGTCGCGCGCGTGCGCTCAACAGCTGAAAATCAGTCTTTTTTGCACAATGTGTGTCATAGTCAAGTCACACTGATATAGGGGTGTAAATGGTTCATCAACATCTTTGAACCAAAGCCAACTTCACCTGCTCGCGGTGCGCCCTGCTGACTGTCAAACGAAGGTCTGGCGAAAAGAGAGGTAGGGGACCTAATTGTAAGCTACTCGACTGGGGAATGTACCTCCACCTCACACAATACCGCAGCCAAATAACATTTCCCTTGAGGGTTGTTATAAGTAAGGTCACCAGAAAGGAGGGAGATGCTGCGTTGGCAGCGGGAGTGTCGGCGCGCGAGCGATATTTTATGTTGCGAACGTTGATATGGCTAAGGTAACCGCTTCACATCAGGCGGGCCGTATGCTTGTCTGCCACCCGACGTAGTATAAAAAAAAAAGAAACTGAGCTGTAGCTTATTTTTTTTGTAAATATAAATATAATACATAGAAAATACCCAGACCAATTCATGTTCATGCACATTGGCAGACATGTTCATGCACACAAATGTTTGTCTTGTGCGCGGATCGAACCCGCGACCTTGGAGTCAAAGTGGCCATTGCTAACCTCGACCACCGACCTCGTCAAATCATGTTGATCATGCAAGTTAAGCAACGTCGATCGTAGCCAGTCTATGGATGGTTTTATTTATCTCGAGATTTATCTCATCCGTTTCAGATTACACGTTAAGAAGTCGGTCCTGGGATATAGTCATTAGATGACAACTCAACAGACACGCAGGTCGTATGACTACTGCTCTTTTATCTAGTAAAAGTTTTTAAAAACCGTGTCTACGTCATAATAAAAAAAATATAGACTGATTTCCTGTCCCTCCTTCCCCCACATTTTTTTTTAATATCAGTTTTCTAAGAGATTTTAGTTTTTTGCGAGGAAAAACTTTTCCAGCGAAGGTAGTGTATACGCACCATTGTATAGCGTCTATAAGCTGTAAGACGGTAATCGGTTTCCATCATACGGGCCGTATGCTTGTTTCCTATTTACGATGCATAAAAAGTATTTCAATTCAAACGGGCTTTCTAACCCACTTTCATTAATAACAGCTTTTCGATAACTTAAAAAGTTCATAAAAGGCCAAAATTACACAGTATAAAACTTTTATTAAGTCCTTCGTTAAAACTGCATTATACTGTTTTCTGAAAGGTTCCGAACTGATTTTGAAAGGAAGGTCTGAACTTCAAAACGAAAGAACCACAAAGCCTTTCAAAAGTTTTTAAAACTTATTTCGTACGAAGTATTCGTTGATATTTATTTTGTGGACTTATAACCGTTTCGCCCGAGTTTTCTTATTTAAAAAAAAATCTTAAAACCATAGACCAACAGTTTCGCCCGCGTTTTCTTCATTTAAAAAATCTTAATACCATAGAGTCCGGCATAGACCAATACATAGACAAAGAAATTATAGAGCGGAGTTGCATGTAGTCACTTTCTACCTACCCCCTTTTAATACGTATAATATAGCAATAATTAAGGTGTTTCAAGTCTTTATCATCATCAGCAGCATGTATCTAGTATGCACTCACTGTCATGAACATTTTGTAAACTTCGACCCAAAAAGAGGGTGTTATAAATTTGACGTGTCTGTGACTGACTGACTGTGCGTGTCTGTATACTTATCTGTCTGTCTGTGCACCATAGCTCCTAAACGAATGGATGGAATTTGAAGCGGTTTTTTTTTGTGAAAGTTGAAATGATCGAGATGGCTCCAATCCAAGAAAATCTGTCCAGCTGTTTGAAGATCTTAGCATCTTATTAGCTCTTTTCTATCTTATGAAGGGACATGCGCCACATCCACGGGTCTCATCATTTCGAAATTGGCAAAAAGAACCTGGTGTGCTTAACCAAATGCTGGAGCATCGCCAGAAATCTGCAGCACACCTAACTCCTCATCAACTTACATCAGAGTATCTTGTTCGGATTCATTGTATTGATCTCAATGATCAGGTTATAGATAGTGTAGTGTATTAGAGATGATCAGGGCGTGGTGATGGAGCATGAAAGAGATTTATTTCTATTTATTTAAAGTTCTCTTCTGTTTTTGTAAGTATATCACATTGATTTCCAAACAATCGTACAGTGCCCGATATAAAGCGATTACCGTAGCCTAAGGACACACGCATTGCGACCGTCAATAGGCTACGGTACATATTCGCGCATGCTGGCACCTCCATGCCTCCATTGCTAACGCAGTAACAAACAATTGCAAAAACTTGTTTGCACCCTACCTATCTGACCATAGTTAAATTGCCAAAATATAAAGCTACATTATAACCAAAACAAATTATGCTATTCGAGTTAACGACTTCTTAATAAAACCGCGTTTTATCACGGGTTGAAAATAAAACAAGAAATAAAAACTTCGATTCATTTTCATGCAGACACAAAGGTCTCATAGAAAAGTCATAAACGGACTTTAGGTTTATCCCTAACATTATAAGAGTACAATGTTTCGTTACAACCCGACACATCAAAAGGACGACAATATTCTGTCACAAAACGTGAGACTTCAAAAATTGTTTACAAAAATGGAACGCAACTTCACCAATTCCAATAAACGAAAACCAGCTCTATTATCAACGCACCAAAGTACAGTTTCAAAAGATACAGATACTCTTATGTGACACAAATAAATAAAACAAACGAAAAAGTTTTTATTTGTAATTCACACTCGATTCTTAACGTTACGTAAACAGAATTAGCCCCTGTATCGCATGAAATAAAGTTGAAGGTCCTAATCGTGAACTGGCAAGCAACAATAAAACGTTCTGAATTCAAACTTATTCGAAATAAAGGTGAACCAATAAAAAAGAAGTTAGCATCTTACGTAAAACGCGCCATTACAAGGCGCGAATAGGGTTCGAAGGTGTTTGTACAATTTTACGATATTTTTGTGTGTGTGTTTTTAAATGGATTTGTGTTAACTTTCATGATGATTTTGGGTGTATTTTTTAATATATTTACGCACATTTTCCAAAATGTTTTAAGGTAGGTACTTGATACACTAGCATAAAAATATAAGGTCTAGATTTTGCGGCAGTCGTTTACGTTTGATTAACTTTATTAATATACATTTTTAAAACATCTTCTTTTTTAGGTTTTTGAAAAAATGTAGAATAATTTAATAAAATAAAGGTTACGAAAAAAGTCGTTATATTTGTCATGTAATGTTGAAAATTACGTAACAAAAATATAAATGTTTTTTCTAAACTTGATATTTTTTTACAACGCAACTAGAAAAAATACCTTTAAAAAATTTTGTTATCTGTAAAGTCGGTTTATGGACGATAATTTTACGTGATACGAAAACATCGGCCGATGGAGTGGAAGAGAGATAATGCGTCACAAGCCAAACCCTCCAAGCCAATCGCTTATTCCGCGCTCTTGGTTGCACGGTCGGCTCAGGCGGAACGTGACAAGAGTCATGCTTTTTTGTGCATGCAGCCAGCGTTCATCGATTTATAACACGTTATCCCTTCATAATGCAGTAAAGAACTGTCTTACAATGCCTCAAAGATTTCTTTATGTCACAGCTAAGAACGTTCTATATAAAGTCAACTTAAAAAAAATTACTAGATCAAGTTACTTTCATTGCTTTGGCAACTTAACGCCAATGACGAGCAGGCATAAAGATACACACTCTAAACCAGGGGTCACCAATTAGTTTAATTGCGGGTCTGTTTATAACAAATATAACTCTATCGCGGTCCATTTGGTTTATGATAATAACTAGCAATCAAGATTTATATTTGTACTATGTTTAAAGTGTCAATCCTACTATTATTCTAAATGGGGAAGTATGTTTGTTACTATTTCACATAAAAACTACTGAATCGGTTTCAATGAAATTTGGCTCACAGAAATCATAGGCTACTTTTTATCCCCATATTCCCACGGGAACGGGAACCACACGGGTGAAACCGCAGCAGCCGCTAGTGAATAAATAAAAACAAAAGAAATGAATACTTTTTATTATCAATGATACACATTTTGATATGATATTCTCAGACTATTCTGGGTCCACACAAAAAAGGTCCGGATCCGGACCGCGGTCCGCCATTTGGTGACCCCTGCTCTAACTAATAACATCCCTCTTCGTCGGGGGTTAAAAACGACTTGACCAAAGACAATGCGCCTCTACACTATTCTGTAGAGCGGTGTCCAACCACAACCAAGAAGCCATTTAATTGTCCCCGAGATTTACGAGCGGCGATTAGCTAATTGAAAGTTTGCTATAAATTGGCTGTGGCGGATACTGAATGCACTGCGGTTACACCTACTCTACAACTGAGGGGCAATTCTCGTAATTAAAATGTAGTCAAAATTCAGTTCGAATCCAATTTTGATCTCACAAACATCAAATTTGGTATTCTCGTATCACAATATGATACTTCAAAGTCTAATTTTAATGGGATTATATGGATATATATAATCCCATATATGACCAAAAATTAGACAAATATTATTTTTTCAACAATAAAAATTGATAACAACACAGTATAAGTAATAGTACTACGTACAGTATGGCCACTCCCTGCCGCTTTCTAGTGTTGACGTCACCTCCCCTCTGAGACAAATCTGGAAGAGTTTATATGGTACCGCACGCAAACACGCTTATTCGCGCTCTGTACAGACGTTTTTGTAGTAGTAAACGACGCGACATTTGTATGGAGTGGCCGGGGTGTGGTGCGATACATTCACGGTACAAATTACCGGCAAATCTCATTTTTGTGCTATTAATGCAGTAAACAAGAACGCGTTCCGCCAGATAGAATTGTGATATTGGATGGAATGGAAATAAAATAAGGACTTCCTCTTGCTATGGCCTGGGATTTTGCAGGATTAATTTTTAGACCGAAATTTAGTGACCAATTTGCTATTGCAGCAGGGTCAACGTTGATAATCATAATAGCCTGCGCAAAGTTATCCAGAGGGGCAGCGGTATAAAACTGAAGGTCATCGGCATGCACAGGTATGATAAGAAGAGGAGAAAGATGGTGGAAGAAATAATGTCATTATTGAACATTGCAAAAAGCACAGGAGAGAGTATGTCACCCTGAGGGACACCCGCAGCCAGCTCGCACCAGTCAGGGACCCTACCGCAGAAGCTGAAGCCGATTACCATTGGGTTTTTTGATAATGCGAAAATATATTTTTTTTTACTTCTCAAGTGGCAAACAAGCATACGGCCCGCCTGATGGAAAGTAGCGCGCGCGTAAACACGCGCGTTGCCGACCCTGTAAAAATCTCTTCACGCCCTTTTTGAAGAACCCCATGCTGTAGTCTCCTGAGAAAACCTCGACAGGCAGTTCATTTCACAGTTTGACAGTACGCGGGAGAAAACTTCTCTGGAACCGCACAGTACGCGACCACTCAGGCTCCAATGTGTGAGAATGAATTCCCTGTCGATGGCGAGCGGTGCGACTGTAGAAGGAGATCGTGGGCATCATGTCAAACAACTCGTCTGAACACACCCCACTATACAATCAGTAGAACACACAAAGAGACGTAAAATCTCTTCTCAGACTTAAAGGTTCTAAATCGTCTGTCAGTTTGAGATTTTCTCACAGCACGCCTTTGAATCGAGTCACACGGTGCAAGCTGGTATCTAGGCGCTCCCGCCCATAGACGGCAACAGTATTCCATGTGCGGCCGTACTTGCGCTTTGTAAAGCAGAAATCTTTGCCGCGGGTTGAAGTACTGCTTCGCCCTGTTGAACACACCTAGTTTCTTCGACGCCAGCTTGACCTTCTCCTCCAGGTGACATCAGCTTAGATTTGTGGTACTTGTGTTTAGCTTAGCTGGTAGAAACCCTGGAGCTCTACCGACTAAGCTAAAGATGTTTATCAACAAATAACACGTACGACTTATTTTTCGAATCAAAATATTCGATGGGAATCGGCTTCAGCTTCGGCGTTAGGACCTCTGATCAGCACTCATTGACCTTCTCCATTTGACGGTGATATACATAATAACTCATTATTTTTTATTACTTATAATTTAATCATCTTGTACTATACCTTTATTTCGCCCGACATCCCCTCGTAAATCTGAGAAACAATTAAACCGAATGTGTTGGGATTTAAACGGCTCCTTGCGGTTGGTCGCCTCTGGCCTCTGGTCTATGCGTCAGTATAATTTCAATTTAGAACCTTCCAAATTGTCTTTGGTCAGTTTTGTTAGATTTATATTCGGGTGGAAGGCAAGGCGACATTACTTGTAACTAAACATAATAATGTGTACGATAATACGATTGCAATATTGGAATATGCTGGGGTGTCACTTACACCCCAGCGTATTCCAATATTGTAATCGTATTCATTTATCATCTTTGAATCAAAGCCAACTTCACCTGCACGCGGTGCACGCTGGTGACAGACAAGCTCTGGTGAAAAGAGAGGTAGGGAGCCTAATTGTAAGGTACCCGACTGGGGAATGTACCTTCACCTCACAGAATACCGCACCCAAATAACAATAGGCTATTTGACCAACATTTTTTTCGGTTTGATATGTAGGGACGTCTCAATATATATAATAGGTGAAAGAATTACTTCGATAGCACAAAAATCTCTCGAGATATGTCAAATTGAAAATCACAAATTTAGACTTTCCCGAAAACGCTCCATACAAAAGGCTACTGAGTTATGACGTCACAGGTTTGTATTTTGTATAGTATATATATGTATAGTAGCGGCGTTTAAGTAATGTTTATTGTCATGAGAGTCAAACGAATGTGTCGGATTTCAGCACAATCGGATGCTGTGAGTGGGTCCAATAATTGATTATACTCGTAGACACAGCGATGAAACTAATTAAAAGATTGTAAAAATAAAATAAAAATCCTGGGCTTCATCTTGGTTGAAGTGACCTACAGGGCTACAGAGTATGAGCTTATTTTTTTTATATGAGAGAGGGGCAAACGAGCCTGTTGGTCACCTGATAGAAAGCAATCACCATCCCCCGTGGAAATCAGCAATATATAAATTCAAAAGAAGCGGAATGAAAGTTGTTACTTCCATGGGTGAATGCAATTTAAATAAGGAACAATAATTTGACTAGTAATTAAAAAAAGAACAGGAAGTTTAAAAAAAATAATGCACGACCTTTGTCAATGGCCAGTACGTAAACAGCCAGCGACCTTGACACTGCACTCAATAAAGTTATTACTGGCGCATTAACCCCGGCCGAATCAATAACTCATTACTTTTTTATTTCGTTTAAAAATAAAGCTTTTTTGCGTTTCGCGCGCTGACCGCCCCAATTATTGGGTGAAGGTTGTACGAGCATCGTGACGTCACGCGCCCACGTGGCAGCGTTCCGATGTCGACTATAGCGTATAGTATATTGTAATTTGTGTAGTTGACTTTATCATAAATAAATAATAATATTTTCTCTATTCCGAGAGTATAATGTCTTACTAATGTACGTAAAATTGTAGTCACCCTGTGATTAAAAAAAAATAAGTACAAAGGCTAGCAAAGCAACGATCTCTGACCAAGATCATAGACAATCGTTTTCAAGATTTATTTTCTCTGTATGTTTGGCGCGAATAGGTACCTACCTATCTGAAAAGCTATAGATTTTTATTTTGAACTTTAATGTATGTTTTATTTTGTTATTTTGCAGTTGCATGGTTACACGCGAGGGAAACCGCAGCCAGGAGTTAGTCAAAAATAAAATAGAAGGTACCAACACGGTTCTACCAACTTGCAGTTGAGCAGCGTGGTTGAGTATGCTCTAAACCCCTTCGATTATGAGTTTTATTCCTCTATTATGCCCTGGGAAACAGCATATGTAAGGCCTGTATTATCTTACCGATTGACACAAACTGCGAGTGTTAAAACGTTATACAATTTTAATAGACCATACAGACGAGTTGCATAATGTATTATAAAATAATATAATAGTATGTTCGGCGTTACACACTAGGCTGCCGCATGCAGCTCTAGAGGCATAAGCTCTCTAGCGAAACTCTGCCTCTTTTAGGCCTCATTTACGTAGACGCGGGGCGTCGCGTGCGGCGCGGCGTCTCGCGGCGCGTGGGACGTTTTTTCCATTCATAGCCAGGCGGTGCGTGCAGCGGCCCGCGTCATCGCACGCGCAAACACAACATTCATAGAGACGCGGGACGGGAAGAGTGGCGGGATGAATGTTGTGTTTGCGCGTGCGATGACGCGGGCCGCTGCACGCACCGCCTGGCTATGAATGGAAAAAACGTCCCACGCGCCGCGAGACGCCGCGCCGCACGCGACGCGCGATGCCCCGCGTCTCCGTAAATGAGGCTTTATGCAGAAGCAACAAGAGGCAAGCACGCAATGACAATAAGTGTCTAAACACACTATACCTACCGAAGATACGCGACCGAAGGTCGGCGTCATTACACCTGCAACACATTTGACCACATTTGACGATACACATTTGACCGAAATTACGTTGCGTTTTTTACATTTATTAATCTTAATCACGCGGAATTTCGGCTTAGTGTGGTTTGACACTAAAGGTTCAAAAGTCTTTTCTCGCTTTGAGTTTTATAGCTCTCAATATATTTGACGAGCTCGGTGGTCGAATGGCTAGCAATGACCACTTTGAATCCGAGGTCGTGGGTTCGGTCTCCGTACATGGCAAACATGTGTGTGCATGAACATGTGTGTTGTCTTGGTCTGGATATTATATGTATGAATTTACAAAAAAAAAATATTCAAGTATAGTATTAGTTATCTAGTACCCATAGTACAAGCTTTGCTTAGTTTGGGACTATAAATAAGGCAGTATGTAATTCGTCCAGGAATATTTTTTTTTTTAGATACAATAGTTGCATATTATTATAATTGTATAATATACATATAACTATATAATTGTAATATTAATAACTCGACTATGGTACTTTTTCAGAGCCAGCCAGTCGAAATGTAAAATAAGATGGGAAGGAAGCGAAATTAATAAAAAAAAAAAAGAAAAATAGAATCATCGACCATAGCTAGTAATAATAAAAATACAAAATACAAGATTCAAGGACAACCACACATCACAGCTGATACAATACTTGAAATAACAACATGCATTTATGGTACGTAACGCCGTCGTGTAAAGTCGAAAATAGCTTAATTTTATCCTTCAGATGCTGAAGTATGTTGTGCCTACCTACAGACAGGGTGAAGGAAATATTGCATAATAATGGCCAATAGATTTACAGACCTATATAGGTACTATCATATTATTATAATAGTATTTTTGAAATAACTTGGAATAACTGCGGAATGCAATTATGGCATGTAACGCTGTAATGTAAAGTCGAAATTACCATAATTTTATTATCAACCATTGAAGTATGTTGTGCCTTTAAGGTAAAGGGAATATTGCATAATAATGAGCAACATATTCACAGACATAGCATTAGTATGTACTCTTATATTATTATAATAGTATTTTTAATTAATATATAGATAAAGATTGTAGGGGTGTAAGTGGTTCACCAACATATTGGAGACAAAGCTAACGCCACTTGCACGTGGTGCATCATGTTGAGTTACTAACTAGGCTCCGGCGAAAGATAGGTCGTTGGACTAGCGTAATTTTAAGCTGCTAGACTGTAGTATCTCCACCTCACAGAACAGCGCATTCAAATAACAATTCCTTTGAGGGTTGTTGTGTTCCTACGAGTGAGTAAGGTCACGAGGATGGAAGCAGCTGATTCGTTGCCAGCGAGAGTGGTAGCGCGCGAGCGATCTTTTATGTTTATATGGGTACGATAACAGTTTGATACCACGCGGGTCATATCCTTGTTTGCCATCCGACGTAGTATATAAACTATAAAGACAAATTCATAAATAAACAAGATTTCTTCTATATGGTTTCGATTAGCAAAAAGTAGTGAGAACTTTCACTAATTATGCTATTATGCTAGGTGTGCAAAGTAGTAGCTATGGTCAACATAATAATAAGGTTAGTCTCTGGCCGACTGTACTTAAAAAATTAATGTAAACAAAACACTTACCATGTCCACTATAATATGCAAAAGTCATCCAAATCACAAAAATCAACACTTATTATCTACTATAAAGCACCCATTTCAGACTATACATTACACTATCACAATATTGCACCTAAAAAAACTTTTTTCTTAATTTAATTTCGAATTTTGTTTCAGAACTGTCAAAATTTGAATTTGGCGGGTAAACGCCGGGTGGCGCACAGTCGGCCCGCTCGTTTGGCGGTCGGCTAGGAACTCTGTGTCGACGTCTTGAGGGTAAAAAGACGTTACGTTTGGACCCTTCGATCCCCTTCGTTTATTTTGATGGTGATAATGGGATGTTCGCATTGAGTGGCCTTTAAAATAATAATTTTATATAGACGGTTACATAAAATCAAAAATGTTATATTTTCACATATTATATTTATTTTAAATTTTGTAAAACTAGGTAAGCCAGGCATATAACTAAAACTAGTTTATATTTTATTAAATGTTTTACTTTTTTTTGTAAATTATAAATAGGTATATCCTACCTCTAAAGATATACATTTTTAATTAAACACATTTAAAATTAAGGTCTAAGAATAGAAAAAAAATAGATGAAAATATAAGCATGTGTTTACTGCTGCTACTGTTTTATGTTTGTTTATAATCATATTATGTGGGCCGTATGTTTTATTCTCACAAAAAAAAAACTAATTACCTACCTAATAAAACTATTTTTATGTACTGATTGTATGTTGTAATAAGAAATATTTAAGAATATGAACAAGCTGTAAAAGAGAAAACGGGATTTATAAGGCAAAATATTAATAAAGAGGCGACGGTCACAATCAGTCAAGGTTCAAGCCAAATGTTGCATTAAGGTTGTTGTAAATTAGCTTTTATTGTTGATTGCTTAAAGTCTATACGTTTTTGCCAGGTATCCATAAAAAGGTTTATTTTGAGGGTGAGCTTTCTTCGCGATCACTAAATATTGTTCGTGAGTATAAAGGCGATTATTGGCACAGGGTTGGATTTGAAATTAAATGTTTAACATAACTATTTTGTACATTATTTTTAACATACCTAAAATATTTTTTTTTTACTGTATGCCTATTATTATCTACTTGTTGCTTCTTGTAATTTTATATATAATACAGCAAATAACAAAATATAGTCCACAATATTTCTTTCTCTAAGGGTAATTAAGTTATTAGCAGGGTTTGCAAAAATCCGATATTTACAATAAATATTAAAATATCCGATATTTGACATTTACGGGATATTACGCATATAAAAGATGTGATTTTTACTCTGTAAGTGGCTTTATTTATTATAATGATCTGTCCAAAGCGTAAAATAAAGCCTGAGTTTACTATAATATACGTGAACTTAAATATTAAATCTTAATAAAAAACAAACCGTTTATGTACCTTCATATTACGGAGAATACTCTAAATTTCTAGTAATATTGCTGCTTCGGGAAAAGTAATCTAAATTTTAGTTTTTTATTGCCAGCGTAACATCGGATCGGCTAATTTTCTTGACGAGTTAATAAATATTTTGATATTAAAAAACTAAAATTTAATAATACATCAATCGATAACACAATAGATATCCGTTGATATATATCAGCGTATCCTGATTATTTGTAACGTGTTAAGATGCAAAAAAAAACTAATTACCTACCTAATTTCTCCTCTTTGTTATAAAACCTCTTTTTTCCTATCATCATAATATTTTTTTGAAATTAGAAGTAGGTACATAATATACTTTTTAATAAAGCGTTTATGCGATATTCCTGAGAGCAAATTAAATGCAAACAGGAGACAATCGCATAAAAGAGATCACTTGATCTCTTCAGTCAGTAGTAGAGTAGTGCTGACTGCAAGATAGAGCGATACTATCTGTAAACCAAGTTCGATTTATATGCCCTAATCCTTCTAACTTGGAGGATTACTTCAGCTCATGACAATAAATAGCTTTACTAATATAACTAAAAAAAATGGCACTATCACTAGTAACAGAGCTATTAGCATATTAGTCTCAACTCGGTCGATTAATTTGAATGCAAAAACGAATTGTTTGCGTATATGACCCATTTTCCCGTGAAATAATCCAGCAATGTTTGCATTTATTAAGCAAAGATCCTTTAACCCTAAATACAACCCTGTCGTAGGAAGTACTGCACGGTGACTTATTTTAACGGTCATATCGTCCCTAGCCCTTCCTTAAACTGCGGCCCGCATTATTGCTTATATTTTAATGATCACTACATAGTATAAAACAAAGTCGCTTCCCTGTCTGTCCGTCCATATATATGCTTAGATCTTTAAAAGTACGCAACGGATTTTGATGCTGTTTTTTTTAATAGATAGAGTGACTCAAGAGGAAGGTTTATACGTATAATATATACTTAATATAGTAGAGAAACAGTGATAATTTTAGAGGTTTCTAATGTGATGTCGTAAATAAACACATTTTTTTGTAGGGTTCAGCCAGCGTTTGCAATGTAAGCATTGCAAACGCTACGAGATAGATCGAAATAATGTAGTACAGTATTGTTCACCTTAAAATGGTCTACAAAAAAGTGCGCGATGGTATGTCTATCTATTAGGGTTAACCCACAATAACCGTTTTTTATCCTTTACTTTTTACAAGAAATAATGGCGTATTTACGGAGCGATTTTAAGCAACACAGCATTAATCCTTCTCCAATTAAGTACCTTAAATACATTGTGCATTTAATATAGATCAATATGGGTCTTTACAGCATGTAATTTAAATGAATATTTTAGAAGATACATATTACAGTTTTAAAATACAGGGACTTAGCGGTTGACGCGTTACCTCCCGGCCGGAGACGCGGCGAACAATGTAGTAGGTACTTACATTTAATTTTAGTATTAGCATTGCACCCGTGCGAAGCCGGGGCGGGTCACTAGTATCAGATAAACAGTTCATTTGACAGACGGATGTTTTTTTTTTACTTTATCTCCTCTTTAGTATTTCTTACGTGGGCATTGTTGTTACTAGATATAGAAAATGTATATGGAAGCAGGCAACTATAAATTTGTCCGAATATACTCACTAGAATCGAAATTTAAAAGATTGCTCTCAGTAATAATGCCGCCGTGTTGCATGTATACAAGTCTGAAATAATTTATTGATTTACTGTGCTTTCAAGTATTATGCATTATCTATCTATGTAAAATTTAACAGCCAACATGATATTACTTGATTTTTTTTTATACTTTACGAGTGGCAAATTTCATACGAGTGACATTTTTTTTTTAAGAAAAAAACATTGATGACGTCAATTCTATCTTAAATCTATTCTAGTTAGATTATTAAGCTTAAAATAAAAATAAACATAAAAACAAATCGAATTAAAAAACTTAAGTTCTAATGTTATTTCTGACATTTCATTTTAATTGGCGGGTACTGTACGAATTATTCGCATGATCGCTCAAATAATCATTAAGTCAAGTGCTATTCATCTATCGATAATTTGCAAAAAAATTCTGAAGCGATTAGTTCTAATGTTATAATTTGTAACTTCAGTAATTCTAAAGTCCTCGTAATTTTATTCACCAGCAACCTACTAAAGTATATAAAAAGGAACATACTTATTTATATCAGTAATAATATAAAATAAATTTTAGATAAATTTGTTCAAATTCCAATTCAAATACATATCTTTATTTGCCAATGGGTCCTTGTGGGCATTTACATAGACACGTGATACATTATATTTTTTTCAAATAATGATTCTACATGTACCTATATCTTTTATATTTTGAATTAAATTCTTTTCCATTTTAAAATAAATGAATGCAATGTCAAAAGCAGTTGTATTCATGTTACATTATTATGTATGTCAGATAAATAATGTCAAATAATTACAATGTATATGATTTTATTTACACATCATGTACACAATATGGACTTATAAAGACAAATCAATGCACATTAAAATCGGTTAGGTTGTCGATACTGAACTCTGCGTTTATCGGGCGCGATTCCTTTTTAAATAAGGCGACCCATCAGTTTGTCTGCCCTGAATATTGTACGTTGGCTTGGCAGTCGCGCGACGTTATGCGTCTTCGAAATTTAAAACACGAGCGCTCGAGCAAGACGACCATGACGTTCCTTGTGCATAATAAAATAGTCATTTATGGAACTGTTGTTATAACAAATATTATTTTAACAAAGGAGTATTTTATATAAAAAACAAGAAAAAATATTAAAAAATGGATCTAATTAATTATTATTAGGATTTAATAACGAATGAAATAAACGGAGTTTTTATCAGATTTATAGATTTGAGCAAGTGACCCTTAGTTATTATAAGTACTTTAATATATTCGTGGGTAATGGTGAAAATTAATAAAAAATTTAAATTTAAATTCTAAACTAATAATTTTATGTTGCGAGCGTTACTATGGCTACGGTAACCGCTTCACATCAGGCGGGCCGAATGCTTGTCTGCCACCCGACGTAGTATATAAAAAAATACAAATAAATAATTAGATAGAAAGTACTTGGGAACAATGATATAATAAGTTATTTTATCAATTACAGAATAAGTTTATTAAAATATTATTTAAACCATAGAAGCGTGTATTTGCCAAAATAATTCGTAGCATTTACTCTACGTACGGAACGTAGTTGTTAGCTAATAAACCCATTGATTTAATTATAAAGTACCTACTCGTATGTAGTTGTGTTTTTTGACCCACAACTTTTTTATTAAATACTTACCTATTTATTCACACCATTATTCCTAAATATAAATTTTATTTAATTATGTTGCCATAGGCTCTGCCAAGCGCTGCGAATTATTTATTATATCTTGGCAAATA
The DNA here is from genome assembly GCA_937001555.2 of Hypsopygia costalis. Taxonomy (NCBI): domain Eukaryota; kingdom Metazoa; phylum Arthropoda; class Insecta; order Lepidoptera; family Pyralidae; genus Hypsopygia; species Hypsopygia costalis. Next base: position 8,271,122 of record OW443343.2, on the reverse strand, counting down.
TTGCTTTAAAACACTATTTTAATATATTTTAGAATGATAAAATTAATAAATAAAATATCATTTCATAGTTACCAAGTCTGTCGAATTATTTGTTGTTTGATAATTTTATCCAATTATGTATTAGGTTTTTTTTATTCTATTCATTTAATTCCCATAATTTCTAAGACCAGTATTTTGTTATCTGATATCCTTTCAACCGCCACCTGGACAATAGCATATGCACGCGTAATGCACGACGAGTAAAGACTCGTGCGCGGCACACGAACGGAAGTTTTCAATTTCCATAAACGTGGCATTACAATTATTAACAAAAAACCACTTTATGCCAATATTCATTAAATCTATTTCTGTTTGTACGTGGATTGTAAATTTAAGAAGTGTTTATTAAAGAAATTAGAATTATATTGCCTTGTAATAAGGTTGTTTATTAAAGTTTTCACCTGGAGCGTGTCCCGCACGCGTCGTCATAGTGTATGGTCACAAGCTCACAAGACAGGATGCGTCTTAAGTCGAGGGTGACAACCCTGTTACTAAGACGTTGGTATGGGAAGTACAATACTTTTTTTATATAGTCAAAATTATTAGTCATGACTGTTGTCCGTTAGTTATTATGCTAAAAGCTTCCTACTCCTACTAATTTCTTCTTACAGAAGAAATTAGTAGGAGTAGGAAGCTTTTATTACTATTGTCAATAATATAACGTAGGCATAATAAATAACTAACGGACAACAGTCATGACTAATAATTTTGACTATATAAAAAAAGTATTGTACTTCCCATACCAACGTCTTAGAAACAGGGTTGTCACCCTCGACTTAAGACGCATCCTGTCTTGTTGTGAGTTCCAAGGCAGCCGTAGTTTTACCCCCGGGACTGCAATGGACTTCACTATTCACTGCCTTTTTTGGCGGTCGCCGCTGTTCTCTTCAATCCTGGCTACACATGAGATACAGTTGTGGGAATGTGCTGTGGGCCCCTGTCCCAAAAAAAAAAAAAGTTATAAAAGGCATTATTCCCAAGAAAATATTTTAGCATAAATGGTAAAATGCCAAAAAAAATAGATAATAATTTCCAAATCTACTAAGAATCGATTCGATATACGTAAAGTATATACATATTTTTTGAGTTACGAAAGTAACTATTATATGTATAATCTGTGTTGATACTGTTGATTGTCGGCACTTGGAACATTATTTCACATTCTGTTTTGATTTTCACATTTGGGGTGTAAGTGGTTTATCAACATTTTTGAACCAAAGCCAACTTCACCTGCACGTGGTGCACCCTGCTGACTGACAAACGAAGCTCTGGCGAAAAGAGAGGTAGAGAGCGTAATTGTAAGCTAGCCGACTGGGGAATGTACCTACACCTCACAGAATACCGCAGCCAAATAACTTTGAGGGTTGTTGTGTTCCTGCGAGTGAGTGAGATCACCAGAAAAGAAGGAGATGCGTTGCGTTGGCAGCGGGGGTGGCGGCGCGCGAGTGATATACTATGTTGCGAGCGTTAATACGGTTACAGTAACCGCTTCACATCAGGCGGGCCGTATGCTTGTCTGCCACTCGACGTAGTATAAAAAAAAAATCTGTTATTAATATTTCGCCTCGTGGTCGTCAACCCTTATTCATGCCACTGCTGGGATAGGCCTCCCCTCAATTGAAGGGGCTGGTGGGGTCGATGTTGATGATGATGATGTCTATTACTTATCTTATTCGTACCTGAGTTCAGATCGATGCTAAGTTCGTAACAAGTTTCCGATGCTACCGTCCGAGCAACGACAAATAATTTGATTTGTAAAGTTAGGCCTCTACGCCACAGGACAGATCACTTACAATCTGAAGTTAATTGAGACAGCCGCAAGTTGAACTTAAGTAAGTTAGACTAACTTGCGACCGTTTGACTGGAACTAACAGCTCTAACTGGGCTTAGACGACAAATTGTTAAAGGAGGAATTTGCAAACAAGTTTACAAGCAAGTTGCCATCTATACAAGATGGTAACAAAAATATAAACTAAATATTGTGTATCCCGCTTGGAATTTCTTTAAGGGATCGAATCCGAAACGAAGAAATTCGGTTGACAACCAAAGTGGTCGACATAGCTCTCAGAGTCAGTGAGTTGAAGTGGCAGGCTGGCCACATCTCTCGACTCAGCGATGGCAGACGGGGGAGGAAAGTCTTAGAGTGGAGGCCACGTATCGGGCGACGAAGCGTAGTGCACCCCCCTCTCTAGATTTTTTTTTTTTCATTTATTCAAAATTATTTCACGATACATATGTTGTATATAACACCGCACCTTACAAGCCTCGCAGGGCTTATCTTAGTGTTGGCTGGTCGTTGACATACAGTGATTTCAGCAATTTTTTGACAACAGATATATTACCTTTTGTGTACATGTTTTGAATTTCTGGTGCAGTTTCGTTCAGGTAACATGGAATAAGGTATTCAGAAGTTCGTGTACCATAAGTGTTAATAAATTTAGGCAGCACATATGTGTTCGATTTCAAATTTCTTAAATTAATAGGTCTTGATTTTAGCACTAATTGACTTGGTTGTTTACATTCCGCAAGTACAAGGAGTTTCACTTTATCGAAAACATTAATCACCTTGCAATATTTAAATACCGCTGCGTCATTATTTTTATATCTTTTTCTGATATTAAGTGGTATTATGGTTTTCAAAATTCTTAATTGGAGATTATAAACATCCATAATACACGTTTTAGATGTCCTACCATAGCTGCTCAAGCCATAGCTGATCACCGAATCCGCGAGTGCCATGTATAATAGTCTGAGAGTGTTATAGGGTAGTCTATGTTTTAGTATCACCAATTTACTAAGGATTGCTCTAAGTTTATTGCACACGTAGTCCTTATGGGGGCCCCAGTTGAGTCGGCTGTCAATTTTAAGTCCAACATACATGTGTTGCTCAACAAACTCTAGACTTGGGAAGGAGCATCTCTGACGGTTCACAGAGACGCCAACGGCGTGAAGACAGTCGTGACTGTGAGCAGCTATTGCAGGCTGTACACTGGATATATTATGTGAGGAATGTAAGTGTATTACTTTTGTTTTTGCTGCGTTAATAACTAATTTTAAGTCGTGTGACCACTCACTTATCAAATTAAAATTTTCTTGTAGTACTGATGAGATGGACCAACATCTCAAAAAAGTGGCCGGTACGGTTGGATGCGGAAAGCGGAAGATCGCATATGGTGGAAAGCATTGGGAATTATCTATTTCCAGCAGTGGGTAGATACAGGCTGACAGTGATGGTGATGAAATATTGTGCAAATATGTTGTCTTATCTTACTCTGGGTCTGTTCTGTACAATATATAGTATTCAAGTAAGTAAAAGCATCTTGAACACGCCCTGCTGTAGTGTTAGATGTGTAATTTGTTCATGAATTAATAATCCTATTGATTTTGACACCAGCATATTTAACGCCATAAGCTTAGGAATATGCTCACCATACAGTTACCTTCATGCATAAATAATAACCTGCGTCCTCCTTGCTATGCGTACAAGCATACAAGTCTTTGTTTGTTGTTTGCGCTGTAAGCGCAAAGACTTGTACGCTGACCGTCGGGCTGCTTCACAAGCTAAAAGTCGTACAGTGAGCAATGGAGAGAGCTATGGTGGGCCTAGGATCGTATCCGAAACGAGGAAATTCGATGGAGAATGTATTGCGCGACGAAGTGTTGGGTGCTAACCATCTAAATCAGTGGTTCTTAACCTTTTGTTAATAACGGTATACCAAAAGTTTGATAAGTAGGTTGAGGTACGATGAGAGTGAAAGTAGGGGTATGTTTTGATGACTTCTCCATTATACTTACAGAACACTTCATGTCCTCCCGGATCATTGGTGGCCTGCGGATCATAGATTAAGAAATACTGATCTATCTGGACTTATCTAGATGGACCGACGACCTCCTAAAAGCGTCTAGAATAGAGATGGGCAATATGCCTGGCATTTACAATAAATGCCCAAAAAGTACTTATAAATTCCCTATTTATGCCCAAAACTAGGCATTTATTGGGCATTTACGTGTACTTACTGGGCACTAATCGTAAATGCTTTGCATTTTGCCCATCTCGAGTCCAGAAGCGACTGGATGCGGAAAGCGGAGGATCGCATATTAGCACATCATCGAAAGGATTTGGGAATGCCTATATTAGTCTAAGATCCGGGATTAGAAAAATATACCCTCATCTGTTAATTGGATGAAATAATGTTTTATAGGCTGATTTCAATGTAATGAATTTATATAAACAACCTCTGCCACCATAGTTCTCCTACAATTAATAGTTTTATTATTTATCTTTGGCTGTATCAACTTTTTACATGGCAGCCAAGGATTATTGTGTTTAGAATTCGACGCGATTTAATATAGCACTTGAATTTTTTATTTAACATATGAGGGAAATAAGTTAGATTTATCTACATGTACTCACCTGGCTGCAGGTAAGTATAGATGTCATAGAGATAACTGCCTACTACAACAAGGTTTATAATATAAAATATTAAAATTTTCTGCTGGATTCATGTAATTAACATGTGAAGGTAAAAATTATAAATAAATTGACTGTTAATTAATTAATTAATATTAATTGTAGCAGACCTATGGTGGCAGAGGTTGTTTATATAAAATCATTACATTGAAATCAGCCTATAAAACATTATTTCCTCCAATTAACAGATGAGGGTATATTTTTCTAATCCCGGATCTTAGACTATATCAAGCAGTGGATACACCGATAATGATGATCTCATTTTGTATGTTAGTACTATTTTGTAACTTAACGGATATTTAAACCAATCTGCAACAAATGGACCACAACAGACTGCAAATAGCTTCTTAATTAATAAAAAAAATCTAGTTTACACAACCTTAACGGACTCCTTGGTTTCCTTCTGTCTGTTTCATATTTGAAAGTCCTTATGTGTTTAATTTTAAGGTTCACTCTGGTCGAGAAATGTGGAAGTAAATATGTTGGTGCACCTTTAATTGCTGATTAGTTTCGGTAGAGGGTTGACGAACAGTTTACGATGCACTGACAGTAATCGATTGGTAACGATTTGATTGGGGGCAGCCCTGTATTATGGAATCAATTTGAATGCAATCTAAAGAATTTCTTGTCGTATCCATTATCATCAAAGCGATCATTGATCGCTTTTGATTGTAATCCTTTTGATACTCTAAGATTGACTGGAAGAAAACCCTTTGAGAGATATGTCCGTCTTCTCCTGTACTCCTTTGTCTCGCCTTTTATTTATTATTATTTCATGTATAATAAAGTTATTACAAACATACTCAAACAAACTCCAATACATATACAATTTTCCAGGAAATGCATGCGATTATGAATTTTTAAATAAAAGTTCTACGATAACGTCCGTCGTAACAATAATTTCACAGTTTCATGGTACGAAGGCAACATGTGTTTGATTGAGTCGTCTTCATCAACTCCAGCGCGGGGCTCAGGTGGCTCATTAACAATTTGATGTCATTAACTATTAAGTCTCAGTAGACATATGGGCAAGTGTCAAACGAAGACGTTAGAAGTTGTACCAATCTATATGTTGAAACTAAAGACCCTACCGCCTAAGCTGAAGCCGATTACGATGGGATTTTTTGATTGCCAAAATCTAGTTTCACCTTATATTTGTGATATTAATAATAAGCTTAGCCGGTAGGTGCGGAGACACTATATCGTTTAAACTGAAGATGTTTATCTCAAATTCAAACAGAAGTCCGATTTTCACAAATCAAAACTTGATGGGAATTGGCAGTTTAAGCTTTTATCTACATGCTAAGTATAGAATACAAATATTATTAAATAAATAACAAATATTCTTGGATTTATTAATACACGGCCATCTAGTCCCAAATTAAGCAAGGCTTGTACTATGGGTACTAGATTAGTGATATTATACATAGAATATAATAAACATAGAAAACACCAAGATCAATACAAACAGACATGTTCATGCACACATATATTTGTTTGTGTGTGTAAATTGTGCGTACTATGGTAGATCGGCAATTATCAAGATGATAAGAATGGAATTTTAATTTATGATGAGTTGTAGTCAGCTTGCAGATAGTGGAACTCAGCGCCAGGTATCAAATTAAATAGCTTATCCGGGCACTGCCCGTAGAATAATTTGTTTAGTACGCAAAGAGATGCAACATTTCTACGTACCCCACAGATCTAAACGTAGCGAAAAATTGTAGTGTCTGTCTGTGACGTACCGTCTCTCCCTCTCTCTACGTACCAAACGTATGTTAACGACCGTAATAATAGGGGTATATTTTAATTTTTTTAATGATTTTTTTATACCCCTAAAGTGGAAAACAAACATACGGCCCTAAATGTAAGCCTAAAATGTAAGCTTATGAACACTTATAACATCAGAGGGCAAAACATGCGCGTTGCCAATCCTGTAAAAACCTGTTCACGCCCTTTTTGAAGAACCACATGCTGTAGTCTCCTGGCAAAACCTCGACAGGCAGTTCATTCCACAGCTTAAATGTACGCGGGAGAAAAGTTCTCTGGACCGCACAGTACGCGACCACTTATGCTCCAATGTGTGAGGATGAATTCCCTGTCAATGGCAAGCGGTGCGACTGTAGAAGGAGGCCGTAGGCATCATGTCAAACAACTCCTCTGAACACACCCCAATGTACAATCGGTAGAACACACAAAGGGAAAGGGAAAGAGATTGTAATGCTAAAGTTTCATAATATTATAAAACAGATATGTAAGAACAGAACTGTCCCAGTTCTCGCGAAGGCACAACTGTAGTATTAAAGAACCACATCATTCCTTTTGACTTTACATTGATGTCAAATTTAAGCATTTATCTATAGATAAAGAAGTCTTATTCCCTTTCAAAAAGTGTAATAACAAACATGAGTAAACACGCTGGTGAAGTCGACAATAAATCTCCGTCCACTTAATTAAGGTTTCGTAGGTTTGAGGAGCACGACGAACAAATAGGGGTCAGTTTACGAGCGAAGAACTCGGTTACGATGTTTGTGAACCTCTACAAACAATTGTACAAACATATCTTTGCGTGAATTAGGGAAATATTTGAAAGGGCGGTATAAATGAAACTTTTTGTATGGCTAAGAACTGGGCAAGTGTAACTATGAATTGTATGGTTTGTATGAACGAACCCGGTGGTTGAATAGCTGTGGTTACTTTATTATAAAAGGTTCAATTCAATTTTGGGGACACTGCCGACGTGCAATAATATTGGAGATATTTTTATTTGTAACTAATTTGTATTTTAACTTTTAAACTTTCGCATTGCGTGTTTAAAAAAATGATTACAAGTCGTTGTTGATTAAATTGATAATAACCACGGGAACGTCTGAAGCAACCATTCGAGACTCAGGCATTTGAAGTTGAATAGACACCCAGCCTACAAGCCATACGTCAAAGGAGTGACAGATAAAGTTGGCTCGGGGTTAAAAAGGTTATCTATCTCAATCAAATGGTTAGGACCAACCTGTGTGTACACAACAGGCAACAAAGTCAACGATTTAGTGGGTACACCGAAGTCTTGCTATTACAAACTCCAGGTGTCTACAAAATAGAGTGCAGTTGCGGTTGTTCCTACATAGGCCAAATGAAACGAACCATTGCTGAAAGGGTCAAAGAATATATCGCCGCTGTAAAGAACCGCCAGACTATGATTGCAAAATCAAATCAAATCAAATCAAAATATTTTATTTGCTAGAATACAGTTAAATAGTTGTTACATTCTGATAATATCGGGTCGTGTATCCAATCTGCGTGCAGACATGCAAAATTTATTAATAAAATCAGACAAAATGAAATTTTGTTGCGCCAAATTACGATACAAGTAAATATACAATGCGAATAATTATAATAGTAAAATGTCAATCTATACATTATTTTCGTGATTTGTTATAGTCCAAATAATCTTTAATACTGTAAAAGCAATGGTCCAAGAGCCACTTCGTCAAATTAACTTTAAATTTAGCTCCGTTTAAGATCTTGAGTTCCTCTGGCAAATTATTATATAGTACTATACTCATATTATAGACATTTTTTGTATACATAATCTTATGACAGGTTGGTTGATGTAGTAAGTTTTTATATTGAGCTCTAGTATGCCTTGCTGTAACTTCACCTCGCTTTTTGTAGAAGCTAAAATTTAATTTAACGAAAGTGCAAAGCTCTTTTATATATATGCAAGGCACAGGCAGTATATTAAATTTTTTAAATAGTGGCTTACAGCTATCTAAATACCATGTATTACTTAAAGCGCGTATACATCTCTTCTGAAGTTTAAATACCTTGTCTATTGCAACAGAGTTTCCCCACAGCACAATGCCATAATTGAGTACAGAGGAAACGTAACCGTGGTAGGCTGTAAGGGCTGCGGCCGTAGATACTGTTTGACGCAGTCTTCTAAGAGCGTAAGCAAATCGATCTAGCTTTTTGCATATTACGTCAATATGTTCCTTCCAAGTAAGGTGTGTGTCCAAGGTTATACCTAAAAATTTAAATTTTTCTACTACGTCGATTTTTGTGTTATTGTAGTTTAAGTTTATTAGTATTTGTCTTGAATTGTAAGAAGTAAATGTCATGCCTTTGGTTTTTCCTAAATTAATTTTTAGATTATTATACTTAAGCCATTCAATAACGTCAGCTAACGCCTTATTAACTATTGTTTCCATATTATTTTTATCGTCAGGTTTTATTACTAGGGTCGTATCATCCGCAAAGAGTATACATTTATGTGATATAGCACTCGGGAGGTCATTTATGTAGATTAAAAAAAGTATTGGACCGATTGCAGAACACATACTTGAATCAGACACTAATCACTGGATCGAATTCAATCGTACGCAAGTTCTCTTTCTACGGATCGCCATCTCTTCTCGAGAGTTATCCCATTTCAATCGAGAAGATGACAATAAAATTTGCTTCAAATTCAGTTCACAGACTTTTATCAATTCCTGCTAATAAAAACACTTCTTTAAAAAAATCAGATAGTTTATTTCAGGCTTGGATCGGAACGTATAGTTAAAAACATCTTGGTATTACGTTACACTTGCCTAATAAGTATCACATATTGCAATTCATTATTTAAAATTATACTAGGAAATTGATCATTAATAAAATTGTAATTCGTTGAAAAATATTTTTAGCTTTTAGCAACCCTATATTAGGATTATGTTACAAGGCACACAAATAAAGCAATGAGTGAAAAATATTAATTACGTATTTGTGAGTTTTATTTTATTTTCGAAAACATAACATGCAAATAGTTGCCATTTAAGACGTTTTTTTTCATGCTTTCATAAGTTCGGTACTTACCATAATTTCGAATAAGAGGTTCTTACCATAATTTCGGATAGCATGTATGATATATAATTACTGGAATTTTGACTGTAGTCGGGAATAACGAGAAGTCATCGCGTTAAAAAAAATTGCTCTTACAGAAGGAAGGAAGGAAGGAATATTATTCAACGTTACCAAAACCATTCGACCGCCGCTGCCAAATTAGCAACTGTAATACAAATAATAAATAAATAAACTTTACTCACTCGCAGGAACACAACAACCCTCAAGAGAATTGTTATTTGACCTTGATTTGTGCGGTTGAGGAACTTTCCGAGTTAGTCAGGTTACAGATACGCTGTACTCTACCCCTCTTTTACCAGAGGCTCTTTCGCTAGTTTGCATGGCGCACCACGAGCAGGTGAGTATTACTTGGGCTCTATGAATTTATATATAAAGATTATTTCTTATTCAGTGGGTGTTATCCGCAGATACAAATATGCTTGCCGCGGTGCACAAACGTCTTCTAATTTTAGTAATACACACCCCGGCCACTCCATACAAATGACGCGTCGTTTCTCTATTACATAAATAATGACGTCTGTACAGAGCAAGAATGAGCATGTGCGTGCGGCGCCATACAAACTGTTCCAGATTCGTCTCAGAGGGGAGGTGAGGTCGACACGAGAGAGCGGCAGGGACGGTCCATACTGTACGTATTACCGTATTACTTATACTGTGGTAATAGTAAAGACATGGTATTTATATGGAGTGGCCGGAACGGGAGTGACCCTGCTTATAATTGAAATTCATTTGCCTTATTTCTCCTCAACACGTGTACCGAGTTATACACAACTTTTTCTAAGACTTTTTTGGCAAGACAAACAAAAGAAGTATTTTTTATGATTCCTGCTGACGTTAAAATTGACATAATGGGGTAGAACGATTGACAAATCATTGGTTGATCAGCGGGAACAGTTGGCAAATCGATTGTTTTGAAAAAAATATATGTGGGTCTCCTTTTTTGTGACTATAAAATATCCGTTTATCCATTTTTGGGGGTATAAGCGGTTCTTCAACATCTTTGTCCAAACCAAAACCAACCGCACTTGCACGTGGTGCACCCTGCTGACAATCGAGGCTCTGGCTAAACGAAACGTAGGGAATAGCGTATTTTGACCAGCGACCTCGTCGCAGGTCAAGATGACTAATATTGCGCGTTTATTTGCCTAACGGAATTTAAAACACCATGGTTAGATAGGTATATTCTCTAGAATTGATTCGTAGTATTAAGCCTTTACTGTCCTGAAGTTAACCCATGTCGTCGTCAACCCGTTAGTGTCCGACCGAATGTTCGGTTTCGGTTTCGGTTTCGGTCGAGTTTCGGCAAAAATAACGAGTTTCGGTTTAGTTTCGGTTTCGGCGGCAAACCTGCCGAAACTACGACCGAAACCGAAACTTCATTCGGGAGTTCCCGCGCTGTGCTCGGTCATGTTCGGCGCAGTAAATTTCATCCAAGCGACGAAGACATTTTGCCGCGTCCACGTGCCTAATCATGTCGTGACTTGTTTGCGTTTGCAGTGCGTTTTGTTTGTTGTTTGTGAGTTTTCGTGTGATTTGCTTTGAATTCGGTAAGTTTTATCATGTGATATTGTATTAAGGGTAGGTAGTAAACAAAATAATTTAGTATAACAAACTAATGCTTATATTATAGTAGAATCAAGTCTAACATAACTATCTGAATGTTTTGTGGTTAATTTAACTCATTCGGTAATGCTATACGTAAACAAACAATAGTTAGGTACTTGGTACTTACTACGAGGGTCAAACTGAAAGTTCTAAGAAAATCAAAAACTGAGCAAACTAGCAAGTTATTAGTATTATTATATCTTTTCAAAATAGTGTCCATTCACATCAATACACCGCTGCATCCGATGGAACCACTGAGAAAAGCACTTAGCCCACTCGTCCTTAGGGGTCCCTTCGACGGCCTTTTGAAACGTGGACACGTTTCAAAAGGCCGTCGAAGCAGTGGGCACTGCTTCCTCGGTGTTCATAAAAAGTTTTTCTTTTATTTTCGGGAATAAATAAAAATCGCAAGGTGCGAGGTCGGGGCTATACGGCGGGTGACCCGGTAATTCCACGTCTGACGTCACTAAATAGTCGATCGTTCGCCTGGCGGTGTGCGACGATGCGTTGTCGTGGTGAAGAAGGATCCTACTTAGAGGACGTTTCTCCCGAACTTTTTCCAATACAAGTGGCAAACAATTGTTACTGTACCACTCTGTAGTAACTGTTTTTGATCCTCTAAAACAATTGTCGCATAGTGACTTGTCCTTCCGAAGAACGAGGCCACCATCTTTTTTCCCACACTTCGACCTCTCTTCACTTTAGTTGGCAACTCCTCGAAAGGAAACACCCACTGAGCAGACTGTCTCTTGGTTTCTGGATCATAACAGTAAACCCAGCTTTCGTCACCCGTAAGTATGTCGAACACAGCATTTGAGTCACCTCCGTTAAATCTTTGAACCATTTCACGGCACCAATCAACCCGACGGAGTTTTTGGGCCTCGGTCAAATTATGAGGTATTGGAGGATTTTATGCACTTGACTCATACCGATGCCTAAGCTTGTCCGAATCTGCTGATACGTCACTCTTTTATCAGTCTCTATCATACGCCGCACAACACTGATGTTATTTTCAGTCGTCGCCGTAGAAGGCCGTCCCTGACGCAGATCATCGGTGAGATTAGTGCGACCACGTTTAAACTCATTAAACCAGTTGTAAATAGTCGCACGAGATGGGGCCTCATCGTGAAAGGCCAATCGAAGTCTATCATAGCTTTCTTGCTGACTTAAATGACAACGAAAGTCATAAAAAATCATTGCACGAAAATTTTCTCGCGTTAAATTCATGTTGACGTGACACAGACAATTTTCAATTTGCCGCCAAATCGTAAAACAAATGACAAATGAATGAAATACATACTCAATAATATTGGCAAAGAGTTCCATTTTCAAAATTTAAATTTATTTTGTTATTATATTGTTTACAAGTGGCCAGTTCTAAAAACTTTCAGTTTCGCCCTCGTATAGTGCTTTAGTGGTGATAATATCACAGTATAAGTAATAGTACTAACGTACAGTATGGACACTCTCTGCCGCTCTCACTAGTCGACCTCACCTCCCCTATGAGACCGATTTGGAACCGTTCGCAATGGATGCAACGTCCTACAAATTGACATCGCTTGTATTTTATTCTCCATTCAGTTTAAAAGATGGGAGTTACTTGTGCAGTGGATGGATGTGTCAACACATGGAAAGTCAAAAAAAGAAATTTATTCGATCCCTTTAGATGAAATAAAGTACTGATTTTTTTATAAATTACCTAAAAAGCATGCGGCAGCCATAGTTTCATCATAACTAATTCATGTCTGTCAAAGTAGGATACAAGATACAATTAATAAGAGATGAGCAAAGGATAGTTTAGGATAGCATTATAGCAGATTTATATGTCTCAAAGAGCAAGTGAGTGCGCAGACGCGGAATTGACATTGCTGTCACTTGAGTTATGGTGGTTTATTGTTAATGTTTACAATTTTCTTATTTACATTTCAATGTTTATTGTGCGTGATGTCATGTGTGGTATTAGTTTTAAATTACGTTTGTTCCATGTGAATATGAAAATGAATCAAATCATTGCGCATGCATTTATATGAATAGTAAAAAGCTACAATTAGTAAGAATGAAATGGTTTGACCATTACATTGAACCGGTGTTCGGAAGGCGAACGTTTGATTTAGTGATGATGAGAAAATATAAAATTTTGGGTAAGTTAGCAATGGCAATTATACAAGGCGTTTTGTAAATATTGGCTGAAGTCAGTGTAGTGTATTTACTATGTTTTTTTTCTTCTCTACGCCCACCTGATGTGAAGCGGTTACCGCAACATTAAATATCGCTCGCGCCATGCCATCAACGCAGCAACTCCATCCTCTCTGGTGACCTCACTCACTCGCAGGAACACAACAACCCTCAAGGAAATTGTTATTTGACTGCGGTATTCTGTGAGGTGGTGGTACTTCGTCAGTCAGGCTGCTTAAAAAATACGCTATGTCCTACCTCTCTTTTCGTCAAAGCCTCTGTCTATAGGTCAGCAGCGTGTACCCCGTGCAGGTAAGAATGACTTTGGTTCAAAGATGTTGATGAACCACTTACACCCCCTTACATGTCCGACTAATAATTGTATAATGTCAGCCCTAGAGAACGTCACTCAAACATAGGCACGTGTACAGACGTCATTTGGTTACTACATGCAAAAGCGCCATTTTTGTATGGAGTGGCCGGGGTTTGATAATATTAAAGATTTAGAGTTTCAACGTTCAATTTAATAATTATAACCAAATATCTAGCAATTAAAACGTAACATACCGTATTTTTTTTTTTTATAATACCTCGGTGGCAGACAAGCATACGGCCCGCCTGATGTGAAGCGGTTACCATAGCCATATTAACGATCGCAACATAAAACTATCGCTCGCGCGCTGCCGCCCCCGCTGCAGACGGAGCATCTCCTCCCTTTCTGATGACCTCACTCACTCGCAGGAACACAACAACCTTCAAGGGATTTGTTATTTGGCTGCGGTATTCTGTGAGGTTACAATTACGCTCCCTACCTCTCTTTTCGCCAGAGCTTCGTTTGTCAGTTAGCAGGGTGCACCGCATGCAGGTGAAGTTGGCTTTGATTCAGAGATGTTGATGAACCACTCACACCCCCAATTATACCTACAGTTAGATAATTGTTCCGTAAAAGTTTCGGTTTCGGTTTCGGTTTCGGCCGAAACTGAGACTATTGCCGAAATTCGGTTTCGGTTTCGGTCGTAAAAACCAGTTTCGGTCGGACACTACAACCCGTACTCATCCCACTGCTGGGATAAGGATCTCCCTTCAATCGAAGGGGTTCAGACCATACTCCACCACGCTGCTCAACTTCTGGTGCGGCCACGTTCACAGCAACGCCTTCACTGCCGTCCGGTGATGTCCATCTTTGGTTCTTCATCTCCTTCTCTTCGCGCGCTCCTGCGCGCGTGCTACGTGTGGGCGAACGTGCGCAAACTTTTTTTTCGATATTACTTAGATATATCAATTTATAATAATAAAACTCAGTTGAGTTTTGAGGTTTTGCGTACTTGGAGTTACACGTTGTATAGGTGGTTTCTGTGTTATTCTAAATTTGCGACCACCTGGCCCCTTGAAATTGTGAACTGTTTAATTTTTTTTAAAGGAATCACATCTGAATGTTTATCAGCGGTTACCAAAATGTGTCATTCAGGGAACATTTTCGGATTTTTTCGAATTGGGGGTCACATATGACCCACACCTAAACTTTCTGTTTTAATTGGATATTCAATTGCGTTTTTTATCATCATCAGCCTGTATACATGAATGTAGAGTAATGTTTGGAGTCGGTTTTTTTTTTGTTAAAAATTATCGTAAGCCCGCTTACCATAGGCAGAAAGTTGAGGTTGTAATATTATATTTAATTGTTTTCACTTTTCTTCAAAACATTTTAATAGTTATTTTTTGAGATATGTACCACCTAAGTTGTATAAAAAACATGCTATTTATTCTAGTCATTCCAAACGTCTTAATTTCGTCACAGGTGAGTCGCCGCGACCGTTGGCTACGGCAGGGTGCTTATCACTCGCCAGTTTATTAAGACCCCTGCACCCCTTCATGCTTATTTAAACTGATTTATAAACTACAGGTCCAGTTACATTGGCAAGATACAGATAAGTGGAGCAGTTGTGTGCATTATTCCTTTTAGAACAGCTGGCGTGTCTTGAAAGAAAATAGTAGGGTGACGTTTTGCGTTTTAGTATTTTTTGTGTTTTTGCTTGAGTTGGGGTGTAAGTGGTTCATCAACATATTTGAATCAAAGCCAACCTCAACTACACCTTAGTACACCCTGCTGACTAACAAACGAGGCTGTGAAAAGAGAGGTAGAGCATAGCTAAAGTGACCATACGTCCCGTTTTGAATGGGACTCTCCCTTTTCCCAGTCACCTGTCCCGTTGTCCCCAAACAAAGCGCCGGGACGTAAAATAGTCCCGTTTTCTGAAACCGCGAAAATTTTTTTTCATATAATTACTGTCTGAGGAACTTTGCTTTAATAAAGCTAGTGAACTGGTAACTGCTATTTATTTTTCACAACTATATGATATAAAAAATATTAGAATTACATAATATGAATATAATAGTAAATAATAATTGCATTAACTTATATTTTTTTCTATATAAACAAAATTAAGAAGTTGTGATTATTTTCATTGTAAACCTGCTAACTGGGGTATAAAAACGAATGTCCCGTTTTGAGTTCAAAGATAAATGTAGTATTTTTTAAGCTGCCCGACTAGGGAAGTACCTCCACCTCACAGAATACCGCTGCCAAATAACAATTCCCTTGAGGGTTGTTGTGTTCCCCCAAGTGAGTGAGGTCACCAGAAAGAAAGGAATGAGGCTGATTACTTTATTAGTAGCCAGGATTAAAAGCGGTGACAATCAAATAAGGCAATGAATAGTGAAGTCCATTGCAGTCCCGGGGGTAAAACTACGGCTGCCTTGGAACTCACAACGAATTTATTCAGAAGAAATTTGTAGCAGTAAGAAGCTTTTGAAATTTGACTTCCTCTCTTATCAATGTGAGAGACAGCAATATGGCAAATAAGGCATTAAAAGCCTAAAGATATGGCTAGTCAAGTCAGTGAAGCTCCTTAGCTTATTCAATATCATACTTACTTGAAATTCACTTTACGGGTAGACACAACAAAGGTCATAAAAGCATTAAGCTCAGGCCACACTGCGAGCGAAGAAAAACAAGAGCAATTTGAAACAAGAAAGATAATGTGCTTAGGCAGCTCGCGCAAGGTTTTTCAATTCAATTCAATTCAATTCAATTCATTTATTCGTTTAAGATATGGTTGATACATAGGTGTTATAAATTATACAGGGTGCACATATCTTGCCAAACTTGTTGGCGTACAAAAATTGGTCAGTAACACTACTACAATACGAGTGTATATAATATAAGAATATAGATTAAATGTTATTACAATGTCAGATATTTCTAATGTCAGATATAGTTAATTTTATTGTTTTTTTTTTTTTTTTTTTTTTTTTATTTATTAAAGTTCCAAACTATTTTATCGCAGAGTTTCAAATGTCTTATAGACTACAGAAGCCATGCAATGGCTTATACGCAGCCAGTAGTTCGACGTTCACAATATATTTTTAATTATGCATGCATGCGAAATGCTACATTACAACAGCGCTTACAACGCATATTCAAAGCTATTATTATAATCGGTTATTAAATATTTTTTTATTCTCTTAATTGAATTAGGGTTGGAAAGGTATATTTCTTGTATGTCTTTTGGAAGGCTATTTATAATTTTTGGTAACATATATTGATATGTTCTCATACCATATTTGTTGTTATAGGTTGGTACCACAAAAGTATTCATTTTTATCAATGCTCTTAGGTTATTATTACGACGTTTCTTCTGTAAATGGACAGTATTATGAAATTCTTCTTTGAGTACAGACAATTTGATCATGCTTTGCACGGGAAGCACATTACAAAATCTGAACAACTGGGAGTAGTCATCGCGGTGTTTTGTTTTAGTATATATAGGTACTATGTTTTTAAGTATCCTTTCTTGTAAGTTATAAATATTGTTCAGGCCAGATTTATTTGACCTCCCATAACTGCTGAGACCATATCTTATTATCGACTCGGCCAGCGCTAAGTATAAAATTCTAAGTGTATTGTATGGTACCTTGTATTTTAAAATTACTAGTCTACTTAAGATTGATCTCAGCTTATTGCATACATATTCAACATGCGGCTTCCAATCGAATTTGCAATCTATTAGTAACCCGATGTACATGTGCTTTTTTACAAATTCAATTGTATCGCAGCTACACCCACTGAATCTGTTATGAAGGCAGTTATGTGCTTTGATTATAGGTGTATATCGCGACTTGTTGTGCGGAGAATGTATATGCATCGCCTTTGTTTTGTCTGCGTTCAGTACCAATCCGACGTCATGCGACCACTCACAGAGCATGTCAAAATTATGTTGTAGCTTACGTTCAGCATAAGATAGGTTCCGATCAGCAACAACTATACACGTGTCATCAGCAAATTGGTACACAGAGTCCTCTATGATGTTACACATGTCATTCACGTATAGTAAATATTCGGTCGGTCCTGCGATGGACCCTTGGGCCGTCCCTTTTGTCGTAGCTATCATATCACTATATGAGTTACCAAGTCTAACAGCGGTGTATCTATTCCTGTGATAGCTTTTAAACCAATCCAAGAGAGGACCCTGTATTCCATTCTGCCCCAACTTATTGTACAGGATGTTATAATTAAGTGTATCGAATGCTTTGCTATAGTCAATAAAAATTACCAGTACATGTTTTTTATCATTTAAATGACTGTTAATTTCATTAGTAAATTGGCACAGTAGCTGTGAGGTACTTTTATTACGTTGAAATCCAAATTGTTTCCTATTTATTATTTCGTTACTTTGCAAGAATTTATTAATTTCGTCACATACGTATCGCTCAACTATTTTATCGATTGTCGACAATATAGTGATTGGTCTATAGTTGTTATAATCATTTTTGGCACCTTTTTTATGTGTTGGGCGAACAGTACCTATCTTTAGAGGGTTGGGATATACACAAGTGCTTAGAGACGTATTTATTAAATGCGTAATTGTGGGACTAATTTCGGTACATATATTTTTTAGATCAGCCGCACGTATCCCGTCATAACCAGGACCTTTATTTTTATTCAATTTATTTATTATTTTTAGTGTTTTTTTCATTTGTTATTTTTCCAATTCTCATGGTCATTTGAGGGTTGTTACAATATTTCGATTCGTCTAATATTGGTTTATTACATACTTGCGTGATTGATTCCACGTTATGCTGGAATTCTTTGGCAAAATTATCGGCTAATTCTTTCTCTTTTTTATTAAACGCACGCATAACAATATCTTCAATAGACCTTCTAACATTTCCGCATAATGAATTTATAATACTCCATATTATTTTAGTGTTATTAAAATTATCTTTTATTTTATTTCTATAGTATCTATTTTTGGCAAAATTAATATATTTATTCGTCTTATTTCGGTATCTATTATATAATATTCTATTCTCTAACTTAGTTGTATCATATTTCCAAATTTTATATAGACGATTTCTTTGTTTACACATAAGTTTTACTTTATTATTTACCCATTCGCACGATTTATTTTTTTGTAACTTATGTGTTGTCATCACTATTTTGCTATCATTATAGATTTGTTGAAATTTGTTTATAATAAAGTCTACAATTTGTTCGGGACATTGGTACTCGAGCGCCGCATTCCAATCTACGCTTTTTAGGCTTGATAAGAGGCGACTATTATCATAGAAGACGTGGGTACGCGTCTCGTCACCCGTCGCAGTCGCAGGTAGCTCGAGCGCACATCCAATTATGTAATGATCAGCTGGCGCCGTGTGAATTACTGCGGTTTGCACCGATTTACACATACACCGTAAAAATATGTGGTCTATACATGATCTGCATATATTACTACCTTTTTTTTCTACCCGCGTATACTGTGTTATACCACACATAAGCCCCAACTCACTCATTTGATCTAAGTAGTTATTACAAATATTATCCGATAATTTTAAATTCATATTTATGTCCCCAATTACCAACATATCTATTTTTTCATTGTTTTTATTTAATAAGTTATGTAATTCCCGCGCAAAGCATGTCCTGTTTGTATCAGGTGGCCTATACACTGCACATATATTTATTTTGTAATTTGATTTACTTTGTAAGGTACCAGTTATTGTTTCACAGTATTGTGTAAGTAAAGACTGTTGTTCAAAATCATATTTATTATGGACATACAAGACTACACCCCCACCCCCTCTATTTTTTCTTAAATTATGGTACATCACATAACCAGATATATTGTATAATGAAACACAGTTTACATTAATGTTTACTTCCGTCAATACAATGATGTCGATACTACGCTTACTACAGTCAACTATGTATTCAAGATGTGAAAAATTTTGAATTAAGGATCGAATATTGACGTGAAATACCGTTAAATATATTTGTGTGGGTGTAAGTGAGTCCATGTACTCATTCCAGGTCAAGTAGTTACTTTCGTTGATGATATTATTAAAATTATCTTCAGCCATTAATTCGATTTAAAGATTAAATACTAAATACTTTCGATTTTAAAAAGAACAATTTACATGGTAAAAATAAAAGCAACTGGAATAAAAACGACATACCTGCGATTCAGCCGTTTACCTGCTTCAATTTTTCAATGTCGTGTTCTGATCTCACGGTCTGTATTTTAGCCATGTCGTCTTTCCTGACCAGCACATTGCCTCCCTTACACCACACATATTTATAAAGTTCCTCCTTTTTGAGGTCGGTTTTCGCTTTCCACAACAAGAACGCCGTTGCAGGAGTAAGTGCCTCGCGTAGGTACACCTTTAAGTCACTGATACCATTGCCTGAGTCAAGACCGCTGACATCAGAGCCCGTTATGATGGTGGACTTTGCCGCAGATAGCCAGCTGTCGCGGCGGCCGGCTCTCAGGGTCACGATGATGGATGTCGATGTTCGCTGCTGTGCTGCAGGTGCCCGCCGCTCCTTTCTGTACACATTTATGACGTCCGTTGGGTCAGCTTGTATCTTCAGTACTACTTTTCTGGTTATTTCTTTAATGTTTTCCTTCTCTTCCTTCGGTACCCCACATATTTCAATTTTGTTTTCTAATTGGGCTTGTTCCAACGAGTTGAATTTTTGTTCCATTAATTGACATTTCAGTTGTATGTTGGAGTATTTATTTTGCAGATCTCTGTGTTGGTTTTGTATAACCTTCATCTTATCTTCATAATCTCCTATTTGCTTTTGAAAATCATCAATTTTTTCCGCATAGAATGTGAGGGTACGCTGTATTTCCTCTTTGATCGCATCACGAATGTCTTTGCGTAGTTCTTTTAAAAATTCTTCATTAATGTTCCTATTTATAATTTGTTCCGTGTCGGTATTGTCATCATCATCTGGATCAGGAAGAATTGCGGACAGTCGTTTCTGCTTAAATTGCGCACTACACATTCTGCATTTCCATTCCACCGCCTCCGTATCGCACAGAGTATTTAATTGTTCTGCGGTTATCGGTACACAAGATGCATGAAACCACTTATTGCATTTCCCACATTGCAATCCAGGCGTCTTCTTGGTGATAGGTTTACTACATTTCGCACACTTAGCCATTACTATGAAGATATGTAATTCCGATTATTAGTAGGTAGGTATATATATAATCGCTCAGCGATACGTAAACGCTCCGTTCTCTGCGCGTGCGCCGGCCGAACTGTTAAATTTAAGTATTTCATTTATATGTCAAGAACTCTTTAACTGTGTAAAATCTTTCAGATAATAAGAATTTATGTAGTTGTTTACAAAATTTGTTGTATGGGAGATCTCTTATTACTTCTGGTATTTTATTATAAACTTTCATACTCATACCATAAGTGTTACCCAAATACAGCTCTGTTCTGGGAATATGTGGTAAGACAATCCTATTACCCTTCCTTGTATTTCGCGCATATAGATCATTAGCAGTTTAGCGATGCTATATTTATACCATCTTTTTTTTATACCACAAAAGGCAAACAAACATACGGCTCGCCCAAAAAGCAATTACTGTCGCCTATGAACGCCTGTAACATCATGGGCATAACACGCGCGTTGCCGACCCTGTAAATACTTCTTAACGCTCTTTTTGAAGAACCCCTTGTCTCCTGAAAAAACCTCAACAGGCAGTTCATTCTGCAGCGTGACAGTACATCGCTGTCATAATTTGCTGTGTGTCGCAGCTTTTGGAGAGCTTCGGCATATCCTCACCGCAGATATACTAATGCTTGAAGTCTAAAGTTTTCAATCCCGGCTAAGGCCTATGGTGCAGAAACTTGGACGCTGACCATCGTACTGGTTCACTGACTAAAAGTATAGTATAAGCACATGAGTAAAGAAGGAACAGAGAGAAAGCTTCATTCAACCGCGGTATTTAGGTACACTACTATAAGCATGCGTGGCCTTGTGTGCGTGTCCACTGGCCGCCCGTCGCGTACACGCGGCGGTTGGAAAAAACTGGTTCAAACTGACTTCGCCAGTGGACAAGCTCAGGGCTTTCGTCGTGCACGTATCGCACCACGTTCGCTCCACGTTGTTTACGAGTAGGTATGAGAATAAAAGTATTGAACAAATGTTAAAAATAAAAGTGGGACAAAATGGTTATTTACTGTACTGTTTGTATGAACAATAATAGAAAAAGTAATAAGCTGTAATTCATTCAGTGGCAACTGGTGGTGCACTTTACTTGCTCATTAATTAGTATTTAGTTTATTTTTTTTATTAGTTAGAAATCACGATAGCCTAGGAGTGGAATGGAAAATATCGACCCAGTAGGGGAGAGAGGGGCCAAAATTATTTTTTTAAATCAATTTGCTATTATATTCATTATAGTATTAAATTGATTGTTTGGCCGTGTGGTTTCCGGCAGACTAGAATAGAATCACTCGATCTCTTTCCGTGGATGTCGTAAAGGCGACTAAGGGAAACACATTATAACACATCGATCAGGCCTCCCCAACCCGTCTGGCCAGCGTGTAGGCCAAATCCTCCTGTCTGTGACGGACGAGAGAGGGTCGTGCTCCTGTAGTGGAGACAAAAATGGCCTGATGATGATGATATTATTGATATATAAAACATTTTTGAATGTTAATGATAAGTTTTTTTATTATTAATATTACACAACCTGAAGTCAAAGAATTGTCGTTGACATACCAGTAAAGGATTTTAATGCTACGTCGGGTGGAAAACAAGCACATGACGCGCCTGATGTGAAGCGGTTACCGTAGACGCTTGCAACACAGTAAATGCCACTCGCGCGTTGCTACCCCGGCTGCTATTGCTGCTAATCCTTCTTTTTGGTGACCTGACGCAGGATCACAATAACTCTCCAGAGAGATGTTATTTGACTGATATGGTCTCCTGTGAGGTGTGGTACTTCCTAGTTGGCCTATTGATGGGCCCTACTTCTCTTTCGGCAGAACTTATTGGGTGGTGAACTAAGTGGTTCATCAACATCTTTGAACCAAATCAAACTTCATCTGCACGCGGTACACCCTGCTGATTGACAAACGAAGCTCTGGTGAAAAGAGAGGTAGGGAGCGTAATTGTAAGCTACCCGACTGGGGAATGTACCTCCACCTCACAGAATACCGCAGCCAAATAACAATTCCCTTGAGAGTTGTTATGTTCCTGCGAGTCAATGAGGTCACCAGAAAAAAAGGAGATGCTGCGTTGGCAGCGGGGGTGACGGCGCGCGAGCGATATTTTTTGTTGCGAGCGTTAATATAGCTACGGTAACCGCATCACATCAGGTGGGCCGTATGTTTGTCTGTCGTTCAGGTGAGGTTGCAGTGCAGGTGAGGTTGGCTATGGCTCATAACGTGATGCTGAGCAACTTATACCCCACAAATACACTCCACAAAGGTGTCAACCCTATGAGAATAGGCACAAATTTTAGCAGATCTTAGACAGCTTTCTCTCTGTTCCTTCTTTACTCATGTGGTATAAGTATATAGCATAGCTAGCGACAGAGACAGTTATGCTTTGGGTTTCTCTAATGGATCTAATTCTAAATAACAAAATTCGACAGAAAACCAAAGTGGTCGATATAGCTCTCAGAGTCAGAAACATGATATTTCATGTTTCTTCATTTTTTTCATGCATCGCTTGCGGACTGCCACCCTCGCTACTAACACGGCAACTCCTTCCTTTCTGGTTATCTCACTCACTTGATAGAACTCAACAACCCACAAGAGAATTGTTATTAGGCTGCGGTATTCTGTGAGGTGGAGGTACTTCCCCAGTCTTGCAGCTTACAGATACGATGTATCCTACATCTCTGTTGCCAGAGCCTCTTTCGCAAACCGGTAGGGTGCAGGTGAGATTGGCTTTGGCTCTAATGATCAAGATGAGCAACTTAATAATAATAAATAAATATTTCACGACAAATTACACACTGCCATCTAGTCCCAAACTAAGGAAAGCTTTTACTATGAGTACTAGATAACTTATATTATATTTAAATATTTATTTTTGTTAATTTAAACATATAATACATACAAAACACCCAGAGAGAAGACACACAGACATATTCATGCACACAAATGTTTGTCATGTGCGGGGATCGAACCCGCGATCCCGGAATCTAAGTGGACATTACACCCCACAGTAGTAGTGAAAGTATAACATTGTAAGCTGAGGTGCTCATTTCGCTCTCAGTGCAGTGTGGCCTGCGCTTTAAGGGTTGTAAGGGTAACAAAAGACGCTCCCCGCTAATCCACGGGTGACTTACGACAGATCGGATCAGAGATAAGTTTGTCTTCGACTTACTCTTAACTTAATCTTACTTACTATGGTACAGGCATTTGCATATGAATTTCTTGGGGTTAAGCTGATTACGTTGTATAGTTTTCAATTACTTGAAGATCGTTTGTGTTATAATAGGGAAGATGAAGATAAGGGTTTGAGATAGGAGTTCTGTATTGTATTTATAATAAATAAGAATAACAAATAATAATAAATACTTGAAATATTACACAGCGCCATCTAGTCCCAAACTAAACAAAGCTTGTACTATGGGTACTAGATACCTAATATACGTACATAAATATTTTTTTTTTTCAAATATATAAACATATAATACATAATAAAAAAATAAAAAATAAATAAATGTCTTATTTCAGTTAAGTAAGTTTCCTATCTACTTTACTTCCTTTCCAGGTGATATCGCCGTTGGACGCCCTGTATAATAGGTATGCCTATATTTTTTTATTATAAATTGAAATTTTTCACTTATTTAACGTTACAGGGTTTTAAGTAGGGCTTTATAGTTATTTTTCTGTAACACATAAACTTGATTAAATACAAATTAGTTAGATACCCTTATCTGTAGATATTGAAACGAATGTTCCAAAAACAGTAATTCCTATTCACATTTTGATTGCGAAATTTATTATGTAACTCATGCTTTTTTATGATTTTAAAAACTCATAAAAATAATAAAACCTCAGTTTTAAAAATTATAAAAAATATCAGTTTTAAAAATTACTGGGCCCTATTTTAATATGAATTTTATATAATAATGAACTAAATTTTATTTATTTATGATTCGATCTTTTTTTAAATTAAGAAACCATGACATGTTTCTTAATTATTTAATATTTAACAATAAATTGACCCGGAATTATTTTAATAATATATTTTTATTTTCAGATATACACTCAAATAAAGAAATAATAATTGTTTCATAAAATTTTAATTAAATTACAATAAAATAAAAACGGATTTGTATATGATAAAAGTTGGACTGATTCTGCAACATCATGTGGAATCTGAAGTTAACGCATTTGGTCACCAACTTACAGGAGACGCATCACATTTGAACTTTTTTTTTAACAAAAAAAAAAAATGTGACACACTTGTTGTATTGTGATATACTTGATTTAAAATAGACTATAGGTATTATCACCTGTATTTTCTTTGGAGATTTTTTTTTATATGAGAGATGCAAACGAGCATGTTGGTCACCTGATGGAAAGCAATCACTACCCCCCATGGAGATCAGCAACACCAAGGGGTCGCCAATCCGTTGCCAGCCTATACTCCTTCCTTTCTTTCTTTCATTTTAATGGTTTCGATGAACAGGTAATTATTAGGCAAGAGTTTGGGCTCATAATTGTTTCAATAAATAGTTAGATAAATTGTTGTACTGATGGAGCAGAAAATATTTTTTTCTCTTAACTGAATTTTACAATATTATATATTTTAATGAATTTTTAATAAGTATTTATTCGATATCTACTAGATAATTTACCGAATTACATATTTAAAAAAATACTACTTGACCTGTATTTTACATCAAAAAAAAAAAGGAAAAAAGACAAGTATGATATTATTATATTCACTTGACCTGTATTTTACCTCAAAAAAGCAATGAAAAAATGACAAATGATACATTCTCGTACTATCTATTTCAGCCTTACGAAAAATAAAAACCGAATATTCAAATTCGATCGGTTTTATACCCACAATATGAAGTCTGAATAAATATTTGTACGTAAAGCAAACATTATTCTTGTCTTGTTATGTACTCTCATTATGAAGACATTATTCTGCCAAGGTTAAGCTGTATTTCCATGTATTACTTATGTAGGCATTAGTATATTATATTCGATTATTATATACTTCATGTGTAGTATTAGAATCCATTCTTATATTATAAAATTCGTAAGTCTGCTTGTTTGAATAGTATAGTAAAAACTTTATTGTACAATAAATAAACATAAATACACAATTATGAAAAATAAATAAAACCGGCCAAGTGCGAGTCGGACTCGCGCACGAAGGGTTCCGTACCATTATCCATAAAAACGGCAAAAAAAATCACGTTTGTTGTATGGGAGCCTCCTTAAATATTTGTTCTATTTTTATTTAATTATTTATTTATAAAGTGAATATAAAACTAAATATTATGTGAGTATTTCAAGCGTCTACCTATTACCGTTATCAATTGCGAGCAAAAACGAACAAAAAAATCACGTTTGTTGTATGGGAGCCCCCTTAAATATTAATTTTATTCTGTTTTTTAGTATTTGTTGTTATAGCGGCAATAGAAATACATCATCTGTGAAAATTTCAACTGTCTAATTATCATAGTTCATGAGATACAGCTGGGTGACAGACGGACGGACGGACGGACGGACGGACGGACAGCGGAGCCTTAGTAATAGGGTTCGTTTTTACCCTTTGGGTACGGAACCCTAAAAAGAAGAAATTTTATCGCACAATGGCAGGCTTATCCCATTAGGGATTTCTTCCAGTCAACCACAGAAAACCTGAAAGGATATTGTAATTTCAAAATTTGGCGATATCTTAGTAGTTTGTTTGTTGTTGTTTGATATCTGTTTGTTTGTTTGTCCTCCTTTCACGTCGAAAGTAACCAATGGGTTGACATGATTTTTTTACGGGGACAATTTAATTAATGTCTGGAAAGTGCATAGTCTACTTTCGTCTCAAAAAAAGTTTTATTAAAGTAATGACCACGTGGGCGACGCCGCGGGTGTAAGCTAGTTTAATTATAACATTTACGGCTCTCTCTTCGCCTAATACGCTTTAAGCCTAATAGATTCCTCTAATTTTAGGATAGTGTCGTCAAATAACAAAATATAACGCTAGAGGACTAATGGTGTGGTCGACAGCTCTTGTATAGGTGGACTTAACGGGTACGTATTGCATCCTGTCGATTGGCAAACGAGACTCTGGTGATGAAGCAATAGGATATACTATTGCTTTATCACCAGATTAGACCTATTATGGAGCCCAAATATGACTTCCCCACGTCCACCTCACAGAAGACTTTATCCAAATAACAAGACTTTTCAGAACTCTTGCGTTCCTGTGAGTTCTCGTTAGTAGATGTGAGCAAAAGCTGTCGGTGCTAAACCAAACCAGAACATAAAATATGAAATATCTTTAAATTCTCTTAGTACCTGCAAAGGCCTAAAGGCAAATCATTTAGGCCCTTGCGGGCACTTAGAGGAGCTTCCATCAACTATACCTGGAGATACGTTATAAGTTCTTGCTTTTTATCGTTATTACTGTTCAAAACCATTTTTCGAGTTTTGTACACCCACGGCTTCGGCGACAACTTTGCTAACTGTGGTTGAAGTAGGTACAACATGGACGTTCAAAATAATCTTCGTTTTGCCCATGTGCATCTTATGACGCATCTGATGGGATGCTCCGTTTTTGTTTCGAATATTTTGTCTAGGCACAGTATAAGGAAGACACTGTGCCTAGACGTAGAGGTCCAGCGATTCCATAACGAACACTATATTATTATTGTTAGTAGCAGTTGTAGCGTTTGACCTACTTAGAAGTTGTAAAAATAATGGTGCTGTTTTAGAGTAAATTACTTTGAATGTTTCTCTGAGGGATCGATGAAAGAAATTCGACGGAGAACCAGAGATGTCGACATAGCCATCAGAATTTGCAAGCTGAAGTGGCAATGGGCCGGCCACATCGGCCGAGAAAATGATGGCAGATTGCGTAGGAAGGTATTAGAGCGGAGTCCGCGCGTAGGACGACGAAACGTTGGACGCCCTCCTACAGATAGTCCTATGACTTTAAGAAAGCGGCTGGATATGGAAGGCGGAGGATCATATTTGGTGGAAAGCATTGAAGGAAGGCTTATATCCAGTAGTGGGTAGATACAGGCTGATGATGATGATGATGATAATGACTTTGAATATCCTTGATAATTAATATCGATCCCGCTCCCAGAGACTAAATATGCTGCATCTTTGAAGAACGCAAATGGGCAGCCATGATGCATGTGTACGCATTTGCATTGCGCTTTCTCAAAGGCATTGCGGTTCAATATCGTCAGTCTTTTTGTTATATAGAAGAGAGGGGCAAACGAGCATGTGAGTCACCTGATGGTAAGTAAACACCACGGCTAATGGACATCAGTCAAAAGTCGTAATAGATCTAAGCATGTTTTTCATCACCATCATCCTATGCGATAGGAACCCAGCCTTATTATTTTATAAACAACCAAATGCGTAAAATAATTTTCAAATACAGACGACATTGTAAATGACAACACAATACAGCAATCAAAATGTTTGCACAGTTGTGTATGGAAATTAATTCTTTTATTTTTCATGATCATCGGGAATCATTTGTCAATTTATTATGGGCTATTATAGTTTTTAAAACAATAGTATTTAAAATTACGTGAACATTTAAGCCAAATAGTTGCAGTTGTACTTGTTTTGTTATTGAAGATAATAATATTTGTATATTAATGATGACTTCTTCTTTATTTTGACGTAAATACGTCTTTGCTTCCATAGGGAGGCAATTCAAAAAAATTGGTTGTCTCTAAAGTCGGTTTACGGACGACAATTTTACGTGATAACGTCATAAGAAAACATCGACAGATGGAGTGGAAACGAGATAAATGCGTAAATGCGTCACAAATCGAACGCTTAGGCCGATGGTGCATCTCTATCGCTTGTTTCGCGCTCTCGCTTGCACGCTCGGCTTAGACGGAACGTGACAATATGTCCTGCTTTTTCTTGCGTGTGGCATTCATTGATTTATGAGACGTTATTGTTATGGAAAATTTTCGCTAGACACTAAGTGAAGCCATAGATGATGTTTTTTGACGTAGCACGTCAAAAAACGAATGATAACAAAATCGGGGGATACAGTTTGATGTTGCAGCTACAAATCTATCATCTCCATCCAAAATTCAATCACACCACTGGATACATAAAGTATCAAAGAATTTATTACGCTAAGTGAGGACTGTGGAACATCGTATTCGAGAGACCCCTCCTCCGCGCTGCCATTTTGAGATAATTTTAGTGCATATAACGTATTCACGTACAACACACGGCCGTGTCCATGATACAGTCACACCCCAATTTTTTTTTGTTTTTTTTGACATGGCTTCACTTAGAGTCTAGCGAAAATTTTCCAGATGCAATTACCAACGGTGGACTATTTGCACAGGAGTATTTGAACATAACATATGACCAAATAATGTGCCATTAATAAAAACAAAATCAAAATTTTAAAATAATCCACGATGGTTAAAACGTAGTTGAAAAAGGATAAAATAATTTTGTAACCCCCGACTTAAAGAATGTATGCTATCAATTTAATAAAAAAAAACCCAAGAAAATCCGGTGTAGCTGCCATTAAATGAACTAGTTTGGCAGCTTTATAGTAACTTGTATACTAATTTATATTTACGAGTATGTTGAAATTTAAACTAGAGATGGCAGTCTCCGACGAATTTTCTTGGGTTTTTTAATTAAGTTTATAGCATAAGTTTTTTAAGTCGGAGGTTTCAAAGTTATATACTTGTTCAACTACGTTTTAACCGTCGTGGGTATTTTCAAAATTTTCATTTTGTTTCAATTTCAAAATTTTTAGAGAGCAAGCATAGGTATTACAAATGAAAACCGCATCAGAATCAGACTAGTAGTTTTGGTTTTGCACAAACAAATGTTTACTGCAGCGCCCTCTGGTGAGTTGTCACCATAAAACCTATCTATGAACATGCACCAATCACAGCCGAACCCATCACTGAAATCCGCATCAAAATCGGACTAGTAGTTTTGGAGATAAATGGCAACATTGGTTGCGCAAACAAATGTTTAGTGCAGCGCCCTTTGGTGAGTTGTCACCATAAAACCTATCTATGAACATGCACCAATCACAGCATTTACAGCCGAACCCATCATTGAAAACCGCATTAAAATCTGACTCCTAGTTTTGGAGATAAATGACAACATTGATTTGCACAAACATCCTTGTTCCGTTCCTACTTTAGTGTATTTATTGCTACTTCTTCCCTACTTGGTAGGTAGACGTCAATTGGTGAGGGTTGATGATATGCATTCGAATTGTTTGTGACACTAACTAAAGTACCTCAGGGAGGCGTTTTATGCCCAATCTTTTTTTCTTTATTCATCAATAACATAGTTAGGTACTTCAATAATTTCTTCCTATCATTTTTACGCCGATGATTTACAAATATAATAAATATAAATAATAATTAATATTGTCAGACAAATTACACAGCGCCATCTAGCCCCAAAGTAAGCGAAGCTTCTGTTATGGGTACTAGACAACTGATAAACATACGTAAATACGTTTATTTTTTGTAAATACATACTTATGATACATGGAAAACACCCAGACCAAGACAAACAGACATGTTCATGCACACAAATGTTTGTCTTGTGTGGGAATCGAACCCGTCATTGACCGCTACGCCACCGAGCTCGTCGCAAAATCGCATCGCAAAATATGCACAGTGGCTTCTTTATAAAACTTCTCAAACGTGATAAGCAGTATCAATCTTTCCACTATTGCTATGTGGTGATACGTGATCTCTTAACTTTGGACTTTCCATTAATCCCACCTAGGTAGACAGGTGAATTTTTCCATTTAAAAAAAAATATATATCTGGCAAGTTGGCCAAGACAACAATTTAAATAATAATAATTCCATTAATGCCGCCAAATCTCAAGTTATCATTGTGGGTAGTCCACTTTTCATCTCAAAACTTCAGGGTATCAACCACCCTAATGTCTATGATGGTAACATTATTCCTTTCAATTCAACTGTTACCAATTTGGGAGTTACAATCGACGAAACGTTTTCCTGGACCCCACGTAGACCCACCCCAGTAGAAAGATTTTTGGATCTCTTCATTCGCTTAAGCGGTTCCAAAATTGGCTCCCTATGGCGACAAAGATACTATTGTTTGATAATTAAGTGAAACTGTATGTAATAAAAAATAAATAAATATTTCTGAACAATTTACACAGCGCCATCTAGCCCCAAATTAAGCGCAAAGCTATGGGTACTAGATAACTTATATACTTAAATACATTATTTTTAATTCCCAGTTCCATGTTTACGCTTCTGTTAGAGATTTTATGGAGCCTAGTAATATGCACAGCGAGTTTGTTTTTATTTCTTAAATTTAATTGATGGAGATCACTGTTTTTCTTAAATTTAGTTTGATTTTTATGAACGTAAATAAGATTTTCATAAATATATTGAGAATGTAATGTCATAATATTTATCTCTTTAAATTTATTTCTCAGTGTCTCCCTGGGACTCATCATATAAATAGCACGTATAGCTCGCTTCTGGAGCACAAAAATTGAGTCTACATCCACGGCACTACCCCAAAGCAATAAACCATATGACATAATGCTGTGAAAATAGCTAAAATAAACTAAACGCGCAGTGTCAACTTCAGTCAGTTGACGTATTTTCCTTACGGCGTAAGCTGCTGAGCTGAGTCTACCTGATAACGTTTCTATATGTGGGCCCCATTGTAATTTAGGGTCTAAGGTTATACCAAGGAAGATAACTTTATTGACCAATTCCAATCTCTCATTGTCCATCACCACACTGGTTTTTACTTGTTTAACATTTTTTGTAAAAAATCTAACATATTTGGTTTTACTACTATTTAAAAGCAGGTTATTAGCACTAAACCAGTTTACTATTTTTGAAAGAGCATTGTTTACATTGTCAATTTCTGATTGTTGTCTATTTACCTTAAAAACTAAAGAAGTGTCATCTGCAAACAATACCATTTCATGATTATTCTTTACAAGATGAGGTAGACCATTAATGTACACGAGAAACAGGAAAGGGCCCAAAATAGAGCCCTGTGACCCCCCAGCGGATCCATGTGATTGCTTTCCATTAACATCTACTTTCTGAACCCTATAACCCAGATAAGAAGTAAGAAGATCAAGAGCGATGCCTCTTATACCATAGTGGTGTAATTTTTTGACTAGAGTTTCATGCTGCACACAATCAAAAGCCTTAGATAAGTCACCAAACACCCCATAGGCGTCCCGTGGCTCCTCCCAAGCCTCATATATACATTCTAGTAATTTTATCCCAGCATCACATGTTGACCGTTCACGAGTGAAACCGAATTGTTTAGTGTGCAGCAGATTATTTTCATTAAAGTATTTAAGTAACTGAGCGAGAATTAGTTTTTCAAAAATTTTACTAAATGTTGGTAGTTTTGATATTGGTCTGAAGTTTGTGGGGTCTAATGTACTGCCTGATTTAAACAAATTTTCTTCGTCCATGATTTCTAAAAATAAATTAAGATCCACGGAAGGAGGTTTATATACGCATATAACAATGAAATGCTCTAATTGTACACAGGATAGTTCTATGGAACATTCTACAGAGAGGGACACAATATCTTTCCGTTCTTTAAATTTAAGTTTTTTATTAAGCAAAATTAGCGACCCCCCATGCACTGTGTTGACCCTGCAGAATGAACTACCGACCTGGTGGTTGCTGAGCTGATGCCCCTTTAACCAATGCTCAGTAATACACATAATACTAATATTATCAGAGTTCATGAATAATTCCATTTCTAGCCCTCAGTCTTACAATATATATTTTGATGTATTAGGTTAATATTATTATTTGTATTGTAATTATTACATTTTTGTGGGCATAGTGACATGTTATAGTTACTGTTTGATTGTATTGCTAAATCAATAAACCTTTTTTATTCAATGTGTTTATTATAGTTATAGAATTTTTACATTAGAATCTATACAAACTACTTACCAATAATTAAATTAAAAACTAAATATGGCTAACTATATATACAAATAAAACGGTAATGACTAAAACTAATTAAAAGTAAATAAATCAATTAATTGTGACTGTAATAAATTAGTGCTAGAGGGGTTTCCTACTTGAATGCGACAGCCGTATCATCGAATTTTGTTACTTCGAAAACCTTTCAACGATTTCTATACTGCGACGACCTGTTAAATCGACGTCTTGTTACTGCGATGTTTCATTACATCGAAAAATTGTTCTGCGAACGATTTTACTGCGAAAATATCATACTGCCTTGTTTAATCGACGTCTGGTTACTGCAATGTCATATTGCTTAGTTATTGCGGAATCCAAGTACTTGATAAGAATACTTGTAACTTGGATTTTGTTTTTTACAACGTTACCTAACGTTAGTTTTTTAAATTTTATTAATTACGGATTTTTTTTACCTCTGTTGTCTCATGAGTTAATTTAAATGATTATAAATGTCATTAATAGAAAATTCCATGTCAACAGTCCGCTCAATAGAAGCGGATTTTGTAGCCGAGTTTTTGGCTGAAATATCAAAAAAATAGAATAGCGAAAGTGCTATCTGTCGCTTAAAACTAGCATAAAGCTATTATCTGCCTTTAGTCAAATAGATACAATCAACATCAAAACTTATTTCTTCTTCTTCTTCGTTACACTCTTGACAGAGCGGTCGTGGTCGTCATGAGAGAGTATTCGGGGTTGTAGTTGCTCGCCTCACAATATCCCGCCATCTCGTCCGATTTAAGGCATTTCTGGTGCACTCATGCAATGGGCTGCCCACGGAAGACTTTATCTGGTCGGTCCACCGCATGGGTGATCTGCCGCGGGGTCTTGTGCCCTCAACTCTACCCTGAAATCAAAACTCATAGGTCCATATTACTGCAAGTTTTGTGAACGATTCCAAGTGATGCTACATTTTTTAATAAATAAGCTTATTAGCAATGCGAATCTGTAGTATGTGAGTCCAGAAAAGATTTCTCCCATGCTCTATCATGTTATGGAGTCAAGTATCATATCGTAGTTTTCATATCAGGCATCAGGCATCATCAGATATCATCAGGCATGTGGCTTTTCAAAAGGGTATCTAGAGAATATTTTACAGGATCGGTAACGAGCGAGTAATGCTCGAAGTGTTGCACGTGTTCATAGGCTATGGTAACTGTTTCCTATTAGACAGTCTGTATGCTTGAGTAGCACTTTATTCATTTATATATTAACATTTTTACAAAAATCGGGCAGACAGAGGAGTATGAAATTTCGCACACTTATAGTTTATATAGAGAAGGAGTACAGATTGCTAATATATTTATTTTTAATTAAGTAAAAAAATTAATTATCGCAATAAAAAAATCATCAACACACTACCATGTATTTGACACACACACGCATATACTCTTTTGTATAATGTTAAAGTCGTAATTAATTATGGTCGAATTCCGACGAATGGGCGACCACTAGTATAAATCCTACTAATATTATAAATGCGAAAGTTTGTGAGTACGTGTGGATGGATGGATGTTTGTTAATCTTTCACGCAAAAACTACTGAAGGGATTGTGATGAAATTTGGTACACGGGTAGAATATAATCTGGAATAACACATCCCACCAAAAACATTCTGTAAAAAACTAGCCAAGTCGCGATGGATATATAATTATATAATATAATACTACAATGGGCATTTATTCACAGCATAGTAAACTCGGTGTTGGATTTAAAATATCGCATCTGGCAACTTATTATTTTTTTTACTAGCTTTTATTTAGCTTCACCTGTCCCGATGTTTGTCTGTAATCAAATCTTGTGACCTAAATTTGATCGACTTCCCGGTTACTGATCGAGCTGAAATTTTGCATGCATATATAAATCGGATGACAATGCAATGTTTTCATGACATGGAGCTGATCTGATGATGGAGGGGGAAGATGGCCGTAGGAACTTGGTAATTACACGATACAACCCCATCGAGTTTGGGCTCATATGATTTGTCTTGACGAGTACTTTGATTCTAGATGGTAACCAGGGTCTGATGAAGGAGGGGGAAGATGGTCATAGGGACTTGGTAATTAAGTGACACAACCGTTTTTGATGGGTGGTGAGTGGTGGTGGTTTGATGGGCGTAAATATACGACAATATTATATGCGAAATAGAACTAAAAAGTTAAAAATAAAATTAAAAGAAAAAAAACTTTCTTAAAAACAAGCTTTTATTACTTCTTAATAAAAAGAACTAAAAAGTAAAAAATAATTTAAACCTGATAAGATTCATTTTTTTATAAATAAAAGCGTTTAAAATTATATTGTGATTTCAAAACAAAAATAATGAAGGTGTAATATGCTAAATGTTCTATCACAATGTAACACGCTTTTTACTTTTTATAGTTCTTTTTATTAAGAAGCTTGTTTTTAACAAAGTTTTTTTTCTTTTAATTTTAGTTTTTATTTTTATTTTTCTTCCCAAAGGACGCTTGACTTGGACTCGGCGCGGGACCACAGCAGGCGCCGTGGACATGTCTACAGCTAGAACCTTTATCTGTAAGTTATGTTATATATAATTTTGTGTTAATTTATTGATCATTAAATAAAATTTAGTGTCGGGGTGAAATTCATGGGCCCAGCACGTCCTTGACGTACTAGGGGTATAAATATACCCAACGCTCGATATGAAGCAACATCAATAAACAATGTGTTAGGATAATTAGATTGAAAGCACCATCTCATTTAGAAAATCTGTGAGAATACAGAAAACCGGTCAAGTGCGAGTCGGACTCGCGCAACGAGGGTTCCGTAAAATGTGCCAACCTACATTCACCAAAAAAAAAAAAATATGGGGTGTAAGTGGTTCATCAACATCTTTGAGCCTAAGCCAACTTCACCTGCACGCGGTGCACCCTGCTGACTGACCAACGAAGCTCTGGCGAAAAGAGAGGTAAGCCTAATTGTAAGCTACCCGACTGGGTAATGTACCTCCACCTCACAGAATACCGCAGCCAAATAACAATTTCCTTGAGGGTTGTTGTGTTCCTGCGAGTGAGTGAGGTCACCAGAAAGGAAGGAGATGCTGAGTTGGCAGCGGGGGTAGCGGCGCGCGAGCCATATTTTATGTTGCAAGCGTTAATATGGCTACGGCAACCGCTTCAAATCAGGCGGGCCGTACGCTTGTCTGCCACCCAACGTAGTATAAAAAAAAAAATTAGTTTGTGAAATAACTACAAATTTACAGTTTTCGGATTTTTTCTTTTACTTGTGCTACATGACATTGCTACTTGCCAAATTTCATGATTCTAGATCAACGGGAAGTACCGTATAGATTTTGATTCCCTTTGCAAATGTGAAAATATACGATAAAATGGAACATAGACGACCGTATCTTTTGATTGCGTCCCTTTAGAAGCTTGATTTATTCGCTGCTTTAAGAGATTATAGACCTGAGTATGTTACTTTAACTTAATATTACATTAACTTCAACCAGATACGTCCACGCATTGCTGAGAAAAAGGGTCTTGACAGACGGACGGATGGACGACGAAGTGATCCTATAAGAGTTCCATTTTTTTCTTTTGAAGGTACGGAACCGTAAAAAGTAGCAGATTGTTGAAAGGATCTGCCTTCAAATCACTATACGGCACTTCACCATAGCGGATTATGGGAAGGATGACGCTTTCTACAAGACAAATAATAACAACTGCATTGAGGGTTGTTGTGTTCCTGTGAGTGAGTGAGGTCACCAGAAAGGAAGAAGATGTTGCGTTGGCAGCAGCCGTAACCGCTTCACATCAGGTGGACCGTATGCTTGTTTTCCACCCGACGACGTAGTATATGAAAAAATCTGTTGAAAACCAAAAAATAAGTGTTTTTAAAAATATTTATATTTAACTTTTCAAGCAGGAGCAGACCAAAAGATTATGAGTTGGAGCATGAGTTGGTTTTAGACCTTGCGGACTTGAATTAGAAAATATTTTTCATCACACAATTACGTAACTTTCAGTACCTACCTAAAAATTGTATTATACACTTGGAGTGCGTAAACGTCTTTTGTTAACCACAACAATATCTGCAACATACAATAACTTAATCAAGCTTTAATTATTATATTGTTCAGGATCGCGAATGAACATGTATTGTTTCAAAGAAAAGATTATTTAAAAGTAAATATTTGAGTTTGCCTCCTTGTTATATTGTTTTCTGCGTCAGAGGCGTTGGTTAGTTTTAGTATAAAAAGGCCAGGAAATTTGGTAGAAGCATCAGTTCGGTTCCAACTCTCAAAAAATGAGAGCCACAACCTTCGTGATCTTGTGCTGTGTTCTGCAGGTAAGTCTACATATTCAAAGTTATAATAGCATTATAATCGATTAAATCCAAAATTTTATTTTGTCGTAAATTATAATGTCCAGGATAATTAAAAATGAAATAAAAATTTGTTACTAATTTCAATCGCTTTCCTTTTTGACGTTGTCTTTTTTGGCAATTGATGTAAAAAAATATACATCATATTATTTTAATAAAATATATTTAAAAGGACACACACTTTCTCTGATTGGGCATCAACACAAACGTGAATTTATACTGAGTCTAAGAGATGTGTGTTTTGTACAATAGTTGTCAACTATTTTTGTATAATATTTTTGTATAATAATTGTAATATATTAATTTCTTAACACGACTACCGGAGAACTTCAACAAAAAATTAAAGTTAAGTTCATAGTTGTCCTGAAGAATACAGTAAAATGTTACCGCCAGTGCCAAAAAATAAAGCCAAATGTCTTTGATGAGGTACAATCTACATCCATAAAAGAAACTGACTGACTGACATATCAACGGACATCCCAAACCGCCGGGTCTAGAGATTCCAAATTTGGCACTTAAATTCCTTTTGAGGTCTATGGTGCACTAAATAAGAAATTTTGAAATTTCCTACGGGATAATGGAATACGCGTACATACCAATACAAACCAAGATTTATATATATAAATATGAGTAGTTTTGAAAAGCTATTTTATTACAAAAACCATGTATATTTCTGGTACCTGTTGTTCTTTACTGGCATAACCAATGATTACCAATTTTAGCCCTATTAGATTGCCAAATTTAAGACCAATAAATTTCCAAAGAACTTTATTTGTGGTGCGATGATCATTATAAATATTTAGTATGTCTCTACGGATAGCTGCTATAAAATGATATTTATTCCGGCACCAATTCAAATATGTAAACGTACCCATCATTGCACATTACAGATATACAATGTTACATCTTTATTTATTTTCAAACGTTTTTATAATCGGTTTAAACACAAACAGAATCATAGACTACTTTTATAAAACAAATTATTGAAATAATAAAATAATTACTTCTTAATGTATATTTTGCAATTTTCAATATTTAACGGGCTTCCCTCCATACCTTGTTTAGGGGTGGAAGTGGTTCATCAACATCTTTGAACCAAAGCCAACTTAACCTGCACGAGTTGCACCCTGCTGACTGAGCGTAATGGTAAGATACCCGACTGGGAAATGTACCTCCACCTCACAGAATACCGCAGCCAAATAACAAATCTCTCGAGTGAGTGAGATCACCAGAAAGGAAGAAAGTGCAGCGTTGGCAGCGGGGTTTCTCCCACCCGTCGTAGTATAAAAAGAAACATTACATCATGTAATAACTTCAAAACTCTTCTTTCAGTATGTTGCTGCACAATACAATGATGGTTTTCTAAACCTCAAAGGTTATCGAGAGGTAAGCGAAACCAATTCAGAAGATTTTACCACAGACTCAAATGGAACCCTAATCGAACGAATAACGACTCACAAAGAGTATAAAAACCAAGGACATGCTCCATCAGGTCTTTCGGGCAACGAAAAGATAGTAAGGACTTTCGTCATTGAGACTGATGCCGATGGTCAAGAAACTGTATACGAAGAGGACGTTGTTATAAAGAAATTGCCAGGTCATTCTGGAGAATCTACTAGTGCATCATCGTCTAGCTCTTCTGCATCGGGATCTGGATCAACGGGTGTTGGCCCAACAGTAGTAATTGAAAGACACGGCTCCGCTGCAGGCGCAGCCGCGTCTAGCTCACCTTCGTCTGGAAATCAAGGACCTTATGGGCCTTATGGACCATATGGACCAACCGGCGCTTATGGAGCAAACGGAGCGGCTGGTGCATCATCATCTTCCGGCTCTTCTGCCTCTGGTTCAGGTGGATATGGTTCAAACGGATCCGGATCTGCAGCGGCAGCTGCAGCAGCTAGCTCATCAGAAGCCGGACCAGTTGTCATAATTGAAAAAAGTGGATCCTCTGCAGCCGCAGCCGCATCCGGTTCATCCTCATCTGGATCACAAGGAGCGTGGGGACCTTATGGACCTAACGGCGAATGGGCACAGTACGGCAGCTCAGGCGCATCTGCTGGTAGCTCAACTGCATCTGGCGCAGGCGGTTATGGAGCATACGGACCATATGGACCAAATGGCGCTTATGGATCAAATGGAGCTTATGGGGCAAACGGAGCGGCTGGTGCATCATCATCTTCCGGCTCTTCTGCTTCTGGTTCATCTGGTTCAGGTGGATATGGTTCAAACGGATCCGGATCTGCAGCGGCAGCTGCAGCAGCAAGCTCATCAGGAGCTGGACCAGTTGTTATAATTGAAGAAAGTGGATCCACTGCAGCCGCAGCCGCAGCTGCATCCAGTTCATCTGGCGGTTATGGAGCTTACGGACCATATGGACCAAACGGCGCTTATGGATCAAATGGAGTTTATGGGGCAAACGGAGCGGCTGGTGCATCATCATCTTCCGGCTCTTCTGCTTCTGGTTCAGGTGGATATGGTTCAAACGGATCCGGATCTGCAGCGGCAGCTGCAGCAGCAAGCTCATCAGAAGCCGGTCCAGTTGTCATAATTGAAGAAAATGGATCCTCTGCAGCCGCAGCCGCAGCCGCATCCAGTTCATCTGGCGGTTATGGAGCTTACGGACCATATGGACCAAACGCCGCTTATGGATCAAGCGGAGCTTATGGGGCAAATGGAGCGGCTGGTGCATCATCATCTTCCGGCTCTTCTGCTTCTGGTTCAGGTGGATATGGTTCAAACGGATTCGGATCTGCAGCGGCAGCTGCAGCAGCAAGCTCATCAGAAGCCGGTCCAGTTGTCATAATTGAAGAAAGTGGATCCTCTGCAGCCGCAGCCGCAGCCGCATCCAGTTCATCTGGCGGTTATGGAGCTTACGGACCATATGGACCAAACAGCGCTTATGGATCAAGCGGAGCTTATGGGGCAAACGGAGCGGCTGGTGCATCATCATCTTCCGGCTCTTCTGCTTCTGGTTCAGGTGGATATGGTTCAAACGGATCCGGATCTGGAGCGGCAGCTGCAGCAGCAAGCTCATCAGCAGCCGGACCAGTTCTCATAATTGAAGAGAGCGGATCCTCTGCAGCCGCAGCCGCATCCGGTTCATCCTCATCTGGATCACAAGGGGTGTGGGGACCTTATGGACCTAACGGCGAATGGGCACAGTACGGCAGCTCAGGCGCATCAGCTGGTAGCTCAGCTGCATCTGGCGCAGGCGGTTATGGTGCTTACGGACCATATGGACCAAACGGCGCTTATGGATCAAATGGAGCTTATGGAGCAAACGGAGCGGCTGGTGCATCATCATCTTCCGGCAGTTCTGCTTCTGGATCAGGTGGATATGGTTCAAACGGATCCGGATCTGCAGCGGCAGCTGCAGCAGCAAGCTCCTCCGAAGCCGGACCAGTTGTCATAATTGAAGAAAGTGGATCCTCTGCAGCCGCAGCCGCAGCCGCATCCAGTTCATCTGGCGGTTATGGAGCTTACGGACCATATGGACCAAATGGCGCTTATGGATCTAGCGGAGCTTATGGGGCAAACGGAGCGGCTGGTGCATCATCATCTTCTGGCTCATCTGCTTCTGGTTTAGGTGGATATGGTTCAAATGGATCCGGATCTGCAGCGGCAGCTGCAGCAGCAAGCTCATCAGCAGCCGGACCAGTTGTCATAATTGAAGAAAGTGGATCCTCTGCAGCCGCAGCCGCATCCGGTTCATCCTCATCTGGATCACAAGGGGTATGGGGACCTTACGGACCTAACGGCGAATGGGCACAGTACGGCAGCTCAGGCGCATCTGCTGGTAGCTCAGCTGCATCTGGCGCAGGCGGTTATGGAGCTTACGGACCATATGGACCAAACGGCGCTTATGGATCAAGCGGAGCTTATGGGGCAAACGGAGCGGCTGGTGCATCATCATCATCTTCCGGCTATTCTGCTTCTGGTTCAGGTGGATATGGTTCAAACGGATCCGGATCTGCAGCGGCAGCTGCAGCAGCAAGCTCATCAGAAGCCGGTCCAGTTGTCATAATTGAAGAAAGTGGATCCTCTGCAGCCGCAGCCGCAGCCGCATCCAGTTCATCTGGCGGTTATGGAGCTTACGGACCATATGGACCAAACGGCGCTTATGGATCAAGCGGAGCTTATAGTGCAAACGGAGCGGCTGGTGCATCATCATCTTCCGGCAGTTCTGCTTCTGGTTCAGGTGGATATGGTTCAAACGGATCCGGATCTGCAGCGGCAACTGCAGCAGCAAGCTCATCAGAAGCTGGACCAGTTGTCATAATTGAAGAAAGTGGATCCTCTGCAGCCGCAGCCGCAGCCGCATCCAGTTCATCTGGCGGTTATGGAGCTTACGGACCATATGGACCAAACGGCGCTTATGGATCTAGCGGAGCTTATGGGGCAAACGGAGCGGCTGGTGCATCATCATCTTCCGGATCTTCTGCTTCTGGTTCAGGTGGATATGGTTCAAACGGATCCGGATCTGCAGCGGCAGCTGCAGCAGCAAGCTCATCAGGAGCTGGACCAGTTGTTATAATTGAAGAAAGCGGATCCTCTGCAGCCGCAGCCGCTTCCGGTTCATCCTCATCTGGATCACAAGGGGTGTGGGGACCTTATGGACCTAACGGCGAATGGGCACAGTACGGCAGCTCAGGCGCATCTGCTGGTAGCTCAGCTGCATCTGGCGAAGG
Organism: Hypsopygia costalis; assembly: GCA_937001555.2. Lineage (NCBI taxonomy): Eukaryota > Metazoa > Arthropoda > Insecta > Lepidoptera > Pyralidae > Hypsopygia > Hypsopygia costalis. The sequence goes on along the minus strand of OW443343.2, from coordinate 8,229,365 downwards.
CGGTTATGGAGCTTACGGACCATATGGACCAAACGGCGCTTATGGATCAAGCGGAGCTTATGGGGCAAACGGAGGGGCTGGTGCAGCATCATCTTCCGGCTCTACTGCTTCTGGTTCAGGTGGATATGGTTCAAACGGATCCGGATCTGCAGCGGCAGCTGCAGCAGCTAGCTCTTCAGGAGCTGGACAAGTTGTCATAATTGAAGAAAGTGGATCCTCTGCAGCCGCAGCCGCATCCGGTTCATCCTCATCTGGATCACAAGGGGTGTGGGGACCTTACGGACCTAACGGCGAATGGGCACAGTACGGCAGCTCAGGCGCATCTGCTGGTAGCTCAGCTGCATCTGGCGCAGGCGGTTATGGAGTTTACGGACCATATGGACCAAACGGCGCTTATGGATCAAGCGGAGCTTATGGGGCAAACGGAGCGGCTGGTGCATCATCATCTTCCGGCTCTTCTGCTTCTGGTTCAGGTGGATATGGTTCAAACGGATCCGGATCTGCAGCGGCAGCTGCAGCAGCAAGCTCATCAGGAGCTGGACCAGTTGTTATAATTGAAGAAAGCGGATCCTCTGCAGCCGCAGCCGCTTCCGGTTCATCCTCATCTGGATCACAAGGGGTGTGGGGACCTTATGGACCTAACGGCGAATGGGCACAGTACGGCAGCTCAGGCGCATCTGCTGGTAGCTCAGCTGCATCTGGCGAAGGCGGTTATGGAGCTTACGGACCATATGGACCAAACGGCGCTTATGGATCAAGCGGAGCTTATGGGGCAAACGGAGCGGCTGGTGCATCATCATCTTCCGGCTCTACTGCTTCTGGTTCAGGTGGATATGGTTCAAACGGATCGGGATCTGGAGCGGCAACTGCAGCAGCAAGCTCATCAGGAAATGGACCAGTTGTCATAATTGAAGAAAGTGGATCCTCTGCAGCCGCAGCCGCATCTGGTTCATCCTCATCTGGATCACAAGGGGTGTGGGGACCTTATGGACCTAACGGCGAATGGGCACAGTACGGCAGCTCAGGCGCATCTGCTGGTAGCTCAGCTGCATCTGGCGCAGGCGGTTATGGAGCTTACGGACCATATGGACCAAACGGCGCTTATGGATCAAGCGGAGCTTATGGAGCAAACGGAGCGGCAGGTGCATCATCATCTTCCGGCTCTTCTGCTAATGGTTCAGGTGGATATGGTTCAAACGGATCCGGATCTGCAGCGGCAGCTGCAGCAGCTAGCTCTTCAGGAGCTGGACAAGTTGTCATAATTGAAGAAAGTGGATCCACTGCAGCCGCAGCCGCATCCGGTTCATCCTCATCTGGATCACAAGGGGTGTGGGGACCTTACGGACCTAACGGCGAATGGGCACAGTACGGCAGCTCAGGCGCATCTGCTGGTAGCTCAGCTGCATCTGGCGCAGGCGGTTATGGAGCTTACGGACCATATGGACCAAACGGCGCTTATGGATCAAGCGGAGCTTATGGAGCAAACGGAGCGGCTGGTGCATCATCGTCATCTAGCTCCTCTGCTTCAGGTTCAGATGGGTACGGTTCAGGCGGATCCGGATCTGCAGCTGCAGCTGCAGCAGCAAGCTCATCAGGAGCCGGACCAGTTGTCATAATTGAAGAAAGTGGATCCTCTGCAGCCGCAGCCGCATCTGGTTCATCCTCATCTGGATCACAAGGGGTCTGGGGACCTTATGGACCTAACGGTGAATGGGCACAGTACGGCAGCTCAGGCGCATCTGCTGGTAGCTCAGCTGCATCTGGCGCAGGCGGTTATGGAACTTACGGACCATATGGACCAAACGGCGCTTATGGATCAAGCGGAGCTTATGGAGCAAACGGAGCGGCAGGTGCATCATCATCTTCCGGCTCTTCTGCTAATGGTTCGGGTGGATATGGTTCAAACGGATCCGGATCTGCAGCGGCAGCTGCAGCAGCTAGCTCTTCAGGAGCCGGACCAGTTGTCATAATTGAAGAAAGTGGATCCTCTGCAGCCGCAGCCGCATCTGGTTCATCCTCATCTGGATCACAAGGGGTCTGGGGACCTTATGGACCTAACGGCGAATGGGCACAGTACGGCAGCTCAGGCGCATCTGCTGGTAGCTCAGCTGCATCTGGCGCAGGCGGTTATGGAGCTTACGGACCATATGGACCAAACGGCGCTTATGGATCAAGCGGAGCTTATGGAGCAAACGGAGCGGCAGGTGCATCATCATCTTCCGGCTCTTCTGCTAATGGTTCGGGTGGATATGGTTCAAACGGATCCGGATCTGCAGCGGCAGCTGCAGCAGCTAGCTCTTCAGGAGCTGGACAAGTTGTCATAATTGAAGAAAGTGGATCCTCTGCAGCCGCAGCCGCATCCGGTTCATCCTCATCTGGATCACAAGGGGTGTGGGGACCTTACGGACCTAACGGCGAATGGGCACAGTACGGCAGCTCAGGCGCATCTGCTGGTAGCTCAGCTGCATCTGGCGCAGGCGGTTATGGAGCTTACGGACCATATGGACCAAACGGCGCTTATGGATCAAGCGGAGCTTATGGGGCAAACGGAGCGGCTGGTGCATCATCATCTTCCGGCTCTACTGCTTCTGGTTCAGGTGGATATGGTTCAAACGGATCAGGATCTGCAGCAGCAGCTGCAGCAGCAAGCTCATCAGGAGCCGGACCAGTTGTCATAATTGAAGAAAGTGGATCCTCTGCAGCCGCAGCCGCATCCGGTTCATCCTCATCTGGATCACAAGGGGTGTGGGGACCTTATGGACCTAACGGCGAATGGGCACAGTACGGCAGCTCAGGCGCATCTGCTGGTAGCTCAGCTGCATCTGGCGCAGGCGGTTATGGAGCTTACGGACCATATGGACCAAACGGTGCTTATGGTTCAAGCGGAGCTTATGGAGCAAACGGAGCGGCTGGTGCATCATCATCTTCCGGCTCTTCTGCTTCTGGTTCAGGTGGATATGGTTCAAACGGATCCGGATCTGCAGCGGCAGCTGCAGCAGCTAGCTCTTCAGGAGCTGGACCAGTTGTCATAATTGAAGAAAGTGGATCCTCTGCAGCCGCAGCCGCATCCGGTTCATCCTCATCTGGATCACAAGGGGTGTGGGGACCTTATGGACCTAACGGCGAATGGGCACAGTACGGCAGCTCAGGCGCATCTGCTGGTAGCTCAGCTGCATCTGGCGCAGGCGGTTATGGAGCTTACGGACCATATGGACCAAACGGCGCTTATGGATCAAGCGGAGCTTATGGGGCAAACGGAGCGGCTGGTGCATCATCATCATCTTCCGGCTATTCTGCTTCTGGTTCAGGTGGATATGGTTCAAACGGATCCGGATCTGCAGCGGCAGCTGCAGCAGCAAGCTCATCAGAAGCCGGTCCAGTTGTCATAATTGAAGAAAGTGGATCCTCTGCAGCCGCAGCCGCAGCCGCATCCAGTTCATCTGGCGGTTATGGAGCTTACGGACCATATGGACCAAACGGCGCTTATGGATCAAGCGGAGCTTATGGTGCAAACGGAGCGGCTGGTGCATCATCATCTTCCGGCTCTTCTGCTTCTGGTTCAGGTGGATATGGTTCAAACGGATCCGGATCTGGAGCGGCAGCTGCAGCAGCAAGCTCATCAGCAGCCGGACCAGTTCTCATAATTGAAGAAAGTGGTTCCTCTGCAGCCGCAGCCGCATCCGGTTCATCCTCATCTGGATCACAAGGGGTGTGGGGACCTTATGGACCTAACGGCGAATGGGCACAGTACGGCAGCTCAGGCGCATCTGCTGGTAGCTCAGCTGCATCTGGCGCAGGCGGTTATGGTGCTTACGGACCATATGGACCAAACGGCGCTTATGGATCAAATGGAGCTTATGGAGCAAACGGAGCGGCTGGTGCATCATCATCTTCCGGCAGTTCTGCTTCTGGTTCAGGTGGATATGGTTCAAACGGATCCGGATCTGCAGCGGCAACTGCAGCAGCAAGCTCATCAGAAGCTGGACCAGTTGTCATAATTGAAGAAAGTGGATCCTCTGCAGCCGCAGCCGCAGCCGCATCCAGTTCATCTGGCGGTTATGGAGCTTACGGACCATATGGACCAAACGGCGCTTATGGATCTAGCGGAGCTTATGGGGCAAACGGAGCGGCTGGTGCATCATCATCTTCCGGCTCTTCTGCTTCTGGTTCAGGTGGATATGGTTCAAACGGATCCGGATCTGCAGCGGCAGCTGCAGGAGCAAGCTCATCAGGAGCTGGACCAGTTGTTATAATTGAAGAAAGCGGATCCTCTGCAGCCGCAGCCGCTTCCGGTTCATCCTCATCTGGATCACAAGGGGTGTGGGGACCTTATGGACCTAACGGCGAATGGGCACAGTACGGCAGCTCAGGCGCATCTGCTGGTAGCTCAGCTGCATCTGGCGAAGGCGGTTATGGAGCTTACGGACCATATGGACCAAACGGCGCTTATGGATCAAGCGGAGCTTATGGGGCAAACGGAGCTTATGGGGCAAACGGAGCGGCTGGTGCATCATCATCTTCCGGCTCTACTGCTTCTGGTTCAGGTGGATATGGTTCAAACGGATCGGGATCTGGAGCGGCAACTGCAGCAGCAAGCTCATCAGGAGCCGGACCAGTTGTCATAATTGAAGAAAGTGGATCCTCTGCAGCCGCAGCCGCATCTGGTTCATCCTCATCTGGATCACAAGGGGTCTGGGGACCTTATGGACCTAACGGCGAATGGGCACAGTACGGCAGCTCAGGCGCATCTGCTGGTAGCTCAGCTGCATCTGGCGCAGGCGGTTATGGAGCTTACGGACCATATGGACCAAACGGCGCTTATGGATCAAGCGGAGCTTATGGAGCAAACGGAGCGGCAGGTGCATCATCATCTTCCGGCTCTTCTGCTAATGGTTCAGGTGGATATGGTTCAAACGGATCCGGATCTGCAGCGGCAGCTGCAGTAGCTAGCTCTTCGGGAGCTGGACCAGTTGTCATAATAGAAGAAAGTGGATCCTCTGCAGCCGCAGCCGCATCCGGTTCATCCTCATCTGGATCACAAGGGGTGTGGGGACCTTATGGACCTAACGGCGAATGGGCACAGTACGGCAGCTCAGGCGCATCTGCTGGTAGCTCAGCTGCATCTGGCGCAGGCGGTTATGGAGCTTTCGGACCATATGGACCAAACGGCGCTTATGGATCAAGCGGAGCTTATGGAGCAAACGGAGCGGCTGGTGCATCTTCATCTTCTGGCTCTTCTGCTTCTGGTTCAGGCGGATATGGTTCAAACGGATCGGGATCTGCAGCGGCAGCCGCAGCAGCTAGCTCTTCAGGAGCTGGACCAGTTGTCATAATTGAAGAAAATGGATCCTCTGCAGCCGCAGCCGCATCCGGTTCATCCTCATCTGGATCACAAGGGGTGTGGGGACCTTATGGACCTAACGGCGAATGGGCACAGTACGGCAGCTCAGGCGCATCTGCTGGTAGCTCAGCTGCATCTGGCGCAGGCGGTTATGGAGCTTACGGACCATATGGACCAAACGGCGCTTATGGATCAAGCGGAGCTTATGGGGCAAACGGAGCGGCTGGTGCATCATCATCTTCCGGCTCATCTGCTTCTGGTTCAGGCGGATATGGTTCAAACGGATCCGGATCTGCAGCGGCAGCTGCAGCAGCTAGCTCATCAGGAGCTGGACCAGTTGTCATAATTGAAGAAAGTGGATCCTCTGCAGCCGCAGCCGCATCCGGTTCATCTGGATCACAAGGGGTGTGGGGACCTTATGGACCTAACGGCGAATGGGCACAGTACGGCAGCTCAGGCGCATCTGCTGGTAGCTCAGCTGCATCTGGCGCAGGCGGTTATGGAGCTTACGGACCATATGGACCAAACGGCGCTTATGGATCAAGCGGAGCTTATGGGGCAAACGGAGCGGCTGGTGCATCATCATCTTCCGGCTCTTCTGCTTCTGGTTCAGGTGGATATGGATCAAACGGATCCGGATCTGCAGCGGTAGCTGCAGCTGCAAGCTCATCAGGAGCTGGACAAGTTGTCATAATTGAAGAAAATGGATCCTCTGCAGCCGCAGCCGCATCCGGTTCATCCTCATCTGGATCACAGGGTGCGTGGGGACCTTATGGACCTTATGGGCCATATGGACCAAACGGAGCTTACTCAAGCGGAGCAGCTGGTGCATCGTCTTCGTCTAGCTCTTCTGCTAGTGGACCAAACGAATATGGATCAAATGAATCTGGATCAGCAGCAGCAGCGGCAGCATCAGCAGCCGGCTCATCGGGTGCAGGCCCATCAGTGGTAATTGAAAGACACGGCTCCGCTGCAGGCGCAGCCGCGTCGAGCTCATCTTCGTCTGGAGCACAAGGACCGTGGGGTCCGTATGGACCATACGACCTTTATGGACCAAACGGCGCTTACGGAACTAGCGGATCTGCTGGTGCATCATCGTCATCTAGCTCCTCTGCTTCAGGTTCAGATGGGTACGGTTCAGGCGGATCCGGATCTGCAGCTGCAGCTTCAGCAGCTAGCTCATCAGGAGCCGGACCAGTTGTCATAATTGAAGATAATGGATCCTCTGCAGCCGCAGCCGCATCCGGTTCATCCTCATCTGGATCACAAGGGGTGTGGGGACCTTATGGACCTAACGGCGAATGGGCACAGTACGGCAGCTCAGGCGCATCTGCTGGTAGCGCATCTGGCGCAGGCGGTTATGGAGCTTACGGACCATATGGACCAAACGGCGCTTATGGATCAAGCGGAGCTTATGGAGCAAACGGAGCGGCTGGTGCATCATCATCTTCCGGCTCTTCTGCTAATGGTTCAGGTGGATATGATTCAAACGGATCCGGATCTGCAGCGGCAGCTGCAGCAGCAAGTTCATCAGGAAATGGACCAGTTGTCATAATTGAAGAAAGTGGATCCTCTGCAGCCGCAGCCGCATCCGGTTCATCCTCATCTGGATCACAAGGGGTGTGGGGACCTTACGGACCTAACGGCGAATGGGCACAGTACGGCAGCTCAGGCGCATCTGCTGGTAGCTCAGCTGCATCTGGCTCAGGCGGTTATGGAGCTTACGGACCATATGGACCAAACGGCGCTTATGGATCAAGCGGAGCTTATGGGGCAAACGGAGCGGCTGGTGCATCATCATCTTCCGGTTCTACTGCTTCTGGTTCAGGTGGATATGGTTCAAACGGATCGGGATCTGCAGCGGCAGCTGCAGCAGCAAGCTCATCAGGAAATGGACCAGTTGTCATAATTGAAGAAAGTGGATCCTCTGCAGCCGCAGCCGCATCTGGTTCATCCTCATCTGGATCACAAGGGGTGTGGGGACCTTATGGACCTAACGGCGAATGGGCACAGTACGGCAGCTCAGGCGCATCTGCTGGTAGCTCAGCTGCATCTGGCGCAGGCGGTTATGGAGCTTACGGACCATATGGACCAAACGGCGCTTATGGATCAAGCGGAGCTTATGGGGCAAACGGAGCGGCTGGTGCATCATCGTCATCTAGCTCCTCTGCTTCAGGTTCAGATGGGTACGGTTCAGGCGGATCCGGATCTGCAGCTGCAGCTTCAGCAGCTAGCTCATCAGGAGCCGGACCAGTTGTCATAATTGAAGATAATGGATCTTCTGCAGCCGCAGCCGCATCCGGTTCATCCTCATCTGGATCACAAGGGGTGTGGGGACCTTATGGACCTAACGGCGAATGGGCACAGTACGGCAGCTCAGGCGCATCTGCTGGTAGCTCAGCTGCATCTGGCGTTGGCGGTTATGGAGCTTACGGACCATATGGACCAAACGGCGCTTATGGATCAAGCGGAGCTTATGGAGCAAACGGAGCGGCTGGTGCATCATCATCTTCCGGCTCTTCTGCTTCTGGTTCAGGCGGATATGGTTCAAACGGATCCGGATCTGCAGCGGCAGCTGCAGCAGCTAGCTCATCAGGAGCTGGACCAGTTGTCATAATTGAAGAAAGTGGATCCTCTGCAGCCGCAGCCGCATCCGGTTCATCCTCATCTGCATCACAAGGGGTGTGGGGACCTTACGGACCTAACGGCGAATGGGCACAGTACGGCAGCTCAGGCGCATCTGCTGGTAGCTCAGCTGCATCTGGCGCAGGCGGTTATGGAGCTTACGGGCCATATGGACCAAACGGCGCTTATGGATCTAGTGGAGCTTATGGAGCAAACGGAGCGGCTGGTGCATCATCATCTTCCGGCTCTTCTGCTTCTGGTTCAGGTGGATATGGTTCAAACGGATCGGGATCTGCAGGGGCAGCTGCAGCAGCTAGCTCTTCAGGAGCTGGACCAGTTGTCATAATTGAAGAAAGTGGATCCTCTGCAGCCGCAGCCGCATCCGGTTCATCCTCATCTGGATCACAAGGGGTGTGGGGACCTTACGGACCTAACGGCGAATGGGCACAGTACGGCAGCTCAGGCGCATCTGCTGGTAGCTCAGCTGCTTCTGGCGTTGGCGGTTATGGAGCTTACGGACCATATGGACCAAATGGCGCTTATGGATCAAGCGGAGCTTATGGAGCAAACGGAGCGGCTGGTGCATCATCATCTTCCGGCTCTTCTGCTTCTGGTTCAGGTGGATATGGATCAAACGGATCCGGATCTGCAGCGGCAGCTGCAGCTGCAAGCTCATCAGGAGCTGGACCAGTTGTCATAATTGAAGAAAGTGGATCCTCTGCAGCCGCAGCCGCATCCGGTTCATCCTCATCTGGATCACAGGGTGCGTGGGGACCATATGGACCTTATGGACCATATGGACCAAACGGAGCTTACGGATCAAGCGGAGCTGCTGGTGCATCGTCTTCGTCTAGCTCTTCTGCTAGTGGACCAAGCGAATATGGATCATATGAATCTGGATCAGCAGCAGCAGCGGCAGCTTCAGCAGCCGGCTTATCGGGTGCACTCCCATCAGTGGTAATTGAAAGACACGGCTCCGCTGCAGGCGCAGCCGCATCAAGCTCATCTTCGTCTGGAGCACAAGGACCATGGGGACCGTATGGACCATATGAACTTTATGGACCAAACGGCGCTTACGGAACTAGCGGATCTGCTGGTGCATCATCGTCATCTAGCTCCTCTGCTTCTGGTTCAGATGGGTACGGTTCAGGCGGATCCGGATCTGCAGCTGAAGCTTCAGCAGCTAGCTCATCAGGAGCCGGACCAGTTGTCATAATTGAAGAAAGTGGATCCTCTGCAGCCGCAGCCGCATCCGGTTCATCCTCATCTGGATCACAAGGGGTGTGGGGACCTTATGGACCTAACGGCGAATGGGCACAGTACGGCAGCTCAGGCGCATCTGCTGGTAGCTCAGCTGCATCTGGCGCAGGCGGCTATGGAGCTTACGGACCATATGGACCAAACGGCGCTTATGGATCAAGCGGAGCTTATGGAGCAAACGGAGCGGCTGGTGCATCATCATCTTCCGGCTCTTCTGCTTCTGGTTCAGGAGGATATGGTTCAAACGGATCCGGATCTGCAGCGGCAGCTGCAGCAGCTAGCTCATCAGCAGCTGGACCAGTTGTCATAATTGAAGAAAGTGGATCCTCTGCAGCCGCGGCCGCATCCGGTTCATCCTCATCTGGATCACAAGGGGTGTGGGGACCTTACGGACCTAACGGCGAATGGGCACAGTACGGCAGCTCAGGCGCATCTGCTGGTAGCTCAGCTGCATCTGGCGCAGGCGGTTATGGAGCTTACGGGCCATATGGACCAAACGGCGCTTATGGATCAAGCGGAGCTTATGGAGCAAACGGAGCGGCTGGTGCATCATCATCTTCCGGCTCTTCTGCTTCTGGTTCAGGAGGATATGGTTCAAACGGATCCGGATCTGCAGCGGCAGCTGCAGCAGATAGCTCATCAGCAGCTGGACCAGTTGTCATAATTGAAGAAAGTGGATCCTCTGCAGCCGCGGCCGCATCCGGTTCATCCTCATCTGGATCACAAGGGGTGTGGGGACCTTACGGACCTAACGGCGAATGGGCACAGTACGGCAGCTCAGGCGCATCTGCTGGTAGCTCAGCTGCATCTGGCGCAGGCGGTTATGGAGCTTATGGGCCATATGGACCAAACGGCGCTTATGGATCTAGCGGAGCTTATGGAGCAAACGGAGCGGCTGGTGCATCATCATCTTCCGGCTCTTCTGCTTCTGGTTCAGGTGGATATGGTTCAAACGGATCGGGATCTGCAGGGGCAGCTGCAGCAGCTAGCTCTTCAGGAGCTGGACCAGTTGTCATAATTGAAGAAAGTGGATCCTCTGCAGCCGCAGCCGCATCCGGTTCATCCTCATCTGGATCACAAGGGGTGTGGGGACCTTACGGACCTAACGGCGAATGGGCACAGTACGGCAGCTCAGGCGCATCTGCTGGTAGCTCAGCTGCATCTGGCGCAGGCGGTTATGGAGCTTACGGACCATATGGACCAAATGGCGCTTATGGATCAAGCGGAGCTTATGGGGCAAACGGAGCGGCTGGTGCATCATCATCTTCCGGCTCTTCTGCTTCTGGTTCAGGTGGATATGGTTCAAACGGATCCGGATCTGCAGCGGCAGCTGCAGCAGCAAGCTCGGCAGAAGCTGGACCAGTTGTTATTATTGAAGAAAGCGGATCCTCTGCAGCCGCAGCCGCTTCCGGTTCATCCTCATCTGGATCACAAGGGGTGTGGGGACCTTATGGACCTAACGGCGAATGGGCACAGTACGGCAGCTCAGGCGCATCTGCTGGTAGCTCAGCTGCATCTGGCGCAGGCGGTTATGGAGCTTACGGGCCATATGGACCAAACGGCGCTTATGGATCTAGCGGAGCTTATGGAGCAAACGGAGCGGCTGGTGCATCATCATCTTCCGGCTCTTCTGCTTCTGGTTCAGGTGGATATGGTTCAAACGGATCGGGATCTGCAGGGGCAGCTGCAGCAGCTAGCTCTTCAGGAGCTGGACCAGTTGTCATAATTGAAGAAAGTGGATCCTCTGCAGCCGCAGCCGCATCCGGTTCATCCTCATCTGGATCACAAGGGGTGTGGGGACCTTACGGACCTAACGGCGAATGGGCACAGTACGGCAGCTCAGGCGCATCTGCTGGTAGCTCAGCTGCATCTGGCGCAGGCGGTTATGGAGCTTACGGACCATATGGACCAAACGGCGCTTATGGATCAAGCGGAGCTTATGGGGCAAACGGAGCGGCTGGTGCATCATCATCTTCCGGCTCTTCTGCTTCTGGTTCAGGTGGATATGGTTCAAACGGATCCGGATCTGCAGCGGCAGCTGCAGCAGCAAGCTCAGCAGAAGCTGGACCAGTTGTTATAATTGAAGAAAGCGGATCCTCTGCAGCCGCAGCCGCTTCCGGTTCATCCTCATCTGGATCACAAGGGGTGTGGGGACCTTATGGACCTAACGGCGAATGGGCACAGTACGGCAGCTCAGGCGCATCTGCTGGTAGCTCAGCTGCATCTGGCGCAGGCGGTTATGGAACTTACGGACCATATGGACCAAACGGCGCTTATGGATCAAGCGGAGCTTATGGGACAAACGGAGCGGCTGGTGCATCATCATCTTCCGGCTCTTCTGCTTCTGGTTCAGGTGGATATGGTTCAAACGGATCGGGATCTGCAGGGGCAGCTGCAGCAGCTAGCTATTCAGGAGCTGGACCAGTTGTCATAATTGAAGAAAGTGGATCCTCTGCAGCCGCAGCCGCATCCGGTTCATCCTCATCTGGATCACAAGGGGTGTGGGGACCGTACGGACCTAACGGCGAATGGGCACAGTACGGCAGCTCAGGCGCATCTGCTGGTAGCTCAGCTGCATCTGGCGCAGGCGGCTATGGAGCTTACGGACCATATGGACCAAACGGCGCTTATGGATCAAGCGGAGCTTATGGAGCAAACGGAGCGGCTGGTGCATCATCATCTTCCGGCTCTTCTGCTTCTGGTTCAGGAGGATATGGTTCAAACGGATCCGGATCTGCAGCGGCAGCTGCAGCAGCAAGTTCAGCAGAAGCTGGACCAGTTGTTATAATTGAAGAAAGCGGATCCTCTGCAGCCGCAGCCGCTTCCGGTTCATCCTCATCTGGATCACAAGGGGTGTGGGGACCTTATGGACCTAACGGCGAATGGGCACAGTACGGCAGCTCAGGCGCATCTGCTGGTAGCTCAGCTGCATCTGGCGCAGGCGGTTATGGAACTTACGGACCATATGGACCAAACGGCGCTTATGGATCAAGCGGAGCTTATGGGACAAACGGAGCGGCTGGTGCATCATCATCTTCCGGCTCTTCTGCTTCTGGTTCAGGTGGATATGGTTCAAACGGATCCGGATCTGCAGCGGCAGCTGCAGCAGCAAGCTCAGCAGAAGCTGGACCAGTTGTCATAATTGAAGAAAGTGGATCCTCTGCAGCCGCGGCCGCATCCGGTTCATCCTCATCTGGATCACAAGGGGTGTGGGGACCTTACGGACCTAACGGCGAATGGGCACAGTACGGCAGCTCAGGCGCATCTGCTGGTAGCTCAGCTGCATCTGGCGCAGGCGGTTATGGAGCTTACGGGCCATATGGACCAAACGGCGCTTATGGATCTAGCGGAGCTTATGGAGCAAACGGAGCGGCTGGTGCATCATCATCTTCCGGCTCTTCTGCTTCTGGTTCAGGTGGATATGGTTCAAACGGATCGGGATCTGCAGGGGCAGCTGCAGCAGCTAGCTCTTCAGGAGCTGGACCAGTTGTCATAATTGAAGAAAGTGGATCCTCTGCAGCCGCAGCCGCATCCGGTTCATCCTCGTCTGGATCACAAGGGGTGTGGGGACCTTACGGACCTAACGGCGAATGGGCACAGTACGGCAGCTCAGGCGCATCTGCTGGTAGCTCAGCTGCATCTGGCGCAGGCGGTTATGGAGCTTACGGACCATATGGACCAAACGGCGCTTATGGATCTAGCGGAGCTTATGGAGCAAACGGAGCGGCTGGTGCATCATCATCTTCCGGCTCTTCTGCTTCTGGTTCAGGTGGATATGGTTCAAACGGATCCGGATCTGCAGCGGCAGCTGCAGCAGCTAGCTCTTCAGGAGCTGGACCAGTTGTCATAATTGAAGAAAGTGGATCCTCTGCAGCCGCAGCCGCATCCGGTTCATCCTCATCTGGATCACAAGGGGTGTGGGGACCTTATGGACCTAACGGCGAATGGGCACAGTACGGCAGCTCAGGCGCATCTGCTGGTAGCTCAGCTGCATCTGGCGCAGGCGGTTATGGAGCTTACGGACCATATGGACCAAATGGCGCTTATGGATCAAGCGGAGCTTATGGGGCAAACGGAGCGGCTGGTGCATCATCATCTTCCGGCTCTTCTGCTTCTGGTTCAGGTGGATATGGTTCAAACGGATCCGGATCTGCAGCGGCAGCTGCAGCAGCAAGCTCAGCAGAAGCTGGACCAGTTGTCATAATTGAAGAAAGCGGATCCTCTGCAGCCGCAGCCGCTTCCGGTTCATCCTCATCTGGATCACAAGGGGTGTGGGGACCTTATGGACCTAACGGCGAATGGGCACAGTACGGCAGCTCAGGCGCATCTGCTGGTAGCTCAGCTGCATCTGGCGCAGGCGGTTATGGAACTTACGGACCATATGGACCAAACGGCGCTTATGGATCAAGCGGAGCTTATGGGACAAACGGAGCGGCTGGTGCATCATCATCTTCCGGCTCTTCTGCTTCTGGTTCAGGTGGATATGGTTCAAACGGATCCGGATCTGCAGCGGCAGCTGCAGCAGCAAGCTCAGCAGAAGCTGGACCAGTTGTTATAATTGAAGAAAGCGGATCCTCTGCAGCCGCAGCCGCTTCCGGTTCATCCTCATCTGGATCACAAGGGGTGTGGGGACCTTATGGACCTAACGGCGAATGGGCACAGTACGGCAGCTCAGGCGCATCTGCTGGTAGCTCAGCTGCATCTGGCGCAGGCGGTTATGGAGCATACGGACCATATGGACCAAACGGCGCTTATGGATCAAATGGAGCTTATGGGTCAAACGGAGCGGCTGGTGCATCATCATCTTCCGGCTCTTCTGCTTCTGGTTCAGGTGGATATGGTTCAAATGGATCCGGATCTGCAGCGGCAGCTACAGCAGCAAGTTCATCAGGAGCTGGACCAGTTGTCATAATTGAAGATAGTGGATCCTCTGCAGCCGCAGCCGCATCCAGTTCATCTTCATCTGGATCACAAGGGGTGTGGGGACCTTACGGTCCATATGGTTCTGCAGTTGCCGCTAGTAGCTCAGCTGCAGCCGGATCTGATGGCTACGGGCTAAATGGAGTCTATGGACCAAATGGAGTCTATGGGCCAAATGAAGTGTACGGATCAAACGGATCAAACGGACCAAATGTCATTTCATCTAGCTCAAGCCCTACGATTATAATTGAAGAAGGTAGATCAGCATCTTCCAGCTCTTCGTCTGCAAGCGGAACATTTGCTCCATACGCTAGACCTGGAGTTCGTGTACCCTGCAGCCTTACTCGTAGACAGTTCGTTGTCAAGATCGGTACCAGGCGTCAACCATGTGTTACTTGCTAATTTTTTTATGTTTAGTCTTTTTATTCTTATTCTGGATACATCTTATATTTTTCAATGTGATTAAATTCTGGCATTTTAAAAACTTGTTTTTTTTTTATTTAATCTGCTACTAGATATTGTTGCACAACGTAAAGTTATTCAGTATTGCACAAATATCTGATTTTCCGACACTCGCATGTTCCAATCCCAGCAGATAATTCTCAGTAACTATATAGCTACTTAGCAAGAGTGGTGACTACGGTGCAACTATTTGTTCACTATAACGTCGCATAGTAATCGGAAATTGACGATTGAAGCGTACGGGTCACCTGATAGTAAGCGCTTACCGCAGTTTATGAACTCTTGTAATACCAGGGGCAAACCTCTTCCCATTCTTTTTTAACCGACTCCAGCACAGGAAGAGGTTTTCAATTCGGTTGTATCTTTTTTTAATGTTTGTTACTTCCTTACTCCGTCATTTATAAACCGATTTGAAGAAAACTTTATTTATTTGAAAGAGTATACTTCCAGATTAGTCCCATTTTTATTTTCATATTATAAAATTCAGAACTGGTAGTGATTTTAATTTTTTTGTGGTGCTTACGATTGAAGAGTAATTTGTGGAGTAGGTTTCTTTTTTGTTAAAACCATGTTTATCATCTTCTGGTGATATTGTAACGTAGACACGATAATCTTTACTTATTATTATTCAATTATAAACCATTACTACTAGTAACTCCGTTTCTACTCATTGTATCAATGGAACATGCACCAGAAAGTCGGAATACAATATTACGACTTTCAAAATTGCATCGAACTTCATGTCTATAATAGCGTGACGTGAAACATACAAACGTGAAGTTGGACAGACAGACAAAAGTTGAAGTTAAAAAATGTGGTGCGGCTGTCTCGTGGACACGGCCGTGTGTTGTACGTGAATACGTTATATGCACTAAAATTATCTCAAAATGGCAGCGCTTTTCCCTCCCCCTACGCGATGTTCCACTATAAATTTATTGTGTTCCTGCGTGTGAGTGAGGTCACCAGAATGCAAGGAGATGCTGCGTTGGCAGCGGGGGTGGCGGCGCGCGAGCGATATTTTATGTTGCGAGCGGTAATATGGCTACGGTAACCGCTTCACACCAGGCGGGCCGTATGCTTGTCTCGTATAAAAGAAAATTTGATCGTATAAAAAAAAACATTTGGCGAAAAGTGTCAAATAAACAACAAAACCGACTTAGTTTGGGTGTGGTTTGGGTTAGGTTAGGTTGTGCTTGGCTTTAATAGTGCTAAGGCCGGAAAACCTCATCGAGTTTTTGTTTATGATTTTTTATAGGTACTACGTCGGGTGCAGACAATCATACGGCCCGCCTGATGTGAAGCGGTTACCATAGCCATGTTAACGTTCGCAACATAAATTATCGCTCGCGCACCGCCACCCCCGCTGCCAACGCAGCATCTCCTTGCATTCTGGTGACCTCGCTCACACGCAGGAACACAACAACCCTCAAGGGAATTGTTATTTGGCTGCGGTGTTCTGTGCACGCGGTGCGCCCTGCTAACTGACAAACGAAGCTCTGGCTAAAAGAGAGGTAGGGGGCGTAATTGTAAGCTACCCGACTGGGGAATGTACCTCCACCTCACAGAATACCGCAGCCAAATAACAATTCCCTTGAGGGTTGTTGTGTTCCTGCGAGTAAGTGAGGTCACCAGAAAGGAAGGAGATGCTGCGTTGGCAGCGGGGGTGGCGGCGCGCGAGCGATATTTTATGTTGCGAGCGTTAATATGGCTACGGTAACCGCTTCACATCAGGCGGGCCGTATGCTTGTCTGCCACCCGACGTAGTATAAAAAAACAAAAAAAAATCTAGGTTTCTAGGAATTGTTATTTGGCTGCGGTTTTCTGTGTGGTAGAGCTTTCCCAGACGGGCAGCTTATAATTACGCTATGACCTACCTCTCTTTCGCTAGATGGTCAATAGTCAATCAGCAGGGTGTACCACGTGCAGGCGAGGTTGATTTTGGCTCACAGAATCAGAAATTAAGTTGTAATTTGAAATTGATTCATTCAAAGTAGCATATTGGTTTACTACCATGGTTACCTATTATTTTCAATCCGTATCTTTAAAAGGCAGCCGTTACTGACTAACTGATCAGTCTATGCCATTTTAATGATCACTGGTATTCATTTATTTACTCTATGCCACTGGACAGTAGTGGTGGGTCGTCGACGATTCTACAGTCGACGCAACGAGACCGTTTACCGTCGACGATGAACTAATTTAAAAAACAGTGTAATTTTCGACTAGTTTACGTCGTTGTCGATAAGACTATCTCTTCACATAAGCGATTGGTAAACGTAAACGAACGAAAATCTCATTTGTCAAGTCACTAGACGAGACGAGACGATCGCGACGCGACGCAACGGACTCATCAACCAGTCGAGAAATAAACTAGTTTATCTGTGAACTGTAAACTAGTTTAATCGTTCACGCACAAAAAACAGTTTAACAAAACGGTTCGTTCATTCAACGCCCATCTCTACTGGACAGTTCGGTTTGAAATTTGACATATCCACAGGTAGCGTAGCTATATGACGTAGCCATCCGCTAAGAAATTATTTTTGTAAATTTCCACGGCATACGCTTGTACGAAGTCGCAAATGTAAGCTAGTTCATATAAATAAGTAACATTTTAACAAATATGAGATTGTTTCCAATTTACCTCCGTTTGCAGTATATGTTAAATTTAAATATTTTATTTCTATTCATAAGTATATGTTAAACAACGCCATCTATATATTTGGTAACAAAACTATTTATATAAATCGAAGCTACGTGCCATCTAGCGGCGATTGTCTGAATTATAAAAACATGTTCTTTTGTTACCTGCGTTCTAATCTAGATGGCATCATAGTAAAAACATTTATACCATTGAACAAAAAAAAATACGCTTGAGGACCTTATAAAATTGTATAGTTATATTTGGCTAATTTGATTTTTATTTTATCTTATTATTTGAGTTTTATCATATCCTTTCTAAATAAGTTTCCTACATGTTAATTGTGAGATGCTTTGTGCATCGCAGTAGCGTGGCTAATAAAAATAACGTTACTCAAATATGGTGTAGATTGTCTTTTTTATGGTAACTAATTTAATCATCATTCAGCCTGTAGGTATCTACCCACTAACTGGCTCCAAATGCTTTCCACCATACTTATGCGAGCCACTTTTTTGAGCTCGTCAGTTCATATAGAGGGGGAACTAATTTAATCAACTTGCTAAAATATTGCCATACGTTGTGTTTGCGTGTGCGATGCCGCGGACCGCTGCACGCTAGGGATGGGCGTTGAATGAACGAACCGTTTTTTTAGACTGTTTTTTGTGCGTGAACGATTAAACTAGTTTACAGTTCACAGATAAACTAGTTTATTCGTCGACTGGTTGATGAGTCCGTTGCGTCGCGTCGCGATCGTCTCGTCTCGTTTAGTGACTTGACAAATGAGATTTTCGTTCGTTTACGTTTACCAATCGTTTATGTCAAGAAATAGTCTTATCGATGACGACGTAAACTAGTCGAAAATTAGACTGTTTTTATTGCATAGCTTTTATCGCGGGCTTTGAGCGCGGCGACCGAATGAAGAAATTCCGTAACGAAACCAAAACCAAAACCAAAACCTAACCAAAACCAAAACCAAAACCAAAACCAAAACCAAAACCAAAACCAAAACCAAAACCAAAACCAAAACCAACACCAAAACCAAAACCAAAACCAAAACCAAAACCAAAACCAAAACCAAAACCAAAACCAAAACCAAAACCAAAACCAAAACCAAAACCAAAGCCAAAGCCAAAGCCAAAGCCAAAGCCAAAGCCAAAGCCAAAGCCAAAGCCAAAGCCAAAGCCAAAGCCAAAACCAAAACCAAAACCAAAACCAAAACCAAAACCAAAACCAAAACCAAAACCAAAACCAAAACCAAAACCAAAACCAAAACCAAAACCAAAACCAAAACCAAAACCAAAACCAAAACCAAAACCAAAACCAAAACCAAAACCAAAACCAAAACCAAAACCAAAACCAAAACCAAAACCAAAACCAAAACCAAAACCAAAACCAAAACCAAAACCAAAACCAAAACCAAAACCAAAACCAAAACCAAAACCAAAACCAAAACCAAAACCAAAACCAAAACCAAAACCAAAACCAAAACCAAAACCAAAACTAAAACTAAAACCAAACAAACAAACAAACAAACAAAAAAATCGTCGACGACCCACCCACCACGTCGACGACGTAAACTAGTCGAAATTAGACTGTTTTTTTTTTTAAACTAGTTCATCGTCGACGGTAAACGGTCTCGTTGCGTCGACTGTAAAATCGTCGACGACCCACCCACCACGTCGACGACGTAAACTAGTCGAAATTAAACTGTTTTTTTTTTAAACTAGTTCATCGTCGACGGTAAACGGTCTCGTTGCGTCGACTGTAAAATCGTCGACGACACCCACAACTAGTCGACGACGTAAACCAGTCGAAAATTAGACTGTTTTTTAAACCAGTTTATCGTTGTGGATAAACGGTCTCGTTTCGTTGACGGCAAACCCGTCGACGACACATCCCTACTGCACGCACTGTCTATGAACTGAAAAAACGTCCCACGCGCCGCGCCACGCCGCACGCGACGCGCGACGCGCCGCGTCTCGGTAAACGAGGCCATAGAACGTCACGTGCAGGCTTGCGATATCACAAGTTCACAGTTGGGATCATTCCTTGGCGTACTAAAAAGTTTGCCAACTCCTATCTATGTCGCACCATTAAAAAGTGAAACGCGTTGCCGGCATATGTATTTCATCATTCATACAATAAGGGATCTTTCAAGGGAAGCATGAAGAAGCATCTTGTAGGATAGCATGGCAGCGTCAACTGACAAGACATTAAGGTCTCTTGTCCGTTGCCGATGCGATTAGGGCTCCTCTTTTCGCTTACCATCAGGCGGAGCGAATATAAAAAAAAACGCAATTTGCTACAAGTATCAATAAAAATATTTTATAAATTGCAAATGATAGCTGTATTCTAAAATTATTATAAAACTATCACAATACTTATGTAGCGCCAACAGTGACCCAGCTCAGCGATACCTAGCTGTTCTGGAACTTCTGGAAAGTTTTCAAAGGCGACAGGGCCTCGAGCTCGGTAGGGAGCGAGACGGAGCGAGAGATGACGTTTTCAAAATCTCTTCACTTCGCCTGATGAAAGGCATAGGAAAAATACCTACGTACAAATACAAATATCTTTATTTTGATAAGAATGTGGTACATAATATCGATATTAAAAATGTCCAGAATAACATCTAGTTTCACACATTTTACCAGACACTGGCATGCAAAAATTATAAGTGCTGCAATAATATTATTTGTTATTTAGTGACGTGACAACGTCTTATAATTCGATGGAGCCGGCTGCACGCACGAAAAAACATGCGACGTTACCTCGCTCTGAGGCGTTCCATTAAAATTTTCTTTTGAAAAATGCAAACATTCCATCAGTATTTTCTTATGACGTTGTCACGTTCAACTATAGTCAGTAAACCGACTTTACAGACAACCGATTTTTTTTAATTAATAAATGTCTTGTGGTTATTGAATTTAAAATATTCAGGAAGGCTTATATATTTTTTATACCACTAAGCTGACAAACAAGCATACGGTCCGCCTGATGGAAAGTAGTTACCGCAGCCTCTGGACGCCTGTAATACCAGAGGCATCACATGCGCGTTGCCGACCCTTTAAAAACCTCTTTACGCCCTTTTTGAAAAACCCCATGTTATTGTCTCCTGGGAAAACCTCAACAGGCAGTTCATTCCACAGCTTGGTAGTACGTGGAAGAAAACCTCTCTGGAACCGATTATCCAGCAGTAATATAATAGGCCGTGTGGTTTCCGGCAGTCTAGTATAGAATCACTCCGTCTCTTCCCGCGGATGTCGTACATGGCGACTAAGGGAAATACATTATAAAACATCGATGAGGCCTCCCCAACCCGTCTGTCAAATCCTCTTTCTGTCTGGGACGGACGAGAGAGGGTAGTGCTCCAGTAGTAGAGAGTAAAATGACCTGATGATGCTAATGATGATTATTCAGCAGTGGGTAGATACAGGCTAATAATGATGATGATAAATAGGAATCTACAGCTTTCTCCATACAATGATTACTTGTCTATAAAGATAGGGTGGGAAAATAATCAAATAGAACCGGTTGCCGCGAGATATCCTGCGATTAACTCACCTGAATTGACCCTTGACTTGATAATGCAAATTAATACAAATGTATGTGAGAATGAAGGTGACCGTTGCCCTCGCTCATCTCCGTACACCATTGCTAGTCTGACCGTTGATCTGTGTGTTTCTTAAGTTTATTGTGATGCTATTGGTGTTGTTTTATTAAGTGAAGTGAAGTTTTTTTAATTCGTTTTGTGATATTTATTCTCAGATATAAGGTTAGTCTTAATCTTTTTCTTTACACGGCTGCGATATGAGTCTCTCCTCATTCGTTCGGGTTTAGAGCATACTCTACCACGCTGCTGAAGTGTGGGTTGGCGGAAGTCAGTGTTTTAAGCCGCCTAAAGGTCTCTGACAGACGGCTTAAGGTTAGTAATAGATAATTAACAGAATGAAATCAAATTCTTCATTCCGCCATTGGGTGCATTTAGACACTTACACACGACCATACATATTTTTTTTTTATCTTTTTCTTATTCAAGAGTTGCTATAATTTCTTCGAGATTAATTTCAGAGAAGCACGATCACGTTGTTGCGCAAGTGTCTAACTAATCAAACACGCAAGTTAAGCAACGTCAACCGTAGCCTGCCTATGGGTGGGTTTATTCATATCCAGCTCCTTCGTGCTTTAAAGGACATTATTAAGCCCTTCGTCAAAGTTGTTTACGATCTACACAGTACGTTTCCTAAGGCATTTTATACCACGAACGGTGAAATTGTGGAATCAACTTCCCTCAGCGGTATTTCCGAACAATTACGACATGGCCTTCAAGAATAGAGTATTTAATTCCCTTAAAAGGCTGGCAACGGATCGGCGATCCTTTGGTGTCGCTGATCTCCATGGGCCATCAGGTGACCAACATGCTCGTTTGCCCCCCCTCTCAAATAAAAAAAATAATTAATACAAAATGACAGTTGAGTACTCTCTAAACTCATTCCATTGAGAGGAGATCCGTAACCTTGTGGGATGAATATGGATTGATGCAAAAATAATTCCTTCGTTAACTTTAACATTGGATTTCTCTCGGACGATCGATCGTAGACAAAGCTATCAAAGATTGCTCCAACACGGTTATTGTTATTCTTATCGAAATCTTTTCATGTGAATTTGTTGTAGTTGTATTATCAACTAATAAAAGCTTTTTTATTATTTTTGTTGTAAGTTTGTATAACAGTAATACATACAATTATACGTAATATTAATCACTAGTGCAATGGCGGACTTATCCCATAAGGGATCTCTTCCAGTCAACAACGGAATTCATAACACAGAGTTTTCTCGGGGCAGTTAAATTTCGCACAATTTAAAATAAATAATGAAATGAAATAAACAATGAAAAATGCCTTAATACATACTTAAATTATATACACACACACACATATACCACATATATACCTACATACAATATAATAAGTATTTGTCACCCTAGAGTGAAAACGTCGCATTTAAGCTAATGTTATAGCGAGGTTATCCTTAAAAAAAACCGGACAAGTTCGAGTCGGACTCGCCCACCGAGGGTTCCGTTCGTAGGATCATTATAAATAGTTCAGGAATGTAACCCCCTATTTTTTAAGATCTAATTATAAATGAATAGTTTTGAGATTTATTCTAGGACTTGTAGTCTATAACGATGTTACTTGCCAAATTACATAGTTCTAGATTAACGGGAAGAACCCTATGAGTTTTGATTCCCTTGAGAATGTGTCGAAAATGCGTTTTTTGCTGAATAAACGGCCGTATCTTTTTTTTACTTAAACCTAGCAGTTTGATTTTTTTATAACTTTATGGGACTATAAACCTGAGTATACAGTTAAAATTTCAGCTTGATACCTTCTCGCGTTCTAGACATAGAGGGTCTTGACAGACAGACCGACCGACAGACAGACGGACAGACAGACGGACAACAGAGTGTTCTTATAAGGGTTCCGTTTTTCCTTTTGAGCTACGGAACCCTAAAAAGAACAAAATAAAAATATACAAAAATGTACGAGTACATATAGGTTTTCACTACACGGCGACGACCCTACGTAGACAGACATCGTCTGTCGTTGTCTGTGGCCAAGTACCTGTTACTTATTTGGACAAATAGATATCTATTAATAATAAATAAAATAAATATTCATGGACAAATTACACAATGTCATCTAGTACCAAACTAAGCAAAGCTTGTAACAAGGTACTAAATAACTTATATAATACTTAAATACATTATTTTGTGTAAATACATACCTACATTTATTACATAGAAAACACCCAGATCAAGACAAATAGACTTGTTCATGCACAGAAACATTTGTCTTGTGCGAGAATCGAAACCGCGACCTCGGAGTGAAAGTGGCCATTGCTAAAAATTAGTCCACCGAGCATGTCTGACGTCTGAGGTATTATAGTTCATGCTTACCTAGAAATACATATAATAATTATCTAATGTATAATACCAGCTTCAACCAGACAAAAAGTGGCATAGTTAATCCAGAATATATGTATGACAAATTTTTTTAATACTATGTCGGGTGGCGCTTGTTCGCCACCCGACATAGTATTAAAAAAATACGGCCCGCCTGAAGTCAAGCGGTTACCGTAGCCATATTAACGCTCGCAACATAAAATATCGCTCGCGTGTCGCCACTCTCTCTGCCAACGCAGCATCTCCTTCCCTCCTTCTTTTAACCTCATTCACTCGCAGGAACACAACAACCCTCAAGGGAATTGTTATTTGGCTGCTGTATTCTGTGAGGTGGAGGTACATATATTACCTCTATCGATTACGAGTAGGTACTATAGATTAAAATTTATCACGGGTAGTGCGATACCCGATACACTGAATTTATTAATCGTAACTGGTCAGGACGAGCTCGGTGGCGTAGCGGTCAATGACGCCGCTTTGACACCAACGGTCGTGGGTTCGATTCCCACACAGGACAAACATTTGTGTGCATGAACATGTCAGTTTGTCTTGGTCTGGGTGTTTTCTATGTACCATAAGTATGTATTTTCAAAAAAAAAAAATGTATTTACGTATGTTTATCAGTTGTCTAGTACCCATAACACAAGCTTCGCTTTATTTGGGGCTAGATGGCGCTGTGTAATTTGTCTGACAATATCTATCTATCTACCTAATTATGCCAATAAAAGTAAAAACTGCCAATCACACCTTTGGGGTAGTTCAGTTGTTATGCTAGGTAAGAAATGAATTTTATTATATGCAACTAAAAAAACGAAACTACAACTTGACTATGATATAGCAAGCAATGTTTACAAACTATGAAATCACCAACCGTATCTAATTTTCGCAAACAAAATTGTTGAAAAAAAAAAAGACTAAAATGGCGGCACACTGATCGTCAAGGGGTGGGCATTTTAAATGTTCATTCTCTAACACAGGCGCAATAGTCAGCACGATGACGCGACGGGGGCGGAACTACCCACTATATCTCAACTACTCACCCCACTAGTAAAACTAGCTTGTGTAATTTGGCCTCCCTCGTCGCCTTTCCGGATTCGATGTTCGAACGAAACCGTGTGAAGGATGGTGCATTGATGGATCAATTTACGTTGGTTATGCGTGCAAAAACTACATGTGTGTAGGTATAAAATTCGAAAATATATCCACATAGCCAGGTTGTTTCTCCTGCAGCCTGAAATGAGATAGTAGGTGGAGTGAAATGAATTCATGATTTTCGCTTTATTTGCGTTGTTCGTATTTGTTTTGCGTTGCATTTGGATCGCCTTTGGCTAGCGATTTTAGGTAGTTATAACTAAAATCGCTAGTTATAGTTATTACCCGCGAATTTGTCTGCATAGTTTCAATAAACTTGTAATGTTTTCATTTGAAATGTGTTTTATTTTTGACGTGAATATGTCGTTAAAATTGCTTCGAAGAATGATAAAAAAATCGAGGGATACAGGTTGGTGTTGCAGCTACAAATGTATCCAGAATTCAATCACACTACACACTACACTACTTAAAATAGTTAAAAGTATGAAATTATAAAAAAATAAATATTACCATTGTAGAAACAATAAAAAATACTATAACTTTAGTTACGGCACTTTATATTATAGCTACATAATACGCAATATTTGACATAGCTGTCGTACAAATTTCTGATTTAATACATATAAAATAGCGTATCGTAACGTCATCTCATAATACTATAGCCTTTTGTATGGAGCGTTTTCGGGATAGTCCAAAATTGTGATCTTCAAGTTATCATATCTCGAGAAGTTTTTATGCTATCGAATTAATTCTTTCACATATAGTTATATTATTGTGACGTTTTTTAAATAACAAATCGAAAAAAAAATGGTTCAGAAGCCTATTCATCCTAAAATAGGTCAGCTCAGTTCAAATCTTTTCACACTCACGTAGAAGAGCTCTTTAATATTGACCCTCCTTTTCTGTAGAAATGCAAACACCATCTGTTTACCTTGATAATGTCTTAAGGCGAAACCGGTCGGTAAAACTAAATTTATTTAAGTGGAACAGTACAACTTCTTTATAAATAACAAATTATGTATTCCACAAAGTGCCCACAAACAGCATCAACAATATTTTTTTGCCGAAGTATAAAGCTGAGGAATTCATCATTACTTACATATATCATCACGGGGGAGGGGGGCTGCAGCGCTAATGGTAGTAATGGTAGTAAGTGAGGACCGCCTCACTTTTGATCTTCGCATAATAATAATAACTTTATTATTCTCACAACGTTTGTACAGTTGAGCAGTAGAGACATTGCGCTGGTGAGACCTTGTGAGAGACTGGAGCCCGAACTAGGTTTAAAAACCTGTGTTACAGATCTACAGAAACCCAGGCTCTCTCCCAGTTGGTGCTTGAGTAACATCATGTCAGTACAGTTGGTTCAGTTGTAAATGCGGTCCGTGATGGAACGCTAGATTTGCTTAATATGCCGGCCATGTTTTATGTTGCCATCGACTAAAGAAAAATGTTATAGATAACAGCAATTTAAATCACTATTAAGTACCTAGCCATGGCACTTGGGTAGGTAGTAATAAGAAATTAAATCATAGTGTAAAAATAAATATATTAATGATTATAAATAATTTACAACGAAATGCTTCCATGTAAGTATTATCGCTACCTAACGTTTAGGCAATAAGGGTTTTTTTAGATTATTTATAACAATCAATATTTTTACACTCACTCCCTTATTAAATGTCTTAAGTCCCGTTAATAATAATTAATGGCAAATAAAGAAGCATACGTTCACATCAATTAATCGACTTCATTCAACGAAAATTATTGTCAGAATTGTAGTTGACTGAATGAAATTGTTTAATTGCTATGGCACATAATAAGTACAGCGGTGTTACAATTATATTATATTGCTCAACATCTGTCAGGTTTACACTAGCATTCGAAAACTTAGTTGTCATTACAGGTAGGAACTACGTATATTGTTATTTTTTTAACTATAATTAAATATTTGTCAATTAATATAATCAATACAAATTACATCACAATCATATAAGTATTGTACAAGTGAGTGTACGGTACATACTATACATATCTATACTAGTTTTCATAATCCCAAACAGAATACCTAATGCATGACTCAAATGATAAGAGTTGAAGATTACTCCGCGAAATAAATCAAATCAATTTCTGATCGAAAAATGGCTTCCTCTTGAATCGAAGTTGAATCCAAGATTTCAACAATGATTTAGGAAGTCATATAAAGAACTAGCTTTGAAAGGAAGTAATTTGCCGCGTTGGCAGCGGAGATGGCGGCGCGCGAGCAATATGAAATATTGTGAGCTTTAATATGGCTAGGGTAATTGCTTCACATCAGGCGGGCCATATAATTGTCTACCACCCGACGTCGTAAAAAAAATGGTTGTATGTCAAAGTCGGTTTACGGATGATAATTTTACGTGCTAACGTCATAAGAAAACATCGGCCGATGTGGTGGAAGAGAGATAGATGCGTCACAGGCCGCGCACTCTCTTGCACGCTTGGCTCAGGCGGAACGTGATAATGAGCCATGCTTTTTCGTTCGTCAAAAGCTTGCGTCTGCGAATTAGAACGCGCGCTTTCTTATATCCCGGAGAAATTTTCAAAAATACTTTCTTAACGGAAACCTACGCCATAATAACTACCTGTAGGTATGACAAATTTCAACCCGATTTTGTTTGAGTTGCCTTTTATACATAAAGAAGAAGAAGATAATGAATGAAATGTCAGATTTCATTCATTATCTTACCAATATTATCAGCACTAAAAACGCAGTCGTGCAAAATGCACCGCACATTACGCAACAACGTACAGTTGCGATTTTTGGAACTGTTCTCAATATATCACGTCGCTTGCAGTGTCACGTGCTGCACTGTGCACAGTGCACATACACAGCACGCTCACACGCGCGCCGCGTCATCGTCAAGTTGAGAGTAAGGTCGGAATAAAAAAAGAAACAAAAAAATAAATGTTTTTATGGCATCTAAATATTAATATTTGAAGCAAAAACTCTGTACGCCTTTTTAAGAAAATTGCGCGGACGTAGGAGTATGAAATTTCGCACTCTTATAGTTTATATAGAGGAGTGCAGATTGCTAATATTTTTTTTAATTATGCGTAAAAATATATTAAATGAATAAAAAAAAACATTACACACGCCACTATCTATTTGACACACACACACATATATACCTACACTTTTGTTTATTCTTAAAGTCTGTGGTCAAATTGAGAATATATTAATATAATTATGTTAGCTTTTCAACCACCGGGCGACCACTAGTATAAATAAAGACATATAGGGCAAAAAATATGACGCTATGTTCTACTATCTTCTCTGAATGAATATCTAAAGCAGTGGTGCCCAACTGGTATTGCTCCAAGAGCTATTTTGAATACCCCGATACGCCACGCGGGCACTGCCGATTTAATAAAAAAAACATAAGTTAATGTAAAGGACATTATACAACTACACCACTTTTTATTTATTCTGTTAATATGACACACTTACTACGCTTCTAAACAGAATAGACTGGAACAGTAAAAGCTGATGCGATACTTGGCTGTTGACATTTTCAGAAAGTTTCTTAAAGTTTTATTTGTGTATTCCTGATCCGACTTTGTTCGCGGGCGCCCAGAAAACAGGCTGCGGGCTACCAGGTGCCTGCGAGCTACCGGTTGGGCATACAACACAGTCAGAGTATGGGGCAATATGCTACTGTATTTCAAACTGAAATGTATGCCATAACTGCTTGTGCAAAAATGAATCTAGATAATGGGGTCGCAAATCGACACATCTACATTCTCAGCGACAGCCAGGCAGCTCTTATGGCCCTGAGCTCTGACAGGGTGGAATCTAGGCTAGCTCTTGCGGGTATAGATGCCCTTAATAAATTGGGCAAAAATAATCGGCTGGAGTTGGTCTGGGTTCCAGGACACACAGGCGTTGAGGGCAATGAGAGGGCTGATGAGTTGGCAAGGGAGGGATCAAGCAAAAACTTTTTGGGACCTGAACCCTTTGTAGGTCTCTCATATGGGACAGTAATTGGGGCTATAAATGGCAGGGCAAAGTCTAGGCATCAGGCTGAATGGAAGGAAATGAGTGGAATGCTACACTCCAAAGAAACCATTGGCGAAGGTACAATGAATTGGTACAGACATGTACATAAATATGACAGAAAACGGATGCGTCTCATGCTGGGGGCACTAACGGGCCATTATGCCTGTCAAGGACACCTATACAAAATGAGACGTGTTGATAGCCCAGAGTGCAGAACATGCAAAGGACCTAACGAGTCCATGAAACATTTGATGTGTCAATGTGACGCGCTAGCCGGCAAACGAATGGAAATCCTAGGAAAGGCATACCCGGACCTGGAGGACTACAGACTCTTCCCAATAAGCGGCATACTGAAGTACATGGAACATGTCTCCAGACAGTCTGGGGAGAGTGACTAAAGGATTAGGGAGAGCACAAAAGATCCATGAGGGTCGACGTGTCACCGGTGCTTCAGCACTGGACCCACTCTAAGATAAGATACCGGTTGGGCACCATGGATCGAAAGGCATTGACCAGTAAGATTACAAATCTAGATATAAATAGCCAACAGTGCTGTAAATAATAGTAAGTCTTCACTGAAAGAACACTATTTGTCTGATAGCAATGGCTTCGTCGTCAACCCTTAGTCATCACACTGCTGTGATACGGGTCTCCCCTCAATCGAAAGAGATTTTGGGAGAGCAATTGGTACGCCTAATTATCTTGCGGCTTGAAGGCCGTTGGGAAATTACATGAAACAAATTAGAAGTACCGCCATTGCATAACGGTAAATTAATATTTATGGTAACATAAGGGGGGGGGGGGGGGGGGGGGGGGGTTTGGAGCATACTACACCACGTTGCTCAGCTGTGGCGTTGGCGGAAGCCAGTGTTTTAACGCCTCAAAGCCACTGACTTGGCTTCACGACTGTTATCTAATGACAACAGCCGGGACTCAAGGCCTAACGTGGGCACGTTAGGCCTTGAGTCCCGGCTGTTGTTTCCGGAGGAACTAGAGATAAATAAACCCATGCATGGTGGCCGTGTGATCTTCGGCAGACTAGAATAGAATCACTCCGTCTCTCCCGTGGATGTCGTATAAGGCGACTAAGGGAAATACATTATAAAACATCGATCAGGCCTCCCCAATCCGTCTGGCCAGCGTGGGGAGTGTAGGCCAAATCCTCCTGTCTATGACGGACGAGAGGGTCGTGCTCCTGTAGTGGAGACTTAAATGATCTGATGATAATGATGATGATGGACAGGCTACGGTCGACCTTGTTTTACTTGCGTGTTCGATTAGACCAGTGATTCCCAACTGGTGGTCCGCGGACCACCGGTTGTGGTTCCATGAGAGGTAAATTATGGTGCGTAATACAAACTTATAATGAAAGAGATTGAGCACTATTAAACAAAATACTAAAATCTCGAGTTATAGAATAATGGATTTATATGACAGTTGGGGACCAACAAAAACTTCGTAGTGGTCCGCGAACATAGAAAGGTTGGGAACCACTGGATTAGACTGACGCGCTCAACGATGCCATCGAGCTCCTCTCGATTGCAATGACATACTTTAAGTATTAGTGCTATTAGACAATAGTTTTTTTTTCACAGCCAAGACAAAAATGGTTGCATTGCGGACGGTACCCCCCGGCGGGTTTTCCCGAAGTGTGAGCGGCCCGCCCGTTATTAGTTCCCCGCACGCCGGGATAGGTTTTCACAATTTTGAGCCGCACTCACAATGCGCTATGTCATTTTCTATGATTAATAGCGACGCGTCAGCCTTGTATGTTGGAGTTTCCGGTGCGGTTTGTCGATGATGTTAAATTTAGTTAGAATAATAATCGTTTATAGAATGGATTACATCAAACTTCTCAAAGGGGTCTCTACGCGTTGGATCTATATCCCCGCGCACGCCTATCAAATAACCAGGCGTGACTCGTGAATTAAGAGAGATACATAATTAGTTAGAATAAAATAATATTAGATTCATTAAATATCTAAGGAGTACCTGTGCTATCAACTATTTTATTTTCAAAATAAATAAAACTAATATTGAAAGTTGTAACGGGTGATTTTTCATTGTTTTTTGATTTTTCATTGTTTTTTTTTTCATTTTTCATTCCACATGTTTTGGGTTTTTGAATAGGTACATCTTGTAGTGTTTTGGAACTGGAAAGCATTTATTTATTACGATATAAGTGTTTACAATTTGCTAGGTTGGACATCCAGCAAAACTAGATATTGCCAAAATGAAAACTAATGAGCAAATCGTACATAAACAGACATCACGTGAAAACCCCACTTGCAATAAAAAAGTAAAAAACATAACTGCTAAACAAATACTCGGTAAGTTTCGGCCTTCAGAAAAAACAAGTAAAGAAAAGAGATCGGTGACGTGGAGTTTGGTTTGGTGGAGTTGGACGTGGAAATAAGAATATATAAATATTCTTATTGTCCTGTTGAAGGAGTTTCAAGTGCTCATAGTAAAATCACAGTATAAGCACACCCCGGACACTCCATGCAAATGTCGCGTCGTTTACTACTACGTAAATAATGACGTCTGTGCAGGGCGTCAATGAGTGTGTGTGCGTGCGGCGCTATACAAACTGTTCCTGATTTGTCTCAGAGGGGAGGTGAGGTAGACACGTGAGAGCGGTAGGGAGTGGCCATACTACGTAGTACTAATACTTATACTGTGGTATAAGTAATAGTAAAATAAGGAATAATTACAGTGAAAAAAAACCTGTTATTTAATGGCATTTTTAAATTCGGGAGCTGATTCAGAAGAGATATTAAGGACAACAAAAATGTTTTTAGCCAACTTCCTTGGCTTCGTATGAATAGTAGTAATTTTATTTTATTTTATTTTATTTTATTTTATTTTATTTTATTCGGAAGACCAACAGCTGAACTTATCATAATACAATTTTACAGTAGCAATTTCAGAGCCAATTACAGGTCCTCACATATAGCACTATGTTAGCTTACTAGTGATGTGAACAATAAATTAGAACATTAGAACTTATTAAGAATTAAATCCTGTATAAATAATATCTAATACAATATTTAAACCAACAAATTATAGTAAAAATGATACAAAATCATTGCTACTCCTACGATTCTATTATATATATATAATTTAATTATATATACATATATTGATTTGGAGCCAATAGCATTGCTAACCTAGTACAAACTTAGCATTGTCTCATACAACAACCGCTTCGCCTTTGTAACACTTGTGTTAAATAAATCAATGTCAACCGTTCTCGATGCCTTGTTAAAACTATTGCTCGCTCGCCAGAGGTATGTGTTCTGCCTATAATTTGTGTAAGCGGGGGGGAGACTAATGAAGAGATTAGGTCTTAGTGATCTAGAGGGGGCTCTAAACTTTAGTTTAGCTAATAATTCTGGGCAATCAACTTCACCAGAGGCTATCTTAAGGAGGTAAGTTATATCAGCTACGTCTCGACGTATATATAAAGGTACTAGGTGTTGATCTACGGCAAGTGATACATAATTATCTGATTTATACTCTCGCTTAAGACGATAGCATAAGTGTCTCACAAACTTTTTTTGAATGTTTTCGATGCGGTCGATATATGTATTGTACATAGGGTTCCAAATCTGAGATGCGTACTCCACAGTACTTCGTACGAATGTGCAATATAGAACTTTAAGCGTTTTAATTTCTTTGAAAGCTGTAATTATAATATATCCGCAAAAAATATTATTCTGGCTTATACCTGTAGCTTATTGTCGCAAAAAGTTCTTAAATTATATAATGCCTAGATAATTCCTTTTTCTGCTATTTGAAGCTATATGAAAGTCCATACAGTATTTTAAATATTCTTTGGCGAATTAATTACACACTGCCATCTAGTCCCAAACTAAGCAAAGCTTGTACTATGGGTACTAGATAACTGATATGATACTTAAATACATTTTTTTGGAAATACTAACATATAATACATAGAAATCCCTCAGACCAAGATAAACAGACATGTTCATGCACGCAAATATTTGTCTTGTTCGGGGATCGAACTCGCGACCCCGGAGTCAAAGTGGGCATGGTTAGCCATTCGACCACCGGGGTCGTCAATTTTCTGAGATTATCTCCAACAAACACGTAAACTCAGCGCCGCGGGTGACTCTATATATATATATTGATTACTAGCTTATCTGACAGACTTTGTTCTGTCGTCTTAACAATGAATCATCATCATCATCAACATCGGGTCATTTTAGTCTCCACTACGAGCACGACCCTCTCTCGTCTGTCCCAGACAGAAGGAGGATTTGGCCTACACTCCCCACGCTGGCCAGACGGGTTGGGGAGGCCTGATCGATGTTTTATAATGTATTTCCCTTAGTCACCTTGTACGACATCCACGGGAAGAGACGGAGTGATTATACTATTCTAGTCTGCCGGAAACCACACGGCTATCAATGAATATTAAATTCGAATTTGTTTCGCGCAATTTGTCAAAAGAC
Organism: Hypsopygia costalis; assembly: GCA_937001555.2. Lineage (NCBI taxonomy): Eukaryota > Metazoa > Arthropoda > Insecta > Lepidoptera > Pyralidae > Hypsopygia > Hypsopygia costalis. The sequence continues at coordinate 8,196,548 of OW443343.2, read as the reverse complement.
TGACAGTTCATTAGAAAAGTTACATTAGAAAAGTTAATATGGTCGTTCAGTTATCTTAAATTTTCTGATTGTCCTCGCAACTTTCTTATTTTTTTCTTTCATGAGAACCTTCTCCTGACACTAACAATTACAACATAAAAAGAAATAACGAAATCGATTCAGCCGTTCACGCGTAATGCCGTGACCAAGAGAAATAGGGATTCAGTTATATATATACATATAGATAATATTAGGCATTCATATATATATATATATATATATTTTATACTACTTCGGGTGGCAGACAAGCATACGGCCCGCCTGATGTGAAGCGGTTACCGTAGCCATATTAACGCTCACAACATAAAATATTGCTCGCACGCCACCACCCCCGCTGCCAACGCAGCATCTCCTTCCTTTCTGGTGACCCCACTCACTCGGAGGAACACAACAACCCTCAAGGGAATTGTTATTTGGCTGCGGTATTCTGTGAGGTGGAGGTACATTCCCCAGTCGGGTAGCTTACAATTACGCTCCCTACCTCTCTTTTCGCCAGAGCTTCGTTTGTCAGTCAGCAGGGTGCACCGCGTGCAGGTGAAGTTGGCTTTGGTTTAAAGATGTTGATAAACCACTTACACCCCAAAATATTAATTATTCATTTGTTTGTGATATACATTACGTATTGATAGTTGTATGTATATATTTTAAACATGTTGAACAATTTGATATTTATGAATATACCACCGCAAAATTAATACATTTCAAATGTCATAATTAGTGCAATAAAATACTGCAAAATTTATAAATAGGTAATTAACAAAATCCAATGATACGTGGGTGCTGTGCTAAAAAGGTGTGTAGGCCTAAAAACGTGTATTTCAGCCATCATTCCGCCTCGCCCTGGTGGGGAAGGCCACCTGCACTATCCCCTCCAGTGGCTCTTGACGACCGCGCCGCTAGAATATTAATGTGTTCACTTAATTGAATATTTTTGACTTATTGACTTTTTTATGACTTTTATGTTACTTCTTTAGAGGTTCATTGCGGCTTTAGGTATGTGGGATAATGCATAGTTTTGTGAAAAGTACTAAACTATAGGTTAGCTTGATTAGCTTTAAGTCTAAATTGTAGCTTTGCTTGTTGTCATAGACCATATTTTGCCTTTGTGCCTAAGTAGTTTTATATTAATATATTAATTTCGGTGTACACTGGCATGTACACCCACATACTCACACTCAGAGAACGTTCATGTCTGTCAATATTATAGTACGTTACCTACTCTTTCTTTATATTAATTACTAATCTATTAAATTTTATACTAATTAATAATAATTTAGTTAACTAATAAATTGATAACTAATTTAGTAGATTTATTTATCTGCTTAACTCGAAATTGTTAACGTTTTCAAACTATCATAATTTACCAAATAATACTTCTATATTAATAGAGTTGACATATATGTTTTTAATTTTTGTGTATTTATTTAATATGAAGCCAAAATTGTTTAGAATGGAAAACAAATTCATTGGTATGGACATAGTGATGTACCTACCGGAAAGATGAGCATCCTATACGATGGTAATTACTCGTATCGTAACTAGGGAGTAAAATGACATTGATAATACTCGTAAATGTTCTGCGTAATTGTAATCTTCGGAAGGGCTAATTCGTAATGTCTCAAATTTAAGTTAAAGATGCTGTTAGCATCATCTTTCAATAATCTAGTGAGGTTACAATAATCTTTCACTTTCCATGAATTCCGAAAATCCTGGACAATTCTATAAAAGTAGCATTGTTTTTGTCATGTTGCTGCTAACGCAGTAACTGCAACATGCCGATATTCAAGAGCATTCTTATTTGGCTGCGGTATACTCTGTGATGGAGGTATTCAGACTCGACATGCTGTACTTCTCCTTCGTCAGAGCCTCGTTTGCTCAATGGAAGGATACACCACATGCAGGTAAGAGTCGCCTCTACTGTAAAGATAGTCTTGAGTCTCTTCCACCCAAAAAATAAAATATGAACTGTCCGTTTCAGCAATGTCGAAAAAGATTTTTAAAGAATTTTGGCAATTTTATAGAAATTTTTAAAGAATTTTAGAAAACGACAATTATCTGACACGTGATGAGGTTCTACAGGGCGCCAACCTGCTAGTATGTGGTTGAATTTGTCCTCGAGTAACGAACGTTCCGTCCGATACCTGCCGGCACAGACCTGCCTCATCCAGTGTACACTCACAGTTCTCAGTTATCGTCAGTTCTACATTGTAAAAGAACTTTGGCCTATTACGATTAACTGACTGGTCAATATCTGCCTGTAAACTGTAAGTCGTTGGGGGCCTTTAGGGTAGGATCTACAATACATACTTATTTTTAATCGCTTGCTTCAGTCAGTAATCGATCGAATCGAAACATACTAAAATCTACCAGGTCTATAAAATTAAGATAATCAGATATATGTATTTAATTAAAGATACCATTGGAATAAAATTAATGTTGATTGGAAAGCCATCGAAGAACAAGATGGTATTTTTTCCGATTTGTGTCGATCGGCTAAGAAGTGATTAAAAAAAAATCTATAAGTTTTCTTTCACATTATTTTTTTATCTGCCAGCTTCAGTGTAAAAAATGCTTTCTTTTAAGGTAGGTACTACTCAAATTTTCCTATTAACAAATATTATTTATTTAAATATTATTATATATTAAAATAATATTTGCTAATAAGAAATATTATTTAATAATATATTATTAATAATAAGTCGGATTATTTAATTCGACTCTTCCGTAGAACAAAGTCCGATGTCCATGATCAAATGGAACAAAAATGAGTTAAATAGACGAGATAAGGAATATGATTGTACAGATGGTTATTTTTTAGAATTTTTTATCCCATTTGTCTTCCGATATTTCAAATCGGTTAACGTTCAATCTGACATTAGCTGCCGATAAAAACCCACGAAGTGAACTTTCAACAAAACAGATAGGACTTTATTCTATAGTCGATTCACATAATTACAGCTCAAACATTCTATTTCCATGTTATTTTGATTAAATTGATTTAGGACTCAACTCCTGCTAACCCCAGCCTGCCTAATATCCGTCTTCAAACAGCAAAATTAATTTGCCAAATCATAAATAATACCCAGCACTAACTTTAACAATATTATCTTTACAAATTGACGGCGCCCGGTGAGAGAGAGACGAAGCCGCCCATCTCCAAATTTTACAATTTTGCGCGCCAGTGTTTAGCGCTGTTTATGAGTGGGGGTACACCCCCCGTGGGGTATAGTGCCGAAAAGGGGGAACGGATAAGGAGAAACTGACCGAAACCCCCGACACTTAGATATATTTGTGCGATGTGGACCCTCGAAGATACGGATCAGCGCGTATGTGTGTGTGTGATGATGTTTAGAAAGCTTTGTAAAATAATAAGGGGGTAAGTTTGCATAGGTAATACGCTAGGGAGTTAGTTTGGGGTGAATATTTTATGCAGTATGGAATGATAAATCTTGTAAATTGATTAACGGTAGTTTTTAAGATGAGAATTTTATCTTCATAATATCATTCATTCGTCTTTCATTTATAAGAATAATATAAGGAACAGAACGTAAGTTTATGGAATGAAGACACATGGGTTAAAAGAAACTATAATGTTTTACAGTTATTCTATGAAAAATAGAGAATATTACATAATAATCGAGTTTCTTATTTTTTTTTATATAGCATCTCACTGTTAGACAAATATCACATACCTATTCATTCAAAATATTTACATAATAAAACTGTCTTTCAATGGAATCTTTCCATTAATACGTCACTCATTATATTCATGTTGATTGTGTTTATGTGTATTTCTGTGTCACGCTGGTGACACACGATAGCAAAAACCGCCATCTTGGCGGTTTTCCAAAACGTTCCGAATCTTTGAAAATAGCAATTTTCTTTGAGTTTTATTACATAACTTTACTCATAATTGTTGCTTCCAAGAAATTTCAACTTTGATTCCCCATTGTGACCTTGATAATTAATTAAAGGGCAACAGGAGAAAGCTTAGCCTTTGTCAGTGATTCTCGATAAATGGGAGTCAAGATACGACAATTGTCCTAACACATAACAATATAACAGTGTTGCAAAAAGCGTTCCTTTGACAATAGCGGGTCGTAAGCGAGATCGAATGTGTTTATCCCAACTCCGACACCCGTGCTTTAGTACGGTCGGCGGCCATTCGTCGGCGACAGCCCGATTTAATATTCTATTTTACTCCGGCGATAAGATTAAAGTATGTAATTTCTTGTGCCCGAATGAGAGAGTACACGTACGGCGTTAGGGCTGCGAAAACGTTCTTTTTGAGTTAAGACTGTTTGGCTACGGTGCCGCTATGTATATCCTAGTATGTTTTACTGATACGCAAAATGTACTTTCATATTTTGATAGATTGGAACGGGAGGACGCATTTTTTTATACTGACGGAAATTCGAAAATATTTTATAAATGTAACATTTCTATTAAAATTGTTAAACCTGTTTTATATTATATTTTTTAAAACATTTTTTTATTTAGGCCCCGTGAACGTGTTCGGATAACAAAATAATAAATTATAATGTACCTAGTTATCTGTATTCCAAAAGTGGAATAGTCTAAATACATTCAATTTTTTATACGATTTTTATTTATAATTATTAATTTTTAACTTTAATCTGAGTAGCAAATGTAACATTTACTCAATGTAACAAATATCTATACATCTATATAATATTTAGTTGAAGTTAACAGTATCATAGACCAAGTATATATAACGACCAAGTATATACAGCTAATCCAACCTCTCTCTCTCGCCCATTAATCCAACCAGGCGAGAGGTCCTTTACCCGACTCGCTGTCGCGCCTAGTAAACCCAGCAGACACTTAAGCGGATTGGTACCAGGTCTTACTCCTCTTTCGCCTGAAGCAGACTACTTGGGCACTCATAAGCGCTCACGTGCCGCGACCTGTCAATTTTGTATCAAGCGCTGTACCAACGCTATACCCACCATGGGACCTCGGCACGCGAAAGGTTAAGTCGAGAAGTTCGGGACGACTGACGCTCGGTTTCCTAAGCACCGTAGTCATATGGATAGCTAGCTATCTGACGTCCATGATAGATGCCGAAGCTGTAAGGCAAGTTTCCGTCGCTTGGAGACGCCTGCCCCTGGCCTACGGTAGGGTGATAAGTGATAACCGATGGAAGTCATCACCCGACGACCTCTTGCTTACAAGTACCCGACCTGCGCAGCCGTCTTGGGAAAGCCAGCCGCGCTTAGACCGCTCCGAGCCTCATGGCGACCACCGTGGCGACCCTTGCGCCTTAGGCCATCGGCCACCCACTCGCAACAACTATGGCAAGGCAGACGAACATGCTCAAACTCTGTAGCTAAACCATATGCACGTGAGTGATTACACGCACATAAAGCCACGTCGAGTCCGAACCCATGACTGGCAAATTTTGGGCTTGTCTGCCAGCCCTTTCAGGTACCCTGATCCAAACAGCCGGACGGAACAGAAAAAAAAAAACAAAAATCAACTATATCAATCGGTTTGATTCTCTTCATTGAAGCACCTTGTGATATAAGACATTTTTTTTTTAATTTTTTTATCAAGCGCAAAAACAAATAGAGCGGGTGGTTTGCCGACACGTGAACATGCCGTGTATGTATATACAACTGACCACGAGAAAAACATGAATTTTCTAAGTTGAGAGCACAAACAGTCAAGGATTGGCCTTGTGATTTGTTAATCGTCATGACAAATGTTTTTTTTTATTAAGTCATTAGGAGCTTGCATAAATCTCTGAACGCACGCATAAATATTGAACAAGCAACAAATATCTCAATCCACAAAACTATTTTTAAAACAAATCACAGATAACTTTCGCTACGTAAAAGTGAGATCAATCGATTTGTAATTTTTTTTTTATTAAGTCATTTGTTCATTTGTTGTTTGTTATATATTTAAGGAGCATGATATAAATTTCTGAACGCACGCATAAATATTTGACAACCAATAAATAGGTATGTCAATCCGTTTTCAACTGGCATTATTTGTATGGGAAAATATTTTTTCTTTTATTCTATTTTTTCGTCAATTTTCCAATCTTTAATTTTTATTTCTTTAATTTTTGTGCTATTCGGGATGGAGACACATCCAACAAATCAAGAACCATGAAAATCGGTCCAGCCGTCCTTGAGTTATAAGTGTTCGAACACATTATACACAAAATTTACGCCAATTTACATGCCACATGGGACAAACTTTTTACATTTATTATAGTTTCAGGTTAGTTTTATTTTAGTGTTATTTAATTTTATGTACTTTAGTTTTATAGTTTAATTATATGTATTGTTTATAGCTTAAGTTTATTTGAATAAATGTTAACATATTACTGCAATTATAATTGAAGTTACTATACTAAATAAAATAAGATTACTCTATAAATTGACAAATATTTCCAAAAACACTATTACAAAATGGCATCCCTTGGCGCTAGCTATAAGAAGTCCGCCCCTCGTCGGTCCTAGCCACAAACCGCTCGACGGACCTATAATAAAACCCTCCTTCAACCCTCCCCGCTTCAACCCTCGACCCACCCACACTAAGATGACGTACAATATTGGACAATTTTCGTCCACAGTATTCGTGACTGGCTTCACAATTTTCTTTCATTACATTTTATTGAGTTCTGTGATAGTAATCAAAATTTTTGGGACATACTTGAATTAAATCAGAATGGATGGGGCGTCTGGTAATCAGTGACAATGTTTTACATTGTACTTATTACTTGCACTTATTCATTCCACTACATTGTACATATACAAAATAAATTAAATAAAATTTGTTTATTTCAGACAACAGGAATCCATATCAATGTTAGTAAACTTAGAAATATGTTAGTAAGTGGTTTAATATTGTAAAATAATTGTTAAATTAAATTATAAAAGGAGCCGAGGCACTGAGGATGATCATAGAAGCGAGTTTCCATGATCACCCTCCGCACCAAGGTCCTCCACAGTGGCGACGTATCCGCTATCGTTTCTAGTAGTAGTAGGATATAGGTCTCCCCTCAGTTGAAGGGGTTTAGAGCACACTCCACCACGCTGTTCAATTGCGGGTTGGCGAAGGCCAGTGTTTTCAAGCCGCCTAAAGGCCACTAACTTGACTTAACGACTGTCAACTAATGACAACAGCCGGGACCGACGGCTTAACGTGCTCTCCGAAGTTTAATGTTTTACATACGGTGTTTAAATTTCAGGGTGTAAGTAGCTCACAACCACCTTTGACCCAAAGCCAACCTCACCTGTACGTGGTGTACCCTGCTGACTTATAAACGAGGCTCTGGTGAAAAAGAAGTGGGACGTCTCTACGTATTTATAAGGGGCCTGAGGGAGTACCTCACAGAATACCGCAACCAAATAACAATTTCCTTAGGGGTTGTTGCGTTCCTGCGAGTGAATATACTAACTAATATAACAAAAAACAAAAAGTAAACAGCTTACAGAGCAATTTTTTTTGTAATATTCGAGTCTAAATGGTCACGTATTGTGAGGTTCCAGTGTTCTACCTCGAACTCTCAAGTTGTAGAATGAACTCCTCTGCAACGTTTTCCCCGAAGATTACAAAATAGAAAATAATAATTTTGTCTGGTTATTTTTAAGACTATAAAAAAGAGCGAATAGATATTTTTTTATTTGCTTTACATTATTTTTTGAATGATTATATCTTACGACGAGCTCCGTTGTCGAATGGCTAGCAATAGCCACTTTGAATCCGAGGTCGTTGATTCGATCCCCGCACAAGACAAACATTTGTCGGCATAAATATTATGTCTGTTTGTCTTGATCTGGATGTTTTCTTAATAAATGTATGCTTTTACAAAAAATAAAACAAATAGATTTAAGTATATATATCAGTCATGTAGTGCCATAGTACAAGCTTTACTTAGTTTGGGACTAGATGGCAGTGCGTAATTTGTCCGGGAATATTTATTTAATTATTTACAACACAAAAGAGCTATTCTTTACATAATTTTTTGAAAGATCATTCATATCAAATGTTTCAAATATTTGAATGGACCAACCAAAAAAGAACTCCAAAAAAGGAGGAGGTTCTCAATTCGGCAATTTTTTTTTAATGTTTGTTACTTAATTACTCCGTGATTTATAAACCGATTTGAAAAAAAACTTTTCTTATTTGAAAGAGTATACTTCCAGATTGGTCCCATATTTTTTTTTTCATCCTCATCATCGTCATCAGCCTGTATCTACATACATTTCATAATCATCAGTCTGTATTTACATAGTACCACAGAATAATATACACATATACACATGTATGTATGTACATAAATGTAAAGTTCAAAAAGGGCGTAAAGAGGTTTTTACAGGGTCGGCAACGCGCATGTGATGCTTCTGGTGTTACAGGCGTCCATAGGCTACGGTAACTGCTTTCCATCAGGCGGGCCGTATGCTTGTTTGTCACCTTCGTTGTATAAAAAAAAAAAGTTATTTTCGGAGTCGTTTTTTTTTTGTTAAAATTATCTTTGCTATGTGTTGGATTACGTTGGCCCCGTATTTTATGGTTCCAATCTTTTCAATGGTCTATCGAATCGTGCGTTGTATACCATGAATTGCTCTAAGTACATGAAACACATTTTATTTTTTTTACTCAGGACTTCAAGGAGGAATTCTTTTTTTTCGTAAAGATTATAGACTTGTACTTTGAGGTATTCAAAATTCTTCGTTAAACATTGATTTTCATACTTTATGCTGCTGTGTAATTTGTAAATGCTATGTCGGGCCAAGTCTTTCCATGATAAAATATTAAACTACATACTCAACAAAAATACCATAACAGAGTATGGTCATTGGTTTCCTATGAGTGTATTCCAGTTTGTCGTCAACCCTTATTCATCCCAATGCTGGGATACGGGTCACCCCTCAATCGAAGGGGTTTAGAGCGTACTCCACCACCCTGCTCAACTGCAGGACAGGACGCCTGTTAGATAATATTTTTTTATAATTATATTTATTGTAGTTGTGAAGTTGTTTGCGTACAATAAAAATAGAACAAAAAAGCAACGCAACTTTTTTAGAAATCTTGAATTAAAACATCAGTCTAGAATTATCTTAGTTATTGTGTTTGACGAGCCCGTTGGTCGAGTGGCTGGCAATGTCCACTTTGACTCCGGGGTTGTGGGTTCGATCCCCGCACAAGACCACTATTTGTGTGCAAGAACATACCTATCTATTTGTCTTGGTCTGGGTGTAGTCTATGTATTACATGTATGCATTTACAAAAAAATGTATTTAAGTATAATATCAGTGAACTATCGCCCATAGTACAAGCATTGCTTAGTTTGGGACTAGATGGCATTGTAATTTGTCCAGGAATATTTATTTATATTTGTGTTAAAGTAACTAAAGAACTCAAGAACTGAAATATAAGAATGTAAGTTGACTTTACATAAAGCACTTTTACACATATACAAGCACGCAATATAAACGTAAAATACAATATAGTTTTATCTACATACCAGCGCCTTAATTAAAACGCATTAACTCCTTTAAAATATTTCAAAAACATTCTAATCCCCCATAATGACCAAGAACGTGACAAACGAAAACTAACCCCATCTAATCTTTGTGGGGTGTTACACCCTCGCGATTTTCTTTCATCCCTCCCCAGTGGGGGCAAGTTACCCTACTTAAGATCGATGGAGGGGCGCAGATTAGACTTTGCGATAAGGGTAGATGGGTCCATCCCGAATTAAGGGAGCCCTTTGTTCTCAAATGGGTCCCCCGAACTTTGTGCCTTGTTTTGACGTGTTTTGTAATTAATTTGCTAGTTTGAACCTTAGTTTGGCGGGAATTAATTTTGTACTTGTTGGGTGTTCGTTGGGTACAGACAGCTGTGTGTATATGTACGAGTACACATATATTGTCAGAAAAATTACATAGCGCCATCCAGTCCCAAAGTAAGCGAAGCTTGTGTTATGGGTACTAGACAACTGATAAACATACGTAAATACATTTTTTTTGTAAATACATACTTATGATACATAGAAAACACCCAGACCAAGACAAACAGACATGTTCATGCACACTAATGTTTGTCCTGTGTGGGAATCGAACCCACGAGCGTTGGTGTCGAAGCCGCGTCATTGACCGCTACTCCACCTAGCTCGTCAAATATAAACTGGGCCGCAATGAAAGCGGGTCGGTAACAAAAACATCAATAACTTCCAAAATATTTTAGCTAGCTGTATGAAATAAATACTGAATTAAAGTTACAAATATAGGCAGAAGTAAAATCTTTTTATTTCTTTTTGGTGATTGTATTAAAACCATAAATAAAAAATAAAGACGATTTCAAAAATTGATGTTTTTGTTACCGACCCGCTTTCATTGCGGCCCAGTGTATGTACGCAATAAATGTATTTTATGTAAGTATATTTATATATAGTCGTCGACAACCCTTCTTCATCTGCTGCTGGGATACGGGTCTCTTGTCAATCGAAGGGGTTTAGAGCATATTCCACCACGCTGCTCAACTGCTGGTTGGCAGAGTCCAGTGTTTTCAAGCCTCCTAAAGCCCACTGACAACAGCCGGGACCGACGACTCCTCCAACGTCATCAAGCTTCTCAAAGAGTCTGCTTTTAAATAATTTTCTTTCCCCTGGTGGAGATTATAAATAGTACAGATAGAGTAACTTTCTGTAGGTGTGTGGGTATGAATGTGGAAATGTGGTGTTAGTTATTCTTTCTTTCACGTCGAAAGGAATCAATCGATCGGCATTATTTGTTTTACCGGGATAGTTTAAGGTCTGGAGAGTGACGTGAGCTATTTTTTATCTCAATAAAACATCTGTTTTTCTAAAAAGTAGCCCACGCCACTATTTTAATAAAACTATTTCCCGTTAGAATCTTATTCCCATGGGAAAAAAGCTTTATTATAATAATGACCATGCGGGCAAAGCCGCAGATAAGAGCTGGTACTAGAAAAAGATCAATTGGTTTCACCTCGTGGATAAATAATGTAAAAGAGAAAACTAACTTTCTTATTGACTGGTTTTTGATTTAACCATCCACTGGTTGAATAAAATAAATAAATAAATATTTCTGGACAAATTAAACAGCGCCATCTAGTCCCAAACTAAGTAAAGCTTGTACTATGGGTACTATATAACATAAATACTTTTTTTTTTGTAAATTTATACTTATACTACATATAAAACACCTAGACCAAGACGAACAGATATCATCGGGAACACAAATGCTTGTCTTGGGCGGGGATTTGACCTCGGAGTCAAAGTGGCCATTGCTAGTTATTCGACCACCGGCCTCCAATATCTTTCACCAATTAGCAGGGTACACTACGTTCAGCCCCCTTACCACCATCTCTTAATAAATAATAAAATAAATAATGTACCAATGAATAAGCGAGTCTCTTCCATTTGAAATATCATTATTCATTATTATGAATAAGCATTCTATTCAGTTATTGAATCGCAATAAGAGATGGTGGTAAGGGGGCAGGCGAGGTTCCCTTTCGGTTCCAAATATAATGAACCAAAAACATAACTTACGAAATTTTATATATTACCTAGGTACTCGTACTTAAAATCAGAACATACTGTCGAGGGAATAACTTGTTTCAACATAAGTTTGCAAACAACGAAATTAACGTTAGGTTAGCTTAAACAAACAGTCGCTAATATGTTGTTAATTTCCCTCGGCTTCGCTTTGCTAGAATATAAAATAAGGTTATTATTTATTCAGTTGCGTATATGTTGAAAATGAAAGAAATAATAATTTCGCTTCTTATTTACTTTTCGTACCGTCTTTTGCTTAGTTCATACACATGAAAACCTTTTCTGTTTCGAATTTATATGTCAACACTTATCTATATATTAATACGTAAAGCAAAAACTTTGTACCCCTTTTTACAACAATTGCGCGTACGGAGGAGTATAAAATTTCGCACACTTATAGTTTATATAGAGAAGGAGTGCAGATTACTAATATTTTTTTAAAATTATGCATAAAAAATACATTAAATCAATAAAAACATTACACACACTAACGTGTATTTGACACACACGCGCATATTTACACTTTTGATTATTGTCTAAAGTCATAATTTAAATTAATTATGGTCGCTTGTCGACCACTGGCCGACCTCTAGTAACAATAACAACTTATATTATTTGCAGTTCAAGCAGTAGGTCTGCTGTTTAATAAGAGTTCTAAATTTCAAAAATTCATTAAAAAATCTCTTCTTAAAATTCCATTCATATCTTCTTGATAATTGGCCATCTGCCACAGTACGCTTTTTGGGGACATTTTCTATCACGAATTGTGAAATCAACTTTCTTCAGCAGTATTCCAAGTTCCAGTAGTCAATGTCTTCAAGAACAGAGTCAATATTTTACTTAAGAGTACGCAGTACGCTTGGACCAACTCTTCAGTAGGTATTTCTAAATTCTAATATGGTTATATTATTAAAACTCACGTGAGACATTATACTAAATTAATTAGATAAATTAAACGGGTCACTCACGTCTTTTTGTCGGGAAAGCCGACTAGTTTCGATCTCAAAAGGAGGCCTTCTTCAGGGCGAATGTCCAGACAGTGTCCGGCGCGAGAGACAAAGGGTGGACGTGTCTGGACATTCGCCCTGAAGAAGGTCTCCTTTTGAGATCGAAACTAGTCGGCTTTCCCGACAAAAAGACGTGAGTGACCCGTTTAATTTATCTAATTAATTTAGTCTAATATGGTTATTATTTCACTAAGCGCCCTGTGATTAAGGTATATATTGTTCCTATGATAGACAATTTATTAGCTAGTTCACGCACATATTACACGAGCTTCGTGTTTTAATACTATGTTACTTAAAAAAATAAAAGGAAAGGGGAGCAAATTGTATAGTCGTTTATTTACGCAAAATAAATTAATCCAAACTTTCGATCAAATAAACTATGCCTGTTCTTTATTTACTTTGAAGTTTTTATACTCGTAACGTTTCTACGTATCTACGTTTGTATATGTAACCGGACAGGGCAGCCTTAATAGGCTGGCAACGAATCGGCGACCAATTGGTATTGTCGATTTTTATGGGCGGTGGTGTGAAATTGTGGAATCAACTTCCCTCGGCAATATTCCCAAAGAAATACGATATTGAAGCCTTCAAGGACAAGTTAATTTTTCCCTTAAAAAGCTGGCAACGAATCGGCGACACCTTGGTATTGCTGATTTCTATGGGCGGTGGTGATTACTTCCTGTCAGGTGAGCCACATGCTCGTTTACCCCTTCTCTTATAAAATAAATCCTTACATTTTGTTTCTTTACAAAGCATATACCTACTTTACGACAGATTTTCGCATATATTTCGCATCAGATAGGCGAAAGAATTACTTTCATAGTATAAAATCTTTTCGAGATATGATAACTTCAAAATCATAATTTTGTACTATCCCGAAAACATACACTAGTGTTACATACAAAAGGCCACTACGCTATGACGTCGCCTACCTATTTTGAATGCATCAAATTTGTACGACAGCTATGTTAAATATTGCGTTTATGTAGCTAGTGCCGTAACTAAAGTTATAGTTTCTTTTTTTATTGATTTTTCAATGGTATTATTTTTCAAATATTAAAATGGACTTTCGCACCAAACTTTCATAGACCATAAAACAAGTCGGACATAAGTTATTAAAAATTAAAGATCGCAGGTAGTTCCAGTTTTGTGTATTTTATGATACTGATAAATGCTTTTTTATAATATTAAAACATTGAAGGGAGAAACATGGTCCTTCAGTTTTCTTAATTTTTCTAAGTTTCTTATTTTTTTGTTTCATAAGAACCTTCTCCTTTTTTTATATACTACGTCGGGTGGCAGACAAGCATATGGCCCGCCCGATGTGAAGCGGCTACCGTAGCCATATTAACGCTCGCAACATAAAACATCGCCTGATAATAACAAATACAACATAAAAAGAAATAACAAAATCGGTTCCGCCGTTCACACGTAATACCGTGATCAATGGAAATAGGGATTCATTAACATATATAACAATTATAACATGACATGAATACCAGAATAGAGAAATACAGTCTGCCACTTCCATAACATTTCAAAACACAATACGCATTGTGCCGTAAGTAATAGGTGTACCACAATACCAGGTAGATAGTCCGAGGCACTCGGTATTAAAAGCGCACTTTAGTTTTCCTAAGACAATGGTGCCATACGAATGGACGCCGCACAAAGGAGAAGCAATGAATAGAACACATAATTAAAGCACGTTTAACTATTCGATAGTGCTGTCCCTTTCATAGTACTTACATTATATACATATAACAGTTTGTAGATCGTATGACTTCCAGTTTAATAGGGTCCCGCGTAGTGCTGCGAATGCTACGTCGTACATTACTACGTCGGATCATCTTATACTGGAAGCGTTACGGTCTACGACCATCAATTGATTCTATTATGTTCTTAGGTACCCTATTCTCAAAGCAATTTACACTGCTTTTTTGTACTGATTGATAGCTATTGTAAGCGTATAGTTTTTCTATATAATTAATGGTTTCTCGGCACTAAGTAAAGTAAAATAATGTAGGTAATACAAAGAAGCTATAGTCACATCCGTGAGAGAATTCTGGTAAATTAAAAACGAATTATAAATAATAATTAAGATAAATTGAAAAGCAATATAAGTTGTTTAGTCTAGTAGTTATAGTTGTTGTTGAGTAAAGTAAGTTATATAGTTGGGGTATAAGTGGCTCATCAAGATCTTTAGTGCTAAAACTAACCTCCCTTGGCGTGATGCACTCTCGCGAAAAAGAGGTAGGGCACAGCGTATTTGTAAGCTGTCCGACTGGGGAACTATCTGCACCTCACAGAATACTGCAGCCAAATAACAATTACTTTGAGGGTTGTAGTGAGCTTGCGAGTGAGTGAGGTCACCAGAAAGGAAGGAGTTGCTGTGTTGGCAGCGGAGGTGACGACGTGCTAGCGATATTTCATGCTGCGAGCGTTAATATGGTAATAGCTTCATATCAGGCGGGCCGTATACTTGTCTGCCCCCCGATGTAGTATAAATAAAACACATAATGAAGAGTCTTTTAGTTTATTCTTAAAAGTCTTTTGGTTTCATCGTGATGGTGATTCAACGGCGAAACTGCAAGTTGAATTTGCCCTTTACAGTTGATGTTTACTTGCGTTTTTCGTCAGGCGAAATAGCTGAACACATTAAAAAAATAACTATAGTCATCTCGCTGCTGGAATACTTTTCCTCCTCAAATTTTATAATCATAATAATAAGGGTTTAAAATCATGATACTTAAACTGATGACGACGACTGATTGAAAATGCATTGACTTATTTTATTAAGTCCGCCTTTTATGCAAACACAAATTTTACGTAAGCACTTACGCTTCGATTCTTGACTGCGACGGAGCATCTTATATTAGAATTGTCTAGCGGTTCTCCATACCAGGGGGCATACCGCCGAAGCTGAAGCCGATTACCATCGAATATTTTGATTAAAAAAATACGTTTAAGTTACTGACAAACATCTTCAGCTAACTCGGTAGAGCTGCAGGGGTAAACTAAAGACATGTACTATAAATCTAAGCTGAAGTTTGATTTTCGCAACAAAAAAATGCGATGGGAATCGGCTTCAGCCTCGGCGGTAGGACCCCAGACCACTATGGTAAATAGAGATTGAAATAAATATAGGTTGGTATACAAATGAAAGGAAAATAACTAATTAAAATTTTACTACCACTTCCATTCTAACCTGCAGACAATACCTTCCAAAATAGGTCCCTGGATAATATCTAAATATAATAATTAAATTCAGAACTTGGTAGACAGCGTCTGACAGAACGTATTCACTATTGGCGTGTTTGCTTTTGCAACTAAAATTAGTTGCCCAACCCTTCTGAGATGTAATGAAATTACGCCTCCCCAGACGAGCTGGGTTATATTCGACAAAGAGTAATATTTTTGTTAATTGAATAGTTATACATCCTTTGGGTTTTCTAATTTAAATGTAATTAATATTAACGTTTGTAACGAGCAATAGAAGCAGGCAGGCGTCTGACCCTCTTCCGCAATAGCCCAGTATTAAGTATTAAGTTCTTGGGGTAAGTTTTTGGGATGTAAGTGGCTCACCACGATCTTTAGAGCTAAAGTCAACCTCACCTGCACGTGGTGCACCCTGCTGACTGACAAACGATGCTCTGGCGAAAAGAGAGGTAGGGTATAGCGTATTTTTTAAGCTGTCCGACTGGGGAAGTACTTTCATCACACAGAATACCGCAGCCAAATAACAATTCCCTTGAGGGTTGTTGTATTCCTGCGAGTGAGTGAGGTCACCAGAAAGGAAGGCGATGCTGCGTTGCCAGCGGGGGTGTCTATGTGATATTTTATGTTGCAAGCGTTAATATGGCTATTGTCACTGCTTCACATCAGCGTATGATTGTCTGCCACCCGACGTAGAATAAAAAAAAATGTAATTAATATTAACGTTTATAACCAACAATAGAAGCAGTTATGGCGACCCGTCCTTCTTCTGCAATCGTCCAGTATTAAGTCCACCCAAAACAACCTCATAGACTATTTATAACTAATAAATAAATAATCCTGAACAAATTATACACAGTCATCTAGTCCCAAACTAAGCTAAACTTACTATAGGTACTAGATAACTGATATAATGCTTGAATATATATATTTTTGAAATGCATACATAATTATGTATGTGCAGACCAAGACAAACTGACATGTTCATGCACACGAATGTTCTCACTACCTCTCGATAACCGCTCGAATGCTCCTTCCAACTGAGCTGCCAAGAAGGTGTGTGAAAAGTTATTGTATTATCTTTATTGTACACCAAGACAACCATAATTACAATATTTTATGGAAATGTTATGCACAAAGGCGAGCTTATCTCTTTTAGAGATCTCTTCCAGCTAACCTTTAACCTTGGTTAGGAACACATACAAGAAACGTGAGCGGGAAAACGTGTGCAAGCATAAATGTTGCATGGAAAAAAAATATGATAATAATAAATAGCAAGAAAGTTCAATGTCGCAAATTAATATAAATAATAAAAAATATATATACCGCAATACAGGTAGCATATTATACAAATGGGGATGTTGGATATTTTTTCTGACATTAGATGTCGCTAGGTAGGCGTCGGGTCCAGATTGTCAAAATGTTCTGAATTTTTTGACAGTGAAACTTTAAGACGACAAAACAACACAAGACGTTAACAACACATTTGACAAGATGCTATGAATTGCCAAATGATTGGACCCTACGCTACAGTGCTGCCAAAATACCCTCGGCACATCAATTATTGAAAAGCCTCTACTCGAAGAAATAAAACCCAGTAATCACAAAATATACACATAAGACGAGTCTTATAAATATAAAAAGGAAATATATAAAGTTAAACTTATATTAATTAGGTTATATTGTATACATATACAGACAATCCGTAAAAATATCAAACTGACAGTGAAAACCCGTGGTTTAGGAAGAATTCACTGATAAACAGCGATTTTGTTGTACAATATGTATAGACTAGCTGTCAGCCGAGAATTTTTTTTTTTTTTAATTTTTTAAAATGATAAAAAAAATGATAGTGTAAAGCTGTATGCCGTTGGCTTAACACGCCTGCACAGCACAATATAAATTATAAAATATCAGTTTATTGCCCTGTTTGCCGCAAATAAATAATTTTTATTTCATTTCATTTTTCATACAAGATGCCTAAATTACAAGCAAATCATACGCTTTAGTATTATAAAACGAAACTACTGCAAAGTTTCCCACTTTCATAAAGTCGCGTAAATATTTTACATTTTTTTTATTTAATTACTAATTACATAATTAATTACACTACTTCTAACGCTACAAACATAAAGCAGTCCTAATAGTGTACGACCAACTTGATTGCGAACGTGAAGGCTAGCTAGCAATTAAAACTTCTTTGTGGGGTGTACCCGAAGGGGGGGGGGGGGGGTCTGGGGCGAGAGGGGGGGCGGTCACTTGACGGAGTCCATAATTGGAAAAGTTACCCTCTGGGCGGCAAGCAGCGATAAAGGTTATGTCAATTGAATGTATGTACCTACTTAAAGGTTAACTTAGAGTTTCAAAGCAATTTGGTCTGAAATTAGTTTGAAAACTATTTAAATGGTTTACTTTATTACATAAACGTAGAAAATAAACCGTAGATGTTTAATAATGAGATAAATTTGATAGGTTAAGGCTAGATGGTCTGTGGTAGTTGTCTCTGTCTTTACCAGAGTGCTTAGTGTAAGTTTTTTGGTCACATTCGAATGTGATAACGTTTACAAGTCGAGCAAATTGAAAAAAGTTTCATATTGTGAATTTACCAGATGAGTGTTACATATCCAAATTAGCCGGGTTGCTCATTTCAAAACGTGAGAAATAACGTTACATAATTTTGATATGTAACAACATATCTTATAAATTCACAACATGTTCTCCTCTATTTGGTCGGTTTGTTTACGTTGACATGATAAAACGCGAACAAAAAACTCGCACTAAACACCCAGTTCATCTCGTATTTTGACAATAGAAATAACACGCTGCCCTTTTTTCCCGTGCCACTTCCAATCATACTATCCATTCTTAGAAGCACTATTTTATTACCATCAGTCTGTATATACCCACTGCTAACACCATAGGCCTTCCGTCCAATTTCTTCGTTCCTACGTTAGTACTATTACTTATACTGTGGTTCCGGATTCGATCCCTCAGAGAAACTGCGAGCAGCCCTCTCCTTCGCTCGCTTCGTGACATTTAGCCTGTACACTATAGCCCGATGGTCAGTGTCCAAGACTCTGTGTTATCATTTTATATGACAATTTAGTACACAGTTCTCCTGATGATATGTTAATTTTTTTTTATACTTGTTGATTATTACATCATTTGCACGGCCTTTTTTAATGTCTCTACCAATGGCCATATTTAGAACATGTTAAAAAAACCTTGTTAAATAAAAATCATCATCAAATCATTTTCAACATACGGAAAGAAAATTCCATGTATCTTGTGTCTTTCTACTTTGCATGATTTGTGGCTATGGTTACCGCTTCAATAAATAAACCAATCAGTCTGCTCACGTTAGCTTGCCATCCGAAAAAATAATAACTTCTTCACTTACTACATAATTGTACAGCAATTAAAATATTTTCAAATTTAATTAAATGTTTAGGAAGAAATACCGATGTGACTTCAATGAAGTTGATATCTGTTTTTATTCAAGAGAAATGGTTAATTTATTAAATACTGAATATCTCCAAATTCGGGGATCAGGTGCCCTACCGCCGAATATCAAACTTTAGCTTAGATTTGTGGTATTTAGCTTAGCTAGTAGAGACTCTGGAGTTTTACCGACTTAGCTGAAGATGTTTGCCAATAACTAAAACGTCGGATCTATTTTTCGAATTAAAATATTCGATGGTAATCGGCTTCAGCTTTGGCAGTAGGGCCCCAGATCTTGATCAAATTTATTATATCAACTCCGAAAATCATTAATAAACACCAGCATTATACGTAAAATTTCTTAAAAAACTTAGAGTCGAATTGAGAACCGGTCGGAAAATCGGTTAAAAATTATCATCACATCGACAAAAGAAGGATAAAAATATACTTAATGTAAAATAAAACATCGACGTAATTTGTTAATTTTGAAATAAATGATTACCATCAATTCCTTAATGTAATTGTCATGGTTGCGAAAAGAAAAGGAAATAAAATATGTATATAATCTTACCTGTTATTTAGCTTATAAACTATAATAATATATTATGTATGTATATGTTGGTAAGTTTATTGGTTTATGCGCTTGCTCTATCATTCTCGTTTCCTTAAGGTAGTCTGGAAGATAAGATAAGACGGCCTTTTGTACTTTTAGTATATTTGTACGTTCGTAAAATCGTTTATTTGGTGCAATAGAGAATATTGTATCGTATTGTAAAATAATAATAAAATACGCTTTAGAAGTTTCAGGAAAGCGTCGTAACGATCGCCTTCCCTTCCTTCCCATCTTAATTCGGGGTGAGTGACCCCAGGACCCTTCACGATTAATGTATAAGGGGTCAGCAAGACTCACTAATACTGCAAAATTAAGACGACCCCTATTCGCCATCTGTAACCCCCGCCCCACGTTGCTGTGAATAGATTTTGCAAATGGTCGCCGGCTATTGTGTCTTTTGTGAGTTGTTTTTCACAAAATAAATACCGAGGCTTTTTAAAGATGTATCAGAACAGACATAATTGCAAATACTTTAAGTATGCTCCATCTAGATATATAAAAGGCACCCGTTGCTGACTGATCTATCTATACAGAGTTCATATCACTGGACGGATCGGATGGAAATTTGGCATATTTTTTTTACAACTTAGAAAATTGGAATCCTGTTTAAGTTGCAATGAAATTTGCGAAAAACGCTCTTTATAAGCACATGTTACCGTAACAACTACACACAGTCTGTTGTTTTATCAATTTTATGAGTTTATACAGCTGATCTGACAAACGTTGTCCTGTCTTCTTAACAATGAATATTGAATTCGAATTGGTTTCGCGCAATCTGTCAAATAACTGATGGTTCTGTCAAACGACTTAAAGTTACATTAGAAAAGGTAATATGATCATTCAGTTTTCTTAAATTTTCTAATTTTCCGTGCAACTTTCTTATTTTTTTTTCTTTCATAAGAACCTTCTCCTGACAAGAACAAATATAACTTAAAAAAAATTGCGAAATCGGTCCAGCTACTCACGCGTGATGCCGTGGTAGTGGGGATTCATTTATATATTTTTTCTTTTTTTTTTTTCGAGGTGATTTAGTACCTCGCGGCCGCCACCCGTTGTTCGGCGTTGACTTTTTACGGATAGGTAAAACTCTTCTATCCAACTCTCCGCTTTTTTTTCATCCGGGCTTGGGACAGGAAAAGGCAGAGTTAAGATAATATATAAAGATTATAAAATAACTTTAAGGATACCCCTCAGATGTACTCAAACTGCCCGAAAACTACCGGCGCCAAAGGAATAAGTAGATGTCAAACACAGCACCCAGCCAACTGAACACGTAATTTTAAGTTTAAACAGACTCGCCTCTGAGTAAATAGTGTATGTAACGGTGCTGTACATAGTACGAACAAGATAAATAATGCGAGCTATCGTCCACCCATCCAACTTTATAAATTACCTTCTGAGATAGTCCCGGCGCTGCTACAATGGACGCATAGATTAATATAAATAAACTAGATGGCCCGACAGACGTTGCCCTGTCTTCCAAACTATAAATATTTAATTCGAAAGGGTTTCGCACACGCTGTCAAATGACTGACAGTTCTGCCAAACGCGGTGAAGTTATATTGGAAAATTTAATATGGTGATTGATTCACTTTTCTTCAATTTTCTAATAACTGCTCAATTTTCTGTTTTTTTTTTCTTTCATAATAACCTTTTCCTGACAATAACAAATACAACAAAAAAAAAATTAGCGAAATTGTTCCATCCATTCACGCGTGATGTGATGACATAGAGAAATAGACATTCATATTTATATATAGATGATTATTGTTATATATATAATTAAATAACTCCACTGTACTCCATTATAAACGGGACAGGGGCACACCACACATTCCCGCCACTGTGTCTTCAGTGTAGCCAGGATTAACAGCGGCGATCATCAAAAATGAACAATGAAGTCCACTGCAGTACCGGGGGTAAAACTACAGCTGCTTTAGAACTCACAACGAATTCAATCAGAAGAAATTGGTAGGTGTAGGAAGCTTTTGGAAGCTTTTTGCTCGTTTTTTCTCGATATTGATAACGGCAACAGGTAGACGCTTGAAATATGCACACAATATTTAGTTATATATTCACTTTAAAAATAAATAATTAAATTAAAATAAATATTTATGGGGGCTTCCCTAAAACAAACATGATTTTATTTGCTTGGTATTTATAACGGCAACAGGTAGACGCTTGAAATATTCACAGAATATTAATAACGATAACAGGTAGAAACTTGAAATATTTACAAAATATTTTTACGGTATTGTGTACGGAACCCTTCGTGCGCGAGTCCGACTCGCACTTGGCTGGTTATTTAAGGTCCATATATGAACGTAGGTACACGTTTTATAGAAACACAACAGTTTTTTTTGGACTGAGGTTTATTAAATTTTTAATTTACTTTATGTGCTATCGATAGCCATAGAGGCAATGCCGCCAGCGTATTGGCTACAATGAAAAATAATATTAAGGTTAGGTTAAGTATTTTAGATTTTATATTTAATAGCACATTGTTTATCATCATCATCAACATCAGGTCATTTTAGTCTCCACTACAGCAGCACGACCCTCTCTCGTCCATCACAGACAGGAGGATTTGGCCTATACTCCCCACGCTGGCCAGACGGGTTGGGGAGACATTGTTTATATTATTTTGTAAATATGAATATTTAATTTAAAAAATCTTAAATTTACACTTATTATTATAAAATCTCTATTCAATATTGTACCTACTAATGGAAAGCTCCATTGTAGAACACGACACGCGTGGGCGGGTACAAAGGCTGGCCCACAACTATCGCGGCAAACTTCTACCCCTTCCGTCCCGCCCCGGAGCGCCCTCTGCTGCTGTTGGATGTTTCTTGTCATCCTAGATATTTCTATATGACCGAATATTCAATCAATACATAATAAAATAATAGGTCACGTGTCAAAATATAAAGCCTTAAGCAAACGAAGATTTTTTCCTGTAAATTTTCAATCGGCGTGGTCGTCAATCCTAACTCATTCCACTGCTGAGATACGGGTTTCTCCTCAGTCGAAGGGTTTAGAGCATACTCGAACCTAACCTATACTGACTTGGCTAAACAACTGCCATCTAATGACAACAGGGACCGGCGGCTTAACGTGCCCTCCGAATAAAGAAGGAACTTTAGATAAATAAACCCATCCGTGGACAGGCTACGGTCGATGTTACTTGACTTGCATATTAAGATTTTTTTGTATAATATGTATATTATGATCTATTTGATTAATGTAATAACTTATTTGATTAACGATTCCGATCATCTAAATATTCGAAACATGTTCTGTGACAGATACTTCAAACTTGGCATAAGGCTGACGTCTTCTCTCTGAGCTGATGATCTGACGATCAGATAGCATACAAGCATACAGCGCGCCTGCTGTGACTTTAGCCATATTAACGCTCACAATATTAAATATCGCTGGCGGGCCGCCATCCTCGCTGCAACTCCTTCCTATACGGTGACCTCACTCACTCGCATAAACTCAACAATAGTGTTGTCGCATAATCGATCGAGTATCGATTATAATCGATTATTAGATGGGCCCCAAAATCACAAAAGTATTATCGATAGTATCGATATTCTCGATATAATCGATTTCAATTATTTAGCAATACTATCGATTGTAATCGATTAATCGATTATAATGGTCTAAATGCCCAATATAATCGATTATATCGATAGTATTGATAACAATTATTATAGCAATATAATCGACTTAACTGATGGTATCGATTTAATCGATTTAATTTAACATTGGTTTAGATAGTATTGCATGCCTTTTGCAACTATTTGATAGATGAGTAAGTATGAGCAAACATAATATTAAAATTTAATACTTACACATTTTATCGTTTCCTTACAACAAGCACTTTTAAAAAATTGGTTACGTTAATATGTTCAAGTTTTTCATTGTAACGTTTCACGATGGGCTATGGATATATTGCAGATCAGTAACAGGAGCAATATAATCTAAACCAATGTTAGATTAAATCTATTAAATCGATACCATCGATTAAGTCGATTATGTTGCTATAATAATTGTTATCGATACTACCGATTTAATCGATTATATCGCGCACTTGAACAATTCTAATCGATTATATTCGATAGTATTTCTGTATTATTGACATCGATTATATCAAGAATATGGATACTATCGATAGTCTAATCGATAGTACGAGTGATTCTGGGTGAACATAATCGATTAATTGATAGCCGATTATTTTGCAACACTACTCAACAACCCTCAAGGGAATTGTTATTTGGCTGATGTATTCTGCGAGATGAAGTTACTCCCCAGTCGAGCTGCTTACAATTATTACGCCCTGATGTCGAAGGCGTCTTTAGACTACAGTAACTGTTTTCCATCAGGCGGGCTGAATACTTGTTTTCCACCTTAGTTATACTAAAAAAATAGTGAAATCACTTGTAATAATTATTTAATAGTCGATTTCGTGGAACTTGCGGGAAATTTATCTAAATAGGTATTTTAAAATGAAAAATATTACCTCCCCGTCTAAAAGGAACCCATGACCAGTTTTAAATATTATTTTTTATATTTAAGACGACATTAATTTATATTTAATATTCGCCTTGTGCACTTACCATGTCTTATCTCTGCATCACCATAAGGTCGACTGGTACAGAATGCATTGTACATTAAGTCCGCCTTTGTATAATTTTTTATGTGCTTGAAGATTAAATAAATAAAATATATAAATGACCTCTCGATAACCAGTCGAATGCTTTTCCCAACTGAGCTACTAGTGTAGTCATCTTATGTCTTAGTCAAAATTAGGTGAATATCTAGGAAATCTAGATACTCAGCTATAAACTCGTATAAACTTATATTTTGACATTCCAAAA
Source organism: Hypsopygia costalis (assembly GCA_937001555.2). Classification (NCBI taxonomy): domain Eukaryota; kingdom Metazoa; phylum Arthropoda; class Insecta; order Lepidoptera; family Pyralidae; genus Hypsopygia; species Hypsopygia costalis. Next base: position 8,171,783 of record OW443343.2, on the reverse strand, counting down.
CTTCCGAATTCCGAAAAAAAAATCGATTTCCTAAGAAAACTCCATAAATTAAACTTCTTCAGCTCCGCAGAAATATTGGCTCACTAAGCGTATTTTACCGCCTATACCATGGAGAGTGCTCTGAAGAACTGTTTTCCCTTATCCCTTCCTCCCCTTTCCGTCACAGAAGTCACGTGCAGGCTTGCGATATCACATGTTCCCCGTTTGGATCATTCCGTCGCGTACTAAAAAGTTTGGCAACTCCTATGTCGCACCATTAAAAAGTGGAACGCGTTGCCGGCGGCATATAGATTTCCTCATTCATACAATATGGGACCATTCAAGCGAAGCGTGAAGAAGCATCTTGTAGACCAGCATGGCAGCGTCAACTGACAAGACATCAAGGTCTCTTGTCCGTTGCCGATTGGGGCTCCTCTTTTCGCTTACCATCAGGGAGGCGGATCCAATATGCTAAGCTAACATTAAAAAAAAATACTGGACCAACCAGGAACGTTTGTGATGGTGACGTCCATTTCTATTTACTGCTGGAAAGTCGTAGTGTGGCGCCTCTAAAAATTATCGGTTATCAGATTTCGATTTAACAACGACGAAAGGTCCACTATTTAATAGGTTTCACCCTTTTCCAGAAAATTAATCCTTTGTGACGTGATTTTCCATGTGACTGGTCAGTTTTGTTAAATAACACATCACCTGTCAAGTGTAAAATGTACAAAATCGACTTTATATTTTCAGAGAGGTTATAGATTGGAGCGGAAGGGATTTTTGTTGAATGTGTACAGAAATACACACCAACCCGCAGTTGAGCAGCGTGGTGGAGTATGCTCTAAACCCCTTCGATTGAGGGGAGACCCGTATCCCAGCATTGGGATGAATGAGGGTTGACGACGACAACGACGACATACAAAAATAGGAGTGCTCAGGAACATCGCCAATGTAAGTTCTAACAATTTTTTTTTTTGCTTTTAATGAGTAAATTTGACAATGTGCTCATAACCTAAAAATTAAGCAAAAAAAGGTTGCATTTAACTTGGTAAAAAAGTCACAGAGATTATCGACAAGAATTTTGACATCGTACATTCTATTATATCATATATCATATATAGCTATTGATTTTATTTCTCATGAAATTTTATTACATAAATATGAAAAACATGATATAAGAGGAGTTGATGTCCAAGTTTCTATTTTCTACCGTCTCTATCAACTGCTGTACAGGCTATGCCATAGCCTTCCCTAATGCCTTTCATCATATGCGACCCAGCATACGCATCTAGCCGCTTGCGGCCGTTCCTCTGAGGTCATCGGCTTATTGTCGCTCCATATGAGGTTTTATACATTTATCTCTTTTGAAATCCAACTTTATCCAATTTTACTTATGATCTTATCGAATAGGCTTTAATTGAAACATATTTTTAGGGCAACACTGTCCAATAGTCATTATGAAACATTAGAATTATTTTGAAAAGTAATTCTTGTAGCAAATAAATAGTTATTAATCTTATGTCTGTATCTATAAAAAGCAACCTTTGTTGACTGATCTATCAATGCTCATACCACAACACCGGGCAGAAATTGGAATATTTTCTTTCAGTTCCTCAAAAGCGTCATTTTATGCACCCTCAGTCTCGCCGTGTTTTCTTACTCGATCTGAGTTTTCTAACTCATTTGCATTCAAAAGCAGATAGCGTTGATGCCTCAGATAGTGTTGTACCTTTGTGGGTTCTACATAGTCTACAAAGTTGTACAGATGCAGTTCCGTCGTTCGCCAGTACTCCGCATCTGTTCAACTTTCCTGGAAAGTTGCCGTAATGTCGGCTTGCGGCAAAAAGCGCACGCTAGGTTTCACAATTACCTAAGCAGGCCTCACAAACTTTTAGTTTGTTGTTTATTATGTTTTTGAACGTTTAGGTTGCTTTGTTGCTAACATAATGCGCGTTTTAGTTATAATTTGTTGGATACTTAAACTGGAAATAAAGTTATAAACTGTTACAGTTAATACAGGCCTTTAGTGTAATATGCAGGGATCGGAATACCTGAGTTTTTAAGCAAATACCAAAATAATAAGAGCTTCGCCTATCGAAGATATAAAGATCGTGGAATGTAAATTTTTGAGTGCAATTATATTTAATTTTAGGTACGTATATTATGAACAATTATAAAGAAAATTATTAAATTTTATGAAAATAGAGGCCAACCAGGCCTCTATCAATTGATATGCAGGTAAATTGTTAAGGAGACCAGAGGCCCTGACTTGCATCTGCTTCATCTGGGTGACTGGGGTTTACTCCGGCAAAAACTATCCATATACCTCTCTCGTCAATCCAACCTATACGCTAAACTAGCTTTAAGCCGCGGCTTTGCAGGGGTAAAAAGTAACCTAGGTATATATTGCCTTCCAGCGTGGTAATACTGCAAGCCTTTTGGGCACATTACCCCTTGGCGGCGATGCGGAGGAGTTTTTTTTACCGCAAGGTAGCTTTCTTTTTATAGCTATACTGTATATATTTTTAGACGTATATATTAAGTTTAGATAGATTTTTATAATGTAGTACAAAATGTGTAAGTTCAATTTTTATATTTCAATATATTTCAATCCAGATTATATTTCATACAAATTATCCAAATTCATTCAGAAGTTTATTCATCTGCACAAATTTTCACATTTATAATAACTAGTGGTCGCCCAGTGGTCGAAATTTGAACATAATTAATTTTAATTATGACTTTAACAATAAACAAAAGAGTATATGTGTGTGTGTGTCAAATACATGATAGTGTGTGTAATATTTTTTATTGATTTAATGTATTTTTTATACATAATTAAAAAAAATATTATCATTCAGCACTCCATCTCTATATAAATTATATGCCTGCGAAATTTCACACTTCTTCGACCGCGTTATTTTCGTAAAAGGGGAAACAAAGTTTTAGGTTCACGTATTAATAAAATAGATTAGTAACAAGTAAAACATGAATCACGATACTAGCATCTTTGTAGACTAACCATGCGAATGTTACGCTACAAAATGTTAGTTTACAGACGCAGGGTTAGTTTGAAAAGTTACGAAATTTCGCCTGTATGAAATATGAATTAAATTATAGATAGTTTCAAATTTAAACTAGCGTGTTAAACAACGTGTAATGTAATCGTGTATATTATAGAGTTTAGGTTCTAACCCGGCTGTAAATCGCTCCGCCTAGCCGTTACGTAAGCGCCATTAAAACTGTCCGAATACACTGTTTTCAATTACTGCAGGCTCGCGAGATATTCGCTGGGGATAGGGCTGGCAATGCCCAATATATATAGACAGCCTTTCTCAACCTTTTTCGCAGACAGAGTCGTTTTGAAAATGTGTTGGAATGGAAAATAAAAAAAAGCCACAAAAATAAACAAAACATTTTTATTTGTTGTTAATAAAAAGAATAAACTAAAAAGGTTACTTACTGTATTCCGCTCGTTCATGAAGACCTTTTATTAGGAGTTAATGTGGGAATTACAAATCGCCATTTTGTGGCAGCCGCCATGTTGAATTAAAAATGGCGACATATAAATAATCATGCGTTGTCATCAGAAACAAGCAAGTGTGTAAAATTTTAGGTCAATCGGATACTGAGATGTGGGTCAAATGTAACTTGTAAGATTTGATTGTCTGTAGACACCGTGGTGAAACTAAAGAAAACTTGTAATAAGCAAAACTTCGCTTAATTAAATATTAGTACTAATAATAGTACAAAAAATAACCACACAAAAAGAGTTGTATGGTTATTTTTGTATTAGATATTGATTATAGTAAGAAACAGATAATGAACGTCATCGTAACTTTTTTTATACCATTTGGGCGGAGCCCGCCTAAAAACATTTTGCAGCTCCAGGGCTTGTGCCGCACACTCTTTGAGTAACGCTGATAGACGTACTCTTATTACGGTTATAAAATATCCCATTCTCGTTTTAAAATACTAGGCAACCCATGCTTGCTCCGTTGCTGGGATATGCCTCCCATTTCAATCGAAACGCTTAAGGACCAACTACTGAACACTATGATAGACTGCAAATGTCACAATGACATTTTCAATCTATTATAATGTTCAGTGGCGTAACTAGTGGTAGATACTACCATCTGGGGCTCGTGGCAAATTGAAATGGGGCCCTCCCCGTAGAGCCAGGGCCGTACTGAGAAATAAAACTCCGAAGCTTTGGGTTTTGAAAATTTTCATTCGATTACTTCGAAGAATGCGGACTTTTCATTCAGAATTTTTTTTACAGTTTTGAACAGTATATTAGGTCAATTTACTGTTCAAAACTGTAAAAAAAAATATTCAAATTGATTGGAGAGTCGTTCTTTTGTTTACAAACTTGGTTAAAACGTGTTCTAGATAGATTCATAAAAGTTTTCATTTAAGTCGATAACTCGTTAAAAAAATAGAAAATTTTATTGGACGATTCATTCTAATCTGCTGCATATATTATGAGTACATTCTAAATGCAAATTTTATTCAGTTTGAAGTCATATATATCCAACATATCGTAACTACAGATACGTACCTACAGTTCGTAGTGGGCCACTTGCTCGATAGCCAGCCCTAGCCCGCGTGCCTTGCCCGCCATTCCTCCATCGCGCCATCCGCACTATTCAGCCCATTCATAGCCATAGCCGCCTCTCGGTAGGTGTCGAATAGCCCATACCTAAACATTTTCTTCTTGAGACACCGTGGTAATAGTTCTTAGCAAAGTTTCTGCACTATTATATCGATTATAAATATAAATAAATATTCCAAAATAAATTACAAAACTAAACTAAGCAACACTTGAACTATGTTTTTTTTTCAATGAATAATTGGCAGCGCGGTTACTCTGATATATGTAAGTATATAATATTAATATTTTTTACCTTTTTTACTTGTAGTCCTGGAGAGTCAACTTATTACCGGTCTATATGTGACTTTATTTAATTACTCCTTGCTTCCTTCACGCCCTTGATTTCTATGTCTACCTATAAAAAAATTATAACCATCAACAACACAATAAAGATTACTTTATTCGTTACTATAATATCACTATTAAATTTTTAGGATGTATGTGGATTACCGTTGCCTTTATAGACAAATCCAACTGTATGGAGGAAGTACCTCCACTTCACAGAAAACCGCAGCAAAATAAACGCATAAGGATTGTTGTCTTCCTGTCTTGGGAAAATCAAATTCCAAAAGCTTCTTACTCCTACTAATTTCTTCTGATTAAATTCGTGGTCCAAGGCAGCCGTAGTTTTATCCCTGGGACTGCAATGGACTTCGCTGTTCATTGTCTTTTTTGGTGATCACCGCTGTTAATTAGGATTAACTGCAGGGATCACCAAAAATGGCGCAGTGTCTCGTGTGTACCCAGGGCTACACGAGACACAGCGGTGTGAATGTGTGGTGGGCCCCCCGTCCCGGACATTGTCTTCCTGCTAGTGAGTGAGGTCAGCAGACGGAAGAGGATGCTGCGTCATTACTGGAGGTGACAGTGTGTGAGTAATACTTCTTGTATTACAAGCGTCTATAATGTTAACTTAACTTTAGAACTTAGCTTTACCGTAAGCGAGCCATAAGGTTACATGTCGTTACGTTGGTTGAAAAACATGCACTTACACTTGTTCTCAGAATTTACTAAAAAATAAAAAATTACTAATAGACCAGGGGCCATATTTGGAATTAAAAAAACCGATGGTATTCGGCTTCAGCTTCGGCGGTAGGGTAATGGTTCAACTTATCGGATCCACGAGTAAAAAGGGCAAATAATAACAATATCGTGCTTCGGAGGGCACGTTAAGCCGTCGGTCCCGGCTGTTATCATTAGATCGCAGTCGTTAAGCCAAGTCCGTGGCCTTAGGGCGGCTTGAAAACACTGGCGTCCACCAACCCGCAGTTGAGCAGCGTAGTGGAGTATGCTCTAAACCCCTTCGATTGAGGGGAGACCCATATCCCAACGGTGGGATGATTATGGGTTGATGCCGAATAACAATATATTAACTTTACATATTATATTTGTACCAGAGCAACCAAGCTATTCGTTTCTGCCAATTTTCAGTCCGAATTCGAACTGACTTGTGGTATTCATTAGCCGCTTAATACATGTTACTTTGCACTAATCTCCTTGCAAAAGACGAGGAATCAAACATATATAAACCCTAAGCTCTATGTAATAGAGTTTAGAATTAGTTATGTAGAGATTACCATAAGCCGCTTTGACGTTTTAGGAGCAAATATTTCAGCACATTGTTTCGTATTCAGCCTTATATAATTTCTAAATTTTACACATAGTGAATAAGGTTTTGTGTCGTTTGTTAAGGAAAATACATAATAGAGAATTGAATAAGTATTTTATAATAAAAATATAATAAAAAAATGTTTCCTGCCCCCTTACCACCATCTCTAATTGCGAATCAATAACTGAATAGAATGCTTATTCATACCAATGAATAAGCGACTCTATTTCAAATGAAACTTTTCTTAACGTGAATATGTCTTTAAAATTGGTTCCATAAGGAGGAATTAAAAAAAATGAATGATAACAATTCATGGAATACAGTTTGGTGTTGCAGCTACAAATCTATCACCTCCATCCTAAACTCAATCACACCACTGGATAGTTGAAGGATCATAGTATTTATTACGCTAAGTAAGGACTATGGAACATCGCGTTGCGGGGGAGGGGGAAGCGGCTCTAGGCTTTAGAGCAGCGTGGCTCTAAACCCCTCCAGTTGAAGGGAGACCCGTATCCCAGCAGTGGGATGGATATAGGCTGTCGACGACTCTGCCATTGGGCGCATACACTCTTCAGATATTTATTTTTTATCTAAACCACATTCTTTTTATATTTTTTATCTACTAGCATCTATCTTTTTTGTATATAGTTAACTAATAAGAAAACTTATATATTTTATGTTATTTTTTTTAATGATAATAGTTACAATCTACAGACCCCGGGGTCCTTTGTACCTTTTGTTAACAATCGTCAATTTTTTTTGTCACAATTTTCTTACAATTTATTAATTGCACGTCGCTAGTGTGCTAATAATTATATTATTGTCTTCAAAAACAATATTTTATGTGTTAGGTTTTGTTATCAATCACTAACCAAAGATAAGGAATCTTTTCAAAAGATACGTTTTTTTTATAAAAATCATGAATGAGTTTAGTGTAAAAATATCGTAAAATCGGCATTATGTAGAGTTCTCAAAATCACATTAAAACCATAGCATAGACGAAGAACTACGAACACAGTGGGCAGTGTTTTCATAAAGCCGTGTGTAAATCAATATGACGAAAACTACTAGTGAGCACAACCCTCCCAAGACCCAAATTACGTAAATTAATCAAACACAAACACACTTGCACACATTAACACGTGTGTGTCGAAAATATACAAAGATATGAACGTAATAGATGTGTCAGGAATATACTATATTTTAATAATACTTTTGTAGATCTCTAAGATAATATAAATTAAAAGTAACTCTGCATATTTTGGTGTAAGTTCCGTACATACATCAAAAGATACATTTTTATTATTTCGCCTAGATAATTTTTACATGGGTGAAACAGCAACAAATATTCATAATATCCTCACAAATATAAACACATAATATTTCACATTTAGAATAGTAGTAGGATAATGGGATGATAGTATGCAAATTTTTTCACTGAAAATTATGGAAAAGATATTGATAATGTGCAGGACAAATAGGGATATTTTCTCAAGGTACATATTTTCTTATGGCAATGAATAAAAAAGGTACATTATTGCAAAGGCCGGAAAATACGCAATCGCAGGTCAAGAATGAATTTGAAGACCGGGCAGCAGGCGAGGACTTCAGTTATATGAGACAGGCAATTGCCATTTCCACCGAGGATAGAATAATGTTTTTTTCAAAAAAATGCAAGAAAACAATAAAGTTTTTTTATTTTTGTTTTATTACCTGTGCCGAAAGATGAACTCATCTGTAGTATGTAGTGCAACCAAGATCGACGAAAGAGATCTGGACACCCGTGTATGAACATTCGCTGCCGGCGTGTATTTTTTATTTCGTAAGAAAAAATGCGTCCGCTATGTTGTTTGGATAGTCATTGCCGACGTATTGCAATATTGGCTTAGGCCTTTTTTTTATGGTGTATGAAGTTTTCTTTTTCTACAGAGGAGTACGATTAAACAGCAAACATTAACTTTTCTTTCTTTCATCATATCATTTTTTTCTTTGTTCATATCATTGTCCCTTCTAGAATTTTCGATTCAACCCCTTCACCACCCACACATCCCTCACACAAGGTCCAAAGATAAGCTAAAGGGGGTCGCGAAAGGATACGGCAATAATGAATCCGGGAGTCACAATTAAAGGGGAAGTCCGTACCGCTGATCTTAGAGAGTAATCTAAGGGACGGGGGTGAAATTCGGGGGTGTTTTATGTAAGGGGTGAGTGGGGTTTTGTGTATTAAATAGCTGATTGGTTGGTTGATAACTCTGCTGTGTCCTCGCTTGAGATGTTTTGAAGTTGAATAATTTGTGAATATATTATCGAGGTTTTTAAACAATGGTTTCTTTCTGTAAATTGAAAGGAATATACGAGTAGATGGCGATGGCAATTATGTTTGGAGAATTTAAGAAATAAGTTATTTTTTTGTAAAAAAAAAAGAATTATGACCGACTTCAAAAGACAAGGCCGCCGCAAATTATGTATAATAAAAATGAAATAAAATATATATTTCTGGATAATTTACACAACGCCATCTAGTCCCAAATTAAGCGCAAAGCTAGTGTTATGGGTACTAGACAACTGATAAATGTACTTAAATACATTTTTTGTTGGTAAATACATACTTATAATGCATAGAAAACACCCAGACCAAGACAAACAGACATGTTCATGCACACAAATGTTTGTCTTGTGCGGAAGTCGAACCCGCGACCTCGGAGTTAAAGTGGCCATTGCTAACCATTCGACCACCGAACTCGTCATTAGTATAAACTGAAAATCATAGAATAATAATAATCCAGTACGGTGTATTTTTTTATTATTACAATTATTGTCTTAAATGCGAAATTTATTTTTATAGGTAATATAATATTAGTTTTATATTACAAGCATTTGTCAGTGTGCAGTCTTTTGGTTCTCGTGACAATGTTTATAGTTCATTATGGCGGCCGCTACAAAATGCCGATTTATGACTTTCATAATAATCCCTATTATATGAGATCGGATATGATCGGATGGTTAGATTTTTTTTTTTTTTTTTTTTTTTTATACTACGTCGGGTGGCAGACAAGCATACGGCCCGCCTGATGTGAAGCGGTTGCCGTATCCATATTAACGCTCGCAACATAAGATATCGCTCGCGCGCCGCCACCCCCGCTGCCAACGCAGCATCTCCTTCCTTTCTGGTGACCTCACTCACTCGCAGGAACACAACAACCCTCAAGGGAATTGTTATTTGGCTGCGGTATTCTGTAAGGTGGAGGTACATTCCCCAGTCGGGTAGCTTACAATTACGCTCCCTACCTCTCTTTTCGCCAGAGCTTCGTTTGTCAGTCAGCAGGGTGCACCGCGTGCAGGTGAAGTTGGCTTTGGTTCAAAGGTGTTGATGAACCACTTACACCCCAAAAGATACTTATATAAGGATAATTCTATTATTTAAATATTAAGATTTATTGTATCATATTTTAATGTAGGTACCTACTTCATTCATCAATATTTTGCATGTCTACATTTTTTTTTTTATACTACGTCGGGTAGTAAACAAGCTTACGGCCCGCCTGATGTGAAGCGGTTACCGTAGCCATATTAACGCTTGCAACATAAAATATTGCTCGCGCGCCGCCGCCCCCGCTGCCATCGCAGCATCTCCTTCCTTTCTTTCTGGTGACCTCACTCACTCGCAGGAACACAACAACCCTCAAGGGAATTGTTATTTGGCTGCGGTATTCTGTGAGGTGGAGGTACATTCCCCAGTCGAGTAGCTTACAATTACGCTCCCTACCTCTCTTTTCGCCAGAGCTTCGTTTGTCAGTCAGCAGGGTGCACCACGTGCAGGTGAAGTTGGCTTTTGTTCAAAGATCTTGATGAAGCACTTACACCCCACTACATTTTAAGGCAATGTACAATTGCCAAACAATATCTATGCCTTGGTCTTATATTTATGTAAATGACTGAGACTGAGTATACCTACATACTTATGTGCAAACAAAGAATTTCATTTCATTTACATTATCTCCCAAAGCCACGAGGTTCTAAACTCGATAACGTTTTTACCATGTGTAAGAGTACGAAGTCAATTAAAATTATTTATAAACCTTTATCAAACTGACTTGTATGAACAATACTATAAGTAGCAAGATATTAAGTACCTACAGTAAACAGTAGACACAAGTTACGATAGGTCAGATCCCTATTGCGTGCCAGCCGCGCCATTGTGGGGATTTATTTGTTTTTCCCTTCGGACGCAGCTCGCCCGTGTGGCGGTCTAAATACTGCGTACTGTTCAACTATCACGTTAAACTATAATGCCATGGAAAATATCATTTCAGTACATTGATTAACTATAAAGTTCAGAGGCAAAGTAATGAAGCTGTTCAACGCATTTCTTCGGTATGTAGAGAACAGGGGTACCGTCGAAGCTGAAACCAATTACCATTGGATTTTTTGAATGCGTAAATGAAACTACTGCTTAGTTTGTTGCTAATTATGTTTAGCTTAGCTGGTCGAAACCCTAGAGCTCTACCGATTAAGCGGAAGATGGGTCTTTAGTCGATTCACAGCGCGAGCTGTTCGGACCGCGGTGCGAATCGCCCAAGAGTTCATTTTGAATGGGTCCTTTTGCACCGCGGTGCGAATCGCCCAATAACTTTTTGTAATGGGCTGATTCGGACCGCAGTGGGGAACAAAACAGTTCTCTTTTTGTATATCTGTACAAGTCAATAATTAGAATCCTTGGTTTCGCCCCGTGGTCCGAATCGACCCATTACAAAAAATACCTTGGGCCTTTCACACCATTCCAACCACTGCGGTGTGAATGACCCCATTCAAAATCAGCGTTTGGGCGATTCGCACCGCGGTCCGAACAGCTGCGGTGTGAAACGACTAAAGACCCCGGAAGATATCTGTCAAGAACTTTAACCTAAGACCTATTCTTATAATTTAAAAAAAAACCGATGGTAATCGGCTTCAGCTTCGGCGGTAGGAGATTTATTGACACACTTGAATACTTTGATAAGACTATTAATTTTGAACTAGAATAAAAACTAAAAAAGAATAAGAACTAGAATAAGACTATTAATTTTGAACTAGAATAAAAATTGAAACTAGAATAAAAACAATGTTTGGAAAAAATACTAGGGAAGAAATTTACTGTTGTTGCTGAAGGCAAAAGCAACTCGTTCTTGGCGATATTTTTTAGTACAAGAGTAGAAAAGAAAGGGGTTCATTAAAACGTTTAGCATAGTCCGCGTACAACGACAAAAGTCCCCAAGTTATTTCCTAAGGGTGCGAATAATTATACGGCGCCCGTATTTCGCCAAGTATGTGCCGTTCGGAAGGGTGGCGAAGGGCTAGTGAGGGTGCGGTTCGGTTCGCATTATATAGATCCGTATATAAGTGCTAGCAATTTCTTGAATACGCTTCAAGAGATATTTAATTTCTCTGTACGCCGTTTTTGAAACACATTTTGGTGGTTAGCTGTAGAAGGGTCCTCTGTATCTTTAGATACTTAAAACAATTATTGGTGTTTACATATTGACATCTGCCATACATTTAGATCCTACTTGACTATTTCTATACTAAACATCAAAAACTGTACTGATTCGGAGAGTGCTTCACGAGTTCTATCAAATCATATTATTAATAATTTACAAAATAAAACGTACACCGCCACCGCTGACCCACTCTAAGATACATCAATGGAACAATATACCCATGTGCAGGTCGCGGCAGGCATTTTGCAATAGTCCCACTATTGCAAAATGTGTTGGAAATGAAATGGGCAATGTAGATGAGATCTGGGTAGAGTAGGCAATGGTCTATTACATAAGAGAGGTACGGACGTCTGGCATAACTACCGTTAATGATCATTATTTGCGGCAGGCGGTGGCTTACTCACTAGATGAGCCCCCGAAATATCAGGAAATCGGCCGAGGGCAAAACATGTGATGTGAATGTATCATGGGTGTCGAGAGGTTTGCTGCACTTTCTATGAAATTAGTCCCGGCGTTTCGCCCTTTAACACTCCACCACTGGAGCATATAGCTCTAACGTTGATATTGTTGATTGTTGGCACTTGGTGGAACATTATTAACATAATGCTAGATAATAAAGCACTTGATATTACTTTTTTTTGTACTTGATAAAAATGTTTTGTTGAAACACAAATACCATCTATTAACCTTGATAATGCCTTAGCGGCGACCGGTCGGTAAAATTATATATAATTATATGGTACAAGTGCTTTATTATAACACAGGGGTTCCCAACCGGTGGTCCGCGGACCACTAGTAGTTCGTGACAGCTAAATCAAGGTCCGTGATACAGAATTATAGTGTAAGAGATTGAACAATACTAAACTAAGTATTGATTTCTCAAGATACAGTATAGTAAATTTATCGGACAATTGGGTCTCTACATTGAACAGGGACCAGGAAGTGGTCCTCGAACAAAAAAAGGTTGGGAACCACTGTTATAATATTATGACAATTATTGGTATAAATAAAGTTTTCGTAATGCCCTGTATAGAGTTCGTCGTATAAACACGTGTAAAACATTAGTCTTTTGTTATATTTTTAGATTTGAAACCCGACATTGAATCGTATGATCAAATCAGTCAAATCAATTCGTTCGTAGGACCGGGTACGGCCGGTTCATCGGAGACTGGCCTCGGACCAGTGAGCCGGGACAATCTGAGATCAAAAGATGTGCACAACTTCGCCGCCTGCAGTGCCGAGCGAGGTCATCATCGTATCTCGCATTGCTTTTAGGGTACCGTATTGATTTTTATATTTATTTTAATAATAAAATGTATGTTAATATGATATGTTTTTGTTTGATTATAATGTTTTAATGTAAATATGTATGAGAATATATCACGGGGAATATCTTTACTTTTCTTTAATGGTACTAGAGATACAAAGTTGTGTCACTTGTACCATCAATGGTACTAGTCAATGGTACTACTGATCCTAAGGGGAGAATACATAACATTTTGTTATTGAAGTAAAACTTCTTTACGTACTATTGACTTGGGGAGTAAGCTGATGAATGCGTGGCGGAAGCGTTACGTTAGCGGCAAACGGAAGTTGAGAGGCAGATATTAGTTAGTAGATCTAAAGAAGTTTTACTTCAGTCGTGTGGTCAAGCACAGTCGTTTTTTTGTTAGAGAACTGAACATAAAGTTAATATATTTTAGAGACGTGCTAGATATCTATTTGTCAATTTGTCGGCATTTGACTTTCCCCAAAGCTAAAAAAAATAAAATAAAAGAAGAAAAGAATTAATGTACAAATATTGAAAAATGTAATCGGGTATTTGAAAAATACTAAATATCACAAATTTAGTCATATCAAAACTATAATTATTTAATTTTTTTCGTTACAACTAAAATATTATATCAAAATGAAAATTATATTTTTTGAAAGCGTTCAATACAATTTTTATAAATTGTATTGAACAAAAATGAAGTCAACAAATTTTATTAAATAAATAAGAATGAATAAATTTATTGTTTCTGCATCTCACATTAAAATAATAGATGACAAATACGGGAATTTCTATATATGTTTCTCTAAAACTAATCATATTATGGTCATATGCACCCTTTTTTTATACCTCTAAATTGGCATTCAAACTTACGGCCCCCTGATGGAAAGCAGCTACCGCAGCCTATGAACGTCTGTAATACCAGGGGCATCACACGCGCGTTGCCGACCCTGTAAATACACACACAAGAGCACTTAAATTTTGGTCTCATTTTGTCCCGTCCATTGCCAATCTTTACTATCCCACACCTATGGTCCAAACCGACTATTCAAGGATACGGTTGGTTGCTACATTGCACGTCCGGACAAGTTCACTAGCCGTCTGCAGCGCATGCTAATTGATTCACATCGAATCTATCCTTTTGCATCATTTCCTCCCGGATAGATCCAATCTGTTTCATCTAATGCCCACACGAGATACTGCTTGTTTTGCAGACATAGCCTAGAAAAAGATCTAAAATTTGCATACACATATCGAGGAAATCTTCAAAGTGATCACATTTTATATTTTAAAGTACATACTGCTTAAAGTTAAATTAAGAAATGCAATTGTAGTTTGTAAGTTTTAAGAGTAGGTATATATACAAATGCTGAAAAATATTAAAATTTCAAAGGGGGTGGTAAAAGAAATAAGTTTGATAATCTCTGGATTACCTCCTCAATATAACTTACTATGGCCTAATACGGTCTTTTCTTTTCCAATTTTTTCACTAGAAAAATTTTTTGTAACGATAAAGTGTCTTTATTAAGTACGTACAACACAAAAGTAGACACTATTTTTCATCTTAGAACAAACGCCTGTAAACTAATTTCCAGCATCACTCCTATTCTACTGCATTCACCTTCTCTCTGCAATCTTCAGCCTCGTGTGAACAAAGTACCTATGTATGTACATAGATAAAATGTATCCTATTTGTTAATCCAGAACATATTCAATGTGTATACTTAACTTCATCCAAATCCTTTCAGTCATTTGTTCGTGAAAGAGTAACAACATCCATAAAACCTCACAAACGTCCAATTTTATAATATTAGTTGGATTAATACCATAACATCCTGAAACAAGTAACTAACTTCTACAAATTTAATTCTATACAAAGCTATGCCTACTTCGATATCCCACATCGTATAGGTACATTACATGTTCATAATTTCTCCAACGAAAATGCTCGGATCAATACTGGACAAAACTTAAATTTCGTCCCACCAAGACGAAGGCAAGCCCGGACGGCTCCAAATTCGTATGTTAATATACCCCCACTCCCGCTCCCCCGTAGATTTGTTCGCCGTCTCCCTCGCACACCCCAGGGAGCTGGCCGAACTATTATAAAGGGTAGCTCGAAAGTTAGATTAATGATGTTAGGAGCTGACCAGAGTACAGACAAAAGTAATATTGGATGTGCAAGTCAGACATAATTAAAAAAAATAAACCTCCGCCTGTGAATTGTGTTGATTAGTTTTTCCTATTTTATTTGAAAAACCTAACCATTTTATAATTATTTTAATGTATTCTATATACATGATGAAAAAGTGACGAAACAAATTCATTGAGATTGCAGTTTCATATGGCATTATTTAAAATCTTTTTCCAATCTATAAATTACAAATACAACGAAAAACTTTCAAGGCGTAGGCAAAGATTACGTTATCTGGATTTTTAATGCATCAATGCAATGGATACGTGTCTCCTCAATCGAAGAAATTTTAGAGAGAACTCAACCAGGCTGCTCTACTACGGGAAGGTCATTGTTTTCAAGCCGCCCAAAGCCTTGGCTTAACGGCTGCCATTGAATGACAGAAGCTGCTTCTGATGGCCTAACGTGTCATCCGAAACACGTTCTTTTCAAGAATTATTTTCATAGCCGATTTAAGGACGGAAAAGAAGAAAATTCAAAGCAATTGCTGAGGAAACGGTATTGTTTTTTTTTGTGCGTAAAAGACTCAAGATTAAAAAAAACAGAATGAAGCGAATCTTACCCGAAACTTACAGGTACAAAATTACTGTAAAAAGAAATATTCATGTAACAATCAAGGCCAAACATGAAGGCATGATTCGTAGTTTCTACACAAATAGAGCAGTAAATACAAAACTCTTTTTCAATGAGTTTGTATTTACATCTCTATTGATATTATTTTGGACACAAAAAATATATAATCAAATCCAAGATAGCATGCGTCTGTACAGCTCCTATCGAGGTTCGCGGTAAAGTGTGGACGATCTAACTTCTCCACACACACACTTCTATATAATATACACACACATGTTCACGTGTCGCCGCGGGCCGTAACGCCTAGTTCGCATGGGATTAGATTCGAAATTTGAAACACTATTCTATTTTGAAGCTGTATGTAAATTATTTTAGCTCCGAAATTAGTTACAGCCCCATACTATAAATTTATTTAATTGAATGTATGAATGAAAAGTTTATTGTATTATTTAGAATAATTGCATATAATATAAACTTAATAATGTTATATTTCTACAGATATGCCACTAAGCGTTAAAAACGAACACCTAAAAAGTAAGCCAAGTCTGTATTTCTAAAATGCAAAATTTATATTGATAATCAAAAGTCAAGAGATCACGTACCACACGAAAGTAGACAATAATAATTGATTTTTAACACGTACTTTAGGTAATTTTATGTTTTTGCAAGGAGGAATATATAAGTATGTATATATATACAGATATCCCTTATATATATATCTATATAAGGGATATCTGTATATATATGTATATATATATATATTGATATGGTTGATTTTAGTTTTTTTTTGTATTATTTATTATCTTAATAAAGTAATGAACTTAATATTTATATTATATTCATTGTATTACTTCCTTAAAATCGTAAATTTAGTTCAGCTAATAAGTAACATTCATTGACTGTTAGATGGTACGAAGTTCCATCATAGTGCCAAAAAACATAGTGCAAATGAATACAATTATATTGTACTAGGGTTCAAATCAGAATTCGGCAAAGAAGAAAGCGTGCTTCGAGCTGTGTTTTTTTTATATATTTACTCTTCGGGTAGAAGACAAGCATTCGACCCGCCTGATGTTAAGCGATTAGCGTAGCCATATAAATATCACTCCCGAGATGCCACCCCACTGCCAGCGGCACGCAGCAACTCCTTACTTACTGGTGACTTCACTCACTCACAGGAACACAACGACCCTAAAGAGAATTGTTATTTGGCCGCGGTATTCAGTGAGATGCAGGCATTACTTCCCCAATCGGGCAGCTAACGACTTTGTTTGCATTCAAAGATGTTGATGAACCGCTTACATCCCACATTTACGTTGTCCATTTTGGTCAACATTTTGTTACTCATTAAATATGTTGTGAAAAAAAAACTGTTTCACTCTGACATAAACTATTCAAATTTCACGTCGCTAAAATTTATAATTTATACAGTAGGTTTTATGTCATAGTGAACCAATTTTTAATAGTAACTAATGCCAGAATCACCAATTATGTGATATTAAACCCTAATAGTAAATTTTAATACAAATACAAAATAATTTATTTGCAATAAATATGGTAACATATAAATAGCATGCAAATGTAACTTAATTTTGACTTACGTAAAAACATTTGCTCCGAAACATTAAAAATTGATTAATTTGTCAGTAATATAGATCAGTCCATTAATTAAATCATTGTAAAATAGTATTCAAATGTAACTGGAATTAAATGGAACTTAATTAAAAATGTAAATAATATCATTGATTTAAAATAAAATTTTGTATTAAAAAATATTCCTCATATCGACATTGCCACTGGCTTTCGAGCTAGAACGAAGTATTAGAAAATGAATATACACTGACAGAAACTTAGAGCAGAGATGTGGTAGTTGTGTGCACCCACACATGCGCACCAGTCCTCAAGTGAGTCGCCTTCACCACCGCCAATGTGTGAATTCAAGCAATCCGCTGTAGAATATACAAGAATAGCAGATAAAAGATAAACATTTATTACAATGTGCAATATTGCGATGAAGCATAAATTTGTTGATTATTAATGAAGTACAACTTCTTTGCGCACGTTTGACTTGGGGAGTAAGCTGGTGAATGCGTGACGAGAGCGTTACGGAAACGGTAAACGGAAGAAAGAGAGGGAGATATAAGTTTTTTTTTAAATTGATAATTATTACAATCTACAGACCCGGGGTTCGTACCTTTTATTAACAATGTTCTATTTTTATCTTACAATATTTTTACAATTTTTAAATTGCACGTCGCTATTATGCTAATAATTATATTATTGTCTATTACTACTTAGCCTAAATGCTCCTATTGTTTACCTTGCAACCATGACAGCCAGGGCAGACCAGTCCCCTCTGGCAGCACCCGTTCACGAGTTGATGCATGGGGCAGTCATCACCGCATTCAACCATTTTATTGAGAATGCGGCGATCCGCCACACGACACCATCACCAGATTGAACACTTTAGTGAGCATGACTACCTGGTCTGTCAGGGCTGCACAGTAAAACCTCGATTTATTTCCCTATGTTATGGAGATATAAATTAGTACAGCCAAAAAAGTTTTACTTCAGTCGTGTCGGCTATAGCATACTCGTTTTTTATTATATACTTTATTTCACATAATAAAAAGGTTACGAAATTACTGTTTGTCTTGGTCTGGGTGTTAACTGTGTATTCTATGTATGTATTTATAAAAAAATGTATTTAAGTCCTTTTATTAGTCACCTAATACGTATATAGTACAAGTTTTGCTTTGTTTGAGACTAAATGGCAGTGTATAATTTGTCCAGTAATATTTATTTATTTATTCTATTATCCCGTATAAATTCAAGGGAGGAGAGTTGAAGTCATGCCGGTTCTGTGATTCTACTATACGGGTCAAAATGAAAATGTTTCTCTCATTAGTTTTACAAATAACATTACATGTAATAATCAAAACATTACAAAAAACCGCAAAAATAAGTAATTTTTCGAAGGAAAACCACTGACATCTTTTAATATCACAGCGGACTTCAAACGCGATAGCGGTTTAACCCCAGCAATAAATAAAATCTAAATAAAAATCAAGTTATACTTGTAAATTCTATAAAGGATCAACGGTCAAGCCATAGGGCAGAGGTAGAGACAAGGTCATAGAATACTTGATTATGGGAATCATCCTTCTAAAGCAATCCTTTATTATCATATCAATTGAGAGTGCCCGCTCGATCTCACGCTGACCGGTCGCGATCCTTTCAAAGATGCTGTGACCCTAGCTTTGTCTAATATATTCCATTTTTATTCAAATCTTTTTGATAGTTTTGTGTGAAATCTAACGATTTCTATAATAGTACATTTAATATTAAGAGTTTCGAGAATTTTGTATTTTCTCACGCTACAGACATTGTAGTCTTTTTTGAAGTAATTAATAATATTTATCATAATACGGTTTATTTTTTTATGTGAAAAGTTTTCTTGTAAAACTTTTTCGTGTATTTGTAAATTCGTTTAGCCGTAAAGTCATCAGAACCTTTGTATAACTTTATACGTTTGTAATTTTTTTTAATGCAGTTATGATAACCTTTTAGTGTTCCGTAAGAATATTGGTAAAATAAAACGATATAAGATAAAAATATTATCTTACGTAAAAAATTATAATTATTTATGCATATTTATTTTTTCTGTGATATACAGGCATTGCTTTTGTAGACCATTAGTTTTTCAATTTTTTTATGTATTTTATTGTATATGGAATTATACGAATATATTTATGAAAGTATAGATAACAATATGTAGAGTAAGATAAGCTGCCTTCATTATCATTTATAAATGATAATTGATAAGATTAACGAAATAAGTAATTTCATTGAGAAATAATAACTGGTATTTTAGAATATTTTATTTATCTAAATATTTCATATTTACTATGCAAGACCGCGCGCCCTCCCACTCGCGTGAATTCGTCCAAAACTACTCACACCCCGATATATTTACGTTTATCCAGAACTTGCCGCCCTGTATAACGTCAGTACCCCTTGCACATATATAGATAACCAATGATGTTATATTTGTATAGATATGACATACCCATGCTAAATTGCATTAGAAAACGGTTTCTGATGTTGCATGAACAGCTAGCTATAAACAGTTACATAGACTATTGCCAGCTTTATCAAATCAGCTATTTTATATACTTGCTATCTCTTTTCCTTATAAATATATCGAGCGCAAAATGGCGCCAATTTTTCTTGCAAAAGCATGAAATTACCTAAAATACGTGTTAAAATCAAATACTATTGTGTACTTTCGTGATACATAATCTCTTGGGTTTTAACCTACCTATGTTATCAATATAAATTATGAACTTTTGACTTATATCAATCAATTGTCACAAACGTCAGATTCGTAGGCTTGCTTGTCCGAACTAATCCTGAGGTACAGTTGGCTTACTTTTCAGGTGTTCGTTTCTGACGCTTAGTAACATATCTAATAGATATATAACATCATCAGAAACCAGCTATTTATAGAAAGACCGATTATATGGGGCAAATCATGTCTTGTTTATTTGTTTATTCAATTGAATGTGAATACTTTGCATGACCTGGACTATTCGGAAAAAAAAAATCTCACCTGTCAAAGAATACTCTTCATGATTTACCTATGTATGAGGTGTAGCTGGTGTAATAAGATCGACTCATCCGTAGAATAAAGTCAGATCCATTGTTTTAGTAGTTAAATACTCTGGTACTGCCAGCATCCATAGGTCACGATAACCGCTTACTATAAAGCGAATTGTGTGGGGTAAAAAAACATATGTATGGACCATCTGTCCGTTGCTAGTCTTTGTCGTATGTAAATTTCGTCGAGTATCTAATCACGTTTGCGTCTTAAACGTGATCATTTTACAAAATTAACTTTTACCAAAGGCAAATTATATTTTAACAGCTATTATCAGGTGTTAAGGTCGAATTTTAAATGTTTTTGGTTTAGTGGATGTAAAGGTTATGATTGTGTAATTTTTCCTGATAAACGGATTCGGTTAGGGTTGCCAAAATTGATAGGTAATTTGCGACGTTTTAACTTGACGTCGTTAAGACATTTAGGGGGATTTTGTAATCTCATCAAGGGTGCATTTTAAATTTTCTGATAAATCACTATATATACGGACCATGGCGTCTGCAACGTCGTCGAAATATCGGGAACATACAAGAAAAGAAATAGATAAATTTGGCACCATCACAGACCTTCCTGGTAGCTCAGTTGGAAGAGCACTGACCGATAATCGAGATAAAATATTTATAAAATGTCAGCCATTCTGTTAAAAAATACAATGCTTTTTTGACAGTACACAAATTGACTTGGCTAAGAGAGCACATAATGACATTGACAGATGAAAAGCGCGGCATTATTCACACATAAAAGAATGCTAGACTTTGGTATTCCTTTACATATATAATTAATTTCCCTAAAATATATACGTTCAGTTTAAACAATACCAACAAATGAACTCTTAATATTTTTCCTTTATCAAGAATAAGTTACATTGAATTTTATTTTATTACATCACCAATTATTATGATGATAAAAGATAAAAACATTTTGTCTTTTCCCCGAAATCTTTGCTATAAAGACTATTTTACCTTTCTTCATGCATTTTGACATTTTGACTTTTGCTTGATCGTTTGTATTCAAGTATACATGAAATATTTAAATACTCTGGTGCTGGAGACGCCTACTGAGAATTCCGTGGACTGTTCACCGAACCAATGCATCGATCTTAAAAGAACTTCATATTAGCGAAAGGATATTATCTACTGTGCAAATACGTATACTGAAGTTCTTCGGGCATATTACTCGAAAAGAATATTCTATGGAGCGTCTTATAGTCCAAGGCAAGGTGGAAGTCAAGAGACTCCGCGGCCGCTCTCCAACCAGATGGGGAGATTTAATTAAGTCTCTCATAAAATCCTCCATGTTCGAATGCTCCCGCAATGCCTCCAACAGAAACAAATGGAGAACACGACCACACTGTCAAGAGTGTCCGACTGAGAAGAAGATTGCGATAAGAATAACAATAAACTTGTTAGAGCCATCTTTAATAGCTTCGTCCACGAAGAATTTAAATACACTCGATAAACACAAATTACGCTGTATTATTATAATAATAATAGCTCTTTTAATTTCCCTTCGACGAACTATTAACTAACAGAAACTACTCGACAGATCGCAGCTGAGTACATAGATCTGAAATGTTTGTAGTCGCGTCATTAACGAATATATGTAGTAGGTATAAGTTCGCTATTAAAACATCGCGTACTGTCCATTTGTCTATAGTCTATGGTATCATTAAAACTTCGCCCGTAGAATATCAACTCGAATAGTTTATAATGCTCAAATAATATGACTTTATGGTTACATTCTGCTCATGACATGACGAGCTCGGTGGTTGAATGGAAAGCAATGGCCACTTTCACTCCGAGTTCGCGGGTTCGATCCCCGCACAAGACAAACGTTTGTGTGCATGAACATGTCTGTTTGTCATAGTATGCGTGTTTTCTATGTTTATGTTTACAAAAGAAATACATTTAATTAACATACCAGTTATCTAGTGTACATATTACAAGCTTTGCTTAGTTTGGAATTAGATGGTGTAATTTGTCCATGGATATTTATTTATTTATTTTGTAATACATTTTATTTATTTATTTTGAAAAAAAAAATAGATTTTTTTTTGCTACGACGGATGGCAGAAAAGCATACGGCCCGACTTTTTTTTGAGAGGGGGGCAAATGATGTGCATGTGGCCACCTGATGGAAAGCAATCTCCACCGCCCTTGGAGACATGCAACACCAAGAGATCGCCGATCCGTTGCCAGCTTATACTCCATCCTTCCTTTAAGGTGACCTCACTCACTTTCAGGAACACAACAACCCTCAAGGTAATTGTTATTAGGCTGCAAGTATTCAGTGAGGTGGAGGTACTTCCCCAGTCGGGCGGCTTAAAAAATACGCTATGCCCTACCTCTTTTTTCGCTAGAGCCTCATTTCTCAGTTAGCAGGGTGCACCACGTGCAGGAGAAGTTGGCTTTGGTTCAAAGATGTTGATGAACCCCTTACACCGCAAAATGAAGCGGTTACCATAATCTATAGATGCTTCTGACATTTAGTATACCTCTTGTTGTCTAGTTGAGCTTCACTTGACTAGCTATCTCTTTAGGCTTTTAATGCCTTATTTGCCATATTGCTGTCTCTCACATTGCTAAGAGGGGAAGTTAAATTCCAAAAGCTTCCTACTCCTACTAATTTCTTCTGATTAAATTCGTTATGAGTTCCAAGGCAGCCGTAGTTTTACCCCTGGGAATGCAATGGACTTCATTGTTCATTGCCTTTTTTGGCGGTCGCCGCTGTTAATCCTGGCTACGCAGGAGATACAGTGGTGGGAATGTGTGGTGGGCCCTTTATTTAGTGTATGCAAATAAAGTATTATTTTATATTATATTAGTATATTTTATATTAGCCCTTTATTACCTCTTGCACTGTTGTTATCGCAGGACCATCCTGGTGACCTCACTCACACAACTACCTAGAAAAAACATACCTAGTATCTTCTCGTCATCCCTTATTCATCTAATTGCTGCGGTCTCCCTTCAATCGAAGGCGTTTAGAGCATACTCCACCACGCTGCTCAACGGAGGTAAGCGTTTTCAAGTCGCCTAAAGGCCACTGGCAATCTTAACGACTGTCATCTAACGACAACAACCGGGACCGACGGCTCACCGTGCCCTCCGCAGCACGGAGGAGCTCGAGATAAATAGACCATTCCATGGACAGGCTACCGTCGATGTTGCTTGACTTGCGTGATCGATTAGACTGCCACGCGCAACAACGTCATCGAACTCCTCGATGATTTTTTCTAATGTACTGCATAATAGCACAGTATAAGTAATAGTACTACGTACAGTATGGCCTCTCCCTGCCGCTCTCTCGTGTCGACCTCACCTCCCCTCTGAGACAAATCTGGAATAAACAGTTTGTATGGCGCCGCACGCACACACGCTCATTCACGCTCTGCACGGACATCTTTGTTTATGTAGTAGTAAATGACGCGATATTTGTATGGTGGCCGGGGTGTGTTAATAGTAAAGAATCGGTTGTAAAAGAAGCTATTTCTTAACAAACCCTGGCAAAAGAGAAATGGGGTGTACGTGGTTCATCAACATCTTTGAACCAAAGCCAACTTTACCTGCACACGGTGCACCCTGCTGACTGACAAAACGAAGCTCTGGCGAAAAGAGAGGTAGGCAGCGTAATTGTAAGCTACCCGACTGGGGAATGTACTTCCACCTCTCGGAATACCGCAGCCAAATAACAATTCACTTGAGGGTTGTTGTGTTCCTGTGAGTAAGTGAGGTCACCAGAAATGATGGAGATGCTGCGTTGGCAGCGGGGGTGGCGGCGCGCGAGCGATATTTTATGTTGAGAGCGTTAATATGGCTACGGTAACCGCTTCACAACAGGCGGGCTGTATGCATATCTGCTACCCAACGTAGTATAGAAGAAAAAAAAATAGGGCACGGCATAATAAGGCTAGTTTCAAATATCTTTTGTAAATAATAATATTTCCTATTTATAGAATTCCTGGCACTATCTTCACAATATATATTCTTCGAGAACGAGATGTGGCACGAGCTCCGCTCCTATTCGTTTGGTTAAGAACAGATTCCGATTCTGGAACTGAATGGAAGAAATCATAAGTTAAATTAGGTAATATTATATTCTTTTCTTTTTAAACGGGACGGTGGCCTGTACCTCCACCTCACAGAATACCGCAGCCAAATAACAATTCCCTTGAGGGTTGTTGTGTTCCTGCGAGTGAGTGAGGTCACCAGCAAGGAAGATGCTGCGTTGGCAGCGGGGGTGACGGCGCGCGAGTCGCGCGAGTAGCGAGAGGCGCGCGAGCGATATTTTATGTTGCGCGCGATAATATGGCTACGGTAACCGCTTCACATCAGGCGGGTCGTATGCTTGTCTGCCACCCAACGTAGTATAAAAAAAAAGAATTAAATTATCACACCGTAGTAAGGTCTACGCTGCTACGTGCGTAGACCAAACTCTACGGTGCTATGTCGCGTAGCCGTTTTTTTCTAGTAATTAACAAAACTATACCTGAAATATTTATGAAAGCTTGTAATTGATGTTTGTAAGCACATAAAGTTTTTTTATAATAATGTTGTTATGTAATCGTTTATTATTTTGTCCTAGCTGACCCGATAAACGTCTTTCCGTCTTCTTTAACTACGAATATCGAATTTGTTTCGCGCTCGCTTTCAAATAACTGATAGTCCTGTTAAACGCTTACATCAGAAAAGTTAATACGGTCGTTCAGTTTTCTTCAATTTTAGTAAATTTTCTATTTTTCCGCGCACTTTGCTAATTTGTCTAGACATTATCTAGTCATAATAACCTCAATAGTTTGCATTAATTACTACATAGCAGCCCGCCTGCTGTGACGCAATTAATGTTTTAAAAAATCATATAATCCACTTCTTCCAAACAGTAGTGGTTCAAAAAGTACTGCTATAAGTCATTTTCCCCCATGTTGTCATCGTTTGATTCTTCAAATTCTCAATACAAGTAATGAAGATTTTTTGCTAATGTCTTTAACATTACAGTTTTTTCACGTGTAATCCAGTAGTTTACATAATATAGTATTTTTTTTTCATTTCAGAATTTTTTTTCATCTGCAGAGAAGAACGTTGACCACCAGATTTTGAAAAAAATCGGCAGAGCAATTGTGTTCGAATTATTGATTTACTGGTATGTCTCTTTCTTTTTTTTAACTTATTAAAGTAAAAGTTATCGTTTAATTAGTTTTTAAACTTGTTATTCTACTGATATTATAAATATCGGAACAGTAAAATCGCAGACAACATCTAGTGTTTGAATCGCTCCCTGTGTTTGCCCATGATGTTGCATACATTACGAATCTGCTTGTTCTGATTGTGCTTTCCTAAACCACCAAATATAATATATGATAATAAAATAATAAATAAAAATAAATAAATATTCCTGGACAAATTATACACCGCCATCTAGCCCCGAACTAAGCAAAGCTTGTACTATGGATACCAGATAACTGATAAAATATATTTAAATACATGCAATTTGATTTACACTACTTTGCGTGCTTCCGCCACCAATATCTAATGATGTAATGGCGGAAGCACGCAAAGTAGTGTAGATCAAATTGCCTGTAAATTTGACTTACGCAAAATAACACCTGAATCAATTAACTATTTAAATACATATATTTTTGTAAATAAATATGTACATGTAATACATAGAAAACACCTAGACCAAGAGATTTGTCTTGGTGTGGGTGTTTTCTATGTACGCATATTCATGCAGACTAGTAGTTTATGTGAGTAAATATTGGTCCTGTGCAGGAATCGAACCGGGGCTCTACCGCCGAAGCTAAAGCATCGGCTTTTTTGATTACCATCGTATTTTTTGATTGCAAACATCAAACTTTAGCTTAAATTGGTGGTAAATTATTGTAGCTTAGTTGCTAGAACGCTTCGACTAAGCTGAAGATGATAGTTATTAACGTTAGGGCGCATTCCCACTTTGTCGTGACAAATAAACGTGTAGTTTTTAGTGTCGTGGCTTATATATTTATATGGAGGTGTTCACATATAGAACGACACGATTTACTGTCGTCTGCGACATTTTTTGCAGTGAAGACAGATTGTCATGACAGTGGGAACGGCTAGCACGAAAGCTGTAAAACGATATTTAGTCGTAACGATTTAAATCGTTACGACTAAATTGTGACGGCAAATCTATCGTATCTATCGACTTTTGTAGCTTGCTAATGATGTGTAAACGACAAGCGACTGCCGTGAAACGATAAAATGTCGTCGCGATCCAATGGGAACAGCTAGATACGATAGTCGCTAAAAGAAAAAAAAAATTGACGACAAACAGTCGTTTTAATGGGAACAGCTAGAAACGATAGCCGTCCGACGATAAATTAACCGTTACGACATAGTGGGAACGCGCCCTAAGACTTAGGTATTTTCGCTCGTGGGTTCGATTCCCACATAGGACAAACATTTGTGTGCATGAACATGTCTGTTTGTCTTAGTCTGGGTGTTTCCTATGTATCATAAGTATGTATTTACAAAAAAAAATGTATTTACGTATGTTTATCAGTTGTCTAGTGCCCATAAAACAAGCTTCGCTTATTTTGGGGCTAGATGGCGCTGTGTAATTTGTCTGCCAATATTTATTTATTTATTTTATTTATTGACCATAACATATACAAAATAAAAGTGTATTAATGATTCCAATTATAAAACGATTATTTTTCATAATTACAGCACCTGTCGTCGCAACTACGTCGGCACCATGAAAAATATCTCCAGAGAAACGTAAGCAATCTCACATATCCACTACACTTCTGTTTACTCTATGCTTTCGAAACAATACGGCCATAATTGTAGGCAATACCTAGTATTTGTGCGTGAAATGGAAATGATATGAAATTATTTATTCTGTCACTTGTGTGCACACGTCTTACACTTTTTATTTATAATATTGTTATTTTTGTTATTATTTTTATCATTACTATTTTGTAATGAGTTTCTTTCAAGCATGTCTTCTTCGCTAAATGCTAGTACATTTCGGCATTGACCATGGGCGAAGACCAAGGGCCCATATTGGGCCTCTTTTTTATTATAATCAAATACTACAACACATTTTAGTTTGTATACATATACATATATATATATATATATATATATATATATATATATATATATATATATATGTATATTACAATATTATATACTTTTACTTATATTATCAAATAATTACATGTTATGTTGTTTATATGTACACACAGGGTATTACTATGTAGCACTTCGTGGTACGTACTCGGTGGTCAATTGGTTAGCAATGGCCACTTTGACTCCGAGGACGCGGGTTCGATTCCCGCACAAGACAAACATTTGTGTGCATGAACATGTCTGTTGGTCTTAGTCTGGGTGTTTTCTATGTATTATAAGTATGTATTTACAAAAAAAAATGTATTTAAGTACATTTATCAGTTGTCTAGTACCCATAACACAAGCTTTGCGCTTAATTTGGGACTAGATGGCGCTGTGTAAATTGTCCAGAAATATTTATATATTTAATACACATAATGTGTGCATTATGAACTTGTAAACACAAATCGACGTACATTAAGCAGTACATCGATTAGGTTGTCGATACAGTGTTTAATGCGAGATTTTTGGTCACATTCGACATCGGTGACAACGTTTACAAGCCGACCAAATTGAGAAAAAGTTTCATATTATTATTGTGAATTTACCAGACGCGTATTACATATCCAAATTAGCCTTCAAAATGTGAGCAGGTAATCCACATGATTTTGATATGTAACACGCGTCTTATAAATTCACAACATGAGAGGTCTTCTCTATTTGGTTCGTTTTTTTACGTTGATATGATCGAACGCGAACAAAAAACACGCACTAAGCACTCAGAACTCTGTACTTGACATCCTGCATTGCTGCGTTTTAAGAGTGGTCAGATTTCGTCGTAATTTTAGGATATATTGTGAAGTTAGGTCTACGGTGTTACGTGCTACGCGTCTACGATGTTACGGCGCGTAGACATATTTCATCATAGAATCGAAAGGTATTCTGTTACTTCATGATACTGCCAGAACATGGTCACGTCATTAGCATCGTCGATCGACAAATGCTGATCACTCTTAAAACGCAGAAATCCTAGGTGCTGCCTTAAATTACGCTCGCATTGAATTAAAATTCCTTAAAAGGAACCTGAGTTTTGTTATATTCAACGAACTGCTTTTTATATGGTTTATAAACGTATAATAATATACTAAACTTATCAATAATTCAAATACTACTTTGTATATTTCCAGAACCAGCCTTCGTTCTCCGCCGCTGCCAGCAAAACAAATCTTCAGAGAAGCGTAAGCGTTTTCACTTGACCGCTTACTGCGTTACGCTACGCTTCTGCTTATGCTACGCTTCGGAAGTACTGACTTACTTTTTATAACACACAGTTAAGCCGTGGATTAGGGCAGTTAATTAAACAAATTGGACACGAGCATGTTACTATTAGATTTTATTTAGTAAAATCGTTTTTTTAGTAAACTATTATAGTTTACTTCTTTTTATCCGAGAGACTTAACTTCTTTTTATCCATGACATATATATATGTCATGTCAACGTAAACAAACTGATCAAATAGAGATAAACTCTCTTTTTTTTTTTTTATACTACGTTGGGTGGCTGACAAGCATACGGCCCGCCTGATGTGAAGCGGTTACCGTAGCCATATTAACGCTCGCAACATAAAATATCGCTCGCGCGCCGCCACCCCCGCTGCCATCGCAGCATCTCCTTCCTTTCTGGTGACCTCACTCACTCGTCCGTTATTTGGCTGCGGTATTCTGTGAGGTGGAGGTACATTCCCCAGTCGGGTAGCTTACAATTACGCTCCCTACCTCTCTTTTCGCCAGAGCTTCGTTTGTCAGTCAGCAGGGTGCACCGCGTGCAGGTGAAGTTGGCTTTGGTTCAAAGATGTTGATGAACCACTTACACCCCAAAATCTCTCATGTTGTGAATTTATAAGACACGTGTTGCATACCAAAATTATGTAGCTTACTTGCTCATATTTTGAAGTGAGCAACCCGACTAATTTGGATATGTAAGACGCGTCTGGTAAATTTACAATATGAAACTTTTTCTCAATTTGGTCGGTTTGTAAACGTTAATATGTTCGAAAGTGACCAAAAAACTCGCACTACTCTGGTTACACTACTTTATTCTTGTTAGTTCACATCGACCTTATCGAATCTTAAGGTAAGGAATCGCATTCTATGAAAGACTTAATTTATTTCTAGGATCTAATTCAAAATTACGAGTAGGATATTAAATTTATTCTTATGCTGTCTAAAAAATGTATTGAATTTTGGTAGGGACCAATGAAAAATTAAATATATTTGATGCAATATTATGTTTTATTTACCTAATCACCTATGTGTGTCGCTGAAAAAGCAACAACCAGCTTTGCTTAGCGCTTACCGGGAAAAGAAATCCTCCTAAGTTACTGTTTAAGTTAATTTGCAAAAAACTTATAAGTTCTTTTTGATGGTAATAAAATTGGCATGATAAAAACTGTTATTTTACACTGATTAATAAACGATTGATTATTAATTAACAATTGATTACTTATATAATTTAAAATTTATATGATTATATAAACAAAAAAAAATTGGTTGCCTGTAAAGTCGGTATACGGGCGAAAGTTTTACGTGACAACGACTTTGAGTGGTAAAATGTTTTCGAGTGGAAGGGACGCATGCCTTTCACTTTTTATGTCTGTCTCTCTCGCTCTTAGGCGGGCTAACCATGCCCGAGTGGAAGGGACGCATGCCTCTCACTCGCTCTCATTGTGAGCGCATAACGTGAGCGCGTTTCTTGAAGTGTCACCCGGCTAACCAATTTATAAGACGTTGTCACGTCAAAACAAAAATTTTCACTATTAGTTAAACCCAACCTATTTTATTGCACGTGAGTAAATACAAGCTCTGTATTTGTTCGCGCTCTATGCGTGCATGTGTTTAAATATGTTCCCTTCACCGTTTTCGGGGAAAATAGTAATATTTTAGTGCACCAACGTGAGATGCTATTGAGCGAAAGCTAATAAAAGTATAAAATGTAACATCAAAAATAATACTGCATAATATCCCTTTATTTATATAAAGAATTATTGTGTGTGCGTGTATAAAGTTTGATTACAAACAATATCCGAATCGTACGCTGTACGTTAAAAATAAAGTCTTAAAACTTCCGACAAAGAATGCACAGAGGCGCCACCGCGCATTTTTCCCCATAACTAAACTCTCGGAAAAAATCTCGCGCCAGTAGCGTCCTCTATTAGCACGCGCCAGAATTTTTCACCCGGTCATAACAGTCGCCACGTGCATTTGTTTTGGTTGGTTTTTTTCTCAAAAAAGATAGCATACATAAAGCTCACCTCGCCCGTCGTAGGTGCGCCAAGCAAAATGGTCGTCATTTTTTTCTTCTCTTTTCAGCCATATGTCCGTCCTTTTCGGTCAAAAATTGCGATCGTTATTTCTGTTCCGGTGCGAGTGTGTGCGTCTAGTGCCCGACGCGTAAGATAAACGCCGGATGATTACACTGCAAATTTCGATTCTATTTTAAGTTATTATAAGGGTTAATTTGGCGTGGGCGCAAAATAGTCTTAAGTCTAATGGTGGACGGAGAAAAAATAGAAATATAGGAGGCACGGCGTGTACGATAAAGAGAGCGGGAGTCGTTAACGATTCTGCGCCGGAAAGTTGCGCAGTTTGCGTTTTTGGTGCTTTTTTTGGGGGCAGCACCTCACACCATCGGGTGTTTTTTATGCCTGTCTTTTTCTCTCACGCAGTCTCTCTCCTTGGTGTGAAATGTGTGCGTGAGGTTTAGAATGTATTTACAGCCTGTGCATTTGTGTGATAGTCGCCGGGGGCAAGCACCTAGTACTAGATTTTTGCGCGCAAACTTCCTAGGTAGGTTGATTGCGGGTACACATAGCAACGGTACATAATGAGATGTCATCGCTATGTACCGGGTAAATAGAGCTGTGGAACAAAGAGTAAATATATGTTGATGTTGATTAATCATGGTCTTTCATAATTTCGCGCCAAATGCTCGTTGGCAGTTCGTACTCGCTGGTTATTTGACATTTGCGGGCATTTCGTTGAATGAATGAATGGCGGCGGCGCGTAGAGCCGGTCTCAGGTGGAAGGAATATTTTAAGAATGTATAATATGACCTGTGTACTTTGCTTTGTGTTATTTTGCGTAAACTGTAGATAGTTAAATGAAAAGTATTATTAATAATGATACGTAGAGGCATATAAATAAGGGATAAATATAGGATGTAAAATTAATCGTAAATATATCGGGGTGTGAGTAGTTTTGGACGAATTCACGCGAGTGGGAGGGCGCGCGGTCTTGCATAGTATATCTGAAATATTTAAATAAATAAAATATTCCAAAATACAACATAATTATTATTTGTTAATAAAATTACTTTTTCTTTTTTTATATATTACGTCGAATGGCAGACAAGCACACGGCCCGCCCAATGTGAAACGTTTATCGTAGATTTTAGCTTTTGTAGATATTAATATTAGCAACATGAAACATCGCTCGCGAGCCGCTACCCCAGCTACCGACGTAGCAACTCCTTTCGGATGACCACTCTCACTCATAGGGACACAACAACCCTCAAGTGAGTTGTTATTTGGCTGCGGTATTCTGTGAGGTGGAGGTAATTCCCCAGTCAGACAGCTTACAAAATACTTTCCCACAGACTTTCCCACCAAACTTTGATCGAAAATAAAACACGTCGGTCTGTTATTAAAATTTTAAGAACGCAGATCGTTCTAGTTTTATGTATTTTACGTTACTGATATAGAGTTTTTATAATTTTGTAACATTGGCAACTAGCCTATTGGGTCTCTTTTCAGGTGTCCGTTTTCAACGCTTGTGGCATAACAATAGTATTTTAACACTATTAGTTATTTGTAATGTCACGTCCACACGCTTGCCAAACACCAGCGTGTGGATGGGTGTTTGTTGTTTGCTGTGTGTGTATCTGTTTGGCAAACATTGCCAAACACGGTACACCAGGTACCGTATTTGCGGCAAACACCAAGCGTGTGGAGCAGTGTTTGTGCTGGGTGTTTGCTGTCTGGCCGTTGTTTGGCAAGCGTGTGAATGGGGCATGATACTTTCAACACAAAAAGTACTCTCATTTACTCATTTACATTGGTGTGAAGTGGTTCATCAACATCTTTGAACCAAAGTCAGCTCACCTCACGCGGTACACCCTTCTGTCTGACAAATGAAACTCTGGCGAAAAGATAGGTAGGGAGCGTAGTTGTAAGCTACCCGGGGTGTACTTCGGGGTGTAAGTAGTTTATCAACATCTTTGAACCAAAGCCAACTTCACCTGCACGTGGTGCACCCTGCTGACTGACAAACGAAGTTTGATAAGAGAGGTAGGGAGCGTAATTGTAAGCTACCCGACTGGGGAATGTACCTCCACATCACAGAATACCGCAGCCAAATAACAATTCCCTTGAGGGATGTTGTGTTCCAGCGAGTGAGTGAGGTCACCAGAAAGGAAGGAGATGCTGAAAACTGTGAATTGGATGAACGGATGTTTATTTGTTTATTTGTTACACACATTGTTACACATAAGTAGGCACAAAGGTTATTACATAGACTAACAATTTGAACATAATAAAGATTATGATATCTACTCGGTTGCCCACTCGAAAGTCGAAACTGACACCTATTGTAGGATTAACCTGTGTTACAGGTGTCAGTGCTCAACCCTCGGAAGGTTTTTAAAAATAATTACAGAAAAAAGTAACAAGAATATTGCGAAACAAAAGAAATTACATATATAAGAAAACTTTTTAATTTTTGCTCTTAATGTGTGTTTTTTACAGGAGAAGTCTGTGTGTATTGTGGAAGTTAGTTAGTTGAGTGAGAGTAAGATCTTCGAAGGTCAAACTTTAGAACATTGCCTATAGTCGTTCTTACATATTCAGTGATCTCGCATTCACTAGATTATTTTCAGAATAATTTGGCCATTAATTTAGGCATTGGACTTTTCTTCTTCTTCAATAATAGGCTACTTGACATTTTGTCGGTTTGTTATGTAAGGATGTAACTATAATAAATTAAACAAGTCACTTACGTATATTTGTCGAGAATTTGTCTCCACTAACTAACTAATCTCTCTACTAACTAGTTTTGATCTCAAAGGGGACCTTCATCAGGGCGAGTATCTAGACGCGTCCACCCTCTCTCGATCGAGATGAACACTGCGTGCTAATGCCCTCGCCGTTGAACTCTAAATGGTGGAGGAGGGAATTGGTGCGTTGGTGCTTTTCTGAAATAATTTCGTCCTTTTACTTTGCCACCAAACTTTGTTCGATCAAAGTTTGCTGGGGAAATCTATTTTAAAGAAAGGTGCAAGTCGCTCTAGTTTTGGGTATTTTACGATATTGACAAACATTTTTTTTATAAACTAGATGACCCGGCAGACTTTGTCCTGGGTAACCCTTACCCACTATACCCAAAACATAATTAATATTTAACGAATTATTATTTTTTAAATCATAGAGCGCTAGTTGCATTGCAGCAGAGATCCTCTTAACTTCAACTTCGTCAAGATTTGGCTATACCTCGTAGATTATTGAACAAGAATCTGGCAAAAATATAGAAAGGACATTGTTGGAAATAGGCCAATTGAAGAAAGATCTCTGCCTTATACCATGTGATGTGATTTGTATTATGTGAGTGACGTCAATCGGAAGCGTATGAAGATGTGTTGCGTTGACAGCGGTGGAGGCAACATTCAATTTAATTCACCTCGACGATTAGCAAAAAGATAACTTCGAAATTAATTCGTAGGTAGGTAATACTTAATCTATCCTAGACAGACTGGAAGAAATTCAATCATAAAAATATTTGGTCTATGACCATACAAGATAAACCTGTTCGACTACCGTGGTTCGACAATATAAGAATGTGAAGAACCACTATAAAACTGGCAATGAGGTACGTTCCGGACACTATCCATCAAGAAAGTTTGGATTCTTCATGAAAAAAACTGACTCGTCTTATTGAGAAGTGTGTGAGGTCACAAAGGATGTCCAATATTTGTTGCTGGAGTGTGACAAATACAAACAGACAGAATAGAGACTCACTGATGAGAAAATTTTAATTGAACATCAACGATGTCAGTTTGGCTCAATGTACACTAATCCTACATCAGTGCGGGCAAGAATATTCTTCGACTTTATTACCGCATCTCATCATTGAGTCTCTTGAATTAGGTTATGATGGGGCTCAATATCTTCAACAGATATACCTAAGCAAAAACATAAAAAAAAATCGTAAAAATATTATTACTGCTTATTGTAGATAGAAAAGAGGATAGGGCATTTTTCAATTTCTTTTAACTTTGGTAGTTCCATCATCAGCTCAGCTTGATGAAATTATTATATTGTCATTGCTTTTAGTTATACCTTTAGCGTTTACTATTTTTTAAATCCGTAAATACGACAAATATAAGTTAAATTCGACTTCTAAGATTTGGTTACATTACATATTAGTTAGTTACTTACTATAAGTTATTAAATACTAATAATGTTTTTAGACCAGCTGGATCCAGGATACCATTTTGAGATAATTTTAGTGCATATAACGTTTTCACGTACAACACACGGCCGTGTCTATGACACAGCCACTCCCCATTTTTTTTTATGATTTTCGCTTTGGCTTAAGTCAACAAGAAAGTTGCTAGAGATTTCAATTGGCATTTGGTGATGAAGCACCATGTCGCAGCTCTGTGTATTCGTGGTTTGAAGCATTTGACGAGCCCGGTGGTCGAATGGTTAGCAATGGCCACTTTGAT
Source organism: Hypsopygia costalis (assembly GCA_937001555.2). Classification (NCBI taxonomy): domain Eukaryota; kingdom Metazoa; phylum Arthropoda; class Insecta; order Lepidoptera; family Pyralidae; genus Hypsopygia; species Hypsopygia costalis. The sequence continues at coordinate 8,136,494 of OW443343.2, read as the reverse complement.
TCCGAGGTCGCAGGTTCGATCCCCGCACAAGACAAATATTTGTGTGCATGAACATGTCTGTTTGTCTTGGTCTGGGTATTTTCTATGTATTATATGTATGAATTTACAAAAAAAAATGTATTTAAGAATTATATCAGTTATCTAGTAGCCATAGTACAAGCTTTGTTTAGTTTGGGGCTAGAAGGCCGTGTGTAATTTGTCCTGGAATATTTATTTATTTATTTATAATTAAGACGCGGCCGTGACCATCTCCATGACGTGGTAATTGAAAGTCGGCCGGCGACTGCGGTTACAGAATCTAACTTCAAATCACGGTGTCGCCGTACGACAACTTTTAGGGTGTAAGGGGTTCATCAACATCTTTGGACTAAAGCCAACCTCACCTCCACGTGGTGCAACCTGCTGACTGATAAACGAGGCTCTGATAGGTAGGGCATAGAGTATTTTAAGCTGCTCGACTGGGGAATTATATGCACCTCACAGAATACCGTAGCCAAATAACGATTCCCTTGAGGGTTGTTGTGTTCCTGCGAGTGAGTGAGATCACCAGAAACTGCCAGAGAGAAAGAAAGGAGTAAAGGTTGGCAACAGATCGGTGACCCCTTGGTGTTGCTGATCTCCATGACCGGAGGGTTGTTTTTCATCAGGTGAGCCACATGCTCGTTTGCCCCCCTCTCATACAAAAAAAAAACAAATTTCGTCTCATAGTTATATGCGAATAAAATAGGATAATTTAAAAAACTAAAAAACCGACTGCTTTTCTGTGTAATTTGGAAATGACACAGAAAAGCAGTCGGGTTTTTAGTTTTTTAAATTACCGTTTTTATTTTATGTTTTTTAGTTTTATTTATTTTGATATATGCAATGTCGCTCTCACAGTAAATACATACCTATCTAATGACACCCCTCGAGCTAAAATCCATCGAGCCGTCCAGACTGCGGCGCGCATTTCAATTTGAACTTGGCGCCAAAAATCCGCCATTTTGATTTTTTTTTATTATGACGTACCCAGTGTCACTCTCACAGCAAATACGAATCTAACGACACCTCTCAAGCTAAAATCCATCCAGCCGCTCGGGCTGCAGAGCGTGCCAAACAATTATACACACATACATACATACATACTCTCGAAAAACATAACCCTCCTTCTGTCGCAGTCGGGTAAAAACCACTTTTATGACTTTAAGCATGGTTCCGTATGTCACAACTTCTCCAATAAGCTTGAGCAACTAGCTATTGGTTCACTAAATATATGGTAAAGACGCAACTCTTGCTTCGGAGTTATTCCAGAATCTGAGATTTTCCCGATTTTTACAATGTTCCGTACTTCCAAATCCGTTGCGAGTTTAAGGTAATCATATTCATACACAACCTACCGCCATTGAGAACTCCACCACGGAGTACTCTCTAAACCCCCCTTCGAAGGGGAGACCCCCATGTCCCAACAATGGGATGAATAAGGGTTAACGACCGAGACGACCGGATGTCCATACATTTCTGTAACGATGTGCCAAAAATCATTAGTACCTACATTGAAAATTGAAAATTTAAATGTAACTTCTACTGCACTATCTACTACTGTAAATTCAAAATCATCTAAGGAGAGACTATATCTCCCTTTGTGTGTTTTACTGTATGGATTCGCCGTGTGGTTTCCGGCAGACTAGAATAGAATCACTCCGTCTCTTCCCGTGGATGTCGTACAAAGCGATTAAGGGAAATACATTATCAAATATCGATCAGGCCTCCCCAACCCGTTTGGCCAGCGTGGGGAGAGTAGGCCAAATCCTCCTTCCGTCTGGGACGGACGGGAGAGGGTCGTGCTCCTGTAGTGGAGACTAAAATTGACCTGATGATGATGACCGTATGGATTGTTGGATGAATGGATGGATGTAGTTCAATGTAATGCCCACGGCCTCTTAAAATTACCTACGTATAAAAACGCATAGAGAAATAGTTGGAGAATAGTTTTTGGAGAGGTTTTCTTCCGCATTGGTACATCTGATGTTCTTAGGCTGTGATAACTGATTATCATCAGGCAGGATGTGTGCTTGATTGCTTCAATACAGGTACAAAATAAATATCGATCACTACTACTTCCCCAAATGGTGACGCTCTGATAATTGCCATGAAATCTTAACATACTTCAGCAGCTTGTTGCAAACGACCGAATTTTCTTGTAGGTACTAACTTGGCCAACATGCATACGGCCCGCCTGATGGAAAGCAATAATCGTAGCAGAAATGGACAAGAGGGATCAGATCAGAAGAGTATTTTGAATGAAAAACAAAGATGTAAATAGGTATGTTTAAGATATAAATTACAGCTTTAAACGAGTTCCAATGGCAAACAGGTATAGCCGACCTGACGTGAAAAGGTTATGCGGTACCTACCCTTGAAACAGTTGCCAGTCCCAGCTGTTAACGCGGCACCTGCTCTATGCAACCTTTTAAAAAACTTACTCACTCGCAGAAATATAACAACTCTCCAACAAGTCTAGGATTTAGCTACGGTCTTCTGTAAGGTGGAGGTGGAGGTAGGTCGTTGAGTTTCTTCTACGAGTGCATAATAGAGTTGTAGGGACTTTACCTTTCTTTCGTTCAAGTGTCATTTACGAAACGTCGTGGTGCACCACGAACAAGTATTAATTCAATTTCGCTCTAAAGATGCCCCCGCTGCTATTTGTGCAAAATATATTTGTCAATTATGGTCAGTGCCCTGGTAAATATAACCTTGAAAAAATGCACTTTTACTGTAATTTATATGTTAGTAAGTTTCGAAAATAAACTAATTCGCTTACGGACCGACCATCATTCGATTTACACTAATTTGATTAGTTCGCTACGAATCCCCTGACAGATTGCTACGCCCCCGTCTCTGCGTAACAGTTTACTGCCCTCTAGCGGTCTCTTTGTGAACTAAAAGTTGATAAAAAGTTATTATTATATTTTGTTGTTGTTATTTAGAAAATATTTTTAAATAGCTGGGAATATATAGAATCGGATCAAATTATAGGATTTACAAGACAGCTAAGTTATTATAGTAGCGCCATCTAGTAGCGAGTAGCACAGCGAAAAAAGTTTGTGCTCGAAATGTCCTTTTTACACTGTAGAATCACATTTATATTTTTTAATAAATGAAATGTTTATGCGTTTGTAATTTTGTGAACTAATTAAATATTAAACTCTATATACAGAATTTTTATAAATGTAAGTTGAAATTCCGATTTTATTCACTTTACGGTTGCTTTACGTGATAAAAATTATAAATAAATGTTACTTTTTTCAGCATTATTCTATAATATATTATTTTTAGAACTTATTTTTAAGTTTTTTTAATATTTGTTTTTTTTTTCATTTTATTAGGTAATTGATTCAAACTATATAGTAATATAGTACAAACTAAACTAATTTAAATAAAAATAAACTAATCTTAAAATTACTAGGAAATTTCTAAAAATAAATAAATAGGTAATCAATAAAATAAATCAAAAAATTTTTAGAATTATAAACCATTGTGTTTAAAATGTACATAAAATATCGATCTTTATAAATAAGTACCAAGTTAGAAGAACTCAATGTCGTCGTTCTAAGTAGGTATACCTAGGTATCAGCTCCTTCGTGAATTGGAAAGTAAATACGTAATGATAATAAATAAATTTTTATAACCGCCATTTTTGGAAATTATTTAAATACAAATATGTAGTCATTTTGCATTTTGCAGCACACTAGCGCCGCCAATGAACAAAATTTTATCTGCTTACTGAGTAAGATATTGATGATGATGTAAGATAGTGAATGCTCTTTGTCGTCCATAGTATTTTTATTCTTTTTTAGGTCCCTTATTCAAACAAATTAAGTGGTTTCGTTGTCAGTACTAAAATTGACCGTTAAATGCTCGAAATAATTAAAAATAGTAAACAAAAAAAAATCCAGGGCAAATTATGTATAATTTGCCCAAGATATTTTTTTTTTATTTACTTAGGCTTTTTTAGGACTAGATGGCGCTGTTGCGCCATTTAGTCCCAAACTAAGCAAAGCTTGTACTATGGGTCTAACTGATGTTATATAATACACAGAAAAAACCCAGACAAACAGATATATGTTCATGCACACAAATATTTGTCTTGTACAGGTATCGAACTCGCGACCTCGGAGTCAAAGTGACTGTTGAAAGCCATTCGACTACCAGGCTCGGCGTAAACAATAACTTTATGTATTGACTAAATGATCTAAAATATTGTATTGTCTTATCTTGCCTCAGTTTGCTACTCAGGCAGCTAACATACCTACTAGCGCTTTTGTTTGTCGAAGAGTCAAAAGACAACAAATACGATATTATTAGGTACCTCACTTATTTGTTAGTATTACATAGTTTAGCTATATAATTATTTGTAACATTTACAAAACTTCACACTAAGTACATATATAACATAATGACATAAATACTTATTTCGAAATAATAAAATACAGTAAATACAACTTAAAATTAAATAAATACATCAAATTAGTTTAATTGTATTATTGCATTTTATTTTGAATATGGCTATTTCAGCAACCCTCTCATTATACTAGTCAAATTACTATTTTCTAACGAATTCAATAGAGCTATCTGAACATAAAAATAACCCTGTTGATTTTTCGATATCAATGAGTCGCCTTAATAGTAATTGTATACAATATTTACTTTTTATTTTACGATATATTAGTAGGATTTATTTCAGTAAATACAACTTAAAATAAATTTAAACTTAAATAAATTAAGTAAATACATTTGGATTAAAACTAATTAGACATCGTAAATAATCCGCTGCATGTAGGCAAAGTTATTAATATTTACTTATTTGGTATGATTGCAAATTTCCAAAACAGCAAGATATATTTAAAAGAAAGGAAGGTTAATATAAGGTAAGTAGCGACATCTATCAACTTTCTTATAAACTAATTCTATGGTGCTTTCGGCTACGCAGTCGTAGCTGCTAAGAACGAAATAAATTTGATTAATGGAGAATTTCGCAATGTTGCGAATGACTGTTCAGTCAAATTGATCCAAGTAGCAATAAATAAAACTCATATGTTAATGTTAATATTATTATTTTAACTATTTGAGTTATTTATGTACATTATAAGGACAATAAGCTATATTTGGTTATTTCTTGATATGAAGATCATCCGACTTAACCAACTTTGTGCTGACACAACTTTTTGTTTTCGATCTCAATGAATTTTACATATTGTTGCTATTCCGTCGTATCCACCGGGCGTGTCCAGCAAGATAAACGAGGCAACTACAGTCCCAAGCACACATGAATGTTTTCGGGCTTTAGCACCCTACTCTATTTAGAGCCTAAGTCAATTTCACCTGCCCGTGATGGACTATGACGACTGGCTAACTAGTCTCTGGCAAAAGAGTGGAAGGACATGTGGAGCTCAACTCACAGAAGATCGCAACCCACTAACAAAACTGTTAAGGAAAGTTACACAACATCGTTCATCGTCGCGGTACATGGATATCGAACAACACGGGAGTAGATGAAGATTCATCGACTTCCGGAACGGAGGCAGAGGCTCATCTTTTATTTATTTATTTTTTTTTTTTTTATACTACGTCGGGTGGTAGACGAGCATACGGCCCGCCTGATGTGAAGCGGTTACCGCAGCCATATTAACGCTCGCAACATAAAATATCGCTCGCGCACCGCCACCCCCGCTGCCACCGCATCTCCTTCCTTTCTGGTGACGTCACTCACTCGCAGGAACACAACAGCCCTCAAGGGAATCGTCATTTGGCTGCGGTATTCTGTGAGGTGGAGGTACATTCACCAGTCGGGTAGCTTACAATTACGCTCCCTACCTCTCTTTTCGCCAGAGCTTCGTTTGTCAGTTAGTAGGGTGCACCGCGTGCAGGTGAAGTTGGCTTTGGTTCAAAGATGTTGATGAACCACTTACACCCCAATCATCGCTGAGACAGTCAGCCTGTGACCACGGCCGGTGCAACCTGGGGGCCTACCGCCGAAGACGAAGCCGATTACCATCGAATATTTTGATTGCAAAAATAGGTCTTCCGTTTTAATTACTGACAAACATCTTCAGCTTGATCGATAGAGCTCTATCTTTCAAGCTGAAGGGTTTCTATCTGCTAAGCTAAACATAATTACATAACACACGGCCGTGTGGTTTCCGGCAGTCTAGAATAGAATCACTCCGTCTCTTCCCGTGGATGTCGTATAAGGCGACTAAGGGAAATACATTATAAAACATCGATCAGGCCTCCCCAACCCGTCTGACCAGCGTGGGAAGTGTAGGCCAAATCCTCCTTCTGTCAGGGACGGACGAGAGAGGGTCGTGCACCTGTAGTGGAGACTAAAATGACCTGATGATGAAGCTAAACATAATTACCGACAATCTAAGCAATAGTTTGATTTTCGAATTCTAAAAATTCAATGGTAATCGGCTTCAGCTTAGCCGGTAGGGCCCTACCGCCGAAGCTGATGGCGATTACCATCCAATATTTTGATTTGAAACTGAGGGCTCACGTTTTAGTTATTGACACACATCTTTAGCTTACTGTATGTATGTACTTGACATGTTTGAATTAAATGCTTAATGTTCTTACATGATAAATAATTATAGAAACAAATTTGCACGCTATTAAAGTTTGGCAAAATATAAGGCACTACAAATATTATAAGATCAACTTGTAACCATATTTTAAGCAAATAAATGATTATTATTATTATTAACCGGTAGAGTTCCTGGGCTTCTACCAGATAAACCAAACACAAGTACCATAAATCTGGGTTGAAGTTTGATTTTCGCAATGAAAAAATCCGGTGGGAAACGGCTTCAGCTTAGCCGGTAGGGCCCCTGGTCGAAACATCAGGCAATAATCATCATCACCATCATCAGCCTGTATCTACCCACTCCTGGATCTAAGCCTTCCCCAATGCTTTCCACCAGATACGATCCTCCGCCTTCCGCATCCAGTCGCACCCAGCCGCTTTCTTAAGGTCATCGGGTCATCTAGTAGGAGAGCGTCCAACATTTCGTCGTCCTATGCGCGGCTACCACTCTAATACCTTCCTCCCCCATCTGCCATCAGTTACTCGGCAGATGTGACCGGCCCATTGCCACTTCAGCTTGCAAACTCTGAAGGCTATGTCGACAACTTTGGTTCTCCGTCGAATTTCTTCGTTTCGGATTCGATCCCGCCGAGAACCCCCGAGCATAGTCCTCTCCATCGCTCGCTGCGCGACCTTTAGCCTGTGGACCAGTCCAATAATAAATGTAAATACCCTTATGCACGATCGCGTTAATTCCCGTTGTTATTTTTCATAAATCATGCAACGCGAAAGTTTTAAAATTATTAATCAATTTTTTGTTTGATTAGTTAAAATCTTTAAGGGTAGTAGTGAGGTCATCAGACGCAAGGAGCCGAAACACCCGTGTCGTGTTAAAGCAACATGTGTTAGTAGCTGGGGTGTCGGCTCCTGAGCAATTACTACCTACTCATATGGAAACCGTCTACAGTACAGTTATGCCAACTTATTTAAACGACATTTGGGGTGTAAGTGGTTTCATCAACATCTTTGAACCAAAGCCAACTTCACCTGCACGCGAAACACCCTGCTGACTGACAAACGAAGCTCTGGCGAAAAGAGAGGTAGGGAGCGTAATTGTAAGCTACCCGACTGGGGAATGTACCTCCACCTCACAGAATACCGCAGCCAAATAACAATTCCCTGAAAGTTTTGATGTGTTGCTGTGAGTGAGTGAGGTTACCAGAAAGGAAGGAATTGCTGCATTAGCAGCGGGGGTGACGGCACGCGAGCGATATTTTATGTTGCAAGCGTTAATATGGCTACGGTAACAGCTTCACATCAGGCGGACCGTAAGCTTGTCTGCCAACCGACGTTGCATAAAATAAAAAAATAAAAAACGACAGAATTCGTGCTTAAAAATGATAGAGCTCCAACAGCTGGAGGACTTAGCAGAGAAGAAAAAAATTAAGCGTGGTTATCATAAGAGAGACCTTTTAGTTTGTGGTCATCATCGCCTGAATGAGTTTTTGTTATACCTCGTCGGGTTACAACCAAAGAGAATGTAACCACTACGTTTTACGAGACGGATGTGCCATACAAATAGCGTAAATTCTAATATGTATGAAATAGAAGCGAAAACAATCAGAATTTGTACCAAATTCGCTTCCGATTCATAGAGTCGTTTTTTTACCTTGAGTTGCGCCAGGCTGGTTACAACCATGGATATCGTCGTCATCAACCTTTATTCATCCCTTTATTTCAACCGTGATACCGGATGGGTATTGCCAACGGCCTGGAAACCAGTACTCCAGGTTGAGTCTAAAGAGAGTCACGATATAGTCGCCAATGATGATACTGTCAGTTTTTACCACCACATGGTAAGCGCACTAGATGACCACGCGCCCGAAGAGATAGAAGAATTTGATCCACCGGCTACCACTACATCATCGTCGAGGGTAGCGCTCCACCAATGAACGCACCTACCCCCCACCACCCTTTCTAGTCGGGCGGCGCGCGTGTTGGCGCGCAGTGTCCGGCGCGAGAGACAAAGCGTGGACGTGTCTGGACATTCGCCCTGATGAAGGTCTCCTTTTAAGATCGAAACTAGTCGGCTTTCCCGACAAAAAGACGTGTGTGACCCGTTTAATTTATTTAATTAATTTAGTATTTATTCATCCCACTGCTGAAATATGGGCCTACCCTCAATCAAAGGGGTTTAGAGCATACTCCACCACTCTGCTCAACTGCGGGTTGGCGGAGATCAGTGTTTTTAAGGCGCCTGAAGGCCACTGACTTAGCTTAACGACTGTCATCTAATGATAACAGCCGGGACCGACTTAACGTGCCCGCCGAAGCACAGAGGAGCTCGAGATAAATAAACCCATCCATGGACAGGCTACGGTCAACGTTGCTTAACTTGCGTGTTCGATTAGACTGACACGCGCAACGACGCCATCAATAACCATGGATATGTATGATATAAATTTATTAGACATTTGCAAAATAAGACCACGGTACCGCCCCTACTGCTAAGGCAAAGTAAAACTCCTGAATGAAACAAAATAATAAAAAACCTTTGCAATTGTTTGGATACTCCACTGGGGGATTGATTGGTTGAATTGATTCCACAATTTCACATTTCGTGGTATAAAATGTCATAAGAAACGTACTGTCGTATATCGCTAATTACCAATATATGAATGGAATTTTAATTTACGGCGAGTTCTACAATAGTGAAAGTAGTGGAACGCAGCGGCAGGTATCTAATCAAATAGTTCATCGCATAGAGACGCTACATCTCTACGTGTAGAGACAGAGTATGACATAATATGATATTATAATATATATTAAACAAATTAGGATAATTTAAATAACTTAAAATGAATTAAAAATTAATATATAGTAGGTATGTAACCTATTTTCACTACTTTAGATTGTACTGAATAGAAATTATTAACTGTGACATTAATATTGCGAGTAATAAAAATGACATTTTATAGTAATAATATAATTTTATAGTCATATAAAATAGGCATGTAGATTTTTTTTTAACACACCGAGATGGTCGCCCGTGCAATATCAGTGACAGCGACAGACGGAATATGCTGGATCAAAGAATGTAAGTAGGTATCTGGTGGGTGAAGGGAGAGAGAAAGAGAAAGACCATGGAAATAAATATAAGTTTTACTGTGCAGCCCTGACAGCCCAGGTAGTCATGCTCACTAAATTGTTCAAACTGGTGGTGGAGTCGTGTGGCGGGGCGCCGCATTCCCAATAAAATGGTTGAATGCGGCGATGGCACCTATGCATCAACTCGTGAACGGGTGCTGGCAGATTGTAATTATTATCCGGGATAATAATTACAATCTACAGAAGATTCTAATTATTATCAATAAAAAAACCGGCCAAGAGCGAGTCATACTCGAGCACGAAGGGTTCCGTACCATTATCTATAAAAACGGCAAAAAATCATGTCTGTTGTATGGAAGCCCCCCTTAAATAATTGTTTTATTTTAATTTATTTTTTATTTTTAAACTGAATATATAACTAAATATTCTGTAAATAATTCGAGCGTCTACCTGTTGCCGTTATCAATATCGAGCAAAAACGAGTAAAATAAACCGGTGAAGTGCGAGTCGGACTCGCGCACGAAGGGTTCCGTACCATTATCTATAAAAACGGCAAAAAAATCACGTTTGTTTTATGGGAGCCCCCCTTAAATATTTGTTTTAGTTTTATTTAATTATTTATTTTTAAAGTAAATATATCACTAAATATTATATGAGTATTTCAAGCGTCTACCTATTACCGTTATCAATTGCGAGCAAAAACGAGCAAGAAAATCACGTTTGTTGTATGGGAGCCACCTTAAATATTTATTTTATTCGGCTTTTTTAGTATTTGTTGTTATAGCGGCAACAGAAATACATAATCTGTGAAAATTTCAACTGTCTATCACGGTTCATGAGATACAGCCTGGTGACAGACGGACGGACGGACAGCGGAGCCTTAGTAATAGGGTTACTTTTTACCCTTTGGGTACGGAACCCTAAAAATCACGTTTGTTGTATGGGAGCCCCCTTAAATATTTATTTTATTCTATATTTTAGTATTTGTTTTTATAGCCGCAATAGAAATACCTGTGAAAATTTCAACTGTGTAACTATCACGGTTCATGAAATACAGCCTGGTGACAGACGGACGGATGGATCCCTAAAAAAGCATGTAGAATGCATTATATTACTTAGATATAAGTTTGCTGTGCCCTATCAGGGTTCATGTTTTTAACTACACATATAATATATCGTCATCATCATCATCAGGTCCATTTTAGTCTCCACTACAGGAGCACGACCCTCTCTCGTCCGTCATAGACGGCAGCAAGATTTGGCCTACACTCCCCACGCTGACCAGACGGGTTGGGGAGGCCTGATCGATATTTGATAATGGATTTCCCTTAGTCGCCTTGTACGACATCCACGGGAAGAGACGGAGTGATTCTATTCTAGTCTGCCGGAAACCACACGGCCAAATATATAACCGTAGAAGTAAGAAGTATGTGTATACATACATAACGTACATTGTAAAAAAACCGGACAAGTTCGAGTCGTACTCGCCCACCGAGGGTTCCGTACGTAGGATCATTATTTATTTATTTATTTATTTATTTATTTGTAATCAACAGCCTACCAAAATACATTTTAAATATATTATATAATCTACAAATTTAGGCCAAAACAAGATTACACTATGTATGCCACTTGTACTTAGTATTCTACATTACTAATACATATTAATAGGAAACAATAAACGTACCTTCACAATAGTATTGTTCGCTGTTTCACGATAGTTACAGAAATATGAATTCACATTACTCACATAGTACATTAAAACATTGTATTTAGTTAATACAATTAAATAACTTTATAAATTTGATATTTTTATTATAAATAAGAAATAATTTGTCGGAAAAAATAAATAAAATATATTTTGCAATGTGCACATCAAGCCCTTTCTTATGATACCCCATTTGAACTAGTAGCTTCAATTTGAAATTTCACCCCCTATAAAAAATATAGACCCCCTATTTTTCAAGATTTAATGACAAATGTATAGTTTTCAGATTTATTCTTGTATTTGTAGTTTATAACGATGTTACTTGCCAAATGTCATAGTTCTCGGTCAACGGGAAGTACCCTATGGGTTTTGATTCCCTTGAGAATGGGTCGAAATATTCGTTTTTTGCTGAATAAACGGCCGTATCTTTTTTTACGTAAACTCAGCAGTTAAATTTTTTTACAACTTCATGGGACCGTAGACCTGAGTATACTGTTCAAATTTCAGCTTGATACCTCCACGCATTCTCGAGTTAGAGGGTCTTGACAGACAGACAGACAGACAGACGGACAACAAAGTGATCTTATAAGGGTTCCGTTTTTCCTTTTGAGGTATGGAACCCTAAAAAGAACTCGAAACTTGAAACTTAAATATTACTTATAATAAGTAGGTATTTAATTCATTATTATATATAATCCCATACCGTACATATTACTATGTTTATTTGTCAGTCGAATAGAAAAACACATAAAAAACAATGCCAATAAAATTCAACCTTACGCTAATTGTAATACGAATTATAATGCCATTTAATTTCATCGATAGATGGGGCTCATCTAGCCTAGTTAGGGTCGATCTATTCGAGGGGTTAAATAATTATTATAATGCGTTCTATGTAGCAATAGGCCAACGATGTTGAATGTAGGTAAATAGATGAATGCGGGGTGAATTTTATTATTTTGGGACTACTTTTTATTGGTTATGGGAGTCTTATATGGTCGATACATTATATGACTAGTTGGCCCGCGTAACTTCGTCTGCGTGTGAGATAGAGAGGGTTATGTGAAGTTACATTAAAAAGGAAGTTACATTAAATTAAATCTTAAAAGATTGTCATATGTTATCGCGGATTTTTTTTTTAGATCTAGTGAACGCTCGAGATTTTCATACAATGATAATAAATATTCTTCGTCAACTCTCATTCATCCAACTGCTGGGATATAGAACTCCCCACAATTGAAGGGATTTAGAGCATACTCCACCACATTGCTCAACGGCGGGTTGGCGGACGTCCGTATTTTGGCGGATTGGCGGACGCCCGTATTTTGGCGGATTGGCGGACGCCCGTATTTTCTAGCCACCTAAAGGTCACTTGAGTTGGATTAACGATTGGTATCTAACGACAACAGCCGGTACCGACGGATTAAGGTGCCCTCCGAAGTACGGAGGAACTCGAGATCCAATACCAGATCGAGAACCAATCCATGGGCAGTCTGCGGTCCACGTTGCTTAACTTGCGTGTTCGATTAAACTGATACTCGCAACGACGCCATCGCGCTCCTGAAAATAATATGTATATAAGTTTATATAAAAGGGCATTATGATTTTTACAGAAAAATACTAGGATTTCAGAAATCGCAACACTTTTCCTAACAGTCTGTCTTTTTTTTATACTACGTCGGGTGGCAGACAAGCATATGGCCAACATGGTGTGAAGCGGTTACCGTAGCGATATTAACGCTCGCAATATTAAATATCGCTCGCGCGCTAAGACCCCCGCTACCAACGCAGCAACTCTTTCGTTTCTGACCTCACTTACTCGCAGGAACACAACAACCCTCAAGGGAATTGTTATTTGGCTGCGATATTCTGTGAGGTGGAGGTACTTCTCCAGTCGGGCAGCTTAAAAAATACGCTATGCCCTACCTCTCTTTTCGCCAGAGCCTCTTCTGTCAGTCAGCAGGGTGCACCACGTGCAGGTGAGGTTGACTTTGGTTCAAAGATGTTGATAAACCACTTACACCCCAAAACACCCTACACACTTACACCTATAGCGCGCTTATTTTTTTTTACTAACTCAAGCGATATTTATGTGCAACTCTTTATGTACAACATACTACATTTTCTCCCTTATCTTAATCTATCACCATTAGACATGTCTATTTCATAATCCAAGCAATTTACTACCACCCGGGATAAAAGTGGGTAGTAATGGGGTCCTCAAAACACCCTATTTCTACCCCTAGACATTAATAAAATATCGCCGCGTAAGAAATCTCTAGCGAGGGTGGGCCAAGCTAAATGCGCAACGATGTGCCCTACGCGCAATAACAAAAAAAAAAAGATTTGTCTCCCCAGCAAAAATCAACATTAATACCATCCGCTGAAAGTTCCATTTCAGTTGAAGCCGTCTCCATACTTAATCACTTCTGTCCGTTGCATAATAGGTAGGTACGTACACACTTAGCTTTTTTTAAAAAAAGGTCGTTTGTGACGCCTCGCGAATCCAAGATGGCGGCCGTTTCAGACTTTTTATGTGTAATTACTGGCTTTTCAGGGTTCCAAATGGGTTTATGTTTGTTTTTATGAGTGTAAAAATTATTTTAATTTGTTATGAGTATGAGGGTGGAAATTGTTGTTTTTGACATAATTATTTTTTAGAGGGACTATGAATACGGTTTTCATTGTCACATGATTTTTTTTAAAGAGCGGCGGCATATCCGGTGGTTGAGTAATAGTACTACGTATAGTATGGCTACTCCCTGCAGCTTTCTCGTGTCGATCTCACCTCCCTTCTGAGACAAATCTGGAACAGTTTGTATGGCATCGCACGGACACACGCCCATTCGCGCTCTGCACATACGTCATTATTTATGTAGTAGTAAACGACACAACATTTTTATAGACAAGTACAAGTCAATATGTAGATCTACATAACGGTATTTTCTTAATTATTTGCATTTGCTTCGCTTACTTTGGGGCTAGATGGCGCTGTGTAATTTGTCTAACAATATTTATTTATTTATATTCTCGAGTGGAGGCCACGTACCGGCAAGCGCAGCGTAGGACGTCCACCCACAAGGTGGACAGACGACCTCATTAAGACCGTAGGATCGCGCTGGATGCAAGCCGCTTCCAACCGGTCTTATTGGAGATCTAGAGGGGAGGCCTATGTCCAGCAGTGGACTTGCAATGGCTGAGATGATGATGATGATGATGATGATATTTATTTGCATATGGTGCACCCTGCCGACCAGCAAACGAGGCTAAAAAGTTATCAACCCGAACAAGGTAAAATCTTCTTCTCGCAGAAGATTGGAACCAAATACATAATTAATTTTTCAGGGATTTTGTGTTCCTGTGAGTGAGAGTGGTAGCCAGACAAGAGGGGATTTCCATCAATTTCGCACGACCATACGTATATGACAAGCTCGGTGGCGTAGCGGTCAATGACGCGGCTTCGACACCAACGCTCGTGGGTTCCATTCCCACATAGGACAAACATTTATGTGCAATAACATGTCTGTTTGTCTGGGTCTGGGTTTTTTCTATGTATCATAAGTATGTATTTACAAAAAAAGAAAATGTATTTACATATGTTTATCAGTTGTCTCGTACCCATAACACAAGCTTCGCTTACTTTGGGGTTAGATGGCGCTGTGTAATTTGTCTGACAATATTCATTTATTTATGTCTATCGGCCAGACATCGCTCTCGACTGAGTCGAGAGCGATGTCTGGCCGGTAGACCAGTCATTACACACACATAGGACAAACATTGGTGTGCATGAACATGTCTGTTTGTCTTGGTCTGGGTGTTTTCTATGTATCATAAGTATGTATTTACAAAAAAAAAATGTATTTACGTATGTTTATCAGTTGTCTAGTACCCATAACACAAGCTTCGCTTACTTTGGGGCTAGATAACGCTGTGTAATTTGTCTGACAATATTTATTTATTTATTTATTATTACTCCTGACTCACGAGGACACTCGCCATAGCAGCGTCCCAGACCCACCGTAACACCGTCTTTACCCCCAGTGGTACCATGGGTATTTGTTTGGAAGTAAACTCAAACAATTAGAGATCAGAATCGCTTTTTAATTAAGTGTTATTTCGAAGTGGGATTTTCGTAATAATATGTTATTTATTATGTTCTTTATCTACTTATCTTATCATGAGGAGTTCGATGGCTTCGTTACGCGCGTCAGTCTAATCGAACACGCAAGTTAAGCAACGTCGACCGTAACCTATCCATGGATGGGTTTATTTATCTCGAGCTCCTCCGTGCTTCGGAGGGCACCTTAAGCGTCGGTCCCGGCTGTTGTCATTTGATGACAGTCGTTAACCCAAGTCAGTGGCCTTTAGGTGCCTTAAAAACACTGGCCTCCGCCAACCCGCAGTTGAGCAGCGAGGTGGAGTATGCTCTAAACCTCTTTGATTCGGTCAGAAAAGCCTCTATACAGCTGAAGAAATGAAGTAGGAAAGACACGAGGAAAATAATCCTCAAGGACATGGGACCATGTCCCAGAAGCAAAGGAAAAATAAATTATCGGAAATTGATTATGAATAAAAACGTCCCTGGCATACGGGGGAGAAAGAAAAAAAAAAAACCTCTTTGATTGAGGGGAGACCAGTATCCCAACAGTGGAATGATTATGGGCTGATGCAGCGGTTACCATAGCCATATTAACGCTCGCAACTTAAAATATCGCTCGCTCGCCGCCACCACCGCTGCCATCGCAGAATCTCCTTCCTTTCTGGTGACCTCACTCACTCGCAAGAACACAACAGCCCTCAAGGGAACCGTTATTTGGCTGCGGTATTTTGTGACGTGGAGGTACATTCCCCAGTCGGGTAACTTGCAATTACGCCATCTACCTCTCTTTTCGCCAGAGCTTCGTTTGTCAGTCAGCAGGGCGCACCGCGTGCAGGTGAAGTTGGCTTTGGTTCAAAGATGTTCATGAACAACTTACACACCCTCTTATTGTAAAATAAAAATAGAAGATTTTTAATAAAAGGTACCTACGGACCCCGGGGTCTGTAGATTGTAATTATTATCAATAAAAAAACAACTTACTTATTCTGTGACATTAGGGTAACAAACAAACGGTAAATATTAAAAACTTTCTCTATGTCTGCTGTCAAAAAGCAATCAAAACTCGATACATCCAATTCTATACTCGTACGTAATCGATCTTATTGATTTTAGGTTATATTTACTGATCGATATACGGAGTTTGTTTAGAAAACGATTCTGTATTTATTGATTTTTAGCCATCTGTCCAAAAAGATGTCATTTGCCCAGAAGAAGGCTAAGTGTCTCACCACGATTTTTAGAGCTAATGCAGGCGAGGTTGATCACCCGCACCTCGTGCAGGCGAGGTTGATAGAGTATTGGCGACCAGATAGAGAAGCACTGGCGATAGTCGCCAACCCGCCTGCCCAGCGTGCCTTACTCTCTAATGAGTTACAACCACAGTGTGTGGCCCACCCGGCAGCCCTGCTATTGCGGGCCAAGGTGGCAACCGATAACCCAATAAAAGGGGCTGGATGCGGAAAGCGGAAGAGGAGCGTTCCGTTTGAGCTTTTAAAGCCATTGTGGCTAAAAGTAGTTAAGCAGGCGGTTTTTCGTCAGTTAAAGCCTGATTCGCCCTTGAAAGGTCAGTCTGGTAGCAACCAGGCTGAGGGGGTGTCGAAGAAGATTTTCCGCCTCCCTCCAGCACAGCTGGGGGGTGCCAACGCGCGCGTCGGGCGTCAAAAAAAAGATAAAAGAAAGCGGAGGATCACATATGGTGGAAAACATTAGGGAAGCCCTATATCCAGCAGTGGGTAGGTACAGGCTGATAATGACGATGTGTGCTATTTCGTCGTACTGTATGTTAACTAGATAAAAACTTTGAAATTTCGGATAAATTTATGAACTGTTTTTGATGCCATTTGATAGAGCTCGTATAGCACTTTCAGAATCAGTAATTTGTTTTTCACTATGTCGTATAATTAAAAATAATAATAATAATCATCATCATCATCATCAGGTCATTATAGTCTCCACTACAGGAGCACGACCCTCTCTCGTTCGTCCCAGACAGAAGGATTTGGCCTACACTCCCCACGCTGGCCAGACGGGTTGGGGAAGCCTGATCGATGTTTTATAATGTATTTCCCTTAGTCGCCTTGTACGACATCCACGGGAAGAGACGGAGTGATTCTATTCTAGTCTGCCGGAAACCACACGGCCATAAAAATAATCAAACTCGATTATTTACTAAGATAGAGTAACTATTCTCACTTATCGATTCCACGCTGTATTTTTTTTATGCCACGTGTCGGGTGGCAGGCAAGCATATGGACAGCTGATGTGAAACGGTTACTGTCTGACGGACGTGGTGCGTGCAGATGAGGTTGGCTTACACACTAAAGACATTAGTGAGTCCCTTACACGCCCACAGATAGGTTGAGATAATAAGATTGACGAGCTCGGTGGTCGAATGGTTAGCAATGGCCACTTTGACTCCGAGGTCGCGGGTTCGATCCTCGCTCAAACTTTGGTGTGCATGAACATGTCTGTTTGTCTTGGTCTGGGCGTTTTAATGTATCATATGTATATATTTACAAAAAAAAAGTGTATAAGTATTATACCAGTTAACTAATACCCATAGTACAAGCTTTTCGCTTAATTTGGGGCTAGATGGCGCTGTGTAAATTGTCGAGGAATATTTATTTATTATTAGAGAGCTTTATAGTAATAAACAGTTTTCAAGCTTGTTAGGCATCGGAATAAGTCTATGGAATAAATAACAATTGCTAATTCGCTGTAATGGACGTATCCACTTAGTTCCTATTTCGTCGTCAAGCCTAATTCAACCCACTGCTGGGATACGTATCTCCCATCAATCGATGGGGTTTATAGAGCACACTCAACTATTCATTCATTCATTCATTCATTCACTCCACCACGCTACTCAACTGCGAGTTGGCATTGGCCAGTATTTTCAAGCCGCCTAAAGGCCACTGACTTGATTTAACTTAAGTGTCATCTTCTAAAACAGCTAGTTCCTAGTGACTTTAAAAATAATATTATTACACAATAACAAAAAACAAAAAACAATTTTAACAAAAAAAACTGACTTTAAATATTACTCTACATTTATGTATGTAGATACAGGCTGATGATGATGATGATGATGGAAAAAATATGGGACCAATCTGGAAGTATATTCTTTCAAATAAAAAAAGTTTTTTTCATATCGGTTTATAAATCACGGAGTAATTAATAACAAACATCAAAAAAATACAGCCGAATTGAGAACCTCCTCCTTTTTTGGAGTCGGTTAAAAGTGTATTCAATCATTATATATGTATTGTTAAATGGAGCAGAATTAAAAGTTCCTACTTAGAAGTTCAAATCAAATCATAAAATCGATTTGAGTATCGTTACACTGAAAACAGCAATAAACATTCCCGGGTACAACACTAGACCAATACCTACAAAACTTCCTTTTGCATACGCGCCGTACGAGTGGAGTAAAATCGATACATCGGCAGTCCGTCAATCGAATCGTCTGCACAGATGAAGTTTCGAGTTTCGCTCGCAATATCGCCTCATTTGTCTTTTTGCCGATTCGCGTCCCTGGCCGAGTTAGAGGTTGCTGTTCTATTTTCGAAATTCGTGCGTTTTCTGACTTTTTTTAATTGTTTGACCTTGGAATGAGAGGCAAATGGATTTCGTGTGATTTCTTTTTGAAACCAGTATATTATAGAAACGCACTATGTGCCTACTCGTATTATTATATCATTGCAGAACGTTCTTTACAAAATGTTTTCTTTTAAATTAATTAGTGATTGGAGTTAAATAAGCTGTCGTTATTTTTAACAAATAAATAATTAAAATAAAAAAACACGGCTGTTATTGTGTAGTGTGGTCGTATTTTTTTTATTTTTATTATCAGGGCTGAATCCATAAATGATGCTAGAGAATAAGGATTCTATTAATACGATAGACTTTGTTTAGAAATTGGTAAAAAGTATTTTTACCAAATAAATAATTGTCTCCCCTACCCGTTTGGCCAGCATGGGGAGTGTAGGCCAAATCCTCCTTCCGTCTAGGACGTACGAGAGAGGGTCGTGCTCCTGTAGTGGAGACTAAAATGGACCTGATGATGATGATTTTTAACAATTTCAAATTAGAAGTTTAAATGGTATGCTTGTCTGCCACCTGACGTAGCATAAAAAAGAACCAGTGTGCTAGACAACACGACTGATATAAAACTTCTTTAGCTCTACTAACTTATCTCTCTCTCTCAACTTTCATTCGCCTCACCCGATCACATTTTTCATAACGCTCTCGTCGCGCATTGACCAGCTTACTCTCCAAGTCAAGAGTACCTAAAGAAGTTTTGCTTCAAAAAGTTAGAGTGGAAAATAATAATAAATAAATAAATATTGTCAGGCAAAATTACACAGCGCCATCTAGCTCCAAAGTAAGCGAAGCTTGTGTTATGGGTACCTACTAGACAACTGATAAACATATGTAAATACTTTTTCTTTTTTTGTCAATACATACGTATGCAACATAGAAAACACCCAACACCAAGATAAACAGACATAGTTATAGCACACAAATGTTTGTCCTATGTGGGAATCGAACCCACGAGCGTTGGTGTCGAAGCCGCGTCATTGACCGCTACGCCACCTCGTCTACCCAGCTCGTCAAGGAAAAAAAATACGTTATTAAATGTTTATGATAATTATTTTAATAAAGTAAACATTAGTATTGTTTATGACACAGTCATCTTCCCAATTGCAACTACAAAATACTCTTAATAATCTATGAACAAAGGTAATAGACAGAAAGCAAACCACAGCCTAAAAAAATGTTTATTTCATGTTTATTTATTTGGTGACGGAAGTAGGCAGACGCACGCCATACGGCCGACGAATACGCAAAATAACAACAATCAAGCATAGACAATTGTTGTTGTGTACTCAAGCTGCCATAGAGTATTTGCTTTTTTCATACACGGCCCTTTGTGACAGTCCGCGTGCGGTTTCAATTATTTACGGTCAATTGACGTTGTTACGCGTCTGGGATTTTCAGCTTCGCGCTATGTTGATGTGGATCTTTCTTTAAATTTGCTACCATACGGAGGCAATCCAAAAAATATAATGAGAACAAAATCGGGGGATACAGTTTGGCGTTGTAGTTTCGAACCTATGCTCTACATCCAAAATTCAATCACACCACTGGATAGATAAAGGATTAAAGAATTTATTACGCTAAGTAAGGACTATTGAACATCGCGTGCGGGGGAGGGGTAAGCGCTGCCATTTTGAGATAGTTTTAGTGCATATACGTATTCACGTATGAAAACACACGGCCGTGTCTATGACACAGCCACATCCCATTTTTTTTCAAGTATTCTTGATATATACCACACAAGAATTAGAGGATTGTTGTGTTGTAGCGAGTGAGGTTGTTCATGGCTACGGTAACCGCTTTATATAGATGTACATTCTTTAAATATATGTACATAGACGGTTTACACAAGCCGTACGCTTGTTTGGTACTCGTAGGTACCCAGCATCGTTTAAAACTTCAATGTACTAACGTAGATTATAAGGTTCCAATGTTACTAACCTATTATGGACTACTTTATTGGTCTGAAATAAATATTATTTTATTTATTTAAAAAAAACGTGTGATTTTTTTTAGTAGCGAATAAGTTAGAAATGCAAAAAATGAGTTAGAAATGAAAAGCTTAGTACGAGAATTCAAATCACCGAGTCATTCTCAAGAATGACTCGGTGATTTTAAAGTGGAGTCAACTCCACTTTACTTGACTTTATTTTACTTTACGAGCTCGGTGGTCGAATGATTAGCAATGGCCACTTTGAGTCCGAGGTTGCAAGTTCGATCCCAGCAGAATACAAATATTTGTATGCATGAACAGAACATGTCTGTTTGTCTTGGTCTGGGTATTTTAGTAAAAGTAGAACGATTTACGAATCGCAAAGTTTGTCGTTCGTGTATCCTGATGTATGTATTTGAGACACTGGTTCATATTATTTACCGCACTGACGGTGTAAATAGTATGTTGCAGAGACTTCGCTGCAGAATCGAGCTCGTTGCAAAGGGTGCAACCCTTTCTCGGGGGGTTTTATATAAAATCTTGTCGAGGGGTGTCTAGTACCTAACTTGATTTGTCGCTGTCCAAAGACGTGTTGGATGAGATTCATGCTTTTTCGAAATTCGGAAGATATTTTTTTTATTCGTTGAGTGGCTGAGAAGTACACGGCCCACATGATGTGAAAGGGTTATCGTAGTCATATCAACGTTGGTAATGTGAAATATCGTTCGCCTGCACCCACACGCCACGTGGAGGTACTCCCCCTGTGGCTGTATCCTACCGCTTTTTCGCCAGAGCCTCATCCGCCAGTCGGCATGGTGCATCATGTGCAGATAAGGTTGACGTAAAGATCGTGGTGAGCATCTTACGCCCCACCACAGGTTTGTAAAATGTCAAATTTATATAGTTATAAATACAAAACTATGAACGAAGTAATATTGAAAAGTGGAAAACGATATGCTGCTTGGAAAATTGTGTAATTTTACACTGCCTTTAGATCTTATTGTTAGTGTAGGTATAGTTATTGTCACGATTTGTTGCAATATTACTGTATTGTATTATAATTAACAATATTCCGACTTCAAAGGGATGGAAATTAAGATTACAGAGTGTACCAGACGCCGCTACATTTTTTTGTATGGGGAAAGTAAAAAAAAAGTTAAAAAAAAAGCGCAAGTCGCCAACGTAATTTGTCTTATATATTATATTATGTCTTATATATTTCATAAGTTTATTTGTGTTCTATTATTTTTATTCGAATTAAAAAGATAATTTTGAAGTCTCCATAGATATTTATAGAACACTGCTATTCCGTCATTTCCGATATCTTAAAATAAAAAAATAATGCGATTTGTAAAATCGCGTAATTAAAACTTGACTTTACGTTCTAATTTTTAACAGATTTATAGATTTAGTTTTTAGAATTAAGAAACGTTTTAGATAATAGCTTCGATGATTCAAAAGATTTAAAATTCTAAAGATAAAATAAAATGAAAGATGTTTTATTTTACGAAAATAAAATCGTTACGATTTAACGTTGCAAATCTTCTTTTTTGTTTTAATATATTTTTTATGTTTACATAGAATGTAGTCGGGTAACTCCACCAGCCTGTAGTGTAACAATGGAGCTATGTAGTAGAGTAGAGTATGTTCTAACTAATTATATTGAAGCGAGATCCCATTAGTGGGATTGATATTTAGTTGATATGGTAAAATAGTACGGATAATGTGCAGTCGATAAAAGTCGATATAATTTCACTATCCCGGCATCGACAAATAAAAAAAAAATGTTTTACACAAATTATAATATCTCCTTTTGTAAATCTTTGTATCTTTTTAAATTACTACAATTCCTTACAGCATATGCTTCATTTGAATAAAAATATGTATATTGGAAGTATATATTGTAATCGAATTATGTAAATTATAAATATCTGTTTTAAATACTGCGACTTTTTTTTAGAGAAATTCTATTTCATCTTGAATAAAAATATGTATCTAAGAATCACAGAGATCATTATATTATTATCTATCTTTGCGCCTTTTTAAATGCGTAGAAATAAACCGCGTATCTAATAATATGAAACTGGGCGACTGTATATAAGCATAATAGAGCAACAGCGCTATTTCATATTTTTTATATATATATATGAATATAGGGGCGGAAATACCGCCGAATTCTCAACATAGATTTGTTAAAAACCATTCGTAGAATAAAATGTAGTAGGATACGTACCTACTGCAGTAGATCGCCTATTATCAAGAATTCAAGATAAATAAATAAATAAATATTCTCAGACAAATTACACAGCGTCATCTAGCCCCAAAGTAAGCGAAGCTTGTGTTATGGGTACTAGACAACTGATAAACATACGTAAATACATTTTTTTTTGTAAATACATACTTATGATACATAGAAAACACCCAGACCAAGACAAACAGACATGTTCATGCACACAAATGTTTGTCCTGTGTGGGAATCGAACCCACGAGCGTTGGTGTCGAAGCCGCATCATTGACCGCTACGCCACCGAGCTCGTCAAAGATAAGAAGCAATGGATGGAATTTTAAATTTATGTCGTAAGAATATATGTATATCTCATATAAACATATGTCTTACGTGTAACATTGTTGCATATTATTTAATTATTTGGATAAAAATATATCTCTTAAGTGTAAGACACGTATTAGGTACACGTAAGATAAGTATATATTTTATACATACCTAAGATCAAATGACGCAGTTACTATAAATATATTGCCCTAATAGTTGCTTAAATACTCACCCAATTTAATAATAATAGATGCTCAGTTTATTCTTACCCATTTAAAAAGGCTCGTATCAGGAACAATTCCAAGCAACTGGTCCTAACTGAAAATTAGTGCCGAGTCTGCTACAGATATCGGTTTTTATACTGAGTTGTGTGACCATTTTGCGACATTGCACAGTTCTTTCTGTTTTCTTATACATATATATAATAATTGTGTCTGTTTGACGTGTTTGTATATTGCTGTGTAATGTGCAAATAAATGTTTTTCTACTTCAAGTGATTTGTTTGCAGAATTGGTCAAAACAAATTGTAGTAATTTTAAAAAGAACAAATATTTACGAAAGAAATCATCAAGGAATACCTCCTATTAGATATTATGTACCCAATATTTTATTCTATGCCAGAGTAAAGCCAGAAAAATGTTCTCCACCATACACGTGACACTAAGTAAGAAAGATTGTTTTAAAATGGCGATATGCCTGAACAAAATTACGTCCCTTCCAGCCGGTAATTATTCAGAACGAGTGAATGAAAAATGTCGGCGGACGGCGCGGTGTATACTTAATTCTACTGAATATTTAAATTAGAAAAACGATTTTCCATTTCGCAATTAGGGACTTCGAGAAATGAGGTTTTAAGGCTTTTTCATTATTATACCTTTAACATTATTATATGAATACTGGTATCGAAAAAGGACGTAACTTGATTTATACTAATACTAGCTGGCCCGGCGAACTTCGTATCGCCTTTAAATAATTTAACGTTAATTTTTCCGATTTTTTAATACTTATTTTGCTATTCGGGGCGGAAACAAATCCAACAAATCGAAGATCAATTATTATCAAATCTTTTATGATCACACCAGTATAGGTTCGACATGTCCTATTTCTCTTTCACCAAAGCCCCTTTTGCTAGCCGGTAGGATGCACCATGTGCAAGTGAGGTTGGTTTTGGCTCTAAAGGTACTACTGAGCCACACTCAATCCAAAATAACTTTATGTTGAAGAGAATTATAAGTGCTTTTATTTTATAATTGAGTTAAAAACTATCCCATATCTCCAGTTGGATCAAACTGCACACGTGTGCAAAATTTGATTTAAATCGGTTCAGTAGATTCGTATTCCATCGCGGACAAACAACGTGACACGTACTAATTGTAACTAGTGATCGCCCAGTGGTCGAAATTCGACCATAATTAATTTAAATTATGACTTTAACAATAAATAAAAGATTATAATATGGGTGTGTGTGTTTGACACCAAAGACATGGTAGTGTAACTAAATTTATACTTATATTTACCAACTGTAACAGTGGTCGAGGAGTGGTCGAAATTCGAACATAATTAATTTAATTAAATAAATTAAACGGGTCACTCACGTCTTTTTGTCGGGAAAGCCGACTAGTTTCGATCTCAAAAGAAGACCTTCAGGGCGTATGTCCAGACACGTCCACCCTCTGTCTCTCGTGCCGGACACTAGTTTTCCCTTTCCCGACAAAAAGACGTGAGCAACCCGTTTAGTTTATTAATTTATTTAGTATAATGTCTTACGTGAGTTTTAATAATATTATAATTAATTTAAATTATAACATAAGATTTTAAAAAGAATATACCTATGCGTGTGTGTGTCAATTACACGGTAGTGTGAGTAATGTTTTTTTTTTTATTGATTTAATGTTTTTTTTTATGTATGATGTTAAAAAATATTAACATTTGCATTTTCTCTATTATAAGCTATAAGTGTGCGAAATTTCATACTCCTCCGTCAGCGCAATTTTCGTAAAAAGTTTACAAAGAATACAAAGAAGAAAAAGATACAAAGTTTGTGCTTCACGTATTAATATATAATCGCCTGGTGCAACTCAAGGTAAAAAACGACTCTATGAATCGGAAGCGAATTTGGTACAAATTCTGATTGTTTTCGCTTCCATTTCATACATATTAGAATTACGCTATTTGTATGGCACATCCGTCTCTTAAAACGTAGTGGTTACATTCTCTTTGATATAGATTAATAAAAATATGTTGTTATTAGATGACAGTCATTAGGCTTAATCAGTGGCCTTTAGGCGACTTAAAAACACTTACCTCCGTCAACCCGCAGTTGAGCAGCGTGGTGGAGTATCGTCGTGAGTAACATCACCTCTCAAAGGAATTGTTATTTGGCTACGGTATTCTTTGAGGGTAGCTTATAATTATGCGTATCTCTCTTTCCCTAGAGCCTCGTTTGTAAGTCAGCATGTTGCAGCACGTGCAGAAGGCCAATAGGCTATTTTCCAATGTTTACAAATTGTATAAATTATTTAACAATATCGTAAAATACACAAAACTTTAAAGATCTGCAAACTTTTAATCTAATATCTTCATTCAGACTTTTTTTAGCGTCGATCAAAGTTTGGTGGGAAAGTCCATTTTAAAAGTATGAAATTATTAAAAAATAATATTTCCATTGGAGAAGCAATAAAAAATAGTGTAACTTTTATTATGATACTAATTACATAAACGAATTATTTAACATAGCTGTCGTACAAATTTCTGATTTGATGCATACAAAATACAAACCTGTGACGTCATAATTCGGTAGTCTTTTGTATGGAGCGTTTTAGGGCAGTCTAAAAATTGTGATTTTCAAATTACTATATCTCGAGAGATTTTTGTGCTATCGAAGTAATTCTTTCACCTATGGTTATATTATGGAGACGTCCCTACATATCTAACCGAAAAAAATGTTAGTCAAATAGCCTATTCTCTTAATTTTTCTACGAACGCAGATTGAAAGTTGACCGAATCGAGATTTAATTGTGAATTGACTAAAATTATATACTTAGTTCATTAATTAATTATTATCAATTCTAGTTGTTGGTAAAGTAACATTCTTAGTTAGTTTAATTTTCGCTCATATTTTGATATAATCCCGCTTAAATTTAATTTTGAAGTTACTTGTGTGATATTGTGTTACGAGAATACCAAATATGACATTTGTGAGATCGAAACAGGATTGAAACTGAATTTTGACTATATTTTAATTACAAGAATTACCCCTCAGGTATCGTTAGCCACACCTTTTGACCACACCGCTCTGCAAAGACGTTTACTACTACATAACCGGCTTTGCAGAGCGGGAATGAGCGTGTGTGTTCTGTTCTGAACTGAACTGTCTCAGATTTGACTTAGAGGGGAGGTGAGGACGACACAAGAGAGCGGCAGGGAGTGGTCATACTGTACGTAGTACTATTACTTATACTGTGGTATCATCGTAGGGTATCATGGGATGGGAAGGGAAGGGCTTTGGGTGCGGTATTCATTGATGGCAGCTAATAATTAGGCTGAGCTGCCCTACCTCTCCAGAACCTCGTTTGTAAATCAGCATGTTGCACCACATATAGGTAACGTTGGCTTTAGCTCTAAGTTGGTGGTGAGCCACTCACACCCCAAAACTCTCCTGACCGGTCGTTGCGAAAAAGGCAAATATAACAAGCGCAAAGAAAACCGCAGCACAGCGTCCATGTAAAGAAACTTGCTGACAAATTTGCGGGATAGGGAAATTTGCAGTGTCAAACCCAGCCAAGGAAAACTCAAGTAATGAACTACAAACCACATGTTTGCATAACGTACAGTTTCTTTTTCATTTTTGCCGGAGTGAGTATGGTGAAGCAGAAAAGAAAGGTTGCATTTTTTTGTATCCATACTTGAATAACGGCCTGCTTTCACACTATTATCAAAGCATTATTGCTTTGAGAGTTGTTGTGTCCCGTGAGTGATTGATTGAGGTACTCGTAGACAGAGAAAATTATAGACAAACTCATAGTTCCCATCGCGTTCATACAAGAAAAAAATGGTTGTCTGTAAAGTCTATTTACGGACGATAATTTTACGTGATAAAGTCGAAACATAGGCCGATCGTGCCTCTCTATCGCTTGTTCCGCGCTCTCGCTTGCACGCTCGGCTCAGGCGGAACGTGACAATGAGTCATACTTTTTCGTGCGTGCAGCCGGCGTTCATCGATTTATAAGATGTTATTACTTCAAAATAACTTAAGTACGCCATTATGTAGAAATCAGAAAATGGGACATATTGATAAGATTTATTATCTCGCGTCACCTGCTGATTTTTTCAAATGAAAGCACAATAATGTGCAAAACAGTTACATGACGGCGCTATTTAAACTCTATGCACGATTTGACGAGCTCGGTGGTCGAATGGTTAGCAATGGCCACTTTGACTCCGAGGTCGCGGGTTCGATTCCCGCACAAGTCAAACATTTGTGTGCATGAACATGTCTGTTTGTCTTGGTCTGGGTGTTTTCTTTGTATTATAACTATGTATTTATATAAAAAAATGTATTTACGTATGTTTATCAGTTGTCTAGTACCCATAACACAAGCTTCGCTTACTTTGGGGCTAGATGGCGCTGTGTAATTTGTCTGACAATATTTATTATTTATTATTACTAGTAATTGGTACTGAGTGGTTGTCGAGCTCGATGGCATCGTCAGTATAATCGAACACGCAAGTTAAGCAAACTCGACCGTAGCCTATCCATGGATGAATTTATTTAGATCGAGATCATCCGTGCCGTAGAACCAAGTCAGTTTTAGGCGGCTTGAAACCACTGGCCTCCGCCAACCCACATGGTGGAGTGTACTCATTCGATTGAGGAAAGACCCATATTCCAACAGTGGGATGAATGACGATTAGTGTGTGGGTAAGTTTATTGTTATTGCATAAGTTAAGTTAAGTAACATTGTCGGCTATAAATAACGGTTCTAAAATTTTATAACAGTAATGTACATTCGCACATTTGGAATAATACACGAGATGGGAAAAACGGTCAACATGCACTAATCTAAATGCAAATGCCGTATTACCCGTTTGTAAATTGAACCTTATTGAATTGAGCACAAACTCAGTGCTACAATCTGGTCCCCGCATTGTGTTCCTACGTTCGTATGTCTAGATTTATGTTTATGTAAAAAGAACTTAGGTACTATCACGTACTATGGTGTTAATGATAAATAAAATAAGTTTTAATTCTGTAAATGATTTTTTAAATTACATTCTGTGATTAGGTATACTGGCTATTTATAATATTTTTTGTGTAATTAGATTCTAAGCTATATTTTATGATTTAACTATATAATTTGCATGTCTTAAAGAAGACAAAATGTATATGAAAATTATATATGTCACCTTAATATGATTTTACGCAAATGAAATTATTGATTGATTGATCAATCATAAATAACAGAAGTTTTTTAATGCAATAAAGGAAAATTGCAGCCGAAACAAGTAGCAACGGAACTAAATTAACTAAAGAAGCAATATTGACTTTTTCCATACAAAAGGGATCAAGGTTTACGTAGGTATACCTATATAAATAAATATTGCCGAAATGTAATTTGATAATACCTACTTTTGTTTGTATTCATTATTGTCAGGACAAAGTTTGCATGAAAGAAAACTAAAAAAAAAACAAAATGTTTTTAAATACATAATATGAAAGGTTTTTCAGACAGAAGACTCTGACAGATCTTTTATTGATTCTGTCCATGTTTTGTCAATATATTTGACAAATGATGTTCGAGGCTGGTATGAATAGTAAAGCGCGTATATAGTGAAAAGTTACCTACAGGTAACTTTAGAATATAATGTATATAAATATAATATCCATTATAGTACAATGGATATCAAATTATAGGAAATAAACGTTAGAAATATATTTCTTTATTACATAACTAATACAAACTTCGTATCATAGGTGTATACAAAGCTGAGCATCTCTACAAGAGATCTCTTCCAGCCAACCTCAATGGTTGTATTCGAAACAATAAATATTATTGGAAGAGTAACAATAAATCTGTTACAATTTATTTCCAGATAAAAGTCAAATATTCAAAAATGCTTTTTTTTTATATATGCCTACTTATAATACATAAAACAGAGAGAAAAAATATCAATAGCATCAGAGTTTTATTACCGCATGCAGTGTCGCACTTCCAGATATCATTTTGGTATTTGAAATATAATATTTTGGGGTGTAAGTGGTTCATCAACATCTTAGAACCAAAGCCAGCTTCACCTGCACGCGGTGCACCCTGCTGACTGACAAACGAAGCTCTGGCGAAAAGAGAGGTAGGGAGCGTAACAGTAAGCTACGCGACTGGGGAATGTACCTCCACCTCACAGAATACCGCAGCCAAATAACGGTTCCTTTGAGGGCTGTTGTGTACCTGCAAGTGAGTGAGGTCTCCAGAAAGGAAGGAGATGCTGCGATGGCAGCGGGGGTGGCGGCGCGCGATCGATATTTTATGTTGCGAGCGCTAATATGGCTACTGTAACCGCTTCACATCAGGCGGGCCGTATGCTTGTCTGCCAACCGACGTAGTATAAAAAAATAAAAATGAATTTAATGATATTCTCGTCATTGTTTTAGTTTCAGGATTTAATATACATATTAAATACTTAGGTATTTATTAATTTATATAAACTTAATTGACCACAAAATACATATACAATATAAAAAGGCGGTAGAGAATGCTTTTAGAATCAAGTTCGCCTAAGCATTCTCTACATCATCTCGAATGTATCTTAAGTGCATACAATCAATACATAGATTTTTTTATATATAAGAGGAAAGCAAACGAGTATGTGGGTCACCTGATGCAATCACCACCGCCCATGGAGATCAGCAACACCAAGGGGTCGCCGAACCGTTGCCTATACTATTTCCTGTCATTCTTTCTGGTGACCTTACTCCCTCGCAGAAACCCTATTTCTTTTTATGTTGTATGTATTTGTTATGGTAAGGAGAAGGATCTTATGAGAGAAAAAAATAAAAAAGTTGCGTGGAAAAATAAAAAATTAAGAAAACAGAACACACTACGAGTATATTATCTTTTCACATTAAATGACTGACGAACTGTCAGTCATTTGACAGATTACGTGAAACCAATTCGATTTCAATTTAACAGGACAACGTATGTCGGGTCCGCTAGTCATGTACAATTAAATACAAATCAAAACAAATTTAGAACAGCGATGATTATTACTAACGATTTATTGAGTAGATGATATTGGACTCCGAAAACTTTTTTTTTTAATTTAAGGGCACCTCATTATATTTTATCGGACTTTTTTTCACTCGGCAACGCGCGTGTGATGCCCCTGGTGTTAAACACAATTGTTCATAGGCTACGGTAACTGCTCTGTAAAAGGCGGACGTATGCGTGTTTTCCACCTAAAATAAAAAAAATATTAACCACGTAACTTACCCAAGTGTAATCTAAATAACAATAATCTGAAAGTGAACATTGCCCATTGACAAAATCGCCGATCTTACCCTGTAACTATTCTTATATCCAATGTCACAAAAATAATTCAAAAGCGCAATTTCAATGCAAATTCCATTAAAGCTATAAAGATAATCAAAACAAGTTCCTGCACGTGGGGTCTCTGCAACGTTGCAGGTACCCGGAATGCAAACACGGAGCTGCAAAATACCAAACAGGTTTCCGAGCGAACGAAACGTCATTGTCATTCTTCTTTTTTTTTATTAGTTATATGGATAAAGGACAATCCTATGTGATGTAAAAGATCGGCAGCTGTAGGTAGCAAGAACTGGTTTCTTTAATTGTTAACAATTTTATTGCAATTTTTTTTTATTCTTTTTGGATATAACTATACAGGATGCTAACAATAAATACCCGTATTATACTGGCAGTATTTTTTTTATCAGCCATCCCACTTCATATTGGGGTGTAAATGGTTCATCCCTATCTTTAGAGTATTCTATCTCATGTTATTATTATCCTATCATACAGTAGAGCAATGCTCCTATATTTCAAGCGTGTATACCTTGGCTACAATAGTCTTACTTTTTGTTATAGTTGGGGGGTTTAAAAAAGATAAAATTAATGCACAGGTCGTTCCAATACTATAACTACTCGTATTTTATGAGATGAGGCAGTTTCAAGCGAATGCACCTTTACTATAATATATCATTAAATACATTTATAAATGCCCTAATATTTCATTGATGCATATTTTTGGATGGTTGTGTATTCAAACCAGAATAATGTCGCAATTACAGAGGAAGCTGTTTATCAAACAGAACAATAACACGAAAATATACGGCAAAAATAATTTAAATATCATTTCCATTCTAAAATGTCTCTGGTTTAATAAACGCGTTTTGTTTTTCCTAACGCCATAAGCCAAGAAAAGAAATGAGCGCGCTGCGGAAACAGTAAAATAAACATTTGAACAACGTTCTAAAAAAAGCAAAATTTTACTTTAGCATTTTCTAGTAAGATAACGCCCCGGCAAGCCAAATATGAAAGGACTTATCAAAACGATCTCTCGTGCACTAAATCACAGTATATAAGGGGAAGAGGAGTCCTATTTACTCGCAAACGGACAAAATAAATGTTTTTATTACATAATGCGAATTTTCTCAAAGGCTCATTTCAGTATGCCCATTCTAAAATAGCCCTTAGCCTTTATAATCCAAAGTTGAATTTCATTTCAATTGTTAACTCGGTGTTATCTTTTATTTTTGTTAGCGAAAAAGAAACCTAGTTGCTTTCTGCTTAGAAGTTACTTTTGTATAAAATCGTGAGGGCAGATGGCGAACGTGGTAGGTATACAAAAAGGGCTGGTGCAAAATTTTAAGTAGGGGATTTGAGAGCGAGGCAAAGCCAGTAGCTTTCGCCGCTTCGGTACAATTAGACGCACATACCTACACGCGGTTCATGCAAATATTGTTAAGACAAAAGCTAACTACTTTTCATGTATTTTTTGTTTATTTATGAGATTCATTTCACACTGCGCACAGAAATTGAATTGTCTCGATTGAAGTTAGCTACACCGCAACGCAACTGACACGTATACTAAATTTCCTTTGTCAACATTCTGACAGAAATATAACCAAATTTTATTACTTTTTTGCTTGTACCTATAGCAAATTGGTACGACTGCCCTTATATTCGGCTCTACTGTGACAGACATGTCCTCAGTCAGTAGTAACGGACACCTAGTGGTGTAATACAATACAATACAACACAATACTCTTTATTGCACCAAAATACAGTAAAGTTTAAAAAAAAAATACAAAAGGCGGCCTTATCGCTTAGCGATCTCTTCCAGGCAACCTTTGGGTAGAGGAGACCTGAAATATATATAATATTATGTCAAATGTATCTCTTTTTTTAATCTCGGGTCAAGCCCGGTCATTTGATAGGCGTGCGCGGGGATATGGATCCAACGCGTAGAGGCCCCTTTGAGAAGTTTAATGTAATGTTGTACGCCCACCGTGACCCGCTCCAGGATATGTCAATGGAACGACATACCCATGAGCAGGTCTCGGCAGGCGTTGAGACTATTGCGAAGTGTGATGGAAAACAAATGGGCTATGGAGATGAGATCTGGGTGAACTTAATACCGGGCTATTACAGAAGAGGGACGGACGCCTGCCATAACTGCTTTTATTGCTAGTTATTTGCGGCAGGCGGTGGCTTGCCACTCACTAGATGGGCCTCCGAAATGCCAGGAAATCGGCCGGAGGCAACACCGGTGTGAGTGACTCAGGGATGTCGAGAGGTGTGCTGCGCTTTGTCCGAAGTTACTCGCGGCGTGATGCCCTTTAACACTTCCACCCCTGGAGCATATAGCTCTAGCGGCTCCTCTCTGGACGGCCAATGAAGGCAAGCCAGAGCTGAGAGTCCTGTGGGCCTTCTTGTGTTTACACTCCGACCGATGAAGACACGCCGGAGACGAAGGCCCTGACCGACTCTCTGGAGACTATTATTATTATTATTCTGTTTTATTTTATTATTACGCTCTATTGACAATTATTAGTATATTTAGTTACCTGAAACAACTGCTTTTTTAACTATAATTTTGCTTAATATTTTTTATTTAAATGATACGAATTGCCTATTCTTGTCTGCCTCTCTTTTCGTCAGAACCTTGTTTGTCAGTCAGCAGGCTGCATCACGTGCAGGTGAGATCGGCTTTGGTTCAAAGATCTTAATGAACCACTTACACCCCAAACCCAACGTTCATACACTTGTATCATTTTGTCTTCAATTTAAGCAAGCTCTATGTTTAACTTCCTTCTCATGCATTTACAGGCACAAAGCTCGCGTTCTACTCGTGGAACGCAATTGCATATCGAATTCATACATTTAGCCTGATTTAGAGGTAGGAATTAACGTCACAACACTCTACAGAGATTGCATTACTATCTCTCATCACACTGAATCAATCTGATAGGCTTTTACCACGCCGATGTATAGCTTATGTCTGCCTACGGTTTTGCCCCGCGTAGAGTATCGGGATAAAAAATTGTAATGACATAGTCAGCGGTTTGTCTTACTGACTAATCGTACTGGGTGAGGAGCTCGATGGTGTGCTTGCGCGTGTCCGTCTAATCGATCACGCAAGTTAAGCAACGTCGACCGTAGCCTGTCCATAGATGGGTTTATATTATTTCGAGCACGGAGGCGTTCTTCGGAAGGCAGGTTAAGCCATCGGTCTCGGCTGTTGCCACTAAATGACAGTCGTTAAGCCAAGTTAGTGGCCTGAAAACACTGGCTTCCGCAGTGGAGCAGCATGATGAAGTATGCTCTAAACCCTTTCAATTGAGAGGAGACCCGTATTCCAACAGTAGGATTAGCGAAGGGTTGAGGCGACGACCTGTGGTTTTAGGTACCATAAAATTAAAATATCGTATCAGGATTACCATTTCCATCAGGTTACACACATGCTCGTTTGGCGCCCTCTGATAAAAAAAAAACTATCAAAGGATCTACATGTTTGTTTTCCATCCAAAAGTAAAAAAAATCCAAAGTCGTAGTTATGTTATTTGTTTATGGCATGGCAAAGAAGATGTTCTGATGGTATTAACCGTTGCCCAGTTTACCACAGATATATCCGCTAAACAAAATATAGGAGACATTGACCAACCCTATGGATATCGTTGGTCAATCCCGCTTAGGTATTGACTAACAAAGTGGAATAGAAAAAGTTCTTACATTTCATAATATTAAACATATCTACAACTTTTAAAATATATCATTTATAGCTTTGGAATAATGGATACAAACTAAACTAAAGTAAATAAAAATAATAACTTAAAAATAAAACTAATAAAAAAAGTTACTTCACTATGCTTCAAAAATATCGAATACACACGAAGTTTTATAAAGAAAGTTTATTTAAAATATGTATAGAAAGTTTATTTAAAATAACAGCGTATCATAAAAAGAAAGGTATGCTCATAATTGGCGCTATTACCATTCTCTCTAATGCTAGCCTTAAGCCCCCGTGTAATTGGAGGAAGGGGACAGAAGGGGCGCAAAAGGGGACGAACGGGGGATAAAGGAGGGGGGAATGTTATGGAAATGACGCACCGCCATTTCCACGTTTTTGTATTTGATTATATCCTTTCAAGACAATATTTTGTTGGGCCCGGAAATTAATGAAGCCAATTTATGCGACACAGCGCTGCCCGGGTTTTATTTAAATAACTTTTTTTTATTTTAAGCCGGGTTTTCGGGGCGGCTGCCTTTTGTAATTGCCGCGTTGTTTTGTGCGGCTTATGAGCAAGAGTTATGTTTTGAAGTTAGCACCGGGACTGGAATTGTGATTCTATGTTTATAAATAAGGTGGAATCTTCTTATTATGGTATTTTCACGTAGGACATAGGATGTAGGAAAATTTTAATAACCACAGATCGTAAAAATAACGCAGTATTGTTAGAAATAACGTAATATTTGTATCTGGTATTTTAATATAAATACATAATATTTTAATAACAGATAACTAATGTTAATATAATACCTACTAGTAATGTAGAATATAAATTATTACTGAATTTATAGGCAATCGTCTGTTAACAAATAAATATTATGTAGTACTTAGAAGACGTAAAATGACAAACACAAGCGTACTGCCAGATTGATGGTAAGCAGCTTACCATGCGGTAACCCGCAGTCACGTATAACACCAAGGGCATCGCGCATTGCTGACCCTCAGGAACCTCTTCACGCCCTTTTTGAAGAAACACATCGTGTACAAGTTACTCAAATATCGTATCATAAAGTGTTAAATAGTCGACTTGTTAGTATTCATGGTAGATTTTTGAAAAAGCCAATTTCTATAAGCCATACCTATAGGTAGCAGTAACACGATAAAATATAATTATATAGAGCAAACACACGGAACGGAAAATCTTATAAAAACAAGCAGGGCGAGTCGTGCCTAAACAAACAAAAACGTTTATTGGCTTGTGTTTATCCCCCTTAATTAATTTTCTCATTTCGTATTATACAACGAACGAAAGTATGTCCAAAGGATTTTTTTTTTTGTAATTGTGACATAGGCGGAATGAAATGAACGCACGTGTAACTTTTGCACTTATGTGACTCAGTATCCATGATTTTATTGTGTGATGGCGGCGATGACATAGTTAGAGAACGTCTATACTATGTAGTACTATTTGTTACTTTTACTGTGTTACACTAGAAGGTGTTTTTTACGAAGCGGACCTGGGGCCAAACCCCCAACCTGAAACCGATTCCCAGCGAATATTTTGATTCCCAAAAATAGGTCATCGGATTAAGTTATTGACAAATATTTTTACCTTTGTTAGTAGAGCTTAGCTGATAGAAACCCTGAAGGTTTTAAACACATTTTTATGTATAAGGGGGGGTCAAATGAGCATGTGGGTCACCTGATGGAAAACAATCACTACCGCCCATGGAGATCAGCAACATCAAGGGGTCGCCGATCCGTTGCCAGCCTATACTCCTTCCTTTCTTTCTTTCTGGTGACCTCACTCACACACAGGAACACAACAACCCTCAAGGCAATTGTTATTTGGCTGCGGTATTTTGTGAGGTGGAGGTACTTCCCTAGTCGGGCAGCTTAAAAAATATGCTATGCCCTACCTCTCTTTTCGTCACACAGTTTGTCGTTTGTCAGTCATCAGAGTGCACCACGTGGCAATTGCCACCAATATATGCTGAAAATTGATTTTCGCAGTCAAAAAATCCGATGGGAATTGGCCTCAGCTTGGTAGAGCCCCTGGGTAGAGATAAACTGTGTTTTCATTCATTTCATAACTCTCTGAGCTATACATACGGTGTGAAATGTATAAAATTACAGCTCAGCTACAAAAACACCCGAATGTATGAGAAATTATGTATGTGTTATTGTAATTCTGCTTTTAATTCTATTTTGACTTTCATTTTGATTGTAATTTTAAGAGGTGTTTATTTAGTATTGATTATTTATTTTCTTTTTATTTTTTTTATTTATTTAATATTTATAATATTTTTTAATTTTAATTTTAATAATGTAATTAGATTTTAGTTTCGGACACAATGTATATTCTTCAAGGAATAAATGACTAATGTAGATAAACCGTCTGCTTGTGTTATGTTCGTTGTAGAATGTTTATATGCAGCATCTAAACTCTCGTATACCATTACATCACCGAAGATTTTTAAAACATTTTTTTTTTTCAAAAAAAATTGGTTGCCTGTAAAGTCGGTATACGGGCGAAAGTTTTACGTGACAACGACTTTGAGTGGTAAAATGTTTTCGAGTGGAAGGGACGCATGCCTTTCACTTTTTATGTGTGTCTCTCTCGCTCTTAGAAGGGACGCGTGCCTTTCACTCGCTCTCATTGTGAGCGCATAACGTGAGCCAGTTTCTTGAAGTGTCACCCGGCTAACCAATTTATAAGACGTTGTCACGTCAATATGTCACTCATAGGTCCTACTATACTGTAGGTTAATTGCGTTGGTGTTATGGGTTATGCGTAATACTGAAGGTTAATGGCCTCGATTTCAAGAAAACTTAAATTTGCTTTTTGATGTCTTTGATGTTTGATGAACGGTGGGAAAAATACTTGATGGGAAAATTATCCGGGTATTTCCCGGGATTTTTCCCATATTTATAAAGGAAAATCGTGTTTTTTAAATTTTTTTCCTTAAGGATTCCAAAACCGCAACCCTAAAAATGTATGAATTTATAACAATAAATATGTTTTTGCTCGTTAGAGAATTTATAGTTGCCCATAGAGCGACTATCCACAAAGGTAACTAGGGTGACTATCCTTTTTGATACGGATACTTTCCCTTTTCATTAGCAAAATAAATAAAATCTATTCAGCAATAAAACATAGTAAATAGTGTAATTTAAACTCTAATGCATGTAAGAAAATAAAATGTTGACTGAAGTCACAACTAGTAATAAAAATATTCAATATTAGCAATATAATTTCACCGCCCTTCATCGTGTAGCCGCGGAAGATTTTTGCTCACACAGACAAAACGCATGCACCTACGCTGACGGTTTACATTGCATTGAAACATGTGAGAGGAGCACTTCCAATTATAATAAAGCGCTAACACCACCAACGTCCCTAAAATGGTGTATTTGAAACCGGGGCAAGTATCCCATTGCGGCAACTATCCGGCTTTTACCCTATATGCCAAATTTCAACCGGATCTCTTCAGTGGATTGAGGTATGCGCTGGTAAATAAATCACTAACGGTTTACAAACGAATTTTTAAAGGTACGGGACGGGGCCCCACCACACATTCCCACCACTGTGTCTCCTGTGTAGCCACGATTAACAGACCACCAAAAAAGACATTGAACAGTGAAGTTCTTTGCAGTCCCGGGGGTAAAACTACGACTCGATTCTTGATCTTGATCGATAAGGTTATATACAAGTTGTATACCTATAATCCTAAGTAACACGTCCTATTTGGTATCGTCCGTCGCCTCCCCAACCCGTCTGGCCAGCGTGGGGAGTGTAGGCCAAATCCTCCTTCTGTCTGGGACGGAAGAGAGAGGGTCGTGCTCCTGTAGTGGAGACTAAAATGACCTGATGATGATGGTATCGTCCGTATTCAAAGGGTTAGTATTTGCGCTAGAAGACAACTGGCGGTCTCTGATTAAAATGATTGATTAATGAAAATAAATGAAGAGGGTCGGACGAGGGTCGCAGGTTAGTTTGTTAAGGGTTCTAATGAATATTAATGGTATGATTGGATACGATGTTGGTATATAAAATAAGCTATAGGTAACATATTCTACATATATCCATATCATATATGATATCTTTTTGTTTGCTGTACCTTTATTGTACATAAAGAACACATATTCATCTACTAATATTATAAAGCTATAAAGAGTTTGTTTGGTTCAACCCATTAATCTCAGGAACTAGTCATTCAAATTGACACGTAATAAAGGCGGCCTTATCTCTAGGTATATGAGATCTCTACCACCCAACCTTCAAGTGTTGGACTTATCCATTATTTTTTGTCATTATTACTTATTGTCTTAACAATAAAGAGTGGAAACGCGATATCTCGACGGTCCCTACGTATAAAGCGACATGTCGAAAACAGAGGTTTACAGGAGAGCGTAATTAAGGTTTGAATGGCTCTAAAAATTACACTGTATACAATTATGATTATATTTTTACTATCATGTTTCATTTGCTTTAGGAAGTTTCTAGTAGTATTTATACATGTAATTTTTTTTTAGATTTACATACTGAAAGTGACAAATGTCTGTTTCTACGTTGTCATCAAAATAAAACCGAGTCAGACATATCTAAGATACCTGTTTATACGTGGGAAATAGCAAAAATTTTTTTTCCTTTTAATTTAAGTAAAGAATTAATGAAGATATAGTAAAATATTAATATTTTCAAAAGGTAAACTTAAACACTCCAAGATAGCTATCCATTAATATAAAAATACATTAATGTAGATTATATCTGTTTATACGTTGCTATTATTCATTGGGTAGGACTATTTTTTGTGCAATGTAAACAAAGACGTGTCACTTAAAAAAATATATCAGGATTGAATTTTATTAATAAAACAATGATTATGATTAAATATTATTTTGATTTTTAATAAAAATCTTCTTACTCTCTGACATTTTTATTTTTAGTCTCAATGAAACAGGAACTAAACGATGTAAATCACAGCTTTATTTAACATTAATAATGCTTCAATTATAGTAAAGAAATTATAATAAATTATAAAATTATCATCATCACAGATTTATTTAAACTGATTCATTTTATTTCAACTTTTTTTTGTTAAAAAATAAAACAAACGTTATGAAAAAACAAGTAATCTTATTAATTTTCTTCATCATTGCCCTGTTCTTATTGTTCCTTACTATGATTAAGGTTTTTATAGAAACCATCCATTTTTCAAAATATTTATAATATTCTGGCAAGTTAGCCAAGACAACTATTTAAATAATAATAATTATCTAGTATCAGTTCTTGTTCTTTCTTTTTTCTTCTACTAGTACATTTCAAATTATTGTCGCAGTGTTGTATAGCTTTCTTAAAATAAATTATTTTTTAAATTCAATAATATCTCGATTTCTTATTTAAACTTTCTCTTCTCTTATTTCATTCCGACTATTTTTTTCTGAATTTGTGACTATTAGCCAAGTATGTAAACAAGCTTTATAATCCAAAATTAAGCCTTGTTCCAGTTCTATGACCAAATACTGTGGATCTTTCTATTTCACCCATCGAACTAGTGTATACCTTCATCTGGTATTTAATAAGTTTGTTTTTGCTGTACGTTCTATTGCATGGATATTTCTATTAAATTGAGAAGATTATTTTCCTATTGTATCCAATAATTCGCTTCTTTGTAATTGTTTTTTTCATATATTGACGCCTTTTATTTTGTCTGCGTGGTGTTGATGAGCCAGATATTTCACTTTTAAAAAAACAGAATTATTAGATATTGGCTGTGGTGTTTCCTCTTCACAACTGGGCGGATTAAAAGAGTAATTACAATACAATGAATACAAGTTCTTCATTTGGAAGATCCTCTACTGTCACAATTATATAATTTAAATCAGTCTGCGACAATGTATTAGAATTATGTTTTCCATCACCGTGTATTTCGGTATCTTATACATAGTATTATATCCTTAGTAACTTCCAAAGACTGAAATAAAAAATTCTAAATGTGTAACAAATTATCCTTGATTTCGTCTCCAACCCTGTGTCATTCTACAGCTTGGTTTATGTTGCTAGCAACCTCCAAAGACCTATCCTCATAAATTAATAATAAAATTGTCTCTAAAAAGTAGTTTATTAAAGCAGTATAAAAACAAGTCCGTAAATAAATTGAATAGTAACACGTATAAAAATACATGTAAGACATGAGCGAATATACCTCGCTACGCAAGCTGGCATAAAAAAACATCAAACACCGTACAAACGGATACGTATAGATATACGCATCTACGACATTAATTCCTTGTAATTAGTATAGTTGTTCTCTTATGCGTTGTGCAAATATCAAAAAGTACTTAATATTTGAAAAAAAAAATTGTATAGGAATGAGCGTACGGACAATCTATAGCAATTTATGTAATAAAAAAAAATGCCATTTTTGACATGTCGCTTTGTACGTAGGGACCGTCGATCTATTAAAATACCTATAAATATAAGGTGTAAAATAGTAATTGGCTCACCACAATCTTTACAGCCAAAACCAATCTTATATACACCTGGTGCACCCTGCCGACTAAAAAAAGAGGCTAAAAATAGAGAGAAAGGGTACAGCGTTTTTTTAAGCTGCCCCACTGGGGAATACCTCCACCTCACAGAATACCGCAGCCAAATAACATATCCCTTGAGGCTGGTTGATTTCTTACAAGCGAGTGAGGTCACCAGAAGTAATATGGCTACGATAACCGCTTCACATCAGGCGAGCCGTATGCTTGACTGCCACCCGATGTAGTATAAAAAATATTGTATAAAGAAACCTTGGTTCTGTTTACCAAGGTTTTCCCAGGAGATTACAGTATGGGGTTCTTCAATAGAAGTATTCTGTGAGGTGGAGATACTTCCTCAGTGGGGTAATTTACAAAATACGCTATGCTCAAACTCTCTTTTCGCCAGAGCCCCGATTGTCAGTTATCGTTTGTCAGTTAGCAGGGCTTTGGTTTAAAGATGTTTATAAACAATTTACTCCTCAAAATAGTCAAAACTGTATTGTAGTATATATTATGAGTTTATTTCAAACAAAAAATAATTTACAAAAAAATACATAATATATAAAATGAAAGATAACACGACATTACAAAACCCGTACACGTAATGCAAAAGAGAGGCAACCATAACGCGAAATGACGTCATATATACTACATACATTTGCTTTTATTCCTTTAGAACAATTCAACCGCGCACACTTTAGCCAATTTGTCACAAAAAGTTGCCAACTTCGTCCCCAGGGCTGTCCCAAACACAGACCACGTCATTTATTATCCGACCCTTTTCTGTGTCCCCTCAAGGGCCCGTAATTTTACCTTCAAAGCCTTACCGGGGATGGGTAATGACCATCGTGATGTAAATCGCAGGATTTACCCCCTTATCTCTTTGATTACCTACGGGTCCGCACCGCCCCTTTATGCCCAAGGCATATACGCATGTGTATAAGAATAGCGTAGGTATTAACTACACCAAAGTAAATAGGTACTATTAACTGTTCCTACTTCTTACTAGTTCTACTATGTTATAAATATGGAATTTTGGGCGGATGTTCTAAGTATGTACATACTTACTACGTCTGGGTGTGTGTATGGATTCTTTTTACAGACAATTTGATCTACACTACTTTACCTACTTCCGCCACCAAATTAGGTAGTTATTGTAAACTACTGCAGGCCGGCACCCACGCACTACTGTTAGTACCTATATACATGCGACTGCCGTGGCTGCTGTGGTCTTCTCTGCTCCAGCTGCTGTGGTCGCCTCTGCGACTTTCTGCTATCTAAAATCTGTTTCAGATAGCAGAAAGTGCGACTAACGCAGCCCCGACTGCCGTGGTCGTCTCTGCGACACGTCATCATCAGGGTTCTTATTACTCTTTCACGAGTAAACAGGATTTGTATGAAATTTTGGGGTGTAAGTGGTTTATCAACATCTTTTAACCAAAGCCAACATCACCTGCACGCGATGCACCCTGTAGACTGACAAACAAAGCTCTGGTGAAAAGAGAGGTAGGGAGCGTTATTGTAAGCTACCCGACTGGGGAATTACATCCACCTCACAGAATACCGCAGCCAAATAACAATTCCCTTGAAGGTTGTTCTTTTCGTGGTTCGTTGTCTTGGATTGTTGAGTTTCTGCGAGTGAGTGACGTCACCAGAAGCGAAGGAGCGATATTTTATGTTGCGAACGTTAATATGGCTACGGTAACCGCTTGCCTTGCATCAGGCGGGCCGTATGCATGTCTGCCACCCGACGTAGTATTAAAAAAAAATTCATCATCATCATCAGCCTGTATCTACCCACTGCTGGATATAAGCCTTCCCCAATGCTTTCCAAAAAAAAATTGTCATACATATATTCTGGATTAACTACCTATGCCACTTTTTGTCTGGTTGAAGCTGGTAATAGACATTAGATAATAAATATGACATGTATATAATTAATATATGACATAAGTACTTAAGTATGAACTATAATAACTCAGACGTCAGACGTGCTCGGTGGCCGAATTTTTAGCAAATGTTAAAAAAAAATTGTATGCGGATGAAGTCGTGAGCCGCAATTATTAAATAAATAAAATAAATATTCCTGGACAAGTTACACACTGCCATCTAGTACCAAACTAAGCAAATCTTGTAACAAGGTACTAAATATCTTATATAATACTTAAATACATTATTT
The DNA here is from genome assembly GCA_937001555.2 of Hypsopygia costalis. NCBI lineage: Eukaryota > Metazoa > Arthropoda > Insecta > Lepidoptera > Pyralidae > Hypsopygia > Hypsopygia costalis. Next base: position 8,092,973 of record OW443343.2, on the reverse strand, counting down.
TGTGTAAATACATACCTACATATAATACATAAAAAACACCCAGACCAAGACAAACACACATGTTCATGCACACAAATATAAGTCTTGTGCGGGGATCGAATCTGCCACCTCGGAGTCAAAGTGGCCATTGAACTATAACTATTAATTGCCCATTCGACCACCGAGTTCGTCGAAATTGTAACGACGTACATATTTAAAAAATATATGTAAATTCAAACATAACATTTTAAACACACATAGCTACAAACCTTTTTCTATGTCTATATTTACCGTGAAAAAAACGCATTAAAATTCTGGCTCGAGTCCCGAGTATAATATAAAGTAATTATGTAAATGCGGCCAGCTTTTTGCTCAAAGTTTAGGTAATTTGGGGGTGGTTCCAGCAAGCTTGCGTTTTATGGACGTGGATCATTTAAAATTACCCCGATGACGGTTTTAATGGGTGGCCAAATGTGGAAGTTTATCATATTCTCGATTTTTACCAATTCGAATGTCTTTTTGATATTGTAAATTGATCCGAATTTTATGTTTTGATCCAGTTTTGATTGAATGTAAATGAGTACTTGACAATGTTCTAAAATTAAAAATATATAATACTCGTATAACAATATCGTAAAACACACGAATTTAAACTTATCTGTGATTTTTCATTTTAATAACTACGTGCAATAACTACTTGTTTTATGGTCGAAGTTCAGCGCAACAGTCAATTTAAAAAGTTTGAAATTATAAAAAAATGGATGTATGCTTGACTACAGAAATGAACAGGCACCTCCCTGCCAATTTTACTCGAACGAGCGTGAGGAGTTACTTACTCGAGTATGACGACTTAGTTTCATTCACTAACCACAAAATTTGAGCACTTCAAAATATTTACCATTGAAAATTTGTATAACTTTTGTTACAGCACTAGCTTCATAAACACAAAATTTAGCACAGCTCTCGTACAAATATCTGATTCCATTCATACATAAATATGGTGGTAGGTGTGACGTCATAATTAGTAGTATTTTATATGCAGCGTTTTCGGGCAAGTCCAAAAGTGGGATTTTCAAGGTATATCTCGAGATTATATTATGTCTTCACCAACCCGCAGTTGAGCAGCGTGGTGGAATATGCTTTATGGTGAATAGATCATATGTATATTGATTGGCTTGATGCAGATATGTCGAGAAGGTTTTGTGCTATCGTGCTTTTACGTTTTTTTTATGAGACGTCACGCAATTATTATATAATGATTGTGCCGTCCTTATATAATAAATCGTAAAACTTTGTTAAGTAGCCAAGTATTTGAAACAGATAGATGACTAAGAATGAGGTGCTAAACTTTTGCTATAATTGCATATTTTCTTTAAATTTTAATTAATCTCTGAAAAAAAAAGTAAGAGTTAGCGTATACACAATTATATGGTGGTTTTACTTCCAAAATGAAACGCATGATGACAGGGGTCCGTATGAACACGACTTAAAACAAAAAGGTCCCATGAATCATCCGCAATAAAATTTTCCATTTTCTAAGCTTCCAATACATATGTATTATATACCCGAGACCCAGGAGGTTCAACGTAAATGGAATATTCATAAAAACACCCCGTTTACGGCCTTGTAAAGGGCCACATAAAAATTTAGAGGCAAAAAAGCACACACCCTTTAGGCGTACTCTTGGGATGGGCGCAAACTTTGTAATTGAATTTTTGCCTGGAGCCCGCAAAGGGCGGCCCTGCTTAATTTGCCGTACTCGGAAAAGGGTTAAAACCGTTGGGACAAGGCAAAAGCGGAGGCGGTAAGGATGGAGATGTCAGATGCGATGCTAAGACACGCGGAGTCTGCTGTGAATGAAACAGTTTCAAATAAAATCACTTGTACTATTCCACTTGATTATATTTTTATTGACTGGTATCGCTGTAAAACATTGTAAAAGTAAATAAACAGAGACTACTCCAAAGTGAAAATCCGAAATGTCGGCGCATAATATGAAATAGGTTTCGGGTGATAGGTTCGGAATTATTCAGATACGAATTTCATTCGATTGGGTCTGCGAGTATATACTTTCATCCAGTAGGTTTGATTTTTTGTCTAAAGAACACAACAAATGTAAAACATCGACATTTGTTTTCTAGAAGACTCAATAAAATGTTTATTTTAAAAATGGAAAAAATCACCTCCGCCCCTAGGTGGTATCCCACCTAGGAGTATCCCACCTAGGGGGAGGAGAACTTTTCCATTTTTTTTAATAAATATTCTGGCAAGTTGGCCAAGACAACTATTTAAATAATAATAATCCATAAAATGTGTTTTAATATAATTTTCCGCCGAAATTTCGATTTTTCATTACGGAGTAGGTCCCCAGGTTTTGTCGTTATCTCGAAACATTTTGGTTATATATCATAGGCTCAGGATTCTTCAGTACGTTTAAACCACGCAATATATGACAGATCTGTTCTTCGCTGAATTATCTTCAGCAAAAAAGTTTCAAATAGTATCGGTTCGTTCTAATACTTCTTACTGCTCCAACTTATGTTTTCTAGAAGACTCAATAAAATGTTTATTTTAAAAATGGAAAAATTCACCTCCGCCCCTAGGTGGTATCCCACCTAGGGGTATCCCACCTAGGGGGAGGAGAACTTTTCTATTTTTTTAATAAATATTCTGGCAAGTTGGCCAAGACAACTATTTAAATAATAATAATCCATAAAATGTGTTTTAATATAATTTTCCGCCGAAATTTCGATTTTTCATTACGGAGTAGGTCCCCAGGTTTTGTCGTTATCTCGAAACATTTTGGTTATATATCATAGGCTCAGGATTCTTCGGTACGTTTAAACCACGCAATATATGACAGATCTGTTCTTTGCTGAATTATCTTCAGCAAAGAAGTTTCAAATAGTATCGGTTCGTTCTAATACTTCTTACTGTTCCAACTTCTGCGATCGTTTCCATTTTCAGCGCGGTCTATCTGTAAAAGAAAATGTATTTTTAAACTCATGTTTACACGTACATCAAATTGATTGTGAATTTGACTTTTCTGAAGTAATCTTCATTCAACCTATTTTTAATGCGGTGGTGGTCACGAGTACCCAACCCGACAACCCAAGATAGGCTATCTTGGCGCTGTAGGATAAGGAAAGCCGACCTCCACTTAAAGTGGGTTAAGGACAATAGAAGAGAGAGAAGAGAGAGGTGGTCACGAGTATGGGGTCATTTTTATGAAATGTGTAATTTTAGGTAATTACTATTCTAATTATCTGCGTATAATATCAGTAATATGATATTTACGTTATCCGCTACATCTCATGACATGCAACCGTTTCGAAGGCACAATATATATTGTTGTAATCAAAAAGAAATATTCCATTTTTTATACACGTAAGGGTTGTTTGGTCCTCCTTTTTTCCTGCCTACGTGCTAAAATTTAATTCGAGCTTTCCGGATTATGTGAAAGGTCTACGTATTAGGTACTCGTCCTTTTTTATCTTCGTGTAAATTAAAAATATTTTTTTCATGTTTTCAAAGTAGGCATATTGTATTTTTGCGTATTTAATTTCAATTCTTTTTTTTTTTTGTGTTTCTGTACACGAGTGTTACGAGTTTAATATACTAAACTATGTCAATCAATCAGACTAAACGCTTGTTTATAGTACACCTTTGGATATGTAACGAAAAATTACAGAAGTACTTTCATGAATAAATAAATTAATTTAAATACCTAACTCTTTTGGGTTTGCTCGATGGTTTGCTGCTATGATCGCAGTAAGGCTTATTGTTATTATTCCCAGTACTTAATAGATATTTTACCGAGACCCCGGAGTCGAAGTGGCCATTGCTAGCGATTTGCCCACCACTCGTCAAAAGCAGCAACCTAACTCATTGGTCATCGTCAAGTAATGCTCGCACAAGTTTGTCCTATAAGGTTTGAATTTTATTAAAAAAATATGATGAATGAAGTATTCCACTTGTAAAGTACAACAAACTATGGAATCAAATCCTAATCAAAAATAGCATTTTGTCAGCATGTTTACCCAAAGTGTGATATCAGGTTTCCATTTTTCCTTCGACGGCCATAGTCATATCATATAAATATGTATTACTTTTATGAATTTTTATTTTTATTTTATTTTATTTGAAACACCAACAGCTGTTACAATTCAAGAAATAGCTCAGATTTACAATCTAGAAAGCCAATTATAAGTACCTATACGCTTATAGATTTTACTTTAGAACTCCCAATGATTTCGTAAATATTTTTCCGCATCGATGTATATAGAGTTTCCCCTGTGTTAAACTCGATTCTGAATACCCCTAATTTAATCATAACCAAAACTAGTATTAGATTTAATAGATGAGATCTTGAAGGCAAATACTTAAATTTTATTTCTTGTTACATTTCAATATATTTATAAAAAAAATATCAATTAAAAATCTAAACTAAAACTAACTGGCCTAAACAATATTAAAACTACTTACAAATAAAATACTAAAATATCTTCAAATTAAATTTAAAATAAAATTAATATAACATTATGTATTGTATATTAAATACTCTTGAAAACGTGCTCTTTTTTGGGGTCTGTTAAAAAAGTATCAATTCCAATAATTATAATGATTCCTTGTGGCCCTATTGTCAGTCCTCTATTGACCCAAGGTGTAAGACCAACAAAGTTAATAGCCGCTGTCCATTAGTACTATTTGTTTGGGCGATGTCATCGTTTACTTAGATGGACTACTGATTAAATAGAAAGTTCCATGAGAATTTGATAATGGTGTTTGTAACCCACCTAGTTTTACAAACGTCATAAATATGTGGGGATAGTGATCGAACATTAATTTACTTGTACTTAACAAAGAATAAACCCAAGTGAAGAGTGTTAGCAAATTATTTATCTTCATTTATTTATTGTTCTGATGAATTTATAAAACTGTAATAATTTAAATGTCACTAATATGATTGAAACGAATTTACCAAGTAAAATGTAATTCTGTGGAAAAAGGAGCTGTTGTATTGACTAATCAGAGTTGATGTAAGGGGCAACATGGCGATATTCGTCAGTTCGTCGTTGATTCTTGTTGTGAGCACTACAATAAAAAGTGGAACAGTACAGTTCTGTGTTTCATTTTGAGGCAGCAGTCTACAAGAGTTATATCTATTTTTAAGGTTCCGTACCTCCAACTGAAGAGTTATATCTATTTTTAGAGTTCCGTACCCCCAAAGGAAAAAAACGGAACCCTTATAGGATCACTTCGTTGTTCGTCCGTCCGTCCGTCTGTCAAGAGCCTTTTTCTTAAGAACGCGTTGAGGTATCAAGTTGAAATTAATATCACATATTCAGGCAATCTCTTAAAGCTTCAGCTCAAGCTTCTAAATCGACGCTATAATAATAATACCACAGAATAAATATTACGATCGACCTATAGCCACTCCCTACGGCTCGCTCGTATCGACCTTGACCTCACCTCCTGTCTGAGGAAAGTCTGGAATAATATGTTGTACCAGATTCGTCTCAAAGGGGAGGTGAGGGCGATACCGTGCCATATACGTGACACCGTATAGGCATATATATACGGTGCTCTGTACATAATCGTATTTATATGGAGTGACCGGGAGGGGGGGGGGGGGGTAATTACTATAATAGAAGTCGACGACACCTAGGTATTAAACGGACTGCAAAAGGTTTACCATGCACCGAATATTTTAGTATTTTTAATTATCTCTTATTTACCACGCAAAAGTATAATAAATCTACCTTTACAAATTACACAAACAAAACAAAGCAATGGGTGTGGGTACTAGATAACTGATATATGTAATATACTTAAATATATTTATTGTTATTGTAAATACATACTTATAACACATAGAACAAACATCCACACCAACACAAACAGACATGTTCATGCAAACAAATGTTTGTCTTGTGCGAGAATCGAACTGCGACCTCGGAGTCAAAGTGGCCATTGCTAACCATTCGACCACCGAGCTCGAAAGATAGTTCTGAAATTCGTACCTATGTGAAAATTTCCAAATTCATTTCCGAATCTTTAGATTTTCAGTTTGCAGTAACAACAAGTATAATATGTATGTGAATATATTTTCCATTATTGTTATCCAATAAACAAGCAAGGGTCACATCTGGCACAATTCTATATATTATCTGTCGCTTCCAAAAAACGTCATTCAAACAATCTTATACGCACAAACATTACCCTGCTCAAAATCTGTCGCTAGCCTTTGCTTTTCCATTTCGTTTTACCAAAACCTTTTGACCTACCACCCTCCTCTTTTTCCTGGTAAATATTTGACTAAAAAGGGGTTTGTATGATATGCGGGAGATCAATTTTGACTGGCGGGTTTTGTCGTTCAGCGTCCTATGACAGATTATTATCTACGGTCGCCGTCAAAGTGAATAATTGGGCTTTAGAATACGCTACGGGTTTTGAAGAGTTGTGCCTGTTATGCATTTTGATCCTCTATTTAGTACATAATATTTGTATATAATGTGATAGAAATAAGATAACAGAGTTATATATTATTTATATAAATAAGTATAATATAACTTCTCACCCACGTTTCTAGCTATTCCTTAAAGTATACAGCAATAGAGTTCGTCTAATTGAAGATGAACATTAGTATGGGTATAAACAATGGATACGGTGTTTTATTATTAATCTGTATTATAAAAATGATCGCTGAATGTGTTGCTAAGCGCAATTCTCGAGAACAGCTGAGCCGATTTCGCAAATTTTTTTTTTTAGAATATTCCTTGAAGTACGAGGATGGTTCTTACGGAGAGAAAAGAATAAAAAATTGCCTGGAAACGTCTAAAAAGAAACACTTTTCTATATTTAATTTTATGATGTTTAGTAGTGTAATTACATAATAGGTTGATGATGCCACGCTGTGACTCACGCAGTAAAAATATGAAATGCAAAAACAAACGAATGCAAACAAACAAATGCAAAAAAAAGAACGGCAAATAAATATAAAGATATAAAAAGACATAAACATTTGCACTAAATATTCTGCATAGTAAATAAATATTTCTGGACAATTTACACAGCGCCATCTAGTCCCAAATTAATCGCAAAGCTTGTGTTATGGGTACTAGACAACCGATAAATGTACTTAAATACATTTTTTTTGTAAATACATAGGTACTTATAATACATAGAAAACGCCCATACCAAGACAAACCAAACAGACATGTTCATGCACACAAATGTTTGTTTGTGCGGGAATCGAACCCTCGACCTCGGAGTCAAAGTGGCCATTGCTAACCATTCGACTACCGACCTCGTCGATAAATAATCACACTCACTTGTACAAATGCACACTCTTCGACGTTTTCTTTGTTTTTCCTTTTTGAGCAACACATTTTTTTAATGAAGCTAGCTGCTCGTTGCTGTGATTAAAGAAACATCAACAAGTATCTACGATTTGTTGCCGTGATTTCGTGAAATAATGCTCACTTTTAGGTCACTTTCCTTTTTGATTTTTTTATTTATTTACTTCATTTCATGCCAGTTCACAGGGTACTTGACTCACTCCAACATACTTGCAACTATTAGTTCATGTTAATCAGGAAGCAATGTGAATCATGTTCATGCAGACTACTGCCGGCCTGCCGGCAAGGACGGATCCAGGGGGAGGGTCATGGGGGTCATGACCACCCCCTGGGCTGGGTCCACGACCTAGATGGACTACTAATTAAAATTGTTAAACTTAACGTTTTTATATACCTACTTTTTACCTGTATCTATTATTATCAAAATTAAATTATAACTTGAGTGTGACTTGACAACAACTGTGTGACTTCCCCTGGCGCCAAAGCTGGATCCGCCCTTGCCTACCGGTTAGTTTGCATGAACTAATTGGTGGCGGAAGCATGCAAAGTAGTGTAGATCACATTACTGTTATCATGCATCTATAAAAAGCAACCACAACTGACTAATCTATCAACGCACAGCTCTAACCACTGGACGGGTCGAGTTGTAATTAACATACACGTATAGCTATTATGACGTAGGCATCCTCTAATAAAGGATTTCTGAAAATTCCTGCGGGATAGATAAGCGCGTGCAAAGTCTCATAAACTCTACACCAATCTTTTTTTTTTTATTCTACTTCGGGTGGCAGACAAGTATACGACCCGCCTGATGTAAAGCAGTTATCGCAGCCATATCACCGCTCGCAACAAAAAATATCGCGCGCCGCCACCCCCGCTGCCAACGCAACATCTCCTTCTTTTCTGGTGACCTCACACACTCGCAGGAACACAACAACCCTCAAGGGAATTGTTATTTGTACCTACATTCCCCAGTCGGATAGCTTACAATTTCGCTCCCTACCTCTCTTTTCGTCAGCTTCCATGAGCTTCGTTTGTCAGCAGAGTGCAACACGTGCAGGTGAAGTTGGCTTTGGTTCAAAGATGTTGATGAACCACTTACACCCCAAATCTAAATTTCCGGAATAGTAAATGTTAACATGTAATGTAACAGTTAAGTCGAAATAGTAAATGTTAACAAAGTCTTTAGAAAGTAATTAAGTTTCCAACTACAAGTCTCTATTATAATACTCTACTAAAAAACGGGAACGCCATGCAAAAACAAAATGGAAGGTAGCTTAGGTACCCAATGGGGGTGGGTGGAACACGCATGTGCGTGCGGCCGCGTCACGGGGTGGACGAAATAGGCCCGCGGCACTTGGGGCGGTTAAGGGGCTGTGTGGAGTTAAAATTCGTAATTTATTAAATACATACACAGTCATGTTTTATTGAAATTACTTTTTTTTAAATTAGACCGCATATTACAGTTGCGTGTCTATGTTGAATTAAATGATTATGGTGGCAAATCAATTTAAAATTTACAATACCTACACCAACTTTTTTATTTCTACTAGTTTCTCTACGAATCTTGGTTGTGAAAACGAAAGTGTTTATGACGGAGGCGTAAGGTCGTGTTCAGACCACACGTGCACACCACGCGCATCCGTACCCGTTACTAACTCTCTTTGAAATTTGTTGCATAGAATTTGAGTCTTATGACATCTCATCTCATCTCATCGCCGCACACGCCTCCTACACCATGCGCCCGGCACGGGATGATCTGCTACGCTTAGCGGGCGTAACTATGATGACCTTCAGTCAGCTGTACCATCATGCATGCAGTAGGAAATAGCAGACTGGTATTCCCAACAATTTTAAGCCCCAACCCAACTTAAGATAATATTCAAGCATAGTTAGTTGTAAATGAAATAGTGCTATGCTATTAGGTAAATGAAAAATCACGACCTGTTAACATTGTTTCTACATTCTTTTTACAATAATTTATAATTATTTCCCATGCTACAAATAGTGAAACACAAGACATAACCAAGAAATATCCTATCATATCGTGAGAAATTGTAATGAATAGAAAAAACTGATATGACAATGGAATTTAATATGCGCGTCTACGTTCGGGTTCAGGTTGCCTCTTAAGGGGAGGCGTGGTTTTATTTCCGTAGGTGCTGTTTTTCGCTCATCTTTCTTGAGCCCTTTGACGTACGAATATATTTGATGTGGTTCTCATATTCTAGACAACCACCGGTACTATATCCTACATATATGTCGTTAGGGACGCTATTCTGTTTGTGAAATTAATTTATGGGTAGCTTTTTAATTCTTCGTGCCTTATGGTATTTTGATTTAGGCGGTCATTATAAAAACATACGATTCGTGATCTTTTATTTTTTGTGAGGGTTAGGTTTTTAGAACAAAAGAATTTTAATGAGTTTCGACGCTTTGAGCTTTTTGAGCAGTTTTATTTTGATGGCCATGACGCAATATTAATAACGCACGTTTCAGCAACTGCATCGGTGTTGCATCGCGTTTCGGCGAATTGCTGCGTTCGGTCGCAGTGTCAGAATCGATTTGCATCGCATTTTGGGGCATTTCTTGCGTTTGTATTTCTTGTATTATATTTATTTACTAGCTGGCCCGGCGAACATCGTATCGTCTTTAGTTACCTTACACCATTAGAGTACTACTGTGTCATTACACCTTACATATGTTAGAATAGTATGGAATCCATAAATAATTATAAACAAATAATTAGCAAAAAAAAATGCTAATGTAAATTGAGTTATAAACTATCCTATCTCTCATGTTGGATCAAGCTACACACACTGTGCAAAATTTGATTAAAATCGGTTCAATAGTTTAGGATTTCATCGCGGACAAACAACGTGACACGAAATTTTTATATATTAAGATTTAATATTTATTGCACACAATACAAACATGGATTTTATACCAAAGGCAAGCTTAATGCATTGTCTTGAGGAGTTTGGGATGTTAATAGAGTTTCATAGTAGGGGTGCAGAGGTTAAATAAAACATATATAAATATATCATCATCATCAGGTCATTTTAGTCTCCACTACAGGAGCACGACCCTCTCGTCCGTCCCAGACAGAAGGAGGACTTGGCCTACACTCCCCACGCTGGCCAGAGTTGGGTTGGGAAGGCCTGATCGATGTTTTATAATGTCGCCTTGTACGACATCCACGGGAAGGGACGGAGTGATTCTATTCTAGTCTGCCGGAAACCACATGGCCAACATAAATATATACATTAATATAATTAATATAAATTATACAAAACGCGAATACATACTATACATATATCTAGTTGTTATATAATACATAGGTACAATAAATTAGAAAAGAAATCTCATTGCAGCCTCAGTTAGTGGAAGTATCTATTAGCACAGATTACATAATAGTTACTTATTAGGTACCGACCTTATAAACGCGTCGCGCGTCTGTGATCTTCTTATGACGTCGGAAAGGGTCTATTGCACTTTTTACTTTTTCACTTTAATTAAATATTTAAGTAAAACGGTATCTTGTAGTGGTCAGGAATATAGTGAGTATTATATTACTGTTATATAGCATCTTTGTAAACACTTGTGACTTGTAATAAAAATCTAAAATCTGAAACTGAATTTGGCTCCGCAAAAGCTATAGCTGCTGCGACTGGTATCGCAATGTGAGCGAAATGTAGCGTTTGTAACCACAGGTTAAGAAACACTGGATTAGACTAATATGAGCAACCACGCCATCGAGCTTTTTATACTAAAGTTAAGTTATCCTTTTTTCAGGTCTAATCTACGTAATAGCGAGCAATAGAACGAAAATAAGAAATCCATCGTTACCTACCTGACCACCACACAAAGGAGATGGTTAAATTTGTTCCTCCAAGAAAATCGTGACCATAGGTAAGTTATAATGTTGGATATTCTAAATATCACAATTTTATTGTACTTTAAGGTTGCGAGGTTGCGGTTTCATTGAAACGGAACTGTGCAGAAATAAGCTATGTTTTCATACATTTCCCTGTACTCCGCTTGCGGTATGTGAGTAATGTATGATGTATGAAATGAAAACCTATATGAAAACACAATTCATCTCCGCTAAGTTCCGTTTTAATGAAACCGTACCCTTACGCCATAGTATAAGTAATAATACTATAAGTACAGTATGGCCAATCCCTGCCGCTCCCTCGTGTTTACCTCACCTCCCCTCTGAGACAAATCTGGAACAGTTTGTTTGGCGCCGCACACACACACACTCACTCACTCAAGCTCTGCACAGACGTCGACGTCTGTGCAGACCTTGAGTGAGTGCGTGGTCATTATTGTGGGAAAACATTTATTCCCGTAGGAATTTTTATTTTCGGGATAAAACGTAGCCTTATGCAAATGTTCTACTACAAATCATGAATTCAATCAAACAGCACAACATAATTCTCTGGGAGTGTGATCTTTGGTGGCGCGAGTGGGACAACATATTGAATTCGTTGCATGTACTCTCCTCTACTCTCTAGATACTCTGATTTGGTGATTCGGCAACAAGATAGAATTACCAATTTTGCAATTTTGCAATTCATGTTATTGGAATCGATGTGTAAGGTATCAACTCAATGTTTTAGGTCCCCAATAGTGTTAGATACCTAAAATCCGTGGTGCATGGCAGTTGAGCTTCACTTGACTTGCCATTTCATTAGTCTTTTAATGCCCTGAACATTGCTTGTCAACCTACCTACCACGATATCAATCATAGCGAAAAATACTTTTTTTTACACAACATCGGGTGTTAAACAAACATACGCCCTACCTGATAAGAAACGGTTACAGCCATAGCCTAGATATTAGCCATATAAATACTCGCAATATGAAATATCGCTTGTGTGCTGTCACCCTCGCTACTAACGCAACTCCTTCCTTTCTGGTGACCTAACTCACTCGCAAGAACACAACAACCTCCAAGAATTGTTATTTGACTGTAATATTCTGTGAGGTGGAGGTAATTCCCTAGTTCGTCAGCTTGTAAATACGCTATGCTCTACTTATCTTTTGCCAGAGCCTCTTTCTCTAGTCCGCAGGGTACATCACGTGTAGGTAAACTTTCACCAATACTAGGTTCATATTACCAATAATCCCTTTAAAATGTTGTTAATCTTAAAACAAAGGCTTTATATGGTAATACTGACAAAATAAAATATTTTAATATTCCCGCTTTACAGCCATAAAGTATCTATTACAGGTAAATGGACCAAAACCCTCCCTTTGTTCAAAAACGTACTCACACATAAACACTTATTTACTAACAGATAACGACAAACACAGCCTTCCAGGAACGAATATATTTAACAAAATTTTGCACAAAATCAACTACTATTTTCAACCTTCCCGCCTACATATTAAAGACTACCAGTTTGAATGTTATACGACTAAATGATGATGGTAGCACCAAGCGTGGAACTGCAATCCATCATCGTGACATTTCTATTTATCTTGATGAGGCCCTCACTTCCGATACTAATGGCCTTTTGTTTTTTTTTCGCGTTTATGGAAGAAATAAACTAGGGGTGGATATTGAAGCTCCTTTAAAGTTGCCAATAGCAACGAGAGTAGCACTATACAATACAGCATCATTTTTAAATATACCTAAGTAGCGTAATATCACACCCCGGCCACTCCATATAAATGTCGCATCGTTAACTACTAGATAAACAACTGCGTCTGTGCAGAGCGTAAATGAGCGTGTATGCGAGCGGCGCCATACAAACTGTTCCAGATTCGCCTCAGAGGGGAGGTGAGGTCGATACAAGAGAGCGGCAGGGAGAGTCCTTACTGTACGTAGTACTATTACTTATACTGTGGTAATATGCAGTGTGAGTAGCTCGATGGTGTCCTTGCGCGTGTCAGTCTAAATTGAACACACAAATTAAGCAACGTCGTCCGTAGTCTGTATATGGATGGGTTTATTTACCTAGATATCCTACGTTCGTTGATCCAACTGTTGTCATTAGATGACAGCCATTAGATGGCCTTCGTCAAACCGCAGTGGAGCAGCGTGCTGGAGTATGCTTTAAACCCCTTCGATTGAAGAAATACCAGCCCCTTTACCACCATCTCTTATTGCGATTCAATAACTGAACAGATTGCTTATTCATACCATTGAATAAGCGACTCTATAAGAGTTGAAATAAAGTCGCTTATTCATTGGTACGAATACGCAATGTATTCAGTTATTGAATCGCAATAAGAGATGGTGGTAAGGGGGCTGTATCCCAGCAGTGGGATAAACAAGGGTTGATGAAGAACAAGAAGAAGTATAATATAAGTGGCTAATTATGGTCACTGGCGCAGCAACTCCTCAGATCTGGTGACTTCACTAACACGCAGGAACGCAAAAATTCTCAATGGTATTGTCATTTGGGTATGTTGTACAATGTTCCGTGAAGTGGAGGCCTTTATGCAGTTGAAGAAGTTTCCCCTCTCGACAAGTCCTATCTCTCTTTTGCCAGACGGCCTGGAGCACGACGTGCAGAAAAATGCACTAAAAATAATACAAAGAGCCACTTACATCCCAAACTAGGTACTGATTCTGCTCTGTTGCCTGTACGTAATGATATTTCGTACGTTAGGCATAGTTTCTCACATTGCCAAATATTTATTTCTAAGTGGCAATATGAGTAACTGCACGTCGTGCAAAAAAATGTGGTAAAAATAATACAAAGAGCCACTTACATCCTAAACTACGTACGTAGTTATTGTACATATTTTGCTCTGTTGTATGTAGGTACGTAAGGATATTTCGTACGTTACCCACAGTTTCTCACATTGCCAAATATATATTTATATGTGGCAATATGAGAAACTGCACGTCGTGCAAAAAAATGTTCCAAAAATAATACAAAGAGCAACTTACATCCCAAACTAGGTACTTATTCTGCTCTGTTGCCTGCACGTAAGGATATTTCGTACGATAGGCACGAGTTTCACTCGACGGATTTTCTCGTTAAGTCGAATTTTGTCGGCGCGACACTATTCTACTCGTAGCTCGTTTATCGGTTTATCATCTCGAAAGCTCCTGTAGCTATACCAATAATAACTGAAATATCTAGAGCTGTGTATGTAGGTACAACATAATATCCATTGACATATCCTGGAGCGGGCCACGGCGGGCGTACAACATTACATCAAACTTCTCAAAGGGGCCTATACGCGTTGGATCCATATCCCCGCGCACTCCTATCAAATGACCGGGCTTGACCCGTGAACTAAGAGAGAGACGTTGTACATAGAAAACACCCAGACCAACTGCCAACCCGCAATTGAGCAGAGTACTCTAAACCCATTCGATTGAGGGGAAGACCGTATCCCAGCAGCAGGATGAATAAGGGTTCACGATGACCCAGACCAAGACAAACAGACATGTTCATGCACACAAAAGTTTTGTCATATGTGGGGATCGAACCTGCGACTCCGGAGTCAAAGTGGACATGGTTAGCCATTCGACCACCGCCGGGTTCATCCAACTCGAAATATTACCACAGATATTACTCGAATAAAAATAGGTATTTTCCTTTTTGCACAATCTTTTTATAAATATTTTTGTTATTGAGATGATCTTAGTAGCTTGTTCATACGTTATGTTTGGAAGGATATTTCATTAAACAAACATTTATATGTAATGTATTTGTACATAGATATGTCCATAATTATAAATTACTTAATATAGAAGTAACAATAAGAAATAGGCACCAAAAAGTTTCCAGAAAATATCATTCGATTCATATTTACGGTTAGTGACTAAACATAGTTTATTCTGAAAATCTATTTTGTACCTATTGGAAGTAAACCATACCTACAGAGCAGAATAAAGGTATACCTACCTACTGTACTGTCCCTACTCGCATATCTCCGCTGCGTGGCAATCACTTAAAACCATATTGGCGCCATTCACAAATTAGACTCTACACTTTTCATACAACTCGTTGGGTGAAAGCATAGAGTAACTTGGTGAAATTATCAAACTAGGTAATCTCCTAATTTGTATATTTTGATTCCAAAAATAGGCCTTAGGTTTAAGTAATTCACAAACACCTTCAATTTTGTCGAGGCAGCGTCAGGGTGTTTACCAGCTAAGCTAAACAAATCTCAGCTGAAGTTTGATTTTCGAAAGCTAAAAATCCTATGGATATCGACTTCAGTTTAGGCTTCCTGGGGCAGCGTTGGGGCACGTTAAAATTAATGTTTTGTTTATTCATTTTGACTTTATTGTTCGCAATCTAAAGGAGTGAGACCGGGGGACATAGGACATACCGATGCGCTGGTCTGACCCGGAGGCCTACCGCCGAAGCTGAAGCCATTAAATTTTTGATCCCCAAAAGTATGTGTTAAGTTTGAGTTATAGACAAATTTGAATTATAGACAAAATTTTTAGCTTTGTCGGTAGAGCTTTAAGAATAAACTTTGCGATCAAAAAGTCTGGTAGTAATCGGCTTCAGCTTAGGCGGTAGGCCTCCGGGTCAGACCAGCGCATCGGTATGTCCTATGTCCCCCGGTCTCACTCCTTTAGATTGCGAACTATAAAGTCAAAATGAATAAACAAAACATTAATTTTAACGTGATAACGTCTTGGGTATAAATTGATGAACGCTGACTGCACGCACGAAAAAGCATTACTCATTGTCATGTTCCGCCTGAGCCCAGTTTAAATGCGAGAGCTCGGAACAAGCGATAGAGAAGCACCATCGGTCTAAGCGTTCGGCTTGTGGCGCGTCTATCTCTCTTCCACTCCATCGGCCGATAGTTTCTTATCACGTAAAATTCTCGTCCGTAAACCGACTCTACAGACAATATTTTTTTTCATTGACTCCATGTAATAAACACCATAAATTAAGGATACCCATGTCAGTTTATGGATGCATCTCCGATTTTTAATACCGTCTTCCTGTTAGGTAATCGCTAAATTACTTCGCAAAAGTATGAAAACCATTGGCTAATTTCGTATTAAATTTATTATTATATGCAGCCTTTGTTCATAGCCAATTGCGGTCCATTTCAAATGCGCCATAGCTCGTCATAACAATAGGTTTTATTGCGCTATCACCAAGACAAATGAGAAATACACAATGTCTACCCTATTTACCTACCTTTGTCCCACACCCGCAAAACTGTCCACTTCTTTTCTATAATCAATTTTAAACATATGAAAACAATCTCTAACGACAAGACATAAAGCTTTTTTTTGTAAAACGATTCGCACCGTTTCAAAACTCCAAGCGACTTCTTTTACATAGACTATGTTCCTAGTCTAACTACAACGTAATTTTGTTTCAATCGCATAAATGTTAAGGTATGTTTTAGTTTGGCAATGATAATTGTAGAGAGGATGTTTTGAAATGGCGTCAGCAGCGGTCAAAATTTATTGCGCATAAATGTACCTCCGCTAACCCGGGTGTTAGGGGGTGGGTGTAGGCTTAAAAATCGAGGTGAGGGGGCGGGAGTACGTTTTTAGCGTTCGCAGCGCGTCGGCCTATTTGGGGTGTTGATGGCTCACAGGTACGGATTAGGGATTTATGTTTTTTCTAAATATTAACGTTTAAATATTTATGTTTTTGTACAACTTCTTACACATAATTTCGTTTTTCATTCTTAATTACATTTAGGTTAGGGTATATATTTGTATTTAGTATGTATTTTATTTAATTGTATTTAGTATAAAATAACACTATTTATTAGTAATTAGATATATGTAAATCATATTGTTCTCATTTGTATACTTATTAAGATCTTGCTTAAAAAACGTCCCACAGCACAGCCCCCTTACCACCATCTCTTATTGCGATTCAATAATTGAATAAATACCAATGAATAAGCGACTCTATTCCATTTGAAATAGAGTCGCTTATTCATTGGTATTATTGAAATAGAGTCAATTATTGAATCGCAATGAGATGGTGGTAAGGGGGCAGGTTGGCTGAAGGAATCTCTTAGAGAGATAAGTTCGCCTTCGCAAAACTACAAACTGTTGCATTTGTATTAGTTCTAAGAATTTTTATATTGTGTTTGTTTGTAACAGTTAACACTTTAACAAGTGTTCGGCATTACCATTAACATTTTTTATTTATGTGCAATAAAAAATATATCATAAAAATAATATTTAATAAAATATGTAAATTATAACGTGTTAAATGTTTGTGAAAACTATATTTTTATAAAATTTTCATTTTATATAAATTAAACACATTCATTTAAAGTAAATGATTTGTTTTAGTTCAAACTACGGTTTGAAAACTAAAACAAAGCATTTTTATTTTATTTTTAACATTTATATACTTTTATTATCTTATAGATCTTAAATAAAAATTATTTAGGTACCTACTTCCTTAACTCTGCTAACTCCTTTCCAATCAGAATTTATAGGTAACTGTTTTAAATTTCAGGTATTGAATAGAAGATACGTTGCTGATAAATTGTTGGTGTCGCGTGGCTTTTGGATGTTTGCGGCCGTTTGACAATGCGCGGCATTTGGAGCAGTTCAATATGATTTGTTTCGATTAGGTATACCAAATTTCAACTGTATGTGAAATACTAAGTTTCAATCAATATTTTATTAGATATGTCGTGTTAGAGTGTGGTTGCATTATGCTGACTAAAGATAAAAAAGGCTTTAAATAAAAAAAAAACGCTTAAATGTTGGAGTATTTTTTAGGGAAAGCATGCTTAAAAATTCATTCATAAAAAAAATACGGTTGTCCTCATTTAATATAAAAATGCTTACACATATAGAAAGATACCTATAAATGTAAAGATAAAGTTGAAAAAATATACAATAATGTAAAGAAATTTTCTTCATGCGCTTAACATTTGACAACGAAAAGGATTGCTAGCTTAAAAAAACAAAGACGTTCTGAAAATCTAAAACCATTGTCAAATGAAAGTAGCAATGACAAACAACAATCATCCTACGGGCTGCGCTCATATGGTTTAATATTGAATCTATCTTTCGCACAGCACTAAGCAGGCGCTGCTAGGCACTGTTATCATGACGCCTTAATTATTGCTAACAGTCATAGACGGATGAGAAGAATTAGTATAATCACTATAAAAAGATCTTATACATTTTCATATAGTGCCTAGGTATGCATGTAGATTTACATTCTAAAATATAATTATTAAAGTGCTTACCTATCGGAACGCAAACATACTTTATTATTCAACGAAAATTTCTACGAAAATAACAAAAAATTGTTGTAGTTAGATTAGAAATATATTCTGTGTAAAAGAAGCCGTCTGAAAATTGTCACAGTGCGTTCGTTTTACAAAAATACAGATGTATACCTTGTCCTTATAGATTCTTTTCAATAAAATGTAAAATAATTTTAAAATAATAAAATAGAGTACTATTTGTTGTAACCCACATAAAAACCCTTTGATTTAATATTTTATACGAAACATTTTGCAAAACTTTTTTTTCTAATTTTCCTACATGCCATAAAAGGCCATTTATTCAAAACTCATTGATTTAGGTTACACGTTCTTATTAAAATCACACTCCAATATGGTTTCGAATATATTTGAAATGTTATTAAAAATTTCGTACACATATGAATTTCTGTGATTTTAAGATAAGGTAGATATTGACACTTTTAAGATAAGGTAGAGATTTTAAGATAAGGTAGATTGGCCGTGTGGTGTCCGGCAGACTAGAATAGAACCACTCCGTCTCTTCCCGTGGATGTCGTACAAGGCGACTAAGGGAAATACATTATAAAACATCGATCAGGCCTCCCCAACCCGTCTGACCAGCGTGGGGAGTGTAGGCCAAATCCTCCTGTCTGTGACGGACGAGAGAGGGTCGTGCTCCTGTAGTGGAGACTGAAATGACCTGATGATGATGATGAGATATTGACACGACTGATTGAGAGTAGCATTTTATTTTTTTCATTTTGACGTACGTACGGTATTTTAAAAATCTGGTAAGTTGAAGGCAACTATTATAGTTATATAAAAATATCAGATCGTTACATGAGTAGACATAAAATCAGCCTGTATTTTATATCATGCCTTCCATTGTATGCAATCATCCACTTTGCGAAAATCACTGTCCAGTAACCTGTAGCATTTTTCTTGTAGACTATTGGTCCATTACGTATGTAGATGGATAAAGTGTTCACCCAATGCTTCATCGTCCTGCATTTGGTCTTCACGTCTTCTATATGTTGTCTTTTTCGGCGGGTAGCTCTAAATAAAGTAACAGGCATTTCGAATCACTCTTAGTAATTTAATAAATAAAAATAGAAATACATACTCGTTTTAGCTGAATTATAACTTAAATGCTTTAAGACTAGCACTTGCATCCACTGGCATATAAATTTCCAATAAAATATCACTATGGAACCATCAGAACAAATGCACAAAAACCTGAGTGATCTGGCAGCTCTCTTCAACACTAGGATGGAGGAGTTTGAGAAGAGTCTACAGCAATCATCATCATCATCCACAACTGCGCCTTCATCACTCAAGAACCTCTCCGCAGATTACCAAAATTTCAAAACTTTTGTTTGGAAGGCAATTTCAATGTTGAAACATCAAATGGAGATTATAATAACTGGTTTAGATCGGCATGAACAACATTCTCGCAGAAAGGTACTTCTTTTTCATGGCATTCCTGAGGTAGAAGATGAGAATTTAACACATGAGCTAAACAAATTGTTTAGCAATCAATTACAATTAAAGACTGCATCTAGCTCTTCACTTTCGTCTGCTAGTGGCTCACTTATAGAAGCTTGTCATCGGCTTGGTGTGAAAAATGATAAGCCACGTCCCGTATTAGTTCGCTTTGTCTATGTTGATTTTCGTTCTTCCGTATGGAATGCTAAGAAGAAGCTGAAGGGCACTAATATCTCTGTTTCGGAATTCCTGACCAAGTCTCGGCAAGAAGTTTTCATTACAGCACGAAAACACTTCAGTATGAAAAACTGCTGGTCATCTGACGGGAGTATTGTGATTCTTTTGCCCAACAATGTGCGTACCAAGATTGCAACTATGACAGAACTCCGCCAACTGCAGGCCCAGTACCCAAACAGCAATCCACAGCAGACGGATAAACCCAGGCGTGGAGGAGCATCCGACAAGCAGGCTGCAGGTACTCATTAGAAGTCTCGTTGAGTGTCAGCACAAGGCCAGCATTCCTCAGCCTGCTGACTGGTGTCGACGTGCCGGCGGCGCAGTAACTAAGTGAGCAAGTTGCAGGCACATCGTGGGCTGTTGATGGGTATGAAGAATCTTATTGTTGCGTTTACTGCGGTCTAATATCTATTATTCGTAGTGCAGTAAGTGAATTAATTATTATTTTACCCTCTTAACTAGTTCATTGTTTAACAATTTTAACTATAAGGTAGATAACAAACAAATCTACAAAAGTACAACATATCTGCGGAAACGAATGAATGATAAACATGTCTCATAACCAGTAAACGTCATACTGTCAAATTGTCAATTAATGTCATAGTACTGTTTATTGTTCTTCTTCTTCTATTTTTAGTTGTTGGCAATAACTTGTACACGGTGGCAATTGCTTAAAATATGTAGTTATGTGAGTTTTTTTTTTTTTAAATTATTGCCATAAGTGTTATACTTTAGCCTGGCCATAAGCCTTGCACTCAGCTAAGATTTTTTTTTTTTTTCTTTTAAGAATACTTTTCATAATTATTTACATAATGGTTAGGAAAATTCCTATAATTTTTTGGTTCCATACTTTTTATTACAACTTGGCCAAGGATGCAATTGTATGTTAGTTAAATATTTGAATTGATTTATAGAATTGTTTATTTATTTGTTTTTTTTTTTTTTAAGTTTGTTATATATATATATATATAGTATAATTTCTGATGTCATTACATTGCAATGTAAATGACGAATATTTTGTTTCGTGCTCGTCGGATGAGTATGGTAGTGCTCTCAGTGATGCTTCCTCAACAAGTGATGCAGATTCTCTTGAGATCAAACTTCATTCTGTGCTTAGTAGTAATTCTCGTTACCTTAATCTTGTGCACATTAATGCTCAGAGCATAATTGCTCATTATCCAGACTTTCTCGATTCCTTTAGCAGCGTCGCAGTCGATGTTATTTTAGTCTCTGAATCGTGGCTTAAGCCCTCACTTCCTTCCACACTCTGCCCTCTCCCCGGTTTCCGGCTATATCGAAATGATAGAATTGGAGCCGGTGCTGGGGGCGTGTGTATTTACCTTCGTGAGCACATTCCTTGTGCTGTTGTTGCACAATCACCTAGTGAATATTCTGCCTCTCTAGAGCATTTGTTTCTAGAAATTACTCTCCATCACACTAAAGTACTTCTAGCTGTTGCTTATAGTCCCAATGATAAGACTGATTACTTTCAGACTCTTGAGTCAGCGTTGGAACAATTCCGCCCTTTGTATAATCATATTATCTTAATGGGTGACCTTAATACCTGCATATTGAAAAATGATAATAGGACAAACAGAATAAAAAATTTGGTAACCTCATTGGATCTCCACCTGCTTCCCCTCTCTGCAACTCATCATGTTCCTAATTGTAGACCATCTTTGATTGATGTTATGATTGTCTCCAATGCTGACTCAGTAGTTAATCATGGACAACTTACAGCACCTTTTTCCTATCATGATTTGCTATATCTGTCATATAGGGTGCGTCCTCTTAAGCGTATCAAAAAAACAATATTTCAACGTAACTTCAGAAATCTAAATACGAGTCGCTTGAGGGATGATTTCTGTAATGCTGACTGGTCAAAATTTTATGCCGCTTCTAAAATTGATGACAAAGTTGATGTTTTTAACACCATTCTGCTCTCATTATATGACAAGCATGCTCCTTTAAGACCTGTCAGAGTAAAGCATCTACCGGCACCTTGGATATCTACTCCAATTAGGGACGCAATGAGGAAGCGAGATAAAGCGAAATTAAGGTTAAAAAAATCACCAACTGAAAGTCATCTTGTAGAATATAAAAAACTACGAAACTACTGTAATAGAATGTGCAGGGATGCTAAACGCCAATATATTCATTCTTCTTTAGAAGACCTTCCTCAGGCTCATATTTGGAAATTCCTTCGGACATTAGGTGTGGGTAAGGCTTCTGAGAATACAAGTGGGTCCTTGGATTTAAATTTACTTAATAAACATTTCTGTACACCTCCAGTTTCGGTGGATTCGGCTACCAAAAATACTACGTTGGCTTCCCTTTCTCCACCCTCTTCAACCGCACGTGACTCTTTTTCATTTCGTAGTATCACGGAGGAGGAAGTTAAAAAGAGCATATTATCCGTTACTACAAAAGCTGTGGGTAGTGATGGCTTGAGTCGGGAAATGCTCGTTCCAATCCTAGACTATATTGTCCCCATAATCACTTATATGTTAAACTTTTCTCTATCCACAAATGACTTCCCGAAAGCATGGAAGATGGCTCAGGTTATTCCCATTCCGAAGACATCTAACCCTTCGTCTTTTTCTCAGTATCGTCCAATTTCGATTCTTCCACTTCTCTCTAAGATTCTAGAAGGTGCTGTTCATAGGCAATTACATGCTTATTTCTGTCAACACAAACTACTCAGTCCCTTTCAATCGGGTTTCCGCCCATATCACAGTACAACGAGCGCGTTGCTGAATGTCACAGATGACATTCGTTTTGCTATGGATAATAAAAAACTTTCCCTGATCATTCTGCTTGACTTCAGTAATGCGTTCAATTCTGTCGATTTTGACATCCTTCTGGGAATACTTCGCTCTATCATATCTCCTTCAGTGATGGCTTGGTTCGATTCCTACCTTCGTGGACGTTATCAGCGTATTAAGGTTGATGAAATCACATCGGATTGGACTCGATTGGTTGCTGGCGTACCGCAGGGAGGTGTTTTATCTCCACTTCTTTTCTCGATATTCATCAATGAAATATCCAAAGTGATTACTTCGTCCTTTCACCTCTATGCCGACGATTTACAAATTTATAGTCATTTTCCCTTCCATGAAGTATCGGAGGCCATTATGGCTATGAATAATGAGCTTAGTGCGGTACAGAGATGGGCCGAGAGCTTTGGTCTTTTAGTAAACCCTATGAAATCACAGGCCATTATTGTTGGTGGTCGCCAATTGAGAGGCAGGCTCATTTACAGTGATTTGCCGCAGGTGAGGTTTAATGGTCTACCTATTCCCTTCTCAAACAAAACAAAAAACCTGGGAATAATAATCGACGAATCACTGTCCTGGACGGCTCAGGTTAATGATATTAGTAAACGGATGCATTATACATTTCACTCACTCAAGCGACTCCAGAATTTTCTACCTATCAAAACCAAAATTATGCTAGCTCAGTCCCTCTTGCTCTCTATTCTCGACTATGCAGACGTCTGCTATCTGGATGCGACTGAGGAGTTACTAAATAAACTGGAACGCCTGCAGAACTTGGCAATTCGTTTTATTTTCAATCTGCGTAAATATGATCACGTATCTGAATTTCGTATTAAATTGAAGTGGCTCCCTATCCGCCTTCGCAGAAATGTGCACATATTATCCTTCCTTTACAAAATTCTAAAAAATCCTGATGCACCCCAATACCTTCGTTCCCGTTTTCCACATTTACCTACTCCGACCCGTTCCCAACGTCCCTGTCTCACCAAAACTTTGAATTATCCCTCATCGAACACATGTTTTTTCTTTCAGTCCTTTACTGTCCGTGCGGCGCAGCTCTGGAACAAACTGCCTGGACATATTAGAGATAGCTGTACTGTCGCTACTTTTAAAAAGAAGCTAAAGGAGCACTATCTTACTCATGACTTGTGATAAGTTTAATTTAGGTAGTATGTAACTCGTATTGTATATAAGATACTAAAATGTTATGCATAGCTTGCTAGACTCCCAGCCATGTACAATTTCTGTATGTAACAGTCGGGTTGGCTGGAAGAAATCTCTTGAAGAGATAAGCTCACCTTTGTATACTTGTCTGTTCACAAATTTTATGTATTTGTTGTTATGCAATAAAGAATTATATATAAATTTCTTGCTGGTTTTAAGAGAAACATTTTCTACAATAAATTTGGTTCTGCATCGAATTTCCTCATCCCGACTAAATTCTAAAAATCTGGAGAATATATCTTTCCATTGGTTATTATGTGATTTCAATCTACAATTTTGAAATGCACGATATATTTTTTTTACTGCAGTATTCTCATATGCATTGCAACATTACATTAAGGAATGCTGAGTTATATCAAACCCCGGCCACTGCATACAAAAATGGCGCTTTTGCATGTAGTAACCAAATGACGTCTGTACACGTGCCTATGTTTGAGTGATGTTCTCTAGGGCTGACATTATTCAATTATTAGTCGGACATGTAAGGGGGTGTAAGTGGTTCATAAACTTGAACCAAAGTCAATCTTACCTGCACGGGGTACACCCTGCTGACTGACAGACGAGGCTCTGACGAAAAGAGAGGTAGGACATAGCGTATTTTTTAAGCAGCTCGACTGACGAAGTACCACCACCTCACAGAATACCGCAGTTAAATAACAATTTCCTTGAGGGTTGTTGTGTTCCTGCGAGTGAGTGAGGTCACCAGAGAGGATGGAGTTGCTGCGTTGGCAGCGGGGATGGCAGCGCGCGAGCGATATTTAATGTTGCGAGCGTTAATATGGTTACGGTAACCGCTTCACATCAGGTGGGCGTAATGAAGAAAAAAAAAACGTGTGACACTCGGGGACTGCCGCGGTAAAGCTATTGCATGGCATT
Source organism: Hypsopygia costalis (assembly GCA_937001555.2). Lineage (NCBI taxonomy): Eukaryota > Metazoa > Arthropoda > Insecta > Lepidoptera > Pyralidae > Hypsopygia > Hypsopygia costalis. The sequence goes on along the minus strand of OW443343.2, from coordinate 8,067,856 downwards.
TTTTATCAACTAATGCTCGTTTGCTCGCTCATCCATCCATCCATCCATATCCATTCATCTATCCATCCATTCATCTATCCATCCACCCATCCATCCATCCACCCACCCATCCATCCATCCATCTATCCATCCATCCACCCACCCATCCATCCATCCACCCATCCATCCATCCACCCATCCATCCATCCATCCATCCATCCATCCATCCACCCATCCATCCACCCATCCATCTACCCATCCATCCATCCACCCATCCACCCATCCATCCATCCATCCATCCATCCATCCATCCATCCATCCATCCATCCTCCCACCCATCCATCCATCCACCCATCCATCCATCCACCCATCCATCCATCCATCCATCCATCCACCCATCCATCCACCCATCCATCCACCCATCCATCTACCCATCCATCCATCCATCCATCCAGCCATCCATCCATCCATCCATCCATCCATCGATCCATCCATCCATCAATCCATCCATCCATCGATCCATCCATCAATCCGTCCGTCCGTCCGTCCGTCCATCCATCCATCCATCCAAATTGTTTTTTTTTACTTTCCATGTGTTGAGACATCCATCCACTGCATAAAATCTCTCATCTTTTACAAACTCGCATATTATTTTAAACTGAATGGAGAATAAAATACAAGCGACGTCAATTCGTACGTTGTGGCATTCCTTGCGAACGGTTCCAAATCGGTTCCATAGGGGAGGTGAGGTCGACTAGTGAGAGCGGCAGAGAGTGTCCATACTGTACGTTAGTACTATTACTTATACTGTGGTTATATATTTAGAGTCTATATATGCTAATTTCATAAGCAACGGTCAACAACAAGGATTTCACTTAAAAATAAATAAATAAATAAATATTGTCACACAAATTACACAGCGCCATGTAGCCCCAAAGTAAGCGAAGCTTGTGTTATGAGTACTAGAAAACTAATAAACATACGTAAATACATTTTTTTTTTGTAAATACATACATAGAAAACACCCAAACTAAGACAAACAGACATGTTCATGCACACAAATGTTTGTCCTATGTGGGAATCGAACCCACGAGCATTGGTGTCGAAGCCACGTCATTGACCGCTACGCCACCGAGCTCGTCAAATACAAATAATTCTCATGAAATTACACTTTATAGTCAGCGTTCAACGTTCTGCACGGTATGTTACAGCAAGGAAAATTACTTGTGACAAAGATTTCTCACAACTACATTTTCCTTGATTGATTTGATTTAGGAATTGCGAGATAAATGTGTGGAATTTTCACGAAAAGTTTTTAGCTCAACTAAATGCGTATACTCGTATCGATCTCTTTGTTGCTATTTCTTCGATCAAGCAGTATGAGTTGTTCAAAATAGTATCTTTAATCGATTTAGTTATCGCATTCTAACCAACTATTACACTAGGTATGGATAACGAATTTATTCTATATGATTGTCGTCTTCTCAACATTCTTCTTCAACGCCATGGCTTGAGAAACAGCATTATCATTAGTGACTTGAATATGTTCCAAAACAAAAAAACATGAAAATCGATGAAACACAAAATGAAGAGACTACAGCATGGGGTTTTTCAAAAAGGGCGTAAAGAGGTTTTTACAAGGTCGGCAACGCGCATGTTATGCCTCTAGTGTTACGGGCGTCCATAGGCTACGGTAACTGCTTTCCATCAGGCGGACCGTATGCTTGTTTGACACCTTAGTAGTATAAAAAAAGGTACAATATGGTTTAGACGAAACATAATTTTATGAATATAAATAATTTGGCAAGACAAGGAGAACTATAATTGCTGGGTACTCTTTACGACCGACAAAAACCTTTTAGTAAAAGAGAACATCGCATTTTACATTCAAATAAATTAGGTCATTGCAAAACAAGGCGACCAATAGTAGATTAGTAGCCGAGGGCTGTAAGGCATCAATTGCAGCCCGAGATATTTAGGCGCACGAGCGCAGCGAGGGCGCCTATAGTTCGAGGGTGCAATTGATGCTTACACCCGAGCTAACTACTCTGCTTTACATCTCGATTGTGAGGTAAGTAGAAAAAAACCGGGATTACAAGAATAAAAGACTTTACTTGTTTTTCTTTTCCCCACTTCATGAACTCGTCGTAAGTTTTCAAATATCTCTCTTTAGAACTTTCAGGAAAAATATTGTTAATTGCTGCTTCAGCTTCCATTTTCATTGACTCGGGAGTGCAGCTTATATCTTCATCACTTGCAGAACTCATGTTTTTTTCCTAATTAGCACGTAATTATAAAAAATCCCGAAAACAAACAATATTAAAAGTAAAAGTTTCTATTCCCGCCTTTTTTCATCTCTTTTTTTTATTTTTTTTTTCTAGAAGGAAATTGAGCTTCGCCGTTCGATATTTAAAATTGATGACTATTATACTCATACGAAGACAAGGCTGAATAGCGAAGCGACCTCTTTTGTCATTGGGCTGAATGCATGATGTCTATTGCTATGATGGTTAGATGTACGAGAACTTTTTGTAAGAGAAAAGTTTTTTTTTTAAATTACTTACCGCCCTAGAGCCTTTTATAGCTACATTATTACCCTAGAGCGCTAATTGGTCACCTACAAGCCCCATTTGGGGGTAATAAGGACCTACTTACCGAATATGAGAGATGTAAAAGAACTTTAACCTACTTCTTTCTATCCATTTGTTTGCACTTGTAACAAAAATGGACGAACTATTTCGAGTTAACTTCGCAGTCTTCTGCATTAACCGGATTCTTATTAACTACTTCCGATATAGATCTAATGATATTGTCTTTTCGGAAGAATCATTAAAGTTTATGCTACATATTATTGGTACCTTCCACGTTATTTTTTTAGAAAAGTTATTGCTTTAAAAACATAAGTTACCGTCTATATGACCAATTCTGAGATAAACCCTAAACCGTCGGAAATGAAAGGCAACAATAAAAATTCGAATAATAAAGAAAATATAACAAACTATTTACTTAGTTCTTTGATTTTGCGCTGCTTTCTTTCGCTGATATTTGTTATATTGCAAAATTTTAATCTCTTCAGGGAACTACTTCGGTGTTTTTCGAAAAAGCCGGAGCCAAAATTTGACTACAAAGAACTTTTGAGATGGGTGAGCGAGCATTCATTGATGATTCGATTCGTGAATGACCGAGATTCTTAGCTTCTCGAGTTTTACGGCTTTTACAGTGTTTCAACCACTTCTTCGCAGCATATCCATCATGTTTCGATGTCTCATTCACGTCTGCAATTAAAATTTCCAAACTTCGAAAGTAGAACATGGTCTTGTAATTAAACATTTTAGTGCGTCAAAAAAAAATTGTAGGTATAAATAAAAAAAAAATGTAGTTAAAAATATAATATAATTTTAATGACATCATTATGACCACAAAAATCACAAACTTTACCAGTCACAGGTACATTTTTGTGTAATAATTAATGAAATCACATGTAGGTACTGTTCCACTCAATTAATTTTTTTTTTACCGACCGGTTTCGCCTTACCAGAGTAAACAAACAAGGAAGATAAAGAGACGGTGAAAATAAAGTAATTAACTGGAACAGTACCTACAAGTAATTTCGTTAATACAAAATTCCAATTCCACCAAGTGCCAAAAGTCATACCAACAAGTCATAACACACAATTTACAGTAAAATTTTTAACCGACTTCAAAAAAAGGTAGTGGTTCTCAAGACTTCATAGATGACTACGATATTCCCATTAGCGTTGGAGTTCATGAACGGGTTTTTGATATGTCTTTTGTATTCGAAAGAGATCTGGACGGAAATATTCAGTTTTTGTTATAATCTAAAAATAAATGTAATTTATTTAATAATTTTAAATGAAAAGGCAAACCGACTTTATTAAAGTCGTTTTAATGTTTTATTTTAAATATTGTATTTTGGTTATTTCATTTAAAAAGAGCTAATCCTTTAGCAATTAATTGTGCATAAAGGAAAAGCTACAAAAAATAATCTTATTTTTCTTGCATTCAAAATGCGGTCCTGTCACGCGTTTAACCCGCACCCACTCGACCTCTACGCATGTCTCACTCGCACAAACTCCAAAAAGAACTCTCCGTCGCATTCCACCCTTTGCTTAAATTATTGCACCTCCATCCACACACTAGAGGATTGGCCATATCTGTACAAGCCCAAACTAATCCAAACTGTACTCTAATCCTAACGGATTACAGTCGAGAATTGAAACGAGTAATATAATCGTAAAAGCAAATTTCTCCAAAGAACGTGCAGTTCTGTGGATCTGATATTCCATTAGATACTGATCTAACTTTTGTTTTTGATTTCATTTAAAATAGACTCTATTCAGAATACTTAAAGTATGATACGTGATGTAGAGTTGCGTGTAAAATTCGTCTTTTAAGAATCGAAGAGAATTAACGTAACCAGGACTGAGTGTAAAGGCGGTGGGCATTAAAAAGGCCACCCTTTGGGTGGCAAGGTTAGGGGGAAGGGCCCTGCAGCGTGGCAAGGGTGGGAATGCACGTAGTCGGCATACGTGAAGGGAAAAGACGCATTGCTCGGGGAGATTTGAGCGCGTAAAGACGTTCTTATTTGTTACCAATTTTATTATATCGATTTTTCATTATATTGAGTGTGACGATTATAATAAAAAAGAGACTTCTTGAGACTAAATAATAATAAAAAGTTTATTGGTTTGTTTACACGCCTTAGTGTCTGGATATACCAGATGCATTTCAAAATATTTTTGCGTTCGATAGCCTAATTCTTAAGGAAGACTCTAGACAATTGAATTCACGTTTGATATGACGAGCCCGGTGGTCAAATGGCTAGCGATGTCCACTTTGACTCCGAGGTCGCGGGTTCGATCCCCGCACAAGACAAATATTTGTATGCATGAACATGTCAGTTTGTCTTGGTCCTATGTGTTTTCTATGTATTTTATGTGAGTATTTAAAAAGGAAATATTTAAGTACATTTATCAGTTGTCTAGTATTACAAGCTTTGCGCTTAGTTTGGAACTAGATGGCGTTGTATAAATTCTCTAGAAATATTTATTATTATTACTATATTTATATCTCAATTAGGTTGACATGTGAAACCACGGGTCACTGCAAGTCTTATTATAGGCAGTAAAATTTGGTACAAATAAATAATTTCAACTAAGCCTAATGGTACTTGCATATTCATGCAAGCAAATTGACGATTAAATGACGAGCTCGGCTATCGAATCGCTATCAATGACCACTTTAACTCCGAAGTCGCAGGTTCGATCCCCGCACAAGACAAATATTTGTGTGCATGACCATGTGTGTTACAAATTAGTATGTATATAATAATAAATTAGTATGTATATAATACAAAATAATAGTATGTATTCACAAAAAAATGTATTTAAGTACATTTATCAGTTATCTAGTACCCATAATACAGGTTTTGCGCTTAATTTAGGACTAGCCTCAATTTAGACTAATTATGGCGCTGTGTAAATTGTCCAGAAATATTTATTTATTTATTATTTTCATCCAGAACTTTTTCTAATAGAAAAAAACCCGTCCATCAATATCAAAAGTATAATATCAGTTATCTAGTATCCATAGTATCTACAAGCGTTGTTTACTTTGAGCCTAGTTGGTCATGTATAGTTTGTCCAGGAAAATAAAAAAAAATGTTACAAATTACTTTTACAATTAGACTGTGTCAGCAATTTTTATTTTTTTCTTGTTAAATTTGAGCTGATTTTCGGTTAGGTTAGGTTAGGTTAGGAGCCCCGACGGAGATTGGCCGTTCTAGTTGTTGAATGATCTGGTGCCAAGTAGACTCGATTATTATTAACAATTTATTAAATTGACCGATGATTACGAATAATGACCAAATTATAACATTTATATTTTTTTTATACCACTAAAGTGGCAAACAAGCATACGGCCCACGTGATGAAAAACAGTTACCGTAGCCTATGAACGCCTGTAACACCACGAGCATCATACGCGCGTTGCCGAGACTTTATTATTATTATTTATTTATTACAGACATATGACACTTTTTATATCAGTTGCTAAATGTAATTACATGGGCTCAAGCCGCGGGCTGACACTGACTCACACGGCTGAGAGGAACCACACCCCTGCCACTCCATACAAATGCGGGACATTTGTTCGTTCACGTTCACTATTACCACTATTACCCAAACAATGACGTCTGTATAGTGCGAGAATGAGCATGTGTGCGTACGGCGCCATAAAAACTGTTTCAGATCCGCCTCAGAGTGGAGGTGTTGTCGAGAGAGCGGCAGGGAGTGACCATACCGTACGTAGTACTATTACTTATACTGTGGAGGAACCTAATGACACCTCATATATTGGAATCAATCAAATGGTTTAGGCGATAGAGCGTAGGCGATACGTATACAAACAAACGTCTCCAAAAATATTACTCTCCCTTTTTTAGCAGTCCGGTAATGAAATTTATAGTATTGATGATTGGCGTAAGGATGCTAGTCCCGTATTGTATGACCTATCTGGAAATTAGGGGTGTAAGTGGTTCACCAGCATCTTTTAGCCAAAGCCAACCTCACCAGCACGTGGTGCACCCAGCTGATTTACTAACAAGGTTCTGGCGAAATAGAGGTATGGCGCGTAATTTTAAGCTGCCCAACTGGAGAAAGTATTTCCACACAATGTCGCAGTCAAATAACAATTCCTATATATTATTAATATTAATACTTTCCGCAAAGCTAAACTTGCAGCAACGTACAAGATGTGCACATAAAGTTATCTTTCACAAAATGATAGTTAGTGTAACCATCTCATTTTTTATCCAACTATGGCGAAGACAGAAAGGAAGCCAATGATTTTGTTGGGCTTAACCAGAGAAAATGTGAAGTTAGAGATTAAACAAGTAAACAAGTTTAACGTGCTAATGGGAAAGCAATTATCGCAGCCTATGAACACCTGTAACTACAGGGATATCACACGCGAATTGCAGTCACTGTTAAATGCTCGTTATGCCCCGAACCTCATGCAATCTCCTTGGAACATCTAGAGACGCAGCTCATTCATTCAAGGATAATTTTAATAAAAAAAACCATCTCCAAACATTACTCTACATTTATGTATGTAGATACAGGCTGATGATGATGATGATGATGAAAAATATGGGACCAATCTGGAAGCATACTCTTTCAAACAAAAAAAGTTTTTATCCAATCGGTTTATAAATGACAGAGTAATGAAATAACAACCCTAACAGTGGGTAGATACAGTCTGATGATGATGATGATGAAAAAAATATGGGACCAATCTGGAAGTATACTCTTTCAAATAAAAAAAGTTTTTTTCAAATCGGTTTATAAATCACCGAGTAAAAAAGTAACAAACATTTAAAAAAATACAGCTGAATTGAGAACCTCCTCCTATTTTGGAGTCGGTTATTTATTTATTCGTTCAATTGCTTGCTGTACTAACAGTTTGACCCAAAACGTACAGCAAGCCACAGTACAATTACATTCATACACAATATAATAGTTATAAATTAATATGTTCGAAGTCTGTAACGCAGGAAACGCAGAAATGTGAAATGGAGATAAGTACTTCCCCAGTCAGGCAACTTAAAAATACGCTATAGGTACCCTACCTTTCTTTTTCCAGAGCCTCTTTCGCTAGTCAGCAGGATGCACCACGTGCAGATGTAATTGGCTTTGGATCTAAAGGAATTAGTGAGATAGTTACATCCCAATAAAGTTATCCCAAGTTGTTGTTTAGTCTTTAACTCGAAATCTCAAAATTTTTAATTAGATCTCTACAATTCTAAATGAATTACAAGGTAATAAAGTGAATTAACTGATCATCATCAGCATCATCATTGTCATTAATTAAGACTACTACACTATTTAAATTTAATTCCATTTGACAAAGCAATTCCAGTATATTTTGGTAGTCACATATGAAGCTCTCGTACAAGGTGTGATAGGTAGAGTCGGCACAAAAAGCTCGGAGACAGGCCGGTATCTGATGGGCGTAATTTTTCATTACATTACCATAGGATAGTCATGCGCGTGTGAAGATAAAACCTCGCTTGCCGCCCCGTACCGAGAGCAGCGACAGATTAGCGACACTAGATTTTTTTTTCTTTTCTTTCATAACTAAATTTAAACCAAAAAAAAAATTAATTTCTTGTTTAATTATATAAAGAACCTTAGAAATATATATTATATCGTATGCTGTATCTACGTTGGTGTGAGTGTGTAGTAATCTGTTTTAATAAATATGTGTCAGACAATGTAAATATAGGTAAACTGATTTTAGATGGTTTTATTCTCAAAAAGGAATTTTAATCAACTGCACAAAAAAGGCGGCAATGGCGGCAGTTTGTATTATTTTCTTCTTTGAGACTACACCGTAATTTTTTGTTAAGTATATACAAATAGCCAATACTAGTATAAACAAACACACATTGAATTCTGTGAGTCGATGTCTCTTTTTTATGCTACAAATTTAATTCGGGAAATGATACAAAATTATTATTAAAAATCTGTCCATTGCTAAGAAACAGAATGTAAACCATTTTTCGCTGCTTTTCTTGACGCGTCCGTAGTCCAATTTAAGGGATAGGTGGACCACGGCAAAGTAATGATTTTTTCACTTTGGTTTTACGAAATTCATATGATATGAAGTAATCAAAACTTGTCGGTGCAAGTAAGTTTAATAAAAAAAATATGTGTGACCATTTCATATCAGATGGACAGACAATTGAAAAAGTAGGATAAAACACATTCAGTGAATATATTGTCCTTGTACCGCAGCCAAGATCACGATCATCTGAAAAAGAAAATACAAATTATATTATTAGCAGTCGTTACTCATAGATGGAACATCTTATATCATGATAAGTAAATAAAATAAGTATTTTTGTAATGTCAAAATAACAGCTTTATACGAATTACATATGAAAATATAAACGGTATTATTAACAAAAAAAAACAACTAATAAATGTTTGTCTGTGTATGTGTCAATTTGTCTGTTTGTTCCGGCTACCTGAACAAACACGTCGACACATAAAAAAATATTAATATTTTTTTTATTATAAGTAAACTAATCTCCGAAATGGCGTAACCGATTTCGACGACTGTCACATGCAGATAGCTGATGTTACTTTATTTCTGAAAAATAGAGAGAGGCTTGCATATATATGCAAGCCAAGATCTGTATCCACTTTTTATATGTTAATATATTTATCGGAAAACTCGTGAATGATAACAAATAGCAAAGAATTACATTAAAAATCTATATGAATAAAACTATAGTATAAATATTAAAAATAAATATGTTACAAACAAGCTTTACAAACAAATTAAATAAGAAAATTTAAGTATTACCTTCGAATATTTTAGGTTTTATTTATTTTAGGTAATTTTCTTATTTAAATCTTCTTATCTAAAATCAGTTTACCTATATTTACATATATATTTAAAACAAAATGCACCCATTAGGTATATAGAAAACATTACGATAAAAAATTAAGTCATTCTTATGTTATTTTATTATTAATCTAAGATTTAACATGCAGAACTGGACAATCATTTTTCAGACATTGCTTATGTGCCAAAAAAGTATAAAAAAAAAAAACAAAAAAATAATATTTTAGTCGCGTCTCATGGTACAGGGTATCCGGGTGTAGAGTTCCCTTAGGAAATTAATAGCCGAGCGCGGGACCCTTCGTCGACCGTCAAGTTCGCACAACCACCGCTAGGTGGCTACACTATGACATTACAAATTTAAACTTTCAGCAGTTGTCGACAACTAAGAAAAGAAAAAACATTTGCAGAGGTCTACTTAGTCCAATGCACAATACTGAGACGGCCAGTTGTGATATAATATAACGCTGCACTATTTTATTCTGGGCAGTAATAAATCGAACATCGTAAATTGTTAAACTGGGCAATTATTTACCAATTTAGCGACTAAAGATGTTATAGAACTATCCAACCTTACCTAGATTATCAGTTTGTTAAAATAAATGTATGGAATAAAGTACAGTTTGTTTTGAATTCATATGTACCGGCTACCTGTAAGCAGGTAATCGGGCGCTCTGCAAATCTGTGTAAGCACCCTAGGCCTCATAGGGCCCCGCCACTCTTCCCGCGTCTCTATGAACAACATCGTATATTGCCAAATGTTGTGTTTACGCGTGCGATGACGCCTGTGTATGAACAGAAAAAGCGTCCCATGCGCCGCGAGACGCCACGCCGCACGCGACGCGTGACGTCCCGCGTCTCCGCAAATGAGGCCTTACATAGTAGGTTAGATTTGGCTGTATTTTTCAGATTTAATTAAATTAATTATATTCCCTTCATATTATGTAATCAATTAGTTAGTACATGGCTTTACGGCTCTGGAATCAATGTCCTTTAGAGCCCTTCTTTGCATTACTTATTTCTTTATTATCTAATATGATGTACCCTACATCTTTTTTGCTAGAGTCTCTTTCGCTAGTCGGCAGGGTGCACCACGTGCAGGTGAGGTTGACTTAGGCTCTAAAGATCGTTGTGATCCGCTTACACCCCAAATATTCCCGCCAAAAGTAGTTTATCTTTTCATGGTTCTTTTACTTTATATTTTTACAGCAGACCTGAGGGGCAATTTTCGTAATTAAAATATAGTCAAAATTCAGTTTCGATCCAGTCTCGATCTCATAAATGTCACATTTGGTATTCTCGTAACACAATACGTAAACGGGATTATATCGAAATATGAGTGAAAATTAAACAAACTAAGAATGTTACTTTGCCAACAACAAGAATTGATAATAATTAATTAATGAAATCAAGTATATAATTTTAGTCAATTCACAATTGAATCTCGATACGGTCAACTTTCAATCTCCGTTCGTAGAAAAATTACGAGAATTGGCCTTCAGACGTCAAACAAGCATAGGCATCATTATCAAGCAGTATCTACCCACTGCTTGATATACGCCTTTCCCATTCTCCACTATATGCGATTATCCGCTTTTCGCATCCTTCGTAGTCTCCCCTAAATCGTATGGGTTTAGAGCATACTCCACCCCACTGCTCAACTGCGGGAGGTCATTGTTATCAAACCGCATAAAGGCCACTGACTTGGCTTAACGACTATCATCTAACGACCGTATCTCTGGAATATCGGTTTTGATGATTTTTTTAGCCTACCCTTACCGGAAGGGTGCTCGTTAACTGGTTACGCTGACGATGGTCTCTTATTAATCAATGCTAATTCAACAGCTAGCATAGAGAAACTAGCCAACACTAGCCTAGGCTTAATTTCAGATTGGGGTTATCGTAATCGTCTCGATTTTGCGCCACATAAAACATATCAACTCTTGCTTAAGGGAAATTTACAGGTTTCACCGCGATTTCATTTTAATGGAGTATCTGTTGCTAATAGGGTTTCGGTTTGTTACTTAGGTTTGCTTTTGGATAGAAATTTTAATTATATTGAGCACATGAAGCAAGTAGGTGAAAAAGCAAAAAAGAATGTCTATGCCTTAACACGAATTTCTACCTCTACGTGGGGATTAACTTTCAAAACGTTAAAAACTATTTATACCGCCACATACTTAGGTTGTGTTACGTACGGTTCACCTGCGTGGGCAGATAGGGCTACTATAGGTGCAGCACGTCGTAAATTGCTTCAAAGCCAGCGCCTTGCTCTGATATTTTTATGTAAGTCGTATAGAACTGTAAGCACCGAGGCACTACCCGTGCTAGCAGGTGTGTTACCGGTAGACTTAGAAGTACAACGCCGCGCTTCAATGTACTATACATCTAAAAATATGGTCCCTGATTTCTTGAAAACGCGTGATCGTGAAAAAATAGTTAGACTGTTCAAACCTTTTAATGAAGTATTTGAAACATTGCTGTCTGAATGGCAGGAAAGGTGGGAAACTTCTACCAAAGGACGCCACTTGTATCTGTTCTTTCAATCGGTAAGAGATAGATTAAAGAAAAAGTGGTTAGAAGTCGACCACCCTGTTGCGCAATTTTTAACTGGACATGGCAATTTTAAAGCTAAACTCTTTTCGTTTAAATTAGTGCCGTCGCCCTTATGCGAATGTTCTACTGCTAATTCTGAATTCGATCAAACAGCACACCATGTTCTCTGGGAGTGTGATCTTTGGCAGCGGGAGCGGGATGACATGTTGAATTCATTGCAAGTTGCATCCGGGGTAGTATACTATTCAGATTTGGTAGCAACAAGGGAGAATTACCAAGCGTTCAGACGATTTTGCAATTCTTATTATTGGAATCGATGTGTTAGGTAACAACTCAATGTTTTAGGTCCCTAATAGTGTTAGAAACTTAAAATCCGTGGTGCACGGCAGTTGAGCTTCACTTGACTAGCCATCTCTTTAGGCTTTTAATGCCTTATTTGCCATATTGCTGTCTCTCACATTGCTAAGAGGGGAAGTCAAATTCCAAAAGCTTCCTACTCCTACTAATTTCTTCTGATTAAATTCGTTGTGAGTTCCAAGGCAGCCGTAGTTTTACCCCTGGGACTGCAATGGACTTCATTGTTCATTGCCTTTTTTGGCGGTCGCCGCTGTTAATCCTGGCTACACAGGAGATACAGTGGTGGGAATGTGTGGTGGGCCCCCGTATCATCTAACGACAACAGCCGATGGCTTAACGTGCCCTCCGAAGCACGGAGGAGTTCAAGATAAATAAACCCATCTATGGACAGGCTATGGCCAACGTTGCTTAACTTCTGTGTTCGATTAGACTGACACGCGCAACGACGCCATCGAGCTCTATAATAGGTATTAACTTAATTTTATACTTACCGTATTTTGCGCAGATAGCTATATAAAACTAGACCGGATACGGTTATGTGAGAAGTTATCACTTTGTGACGCAGATCGTTTCCCACAGCTTCGAAACAAACTTCAAACCATTTTTAATAAACACATATTCAGCTTCAAAATATCACCAGAAATTAATATTTTACTCTAGGAAACGGGAGCTAAAACCGTGTCAGCAAACCGGCTATCACAAAATATTTAATATTATTCGCGAAAATATTCCAAACTGAAATTTAGGCGAATTTTCGTGTAACGCGAAACTGAAATTAAACTACTCTGTTTATTAGTTTCAGAAATTAACGGTAATTAATTTTAGTTTATTTCAGCGTTTCGGGAACTTACTTGTACGGATTTTGTTGTTTGTTTTATATGAAAACTATATGTATTATTTTTTGTTCATATATGGAAATTACTATTATCCTCCATCCTGAGATTGGGGTGTAAGTCGTTCATACACAATCTTTGAACCAAAGCCAACTTCACTGCACGCGGTACACCCTGCTGACTGACAAACGAAGCTCTGGCGAAAAGAGAGGTAGGGAGCGTAATTGTACCTAAGCTACCCGACTGATAAGGCGACGACAACCGCTTCACATCAGGCGGGCCGTATGCTTGTCTGCCACCCCATGCAGTATAAAAAAAAGAAAAAGAGAGGTTTTCTTCCACGGACTCTCAGGTTGTGGAATGAATTACCTGCCGAAGTTTTCCCAAGAGACTACATGGGGTTCTTCAAGAAAGGCATGAAGAGGTTTTTACGGGACCGGCAACGCGTGAGTAATGCCTCTGGTGTAGCGTCCATAGGCTGCGATGACTGCTTACCATCACGCGGGTCGTATGCTTGTTTCTCATCTTAGTTGTATTTTTTTTTTTTAATCTGCAAACTTTCAACTATGTTTATCTTTTGACAGAGCCTCTTGCGCTAGTCGGCAGGGTCAACTACATGCAGGTGAGATTGACATTGGCTCTAAAGATCATGGTGAGCTGCTTACACCCCAAAATATGTTTTAGTATGTTTCATTACGCTAAATTTAGGTAGGCAAAATTGCCCCGTCTAACTACAAACTATAGAGGCAACCTCTCAAAACCAATTCCACTAGCTCGCTCCGAATCTAATAACCAACTACATAGCAGGAATCCTGAAAGTTACCAACTATTAAAATGGTGGAAGCTGGTAATTCCTAGATGCTAGACGTAACGCACTCTCAATTAGAGAGTTGCGTTCCGAAGTTAAAACCACTCATATATATCCATTTACGTATAATATACGAGCAAAGTGCAAAGTTAGACAGTGTTCTATCCTTTGGTGGCTATAATTTATGTGTGGCCAACTTCTGCATTGTACTGTTGGCATAAAAATGTTTTTTAGTTACATAGGATTAATATTTAATAATTTTAAACTCTTTTGCAACTTTGCCCGAATAAGGCAAAGTTCATCAATAGGCGTCCCTATTGATGAACTTTGCCTTATTCGGGCAAAGTTGCATTATTAAAATAAAATAATGAAATATGCTTCATTAAAACAAATGTCATAAAACATCTCTGGAAATGTTACTCATTGAGCTTTTTACACTTATTACGATTGTTAAACCAATAAAACATAAAAATGGTATGTGGTATGTAGAAAAAAAAAATACTTTAATTGTAATCATTAAATAATAAGAAATAAATACTAATATAATTTGTTCGTAACTGAACTTTTAAACGGTAAAATCCATTTAAATGGTCAGTTAATAATCAATATATACTACGAACGAACTTTCATCATACGCGACACCGCGTGTCAGCTCTTGCGATCGGCTCCACATTCGACTCAGAGTGGACGTGAGGTCGCCTTGTCAGAGCGGCAGGGAGTGACCATACTGTACGTAGTACTATTACTTATATTATGCTGAGGCAGAACTATTTTACTGTAGAACAAACACGCGAATCAATTTCACGAAAATAGCTCAATTCGAGAGAAAATCTTACATTGCATATCACAGTCTATAATACATAATATAAATATTTCTGGACAATTTTACACAGCGCCATCTAGTCCCAAATTAAGCATAAAGCTTGTGTTATGGGTACTAGACAACTGATATATGTACTTAAATACATTTTTTTTTGTAAATACATACTTATAATACATAGAAAATACCCAGACCAAGACAAACAGACATGTTCATGCACACAAATGTTTGTCTTGTGCGGGAATCGAACCCGCGACCTCGGAGTCAAAGTGGCCATTGCTAACTATTCGACCACCGAGCTCGTCTATATACCTCGTGTCTTTTATTCCACATCCATACTGTTGCGTTGGCATGTATTAACACAGTATAAGTAATAGTTTAGTACAATCAGCACTTTAACGTGTAATGGAAGTATAACGGTATAACACATGAATTCAAACCAATTAATTCATTTATAACATTTTTTTAAAAGCAACTATTGATCTTTACTTTTAAAAGGAACAAAACGAATTACTGCCGCAAAGCGAGTAGAGAGCGCGAGAGAGAGAGAGAGAGAGAACTGTAACCATTTAAACTAATTTAAATAACTAACTACACTGCTTCTGCGGACGGTACTCACAACGCCGAGGCGCTGCGGCTCTGTGGTAATTGTACAAAAGTTCCGATCCTCAGCCACGGTGAATTTGTTCACGCTTCCTTGCATTACTGCACACGGGCGTGGAAACGCCGCGATTGAAACGCTGCTGCGCTGCCATATAAAGTAACTCATAATACAATCAAACATAAAAAATTTAGGATTTAGTTTTAATTTATTTAGTAAGTATGTATTTTAGGATTTACTATAGTTTTAAGTTTTTAAGTAGGATTTAACCAAGTTTTTAAATGCATTTAGTAAATCATTCTATTAGGTTGGGGAAAAAGTCTTTTCGTATTTTATATGAAAATTCAAAACATTTTTTAATAAAGTTTATTTACATTTAACTAAAGTATGTAGGTGCCATTATGTTCGATAACTTTTTGTCATCTTGTAGGTAGAGACATGATCCCATTACTATAGAAATTTTGGGACTTCTGTTCAAAAAACCGCGACAAGTGGTTTTGGCAGTCTTCTCGTGATGTTAACCTGACATTGCCTAAAGAATTCTTAAGAGACCGAAACAGGTGGAAATCAGAAGGTGCAAGGTCAGGACTATACGGCGGATGCATTAACACCTCCCAGTCAAACTCTCTTAATTTTTGCTGAGTGGCTAAATATGTGTGAGGTTTAGCGTTATCATGATGAAAAATCACACCCCTTCTATTAATTAATTCCGGCCGCTTTCTCTCAACTTTTTGCTTTAATCTCATCAGTTGTTCACAGTAGAGTTCAGAATCGATAGTCCTGCCTGGCGGTAACAGCTCATAATGAATATCTTCCCTTCCAATCCCACCATACACACAGCATCACCTTGTTGCGGGTTAACCCGGGTTTCGCCAGAGTCTCTGAAGCCTGGCCGGTCTTTGACCACGACCTTTTTATGCGCCATAACTGTTATGTGGTCAATTCCTAGTTCTTCAGCTACGTCGTAACTACTGATATGCCGATCTTGCTCCACTTTTTCAGAAATGGCATCCATTTTATCCGTAACAGGGCGACCAGAGCGACGTGCATCTTTGACATCAAAATTTCCGGATTGAAAACGCTTAAAGCAAATTTGTGCTACTCTCACAGACACTGCACTAGGTCCATAATAATCACAAATTTTTTTCGCAGCTTGCGTTGAATTTTTGCCTTTTTTGTAGTAAAATTTTAAAATGTATCGAATTTCTTCATTAGATTCACTCATCTTGACAGTAAAAAAAACAAATGAAAATCACACATTTACCTAATTTGAATTTGGAATTATCTTTTTTAAAATTTAAACTTTTTATAGATATCAAAACCTGCTATAGACAAATGGTATAACCAAAGAGATTTTATTACAAGTTCATACATACTATAATGCGAAAAGACTTTTTCCCCTACCTATTATTAATAAAATATATCAGCAGTTATGAGCAAGTACCCCTTGACCAGTTTTATTTTTTTAACTTCAATGATGTTGTACATTATATTATTTTTTTAGTAGATGTAGTTACTAATTTCAAATTCAGTTATATTTTTTTATACCAGGTGGTGGCAATGTGGGGCCTTAATAGTCAGCAGTAATATCTAGTTATACTAATAATAATATATAAAAAATACCTGTGAACGGCATTTTAATAATCTAGTGAGAAAAATATCAGTGAACTGTGAAGCATTAGTTTCATCAAAATTTTAAAAAGAACAAGACTGTTTGTGTCGTTGATGTAGTGTAGAAGTGTACATACTAAGGAGGGGGAACTTCGTAGTGAATGGGCTTTTCTTTTTATTTACTCTCCCGACTCTTGACATGAATCTCTATATAATCTATATATATATTTAGAAATGAATCTCTATTACCAACCCTTGATCATCGCATCGCGCGTGAACGGCTAGATCGATCTCGTTTATTCTTTTTTGTTGTGTTTTTATTGTCAGGAGAAGGTTCTAATGAAAGAAACAAATAAGAAAAAGGTATATTAGAAAATAGTACTTAGCAGTTCCAATAAAAGATAGTCATGCGTAGCCACGTGGCGACATAGCATTCGTAGCACTACGGGATCCTCTTACACTGCAAATGTTGTAGTTTACTACAAGCGATGTCTGTGAATCAACCATTTGTAGTACGTAGCACTTCCAATTTATGATAGTTCTGCGTAGCTCCGGGACGACAACGTAGCATTCGTAGCACTACGCGGGATCCTCTTACACTGCAAATGTTGTAGTTTACCACAAGCTTTGTCTGTGAATCAACTATTTGTAGTACGTAGCACTTCCAATATAAGATAGTTCTGCGTAGCCACGGGGCGACGTAGCATTCATAGCACTACGCAGAATTTTCTTACACTGCAAATGTTATGGTTTACTACTACTCTTCTGTAAATCAACCTGCGTAGCCACGGACGAAGGAGACATGGCATTCGTAGCACTGCGCAGGATTCTCTTACGCTGCAAGTGTTATGGTTCACTACTGTAGTTAACTGTAAATCAACCATTTATAGTGCGTAGCTTTTTCAATATAAGATAGTTTCTTCTCTTACACTGCAAGTGTTATAATTTACTAAAAGTTAATGTCTGTTAATCAACCCTGGTAGTATGTAGTAATTCCAATATAAGATAGCCGCCGGATCTTATACGGAAAGTATTATGGTTCTAAGCGATGGACTGACGGCTGACCTAAGCTGGTTTAGAAACACTATGCCCTAAAATACTAAATGTCTATCAGATTCGATCTTTTATTTTCGTTACTACGACATTCAATTTTAACCATTCCATTACCCCTGAATAAAAGCACAGATGAGTCTAAAATCTAATTACCGGTATCCCTTTAAGATTGCAATCGTCGATGTTCGGTAATCAAAATTCTAATTATGCTCCACGGGAACGAATCGGGTTGAACGTTACACGCTTTCCAACTGAACACTGTGTTAGAAACTTAGAATCGTTTCTTTTTATTTTGTATAGAAGACTTTGTACGCGCGTTTCCAGTGCCCCAAAGGATTTTTTAAAAACTATTCTAAGATGACCGACTTCAATGGATTCTTTGGATGTTTTGTTATTATCTAAAACAATTCTGATAAATTATAGATCATGAATGAACAAGGGAGAGCGACAAGACAAAGCTGTGCTTTATTTAGCTTATTTAGCGTTTTCTTTTTATTTTAAACTATTTTGGTACTAGCTTACAAAATAGAACGTCATGTTCGCGACTAACTACCTGTATTATATTTAAAAACAAAATGATCGAACAGAATGAGTAATAACACTGAGGTCCAAATATTGGACACAGTGTGGGTGTGTGCCTACGGTCGGGTCGGGTGAAGTTAGGCAGCGGTGGACGGGGCGGGTCTTGTGGCTCCAGTAATGAGTTAGGAAGGACGCCCTTTTAAACGTTGTGGTAGCATTTTGTATTGTAGATGCGCGAATAGGCATAATAGTATTTCAATAATCAAAAGTAAAAAAAAAGGTTGGAGATACCGAACAGAAGGGAACTGACTAATGAAAAAAGTATAGTTCGTAAACAGTTTTAGGTTGTTTTGCAACTCTGTTTACGAGCTACATTTTTTTTAAGTGAAACGTCTAATGCGATAGGCCAGGGGCCCTACCGCCGAAACTGAAGTCGATTACCATCAGCTTTTTTGATTCCAAAAATTGGTCTTGTGTTAAAATTATTGACAAACATCTTCAGCTTAGTCGGTATAGCTCTAGGGTTTCTACCAGCTAAACTAAACATAATTAGCAACAATCTAATCAGTAGTATCATTTTCTCAATAAAAAATTCTATTCAAAAGATGGTAATCGGCTTCAGCTTCGGCGGTAGGGCCCCAGCCCCCTTACCACCACCTCTTATTGCGATTCAATAACTGAATAGCATGCTTATTCATACCAATGAATAAGCGACTCTATTCAATTCGAAATAGAGTCGCTTATTCATTCTATTCAGTTATTGAATCGCAATAAGAGGTGATGCTAAGGGGGCAGGTCGTTACCTTCGTAGCCTCTGACCGGCTCTGTGAAACCACAAGAATTATTTTTCCTCTCAATCTTCCTTCGGCATTTTTTTTCAGTGACGGCGCTAGTGCGCTGTGTCGTGAATGTAGTTACATGCTAAGCAGGGGAAACTTCGTAGTGAAGGTATTTTTCTTTTTATTTACTCTCCCGCGATTGGACATAAAATTCTATATAATAGTTTTAGTTTTTTTTTTTTTTATACTACGTCGGGTGACAGACAAGCATACGGCCCGCCTGATGTGAAGCGGTTACCGTAGCCATATTAACGCTCGCAACATAAATTATCACCGCAGCATCTCCTTCCTTTCTGATGACCTCACTCACTCGCAGGAACACAACAGCCCTCAAGGGAACCGTTATTTGGCTTGCGGTATTCTGTGAGGTGGAGGTAATTCACCAGTCGGGTAGCTTAAAATTAAGCGCCCTACCTCTCTTTTCGCCAGAGCTTCGTTTGTCAGTTAGCAGGGTGCACCGCGTGCAGGTGAAGTTGGCTTTGGTTCAAAGATGTTGATGAACCACTTACACCCCAAAAAGTTCTAAAATGCAACACTAAACACAACGATATTTATTTTTCTTTTTGAAATCAAAATAACCAATGCTCTCAATGTAAAGCATGTGAAGCAAGAATACAATATTCTATGAAAAATGTAATAAAAGCTTGTAGGTTTTTAACATCAAAAGACGGCATTTTATTTTCTGAATTTTTCCTTTCAACTCTTTCGCAGAAGTTAAATTTTGAATTCGCTCTCGAGACTACAAATATGTATCTGGCCGAAGCCTGACTTTTTAATATAAATGTTCTATGTTCGTAATATTATATTAAAAATATGACAAATACGAGCATGTAGGTTTAAAACAACATATTATAAAAAGTGCCGTCTCTGAATTTTTCCTTCCAACTCTTTGGCAGAAGTTAAATTTTGGGTTCGCTCTCGAGACTACAGATATTTATCTGGCCGAGGCCCGACTTTTTTAATATAAATGTTCTTTGTTCGTGACGGGAGAAAGTTTTAATGAAAATTCAAATAAGGACAACTTTTAACCTTTTGTTTTTTACGTATTTTTTTGTTGGCACGAATTGTTTTTGTTGTTTCAAGTAGGATGGCCGAGCAAATGATAAATGAATTTATAAAAAAAAAATGTGAATCAAAAGTACCAAGTTTAAGATTTCTCTAGAAAAAATTATAGTCATCAAATTGTTATCTACAATTTTTGATAATAATTCGTTCATAAAAAAAATATGGATAGAAATCAGAAATATTTCTAAAATCGAATTAAATGACAATAACCTTTAACTACACCCGTTTTACCGATTTATTAAAGGAATAGTGAACAGCATTTATTTTAATTTAAAAGAGCAAATGGTGTCAGATGGAGGGGGGGGGGGGGCTATTAGAGTGAAACGCACTCCTTCTAAATGGTCCGATGTCCTTAAGAAAGCGAGTAAATGCGGAAAACGGAGGATCATATTTGCTAGAAAGCATTGGGGCCTATATCCTGCAGTGGGTAGGTACAGGCTGACGATGATGATGACGACTCAGCCTGTTCGTGAAGCGTGGCGCAAAGCATCCAGTATATGAAGATCCCGCCTAATACTACCTATCACGTAGGTACGCAAGACCATCTTATATTGGAAGCGTATCGCTCTGTGCAGTTGACTGTGCCTACATGGTACAGTTTCTAAAAGTATACCGTCTGTAAGCTGAGGTGACTATGTACTAAGTACTCATGAAACAAAAAAAATGATAATAAATGGGAGAGTTATATACCTAGGTATACCAAATGCAAATACGACTGTATTCAGTTGCTATCTTACGACTTAATTCTACCATATATTATTTATACAAAATTAAAATAATATTTATTTCCAAAAGTCAGCCTTCGACCTATATCACATTGGGAATTTAAATGTGTTCATACCGTTCTTATTTTACATTTTAAGTCTTTGCGTTCAGGATTTATATTCGGCGGGCACTTCACCCGGCCCGAGAGACCCATAAATAACCACCGCAGAGGTCTGGACCCCCAACTTTTTACCCCCTAACCCCCGAACCCTCCCCCTCGCGGTCGAACCCCTAACGGCTAAGGTTACACTGGGAAGATGAAAGACACCCTCATATATCTTTTTCAAAGTGTGGACCGTTTGAGAATTTTAATTTTGCTGGGTCGAAGTTAACATCGCTTGGATTTTTTGAATTAATGGCTTTTGTTTAAGTGGATAAATTATGCGACTTTAAAAAAAAGATTATTTAATTTAAATGAACTTACTTTTACAACTTAAATCTATATATTTAATACGTGAAGCAAAACCTTTGTATCCCTTTTTACGACAACTGCGCGGACTGAATAGTATAAAATTTCGCACACTTATAGTTTATATAGAGAAGGAGTACAGAATGCAATATTTTTTTAATTACGCATAAAAAAATATATTAAATCAATAAAAAAACATTACACACACTACTATGTATTTGACACACACACGCATATACTCTTTTGTTTATTGTATAAAGTCATAATTTAAATTAATTATGGTCGAATTTCGACCACTGGGCGACCATCAGTTTAAATAAATGTCAATACTAAGAAAAAACTGGTCATGAGTAAATCGGGTTCGCGTGCTAAGGATTCGCCACTGATATTATCCCGACCTAACTTGATTTTATGATAATAATTTATTGCTGATAAAGTTGCAGGGGCCTACCGCCGTAGCCGAAGACGATTACCATCGGATTTTTTGATTGCGAAAATTAAACTTTAGCTTAGATTGGCTGTAACTGTATCTAGCTTAGCTGGTAGAAACTGGAGATGCCACGAATATTCGGCTACTATTCGGTATTCGGCCAATTCGGCCATTTTTTTCAGTATTCAGTATTCGGCCGAATACCGAATACCATTTCATGAAAAAAAAGACACATCATATTACTCAAGATTCATTACCAAATTACAATACTTTAACAAGTAAAATTGCTCGGTAAGTTGTGAAGGATAAAAACAAGCTTTTCAGCATTATTTTGTTGGAATCAAACGATTACGCTTTTCGTTGTAAATGATACCAGCTTCAGAAAATAACCTTTCACCAAACACGCTACTCCCAGGAGACGAAAGATATACTTTAGCAAATTTAATGAGGTTTGGGTATTATTTTTCGTTTGCTCATCACATTCAAATGGTTCACATCCTAAAGACCACATGTCAAAACACCAATGTTCAATAGACCAATTGTTTTCAAATAAAAATCCAACTCAGTAGACAGGTCGCGACTTGTGTCATTCTTGTTTACGCGTTCTACAAGCATGTATTTAGTGCCGAATATTCGGCACTTCGGCCGACAGCGTTGCCGAATATTCGGTATTTGGCCAAATCACTATTCGTGGCAACTCAGAAACCCTCTACCGACTAAGCTGAGGATGTTTTTCATTAACTTCAACCTAAGATATATTTTTGCGATCAAAAATCCGATGGTAATCGGTTTGAGCTTCGGCGGTAGGGCCCCAGGATTATTCGGATTTATCGGCAGCGGTGACACGGCCTAACTTGCTCGTGTGCACTCCCCTCTGTCACTGTATAGAAAATCAAGTTCCCTGTGTGTGACTCCTTCGTGATCTGACTGTCTCATATTTAGTGCTGCTGGCGACAACAGCAGCACTGAAAAGTTGAGAAATTGACTCTATTTGATTTTTAACCGACTCCAAAAAAGGAGTAGGTTTTCAATTCGGCTGTATTTTTTTTAAATGTTTGTTACTTAATTACTCCGTGATTTATAAACCGATTTGAAAAAAACTTTTTTTTATTTGAAAGAGTAGGTATACTTCCAGATTGGTCCCATATTTTTTTCATCATCACCTTCATCATCAGCCTGTATCTACATCTACATACATAAATGTAGAGTAATGTTTGGAGTCGGTTTTTTTTTTTTTTTTGTGAAAATTATATTTTAACGAATCTATCGTCTCCGCTGTAAGAGTGATACAATATATTATTTCAAAAACTCATCAACAAAAACATTATTCGAATTTTGCAGTCAAGTTGTTTGTTTAGGCAATCATTTCTTGCTTTATATTAGTAAATATTAATTTTCATATCGCAATCACACGTCAGTGGCGAGGATTTCTTTAAATTTTTTACAAACAACTGAGGTGCCATCTTTTTACGTTCAAGCATGGACGTAAACTGAAGCAAGAACGCGGCAACTGTATACACAACATCGCCGACAGGTTCAAGCGGTTGAATCCTATTATGATTAACAATAGGTCTAACGCCATAGTAGCTATAATCACCATAGCTCCAACAAATACTAGTAGCTTGCATGTGAGTACAAATTTGGCTTAACCAATGTTATCTGCAGACAGCACCCGCGAGGTGCCCTTCGAAGCTCGACGACTGCGGTGTAAATCATAATTGAAATTGAACTAATGATATTGTATTAACACACAATAGTCGATAAACTTGTTATTAGCAACTACTAATAGACGAACAGTCCGTCAATAGGGATGTTGTTACCTTGGGCAAATACAGATTACAGAGCCACCAACGCTTTATAATTTGACCGAAAATGCATAATTTGTATTGATAAAGTAATTAAAGCCCAAGTGATCGCATATCACAAGAAAGTACATAATAATAATAGATTTTCACACGTACTTTATTTAAATTCATATTTTTGCAAGAATAGTTGGCACCATTTTGTGCTCGGTGAGGAAAAGAGATAGCAAATATAAACCGCTAATATGATAAGGATGGCGACTCTATGTCCCAACGTCAGCAGGAACCACTTTCTAATGCAATTTAGTATATGTATGCCATATCTATAGAAATATAACATCATTTGACGAGCCCGGTGGTCGAATGGCTAACAATGGCCACTATGACTCCGAGATCGCGGGTTCGATCCCCGCACATGACAAATATTTGTGTACATGGACATGTCTGTTTGTCATGGTCTGGGTATTTTCAAGGCTTTTTTAGGCTCAATAAATTCTACATAATTCTACCAGAGATATACCGGCAAGTATAAGTAGGAGAGGAGAACA
This sequence comes from Hypsopygia costalis, assembly GCA_937001555.2. NCBI lineage: Eukaryota > Metazoa > Arthropoda > Insecta > Lepidoptera > Pyralidae > Hypsopygia > Hypsopygia costalis. The sequence goes on along the minus strand of OW443343.2, from coordinate 8,043,429 downwards.
AAACAACATAAATTTCAAATCATTTATTACAAAGTATAGGCCTTCTCATGTACTTTCTCACGTCATAATTAAATTTTTCAAGTGAATCATAGGGATTTAACACACAACATTCGTCAGTAAGCCCTCTATCAACAACCCTCTAACAAGTACCTAACGTGTTAAATTTTCTATGTCATCGGTATAGCGACATCAATAAGCATTCAGTATAGCAGAAAATATTGCCTATCGAAACTTGCATCGACAAGTCAGAGAGAAGCCCAACATTCATATAGATATAAAACAAATAAATACTATAAGAAGAGCCTTGTTGAGAGCAATTTCTAAAGTAAGCCGATTTGAAGAAAATGAAAAAATAAGTTTATATTTTTTTTTTGTTTAACCACGTTTACTAACATGGTTTTTGTAGAAACGCAAAAACAATCTGTTTACCTTGATAATCGTCGATTTTTTTCATTTAGTAACGTCCTGTAAAACATCCCACCCCAGCACTAGGCTGCTGAGTCGTAGGTGCTCTTCGTGGACAAAAATGTAAAAATAAATTTGAATCCACGAAGAGCACCTGCCAAAAATATTGATAGGTGCCCTTCGTGGACTAGGCTAGGTGCTATTCGCATAGGTGCTATTCAGACAGGTGCTCTTCGTGGACTACGTCGAACTGCGCATACTCAGCGGCACTTTACACCGTTGAGTATGCGCATATATCGATTGGCTTATATATATAAAAAAAGTCTAAAATTCACTTAAGTAATGGCACACCTCGGTCACTCCATGCAAAAGTTGCGTCGTTTGCTACCACATAAACAATGGCGTCTGTGCAGCGCATAAATGAGCGTGTGTGCGTGCGGCACCATACAAACTGTTCCAGATTCGTCTCAGAGGGGAGTTGAGGTTGACATGAGAGAGCGACAGGGAGCGGCCATACTATATGTAATATTATTGCTTATTCTGTGGTTATGGGCACCTGGATAGTAAGTACTTAGAATATTAATAAAATTAGTGCGGTTTTCTCTATTCCTACATAATTGTCTCTCCTAAGATATTATTATTTAAATAGTTGTCTTGGCCAACATGCCAGAATATTATAAATATTTTGAAAAATGGAAAAATTCACCTGCTCCCACTAGGAGGGATTTGAACCCACGACAGGTCGATGACCCGTCGAGTGCTCTTCCAACTGAGCTACAAGGAAGGTTTGTGTTGCTAACGAATAAAATTTTTGCATCTTGTATTGTACTGCGTGAGTTACAGTGTGGCGTCATCAACCTATTTAGTAATTACACTACTAAACAAGGCACAGCAGTCCATCGTTAGATAGTAAATGAATATACGGTTTATATATTATATATATATATTTTATATATCAACATGAAATATCTTCGAACTATAAAATTGCACTTTTCAATCAAGTTAAGTAATTAAGTATGTTCTGAAGGGCGAGTTGATTAAATGGATGTGTGTGTACAGGCAATGAAAAAGGTTTTATTTGAAAAGCAAGGTCCCGAGGCACCGGCGACATGTAAATAGGTTCTTGAATAAATAAGCTGGGGGCTCATTAGGCTGATTCTTTTGGGAGGTAATGAGTACCCTCAAAATATGAGAACCCTGCAAATACGAGAGGATGGGGGAAAAGTAGCTAAAAGAGGTATTGTTGTTTATTGATACCTACTGACAGTTTGAAAGGATTTCACGAGCTTGGTGGTCGAATGGTTAGCAATGGCCACTTTGACTCCGAGGTCGCGGGTTCGATTCCCGCACAAGACAAATATTTTTGTGTATGAACATCTGTTTGTCTTTGTCTGGGTGTTTTCTATGTATTATAAGTATGTATTTACAAAAAAAAAATGTTTTTAAGTATTATATCAGTTATCTAGCATCCATAGTACAAGCTTTGCTTTGTTTGGGACTAGATGGCCGTGTATAGTTTGTCCAGGAATATTTATTTATTTATTATTATTATATTGTCACAGACGTATAATTCACTACGTTTTATATACGCCTGTCTAATATGAGATAGAGAATATGTCAGTTTTTATATAACGCTGTCATATAGCTATTTAGCTAATTATTTTGCCTTCCATAGAAACAATCAGCACGTTGCGCGAAACAAAAAATCGTGTGTCATCTGTCTCATTTCCTTATATGATGATGGCATAAGTTGCACTTTTTCTAGTGTGAATGCGATTAAAATTTGTATTAGGTATTATATTATCACCCAAACACAAATATACATACTTAGGTAAACATTTAGTTTTTTGACCGTATTGACAAAATGTTGAAAATCAAAACCAAAAACAATACCAAGAGATTAATACAAAAAATATTAAATTATTATGGCACCAAAAATAATTTTGTGATGCTGATAATACTAATACCTCCATTAACAAATCGACGGTCCCTACGTAACTATAAAGCGACATGTCAAAAATGGTAATTTTTTTTATTGCATAAAATGCTATAGATTACCCTTAGAAACATTTTATTTTTTATTTTATTGATTGTATATAATAAAAAATTAAGAAATTAACTCATTTGTCCAATAATAATATTCTTTAATTACTATATCGTAGTATAAGCAGACATGTCTGAGATGACATGTCGCTTTATACGTTGGGACCGTCGAAATATTCTATCTACATAGCTATCGGACAAAGTACAAAAGCATCTTAAAAAACATACAACTAAACGAGTAATACGTATATTTATTTACTATGAAAGTCGTGTCTATAGGTATAAAGTGGTCAGTGTAAAAAAGTCCACAGTAAGCCTTGCATATAAAGTACGCACACTTCACTAAAATATATATGGTTTGGTGCAAGTCATAAGAGCTACAGAAAATTGATAAGTTAAATTTACTATACGATTTTTAATATTATCATGATGATATGTACATAGTCATTGGGTCGCTACTGCTTCTTAATAAAGTAATATTCAAATAATTACCATCGTCATAATCATCAGCCTGTACCTACTGCTGCCAACCCAATACCTTCTACCATAAATACGAATCTCCGCTTTCCGCGTCCAATTACTTCCGACAGTTATTTTGTGATCATCGGTCCGTGTTGTAGAGCTAGGCCGGTCAACAGGGGGCCCATACGGACTGTATGGAGACAGAAAGCTGGATGCAGGATACAGGCCTTCACTACAAGACTTTATTTTTTCAATTAAGTATTTATTTATTTTTTATTTTGTGCTTGTGCTTCTAGCGGTTAACACAACTGTAATTACAAAAATAATATAATCAGAAAAATAGTTTTCTGATTACATTATTTTTGTAATTACAGGCTTTTATTGTCTCAAACTTGATTTATGAATACTCTAAGTGTTTTAGATAAAAAGCTGTAATGAAAACCTTGTTAAGTTGAATATATAGCAGTAGTGAAACCAATTGTGTTAGAGGGTAGACCTCCTAGTTTAGTACGTGCAACACTCCCGCACACTTAGGGCACGGTAAAACTTTACTAAAGAGTCACCAAATATATTGCAAAAAAAAGTCCGCTTTCTCCTATGACTTGTCCACCAGCACACGTCGTGATGTCGCACACAATCCCTCATTAAAACGACACGAACACGCGCCACGATTACTCAGATAATTTGTATGAAGCTAGCTGAATGTAGCGTGTCGTACAAAAGGGCTTTGCTTACTTAACGAATGTATAAAATTTTGAGTATAAATATGATTTTTAAGTTTACATGTTTTGTACAAAATATTACAAGTCGCTCCGCGTTTCTGCGTGTAATAAACCACTAGCACAGTATAAGTAATAGTACTAACGCCACTAGATTGTTTATCTATTCGACTGTACGTACAAGCAGCTAATAAATATAAGAAGCGTCAAGTAATATTCTTAAAAAAAATAACGTGGAAACGATGTAATATATATTTCAATTTGTAATTGTCAAAACAAAATCTGCTATGTGCAAAATGTTTTAATTTGAGGTACTCGCATTTGAAAAAAAAACCTGTAATTTTTTTCAAGGAAATAGTAATCTAATATTTATTAATAATAATAAGTTATTAAGGGCACTTTGACGCCAAGGTCGCGAATTCGATTCGGCGCACATGAGCAACTATTTTGTGCATGAACATGAAAAATGTATTTCAGTATCTATCAGTTTATCTAGTACCAATAATGCAAACCGTTCTTAGCTTGAGACTAGATGGCGCTGTGCGTATTGTCCAGAACATCTATTTATTTAAATTTTAATACCTATTTAACATTGACATGTGAATAAATAATAAATTCCTGGACAAATTACACACTTCCATCTAATCCCAAACTAAGCAAAGCTTGTACTATGGATACCTACTAGATATTATACTTAAATATTTTTTTTTGTAAATACATACATATAATATGTACATAGAAAACACTCAGACCAAAACAAAGAGACATGTTCATGCACAGAAATATTTGTCTTGTGCGGGGATCGAACCCGAAACCTCGGAGTCAAAGTGGCCATTGCTAACCATTAGACCACTGAGCTCGTCAACTTTGACTTCCGAGGTCAAGATTCGATACCCCACACTTAAGAAACATGTAGGTATGCATGAACGTGAAAAATGTATTTAAGTATTTATCGGTTTCTCTAGTACCAATAGTACTAGCTGAGCTTAGTTAGAGACTAGATGGCGCTGTGTAATTGTCCAGATTTATATTGAAATATACATTTATTTTTTCATTAAATCCCCACATATATATATATATATATATATATATATATATATACATATATGTGGGAATAATAGCAACGATAAGCGAAAGATTTAAAGAGAAAAAATAAATATTAAAAATATTATATTCAAGAAGCAAGCAAACAATCATAAAACACACTTTTCTTCTCTGACAGTCTCCTACTTCTTCTTTTATCTATAAACTTAATAAAAAACAGAAAGAGGTTTTGATAGTTCATTCCCACATATATTCCTATATGCGTTTTATTTATTAATTACATTTTTCCCCTGCAACAAACAAGCATTTACGAGGTACGTACAACAAGTTAAAATATCTTATGAAAGAATATATAATGAGAACAGTCCGCGCGGGATAATTGATATAAATTTAGCGCAGGCTTTCCTCGGCTTTGAACAAAAGGAATGATAAACAAGGGATACATCTGATGGGGGTTGGTGGGCTTCTGACGTGGGTAGTAATATGCTAATTATAACAAAAGGCTCGTTGTGACGTTAAGTAGACGTTGTGAATTCATGTGCCGGTCAGAGTTATGAAAACGTTTATTAAGATAATATTATCAACGGGAATATTTTGTGTCTCGTATGCCTATATTAAATATTATCTTTATGTATATTATCTTTATTTATATAATTAGGTAGTAGCTGACCTGACAATGCCGTGTGATTTCCGGCAGACTAGAATAGAATCACTCCGTCTCTTCCCGTGGATGTTGTACAAGGCGACTAAGGGAAATACATTATAAAACATCGATCAGGCCTCCCCAACCCGTTTGGCCAGCGTGGGGAGTGTAGGCCAAATCCTCCTTCTGTCTGGGACGGACGAGAGAGGGACCGTGCTCCTGTAGTGGAGACTAAAATTACCTGAGATGACGCGACAGATGTCGTCATCTTAACAACGAATAATTAATTGGTGTCGCGCTATCTGTCAAATGATTCTGTCAGTTCTGTTAAACGCGATAAAGTTCCATTAGAAATGTTAATTTGGTCTTTCAGTTTTCTTGAATTTTGTAATTTTTAACTTTATTATTTTACTTTAACTTCACAAGAATCTTCTCCTGGCAATAACAAAAACAATGAAAAAGAATCAGTGAAATCATTCCAGTCGTTCATGCGTGAAATTATGACCAAGGGAAATAAGGATTCATTTGTATATATATAGATAAAACAAAATCCGATTAGTTACACCATTTATAACTCAAGAACAGCTGAACCGATTTTTAGAATTTTAGATTTGTTTGATTAGCTTCATCCCGAACAGCGATATATAGCTATTCATACCTACATTAGAAAAAATACCAAAAAATGGTGAATACTTTCCACCAGGTGACCCACATGCTCGTTTGCCCCCTCTAATATATTTTTTTTTATACTACGTCGGGTGACAGACAAGCGTACGGCCCGCCTGATGTGAAGCGATTACCGTAGCCATATTAACACTCGCAACATAAAATATAGCTCGCGCGCCGCCACCCCCGCTGTCAACGCAGCATCCCCTTTCTGGGTGACCTCACTCACTCGCAGGAACACAACAACCCTTTATGGTGTTGTTATTTGGCTGCATTATTCTGTGAGGGGAGTTACATTCCTCAGTCGGGTAGCTTACAAAATACGCTCCCTACCTCTCTTTTCGTCAGAGCTTCATTTGTCAGTCAGCAGGGTGAACCGCGTGCAGGTGAAGTTGGCTTTGGTTCAAAGATGTTGATGAACCACTTACACCCCAAATCTTACAGATTGAAATTATATTTTACATAGGTATACGTCGTTTATACTGTTATTTATATTGTAATACAATTAGAATCAGGCAGATACCTATAACAAAAAAAAAATTAAACCTGCAAGTCCGCTTTTTTACGCCACGATTGGTTTTGCGTTCTGGCAAGACTATAGGACACTTAATTCAATACTTTATTTTAATTCCATTGTCCCTCGCAATTGGAATTGTGGTCGCGCAGTCAGTTTCCCTTGAATGAACACAAAAGAAACTAAATTGAATTGGGATTAGTCTCTGCTGCATAAGCCTCTATATATACTGCTTGCAATCTGAATTTAATTAAAATAAAAAGGTAACCTGATTTTTACTATATAAGAGGGCAAACGATCGTATAAGTCACATGGTAAGTAATCACCACCGTCCATGAAAAGCAATACAGATTAAAAAATATCGTCGTTCCATTGGCAGCCTTAAAAAGGAAATGTAGGTACCCTATTCATGCACATAATTGACGATTTCCAGGATTGTCTATATATTAATACGTGAAGCAAAACCCCTTTTTACCAAATTTGCGCGGACGGAGGAGTATGAAATTTTGCACACTTACAGTTTATATATAAAAGGAGTGAAGAATGCTAATATTTTTATAAAATTATGCATAAAAAAGAAATTAAAGTAATATAAAAAACATCGGACGCACTGCATGCGCCACCATAGCGAAATTTATTTATTTATTTCAGCAACACTAAAGGATCGCCGATCCGAGAATATAATTTTAAATTTGTTATTGACAATATTCGAGTACTTTCAGACTACATGATCCTGACATAATTTATAAGGAAACGCTCTCTTTTAAACTGTAAAACAATCTCGAAAGTGGGTTCATAAACACCGGCGGTTAGGCACGTTACGAATATGAGATATGAGTCATGTTACGAATATGAGATATGAGTCATGTTACGAATATGAGATATGAGTCATGTTACGAATATGAGATATGAGTCATGTTACGAATATGAGATATGAGTCATGTTACGAATATGAGATATGAGTCATGTTACGAATATGAGATATGAGTCATGTTACGAATATGAGATATGAGTCATGTTACGTGTATGAGAAAATTAAAATTTCCTGTAATCTCCGAATCTGGCTTGCACTTGATCAGGTTTTCCACCATACTTGTCAATTTCTTTATAGGGATGGAAGTGGTTCACCACGATCTTTAGAGCGAAAGTCAATCTCGCCTGCATATGTGCATCCTGCCGACTACCGAAAGAAGCTCTGGCAAAAGAAGTAGGGCACAGCGTATTCGTACACTGGGGAATGTAATCCACCTCACGGAATACCGCAGCCAAATAACAATTCCTTCGAGTGTTATTATGTTCTTGCGAGTGAGTGAAGTCACCAGAAAGGAAGGAGTTGCTGCGTAAGCAGCGGGAGTGGCGGCGTGTGAGCGATATTTCATGTCGCAAGCGTTAATATGGTAACCGTTTCACATCAGGCGGGCCGTATGCTTTAATGCGTTGAAGTATAAATAAAAAAAAATATATTTTGAAGTATTTTCAATTTCTAAGCTTTCTTATCAATTTATTATTTAAAGCTATTTATACATTTTAAGATTAATATTTCTGTCTGGCCGAGTTAAATCTAGACGATCAAGTTTGAATTATTGAAACCCTGTATTACTCTTATGGTTATGAATAATTTTCTACAGATCCAGACGTTGACAGCGCCAGTTCAATTTCAGCTTCGTGTATTTTATCTTCTCTATTATGAATGGAGATAATTATAACATCGTATTCCGCCTTCCAGCATCGCTTCAAATTTCATGGTTTTCGTTTTTCTTTTCTATTTTCTACCTTATGTTCTAATTCATGTCACATCAATGTAAGAGAAATCTCTATTTGATGTATCAAATCATATAAGGAGGCCCCCCTTCCCCCTTTCTCTTTTCTTCTTTTGAGAGAATGGGACAGGGAGAGGGATGTTCAAATTTTACATTTCTAACTCACTCATATAAATCTCGCCTTTCTCTTCTCTTTATCATCCCACAATGCTGTCCAGATTTCTTTCTCCCCTTTTACTGCTTCTCTCAGTTGTATCTCCCCCTCTCACTTTCCCCTTCTCACCTCGTCCCCTTCTCACTTCTCCCTCTCCGTATTCTTCTATTTCTACATTCAATCTCATAACCAAACACATTATGATTAACATCTGTGGTTGCGGTTTTAAAAGTCCATGTAATCTTTGCTTCCATCAACAGCTGAAATGTAACAAATTACAAAAAGACTTGTCATATTACATCTGTCGAAGAACAATAACACCAATTTGAAAAGAAAAACAATCATAAAAATATTATCTCACATACAAACTGTGCTTCTATCTTTCTCCCATCAGGGAAGAGAGGCCGACGCAAATAGCGTCTATTAGCAAACAAAGCTATCAATTACTTTACGCGTTTTTTCATTGCGGGAGCGATATTTCACGTTACGAGCGTTAATATGTCTACGGTAATTTCTTCATATCAGACGGGCCGTGCTTGTCTGCTAGCCGATGTAGTATTAAAAAAACTGTCTAATGCAAAATAATTAAATCAATATTGTATTTATTGCCGCTAGTAACCCTATTCTCATTCCTGTGGATTTCACATACATATATTGAGCCGCAGCGAAGCATGGACTGACCGCTAGTTTCCCGCTAATAACCCTATTCTTATTCCTGTGGGCTTCCCGTACTTACATATATTGAGCTACAGCGAAGCATGGACTTACTGCTAGTTTCACATAAAAATAAAATAATACCATTATATTATTCCTTGCAAATTTAAATCCAAGCTTAATCTTAATAGCGCCACAAGCTTACGTCAAGGCGAATCTTGGAGCAGCTGGCCACATTAAGCCGAAACATTTTGCACAGCTAAGCTGTGCTAAGCTGTTGGCGCTTGCAGTTTTCGTTCCAAATCTGACTGCAGTTAATCTACGGATTAGATCTTAAATGTAATGAATAGCATTTAGTTATTATCTATATATTATATAAAACAAAGTCGGGTTAGTTACGTTATTTATAATTTAAGAACAACTGGACCGATTTTTATGTTATTTGAATCGTTAGGTTTGTCTCCATTCCGAACAGCAGTAGTCAATAATGGGATGAATATTAGTTGACGACGGACTTGTTCTTATCTCGAAGCCGAAAAAATATCATAATTTCTGTATACTATATATTTATAAAGTACTTAGCCGTGTGGTTTCCGGCAGACTAGAATAGAATCACTGCGTTTCTTCCCGTGGATGTCGTACAAGGCGACTAAGGGAAATACATTATCAAATATCGATAAGGCCTCCCCAACCCGTTTGGCCAGCGTGGGGAGTGTAGGCCAAATCCTCCTTCCCTCTGACAAGAGAGGGTCGTGCTCCTGTGGAGACTAAAATGGACCTGATGATGATGACCTAAAGTATAACGTCTTACGTCACACCGTACTACTTCGTTATACAGTCAACCCTAAAATAGCTACACACATATTTGCACGTATTCAGAAGCGGTCGGTTTGGGTTGTCGTTTTTTGTATGGAGTGACCGAGGTGTGCCGACGCTATAAAAGTAATAATATTTGCTCTGTCACAATCACTATTTAATTATAGTTCCGAAATGTGTTTTCGCTATATACCGTACTGATGTGTAAACGGTGCAGTATGGGAGAGGCAACAAGGCGTCCATTTAAGCAGTATTCACATTTAGACATCGGCGTCCCTGACAGCGGAGTCCCGCGGCCTCGACGCTAATGTTACCAACTGTACCGGGCGACCACAGACCTATGAAGTTTTAGAATAGCCGTTGAAATACTTATAAAAAATTATTTATGTCGATCCGTCCGTAGAATAAAGTAGATCTGTAATATTTGTTTACTTTGTGCGTTTCGTAACTGGCCTTTGAATGCAGAAAACCTGTGTTTTGCATATTTTGAGTAATTTTATACAATGAGCTACATTTTTTTTTTACGACTAGATTGACAAACAAGCGTACGATGGTAAGCAGCATTTACCTTTCATTCAATCAACTCAAATATAAAAATAAAATAAAAAACATTCAACTTCATAAACAAAAACCTTATGCATAAACCGTGCGCCATTTCTTGTCAAACTGGAATAGGTATATATATTAACTTGTTTAGCAATCACAAGCCTATATGGGCTCGCATATAGCTAGATCTAAATCCCATCATTTAGGTACCTAATTATAATGTTTACTTATCAATAACTTAATTTAAAAAATACACTATTATTAAAACATTGATCAATCTACAAGAACTTATAAATTATGTTACTTACTGCTACGGAACCCTTCATGGGCGAGTCCGACTCGCACTTCGCCGCTTTTTTTTGTATAATAATAATGTGATCTACATAATAATAACTTGGAATCGATATGTTAGGTAACAACTTAATGTTTTAGGTCCCCAATAGTGTTAGATAATTAAAATCCGTGGTGTATGACAGTTGAGCTTCACTTGACTAGCCACATCTTTAGGCTTTTTAATGCCTTATTTTCCATATTGCTGTCTTTCACATTGCTAAGAGGGGATTCCAAAAGATTCTTACTTTTACTACTAATTTCTTCTGATGAAATTCGTCGTGAGTTCCAAAACAGCCGTAGTCTTATCCCCGGGACTGTAATGGACTTCACTGTTCATTGCCTTTTTTGGTGGTCGCAGCTATTAATCCTGGCTACATAGAGGACATAGTGGCAGGAATGTGTCGTGGGACCCCGTCCCGTTTATAAAAAATACTAATAATGTGTACTTACTTTTACTTCAGTTAATAATTTCTTGCATGTGTCTAAAGTCATCATTGAACAAATAAATGCTGTATCAGTCTATCTATCTATCTTCATGTCATTTTTAGCGAATGAGGCAGGTCACAATGAAGAAAGGTTTCAAATAACTTCGGAGCAAACCTTGTTTGTTACTCTGTTTATTTTTTTTTTATTGGACAAATTACACACGGCCATCTAGTCTCAAACTAAGCAAAGCTTGTACTATGGGTGCTAAATAACCGGTATTATACTTAAATGGGTACGTTTTTTGTAAATACATACATATAATACATAGAAAACACCCAGACCAAGACAAACAGACATGTTCATGCACACAAATGTTTGTCAAAATGGCCATTGCTAACCATTCGACCACCGTGCCCCTCAAACTCATCCACTTTTGGTGCCAACTGTGCTGTTAAATATTTTGAATCTGTCATGTCAAACCATTTATAACTCATACCGCCTAAGCTTTTAGACTTGCATATTGAGCTTCTAAACTTTAAGCTCGCTCATATATAATTCTAAACCAAGCTTTTGTTCCGTCGGGAAATAGCCGAGAGTTCTCTGTTAAATAATTTATCTCGCCAGTTCTAGTTAACTGCACGAGTTAAATTCGGAACGGACTGAAGATATTATTTAATGGTAGACTTAACTATTTAAGGAAATATAATTATAATATTACTTATACATATTGTGAAACATTATTTACCTAATGTTTTTTTTTAAATAAAGTTCAGTATACAAAATCAAATAACTTTTACAATGGCGGCAATTGTCAAATCGCAATAAATGTTCAGCTGTTCCATGAAAATAATTTCGGGGTGTAAGTAGCTCACCACTGTCTTTAAGCCAAAGCCAACCTCACCTGTACATGGTACACCCTGCTGTCTGACTAACGAGGCTTTGGCGAAAGAGAGGAAGGGCGAGCGTAATTGTAAACTGCCCGACTGGAGAAGTACCTCCACCTCACAGAAGACTGCAGACAAATAACAATTCCCTTGAGGATTGATGTGTTGCTGAGAGTGAGTGAAGTCACCAGAAAGGAAGGAGTTGCGGGAGTGACGGCGCGCGAGTGATATTTGCAATATGTCATGTTGCGATTTGCGAGTGTTTGTACGGCTATGGTAATCGCTTTACGTCAAGCGGGCTGTATGGCCACCCGACATAGTATAAAGTATACAGCTGCTTGACCAAAATGTACTAGAAATAGAGTAACTTACGTCATCATCATGTAAGGAAATGACACAGATTCATGCGATTTTAAGTTTCGCGTCACGTGCTGGTTTTATCAAAGAAAAGCACATTAATGAGAAACAGTTGTACGACAGCACTAAATAAAATATCGACATTCACTATGATCGATATGATGATATATAAACGAAGCCTTACTGTAACAAACCAAAAAAGCAACCCACACAACCCGTATGGACAATATTAATTTAATTTTGATTTTGACTCATTATACCATTGCTACTGTAATATATTCTTTATTGCAAAACAACAAATACATAAAATTTGTGAACAGACAAGTATACAAAGGTGAGCTTATCTCTTCAAGAGATTTCTTGCAGCCAACTCGACTGTTACATACAGTAATTTTACATGGCTGGGAGTCAAACAAGCTATGCATAACTTTTTAGTAGGTATATTTTAAACAATACGAGTAACAGTACAGTTTAAATTAGTAAATTTAAACTTATCACACGTCCTGAGTAAGGTAGTGCTCCTTTAGCTTCTTTTTAAAAGTAGCGACAGTACAGCTATCCCTAAGGGCGCATTCCTACTATGTCGTAACAGTTAATTTATCGTCGGACGACTATCGTTTCTAGCTGTTCCCGTTATAACGACTGTTTGTCGCCAATTTTTTTTAACGTTTAGCGACTATCGTATCTAGCTGTTCCCGTTGGATCGCGATGACATTTTATCATTTCACGGCAGTCGCTTTGTCGTTTACACATCATTAGCAAGCTACAAATCTACAGTCTCCCCTACGTTCTCTTGGAGATCAGCCCCCTTACCACCATCTCTTATTGCGATTCAATAACTGGATAGAATGCTTACTCATTGGTATGAATAAGCAATCTATTCAGTTATTGAATCGCAATAAGAGATGGCGGTAATGGAGCAGTAGCGCGTTTATGCTCCTGAGTTCAATGCAAACCGAGTACAGGCACGAGGGGCGCGCAGGTGGGAGGGGGAAGGAAAAACACGTGTAAACGACGAGACGATATTTTTATCGTGGCTACGAATGATTTGCCGTCACGATTCAGTCTTAACGATTTATATCGTTACGACTAAATATCGTTTTACGACTGTCGTGCTAGCCGTTACCACTGTCATGACAATCTGCTGTCACCGCAAAATATGTTGTAGACGACAGTAAATCGTGTCGTTCTAAATGTGAACACCTCCATATAAATATATAAGCCACGACACTAAAAACTACACGATTATTTGTCGTCACGACAAAGTGGGAACGCGCCTTAATATGTCCAGGCCGTTTGTTCACTATCTCCATAATATCGAAAAAATACACCACAACAGAGAAGGAACTAGTTTGTTATTTGAACTTAATTTTTACAGTTCAATAAAAGTAGTTCTGTTGAATTATGTAAAAATATTGTGTCTCCCTAATACGATATTATTTTTAGCATAATTCGATAAACTATTGTAATATATATATATATACTATTTGGAAACTGGAAAAAATAACATTATTAACTCAGTGTTACCTGAATAAATAAAGAAATACCAAAAATGTAAATTTTCCTAAAAATACGTGTTTTATTATAGGTAAAAGCAATTTATTTTGCTTGTACTTATTTTATAATTTACGATCTTGGGATACAAGGATCTTTCCTCATTAAAACCTTAGAATGTTTTATTGTAAAAATACACCACAATGTGAGGATAATTGCTCCTTTTAAAAAGCTATTGTCTAGTGATGGATGTCTGCAGGTCTCAGCTGCGTTCAGTTGATTGGCTAGTACTGGTGAGCGGTTGGCTAAGTCTGTTTTACATGCGTTATGCAAAGATTTTTAATATAGTTTTTTTTTAACTACGTTGAGTAGCAGACTAGCGTCACAGTATTAAGAGTGGTAATCTTAAGACTATGCTAGCGTATAGTCCGCCTAATGTGACTACGATGTACATACTTTACGATGCAAGCGTACCTATAGGCTAGGTCTCTACTCGCTTGCATAAACTAACATAAACCTTGTAATTTTACTTTGGTCTAAGATACTGAAATACCTTTTACATACGGTTTTCTTTTTATGAAAACAAGGAAACAGCACAAAGGGGAAATGTAGTCATTTTAGAATCCTATCCATTTTTTTTTTTTTTTTTTTTTTTTTTTTTTTTTTTTTTTTTTTATACCACTAGTGTGGCAAACAAGCATACGGCCCGCCTGATGGAAAGCAGTTACCGTAGCCTATGAACGCCTGTAACACCAGAGGCATCACACGCGCGTTGCCGACCCTGTAAAAACCTCTTCACGCCCTTTTTGAAGAACCCCATGCTGTAGTCCCCTGAGACAACCTCGACAGGCAGTTCATTCCACAGCTTGACAGTACGCGGGAGAAAACTTCTCTGGAACCGCACGGTACGTGACCACTTAGGCTCCAATGTGTGAGGATGAATTCCCTGTCGATGGCGAGCGGTGCGACTGTAGAAGGAGGCCGTTGGCATCATATCAAACAACTCCTCTGAACACACCCCATTGTACAGACGGTAGAATACACAAAGGGACGCAAAATCTCTTCTCAGACTTAAAGGTTCTAAACCGTCTGTTAGTTTGGGATCGTCGACAATCCTCACAGCGCGCCTTTGAATCGAGTCACAAGGTGCAAGCTGGTATCTAGGCGCTCCCGCCCATAGATGGCAACAGTACTCCATATGCGGCCGTACTTGAGCTTTGTAAAGCATAAGTCTCTGCCGCGGAGTGAAGTACTGCTTCGCCCTGTTGAGCACACCTAGTTTCTTCGACGCCAGCTTGACCTTCCCCTCCAGGTGACAACGAAACTGGACGTCGCTGGAGATTTCAACTCCAAGAATCCCAATGTTTTTGGCGATGGTAAGGGGTGTGTTTAGGAATTGAGGAGCCACAGCAAAAGGGGTTTTCTTAGCGGTGAACGCGCAGACTTGTGTCTTAGTGGGATTGAAATGAACCAGGTTCTTTCGCCCCCAATCGGACACACTATCCAGTGTGCTCTCGATCTTCGACACAAGCTGTTCGCGGCTCTCCTCCACCAGAGAGCGGGGAATATTAGCGCGGCCCGTATAATAAGCATCCCCGGTGCTGTCGTCAGCATAGCAATGAATGCTGTCAATGGACAACATATCATTGATATGCAGCAAAAACAGCGTCGGGGACAACACCGAGCCTTGCGGGACGCCAGCATTAATGTCCATGCTGTCGGAGCAACTGCCATCCACAACGGCTCTAATGCTTCTGCAGGACAAGAAACTAGCGACCCATTCGCATAAACCCTCTGGTAGACCGTATGCAGGCAACTTCGAAAGAAGACCACGGTGCCAGACCCGATCGAACGCCTTCGCCATATCAAGACTGACAGCTAATGCCTCACCTTGACTCTCCACGGCTGAAGCCCAGCGATGTGTAAGATACACTAGAAGATCACCAGTCGAGCGACCATGGCGAAAGCCGTATTGATGGTCGCTGATTAAGTCGTGCTCTTCTAGGTATTTCAGGAGCCGGATGTTAATGACGCGCTCCATTACCTTGGAGAGAAGGGAGGTAACAGCGATAGGCCTGTAATTCGATGGGTCTGATCTGTCACCCTTTTTGGGCACAGGGTGCACGTTCGCAGTCTTCCACGACGACGGTACCTGCCCGGTGGAATAAGAGAGCGCAAAAAGGCGCGTAAGAACAGGACACAACTCAGGAGCACACAGCTTTAACACCACTGCCGGAATGCCATCTGGCCCACTCGACTTATGAACGTCAAGGGATAGCAATGCCCGCCGAACATCTCGTTGAGTAAATGAGATTTCCGGCATGGAATTACCACACCGCGGGATGGAAGGCGGTGCGGCGTCCCCGTCGTTCAAAGTCGAGTTTGAGGCAAAGAGATTCCCCAATAGATCGGCTTTCTCTTTAGCACTGTGGGCCAGACTACCATCTGGTTTTCGGAGTGGTGGAAAGGACGACTGACAAAAGTTGCCCTCGGCAGCCTTGGCAAGCGACCAAAAAGCACGGCTCCCAGATGGGTGCTTAGCTAGGCGCTCACCAATCCTGCCGATGAACTCAAACTTTGCCCTGGCAATTACTCTCTTACTGAACCTCGAGGCAGCATTGAACTCCCGTTTCAAGTCGGAAAGACCAGGATCTCCATTAATACGAGCCGTGGTCCAAGCCTCATATGCAGTTTGCTTGCGAAGTTTAGCTTCTCTGCAAGACCGATTAAACCACGGCCGCTTCTTAGCACCTGAAGTAGCCACCCGCCGGTTTGGAATAAATAATTCCATCCCGGCCAAAATCGTCTCAGCTACAGCAGATGCACAGGTGTCTATATTTTCCGACCCGAAACAGAGCCGCCTCCACGGGTACGATGCGTAAAATTCACGCAGTCCATCCCAGTCTGCTGACTTATAGTGCCACATACGACGCCATCCGGTATACCGGGGTGGGTCAGGGCTTGCGCATGGCACTTGGGTCCGGATGAGACAGTGGTCCGACGAGCCAAGAGGCGCATCCACCGAGACTGTATACCCATCCGGATGTGTGGTCAGCAGAAGGTCCAGTAGAGAGCTAGTATGGTCCTCTATATCTGGTATTCTCGTTGGAGAATGCACCAGCTGTGAGAGACCATAGGCCAGAGCAAAATCATGAACAGACCTCCCCGCGAAGTCAGTGGACCGAGAGCTGAGCCACTCGGCATGGTGGGCATTGAAGTCTCCCAAAATCACTAACTCCGCGGAGGGGTACCTCTCAATGACTTTGTCAGTCGCCAATTGCAGGTGCTCGATCAACCGAGTTGTGTCTGCATCACCGCTATGAGACCTGTAAAGGCACGCGTAGATACGGGTGCGGCCGCCCTGATCCACGCGTACCCACAACACTGACAGGTCCCTGTCTTCAAGGCCGTGAAGACGTCGACAGCAAATATCATCCCGGACGTACATACATACCCCGGCTCGACGTACAAAAGAATGTTCAAGTTTGTACCCGGGGTATAATAAGTAAGAAGTATCGGCCGGGCAAGATATTTGCGTCTCCGTTAAAAAAAGGAGGGTCGGCTTTGCAGTTTCGAGGTGCTGGTGAACTGCATTTATGTTTGTGTGAAGTCCTCTGACATTACAAAAGTCCACGTCGCATGTGGATGAGGACGCCGCTGAAGAAACCTTCTTTTTTTTGTTCCTGGCCATTAAAAGGGGGTAAGAGGATTATGAGAGAAGTTGTTTCACTGACGGCGCGAGGGACAAGAAAAGCGCGGTGTCTACCCCCGCAGCACAGTGCAGGTAGTGCGGTTTGCTAGCGCGGCGGGCGGAAGGGCCCCCGGTCCCCCCCTGCTGCAGCAGCCGGGTCCACTCCGGTCTCCTCCTCCGGCACGACTACTACAACAGGGACTTTACACAGGCTGGCGGTTCAGCCTCCCGGGGCGGAGATTAGGTGATCCCCGGGTTCGGGAACCCTACTAACCTGCGGGCGGCCAGCGGACAGCCGTTTCACCGGGTCTCCCTGACCACCGCGCCAACACGCCGCGCCTACACCGCTAGCGGCGGTTCGACAGCCGCTGGTCCCTCTGCCGTCAGCATAACAACTCCTCTAAAATAGCCCTGGTGACCTAGCTAACTCGCAGGAACACGGCATAGCCATTATGGCTGCGGTTTTTTGCCAGGTGGAGGTACTTCCCCAGTCGGATGCTGGCCAAGCCTGGAGCGAAAGACCACACTATGCCCCTCCCCCATCTGACAAGTAAAAGAGAAGCACAGTGTGATCTTTCACTGCGTCCTACCTCTCTTTCGCCATCGCCTCGTTAGCTGGTCGGCAGGGTGCACCACGTGCAGGTGAGGTTGGCTTTAGCTCGAAAGATGTTGATGAGCTACTTACACCATACAAAGTCATTTGCACGAGCGCCTTCCCACAACATCGGATTCCTCGGAAGAAGAGGTTCATCAATCTTTGCACCAAAGCCAACTTCACCTGCACGTGGTACCCTGCTGACTGACAAACGAAGCTCTGGCGAAAAGAGAGGTAGGGAGCGCAATTGTAAGCTACCCGACTGGGGAATGTACCTCCACCTCACAGAATACCGCAGCCAAATAACGGTTCCCTTGAGGGCTGTTGTAGTCCTGCGAGTGAATGAGGTCACCAGAAAGGAAGGAGATGCTGCGATGGTAGCGGGGGTAGCGGCGCGCGAGCGATATTTTATGTTGCGAGCGTTAATATGGCTACGGCAACCGCTTCACATCAGGTGGGCCGTATGCTTGTCTGCCACCCGACGTAGTATAAAAAAAAAAAAAGAATTCAAATTCAAAAATGTTCATTTGACTTTGGGCTCATGCCGTTCTATATAAATTGTTTTGTATATGTTTTACATTTTTATAGTTTATTTTTTTTAAAAGGTCAAATGATCCCCCAATAAAAAACAAAGTATCAAGATTCCTCTGATCAGCTACCTTCATTAAGCAATCACTCGCTGTCAAGTTAGCAATAATAAGCAACACGCCCAAAGAACAATAACCCAACCGTCAATGAAACACATACTTAATAAAAACTTAAATAACATTCTATCCTAATTGGATAACAATAATGGTTAGCTTGATTTTAGAAACGTTCAGAATACTTTAAATTAAAGTCGATTGATTGCCCACTTCACCTAAATCGGTCCACAACTTGCCCAACCCTATTAATTCTTTATACGCTACATCTAAAAAACGCTGGAAAACGGGAAACATCGTTTCGCCTCCCGAGCGAAACACGAGGACTCGATTGAATCAATTTAAACTCCGAAAATCTCATCTCGTAGGGTCCGTCCCTAATTATGCCTGCGGAAGGACTGGGGACAAAAGGGACAAACTTAATAATGCATTCACAAAACCGTAACATTTCACAAAAATCGACTGTACTGTTTTACAAATAGAAGCGCAAATTTTTTTTGCTTGCTTTTTTGTTGTCTTTAATAAATTTGTCGAGGTGTAATCGTCTGTTTCCAACAGAGGGTGGGGTTGGATAAGGGATTCCAAAATGGCCGCCGTAAGATTTTGTTCGGTTATATTAATTAAATCTTCGTAATTTATGACTAGGCTCCAGTAACATGTGTTCGTGATTTATCGTTTTTGGTATCCCATGTTGGAAAGTAAATAATTTACGTGCTAGCTTAACTGGTTGCAGATCTTGTAAAACTCTAGGTATAACGGCAATTTATGGCTATTTCGATTATTGCTATAATGTTGCTATATGTTGCAAAGTGGGCTATAACTGCTATTACGAGCTTAGTGGTCGAATGGCTAACAATGTCCAATTTGACTCCGAGATCACGAGTTCGATCCCCACACAAGACTCTACATATACAGTTGAAACAAATATGATATATGTGTGTATATGGATTTAGTAGTTTTTGAAATGTAAATAAAGTTGGTAATTTTTACCGTATTTTTTTAAGATTGATAGATGATTGAAACTAATATACTTATTAAGCTGATAATAAGCTATACTTATAAACAGCAATTTGTTTTAAGGCTTTTAATTTGACAATTGGTGCGTTATAAAAAAATTGAGGGACGCTAGAAATTTTACATTTCGCGGTTGGTGAAATTAGTTTGAAAACGTACGTCTCTCTCATTGGTTCTCATTCATCTCTCATCTCATTGGTTGCTGCTATACTATATGTATACTACTACTGTACTATACTATATACTAATAGTTCATTGATTCAGGTGTTATTTTGCGGAAATAAAATTTACAATAAATACCAAAGAAGCACTTTGGCGGCGGAAGCACGCAAAGTAGTGTACATAACATCAAATTATCTACTATTATACTATTTATAAGAGCATTTTCTATTATATGAAATCACAATAAAAAAATCAAAGTCACAACAACGCTTCTATTTTGATGTAATTTATATTAATATAGGGCTTTACGAAAAATCAGTCTAGCTAGCTCCCAATTCTGGGAAAATTAATTTTCTAGTAAAAAAAAAAGTACCGAGTAAAGTTTAACTGCCAAGGTACAAATTTGGTAGCCTTTTACCAAATAAATATTTTCGTCCGAAACCCGAGAAGCCCGATGTCGTTGATGCGCGTGTCAGTCTATTCGATCACGCAAGTTAAGCAACGTTGACCGTAATCTGTCTATGAATGGGTTTTATTTGGGCACGGTAAGTCGTCGATCTCGGCTGTTTTCATTAGATGATAGTGATAACGTTATTAAATCAAAATCATTGGCCTTTGTGCGGCTCCAAAACACTGTCCTCCGCCAAGCTGCATATGAGCAGCGAGGTAGTACGCTCTCTAAACCCCTTCGATTGTTGCCCAGCAGTGGGATGAGTATTGTTTGATACAGAATGTTTTCAAGAGGGTAGTCTAGCTCTAAATTACTAATATATTTAGCTTATTTTACTAATGTTGGGCATAACTGGATGTCAATTGCCCAAAATAGATCAAAATGGAGAGGATTGAAGGAGGCCTACACCAAAAAATTGGTTGAATAAGGCTTAAGATGATGATGATGACTAATGTTGTATAACCTAGAAGTTCAATTTTTCATTCACTGGACCATTTATGAAAAAAATTGTTTAGTAAAAATTTTCTCATGCACACACGGACAGAGCTCACTCTAATAGCTCTCGACGGAATACAAAATCATCTAACTTCCCGTAAACGCCACACCTACAGTGAGCGCCTCTCTACGGTGGGCAATAAAACCCAAAATTTCTTGGACAGGACCCAATAACCCTAAAAACCCTGGCTTTAAAACCCTTTGGATGACAAGCAAACTCATCCAATTACGAGGGTTGCTATAGATAATGCCTACCTCCATATAGCCTCTTTTGAACTAACCTCGGTGGGTCCACGTAAAAATTAGGGCACCTCCCCCTTTGACCCTTCTTTCCACCCCCTCCCTCTAAACCCCCCACGATAATTCAACCTCCATACGCGGCCCTTGAGAAAAATAGCTCGAAAAACAGACAAGATTTAACTGGGTCTGTTTTTGTTATTATTACTACAAAAGATATTAAAACGATAAAATAAAATAAGAAACCTAATATTTTGCTCAACACTTACTGAGAGTTGACCTGGAGCGTGCTATAGGTAATAAATTAATCAATGGTTTCTAGATATCTATTACCCATGATTGTTTATTACCTTCGTAAATATTGGAAAATAGAGCAAACGTAATTAATATGTTTTGTAATTAATTTTATAAATGTCTGTTTACATTATGTGACTACAAATATCAAAGTTCTAAGTTTACTTTAGCATCATCAATTTGTATTCAATTCGTTTCCATAATATTCTTCTAAAAATGCAGCTCTAATTTCATAACAACAAAGGTGTAACATCTGGTCTGTGTTATCAACATATTAATTGGTTGAGGTGTCATAATATCTGTACTATATATTGTTTTCTTATGATATCTGATACCGTCACTTTTCAAAAACTAATGCTACCTACGCATGAATTCTGAAACTATCTTGGTATATTGATTGAACTTTCAAAGAAGAGGTTACATTTTCGGGACGTGGATAACCGCCAGCGTACTTGTGGAGGTCTCTTCTTGGACGTCTTCACATTTACGGCAAATCCTTTACTATCCTTGCAGCTATGCTTTGGAACTTCTTACCATCTGCTGTAAAGATGTCCTCTTCTGTGGGTTCTTTCAAATCGTTTTTAAAAAGATCCTTTGATAAAACCTTGAATTGCTAGTATCACTATATTGTATTTCAGTTTTACTTAGTGTATCTATCTAATGTCTTAATTCAATTAGTTCTGTGTTTGTAGTCTAATTCCACCCTCGGGATAAACATGTTTATAGGTGGACTAGAAGAGATCCCTTAAAGGGATAAGTCCGCCTATGTACGACTTTTATTCTGTGTTCGCATTTATTTTATTATTGTTTTATTGAGTACAATAAAGATATTACAAGCAAACAAACTCGTTTAGAAATGTGTTGCAAAGTAAAGCAAACAAAAAATATAACACAAATTGTGAACTGTAGCTAACAGATACATGAATACGATATATCGTTTTAAACAAAGTATAATCGTGCCTCTGAATATACGCTTAAAAAGGTAGGGTCTTTACACACGACGTTAATCTACGCAGATGTAGCGATCCAAGCGCCCACATAACTGTTTGATGTTAATTCACGAAGTCCACACCAAATTCCCTTTATTTTTAATTTATATTGAATGCTTTTAATTTAAGTACCTACGTAAGTATCGTTGCTACATACTGCTGAAAAAGTATCTCCGTGCAGGCCGTCTTTGACCTGTTGGGGGGTCCTAGGCACTTTAGAATACCCCGTGACTATTATAAATGTAAATTTTATAAAATTTGTCAGAAAGAGCCAGAAACATTATTTATCTATTCAAAGCAGCAATTCTCGTAATTAAAATGTAGTCAATATTCAGTTCCGATCCAGTCTCGATCTCACGAACGTCACGTATGGTATTCTCATATCACAATTTGAAATTTCAAAGTTTAATTATCGAATACTGGAAATTAAACAAACTAATAATGGTATTATGCTAGCATGAAGAATTGATGTTAATTAATGTTTGAAATAAAGTAAGTTATTTTTAGTCAATTCAAAATTCAATCTCGATTTGGTGAACTTTCATCCTCCGATAATAGTAGAATACGAGTAATTACGAGAATTTTGCCTTGAGATTTCCCGTAGATAGAAAATCTGCGGTGTTTGGGGTGTAAGTGGTTCATCAACATCTTTGTACCAAAGACAACTTCACCTGCACGCGGTGCACCCTGTTGACTGACACACGAAGCTCTGGCGAAAAGAGAGGTAGGGAGCGTAATTGTAAGCTCACAGAATACCGCAGCCAAATTACAATTCTCTTGAGGGTTGTTGTGTTCCCGCGAGTGAGTGAGGTAACCAGAAAGGAAGGAGACGCTGCGTTGGTAGCGGTGGTGGCGGCGCGCGAGTGATATTTTATGTTGCGAGCGTTAATATGGCTACGGTAACCGCTTCACATCAGGCGGGCTGTATGTTTGTCTACCATCCGACGTAGTACAAAAAAAACCTTAATTCAAAAGACGACAAGAAGTACAGCCTTAGACACTTTTCAATTTTGACGAGCTCGGTGGCATAGCGGTCAATGACGCGGCTTCGACACCAACGCTCGTGGGTTCGATTCCCACATAGGACACACATTTGTGTGCATGAACATGTCTGTTTGTCTTAGTCTGGGTGTTTTCTATGTATCTTAAGTATGTATTTACAAAAAAAAAAATGTATCTACGTATGTTTATCAGTTGTCTAGTACCCATAACACAAGCTTCGCTTACTTTGGGGCGATGGCGCTGTGTAATTTGTCTGACAATATTTATTTTACTCTGCTACAATCGCATTAAATTCTAGATGGTCCGATGACCTTAAGAAGAAGAAGTGGCTGGATGCGGAAGGCGGAGGATCGTATTTGGTGGAAATCATAGGGGAAGGTCTATATCCAGTGGTGGGTAGACACAGGCTGATGATGATGATGATAATCGGTAATATCAGTTTGTGATCAGGCAATGACTAGAGGGCATCGACTGCGGGGCCCTGGGTACCCAGAAAAAAAGAAAAGAGGGGCCTATCTCTGTGGAGTCTGTCTATTGTTGCCACCCGTACTTTATAATCAAGTATTGTACGTTATTTCAGTTAATGTACTCTATACTTTTTGAGAATAATAAAGTATATGAAAATACTTTATTTCGCATCATTTGATTTCTATGAGATTTTGAAAAGTTTAATCATATGGCGAGACGAAAGAAACAGGGCATCTGAATTTGATAAAAAATGAAATTTGATAAAAACTGTAAAAAGCAATAAAAATATGTTTTTCAACATAATAATAAAGAAAAATATATTGTACTTTATTTTGATACTTTTTTTCTTATCTGTAATAATCAATGTAGGTACATTAATTGCAAAAAAAAAAGGTGGCAACCCTAAGTCTTGTTTTAAAATATTTTCCGTTCCTCGAAGTCCATGTCGTTTTTATAGTCTAGCTAGATTTTATCGGCGGTGTCGTCTACATAGTGAGGTAATGCTAAATATATTCTAAAAAGTCATAGAACATAAAATTGCAATATAATATGGGTCCTAATATGGTATACCTATTTTCAAACGCCCATAGCATAACAGCCAATAAATAATAGACGATGAGAAGCGATGTAGAGTTTCTTGGACCTAGCTGTTCAAAGTCCAAAATCACATGGCATGTACAGGTGTGAACACAAGTACTCGTACATACAAGACAATTAATTAACCCCTGGGTCAGCTCTACTCGCCACTTGAGGAGGGTGGCGCCATCTGCGAGCGACACCTGACATCTTCGATAACACTCACCTGCGTCCCTGCGTAGACTGATTGCATTCAGTCGCGAGAATGCCTATAATTTTTGGATAGACTAAATTTTCAAAGAGCTGCATATTGAAAATTTAACTAGTTTGATTGGTTGAACTAAAAAAAAATCCCGACGAATTGAGAACCTCCTCCTTTTTTCGAAGTCTTTTAAAATACAGCTAAATAGTAACACCAATGCCATTTCGTTAGCGTTCATAATCTCGAATGCGACATTTTTACGAAGAGTATATCAACAACCCATATTCATCCCACTGCTGGGATACGGGTCTCCTCCAAATCTAAAGGGCACGTATGAAAAGATAGAAATAGACATATAATGTATACATACATTCATACAACCTATGTATTATACATACATACACTCGAAATATACATATGCTCGAAAATTATTACGCTTCCGTCTTCGGGATTCGCATAAAAAATATCGATTTTTTCTATTTTATTAATTTTTAATGAAAAAATGTGGACATAAATTCGAAATGTAAAAGTAATTGCCTTCATATGGAAGCAATTTTATAAGCGGGCTCACGTCAAAAGTTACATTCCGAAATATACTTGTAGATATGGACATAGCAGCACAAAATGTAACCCGTAAATGCGACACAAAGTCACCAAATTAGTGTCAATTACATTAGCTTTAATTACAAAACGAAATTACGCCGATTTATTTGATCATTGGCATCCTGATTAAGCCCACTTTTTAATTGCCTCGCGATCAATCAACTGTGAATTTAGTGTTAAACTGATTTTTATCTACCTACGATTGCTGCAATAGCATGGTAACACCGAATTACATAGGGATTTGTTTATTTGAAATGAGTTTTAGCACTTCAAACGCAAAAAATAATTACTTATTAATATGTTGATGAAAATTAATAATTATTAATATAAATATGTATACTATGTTAAAACTAGAACCACTACTACTACAATCCTACTAATAACATGGAAGTAAGTACATACACCCCGTATGCATCAACATCTTTGAACCAAAGGCAACTCACTTCTCACTCTCTCACTCACCTGTACGGTGCACCTGACTTGCTGACTGACAACCGAGGCAAAAAAAGAAAGAAAGGTAGGGCATAACGTGTCTTGTAAGCTGCCCGAATGATGAAATACCTCACAGAATACCGCAGCCAAATAACAATTACCTTAAGCATTGTTGTGTTCCTGCGAGTGAGTGAGGTCACCCACCCGTGAATGAAGTTCAGTCATTAACGACACTATTGCAACTGTACCAATAAGTAGCTGAAATAGAGTCGTTTATAACTGCATTGTCTAACTATCTATAAAGTATTTTTGCACATTTATTCCTGAAACCACTTTTACTCGTAGTGTAATAGGCGCCAAAGTACTAGATTTTATGTTCAGATTTCCAACTAAGAGCTGCTTTTTTTTAAAAAATCCAATTATATTTGTAACAAAATTCGTTTCCGATATAAAGTAACTTTGATAAACTATACGTAACCGAAGCTCCACAGATTCCCAAAAATTGTACAGGGTGTGTTTTTTGATCCACCTTTAAATGCTTGCGAACAGAGTTCAAGAGACAGTAGACTCTGTCAAAGCGCGTTTTGAACGAATGAATATCGAATCAACGAGCTGCTTTTAACTGGACTTTATTAAGTTATTTCGTTTAAAATTGACTATATAACAAATTATAAATTTGTCATATTTTTCGATTGAATACTAAATAGTATTTTAAAGTAGTTGCACGTTTATGGCGCAAAGTTAGTACCAAAATATTATGACCGTCTTGTCAAAAGGTAACATAACCATGAAAATAAGTATTTTATAGTTTTTTTTTAAAAGATAATTTATTAATGATCTTGAATTACTTATTATTAAAATAATAACTTGCCAGAATATTATAAATATAAAAAAAAAGAAAAATACACCTACCCCGCCTAGGTAAGATTCAAATTCAAACCCACGATCTCTCGATTACCGGTCCAGTGCTCTTTCCAACTAATCTACCAGGGAGATTTGTGATGGTGACGAATTTTTGCATTTTATATTTTACTGCTGTGAAGTCGCCACGCGCTATTGCTAGGCTGATTCATTCAATGTTTTATATCAGATATTTAAATGAAAGCGATACTGAAGTATAATTATATTTGTAAATCAACAATACTTACAAATAAGCAAATATGTATTACAGTCGTATTAGTAATTTGATAAGGTAATGCGACAAGTCCTTCAATAGATAGCATTCTTGAATGCAAACTCACATAGAAAATACACATCCTATATTCCTATGCAATTTTCCCATATTTTTTTATCCAAAGCAGTAAATAAAGCTAGAGTGGATGCATTTCGAGTGCTAAGCCCACGGAAGGCGCCCTTCGACGGCCATTAGCTTTGAAATGGTGTCCATACTCATTGTTTTAAAACGATTTCGCGCCATGCTTTTTGGAGAAAAAATGTTTAGTGAAGTAAGGTATGGTGGGTTTTCGACGAACAGTACACACATATTAGCTTCTGCCCGCGACTTCGCCCGCGTAAACACAGCATACCTACTAGGAGTAAATAAAATTCGTAATGATATGAATGTTATCATTCTCCTCCGTCCTCCTACACCGTTCAGCCAAATGTTGTGTGTAAAAGTAAAAACATCGTGTATACAGCCGTCCATACTTAAGATCCAATATTATATGCATCCATACTGATGCATATATGTATGGATATGGATCTTAAGTATGGATGGCTGTATGCATGATGTGTGGATCATACCAAACTAATCTCATATTATAATTTTATTTGGCACTAGATCTATATTATTGATTGATACCAGTTTTTGGCGTTTTTTGGGCGTTTGAAGCGTCTGAGGCCCTCCTTCTAGATGATCCGATGACCTTAAGAACTAGTACTAAGGCGGAGGTTCGTTTTTGGTGGAAAGCATTGGGGGAGGCCTATATCTAGCAGTGGGTAGATACAAGCTGATGATGACTTAGATCGATGACGTCGTTGCGCGGGTCAGTGTAACCGAATACGCAGGTTAAGCAAAGTCGGAGTCATTCGACTCATCTAAAAAAATAATTTACAAAGATGATCACACGGCAGCCAGCCCCCTTACCACCAACTCTTACTGCGATTCAATAAAGACGAGCTCCGTGGCGTAGCGGTCAATGACGCGGCTTCGACACCAACGCTCGTGGGTTCCACACGGGACAAACATTTGTGTGCATGTACATGTCTGTTTGTCTTGGTCTGGGTGTTTTCTATGTATCATAAGTATGTATTTACAAAAAAAAAGTGTATTTACGTATGTATATCAGTTGTCTAGTACCCATAACACAAGCTTCGCTTACTTTGGGGCTAGATGGCGCTGTGTAATTTGTGTGACAATATTTATTTATTTATAATTGAAAAGAATGCTTATTCATACCAATGAATAAGCGACTCTATTTCAAATTGAATAGAGTCGCTTATTCATTGGGCAGGAGTAGTTGTACGTTTGTTTTGTTTCAGATGTTAAGCGATGACAGCAGCCATAGCGGAGATAGTTGCATGTTTCTACTAACAGTAGTTATGGAACTTGATAACGTCGTTGCGCGTGTCAGTCTAATCGAATACGCAAGTTAAGCAACGTCGACAGTTGCCTGTCCATAGATGGGTTTATTTGACGAGCTTGGTGGTCGAATGGTTAGCAAAGGCCACTTTGACTCCGAGGTTGTGGGTTCGATCCTCGCACAAGACAAATATTTGTGTGCATGAACGTGTTTGTTTATCTTGGTCTGGATGTTTTTTATGTATTATATGTGCGTGTTTAGAAAAAAAATGTATTTAAGTATAATATGAGATCTTCTTCTTCTTAGTCGTGCACTCTTGACAGAGTGGTCGTGGTCACAACTCGGTCGATTCATGTGTAACCGCTGTTCTTGCGATTCGCCGCCATGCAGTTCTATGTTTAGCGGAACTAGAGCAATCGTTGATAGTGGAGTGCGTCAGAGATTTAACCAGATCGGTCCATCGTGTTGGAGAACGCCCACGTGATCTCCTGCCCTCCACTTTCCCCTGCACCACCAATCGTTCCATTGAGTCCTCGTTGCGGGTTATGTGTCCAAAGAACTTCAGGATTCGTAATTGCACAGTCGACGATAATCTCTCTTTGATGTTGAGTTCTTTCAGGATGGAAACGTTGGTTCGGTGCGCGGTCCATGGGATTCTGAGCATGCGTCTCCAACACCACATTTCCAATGCGTCAATCTTACGACGGTCCTGCATCCTCAGCGTCCACGTCTCGGCTCCGTATAGGAAGATAGGAAAGACCAGGCATCGCATCAGACGAACCTTTGTGTTTCTGGTTATTCTGCGATCCTTCCAAATTTTTGCGAGTTTTTCTACTGAGGATCTAGTCATGGCGCAACGTCTTCGAATTTCATCCTCGCAGCCCCCAGCATTGGTGATAGTGGAGCCCAAATATACGTAGCTCTCGACTACCTGGCATCCTGCTATGTTTTGAATATCGGGCTGATTGCCAGCACGGTCTACAATCATCACTTTGGTCTTGTCGCGATTGATTGCGAGTCCAAAATCCAACGCTGTGGTCTCTAGTCGTTGAAGAAGATTTTCGATTTCGTCTCTGGTTGACCCCAGGAGGGTAGTATCATCGGCGTATCTTAAATTAGATATTTTTCGACCTCCCACGGATATTCCCTTGTCCCAATCTTCGAGAACTATCCGCATTATGTACTCTGAATATATATTAAATAGTAAGGGAGATAATATACAGCCCTGTCTAACGCCGGCTTGTGTTTTAAAACGTTCAGAGTCAATACCGTCAATACGGACAGCGGCTGTGCCATCTTCATACAGACGTCTAATGAGGTGTATGAGGTGTTGTGGTACACCCATTTCGGTCAGGACTAGCCATAATTTCCACCACTTAACGGTATCGAAAGCCTTCCTGAAATCCACGAAGCACACATAGAGGGTGATGTTAAACTCTCTGGCCTTTTCCACAATTTGTCGCATCACAAGTATCTGCTCTCTCGTACCCCGTCCCTTCACAAAACCAGCCTGTTCGGGGGCTATCTCTCGGGATAGGTAAGCTTGCAGTCGCGCGTTCACTATGTGCAGCATGATCTTGCTAGCGTGGGATATGAGGGAAATCAATCTGTAGTTACTGCACTTTTTTGATGACCCTTTTTTATATACTGGTATGAATATAGAGTGTAACCAATCACTCGGCCAAACTCCGGTGACCCATATCTGACAGCAGATAGTATGCAGTATCTCTACTCCGACTTCCCCCATGTCTTTTATTACCTCAATCGGGATTTCATCGCAGCCCACTGCCTTATTTCGTTTTAGGTGTCTAATGGCTGAGCGCACTTCGTCTTTCAGTGGCATTGGTTCTTGTTCTGACTTTTCATCATCGGTTGTTGTGATGACGGCTGTCGTGTCAGCAAACAGAGACTTACAGTAGTCTTTCCAGACGTTAACAATCTCCTTTATCTCTGTGATGGTGGTTCCTGAAGCACTCTCAATGGCCCAAGTCTTTGGTTTGAATTGACGGGTTATAAGTCTGATCTTCATGTGTAAATCCTTTGTTTCAAACTTTTGAGAGTGTTGCTCAAGTTCCTCACATATTGATTGTAGCGCTGTGTTACGGTCTCGGCGGCAAGCAGCTTGTATAACTGCACTCATAGCATTTAGCTCTTGCTAATATGAGATAGGCCGTGTGTAATTTGTCCAGGAATATTTATCTCGAGCTCCTACGTACTTCGGAGGGCACGTTAAGCCGCTGGTCTCGGCTATTGTCATTAGATAACAATCGTTAAGCCAAGTCAGTGGCTGTTAGGCGGCTTGAAAACATTCATCATCATCAGGTCCATTTTAGTCTCCACTACAGGAGCACGACCCTCTCTCGTCCGCTCTAGACGGAAGGAGGATTTGACCCACACTCTCCACGCTGGCGGGTTGGGGAGGCCTGATCGATGTTTTATAATGTATTTCCCTTAGTCGCCTTGTACGACATCCACGGGAAGAAACGGGGTGATTCTATTCTAGTCTGCCGGAAACCACACGGCTTACCATAACCACACGACTTGAAAACATTGGCCTCTGCCAACCCGAAGTTGAGCAGTGTGGTGGAGTATGCTCTAAACCCTCTCGAATGAGAGCAGACCCGTAACCCAGCAGCGGGATGAATATTAGTCAATGCCTACCTAACTACTTAGATCGGCAATCCCCTAGAGCTGAATGTAATTAATCCTCTAACTAAATCAACGCAATAAAAAATACCGGGATATAAATCCCACTCCCGTAATCCCCATTGACCTAGAATCATGAAAGTTGAAAAATAGCAGTGCTTTACAGCACGAGTAAAGGTAAAACTAGGAAAATAGATATAAATTTGTGATATAGGGACAATAGTTTTCCCAACGGCATACTTAAGTTTATCCGTCAATCATCTGCGAGTTAGTACGAAACAGTGGGTGCACGTGTACTGTCCCCTTACCACCAATTCTTATTGCGATTCAATAACTGAATAGAATGCTTATTCATACTAATGAATAAGCGACTCTATTTCAAATCTCTTAGAGTCGCTTATTGCGATTCAATAACTGAATAGAATGTTTATTCATACCAATGAATAAGCGACTCTATGCAATTTGAAATAGAGTCATTAGTATGAATAAGCATTCTATTCAGTTATTGAATCGCAATAAGAGTTGGTGGTAAGGGGGCAGGTTGATTTAGTGTGTAGTGTGGTCATTTAATCTTACACTAGCTAAAGATAGGCAAAATAAAGGACATTTAATACAAATTCTAAATATTTACATTAAAATCTAAATATATAAAAGAAGAAACTGACTGACTGATATATATACCAACGCACAGCACAAACCGCTGGGTCTAGAGATTCCAAATTTGGCACGTAGATTCCTTATGACGTCTAAGGGTGCACTAAGATAAGAAAGCAGGCATAAATCAAATCAGGATTCCATATAGAATAGAAACATTGTCTTCTTCGTATTTTTCGTTCATTTTGAAATCTTGACTGAGGGCCATAATGACGATCATTGACGACACTCTTTTATCTCATCGGCACGTATTCCCTTGGAACTTGTGGTAAGGAAGGAGTTCAGTAATATGTAATTAATGACCGCTGCTTGATCGTATGTATGTTCGTCCCGAATTTCACGCGAGCGAAGCCGCGGGCAAAAGCTAGGTGACTAAGAAATGCCGCAGCCAAATAACATTTCCTTTGAGGTTTACCTGCAAGTAAGGGACGTCACTAGGAAGGAAGATGTTGCTGCTTCGCCAGAGGGGGGGGGGGGGGGGGGGGGACCACGCAAGCAATTTCATATTGCGAGCTTTTATATAGCTACGGTAGAAGATACGTTTTACATCAGGCGGTCCGTATGCTTATTTGTAATTGACACTGTATAAAAAAATCGTATATGCCCAGCATTTTCCCCATCTCTACATGTAGCTCATACGTATTTATAAGACAGCCAAGTATAATAATAATAGATACCTACGTTAATAAAAGCAGTTATAGCAGGCGTCCGTCCCTCTTCTGTATTAAGTTTTACCCAGGTCTCATCTCCATAACCAGGTCTCATCTCCACTCCTGGTATTAAGTTTACCCAGGTCTCATCTCCATAACCAGGTCTCATCTCCACTCCCGGTATTAAGTTTACCCAGGTCTCATCTCCATAACCCATTTATTTTCCATCACACTTTGCAATAATCTCAACGCCTGCTCCTGCTCATGGATATGTCGTTCCATTCCTGGAGCGGGTCACGGCGGGTGTACAACATTACATCAAACTTCTCAAAGGGGCCTCTACGCGTTGGATCCATATCCCCGCGCACGCCTATCAAATGACCGGGCTTGACCCGTGATTAAAAAAAATAGATACGTTATTGAAGTAATGATGATTCGGTAATGTCACTCCACTCCACTCCCTCTATCTATTCTCTCTCACACTCTATTCTCTCCACACGTCTCTCCAACTCCTATGGTCAGACGACTGGCCCTAAAACAACTGCCGTATAATTACTTATTCCGCGGTATAAGTCAAGAGACCTAAATAAATTGGGTGGGACTGTGTACCCCGTTCAACAAATTGCAAACGAAATTCTTTCATATAAACATAAAAAAAAGTTGATAATCATCTCCACTCGCAATTCCCAAAACGGAAACCCTTTGTTATTGTCAAATTAGGCAATCCTCAAGATAACAAAAACATCCCTTTTATTCCAAGGGACAAAAGCCCTTTTTATTGACGAGCGAAATTTATTCAGGGCGGGTTTAACTATCTTCCGTACATAATCCATGGGTGGGTAAGGGTGGGCACAGATAATACTGTTTTACAGATGCTGCTAACGGGGTTAATTTAGTCTGTGCAAATTAGGCTTTTTTTTTTTACATGCCACTCGACTAGTATTTAGAATAGTTATTATAGACGTGATAACGTCTTATAAAATAACGATTAATGCCGGCTCCACGCACGAAAAAGCGTGACTCATTGTCACGTTCCGCCTGAGCCGAGCGTGCAAGCGAGAGCGCAGAACAAGCGATAGAGAGACACGATCGGTCTAAGCGTACGGCTTGTGACTCTTCTATCTCTCTATCTCCTATTATGACGCATCTATCTCTCTTCCACTCCATCGTTGTCTTATGACTTTATCACGTGAAATTATCGTCCGTAATCCGACTTTACAGACAACCGATTTTTTTATACAGGGTTTGTTTCGTTTAAAAAAAAGAGTAGTGGTAACAAGAACTAAAAAGTTAACTTACTGTGTTTCGCTTCTCAAGCTCTTTCATTTGATATCCATATCGTAAGGGTTAATGTGGAACTTACAAATCGCCATTTCACGAAGACCACAATATTTGCTTAGAAATGACGCCATTTATATAATCGTGTATTATCACGAGAAACAATCAGTTGTGTTAAATGACTGTTCAATCGGACACTGGGAATAGGGTCAAATTTAACTAGGAAGATTTGCTTACAGACACCGGGCAAACTAAATAAAAGCTTGTATACTAGGTATTTATTTATTTAGATTGTACGTCCGTAAAAGGAATGTCTAATAAGGAAGCGGATTCGTAATCTACAGACTTTTTCTCTTCGTCCACTTTGGTAACTAAACTTACGTAACAAGAAAAGATTTTTATTTCGATGTTTATTACGTTTATTGCTACATTTGCTTTCTACGAGCTACCTGGACAAGGGACAACTACCCTACGCCTACAGCTAATGCACCCCTATGCACCAAATTTTCGGTTACATCACAGGATTAGACCTGGACAAGGGACATCGTACCCTACAGCTAGGGCTCCCCTGTGCTCCAACCTTCCGGTTATATCACAGGATTGCGAGTCACTCGTCTAGTAAACCAAACAGACGAGAGGACCTTTACCAACCAAGTACTCAAACAGATTAGTAGCAGGTCTTACTCACCTTTCACATGCAAGCTGGTTACTTGACACTCTTAAGTCGAGTAGCTCGTGGCGAACCGACGCTCGGTCTCCCAAGTTGGATAAGGAACAATTTAGTTTCTTGCAAAAAACTCTAGATAAATATATCCTACTAGCGGCCCGTCCCGGCTTGGCCCGGGTGGACATAAGATTTTTTTTATATAGCCTATATTATTCAGCGTGAATGTAGCTTTCCAATGGTGAAAGAATTTTTGAAATCGGCACAGTAGTTTTTGAGTTTATTCATTACAAACATACACACACACAAAAATACAAATCTTTCCTCTTTATAATAGTAGTGTAGATTACTCTAGAAAAATATATCCGCCTCTGCTTGCATACAAGTCTATATTTTTCCCCTCGCTAGGCATGTCTATATTTGATTTACTCTATGGAGCAGCACGATATCGTTACGTGAAAATTCAGTGAATACCTGTGGTTCCCTTTAGCGAAAATTATCTGTAGCTTTGAATTAGAGTTTGTTTTGTTAATGTTTTGTAATTAAATTTCATATTCCACATTCACAATATCTGTATATTCAAATTTCATATCCTTTAGAGCATATCATTTTAAAATATTAGAGTGAGGAATTGTAACTCTAGACCCTTTAAATATTTTGTCGCAAAAATCGGGGTTGTTTTCTTTTACGTAACAAAAATCTTAATTCATAAAAAAAACATATTTTTTTTTATATATATTATTTTACATCACAATGATGGGATAAATAACCGTCTCAAGTAAGAGATTGCCCATCCGTCATTAAAAAAAAAAAGATTGAAGGAAGAAGACTATTTATCTCAGTTGTGAATATGTATGTACGAGTATTTATAGTTGATATGTATCTAATAATATGTATTTATGTTTATTATTATTTGTTAAGCACATTTTTTTTCGGTTAATGTTCTTTTATTAGAAAAATATATCCTATTACTCTAGAAAAAATAATCCGCCTCTGATTGCATACAAGTCTATATATACTGCTATTACTATTTAAAGAGTCAAAATCGTTTGATTGTACTGTTTCTCTCTCTCTATCTCTCTTTCTATTTCTTTATTAATAAGTACGCACATATTGTAATTATCCGTCAATTGACTATTGCTCTTACTGCCAATAGGGTCGGCCGGAAGAGATTTCTTGTAAAGATAAGCTCACCTTTGTACAACTTGTACACTTTTGATGTAACTTATGCTATAATATTTTTTGTGCAATAACGAATAAAAAAAACAAAAAATATTATTCTAAGTAGAGATTACTTTGAACAGCTTCGTCAGCCATTATACTTCTCAAATTTGCACCCTCAAATTTAGACACCCCAGCAAAACCTCGTTTTATTGAAGACATAAAACCTTGCAATTCGAGGGGGTGGTTTTAACTATCGTTGTATGTAATGAGATGGGGGTGCGAGGAGGTGGATTAGAAGGGTGCGTCTTGCAAACGGGGCTGCGTGCCTGACCGCGGGCGGTGGCGATTTGTCCCTTCATCCCTCGTCTACCCTTTGTGCCAGTAATGCTCAAAGTATACTTAGTTGCTATAAAATGGGAGTTTGTTTTATAAAACTGTGTGTAGGGATTGTAATCCAGCAGCATTTTCAATCTAGCTGGTTTTTTGCTGGATCAGACCAAATCCAGCTGGATCAAAGCAAATCCAACTGGGTCCAGCGCGGATCCAGTACTTGGCGATTTTTTTTCAACTTGAATAATTAAAGAAAGACACGAATTTGATTTGTGACTAACCTACGTTTTATAACATTTCAATAACATTTAAATAAATAAATATTTCTGGACAGTTTATACAGCGCTATCTAGTCCCAAATTAAGCGTGAAGCTTGTACTATGAGTACTAGACAACTGATGAATGTACTTAAATACATTTATTTTTGTAAATACATTCTTATAATACATAGTAAACACCCAAACCAAGACAAACAAACATGTTCATGCACACAAATGTTTGTCTTGTGCGGGGATCGAACCCGCGACTTCGGAGTCAAAGTGGTCATTGCTAACCATACGACCACCGAGCTCGTCTTTTGCACGAAATAATCACATTACACAGTAAGAATAATTCGGTTTATTACAGCTTTAATTTCTGTGACGTAGACATAGACATATAAGAGAGTATTAGCACAGTATAATATTAGGACTACGTACAGTATGGCCTCTCCCTGCCGCTCTCTCGTATCGACCTCACCTCCTCTCTGAGACAAATCTGGAAGTTTGTATGGCGCCGCACGTACACACGCTCATTTACGCTCTGCACAGACGTCATTGTTTATGTAGTAGTAAACGACGCGACATTAGTATGAAGTAGCCGGGGTGTGGTATTAGCAAATATTTGCTACTAGTAAAATAGTAAATGATACAGCGTACGCGGAGTAACGAATACAAATGATTAATAAATTAATTTCTTTTAGCAATCAAAAATTTTATTAAAGTTTTGAATTATTTTCAATTATCACAAACAATACAGATAATATAGCTACGAAGACCTTTATTAAAATATATTTAATATACGATTATTATGGGAATACCTTGTCTCTGAAAGTCTTCTGTCAATAAATACTAAATAGTAATCAAATCAAAAAGAGTGCAGCACATGCCACAAGGGTGGCAGAATATCAACGTTGCTAGCTTCGGTTCGGTTCGGAGTAAATATAAAACCCGCGGAATAAAGTGGCAACGTAAAGATTCTGGGGCGTTTGGCGCGAACAGAATGTTTGTTACTGGTTTTCAACAAACTGCGGTTTCGTACCGCTGGATCCAGGAAGCTCAGAAGTGTGTTGGATCCAGCTGGATTGCGGATTGACCATGCAACCCCTAACTGTGTACTCTCTGGAGAGCATCTAAAATATATAACATTTTGTGTTTATTTAAAAACTTTGTGGCAATTAGGTATATAGCAGTATATATAAAATCTTTTTAGCCAAGTCGGACTTATTTCGTGACGGAATCTCTTTCAGCCAACCGTTGGTTTCGTGTAACCGGATGGAATTTGTAATCGGCGTGAAGAAAGAGCTTTTTACAAGCTTTTATTTAGCTTCACCTGTCCCGATGTTTGTTTGTCTGTAGTCAAATCTTGCGAGTTAAATTTGATCCACTTCCCGGTTACCGATCGAGCTGAAATTTTACACGCATGTGTAAATTCGATGACAATGCAATATTATCATGATATGGAGCTGATCTGATGATGTAGAGGAAAAATGGCCATAGGAACTCGGTAATTAAACGACACAACCCCATCGAGTTTGGGCTCGTTTGATTCGTCTTGACGAGTACTTTGGTGATATATGGTAATCAAGGTCTGATGATGGAGGGGGAAGATGGCCACAGGGACACGGTAATTAAATAACACAACCCCATCGAGTTCAAATAGTTCTGGAGAATTCTCGATCAAAAAAGCTTCTACCTGACCATCTCCAACACAAATGTTCAAAATAACAGCCCAAGATCAATTGATGGAGGTGAATGAACAAAAAAGTATTTAGATATAATAATAAGCTTTGCTTAGTTTGGGACTAGATGGCAGCGAGTAATTTTTCCAGGAATATTTATTTATTTACAAACTTCCATACACAGGATATGCCTGTAATAATGAAAGTTTGGGATGCGCTGGAGTTTCCGTAAAAGGTCGACAGATCAGATGACACCCATGTGCCGCGGCTGGTCAAATACACAACCCTCGCTATTACTCACACTCGGCTGCCGTATTAGCATCGCCTATAAATTTTGACATAGTTAAATATTAACGAGGAGTTGAAGCCGTCTCATTAATCGAACATACATACAAACTAAGCAACGTCAACCTTAGTCTGCCTATGTATGGACAACGTTTTGGTACTTTGGATTGTAAGTGGCTCTTCTTGATCTTTAGAGCCAAAACTAACCTCACCTGCATGTGGTGCACGCTGATGACTGACAAACGAGAGTCTGGCGAAAGAGAGGTAGGGCAGCGCAATTGTAAGCTTTCCGACTAGGGATGTGTACCCTGCACCTCACAGAATATTGTAGCCAAATAACAATTCCCTTGAGGGTTGTTGTGTTCCTGCGAGTGAGTGAGGTCACCAGGATGGAGGGAGTTGCTACGTTTGCTGCGGGGATGGCAGCGAACGAGTGATATTTCATGTTGCGAGTATTTGTATGGCTACGGTATCAGCTTCAAATCAGACAGGCCGTATGCTTGTTTCCCACTCGACGGTACTTTTGCTTATTACTTTCCTGGGGTTCCATTTGGAATATTAAGTAAGTCATGTAAATTAGTAGATTACTCTGAATCCCACAGCGAGCGATGGAGAGAGCTTGAGCTTTCTCGAAGGGATCGAATCCAGAAAAAAGAAAGACGGAGAAAGGCAAAAAGTAGGATCGCATATAGTGGGAAGCCTGTATCTACCTACTGGTTTCAACCTATCCTAATAGGCTCTAGCAGTGTATCTATCCACTGCTGGAGACTATCCCAATTGGCTCTAGCAGTGGGTAGATAGAGGCTATTGATGATAACGTGAAATACTTCATTCCCTGTGTGATAAAAACGCTTGATAACATTCGATTACGAACTATGATTTCTCGTAAGTACTGTAATGTTTGATGCCTATGATCTTCCTGTCAGGGTTTACCCAATACACAGAGGCCGACGAGAGGATTTCACAGGGTTGGAAAGCCGAAGTGATGGACCATGCTCCTAACGTTGCATGTATCGATAAGCTGCAAGTAAGTATTTACGATCGACCGGGCTTTTTACTTGTTTTCCATATGAAAGGAATAAAGAACTTCCTCTAGGGTATACATAAGTCAGGTTTCCAGAACATGAACTTCATTTACCTTAGGAAAAGAGAAATATGCGCCACAATACAACACTCTGGGGCTTAGACTGTACTACGTTACGAGCATTGAGAATACAAGCGTGAATAGTATTTTAGTTTTGAATGTTCCGTACGCTATATATTTTTTAAAATTAAATCGTCAGCAAAACATGCTTAAAAATAGTTCAGTTTATCTGCTGAGTAATAACAAATTATAGTTTTAAAAATGATTTAAAATAATAAAGAATCATGAAGGCATGTATAGTGACCTGAATAGTAAGGCTACTAAGCCCCCAACGTAGGCAATACATATACTTATATATAGACTAGTAATAGTGACATAGGAAATACGATAGTATTTTTTTCTAAAATCATTATAGAATGTGCGGGGGCTTTTATTTATTAATATATATTTGATTGCTCTCGATTTCATGTAAATGTCTCGACGTAAAACTTTGAATTTTAATAATACACGGCTCAAACCAGTACCAGATGCACATTTTTTTTTATTGTCGTTTTATGTCTGTTGATAAAAAAAAATATTTCAAAATATGCTCACAAACACAGACGTGGGAATATTATTTTTTTAGTTTAATAGTGTGTAGATACTTATAATTTGAAAGCAGTATCTATACGTATATATTTTGAAAGGTGTACCTACACCTACTACACGTACTTACGTTAAAATGTAAAACCCATGAAAAATACATACTTATTTACACGGATCAAAATATTGTATGGAGAATTTACCTTTTTTTGTAATACGTCGGGTGACAGACAAGTAAAAGGCCCGCCTGATGTGAAGCGGTTACCGTAGCCATATTAACGCTTACTAAATGAAATATAGCTTGCACGCCGCCACCCCGCTGCCAACGCAGCAACACCTTCCTTAATAGTGCCTTCTCTTACTCGCAGGAACACAACAACCCTCAAGAGAATTGTTATTTCACTACGGTATTCTGTGAGGTGGAGGTACTTACCCAGTCGGGCAGCTTACAAGTACACTATACCCTACCTCTCTTTTGCTAAAGCCTCTATCGCTAGTCGGCACTGTCGGCAGGGTGCACCACGTGCAGATGAGGTTGGCTTGTGAGGGTGGTTGTCTCATATCATGCATTAACTTTATTTCCTTAACTTATTTCTTAACGAAATGTAGTCAACGATAAAATAAAATATTTATATATGGTGCCGAAAGAACCCTAAATACAATTTTAGAAATGCAACAATTTTTCTCTGCGAGGCTCCTCACTCCGCCCAAGAGAGTCGTTGTGAGAAAATATACTAAGAGAACTTTTTAATGAACCTATTCATATATTTTTTAACAAAAATATACTATTTCCCTTACCTACAAAAATTACAAACGCCTCTTTTTGTAATTAAACTCTGGCGTGAATTTATGTTACATGATGATCATAATGTAGGTACGAATAGCTT
Organism: Hypsopygia costalis; assembly: GCA_937001555.2. Taxonomy (NCBI): domain Eukaryota; kingdom Metazoa; phylum Arthropoda; class Insecta; order Lepidoptera; family Pyralidae; genus Hypsopygia; species Hypsopygia costalis. Next base: position 8,002,972 of record OW443343.2, on the reverse strand, counting down.
GTACTAAAATATTATTGTTTCTCCGGTTTCAGTTTGAATCCAAATACTGTTATTAAATGTAAATTAAATTTACATTTAATAACAGTATTCATATTGCTTATTAATTTTATCAAATTTATTGTAGTATGTAGTATAAATATTAAAATATTTTTCCAAATATTGAACATAACCCTCAAACAGCGCGTGCTATACCAAAAGGACCATAATATCGCAAGACCAGTTTTATCGCATCAAAGGTCACTTGACCCCTGACTTATGTCACGTTACGGGCTCTATTGAACACGCTCTATCTATTGGAACAGACCGGCTGTGACAAAAGGGTCGAAAAGTTATGAGAAAGGGCGTTCGAGGTAATTCAATCGACCCGTATCAAACTTGTCATAACCGTCAACGTCTAATTCAAGTCAAACTGTAAAGAAAGATATGAGAGCAAGATACGGCCTGTAAATATATTTATTGTAAATCTGTAAAAGTTATGAATTGATTTCTATCTGGATAAAAGTTATCGTTTGTGTTAATTCAAAATATATTCTATATGTATGTAAAATTTCATCTAAATTCATCCATCCGTAGAGCCGTTTCCCCGTAAAACAGAACAGACATCCATACACATCCTCATAAGTTTTCACATTTATAGTATTAGTAGAAGTAACACAGATTCGGATAGGTTAAATAGGATGTTGTAAAGAAAAATCGTAATTATTTATTAGCTGAGATTATAGAGGCATTTCAAAATTAGGCGCAGCTTCCAAAGAACAACAGCAGTAGACGCATAGTAACCCGCATCACACAATGTAACATTGACAGTAAAGCGAACATTACACACCAAAGTCCACCGCCGATTTAAAATATAAAAAGTGGAACAACAACCCGATAAAATAAAAAGAGCATTATACATACATCAGTAGGTACTCATTGTGAAAGTGATAATGACATTGAAAATTAAAAGCCCGATGCACTCGCCCATTGACGGCGAGCGCTCGTAACCGAAAAAAAAATCAACAACATTCCAATAAAAACGTTAAATTGCCGGCACTGACATTATCCTATTACGTCATCGCTTCATTCATGAAAACGATGCGAGAAAAAACAATCGCATCGGAACACGCGTTAAACTGCGCCATTACGCGGATGTCGAAAAATATTAATTATTAATTAACACGCTCGCGCTGAATTAAAATATTTTTATTGGCGCGAAAAGGCAAAAAGTCGAGTTAATTCGGTGGCCGCGATGGCATTGTTTGCGGGCCGCGTACATAAAAAAGGACTGTAAAACAACAGAGACTGGCGAATAAAAAAGCGGGCGCGTGGTGCACTGTGATTCAAAAATAAAAAACGTCGGACGTCCGTAATGAAATCGAAAGGCGGTTCGTCGATAGCCATTGGAAAAAGGTAAAAGAAACGCGCCACTTTCACGCGTGAGAATTTTGGCCTTTTTGGCACCCGCGCGGTTTGCGCCCGCAAAACCGTTTCTGTATTAATGGGTTAATAAGACATACCAACATGACAGTACAATCACTAGTTTAACGCATTTATTGGTTAACGTAGACTTTTATTGGCATGTGATTCATTTCTAGTACAGACAAATAATGAACGTTAGGGGTTGGGACGCATCAGTTAATGCATACTCAGAATTCTTTTTAATTTATTTGAGAGAGGGTTCTATATAGTAGAAGGTATTAAGTATGCTTTCCAAATACAATACTTAGTTACAGCTGCAATCTCGTCACAAGGTACTAGAAGAAGGCAATCTGTCAATCATCGTTTGCCGAACCTTGCGAGCTCACTGACCTAATTTTTGTAAACTTACCAATAGTCTTCGTATACTCCCGTACTTCTGACTGCATGTAACTACCTTATTAATGTTTCATCTCATGCTTTTTTTCGTCAACCAATGTGAGACTGATCAATAACATAAATAAACCACTTATAGATTAGAATGTAATTTTAACTTTCGTAGTACCGCCATTCAATTAACTTCCAAACTCTAAACACCTCTTGTATTCCATTAAAACAACATTATATTTGCATATCGTTTCCAACGCAATTTCAGTAGCCTATTAAAAGTTTATCTCCTTGAAAATTTTCCAAATAATCGCCTATTAATATTAATTAAAATACTAATTAACGTGGGCGCACTCGCCACCCAAATTGGGCATTCTGGCTCGCAGTTAAAGAGCTTAGGCCGCTCGGCCAAAAAATATTCTTGTCCCAAGCACTCCATTAATAATAATTTCCGACTAATTCTTAACGCTTAAAATTTTCACGCTCCTAAAAATTTTGGTAGATCGGGTAAAGGTTAATCCACGTGTCTACGTAAAATTTTGTATACACCTACACAATGTTGGGTAGAGTATTTTTTTACATTACTACATTCTTGTAGTAAAGAGGTAATTCTTAAATTAAAACTTTATATCGTGTATTGGATCTTCTTCTCCTTTTTTGTTCCCACTTTATAAATTGGGAATAAAAACAGAAGAAGAAGATCCATTTCACTAGAATTAGGAGCGCCGACCCGATATATGGGGTCGGCTCTCCTAATTCTTTTTCGTCAGGTTGTTCTACCTGGGTCATTTGTGGATGCAGTTGTGCCTTGTCCATAGTTCGGGTCATACTCGTCCACCACGTTGCTGGCAGGTGCCCTATTCCACGCCTTTTTTCAAGCATTTCTAACACCTTGCGATCGACATGATGATCATCTCTCCGCTTCACATCTCCATACCATCCCAGTCGGCTTTCTCATATCATGCATTGAATATGGGAAATAATTCACAAAGTCGATGTTAGAAAAATATAATACTACCACAAGCTAACACCTGATTAATTATAATGTTAGTATGTGTAGCTAACACCTGGTAGTCACTTAACATGAAATGTTATAATATTTGCAATACTTTTTATGCATCATGTGGCTCATCACTCGCATGTTTATGTATATGAGTTAATGTCAACCTCCTAACACTTGGTGCAGCCTGCAGCCTGAAAACGCATTAGCTAACGAGACACTGACTAAAGTGACATAGAATTCATTACAATCCGATTGGAGAAATAATGGATTGCTCACAAAGCAGATCAAGCCTTTAGATAGTTAATTGATTCAGATGCTATTTTGTGGAAGTCAAATTTACGGGCAATTTGATCTACACTACTTTCTGCCACCAATTAGTTCATGCAAACTATAGCCGGCCAGCACCCACCCACTACCTTTGCCTTTCTCAGTTCTCAATATAGATATTCCACACGACCATTATAATCAACTATAATAATTATATCTAATCGTCTGCAGAATTAATCACAGGACAAAATTAAATGAAGAATTTATTTCCACCAAACAATATATTTTACCTTAAAATATATTTAATATCAACAAACATATAAACCACCTCCATAAAAGCGTAGCAAAACACTTATCATCGCACACCAGAAAGCATATATGGAAATATGGTCCCAAAAAATGTAAAAGGAACTCATTATGCCTGGGCTACGTCAGATGCCTTCCCTTCGACCTCCATATAATATAATAACCCTCCCACCACCCGCGGTCATAAAGGGCGGGTGTCCCTTCAAAATATTCTTTCAAATTTGGGACCCTTTTGAACAAAAAAGAAAACGCTGCATCACGTTTGGGTTTAATTTCATCCCTAACGACGCCATTGAAGGCATTTAGCGCCCACCATTAGGCTTTACTATCTGGTGCGGACATCTTGCTGGTAAATGGACGGGAAACGCCATTGTTTGGGATGATAATATCTACCTATCTATAGGAAAGAGTATAAGTATGACTACCATACGCAGAGATATAATTTTAAGAACATTATGGTTCAATGGACGACAACATAATTTAGAATGAAGTGTAGTTGAATTATGGACTAAATTTATCTTAATGAATAGTTCCTAGTTTAAAGTATCACCCGATCAAACTAATTATAGAGGCGCGTAACCAGAGAATAAACAATAATAGTGCATAACTATAGTACCGTAGTTGTACTAAGATTGTAACCAATACGTTTTGTGGATGTTTCGGCTAACTCGCCTACTACTCTTAGTAGTAATACCTAAAAACTAAGTATTATAGTCGATTTAAATATGCGCGTATGGTTTTGGACATTAGGGAAAGCAAGGCATTAGGAAATGTCTATAACCAGCAGTGGATAGGTATATGCTAATGATGATCAATTATGATGACTAAAACTCCGAAGATGGTGGTGCATTGGCAGTACGTCTAATAACGTGACGAGGTTTTTATACTCGTAGAGTCGGCAACCCTGTTATTGCTTGCGTGTATAAGCTGCGATATTTGTTTCTCTCTCTCGAGTCGGTCCCTCATATCTGAGGATCGTGGTCAGCATCAGGATTACATCTGGAGCGAATGATCTGCTTCCACCGGTTTCTGTCCAGCGCGTCTCTTACAGCCTTATAAAGTTTTGAACACCACGAGTCTTTTACTTGATCGCCCCATCTTGTTGGTGAATGTCCGCGCGATTTCTTCCCTTCGGTGTTCTCAACCACCATCAGCTTTTCCAAATTATCGTGGCCTCTGCGCATTTATATATAGATATTTGTTTAAACACTACCTAATGGTACATTTATTTTTATTTGTAAGGTTATCATCTTTATTTATAATAATGTAATTATCCATCACGTGACTATTTCTCTTACAACCTATATACCTATATAAGCTGGCATAACCTTCGGTATGAAGATTTATATTCCTCGTACGTTTATTATTCTTTGTTGTACTCTGATGTTATTCGATTTAAATAACACTCATGAGAATTATAAATGAACTAAACCAAATGATTATACACAAAAGAAAACAAGAATTTGAATACGGCATAAATTAAAACGCGTCTCATGGAATCTGCACATAAATTGAGACACCGTTGCTATATTAATATTAATAATGTAACTCATGATTTGCATTTCGCCCTTCGAATTCGGCGGATTTCGCGCGGAAAAATCTCAAAATGACGAATGTCTGAGTAAATGGGCCGAGGAAAAATTACGCTCGTCGCGTACACGGTTGAAATTAAGTGCGGAGAAATTCCACCAGGCCCGGAGTTGCGAGTTTCTGCGCGATTACGGCGGGGAAATTGCGGAATTCTTTGTTTAATGAGTTCGTCGTAATACGCGAGATTAAAACTTCTTCGTACGGATGCCAGAATGACGTTAAAATATAAGAAGCATTTTTTCACGCCTTTTTTTACTCTGTATTATAAGTACAATGTATAAATTAAAAATGTAATGTTGGATTAATTATTACGTATTTGTAAAACTTAAAAAATGTGTTTTATACCTGATATATGACGCTGAAAATATCTAATCGAAATTTTGGTGAAACAGAGTGTTTTCTTATTAAACTAACATTTTAAAAAAAAATTAATGATGTAACTCAAACCACTGTATGAATCGGGTTAAATATGGCATAGGTATTCGTTAAGAAAGGATTTTAAAAAAATTGATAACGATGACAATGGATAACGAGATACGCGCGTACGAAGTCGCGTGCGCAAGCTAGCTATATACACATGTGTGAGTGAGATTTGCGTAGTAGGCATAGTCGTGCCACAGTATTACTATTTTTCATATAAAACTGCGGTCGTGCGGTCGGCAGCTATCTGACAGTACCGAGTGGTACCGATGTCACCAGTTGATCTTATGGTGTTGGTTTGCCTACTACAGCTATATAAGTACATTATATTATATATGCTTGTTCCTTACTGTAATGTGAAAATGTGAGTACATACTTAAAAAATTGCCTTCAAACTGGCATACAATTTGAGTTTGGCTAAGGTATACTTATCGTAAAAAAAAGAAGTTATACTTTGCATAGATTGATATAGGTACTGAGGAATAAATAAATAATTAAGTAACGAAACAAAACATAAATATAAAGATATCCAATAACTGTCATCATCTTGAACGTACATTCTATGATATTGGATTTCGTAAATTTTTCCTGGTTTTTAAACCATCTTGGGCGAGTTCGTTGTTCTTGTTCTTGCCACTTTTTTTTTCAAAATTGTTTTTTGTGTCCAATGAATAACTGTATTTTCCACAGCCTAAATTATTAATATCCAAACATTTATTTGTTCAAACTTTTCTGGTTACAACATTACATAAGGGTACAAAAGGCGGACTTAACGCTAAAAGCATACATATAATACATACGAGATGCAATATAATTTACTTCATTATCTTCAGGAACTTACAACTTTTATTGTGAGATCAATTGTCAAATCTCAAAAAAAAAAGTTTTTCCGCATAAAATGTTAAAAGATGATGGAACTAAAATACTTATTATGCTTTTTTTATTTATGAGAAATATTTTTTAGGAAAAGATACATATTAATTATTATTCTACAGGTCAAATGAGACATAGAGGTAAATAATAATAAATAAAGAAATGTTTCTGGACAATTTACACAGCGTCATCTAGTTCCAAATTAAGCGCAAAGCTTGTACTATGGGTACTAGACAACTGATAAATGTACTTAAATACATTATTTTTGTACATACATACTTATAATACATAAAAAACACCCAGATCAAGACAGGCAGACAGACATATTCATTCACACAAATGTTTGTCTTGTGCGGGAATCGAACCCACGACCTCGGAGTCAAAATGGCCATTGCTAACCATTCGACCACCGAGCTCGTCTGAGAGGTCGACCCAATGTCACTTCAGCTTGCTTTTTCTTACACTTTCATTGCCATGGAATACGCCAACGCGTCACTGATTTTGAGAGCAGAGAGTTACGAGTATTTTCAAGAGCATGTAACCGCAGGCCACAGGGTCACAGGCCATAAAATATTTTATTATATACCATCATCATCATCAGGTCAATTTAGTCTCCACTACAGGAGCTCGACCCTCTCTCGTCTGTCTCAGACGGAAGGAGGATTTGGCCTACACTCCCCACGCTGGGTTGGGGAGGCCTGATCGATTTTTGATAATGTATTTCCCCTAGTCGCCTTATATATACGACATCCACGGGAAGAGACGGAGTGATTCTATTCTAGTCTGCCGGAAGCCACACGGCAATATTATATTATATACACCGCTCATAATTTACATTACTTATATTGGCACGTGAGCTCTAAAAATTGACAGTTGCCCACCGAACCTTTAGCTTGTTGTATTGTAAGTGTACATTTTTCTGTGCTCCTTTTGCTAATCTCCAAAGTATTCATGTCTGTATAACATGGCGAACGGTTCTAAATATAAATAATCAAGTTCAAATACTTGATTAAAAAATAGAAGAAATCTTACTTGTCCAACGAATCTTAGTATTTTAACATCTAGTTTTAGCAATAGTCAAAACTATTAATTATTTTATTTACCTATATGTTGAAATAATAAAAAAAAAACCGGACAAGTGCGAGTCGGGCTCGCCCACCGAGGGTTCCGTACGTAATATTATTATTAAATTTGATATTTTTCATTATAAATAAAAAATCATGCGTCGAAAAAAATAAATAAAATATATTTTGCAATGTGTACATCAAGCCATTTCATATGATACCCCATTTGAACTAGTAGTTTCAATTTGAAATTTCGACACCCTATAAAGAAATATAGACCCCCTATTTTTTAAGATCTATTTACAAATGTATAGTTTTGAGATTTATTCCTGTACTTGTAGTCTATAACGATGTTACTTGCCAAATTTCATAGTTCTAGGTCAACGGGAAGTACCCTATAGGTTTTGATTCCCTTGAGTGTGTCGAAATATGCGTTTTTTGCTGAATAAACGGCCGTAACTTTTTTCAACGTAAACTTAGCAGTTTGATTTTTTTTTAACTTCATGGGACCGTAGACCTGAGTATACAGTTCAAATTTCAGCTTGATACCTCCACGCATTCTCGATATAGAAATTCTTGACAGACAGACAGACAGACAGACAGACAGACAGACAGACGGACAACAAAGTGATCTTATAAGGGTTCCGTTTTTCCTTTTGAGGTTCGGAACCCTAAAAAGTAAAGATTTCCTTTAATTTATACATGATAATTTAATTATTATTTTTTATTTATATTATTCATGAATAAAAGAATAGTCATCACTTTTCGATACATAAAAACAAAAAAATATATGCAATTGCACGGCCATATAGAAATGTTATTTTCGGTCCGATCATATAATATAACTAGTCGCAGAATAATATTCTTATAAAGCTGCCTTACTTACTTATTGGTATTTTCTTTTCTATGCAAATGTTACCTGCTCCCGTACCACCATCTCTTATTGCGATTCAATAACTGAATATAATGCATATTCATACCAATGAATAAGCGACTCTACTTCAAATGGAATAGAGTCGCTTATTCATTGGTATGAATAAGCAATCTATCCAATTATTGAATCGAAATAAGAGATGGTGGTAAGGGGGCTGGAATATATTGTATGTATAAGGCCGTCTTTTGTTTATTTTTGTTACTGTATTGTTATTCTTGATGTAATAAAGAGTTATTGTATTAGAAAATTGTAATTTCATTACCAATTATTTTTTCATGACGAGCTCGGTGGTTGAATGGTTAGCAATGGCCCCTTTGACTCCGAGGTCGCGGATTCGATCCCCGCACAAGACAAATATTTGTGTGCATGAACATGTCTGTTTGTATTGGTTTGGGTGTTTCCTATGTATTATAAATATATGTATTTTCAAAAAAATGTATTTAAGTATATTATCAGTTATCTAGTACTCATACTACAAGCTTTGCTTAGTTTGGGACTACATGGCTGTGGGTAATTTGTCCAGGAATATTTATTAATTAATTTATTATTATTTATTAAAAATACAAAATATGGTCTTGATACAAAAACATTGTGTCTTTTATCTAAAAATATAGCTACCCTTCAGTGTAACCGGGGCTGCCAACAGGCAAATTAATTACAGCCTTATATAATGTTCGGCAAACGATCTTCAGTCGAACGAAGCCTAATGACTAGTAAACATTGGGTGGGTTTGGGTCCAGTCATGATTCATATATCAAACAGTATATAATATTGATACATATATGCCGCCAGCCTCTCATTTTTTATATCGATGCCTCCAAGGAACACTACGCCAACTAAATTTTTTTTTACCAAATCGATTCATTACTTCAGTAACATTGTGCTACCTGAATATTATTTATAAAAGACACACAGACACAACAAAATCTACAAATACAAACCGCTAAGTAAATGTATAACTCATATTAGCGGTGTGTATCTGGATGTGTATGTTTTGAGTTGGCGTAGTGTTCATTGGAGGTATCGATATGAGAGGCGGGCACACGAAGGAAAGCAATCATCATCGTCCATGACGAACAGCAACACCAAGGGGTCGCCGATTCGTTGCCAGCCTTTACTCATTCCTTTCTGGTGACATCACTCACTCGCAGGAACACAACAACCCTCAAGGGAATTGTTATTTGGTTGCAGTTTTCTGTGTGGTGGAGGTACTTTTCCAATCGGGCAGGTTTTCTTTTCTACACTATGCCCTACCTTTTCAAAAAATATTTTTTGTTATTGATAGCACCTTGATCAGATTTGATCTTATGTGCTAAATTTCTGCACTCTATTTTAACCCATAGTTAGTTACCCCTTCATGTCACTTCTACTGGAAAGCATAGTCTTTGAGAAGTGACCCGTTTAGCTTCCTTTGAGTATATGTATCTCCAAGATTTGACTATGTATTCGCATTAACAGGCCACACACGGACTGTCGGTCCCCAATAGATCTATATGCTAACACTAAGCAAATAAAATTATAAGACGCCCGACTGGGGAAGTTATCCACATCTAACAGAAGCAGTGAGGGAGTGTGGTCACTATATAGGAAGGAATTGCAGCGTGGCAGCAATAGTGGCGGCGCGAGAGCAATATTTTATGTTGCAATTGTATATATATATAGGCAACAGCCAGCCTTGAGAGTGATCGAAGCGGCCAGCGCATCAAATAACGCGGGCCGCATCCCTTTTTACTGTCCGATTAAGATAAAAAAAATTGGTTGTCTGTAAAGTCGGTTTATGGACGATAATTTTACGTGATAACGTCATACGAAAACATCAGCCGATGGAGTGGAAGAGAGATAAATGTGGCCTATCTGTGCACAAACATCACATAGGCCGATCGTGCCTCTCTATCGCTTGTTCCGCGCTCTCGCTTGCACGCACGGATCAGGCGGAACGTGACAATGAGTCATGCTTTTTCGTGCGTGCAGGCGGCGTTCATCGATTTATAACACGTTAAAAAAAACTTTTAGGAAAAAATTGACCTAAGTGGAGAATTGCCGTGGGTCACATGGTCAAAAAACATATACGTTGCCAACTGAATATTTAGCTACTGCGTGATATGTTACTGCGGCTGGGACCTAAATGAGAAGCCGATTATTTGCGCCTAAACCGGGCCTGTTTACCACCTCCTCCACTAATTGATGCGATGGGCCCCGTTTTTTTACCAAGACCGTCGTAATGGGGCTCTTTGGAGTGAAATATCTTTTCGGTTTTTGTTTGGTCGAAACCCTTTTTGGGAGGGTAAAGTATACTACACATCTACATCTGTCGTGTTTGTTTACTCTACAGCTTTTTCATTAAGGTTGGGTACTGGAGGTTTAATTTTTAGGCAAAAATATTTTTAAATTGTTACTGGCGCGGAACTGCTCTCGTAGAACAAGAGTAAGAACAGAAGCCCTACCGGCTAAGCTTAAGCCGATTACCAGCGGATTTTTTGATCGCAAATATCAAGCTTCAGCTTAGATTTATGATACTTGTATTTAACTTGGATGGTAGAAACACTGGAGCTCTACCGACTGATTTGAAAATGTTTGTCAATAACTAACACGTAAGACCTAACTTTCGAAGCAAAATATTCAATGGAAATCGGCTTCAGCTTCGGCGGTAGGGCCCCAGAGCCGAAAGCAAATTAAACAATTGCTTAGGGTATCACGTCTCGGGAGCCACCAGAACCAGCACTTCGACCTTTGTATAGAACTTATGTTATGCGTAATAAAAGTTATAATCGATTTGTGATTTTCAAGCATTTTACTTATGCATTGGATTAGTAAAATATATTGAAATAACGTGTGTTGCTGAATTTTTGCATACTGCCATGTTGGAATTTGAAATAAATAACGTTATGAACTATTTTTATTTTTTATTTTTTATTAGGAAGACCAACAGCTTAAAGATAAAGAAGATAAGGATAAAGATATATTTACTTGCATAAAATATGAGTAATATACATACATTCGCATGCAGTTCTGATGTTTAAAATAATAATAAAATTGTCCTTCATATTTTGCCTTGCCGGCGTACAAATTTGAAAAAAGGAGCACATGTCGCAATAAATAGTTTTGATATCAAATACTAATATGTCAATAAGTAACATAACTAATTTACAAATATTTGTCATCTAAAAAATCACGAATACTGTAGTAACATTTTTCAGTCAATAGTTTCTTTAAGCGGTTTGTAGCTTTAAAATATATATATAAGTATTTAACATTATAGTTTACAATGAAGCCAATTACAGGTCCTCACATTAGAATTGTCATAAGGTATATTAAAGTTGAACACTAATAACACGCCAGAGTTACAAAAAATAATTTCTCAGATTAAGTTGTAAGTAATAAAAAATAAATATATATGACAGTACAGTATGCACTCAGAGTAAATATACTATACATATATACGTGCTTAAATAGTGAAATTTATGCATAAAACTGTCATTGTTATTTGATAATCTCAGTGTTGGGATTCTGCACGTCTCCTCTTCTTAATTTTAATTATGAATAAAATTAAAATATTTAAACATTTTCAATTTTTAACCCCAACCCCTATAACTACAAAACGATTCTACAAAAGTAAATTATTAGTGTAGTAACGCAGCTGAGCAGCGTTGTGGAGTATGTTCAAAGTTTAATTTAAATTATATATATGACCGAAAATTAAACAAACTAGAAATGTTACTTTGCCAAAAACAAGAATTGATAATTAATTAACGAAATCGAGTATATAATTTTAGTAAATTCACAATTCACTCTCGATTCGGTCAACTATCAATCTGCGATCATAGAGAAATTACGAGAATTGGCCTTCTGATCTTTTTAATCGTAATTTAGGTATGTGTTTTATATAAATACGTTAAAATGTTAGTCGACATCACAGGAGACCGAAGAGCTGGCAGCTACCTCGGACAAAGAATTAGTCTACCTATTCAAAGGGAGAACGCCGCCAGTATCTTCGGAACCTTGCCTAAAAGGACTCCTTTTAATAATATATTTTAATTATTATATTATATTTTTTAAGGTTTTTATTTTAAGGTTCATTGTTCTCGCATATATTTTTTTTTATTTCTGTATAAATATATAATACGTTAAAGATATATAAATATAACAAACAATGATTTTCGTCAATTTAAACAACAAATTCGCTTACACGAACCCTCCGCGTTCCTCGCCCGCCTTCGCATAATTCGGCCTGAAATTTACAAGTGTCGACTTAACGCACCCTTCCTGGGTGATTGATGACGCTTCAGGAAATTATATTAGCGGGCTCTGAAAATACACGGGCTCTACTTGTGCATATACAATTAGATACCATGTAGGTAAGTTTAAAAAAACATACTTTATATATGCGAAAATGTGTTTGTTAATTTGTTAGTTTGTTCATATTTGAACCCAAAAGGATCTAATGGATTGACAATATATTTTTACGGACATAGGCTACTTTTACACTAGAAAAACATCTTATTCCCACGGCAATAGGCTAGACGACAATTTTTTCTTTCCATTTGTTAAGTAAGGTCGTCACAATAATATAACTATAGGCGAAAGAATTACTTCGATAGCATATAAACTTCTCGAGATATGATAACTTGTAAATCATAATTTTGGACTATCCCGAAAACGCTCCATACAAAAGGCTACTGAATTATGACGTCACACTTATGTATTTTGTATACGTTAAAACAAAAATTTGACAGCTATGTGAAATACTGCGTTTATGTAGCCACTGCCATAACAAAAGTTATAGTATTTTTTATTGTTTTTCCAAAGTTAATATATTTTTTTATAATTTCATTCTTTTAAATTGGACTTTCCCACTACACTTTGATCGATCATAGAACAAGTCGGACATAAGTTATTAAAATTTCGACATCGCAGATCGTTCTAGTTTTGTATATTTTATGACACTGATAAATATTTTTTATAATTTTTTTATCATTGTCGTCTCGCCTATTCATCAACATCTTTGAACCATATTATAGCCAACCTCATTTGCACGTGGTGCACCTTGCTGACTGACAAACGAGGCTTGTTGTGAAGTAACTAAGGCGATCCAGCTTGTTAATTTAATATTGAGAATATGTCTTAAAACGATTTAATGCATTTGTGCACTTAAAAAATAGCAAAATCCCTAATATTAATCATCAAACCTTCTTGATTCTTTTGTATTAACAATACTTAATACATTTGCATAGCTAATGGCATGTATGAGCAGATGTTGCAAATGAATGTAATATGCACAAGAAACAAGACTCAACAAATCAGGAAAAGTGATAAAGAGTATTAAAAAATCAGCGAGAAATGCGAAATTTGGACGCCATGATCGATCGTGTCTGTCAGATCTGAAGGAGAAAAAGAGAGATTAACAAAGTTATAAATGTATAATTAGAACATATGACACAAGACAAAATGATTAAAATTCGGGCAGAGAGAAAAAAAGAGTTGGGAGTAATGGAAAAAGAGAAGACAGAAATGGTACAAAGGTAGCAAAAGGCACATGAAATTCAAATAGCATATAATATTAGGCAGAGAAAATGGAGAGATAGGCCAAACAGTTAATAGTTTAAAACCTAAACTAGTAAAGTTTTATGTATAATTTAGATTTAATGGCAAAAGAAGTAGTAGGAGGTTTCAAAAGAGAGGAAGAGAGGGAGAAGTTATATATCCTATATATATATATATAGGATGTGAACTTAACTAGATTATACATGATATTGATGTATAATTGAAGAATACAATCATAAACTTATAGCTAAACGCATTATCCTCTAGTTATCCTTTGGGGGACATTCATAACATTTAACAGAAATGATGCAAAGTTTTTAAAGATATAGGAAAATATATAAAACAAACAAATACAAACATAAAATAACAGATCAACAATATTCTATAACAGATGTACAAAGTACATATTACAATGATATGGTAAAAAAAACATCATAAAGTCTATATATATTACAATAAAATAATAGTTATAAAATTACAAATTATAAAAAATCTTCGGGTCCTGACCAATACAGTTCTTTTTAATTAATGAAATTCCTACATCTTTTTACCCTAGTAGCACTAGTGACACTTATTTTTATACTACATCAAGTTGCAAACCATCATACGGCCCATCTGATCTGAAGTGGTTGCCCTAGCCATACTACAGCTAGGAGCCCCTTAATATGCGTAGTACACCCGATCGTTTAGATAGGAGTACCTACCCATTCATTGAATGCGATCCAAGCATAGACACCGATCATACACATATCAACGGGTCTCCCTGAATAGTACGGTCAGCAGCAACATCTAATCACTGGTAATAATTACATGAAAGTAACTAAAGTATGGATTTGAATATATATTAGGAACGAGTATGTATAATATCGCATATTGTCTAGTTATTTCTTAAACATATTTCTTTTATTACAAAACGTGATTTTGTTTGGATAGTCTTGACTAAAGTAACTAACTATTTACAGGAAATACTTGAAAAAAACCGATAATATAGTTAAGACTTAGGACTATCCTAAAATCATATTTTGTAATAAAAGATATATTGTAATAAATAAGATGTCAATACATCATTTTACAGTATATGTATTAGTACTACGTATGGTATCGCTGCTTTCTTTTATACTACGTCGGGTGGCAGACAAGCATATGGTCCACTTGATGTGAACCGGTTACCGTAGCCATATTAACGAGCGCAATTTTTTTTATATGTAAATTAACGCAATCTATACATTTTATATAAATGAGTTATTATTATATTACAAGAAATATTCTATGAGAAAGGTATTTTGTTTCCCAGAGAGTATCTTTTATTGCTTGTCTTAATACTCATGAAGACTTTTCAAAAATTTTACGAAGTTACGGTTAAAAATAAGTGTCCCATGTACTACTGTAAAAACTTTACGTGTGACTTGTAAAGCTGTACCATTATGACGAAAATTATTTACTTATGCATATAAAGTACTTATGTGGGTTTTATTTTGATGCGTCAGTCATATGACTGACGCATCAAAATAAAACCAAACAATGTTTGTAACACGTATTAGTATAAATTGGAACAGGTACTATCACTTTATTTGCTATCTGTACGTCTCACGCCGTTCGTTGTTACATGGTTAATGCTCGATTCACCGACAATATTGTGACGTCACAAATGGTCACTTTCACCTGACCGCAAACAATTTGTGTACACGTAAATACGGGTCGGTAAATTACCGGTAATTTGTATCGTATTGACTTGTGGTCTTGACAATATTAGCAACTATTTGCTGGTATTTTAATCGATACAAGAGTACCTATTTACTAATAATTTCGAGAACTCAATCTCAATACTTCTTAGCTTAAGACGAACGCTGGAATTTACTACAATATCCGAGAATATAAATATAGGACTGGAGCCCCGATAGCCCCGGATTCGCACCGGTAGAATGTCAAAGTCAAAGTCAAAGTCAAAGTCAAAGTCAAAATTCTTTATTCTGTGGGCCCTCACGGGCACTTAGACACGTCTTTTACAATTAGGTATATTTTTTTATCTACCAGCATTTCGGAATGACCATTGACGAGAAGAAATGCCGAAAGAAACTCTGTCAATATAGGTCTTTTTTTTTAAATAGCCATACAATATTATCATATTACAATAAAAAGAAAAATGGTATTCGACCAAAATAAGAGAAAAAACAAAAAAATTATAGTAAAATAAAATAGTAAAAAAAATAAAAATATAAAAAAAAACATAGTATAGAGTGTATATACATATTGTATAAAGTCTAAATATGTATATCCACAATACTACTTGTAAAGATAAGACGCCTGTGCTTCACATCCTGTGCCGAGAATTTGCCATACATTTTTATCATTAAGGTAATCGTCGGTCCTGTAGTAAGCCTTTTTACATAAGGTGGTCTTAATAAGCTGTTTGAATTTAGTGTCGGGTAAAATCAGGACCGACTCCGGCAACTTATTGTAGTAGCGGATGCAATTTACGACAAACGAATTATTGACCTTCCCCAGTCTATGTTTTGGAATAACCAATTTGTTTTTGTTCCGCAAGTTGACATTAGTTATATCACATACTTTTGTAAAATTAGAAATATTTTTACGGACGTACATAATATTTACATAAATATATTGAGAAGCGACAGTGAGGATGTTTATCTCCTTAAATAACTCACGGAGTGAATCCCTAGAACCCAAATTGTAAATTGATCTAATGGCTCTCTTTTGTAATACAAAAATTTTATCAATGTCAGCTGCTTTACCCCAAAGCAATATGCCATATGACATAATGCTATGGAAATAACTAAAATAAACGAGCCTAGCAGTTGTCTCGTCCGCTATCTGTCTTATTCTCCTAACCGCATAAGCTGCGGAACTGAGTCTGCGAGCTAGTTTCATTATATGAGGGCCCCATTGCAACTTTGAATCAATGGTAATACCAAGAAAAACAGTATCATTGTCATAAACTAGGGTGGTGTCCTTTATGACTACATCAGCATGGACTTGCCTGACATTGGGTAACGTGAATTTAATACATTTAGTTTTGTATGAGTTTAGAAGGAGATTATTTGTAGTAAACCAGTTCAAAATTGCAGAAAGAGCATTATTAACATCATCAATTTTGTCTTTATACCTAGCAACTTTAAAAATAAGTGAGGTATCGTCGGCAAACAGTACTACGTTGGCAAATTTTTCTACCAAATCAGGCAAATCATTGATGTATACCAAGAATAGGAGAGGACCCAAAATTGAACCCTGGGGCACGCCCATTTTTACCTCAAATGCATTTGATTTTGTGCCATTTACATCCACCGTTTGAGTTCTATTACTAAGGTATGATTCTACCATTTGCATGTTACTTGCCTCCATTGTTGCAAGAAGATAGCAAGGTAAATTGCCCGGTATTTTCAGTTCTGAGAATTATTACGGTTAATGAGCCGTCGTGGCAAAGCTTTAGCACTAATGAAAAACTTTCTATGTATCCTCGTTCTTTTCCTTTCTTTGCATACTTCGTGTATATATGCTTAAGTATTAGTAAGCGCTTCGTAGCTAATTTTTACTGACGAGATGTTCGCCTATAGCCCGTCTATATAATTTAAATATAGTGCAGAACACTAAATTGGTTTAGCGGCGCAAGCCAAAAAAGCTCCGAGTAACGAGTAGAAAAATGTATTTTAAAAATGTTATGTATATAGTTTTTGCCTATAATTTAAAACTATTCAATAATATTTAAGAAATAAAAAAAGATTCTAAAATTGGAGGAAATTTCCTAAAAAAAATCAGCTACTCCCGGAACTCTACTTCCATTATTAAAATTTTTATTTAGCGCTGAAGCGGGTCTCACCGCTTCCAATGAAAGTATACCTACTACATAAAATTAAATAATATACCTACTATTAAATTTCAGCATATAAATGCAATTTTGCTATTTTTTTCGGGATTTCAGTTTTCACAAAAAGCGACTTAAAAGTTTAAATAATAGGCTTGTTGCCCATGTTACAAAATTATAAAAACTCTCTATCAGTAACGTAAAATACATAAAACTAGAACGATCTGCGATCTTAAAATTTTAATAACTTATGTCCGACGTGTTTTATGTTCGGTCAAAGTTTGGTGGGGAAGTCCATTTTAAAGGTATGAAATTATAAAAAATAAATATTACCATTGTAGAAACAATAAAAAATACTATAACTTTTGTTACGGCACTGGCTACATAAACGCAATATTTAACATAGCTGTCGTACAAATTTCTGATTTAATGCATAAACAATAGCACGGTGTGACGTCATAACGTGGTGGCCTTTTGTATGGAGCGTTTTCGGGATAGTCCAAAATTGTGATCTTCAAGTTATCTTAAATCGAGAAGTTTTTATGCAATCGAAGTAAATATTTCACCTATATTTATATTATTGTGACGTCTTTAATTAACAAATCGAAAAAAAAAATGGGATACAAGCCTATTGGCCTTTATACTAATTACAATTTTTAAAAATGGAAAAATTCATCTCATCCGTCTGCATAGGATTTGAACCGACCTTCATATTACCTCTATTAATTATTTTTTTAATTGTGAAATAAAAATAATAATCATGATAGTTATGTTACGGTATGTATGTGGCGGACCTACCTAATGTGGAACTAGCAACAAAAAAACTTTACTGTCAGATTATCTCTCAATTTCTTTGCTGTAGTTTTTCAATTGAAATTTTTGATGTGATACGTCTTTAACCCAGATGTTACTGACATATAAGATTGTGTTCGAACTTAATTATATTTTGTATGCGATTTGATAACTGTTAAATAACGTGGGGAAAAATATATAAAAAAATATATCTCTAGTGGAAATTCGGAAAATTGGTGTTGTTTATAAACAACGCTAGTAAAATATACTACTATCAGGGTTTGGTTTGTAAATAAAACTACTTAGTTACTATTTCTATTTTTTATTAGGTATAAATTATTATTTACGAGTATATTATACTATATTTTATTATCCCTTTTTTAACAAAAATAAATGACAAAAGGGTTTTCCCTTTTGTCAAAAAAGTGTAACACTTTTGTCACAAAAGTGTAAGTTGGATATAGTGAAGGTGAAGCGATCTCTGGACGTGGCATTGAAAACTATGGGTCCCACAGTCAGAAGCATTCCCCCAATACATATACCTTCTGGGTTATTACCTAGAAGGTACTCGTATATGTATATCATATCACGTATCCACTGAACAATCAAATTCCAAAGAAACATTTCATCATTCTCATTTCTTGACTTCTTTTTCTCAGTAGCATACATATTGGTGTACTTTACAAATAAACATATGATTTGACTGTCAAACAGACACTCAAAATAGTACAAAGGTATTTGCTTCAACGGCGCACTTTGCTTATCGTCCCATGTTTTCTGTGTGGGAAGTAAGTGTCCTGATGACCAAGTGCAGCTTTTATTTTTTGGTACAACAGTTGTATTATCAGTTGTGTTGAAGTAGAAGATACCTGAGAGTATTGATGCATGCCACTAGTAATTCCACTGTCAACCCGCTGACATTTTGCAAGTTCATGCAGTGGCAGGTCGTCCTCCTCACTATCAATTATTTCTGCTCGAGCTCGTAGTTGCGACCCTGGTAAATAATGCAATAACGCTTGGTTTTCATCCCCAGAATCTTCGTCTGTAACCTCTGGATTGCAGTTTTCAGGTGGAATATAACCAAAGAATCTGGTAAAGGTGATTCTTCGTCATTTTACAACTCCTCCACAATTTCATGCAGCGTCAAATTTCGCACTCGTATCCTAAAATAAAAGAAAGTAGTAGTAGTACATTTTACTACTGGCGTTTATAAACAACACAAATTATTTCTACCTATAACTTCTGTCGCAAGGCTTTGAAAATATATAGATTCATATTTTTGTGGCGTCTAAGTAACTAACATTATGATTTTAGTAAGTTATGTTCAAAGAATAAGTAACTTATTGCAAATACTTACGTTGATAAACTCACCGTTGAAAACTGCTGAAATAACTTATAAATAACACACAGAATTTAAATAACCAAGATGATTTACCGTCAGAATACCATTGACAAAACGCTCGCCTATCAAGTAACACAAAGAAAAAAAATCAAGAGAACCCACAATTTCTTATAATATTTTTATATCATAAGCGTTGTTTTAAAACGACAGTAGTAACAAGTGGGTTAAAATTGCTTACATAGGGAGGCAATTAAAAAAAACTAGTGGTAACAAAATCGGGGGATACAGTTTGGTGTTGCAGCTACATATCCATCATCTCCATCCAAAATTCAATCATACCACTGGATAGATGAAGTATCAAATAGTTTTGGAACAAAGAGGGAGGGGGAAGCGCTGCCACTTTGAGATAATTGTAGTGCTTATAACGTAAATATACGCGTACAACACACGGCCGTGTTTTTTTTTTATATATACTACTTCGGGTGGCAGACAAGCATACGGCCCGCCTGATGTAAAGCGGTTAGCCATATTAACGCTTGTAACAAATAATATTGCTCGCGCGCCGCCACCCCCGCTGCCAACTCTGAATCTGAATCAGAATCTCCTTTCTTTATTTCTGGTGACCTCACTCACTCGCAGGAACACAACAACCCTCAAGGGAATTGTTATTTGGCTGCAGTATTCTGTGAGGTGGAGGTACATTCCCCAGTCGGGTAGCTTACAATTACGCTCCCTATCTCTGTTTTCGCCAGAGCTTCGTTTGTCAGTCAGCAAGGTGCACCACATGCAGGTGAAGTTGGCTTTGGTTCAAAGATCTTGATGAACCACGTACACCCCAAACCCCGTGTCCATGACATAGCCACACCGCATTTTTGAAATATGATTTGCTATTAGAATTCCTAGGTAATTATTTCTAGTTCTCACACCTTCGAATCCCTAAACCTCCAAAACCTATATTCCTGCCATTTATTACACAAAAACAAAAAATAACTCTTTTCAATTATCATGTTTGTAGACCGTACCGTTTATGTCTTAGCCTGTTATGTTGGCAGACTGTAACCATTGATAAACACACGTATACACCAGTCACTCTCGCTCTCTATGACCTTAGCCGTTCCGGTAGCTTTGAACTGTGCTAAGTGGCTAGACGTTCTGCAGAACCTTGACCTTTGTTTACCTATAAACAACACGCAGTATAATACCTAAACGGCTATAGTATTTAAATCCTTTTCTTGACCAATGATATTATATTTATTAAAAGACATTGGTCTAGACGGCGAGAAAAGTTTACGCTTTTGTCTAGCAGGTAAAAAAAATAGATAAAGTATAAAAAATACGATTTATAGTCTTATCTTAGAGTGGGTCCAGTGCTGCAGCACCGGTGACTCGTCGACTATCATCGATCTTTTATGCTCTCCCTAATCCTTTAGTTACTCTCCCCTGACTGTCTGGAGACTTTCATGTACTTCAGTATGCTGCTTATTGGGAAAAACCTGTAGTCTTCCAGGACCGGGTATGCATTTCCTAGGATTTCCATTCGTTTGCTGGCTAGGGCGTCACATAGACACATCAAGTGTTTCAAGGTCTCGTTAGACCCTTTGCATATTCGCATAATAAAGTGTAAGACTAAGTGCTCAAAAGATCCCAGAGGGAAATAAAGAATTTTCATTTCATTCCATTTCGTTTGGTTAAGTTTCATTATATTTCGTTCCTTTCTATTTCTTTTCTACACATGTAGAATAAAGTAACTAAAGTGTAGAATTTAGTAATTTGGCATACGGTTCATCTGATGGAAAGCAGTTACCGCAGCATTTCGACGAGTGCTTCGCCAGGAACATCACTTTGGAAAAATCTCGAGTTCATTCCATAACTAGTAGGTATGCGAGAGAAATCCCGTCTGAAAATACAATGTAATGTACTTCGCTTGGAAATTATAAGGATAAACTCTCTGTCGACAGCGAGCGATACGATTGCATAATGTAGCCGTTGACATCATTACAAACAACTCCTCTAAACACAATGTACTGTAATCGGTAGAACACACAAAAGGAGCCAAGACTGAATAAAGGGCTCAATAATGCATAGGTACCTTAAAAGATAAAGGGACTTATCTTGAAACAAAGACCGTAGTACAAAGTACAACCGACAATAGGTTATTATTATAAATACCTTGATAAGACAACGAAAAACTATAGGATTTTTTATGGTTTATTTCACTTTGACACAAGAAAAAACGCCATCCAGAACTTACGCCATCGTCCTACAAAGAAATGAGATAGATTGATAAGTTTGGAATGTAATTGATCATCAAAATTTTTGAACCAAAGCCAACCTCACCTGCACGTGGTGCACTCTGCCGACTAACAAACGAGCGAAAAGAGAGGTCGAGAACGTAATTGCAAGCTGCCCGACTGGGGGAAGTACCTCCAGAATACCGTAGCAAATAACAATTCCCTTGACGACTGTTGTGTTCTTGCAAGTGAAGTCACCAAAGGAAGGAGATGTTGCGTTGGCGCGCGAGCAATACTTCATGTTGTGAGCGCTGATATGGTTGGCGACGGTAACCGCTACGGTAAGTATATAAAAAAATTCGTCTCACATGCCAGTTTTTTTTAAAGTGAGCACAAGATTGTGCCACGCTATTACATGACAGAGTTATATAAAATCTACGACAATCTATAGAGATTGACATCACATAGATAGCTATGTGATGTCATGTTCCCGGGGTTTATACAATGCACAATACAACGCATAGACTAGGGTTGCTAACCGTTCTGTTTTCCCAGGACATGTATTGGTTTTTCGATTGTCCTGGGGTGTCCTGGATTGTTTTTATTGCGGCAGCGTCCTGAGTTTCAAAGCGCCCTGATTGATAAAAGTTAATACATTTTAGACCTAGATATCTACCTGAAATTAAATTAAATTAAAAGTCCTAAAATTACTTTAGTGGCCTTTCATAGAAAACTCTGAAGGTAAGTAATAAAATTATTATTATAAATTTATTTTCATTGAACTTATTATCATTTAATATTTAACTATCTTCAATATTTTGGTATCTAGTCCTATTTTTAATCGAATTGCTCTGGATTTTCCAAGTTCAAACTCTTGTTTTTGATATTTGGTGTTGGCAACCCTAAATTAGACAGATGAGGTGTAGACAGATGTATCACACAAAGACAGTGAAAGCGAGTAAGCAATAGTACCACGTAACGTAGTATTACCAACCGCAAATATCCATTGAGAGAGAGCTCTTGATAGCGAGAGTTAATGCCTTGTAGAACATACGTGTATGTATAATGCTTAGAAGATATCGTCGTTGCGACTTCAAGATCTCCTATGTGTCACTTTTGTCGAAATCACTTTTTAATACTGGTTTATTCCAAATTTTGGCGCTTTATCGAAAGCAAATATTTCCCTTATTCAATATCTTCTAAGTGCTCTCTCATTCAAAATTGCCATTTAAAATATCTTATGTGCTAAATCACAGACAATAAATACACATGAGAGTTTTTAATAAGTAGTATGACTAACTTATAGTTTAGGGAAATTAAAATGATAAAATATCTTATATGTAAAATCGCTAGATATCAAAACCTCTAATGTGATACAAAACGCGCAACCAATACCTCATATGTGCCACGTTGAATTATTTTTTTTTATTTTTTTTTTTACTGCAATTACCATTTTTATTTTAAATGACAATAGCAAAGTAAAAAGTATAAAATAATCTGCTTATATCTTGTATCTTTTGTTCTATTTAGTTTCCTTATATTTTTTTCAGTAGACGGTTTTTTATTGATTATCTCGCAAAGATGAATTTTACATGAGAGGTATTAAAGTCGCAACGACGATATATTGGCCTACTCTAACAGTCAAGTGATGAGTTTGTAAAGATGTGTGTGTTCGTGAATTTGTAAAGATGTGTGTGTTCGTGAATTTGTTAGGTTATTCTGTTATTGTGTGGAGCGAGCGAAACGCTTATTTATATACACTGAAAAGTCTTTCTTGGAAATGAATAGACTCCAAAATCACTGAACCGATTTTGATGAAACTTGTCACAACTAAAGACCTCGACATGCTTGAGGTTTGTTACAAAACAAAAATTGAGATCGATCATGACCTTTAGGAATAATCATCAAATATATTTTCCATTGATTTCAATGGAAAACATACACTCAGCGAATGTACTCGCTGCACTCAATCTCGATTTTGGCCCCGCGGGCTAGAATCCGGCCTAGTACTACGTGGAGTAGCTGTTAATTCCACAGCTTGCAATGATACAATAGCACAGTACATATAACTAATAGTACTGCAATAGTTTGCGACTTCTTGGTAATTTTTCCCTAAATAATAATAATAAATATTTCTGGACAATTTACACAGCGCTATCTAGTCCCAAATTAAGTGCAAAGTTTGTGTTATGCATACTAGACAACTGATGTACTTAAATACATATTTTTTTCTTTTGTAAATACATACCTACTTATAATACATAGAAACGCCCAGACCAAGACAAACAGACATGTTCATGCACACAAATGCTTGCCTTGTGCGGGGATCGAACCCACGACCTCGGAGTCAAAGTGGCCATTGCTAACCATTCGACCACCGAGCTCGTTATAAATATTTTTTTCAATGACACTAGGCATATATGAGGAGCTCGACGGCGTCGTTGCGCGTCATAGTCTAATCGAACACGCAATTTAAGCAACGTCGGCCGTAGCCTGTACATGGATGGGTCTATTTATCTCAAGCTCCTTCGTGCTTCGGAGGGCACGTTAAGCCGTCGGTCCCGACTACTA
The DNA here is from genome assembly GCA_937001555.2 of Hypsopygia costalis. NCBI lineage: Eukaryota > Metazoa > Arthropoda > Insecta > Lepidoptera > Pyralidae > Hypsopygia > Hypsopygia costalis. Next base: position 7,978,433 of record OW443343.2, on the reverse strand, counting down.
CTGTTGTCATTAGATGTAAAGTAGCCTGCATGCAGGTGAAAGCGGGGTAAGACCTGCTAATGTTCCGCTTGCGTGCTCGGTTGGTTTACCGAGCGCAAGAGCGGAGCAGGTAAAGGTCCTTCCGTCTGGTTTGTTTACTGGACGGTTGACTCGCAATCCCTGTGATATAACCGGAACACGGGGCGCACTAGCTGTTAGGTATAGGGTACGTAGTTGTCGTTAGATGACCGTCGTTAAGGCAAGACAGTGGCCTCTAGGCGGCTTGCAAACACTGACCTCCGCCAACCCGCTGGTGAGCAGCGTGGTGGAATATGCTCTAAACCCCTTTGATTGGAGAGCCGTATCCCAGCAGTGGGATGAATAACGGTTGACGAGGACGACGACTAGGCATATGAGTATTGGAGTATCACTCATTATTACCTGTCTTTTGTTCTTCAAGTGGGACGTATTGCTAGCACGCTGGCGCTGTGAGTGAGTGAGGTCCACCAGATGTATCGTCAGCAAAAGGGGATCCTTTTGCTGACGATACATCTGGTGACCTCACTCACACGCAGAAAGACAACAATTCTCAGAGGCATTCAGGAGAAAGGCTATTTGCCGGGGCCGTCTGTGAGGTGGAGTGCTTTGGACAGTTCAGCTCGACATTTGGGGTGATTTTGGGGTGTAAGCAACTCACCATGATCTTTAGAGCGAAATTCAACCTCACCTGCACGTGGTGCTCACTCGCAGGAACACAACAACCATCAAGAGAATTGTTTCTTGGCTGCGGCATTCAGTGAAGTGAAAGCTCATAGGTATTTCTCCAGTCGGTCAGCTTGTAACTACGCTATGCCCTACATATCTTTCGCCAGAGCCTCGTTGGTCTAACAGCACGATGCATCACGTGCAGGTGAGGTTGGCTTTAGCTCATAGATGGTAGTGAGCCACTTACACATCAGAATTAGGTACTAGCGACCCGACCCGGCTTGACCCGTAAAAAGATTATAATTATCGCGGAGGAGTTACAATATTTTATATTTAACCATGTAGCTAGTAGATTAAAAAAAGTGTAACGTGTCTAAGTGCCCACAAGGTCTTAAGGGTTGAATAAATAATTTCATTTCAATTGTATGAAAGTAGGTGGCGATGGTGACAATCATGCAGAACGAAGACGAAGATAACAGTTCAATCGGAATTCGTTAATTATTGTCTAGTTATCGTTCATTTTGTAATTATATGCACTTACTCCGTTTTAACCCTAACAAAGATAACCCCTGGAACGCGCGACCACCTACGCCGATTAAAGAAATTTATAACGTGGGCATTATCGACCCGCTCCCAAATAAGGCGCGTCTCCTAGCAACCACGGCAGGCCTAACCCTTCAGATGCCGCGAGCCGCTTACTTTGCGGCGAGGGACGACGCGGGGGACATAGGCCCCTGTTTTTCGGCATTGATCCGGACCCAACCGCGCCTGCGTGGTAAACGAAAAACGAACTGAGGAAACGCAAGGTCACGTCACTACAATTTCTTTTTTCAAATTCGAATATTGAATGGAGTTCAGAAATGTTGGGTTGGGTGTTCTTATGTTGATTCATTGGGACAGCTTTTCGCATTTGTAATTGAAATATAAGACTATCTTTTAGACAATAAAGCGAATAGAAATACCTATCGACTACTTACCCATTAGGTGAGTAGACACATTTGAAGTTGAATTAAAATTACATAATCTTCAAATAGGTTCAAATGGGCTTAAAGATATTTAAAAATTGACAGAAAGTGTCTTGATTAAAACAACATTTCTTTTTATGAAAGGCGAATTGAGCACAAACTTGTAGGCAAAAAGCTATCAACCCGAAATTGAAGTACCAAAGTCTTGCGGAAAATACAATACAATACATTACTCTTTAGGTATTGCACCAAATATAGGATAACAATGTAGTAACAATACTTTTAAAGTACAACAGGGGGCCTTATCGCTATATGCAATTTCTTCCAGGCAACAGTTGGGTATAGGAAAAAAAATACATTCTAGAAGGTAGGTCGAAGGTCGAAGGTCGGCCCAGTAAACAAAGTATAGACAAAATGAGAAACGAAAATCATACTCACATACACATTTACAATATTACCTACTTAATAATAAGTTAACAAAAATATAAATTTAATTAAAAAGAGATACAAAAAGAGTTAATAAAAATATATCAGGTCCTACTTAAATCCTAAGAGACTTCACTTCACTTACCTACATGTTTGCAAGAAGTTCTACGAACCATCGATAATACCAATAAAAAAAATATTAAGAGATTTCATAGGTAGGCCTACAATTTAAAAAAAAAAACGTTTTTTTTACGGCTAATACTCGTACCTACATGAACTATAAATCCTCTTTGCTATTCATACAAATCTGTAGTCAGATCAATTTTAGTACCATAGAAAAAATCAACAATAGACAAATAACATATACGGATTATAAAATTGCGTACCGCAATCCAATCTCAATGCAAATTAACGATCTAATGAATTACCACACGTCAATATGTCGGGCGAACTAAAAAGGAACGCCGGCTCCGACCGACTAATCGTTTTGTTGTTTCAATTAACTGGGAATCGAGACAAATGCACGGTAATATTGTAACCGGTTTGTCCATTCGCTTGTTCATTTGTTTCTACGTCGTCCATTCCTATTTCGTTTTACATATATATAAAATATATTATTCAATCATGTATTTTATTTAGCTATAGTTATTGTTAACGGTACAAGACTAGTTCCGCATTGGTATAGTTCGTAGATATTATTGTAGAATTAGAAATTATTTTCATAAACAGAAGTGGTCCTTGAAAAAAAATTGAATGGTTTATTTTTTACTAGCGACCCGCCCCGGCTTCGCACGGGTGCAATGCTGATACTAAATGTACTACAGTAGGTCTTTGCGCTTTGTCCTATCCAGTCCTTCCCCAGTTATAGGCACACGCCGCCGGCTCCGCGGCCGGTACCGCCACAGCCGTTATGTCCCTGCATTTTAAATGTGTAATATCTTCTAAACTATTCATTTAAATTACATGCTGTGAAGGGCCATATTGATCTATATTAAATGCGCAATGTATTTAAGGTACTTAATTGGATAAGGATTAATTCTGTATTGCTTAAAATCGCTTCGTAAATAAGGCATTATTTCTTGTAAAAAGCAAAGGATAAAATAACGGTTATTGTGTGTTACCACTAAGAGATAGACATATACCATCGCGAACTTTTTTGTAGACCATTTTAAGGTGAACAATACTGTACTACATTATTTTGATCTATCTCGTTGGGTTCAGCCAGCGTTTGCAATGAAAGAGCAAAAAAATGTGTTTATTTACGACATCACATTAGAAACCTCTAAATTATCAGTGTTTTTCTACTATGTTATGCATATATTATACATATAAACTTTCCAGTTGAATCACTCTATCTATTAAAAAAAACCGCATCATAATCCGTTGCGTAGTTTCAAAGATTTAAGCATACATGGGGACATAGGGACAGAGAAAGCGACTTTGTTTTATACTATGTAGTGATGAAGCAAGGCTAACAAAGACGATTTTTTAGGTATAATCGAAAGCAAATATAGCCTAAATTAAATATAATAGTCAATTTAACGAAGAGCACGAAGACAATATATGTTTTAACTGTTATACATAAAAAAGTCTCTACGTTAGACTTTAACGTCTTTAACTCACCATATCAATATAATGATGGAACATAAAGGAAATAATAATATTATTTCGTATAAGATATACATAGATAAATAAATAAACGTATTACAAATTAAAATTTTGAGTAATATAATATGCAATACTATAACATTTCCTACAATATGTTTTCCTATATAATAATATAACTATTCTTACGCTAAACTATCAAAATTATTTGAATAATATTTAACATGACAACAGCGCACATTTACCGATATCGATATATTCGAATTAGAAATTTGAATAATATGTAACACGACAACATCGCATATTTATCGACACCGATTTATTCAAATTAGGAATTTGAATAATATATACTTATAACGCGACTACATCGCATATTTTCCGATACCGATTTATTCAAATTAAAAATAATTAAATCAATGGAAAAAAATTGCAGTAGGTACCTTTGGATATCCATAATTAAAAAAAAGTATAATATAACACGGATCGTCTGAAAGTATTACAAAGTAGTATAATGAAACGTAACAAATTTAAAGTTAGAACACCTATTGTTAAACTTCAATTTAACTTAGGAAGCCATAACAAATAGGTTCCAAGTCAGGACACCTAAACTAACCCATCAAATAACCGAGGCAAATAGGCAGCAATTGCCGCGCTCCCCTCCGGTTAATATTCTATTGCCTGTTAACTCCAATCTGTCTAGACTTTTGGCTAAGTACCGACTACTTCGTATTAATGTTCCTATGATGTTGAGCATAGAGTTTAAAATTGAATGATATTTGTTTTTATTATATCCGAAAATGTTACTGCAGCTTGTAACAATCTTTAGTTAGAATTATCAATATAAATAAAAATGAATCCCTATTTCCCTTGGTCACGGTATCACGAGTGAATTGCTGGACCCATTTCGATATTTCTTTCTATGTTGTATCTGTTATTGTCAAGAGAAAGTTCTTATGAAAGAAATAAATAAGAAAGTTACGTAGAAAATTTGAATTTTAATAATACTGAACGAGCCTATTAACTTTTCTAATAAATATAAATATTCACAGCGCCATCTAGTCACCACAAATTAAGCGCAATGCTTGTGTTATGGGTACTAGACAACTGATAAATGTACTTAAATACATTTTTTTTTGTAAATACATACTTATAAATACATAGTAAACACCCAGACCAAGACAAACAGACATGTTCATGCACACAAATTGTTTGTCTTGTGCGGGAATCGAACCCGTGACCTCGGAGTCAAAGGCCATTCCTAACCATTCGACCACCGAGCTCGTCTAATGTTACTTTATGTTTAACAGAACTTTTATTTTTTTATACTACGTCGGGTGGCAGACAAGCATACGGCCCGCGTAATATGAAGCGGTTACCGTAGCCATAGTAACGCTCGCAACATAACATATCGCTCGCGAGCCGCCACTCCCGCTGCCAACGCAGCATCTCCTTCCTTTCTGGTGACCTCACTTACTCGCAGGAACACAACAACCCTCAAGGGAACTGTTATTTGGCTGCGGTATTGTGTGAGGTGGAGGTACATTCCCCAGTCGGGTAGCTTACAATTACGCCCCTCTCTTTTCGCCAGAGCTTCGTTTGTCAGTCAGCAGGGCGCACCGCGTGCAGGTCCAGTTGGCTTTGGTTCAAAGATGTTGATGAACCACTTACACCCCAAACTGTCAGTCATTTGACAGTTTGCGCGAGACCAATAGGGTTGGCAAGTTAAAGCTGATCTCAGATGGCGCCACCACTGTACGAACCTTTGTCATTTATCATTAAACGTAACTCCGTAATTATTTTTTCAAATTATTATAATTATTTTTTTAAGATTATTAATATTAATAAATAGATTATTAATATAATTAAGATATATCTTGATATATATAATTTTTTTAAGTTTCTCATCTCGAGGAAACTGGTGGCCTCCAGTTTCTTTACATTTTGGTACACAACATCTAGGCATTTTCTCAATAATGGTCTCTATCTATGAATTCATTACTAATTTCATACAAAAACTGCTTTGTTATTGGTCTTTGCGCTGCTAGCGCCACTTTGACAGTTGTCGACCCCATTCGAATAGGCTTGTATACCATTTTTTTTTCGATTTGTTATTTAAAGACATCACAATAATATAACTAAAGGTGAAAGAATTACTTCGATAAGCTAAAAACTTCTCGGGATATGATATTTTGAAGATCACAATTTTGGACTATCCCGAAAACGTCCATACAAAAGGCATACAGTATTATGACGTCACGATACGCTATTTTATATGCATTAAATCAGAAATTTGTACGACAGCTATGTTAAATATTGCGTTTATGTAGCTAGTGCCGTAACAAAAGTTATAGTATTTTTTATTGTTTCTACAATGGTAATATTTATTTTTTATAATTTCATACTTTTAAAATGGACTTTCCCACCAAACTTTGATCGACCATAAAACACGTCGGACATAAGTTATTAAAATTTTGAGATCGCAGATCGTTCTACTTTTATGTATTTTACGTTACTGATAGAGAGTTTTTATAGTTTTAGAACATTGGTCACACGCCCATTCAATATTCATTGTTAAGAAGACATGACAATGTCTGTCGGTCAGCTAGTTTTTATATGTGTTCGCAAACTGGAGAAACAAAATTCAATCAGGGGCCCTACCGCCGAAGCCTATGAAGCCAATTACCACCGTATATATATATATATATATATATATATATATATATATATATATGTATATATACGTATATATATACATATATATAGTTAATTGATTCAGGTGTTATTTTGCGGAAATCAAATTTACAGGCAATTTGATCTTTTTTGATTTGAAAAAATAGTTAATTTTTAGGTTGTTGTTCTAACCATCAACATCTACAGATCGTCTGAGGATGCCTCGCGTAGAGGCGAAACACGTATCGCAGATGTATCTTCTGTTTCAGATGTTGGAGATACGCCGAGACGACCACAGCAGCTGGAGCAGAGACGACCAAAGCAGCCACGGCAGTCGCATGCAACTACTAACGGTAGTGGGTGGGTGCCGGCCGGCAGTAATTTGCATGAACTAATTGGTGGCGGAAGCACGCAAAGTAGTGTAAATCAAATTGCATATATATACATTATGAGTACATTATAAAACATCGATCAGGCCTCCCCAACTTGTCTGGCCAGCAGCGTGGGGAGTGTAGGCCAAATCCTCCTTCTGTCAGGTACGGACGAGAGAGGGTCGTGCTCCTGTAGTGGAGACTAAAATGACCTGATGATGATGATGATCTTGATTCGAAAAATAGGGTTTACTAAGTTATTGCCAAGCACCTTCAGCTTAGTCGGTAGAGCTCCATCGTTTCTACCAGCTAAGCTAAACACAAGGAGCATAAATCTAAGTAGAAGATTGATTTTCGCAATCAAATAATCCGATGGTAATCGGCAGCTTCGGCGGTAGGGTCCCCGACTGGCAACCCACCAGATGGCAAGTGGATACTGCTACAATAGGCTTGTTGCCCATGTTACAAAATTATAAAAACACTCTATCAGTAACGTAAAATACATAAAACTAGAACGATCTGCGATCTTAAAATTTGAATAACTAATGTCCGACGTGTTTTATGTGCGGTCAAAGATTGGTGGGAAAGTCTATTTTAAAGGTATGAAATTATAAAATAGAAATATTACCATTGTAGAAACAATAAAAAATACTATAACTTTTGTTACGGCACTGGCTACATAAACGCAATATTTAACACAGCTGTCGTACAAATTTCTGATTTAATGCATATAAAATAGCACGGTGTGACGTCATAACGTGGTGGTCTTTTGTATGGAGTGTTTTCGGGATAGTCCAAAATTGTGATCTTCAAGTTATCATATCTCGAGAAGTTTTTATGCAATCGAAGTAATTATTTCACCTATATTTATATTATTGTGACGTCTTTAAATAACAAATCGAAAAAAAAGGGATACAAGCCTATTATAGACACACACTCACACTTAACTTGCGTCGAAACTTATGAAAAAAAAAAATTATAAATATCATTCGAAAAAGCGTGAACTCGATTACAGTGATGTCATTATGTTGTTTAATTTCGGATATATAGTGTCGATTTTAATTAAATTCGATCTCTCTTTTTTGTTTAAAAGTTTTAAATTAATTACTTTTTAATTTGTAATTAAATCTTCGTCATATTTATACAAAGCTACTTTTGCTCTTTCAAACAAAAAAAAAACACATTAAACGCCAAGAAATATAAAATATAAGTTTTCATTTATAAGACATTTAACAAAACTATTTGCCATTTTTATCTGTCGAGACTCAAAAGTATTACTAGGAGAAACAAACCCCGTAGTATAAATAGATAAAATAGAATAATATTATTAAAAGTCACCTGAGAAGCCATAGTAAATTAATATATTAAATCAAACGGGGTCACTCACGTATATTTGTCGGAAAAACCGACTAGTTTCGATCTCATACGGAGATCTTCATCAGGGCGAATGTCCAAATGCGCACTCCCTCTCTCTCAATCGCGACGAACACTCACACGCGAAAAATATGTGAGTAACCCATTAGTAATTCAATATTAATTCATTTACTAAAACAGAATATGTATTTATAAAATAACTTACCCTGAACATTTCCATTTTACGAAGTGGGATGAATTCCAGCAAATTATTACCGCTCCCGTAGTTTTGGTAATTACGCATTCCGATCACGAAGCGACGGTAAAGTGCACAGAAATGCTCTAACGACTCTTCTCCACTAACACACACTTTAGGTATATTAACAGAAATGGTATTACAAATTAAATTATTAGTTGAGGTGAAAATAGCAAATCTCAACACCAACTGCGCGATTTAACACAGGTAGACTGCTATTGCATTGCAAATGCAACATAAAAAAATATAGGTATCAATATAACATTTGTTTTAGGTAATAACTCCAAAGTAGTCATCATATCTGAGCTGCAAGTCTTACTTGCAAAAATATCTAAAACACATTTCACTAAAATACACATTTAATGTTAACTAATGGTTAACAGTCTTCTATATTCTATAAAAACTTCCAGTACTATCTAATAAAGTTCACCATCACAGAATAAATAAATAAAATATCTCTACTGAGTAACCGAATGTTGCGAAAGATTTCTACGACCGCTTGTCCATCTTCAAAACATACTGACTGACTCAAAATTCAACCCTGAATAACAGAAGCAAATTTTAATTGACCTTAACCCTTTACTAACGTACACGTTATTTATAAATTTTTCGCATTCAAAAATATGCATCATGTAAGATAAAGCGAAGATTTATGCAAATAAATGCAACGAGATGTGAGAAAGTCTGATATTCTAACTGCTAATTTTTATAACCAGTTATGTTAAGTAGTCGTTATGGAACAGGTGGGGTCAAGACTTCGCGAGGAAAGGGTCATAATTTGTAAAGATCTTTTTGCTTTATGATAAATTTTAATTGCTAATTCTTACTTTCTCACGATGTGCATACATTGTATAGATGTTTGGACTGACCGTTTATATTTTTAAAATAGGTATTTCAAAAATAGGATATTTAAAATTCCTGCCCTTCGTTCATATTTTAAGTAGGTATACTTACTTACGTTGATAGATATATCATATGTATCGTGCTACCTATATCTATTTAATTTCATGAATTGACTCAGAATATGTCCTTCTTATAATAAAAAAATGCAAAATCTGATAATAAAAAAGTTTTTTTATATCAACAAGGTGCCAACAAACTTCGGCTATTAAATAAATAATAGTTCACTGTAATTTCACTGTGCCCGTTATCACTAAAGGACTGTGTTTTTGAATGAGGCGATGAAATTAATTGACAAAGTCAAGATACACCGTTCAGAAAGAACCTAAGAGAGACCGCGTTGGTATCGTATTTATTGTATAAAGAAATTACTTTCTTAAGACAAATTAATTCTCATATCTTAGGCAATCAGAAATAAGAACAGCTTGCGAATGTGATCACTGCAGAAATGATCACTTATTTTTTTATTGCTACTCGACTGGCCAGCTATGGTAACTGCTTTCCAAGTAGTTAAAAAAACTTGTCGAGTAGCTTGCTCCATTAAAACTAATTCTTAATACTACATACATATCCTATCCATACTAACCCTAAGTGTATTCATTCTTAATTCCCTCTGAAAATTCGCTTCATGCAAATCAGAGCTCATTCTCAAGGTATCTCTCGCTCGCTTGTTCTACATATTCAAGATATTTTGGTCCATCATTATGCTAATCCGCACGTGAGGTCAAATGTCTCGACCTTATCACTTTAGGGTCAATTGTTATGAATATTCGTTGAACAGGTCCCTTTGACCCCTGACCCCGCGTTCTCACGGTTGACTAAGGGTTAAATGTTAATATCTATTTTTATTTTCGAAATGAGGTTAAGGTGACTTTTAATTATGTGAGAATATTCTAAACATAATCTCGGCTCAGTGAAACGGAATTAAATGCTGAGAAAAAACTTTTTGAAACAAGCCATGAATTTTGTGATAAGTTGTGCATATTTTGTTTGTTACTACTACTGAGAACGAGAGTAACCGGGTTCGAATCTTAAGAGGAGCATTGTATTTCACGTTTTAAAAATCAATTACATAATAGAAAAAAATCATTAGTGAAGAGCATATGGCGACGTGTCACCACGCCAACAGCCGGCCTGATCTGACATCTTTCACATCAACAAAAATATTATCAATACTTGGTCTGTATTTCACATCAAAAACTATTTTGCACTGGTCTTGCAATTCCAGTACCTTCTCCCTTACCATCGCCAAGAGCGATAGTATCGTTGGAGTAAAAATATAGTTTTTAAATAAATATGTCGAAAATAGAATATAAAAATATACCTACCTACCTATATAATCAATCGCAAAAATATGAAACAGAAACTTAAGAAAAAAAAAAGAAATTGAAAAATCCACCATATATTAAGATGATTAGCGGATCTAACTCACTCAATAATAATTAAGTGAATGAGATCCTTTGATCATCCATCGGGAACAGCTCCTTTTTTTTCAAAATAAAATATCATATATTTACTTATTTTGGACTTCCAGTAATACTGACTACCTATGCGAAATTTCATGGCAATCGGTTCACAAACAAACTCATTTACACATTTAGAATATAATCTATAGATTATATAAGTATTATATAAGATTATATAAGTAGGTATATATACCTACTTACAAGCAGGGATTGAAAGCGGTAAAGGTATAAGGGTATGGTAGGTACTGGTATAAAATTACGATATCATTTTGATTTAAAGGTAGAGCCAAAACGGTTGAGAATTGTGGTTACGATACCGGTAAAACAAGAAGAATACCTTTATTTTTTTACGGTACCATTATACCTTTATATTACCAGTACCTTAACCAAAACCATTTCGGTACCGAAAAAAACCGGACAAGTGCGAGTCGGACTCGCCCACCGAGGGTTCCGTAGGTACGTAGTATCATTATTAAATTTGATATTTTTCATTATAAATAAGAAATAATGCGTCGAAAAAAATAAATAAAATATATTTTGCAATGTGTACATCAAGCCCTTTCATATGATACTCCATTTGAACTAGTAGTTTCAATTTGAAATTTCGACACCCTATAAAAATATAGACCCCCTATTTTTTAAGATCTATTTACAAATGTATAGTTTTGAGATTTATTCCTGTACTTGTAGTCTATAACGATGTTACTTGCCAAATTTCATAGTTCTAGGTCAACGGGAAGTACCCTATAGGTTTTGATTCCCTTGAGTGTGTCGAAATATGCGTTTTTTGCTGAATAAACGGCCGTAAATTTTTTCTACGTAAACTTAGCAGTTTGATTTTTTTTTTAACTTCATGGGACCGTAGACCTGAGCATACAGTTCAAATTTCAGCTTGATACCTCCACGCATTCTCGACATAGAAATTCTTGACAGACAGACAGACAGACAGACAGACAGACAGACAGACAGGCAGACAGACAGACAATAAAGTGATCTTATAAGGGTTCCGTTTTTCCTTTTGAGGTTCGGAACCCTAAAAATGATGCGACAACGACGCGACGTAGGTATCGATCAAGTACTTAGGTATGTACCTACCAATGCGGCCGACATTGTGGAAAAAAAACCTTTATTTTATAATTTAGATACCTAAAAAAATAACGATACCGGAATATTACAATACCGAAATTATTAAGATACCTTTACTTTACAATACCGAAATTATTAAGATACCTTTACTAAAGTAAAGGTATCTTAATAATTTCGGTATTGTAATATTCCGGTATCGAAATTTAAAGGTATGACGTCATACCTTTAACCGATATATCCAAATTTTTTCGGTTATTCAATCCCTGCTTACAAGTATATAAAAATGTATCCCTAATTCCCTTGGTCACGGTATCACGGTTTCCTTTGTGTTCTACCGATTGTACAATGGGGTGTGTTCAGAGGAGTTGTTTGACATGATGCCCACGGCCTCCTTCTACAGTCGCACCGCTCGCCATCGACAGGGAGTTCATCCTCACTCACTCACTCACATTGGAGCCTAAGTGGTCGCGTACCGTGCGGTTCCAGAGAAGTTTTCTCACAGTCAAGCTGTGGAATGAACTGGCTGTCGAGGTTTTCTCATGAGACTACAGCATAGGGTTCTTCAAAAATGGCGTGAAGAGGTTTTTACAGGGTTGGCAACGCGCGAATAGGCTACGGTAACTGCTTTCCATCAGGCGGGCTGTATGCTTGTTTTCCACTTTAGTGGCATAAAAAAAACGCGTGATCGGCTGGACCGATTTAGTTATTTCTTTTTATGTGTATTTGATATTGGCAGGAGAAGGTTCTTATGAAAGAAAAAATAAGAAGCGTACTACTACACACAACCAAGTGGTAGTCACAAAAATGATTGGTCACTAAAACATGTTCGCGGTCACGGTCTAGTGCACGGAGACCATAAATAGTATTTAGAAAGGCTTTGTGGATATTAGTTTATACGAAAATTAATATTAAAGCAGTTCAAGACACAAGACCACATATAGGGCAGCGAATCGTCCGATAGGTGGGCATTTAGCTCTAACGACTGCTCTCTGGACGGCCAATGAAGGCAAGCCAGAGTGAGACTCCTGCGGGCTTTCTTAGTTTTCCAAATCGCCATATGAAGACACAGGCCTTGACTGACTATCTGGACATTTGTGCCCGTGGTGTAGTTACTTACCAACAGTTTGCCAATAGCTGCTGGAGGGTTACTTCTAGACATCGGTCGGTATCAAACTTAAGACAACTGCAAGGATTATGTTCGAAGATACAAATTAATAAATATTTCGATGAAATTAAAATAAATCCGCCTTTGTGGTACTTCTTCATTTATTATGATATGCTGTAGGTAAACTTGTTTAATTGTACTACAGGAAATTAAAAAGTTATTTATTACAAACAATCAAATACCTACCTGCGTAAATTACGTTGCGTCGTCGTGTAGTTCCCAACTAAGCTTGTACGGGTACTGGATGACTGATTAAATATAAAATATCTACCTTTCATTTTTGTAATACATAGATAGATATATTATATATACATATGAAACACCCAGACCAAAAGAATGGTCATGCATAGGTATGTTATAGTCAATAGGTACCCGAAATCTAGGCGCTCCTAGGTTTGACTAGCTAAACCTCGGGTAGGTACCTCACCTGCCTCTCTCTCGCTCGGCTTTTGTTGGTTGGTCAGCTTAACCTAACCTAACTAACATACTCCGTCAAAACTACTTTTGACTGCATAAGTCAGGTAAAAGTGGTTTTGACCAATGTTCTTAATCAAAACTATTTATGACCAATTTTTGCAGGCAAAAGAGACAATTGTTGCAGGAAATTGGAGGTTTAACTAGACAAACCTAGGAGCGCCTAGATTTCGAGTAGTGACTATAGTCAATCTATGTATAATAATATGTGTTATAATTAAAACACATACCTACACAAATGTTGTTCCTATACGAAGATCGATGCCGGACCCTTATTACCGGACTATTTCCGAGCCGTGTGGGTAGAAATTGCTTTAACACCAAGGGTGCTGGGGGTGGTATCACTCTAGACTGTGACTACTTATTTTAACAATAATATATTTATAACATCAAACTTCTCAAAGGGGCCTCTACGCGTTGGATCCATATCCCCGCGCACGCTTATCAAATGACCGGGCTTGACCTGTGAATTAAGAGAGATATATTTCACCATACATATTGTTAGAAGGAAATACCTATTAATATTTAAGGTCTTGTCTTTTGTTAAGTGTAGTAAAGTAAATCATAATAAAACTCAATAAATTTCAATAACAAATGTAAAAGTATGAGTGCTTCCGTGCTTCACTTTGGTAGAGCGAAAGAAATTTCGACTAGATTGCTTTAAAATCTTTGGCAAAGTAAATAATATGTATTATAAACTATAATACGATGCAATAAACAACAAAATGCCTTACCAATTGTAAAACCTATGAATGATGTATGGTTATTATTCCCACAGTTCCGATATCACGTAACAATATATAGTAAAGGCTAATTAGCATCAAAACTAAAAACATATTCGGTTCACATTAATACATCAAACGCATACATAATCATTGCAAATATTGTGGAAATTACTAATAAATAATTTTCCAACAAAAATCAGTCGATCATTTTGTGCGAGCCAAAATCGAAAATTATTTTTGACCTTAATTATCTCATATTCTGCAGCGTTCGGGCTAAGTACTCCAAAAACCGTGATTAAACATTCTACACCACTATTCATTACCCATACAATTATCTATGTGTGTATGTATGACCACCCCCTAAACCGTTACACGCAACTACGCGGTCGTTACCCCGGAGTGTGGGGTAAATCTCCCTACGCACGGTTTTTCTCCCCGCAAGATAAAGACCAACCAAAAAAAAGAAAACGCGAAAAATCTCTCCGTCCCGCTCCATCGCGCTAAAAATACAACAGTGTGAACGGATCGATGGCTAAGCTACGAACGACTCACGAAAACTTGGGCCCCGCCCGAGACGGCCGCCTCTATCCGTCTCTTTCACTTTTTCACACTTTTCATCTGAGTGATTCAGATCCGAAACGTCTCATCTACATTTATACCTACATCCGAAATTCAACTCTGAGCTGTCTGTTAATAAAGTCGATTCGAGATTGTTGTTAGTATAGCATTGAAAATATTTTAGAACGAAACCGTTTGCGAATGGAAGGTCTCTCTCGCTCGCAAAAAAGCAAGCCATCTGCGGGAGGGGGGGTGTTAGATGCGGTGTGGGGGGAGGAGAGAGTGATAGTGCCGCCATGTTGCCCGTCGGCGGACGAAGACTGGTATTAATTTTGGCTTAATTCGTCCGTTGATTCCAAGTATTTTATTGGTATACGTTGCTGGGTTGCTACTTGTACTAGTTTACGAATGCAATGATTTTACAGGTACAAAACCCTAACAATTATTAAAATTTCGTGCTTCACTTTGGTAGAGCGAAAGAAATTTCAACTAGATTGCTTTAAAATCTTTGGCAAAGTAAATAATATGTTCATTAGAATAAAAAAAACTATTATTTAATTAAAATGGATGGATGGAATAAAGATAATTTGATACCTAAATAAAACTATTTCTATAAAAACATTTATCATTTTCATATTCCATTTTAAAATAGGTTACCTACCTACTGTATTTTATTCCTAAAAAAGAGCAGAGTTTTTTTTATTAGTACCTACTGGTATCTAAACCAATACTAGAAGCTTTATTTATTTATTTTTATTTTATTTATTCAGAATAATAAACAATTGTACAATCAGGTTTACTTATTTTCTAGAATTAACATTTTTATCATTGTACAACCAACCACATTATCCACAAATTATTAAATTAGCAACTTATTGCTTACCCGCTTTTGTACTATTTTGCTCTGTAAAGTTATAAATCAATGCATCACCTTAGATATATTTTTTATTAAAATTGAATGACATTATTATTATGTTTTACATAGCTAACTTACTTAAAATATTTTTATTTTCGGCCACCAAGGATAATATGACACTGTCCACTTTGACTCCGAGGTTCGATCCTCGCACAAGACAAATCTTTGAGTGCATGAACATGTCTGTCTTCATGATCTGGATGGTTGCTATGTGAATAAGTACCTAAGTATTTGCAAAATTGTACAAAAAAAATGTACCTATTTAAGTATAGATAATATCAGTTATGTATACATAACCCTAGTAGGTACAAAAAGTACAAGTTCTACTTATTTTGTAGATGGCAGTGTAGGTATAATATGCTCACGAATATTTATTTATTTATTGGTATACCCGCATTACATACATCTCATATTACACCCTCACTCATTTTACAATCCTGTAAATACTCAAAGGTCGGCTGGAACAGATCCCTCATAGGGATAAGTCCGCCTTCATACTATAAATAAAATATCTAGGTATTCATGTAAATGGTTTATAAAAATGTTAACATAACAGATATTACAAACAAATACCCAAATGAGACAGAATAAGCATTCGCACTATACACGTTGACAAAATAGTAAGAAAAAATTCTTCTGATCTTTGCTTAAGAAAAAAAATAATTTAGGTATCCATAATAATCTGTACAGATACTCCAAAGAGATTTAACTTATGTCTTATACCTATAAAAATAATTTATTGAATGTTTTAATTTACCATACAAATAATTGCTAAAGAAAATTGCAACCGTGGATAAAAAACAAAATATTTTCTTGCCACAATATTTGCCAGAACAACGTGAAGAGTTTAGTTGGCAAAATTGACACCTTCCCTAAATAATTTTAACAAAATAAAAACCGACTCCAAAAATTTGTTGGTTCATCGGACCATCTAGACTAGAAGAAGGGCGCCCCCTTCTTCTAGTCTAGATTGTCCGATGAAGATAAGATAAGATAAGAAAGCGGTTGGATGGCGGAGGATCGTATCTGATGGAAGGCATTGGGGAAGGCTTATGTCTAACAGTGTAAATACAGGCTGATGATGATGATGATGAAAAAATATGGGACTAATCTGGAAGTATACTCTTTCAAATAAAAAAAAGTTTTTTTCAAATCGGTTTATAAATGACGGAGTAATGTAGTAGGTAACAAACTTTTTAAAAAAATACAGCCGAATTGAGAACCTCCTACTCATTCGCAAAAACTTATAAAAAGGCTAAATGAGCATTATTTAGCCTTTTTTTCATACATCTCTATGTATGAAAAAAAGCTAAATAATGCTCATATAATATAATATATAATGCTCATATGATATAATATTGTTTTGTATGTTTATGTACGCTTAAAAGTGTTTATTGATGTAATATACTTAGACATTATTTAGTTCACTAAATGTCACGGGAAGAACATACCTAGGTACCTGGTTAAACTGCCAGCAGAAATTAGAGAGGGCTCATATGCAAAAACTAAAAAAAAAACAGAGTAAATGAGCATTATTTATACTTTTTTTCTTAGGTACATTTAACATTTTTTTTCGGTACAGTTGCATTGCAAAAACCATCACTAATCCAACGACATATGAACGGTCAAAGTGCAACGCTTGATCTGCTGTTAATTGCACCATGTTTGCAAGTCAACCATACAAATACTGCTAATACTTATAAATATTTAAAAAAAAAGGAAAAATTCACCTGACCCGCCTACGTGGGATTTTAATCCACGACCTCTCGATTACCGGCCGAGTGCTCTTCCAACTGCTACCAGGAAGGTTTGTGATGGTAGCGAATTTTTGCATTTTATATTTTATTGCTGTGAAGTCGCATTAATACTTTTTGACTTCTTGTAATGTGCCAGGGAAAGTGAAAATTTAGACTGCAGTCGCACAAATGGAACTCCAAGTAGGTATTTAAATAGGTATACCTACCTAAAGAAGAGCAAACAAGGGAGCGGGGAACAAAATGGTTGATTGAAGATAAACCAAAAACCAATAGAGGTAACCATCGGCAAACAGGGGTGTTTCAAGGGAGCCAACTAACCCCGGAGGATATAACCTGTAGCACTGTTTGAAACTATTTTTTTTTAATCTACTATATAAAAATAAGTCGGGTTTTCCTTCCTGACGCTATAACTCCAGAACGCACGAACCGATTTCCACGGTTTTGCATTCGTTGGAAAGGTCTCGGGCTCCGTGAGGTTTATAGCAAAGAAAATTCTGGAAAAATTTGAAAAGAAAAGCGGGAAAATCTTTTTTCACATACAGCGCCATCTGGTGGCGAAACGGAGTTCGCCGGGTTTGCTAGTATATTATATAGAAAGAAAGGAAGGAGTACCTATAGGCTGGCAACAGATCGGCGACCTCTTGGCGCTACTGATCTCCATGGGCGGTGGTGATTGCATTCCGTCAGGTGACCCACCTGCTCGTTTGCACCCCTCTTTATATAAAAAAAATACTGTGTTAGAAGGCAAACAAGCATACGACCGGTATGATTTGAAGCGGTTACCGTAGCCATATTAGATAACGCTCTTAAGACGAAATATCGCTCGCGCACCGCCACCTCTGCTGCCAAAGCAATTCCTTCCTTTCTGGTGATGAGGTGGAGGTACTTCTCCACTCGGGCAGCTTACAAATACGCTGTACCGTATCTCTCTTTCGTCAGAGCTTCTTTCGCTAGTCGGCAGAGTCCACCATGTGCAGGTGAGGTTGGCTTTTACTCGAAAGATCGTGGTGAGGTACTTACATCCCAAATTACTAATACCTACTAGTTGATAGCAAAAATATAGTATTGTTTGTTTGTAGGTTGTACTTTAGTTTAGTAATTTGGCCATTCTTTTTGATGTTGCATGGCGTTGGTGTTGCTGATTTCCATGGGCGGTGATGAGTACGCTCCATTAGGTAGCCCACAAGCTCGCTTTCCCCCCTCTCATATATAAAAAAAATCTACAGATCTCAGGCAAAGTATGTACCTAAAGAGCGGATTCAATTTGCTACTGGAGTGACGACGGTCCTATATGGAAATTTACTTATGATCCTTCTTAAGCAAAGAGATGAGACCTCAATCCATGTCTAATGATGAAGAAGAATGTGATGATAACACCTTTATTTTTAGCCAATATCAAGTGCACATATTGTAGTATAGGTATAATTACTTCGTTATTTTCAGTCATTATAATATTACTAGATATCATATTTTTTCTTTATAAAATTATGTTCAAAATCATCTTATATGTATATTGTATATATAATAAACTATTATATTAAAATTAATCTAAAACTATATTTTTTATTACTCGAGTGGAGATCACGTACCGGCAAGCGCAGCGTAGGACGTCCACACACGAGGTGGATAGACGACCTCATTAAGACCGTAGGATCGCGCTGGATGCAAGCCGCTTCCAACCGGTCTTATTGGAGTTCTAGAGGGGAGGCCTATGTCCAGCAGTGGACTTTCAATGGCTGAGATGATGATGATGATGATGATGATGATATATTTTTTTACCCGGATCACTACACATTCCCACCGATGTACGTACGTACAACGTACGAGTCAGTTCTATTGAAATCACAGAATGTGTGAACAGCCATGTCTGAAGTTCTACTGTTAATGGTCACTACAGCACTATAAATATTCCTGGACAAATTACACACTGCCATCTAGTCCCAAACTAAGCAAAGCTGTTACTATGGGTACTGGATTACGGATATAATACATAAATACATTGATTTTTTTGTAAATACTTACTAATATATACATAGAAAATACCCAGACCAAGTCAAACAGACATGTTCATGCACACAAATATTTGTCTTGTGCGGGGATCGAACCTCAGAGTCGAAGTTTCCATAGTTACCATTCGACCACCGAGCTCGTCAAATTCATCAGATGGGCCCGCAGAGGATGGGGTCCTCTCTAATAACACATCTAAGTAACCAACTAAAGAACTAAAAAAGTAATTTATACATTTTTGTTTAATAATCTATAATTTTGTTTTTAAGAAATATGATAATGTACCTACCTACCTATTAAGTATGTTGTATATTTACAGCCTAACTTAATAAAAATACCATTTTCGTACTAATAAGCTCTCGAACCTGGGGCCCCCTTGGTTCGGGGGCCCGTGGCATTTTGCCCCTCTGCCACCCTGTAGTTACGCCACTGACTTCAGAAATTATCTCTCCCAAGCTGCCAACGTCGCTGTTCTACTCATATTTTTACCAGCTCTACTACGAGCCAGCCTACTTCCAGGGACAGAACAAACTTTGATAAAGTCTTCTGTAAATTAAGAAAATCATGTGCATTTTGATCTCATCACATCCTGTTGCTAACCAAGTGCTTTATTTTTCACCAGGGTCTTATTTTTCACCAGGCTACGTACTGGAACTGCTTACCATGAGGCAGATCGTATGCTTGTTTATCAACTTAGTTGTATAAGTAACAGATCTTACTTAAGACGTAACTAATTCCTGAGGGAGCTCTACGTAGACAGCGTAGTTAAGTCGACACGTGAATGGTGCTTTATAGTGTTCCAAGCACGGAAATGAAATCATTGGTCTGTGGTTCCAAGGGTCTATAGTTACGTCGTAGCTTGTAGGTGGAACTCAATGCTCAGTGAATGGCAAGCACCTACGCTGACCACGCTATATTGTAGAGACTTGTAGAGACAGTAAAGAAATTGAGCGTATCTGGGAGGGTTACCGGCTACGCTGTAGCCAATTCCCATCGAATATTTTGATTCCTAAAAATAGGTCTATCGTTTAAGTTATTGTGAAACATTTTAGCTTTGCCGATAGAGATTCAGGGTTTCTACCAGCTAACGGAGACTTGTAATTAGCATAGTTTTAATCATGTGTTATATATTTACTCCTATTTCGCTGTAAGTCGTCCAAACAATACTAATTAAAAAAATTAAAAAATTCTAAGCTAAAGTTTGAAATTTTGCATTAAAAAATCAGCTGAGAATCGGCCTCAGCGTCGGCGGTAGGGCCCTGGTCCAACACGGCACTGGAATTTCTTTCTTCTTTTCTCATCATCTTTCGGATTATTTATTTGGAATATAATAAATTTTACAATAGGTTGTGAAATATCTTTCTTTTTTTTTATTCTACTGCATAAAAAATCTTCCAACTTACCGAGATTTCCCTTTCACTTGGCCACTCACTGTAGAACTACATTGCAAGTATCAGTGTCTTAAAAGTTATTAGGTGGCAGACTATTTACCATTGGTTATTTTAGTAATTTTCAATACCCACATTCATTTTGGCATTTATACTTCTACTTATTTTTATACAATCAAAGATCATAAAACTGTACAGTATCAAAAAGTTATTAAAAGTTAAATCACATAAGGCCTCGCATATCTCGCAAAACTCGTGGAAACGGCTGGACATAGCAGCGCCATCTATGACCGAATAGAATAATCAAAAAGTTTCGTTATAGTTACGAAGTCCCTAAACACATTTCAAACTTACATTTATATAGCAATTAAAATATATTAAATCAAAAAAACATTATTTTTAATTGATAATTTCAAACAAAACTAAATTAAATTCAAAATCACAATACTTACAATAGTTCAATATTTCTTCACCAGAGGGACTCATTGTTTGTTAGTTTTATTACCCATGAAAATAATGGGTAATGTTATCTGCAGTAATTTAAAAATTATAGCTTAGATTAATTTACTATAAGCTGTTTTATGTTTCTATGCAACAAATTATATTCAACAAAAATGCGAACATATTTTCTTACTATTCGCCGCTAGATGGCATGCGTAACCGTGTAAATTCAGACTGTAATAATTATAAAATTTAAAATCATAATGAAATTAATAAATATCATTTTCTGTTGTAAATATATGTTAAAAATTTATTAATATCATAGATCGTAAACGAAGACAAAAAACTCCTGTATTCTATAATACTACAGAGTTAAATTTATTATCACCGTCAAGAAAACATTACCCAACACATTTTTAAGTCACTTTAGTTATATCGCACATTATCGCAATAAAAAAAATATTATTACCTATTTAATATATATTAACTTCGATTTCTTTGTCCGTAGCGGCGCTAGTGTGCTGCAAGAACTCTACGCCAGCTTGTTGACTCGTTTTTATTTCTATATTTAAAGTAATTATGTTTTCATTCGGTTTGCTAGTTTTACAGTAGCTACCGTCTTGAAGTCCCTGTAGACGCGAAGGTGGCAACACTTTCGCGACTGCAGGCTAAGATGGTCGAGCGTTGTAATACGACGTAGCGAGTATCCGTAGCACTACACGGAATTCTCTTATACTGAAGCGTAAAGGTTTACGCGATATTGATCATACTTTTATTTGATTTTATACTACCTACCGAAATTTAACCCTAGGTATTACGCCTCCATTAGACAAAAAAAACCGATGCGCAGATTTTTTTAGATAACTAGACAATATACAACGCTCGTTATGCGTTAAATGGGAATTGCAAGTAGTTTTAAAGAGAAGTGTGGCAAACAGAACATCGCTGTTGCTTGGTTACAGAAAATAACTTTGCTGTCATACCATAGAAAATTATTAAGTTACTTTCGATTTTGGATGAATAAAATATTACAATTCCAGATAGAATCATCTCAAACGGATCATATTCTCTACATTTAGGAAAATAATTTTAAAAAATATTGCGTGGTCCCAGTTCGTGACGAAAGACTTGTATGTATTACGTAGAAATGGTCTAAATGTATCTTTTACCCATATCGACGTCACTTTCGAGATCATAGAGCTTAGTTAACTAACTAAGCTCTATGATATAATTATATTAAAAGACGCAGCTACTAACTAGTAGCTGCGTCTTTTAATATAATGATATCATATGATGATTGCAAATTCAATGAATGAATGAGTACGTCGCTATTACGTCCACCGATCTCTAACCACGTTAGGGAATACGATTCCTTTCAACTTCCGTGTCCAGTTCAAAAACAAATAAGCTGGTATAATAGCTGTAAAGAAACACAACCCTCAGTAGAAACATCTAAAGTATAAGTTTCGCAACGTATTATTTACTCCACCTCATAAATACTGTCCGAAACATGCAACTAACAAAGCAATCCCGACTTAACATCTACTACATACGATCTAAAGTCCCAGAGCGCGCATAATTCAGTAGACGCAAACCTTAGGCAAAATACGACAGTTTCGAAACGAACAAAGCGCTCTCATATAATTATCCCAAACCCAATCGAATTACTTGGCGACTGTCACAGAAGTGCTATGAAGACATGCGCTCTCTTGGAGCAATTATCCCCGGGTAGACCACCCCTGGCCCACCCGCGGGGGTTGCCCGCACAATTTCGCCAAATCATCTTCACCCCACATTTTCACTGATGAAGATATGCAAATACCAGGCTCTCCGAGATAGTTTGTCGTTGATACTGCTCAGGGGGACTCAACATTTTAATTTTATAAATATAATCATATATTTTATTTGCGTATATGGGTAATGTTACAATACAGATGGAGTGACAACAAATTATTCCTACCATATTCTAACTTACGGCATGCAAATTTTTAATTTACTATAAAATAATCGTAATCATAAATTCACAATCTTATCGATTTAAACACTTAATTATCAATCATGTTAAATAGTAATAACATATAATTGAAATAGGATACAATACAACAAACTATTGTCAATAAAATTTCATCAAGATTAATCTCAAGAATGTCATGACCAGTAATAATAAACAGGCCTAAAGGCCACAAGGATTTTATTTAACGACTGTCATCTAATGGCAACAGCCGGGACCGACGGCTTAACGTGCCCTCCGAAGCACGAAGTATCTAGAGATAATATAAACCCATTCATGGACAGGCTACGGTCGACGTTGCTTAACTTGCGTGATTAAACTAATTCGCGCAATGTCACCATCGAGCTCCTCTTTTTGCGTTTTACTGCTTAATACAAAAAAAGTGCCTCAAATCGGACGAGATGGCGGGATATTGTGAGACAAGCAACTACAACCCCGAATCCTCGAATCCCGATGATGACCACGACCGCTCTGTCAAGAGCGTAACGAAGAAGAAGATGCTTGATACAAATTGACAACAATCAGTAAATATGTATGAAGATGCCTACTTTTGGTATTTTTCTATTGATGCTTTCATCACCAGTTAATTTTAGTCTCCACTACAGGAGCACGACCCTCTCGTCCGTCCCAGACAGAAGGAGCATTTGGCCTATACTCACCACGCTGGCCAAACGGGGATGGGGAGGCCTGATCGGTATTTGGCAATGTATTTCCCTTAGTCGCCTTGTACGACATCCACGGGAAGAGACGGAGTGATTCTATTCTAGTCTGCCGGAAACCACACGACATAATTACTATTGATGCTTACTTACCGTTAACTGTTCATTTGATATTCACTACTGTCAATTCTAACCATACAGAAAATTACAGTGATTACAGAAGATTACAGAAGTTAGGTGCACTTACGTAGCTATTCGACGAGACGAGCTCGGTGGTCGAATGATTAGCAATGGCCACTTTGACTCCGAGGTAGCGGGTTCGATTCCCGCACAAGACAAATGTTTGTGTGCATGAACATGTCTGTTTGTCTTGGTCTGGGTGTTTTCTATGTATTATAATAATATGTATATATTTACAAAAAAAAACATGTATTTAAGCATAATATCAGTTATCTCGTACCCACAGTACAAGCTTTGCGCTTAATTTGGGACTAGATGGCGCTGTGTAAATTGTCCAGAAATATTTATATTTTATATATATATTCGTGTAGACCTATGCCGACGGTTATGCAGGCCTGACGGCCGCAAAGTTGTAATAGGTGTTCATATTCCTCGCCCAATTAATCATCTTGCAGCC
Organism: Hypsopygia costalis; assembly: GCA_937001555.2. NCBI lineage: Eukaryota > Metazoa > Arthropoda > Insecta > Lepidoptera > Pyralidae > Hypsopygia > Hypsopygia costalis. The sequence continues at coordinate 7,953,913 of OW443343.2, read as the reverse complement.
GCGTCACTACGAAACGCCCTATTATTTTGTATAATTATAAGTACAAAATAACTACAGGATATTTTACTTTTGCTACATGTTTATTTTGTATAAATAAAATAATTTATACTTACTGTTCCGGTTAATTGAATTTTTATCGGCCGGTTTTGCCTTACGGCATTATCAAGGTAACGTTCTTTATACTACGACGGGTGGCAGACGAGCATAGGAACACTCTATGAAGTGCAAGTTCCAAAACCAACCTACGCAGCATGTGGTGTACGTTGCCGTTAAGGAAACTAGGCTCTTGCTAAAGACAGCCCCCTTACCACCAACTCTTATTCCTATTCAATAACTGAATTGATTATTCAGTTATTGAATAAACACCAATGAATAAGCGACTCTATTTCAAATAGAATAGAGTCGCTTATTCTTTAGTATGAATAAGCAATCTATTCAATTATTGAATCGCAATAAGGGTTGGTGGTAAGGGGGCAGTAGCACAAGTCGAGCCTGAGAAACGGCCCGTTTTTTTTAAACGTCCTTAAAGTCACTTCGATATATACGGGTACCAGGTCAAAAAACTGGACTGAATAATTACAAAAGTATAAATCATAGAAACTTGAATTGCTGGTCATTATTTAGCGTATATAGTCAGCTCGCTGCTAAGACCTTAAGTTTGCATCGGGGCCGGGCGAGCGACGGGGGAGGGGTATTGCGTAGAATAACGGAAATCACGTCTCACACGCGCGGTGATCGCTGATATAGACATTTCACGTTAACCACCGGCCGTATACAGCCCGAATTTTAATTTTAATATTTACCACCACCCGAATTTTAATTTTAATATTTAGAACAGCGATTCTTAAACTTTTTCTGTCCGCGGACCCCCAGAAAATCAAGCACAATTTCAAGGACCCCATTTAAAAAAATCATTTTTATAAAAATTAAAGATACTGTAATAATGTGAAGTTTGATGCTGCTTTATTGCAAATCTTGCTGGCATTATTTATTAATTCAAATGTTCATAGATATGACGGCGGACCCCCATACCCCGTGGACCCCCAGGGGTCCACAGACAACCGATTTGATTTATTTTAATTGTATAACATTTTGATTTTAGATCTTATCTCCACAATTCAACATTTCGCTTACATTAAGCCAGGCTAGTGAAAGGGTTCTAGGGATTCCTAACAATATTATTGGGTTTCAATTATCTCTTCTCAGGATTCTGTTTAATTTAGTTACACGAATAAACGTATAAGTTTCAATTTCTGAGTTAATTGCAAATTTCTCCTGAGATATTAATTTCTTGTTTTATTTTTGTTACTATGTATTAACCGCGGCTTTGTCTGTTATTTTTGATGAGCATATTAAGACATGTCACTATTCCGATGTCAAACAAAATCATTGAAGATTACAAAAAGGGCGTGAAGAGTTTTCACAGGGTCGGCACGCGCATGTGATGCCTGTGGTGTTACAAGCGTCCATTTGCTACGGTAATTGTTTTCCACCAGGCACTCCAAACTGCAACTGAAATTATTTATTCGTCCTGCTTTGTAAACTTCGTCAAGGACAGATCGACAATGATAAATAAATAAATAAATATTTACATAAACCATGGTATACAACTTCGATCATTACTATTAGAACTAGATGCATAATGACGTACAAAAACTAAGCAAAATAATGTAAGCAGAAGATGACATGAATCTTACTTATTTATGACCAACATTGAAAGAAACTAGAACTCATAAAATAAATTGTAAATTCGCCCTTAGGCTTCCGGTTTATGATTTACAATTCAGACTAGTTCCAATGTCATTTATATAAAAACAAGATTAAAACCAAGACAAAAATTTGTGTTGTATCAACATCTTTGAACTAAACTTCACCTGCTACCTGCTGACTGACAAACGAAGTTCTGGCGAAAAGAGACGTAGGGAGCGTAATTGTAAGCTACCCGACTGAGGATTGCACCTCCACCTCACAGAATAGCGCAGCCAAATAGCAGTTCCCTTGAGGATTGTTGTGTTCCTGCGAGTGAGCGAGGTCACCAGCAGGGGTGGCGGCACGCGAGCGATATTTTATGCTGCCAGCGTTAATATGGTTACGGCAACCGCTTCAAATCAGGCGGGCCTTATGCTTGTCTACCACCCGACGTAGTATAAAAAAAATCATTAATTTGAAAATATTGTCAAATAAAGCGTTCGAATATAGTTAAGTGAAAGAGCTCCCAGATCGTCCTTTGGGTGCTGTTTCGGTGAGGACGTTTTTTGGGTGTTGATTGTGCATCTAGTTCTAGTGTCAATGATCGAAGGTATGCAATGGTCTTACGTCTTACGTCGGACATTGTAAAATTAAAGTGCTCGTACATATTATGAACATAATAATAATAATAATAATCATCATCAGTCCGCACGGCAGCTTGTGTGGCGAGCTGTTGTGTGAGTAGCGACACCACGGACCCGAGTCTCTAGAGAGTCGACAAGGGCCAGTCAACAACAACTACCGCTACCGGAATTCCAAAGCGATTCCGGTAGCGGTAGTTGTTGTTGACTGGCCTGTATATTATTATTTTTTTACCATTATATCGCAATTTTAATTATTATCCCTTACTATTGTTATTATTATTACATACTTATTAAATTCTCATCTAATTCTATTCATTTAATTAATTTCTGTATTCAGATATAGGTATTAATAAAGTTATTGCTACTCTTGTATGCGTTACTTGTTCACGTACACGTTGACTATTGATGTGATCGGATACCGCTGTTTACAGTTAATCCACTTCCACTGTGCACTCAGACACACGCACACAAGCAAGACACATAAACATTTTTCTCTATAGTTGTTGCTCGGTCGCGCGCGCGCCCATCAGGCGACAGCTGAAAATCAGTGTTTTTTGCACAATGTGCAAAAAGTCGCACTGAGCTGTGGCCATTTGCTTGCTGCAGCACACACACACATATTTTATTCTGTGTTCTGCTACATAACGTATAGGATCTCTCCTTGTTATTTTTTTAATTTGATTTTTGTATGTGTGTGACTGTAGTTTGTAATAAACGTATCTATCTATCTATCTATCTATCTTTCGTCTCCGACGTGTCTTCATCGGTCGGAGTGTAACCACAAGAAGGCCCGCAGGACTCTCAGCTCTGGCTTGCCTTCATTGGCCGTCCAGAGAAGAGCCCTAGAGCTATATGCTCCAGGGGTGGAAGTGTTAAAGGGCATCACGCCGCGAGTAACTTCGGAGAAAGCGCAGCACACCTCTCGACATCCTTGAGTCACTCACACTGGTGTTGCCCCCGGCCGTTTTCCTGGCATTTCGGGGGCCCATCTAGTGAGTGGCAAGCCACCGCCTGCCGCAAATGACTAGCAATAAAAGCAGTTATGGCAGGCGTCCGTCCCTCTTCTGTAATAGCCCGGTATTAAGTTCACCCAGACCTCATCTCCAAAGCCCATTTATTTTCCATCACAGTCTTCGCAATAGTCTCAACGCCTGCCGAGACCTGCTCATGGGTTTGTCGTTCCATTGACATATCCTGGAGCGGGTCACGGCGGGCGTACAACATTACATCAAACTTCTCAAAGGGGCCTCTACGCGTTGGATCCATATCCCCGCGCATGCCTATCGATTGACCGGGCTTGACCCGTGATTAAAAAGAGATACATAATAATAATCAGTCCTCAGGGCAGCTTGTGGCGAGCTGTTGTGTGAGCAGCGACACCACGGAACTGAGTCTCCAGAGAGTCGGCCAGGGCTTTCGCCTCCGACGTATTTATCGGTCGGAGTGTAAACACAAGAAGGCCCGCAGGACTCTCAGCTCTGGCTTGCCTTCATTGGCCGTCCAGAGAAGAGCCGCTAGAGCTATATGCTCCAGGGGTGGAAGTGTTAAAGGGCATCACGCCGCGAGTAACTTCGGAGAAAGCGCAGCACAACTCTCGACATCTCTGAGTCACTCACGCCGGTGTTGCCCCCGGCCGTTTTCATAGCATTTCGGGGGCCCATCTAGTGAGTGGTAAGCCATCGCCTGCCGCAAATAACTAGCAATAGAAGCAGTTATGGAAGGCATTCGTCCCTCTTCAGTAATAGCCCGGTATTAAGTTCACCCAGATCTCATCTCCATAGCCCATTTATTTTTCATCACACTTTGCAATAGTCTCAACGCCTGCCGAGACCTGCTCATGGGTATATCGTTCCATTGACATATCCTGGGGCGGGTCACGGCGGGCGTACAACATTACATCAAACTTCTCAAAGGAGCCTCTACGCGTTGGATCCATATCCCCGCGCACGCCTATGAAATGACCGGGCTTGACCCGTGAATTAAGAGAGATAATCAGCATCATCATTATCACTATGTTTCTGTCGACTGCCGGTTTTAGACTTTCTCCAACGCTTTCTATCACATGTGGTGCGTGGATATAACTGGAAGTTTTGTGGATGCGCAAAACAGTCCTCCTTTTTGCTCATCCACACGCTTCCAACTGGAAGTGGGTGGATAATTATAACAGTACAATAATAAATTTTATTTAAAAACCAAAACTGTACTGTCAACAATGTCCAATAAACAGTCAAGTACAAAAAAGAACTTGCAAAAGAAATGGCTTGCACTTGTCAAGTAATGAAAATTGTTTTAAACCTTACGATGTTACATTAGTTTTATATTAAGTACTATTGATAGCTTACAATTGCGATCACTCTTCTCACGTATGGAATTTGAAATGAAATGAAATCAAAAGAAAATAATTTATTGCCAAACACACATGTGATACAATAACAGTAAAGAACAACACTTAATTAGATGCAGAGAAATTTGTGTAGCAAAAAGGTATTGACTCAGCTATATGTTGGACCAACGCTGGTTTTCAGTCAGGCTCCAACAAATAAAGTAGCCTATATAGCGGGATTACACAAGCAATATTTTGTTTTATATGTTATATACTAACTAAGACTCAAGACTAATTCGGCCCTAATAATTTATAACGGATAAGTTTGCCCTTGACTGTTCATACCTTCCCCATTCTATTCCCCACAAGAAATTGGTGCCCTAAGAATTGTACCCGTTTCTAGTGAAATCAATATTTCAATTTCGTCAGCAATAATAATATTGCATTATGATTTTTGTAATACCACTAAGTTAGCAAACAAGCATACAGCCTTCGTGATAGACAGCAGTTACCGCAGTCAGACATCACACGCGCGTTGTTCGACCTCGTAAAAACCTCCTCATGCCTTTGAAGAACCCCATGCTGTAGTTTCTTGGTAAAATCTCAATAGACAGTTCATTACACAGCTTTATGAAGTGGGAGCAAATTGATTTTGATATTCCAACACATGACGAAAATCGGTTCCCAAAATTCTAAAGGCCGAGTAGAGACAGAAGCAAAACATAGTTCGAAGTACTTCGAAGTAATTTCTTTAATATTCAAAGCGATCCACATAAGACCCTCCTAATTCATAGGACCGGGTCATTATCTTACCCAATTCTGCTCCTATCTGTATATCCCTAAGTAGGCAGTTAGGCTCCTACCTACCAAGCATTGACTACTTATTTCCATAGACATGTCTACGTAAATAAGTTGATTAACATTTTTTTAGGATTTAGATTTTTTTTTTATAATAATGGTTTTTGGCCGAAGCCGAAAGTGATTGGCTAAAATATTACATCATATAGCTAAAATTTTAATAATCATAATAATCGATCTTTGTAAAGTTCTGTTGAATTTGATTTGACAAGTTATAGTGTAGATATTTAATTCATCATTCACCGTCGCTTCTTCTCCTGCTGCTCCTAAAATTTATATTACACCTAAAACTTTGACTGCAGTAAATTGTGTTGATTTTTTTGTCCAAATCGAGTAGGTAGCTGAAGTTAGCCGAAACCGATACTTCGGTCAGATATATCAACTTCATAATAAAAATAATAAGTAATAAATGAATAGAATTTATTGAAAATTTATTGATGCATTTTTCTACAATCTGTTCAAGGAAAAATAAGCTCCATAATTTGTTTTACGTAACCATGTTGAAATAGAGATCCTAGAGTTACTTTTGCGAGTACTTTTATAGGCAAAGTAATATTTACAAATTGAGTTGTAAAGAATATATAATATTCATAAGATTTTTTATTTTCAAATTTCATCACATTAATTTTAATACTAAGCCTATTTGTTATACCACATCCGGTGACGATCATATATACGGCCAGTTTGCATTTGCAACGCAATATGTATCAGTCACGCGTTGTCACCCCCGCTGTTATTACATTCCTCAGGAGATTATTGGACACGTTACGTTACTTTTATGTGTCAAAGTCCAGCATGTTCAAAATTCGACGTTACACTATGATATCTTGTACACAACAAGGCAACCCAGGCAGGGCCCGATTTATTAATGCCATTTCAGTGCCTACTTGGTGTTCTATCTACGGAAAATAATAAATTAATGAAAATGAAATGAAAAGTCTTCATTCGTCTAACCATTATGGACACTCAGACACTTTTGTTTATAAATATTTTTCTGATTCTATTATAACTTTTTTTTTATCTACTTACATTTCAGAACTCATTGAATTTAATTTAACTTGTGTGATAGCAAAATACGACGAACAAAAGAATACGACAAAATATCAGTAAGAACGGTAGATATTATTAAATTAATTTTCATGCGTTGTCTATGTGGTACAGTTAAATATTGTCTATGTGAAGACCCAAGTTGTTATTTAATCCTTCTATATGTTAAGTTCGCAGACATATTAAGGGAATAAGATTTTATTACCTAGGTATTTTATTACACTGTACTATACGTTCAGATTACGAGCTGGTATTTGGCAAAATTGTTATTATTTTAGCAAATTAATCAAGATAGCTATGTATTTTTTTAAATAGATGATTTTCATGTCAAGTGTCGGCGACAAATACAGTGCTATTTTATACTACGTCGGGTGGCAAATAATCACACGACCCGCCCGGCGAGAAACGGTTAACGTAGCCATGGCATAAAAACACCATGTATGTTTTTTGCTTAAATAAATGGTCACGTAATTTGAACTTGCCTACGTCAGTTCAGCAGAGAAGAGATCTTGCGTCCCTATGTGTGTTCTACCGATTATACAATGGGGTGTGTACATAGGAGTTGTTTGACATGATGCCCATGGCCTCCTTCAACAGTCGCACCGCTCGCCATCGACAGGGAATTCATCGTCACACATTGGAGCCTAAGTGGTCGCTTACTGTGCGGTTCCAGAGAAGTTCTCTCCCGCGTACTGTCAAGCTGTGGAATGAACTGTCTGTCGAGATTTTCTCAGGAGACTACAGCATGGGGTTCTTCAATACTTGAAGAGGTTTTTACAGGGTCGGCAACGCGCGTGTTACAGGTATTCATAGGCTGCGGAAACTGCTTTCCATCAAGCAGGTCGTTGGCTTTTTTGTCACTTAAGTGGTACAAAACAAATGCTGTATTTTGTAAGGATTTTAACAGCCAAACTCGTGACGAAGTCTTTTCATCAACATGGGAACAACATACCTAGCTGTAGGTTTTCTACCATGGCGGTAGCCATGGAAACTCTCTCTCGACTCTCGATATAGATTTAAAGGTTTGAAACCTGAAAAATTGCTCTCGTGTGTAAATTAAATAGGTATATAATCTTAATTATCTTCGATATAGAGTATAATCATTGAGGTTCTGCGCGTTAGTCGGATTTATATAATAAAACATTAATATATAAATCGTGCTAACGCACAGAAATTAAGATGGTAATGTAATTACTTTAATTTAATACTTATTGATTGAATTGAATCCAAATTTGAATGCTGACTGTATCAGCCAAACATGCCAGCAATTTTATATCAAGAACTTTATACCATGTTTGTGAACGCATAAACGATTTATTATTTATTGGCAATTTGATCTACACTACTTTACGTGTTTCCGCCACCAATTAGCGCATGCAAACTGCTGCCGGCCGGCACCCATCCTCTACCGTTAGTAGATACATGCGACTGCCGTGACTGATGTGGTCGTCTCTGCTCCAGCTGCTACGGTCGGCTCGGCGAATCTAAAACATCGGAAACATTACATCTGAGAAATTATCTTCGATAAATCGACATTATGTCCTGTAGATTAGACCAAATTAAAAGAAATTAAGTATACACACACAGCCCCCTTACCACCATCTCTTATTGCGATTCAATAACTGAATAGATTGCTTATTCATACCAATAAATAAGCGACTTTATTCCATTTGAAATAGAGTCGCATCGAGACATTATCGTCGATAAATCGACATTATGTCCTGTAGATTAGACCAAATTAAAAAAAATTAAGTACCAATGAATAAGCGACTCTATTGCATTTGAAATAGAGTCGCTTATTCATTGGTATGAATAAGCATTCTATTCAGTTGTTGAATCGCAATAAGAGATGGTGGTAAGGTGGCAGTTCTTCTACATATTTGCTTACCTACATACAGTCTGGTTGAATATTTTAACTGAAATAACAATAATATTAAGAACCTTGTATGAGTATTCTTGCAAATAAATAATTTGGACTTGAACACAAACAAAACCGCTGGCAAAAATAGGCATAGAATATAAATTCAATATAATTATACGGTAAGACAAAACTCTAGTTTGTCTTGTATCGCAGGTGGCCAACTAAACTGAACTCCTAAACTGGTTATAACAAGTGAAGGCCCGAGGGTGGGCGGGGTGGGACTAACTAGATTCCTCCCAACTTTCTAGCTAGATAATGATCTTCACTACGTGGGTGCCCAGTTGATGGGCCGTGACAGATTTGCGGTTGAAACGCGGCGTTTGGCACGCTCGTTTATATAATATAATACAATGTTCTTTAATGCCCAAATAAAAGAATTTATATAGGTATTAACATAATAAAAGTGCAAAAGGCGGTCTTACCGCTAAGAGATCTCTTCCAGACAACCTTAAAGTATGTACCTTAAGGACAGACCTTAAGGTAGAGGAAACGAGAAAGATAGAAAACGAGTTATATCATGTATGATTTCTTTGGTGTCGCAAGCGTCCATAGGCTGCGATGATTGCTTACATCAGGCAGCTCATATGCTTGTTTGCTACTCTAGTAAGTAGTATAAAAACTGTAAATTTCTCAAAAACCGTGTACAATGAATTTTATGGCAGAAAATGTCAATCTGAAAATGAAATATTTTGATCAATATGAAAGATTTCAACGAACCCATTTTTACTTATTTTTTTAAAAATTTAACTAGCGACCTCCCCGGCATCGCACGGGTAGAAACTCTATTATATATTGATTTATATTATAGAGTTTCTACCCGTACTATGTATCATATGTATGTATTTACAAAAAAAAATGTATTTACGTATGGTTATCAATTGTCTAGTACCCATAACACAAGCTTCGCTTACTTTGGGGCTAGATGGCGCTGTCTAATTTGTCTGACAATATTAATTTTTGCGGAGCACGCCAGTAAATCTTTCAGTTGGCAAGGTTTTTACCAATATCTTTAACAATCATTATATTTAAGTCAATTTTCACAAACCCTTAATGAACTGTATACTTAAACCTTCCTCATGAATCAACCCATCCATTGGTGAAAACAGTATGAAAATTCGTTAAGTAGTTTCAAAGACAATTGCAATCAGACAGGCAGACGCGGCATGTGGGCGTTTATAATACGTATGTAGTTATGCCTAAGTAAAGATAAGGTAGACACCGGTAAGGTAGACGGCAAAAGACCACGGGGCCGAAGTCCGAAACGTTGGTCGGACCAAATCCGCACTGCCCTCTTACCACCATCTCTTATTGCGATTCAATAACTGAATAGAATGCTTATTCATTGGTATTAATTTGCATTCAATTCAGTTATTGAATCGCAATAAGAGATGGTGGTAAGAAGGCTGCTCTCGACACCAGCTTACATGATGCAGTTCAAGCCGCAGAAGATAGCAACAAGTGGCGGAGCATCATCCATGCAAAAGTGAGGCCATGGGGTCACGACCCTCAGCAATGAGGAAAACGACGCAAGGAGGGAGTTATGAATTGAGGCAATCTTATCTGCGTGGAAAAAGTGGACTACCTTGCCGGCACATGTGTTTCCTCCTTCCTGCAACATGGGATCCTCCAAACGAAGCGTGAAGAAGCACCTCTCGGGGTAGCATGGCAGTGTCAACTGACAGGACACTGTTGTCTTTAGTCAGTTGCCGATGCAATTTGGGCTTCTCCTTTCGCTTACCATCAGGCGAAGCGGAGCCACTATGCTAAGCTAATATATTAAAAAAAACACTTCTGCCGGCAGAAGTGAAAACTTGAACATTAACGTTGTGCATTTTTGAAAATTTTGTAATGGATACGGAATAATTTCGCACGAATTGCTTTATTTATTATAAAAGTACTATCATTTATGTGGTAAAATACAAAAATCATTTCTTGCACTATCGTACACAAACAAGACAATTTATATTACATTAAAAATAAACAGCAAGAGCAGGCATACATTTTCGCCGCACGATAGAAAGAGAGGGGGATATAACTTCCTCTCCTACGCCGCGCCGGCGGTCTACTCTCCCTCCGTCTTACGAATTTTCGATCAGGCCACGTGTCCTGACACGAGTTTAACATTTTTTTTACGCATCCCAAAAAGTGCACAACGCCGCTAAAGAAGTTTTCACTTCAAAAATTTAATCCAAGGACAACTTTTTCCTACCCACTTTATGTCAAACTCCTTCACTTTAAAAGCTTCACGACTCTGAAGTGCGCTACCCGATAGCCTCAGAAGAATCGTGAATGAATTTAATTTCAGAAAGAAAGTTCATGCTTACCTCTTGGACAATTTGCCAAAACTTTGCATCAACTTCATATGTATGCATGTTTATATATAATTTTATATGTATTATATTTTGTTACTTATGTAATGTGTTTATGTATGTATATATTATGTTGTAATATATAATATTGTTATTAATTTATTTTTGTAAGCCGCATTCGTATATCTGCTCTTCCCAAGTGTTGTCTGGTAGAGATTCCTATTAGCATTAAGACCGCCTGTGTCATAAGAAAGAATTTCGGAAACTGGCAGCGCGGCGCTATCGCATAACGTAATAGAATATGGTCGAATTGAAAGCCTCCTTACTTTTTGTAATCGATTAAAAATAATTATATAGGTATACGATTTGATTACGAATGAATACGCAAACGTTCGAAGCCGTGTGAACAATTACTGTGCCCCGTTTAGACAGACCCTAAGCGTAAAACCTCGCATTCTACAAATGCACATTGAGGCCTCAATTTTCATTAAGCCCGTCGGTGGATTCCTTGAGAATCGTGCTACGAATTGCTATCCTTTATTACGGCTTGCTGTGAACCCGCCAGCCACACTTGACCCTTCACGCTACCCTCTTGCTTATAATTTTTTTACCCGTACGGAAATAAATGCAGTTCAATTTAAAATGGTTGGAGAATTTCGTGTCAGTAAAGGAATTCTCATAGTATTTCTCAAATTAGAACGCGAAATTAATATTTAAATTATTTCTTAAAAATATATATTAATAAAAATATGTAAAAAACTTTTAATTATTAAAAAATCGGTATTTTAATCAATCTGCCTAATTTACGTATATTTTCATCTCTCATATTTCAACTGCAACTATTTTCATAAAGTAATGTATTAATTAATTAATTAATCATTCATGTAAGTATAACCACACATAAGTTAATTAAACAAATTATTGTAAACAATTATAATTGCCTCTATCCATCGAATGGTAACGTTGTAAAGCGTAGAATGTGTTTTTATTTTCACATTTTTTGTTTGAAGAATCGGTTGCTGTAGTCTCCAGGGAAAATTGATGTAACCAAATAATTATCTAAATAGCTGGTTCATAAATTAATTTGGTGAAGTGGTTAGAAGTCGATCACTCCGTTGCGCAATTTTTAACTGGACATGGCAATTTTAAGTCTTCTCTTCTCGTTTAAATTAATGCCGTCGTCCTTATGCGAATGTTCTACTGCAAATCATGAATTCGATCAAACAGCACACCATGTTCCATGGGAGAATGATCTTTGGCGGCGGGAGCAGAACGACATTTTGAATTCGTTGCATATCGATCCGGGGTCGTATACTATTCTGATTTGATAGCAACAAAGGAGAATTACCAAGCGTTTAGACGATTTTACAATTCATATTATTGGAATCGATGTGTTCTAGGTCTAAATATTTTAGGTCCCCAATAGTGTTAGATACATAAAATCCGTGTTGAACGGCAATTGAGCTTCACTTGACTAGCCATCTCTTTAGGCTTTTAATGCCTTATTTGACATATTGCTGTCTCTCACATTGCTAAGAGGGGAAGTCAAATTCCAAAAGCATCTTTCTCCAATTAATTGCTTCTGATTAAATTCGTTGTGAGTTCCAAGGCAGTCGTAGTTTTACCCCCGGGACTGCATTGGACTTAAATGTTCATTGCCTTTTTTGGTGGTCGCCGCTGTTAATCCTGGCTACACATTTTTTGTTGGGGTGTAAGTGGTTCATCAACATCTTAGAACCAAAGCCAACTTCACCTGCACGCGGTGCCCCCTGCTGACTGACAAACGAAGCTCTGGCGAAAAGAGAGGTAGGGAGCGTAATTGTAAGCTATACCGACTGGGGAATGTACCTCCACCTCACAGAATACCGCAGCCAAATAACGGTTCCCTTGAGGGCTGTTGTGTTCCTGCGAGTGAGTGAGGTCACCAGAAAGGAAGGAGATGCTGCGATGGCAGCGGGGGTGGCGGCGCGCGAGCGATATTTTATGTTGCGAGCGTTAATATGGCTACGGTAACCGCTTCGCATCAGGCGGGCCGTATGCTTGTCTGCCACCCGACGTAGTATAAAAGAAAAAAAATAAGAAAAATAAAAAAACATGAGACACAGCGGTGGGAATGTGTGATGGGCCCCCATCGCGTAACTTGAAGAACATTAATACCAAGTTTAAAGTAACCGCGCCACAACCCCCAACTTAAGCCCGTTTCTCTGCATAGACAACAAGAAAAAATAATAAATAAATTAAAAATAAGCACCAATATTGTGTTATCGCATTTTTAAAGAAATCATTTTGAAAGCACAATTTCACACGTGATTGCGTTAAGATCTGTTTTAATGATACGCACAAAGACAAAAATAACGATATATTTCTGCTTGGTTTAAAAATAACGAAGAAGAGTCCAACCCTCATTGTGGAATTTACACGCTCAGCCAAGTAACCGGGTCACAACGAGCACGCACCGTGCGTGCGCGGTGCCGGGGGACCCCCACTCGTTAGTCGTGGTTTAATTTCCAACTAGCGTCTTGTCTCATATAAATTAGTTATTCATTTATATGTACCTTCGATCATTAATAGCTATGTACACGTAATAATGCACATTACAACATTTTGTCTTACCAATACATAGTAAGACTTGGGGCAAAGGCAGGGGCCGTCTGCTCAACCGTCGAAACTGAAAACGATTCCCAAAATCTAACCTTCGTAGTACTTACTTAAAAATGGTAAAGTCCTTACGAGGAGAATGAAAAAGTGGACATCTCAATCACTGTTGATCTTCTTTGCGTCATGTTAAGCCGGGAACACGCTAGCAAGCTGTAGCTGTAACTGAACAGATTATAGTCACGTTATTATTATTTAAATAGTTGTCTTGGCCAACTTGCCAGAATATTAAAATATTTTTTAAAATGGAAAAATTCACCTCCCCCGCCTAGGTGGGATTTGAACTCACGACCTCTCGATGACCCGTTGAGTGCTCGTCCAACCGAGCTACCAGGAAGGTTTGTGTTGGTGACGAATTTTTGCATCTTATATTTTTACAGCGTGAGTCACAATGTGGCGTCATCAACCTATTAAGTAATTACACTACTAAACAAGGCATAGCAGTCCATCGTTGCAGATGAAGATGAGGCGGGGAAGGTGATATTTCCATTTTTTAAAATATTTATAAAACTGTCACGTTGTTCTAGTGTGAACGTCTTCGAGCATCCTTTGATTCGACGATCATCGGTTCACAGCGAGCGGCGGCACGTATTGCTCTCATAGCAGGATCGGGAACCACGTACACACTATGTCTTTTGGTTACAGCAACCTGCAACGGTTATGCTTAGGTCGCACTCATCCCGATAACATTCGGACGATAAACTTCGTCTTCGGCCTACGGCGAATCTTCGCGGCCACATAATGCGCGTATTGCGCGATGTAAAGTTTATCGCGATGTACAAACGCAAAAAACAATATGGACGCCGCGTTTACTCTATATCTATTTTATGGCAGTAAATAATATTTTTTTTCATTGATGTCATCTAAAAACAAATTAAAAGCAAGAAAAAGGAGAAAAAAAATATAGTTACTTCAACTCAAGTTACACTTCAGCTATATTATACACTGTAGTTACATCTAACACGTCCGCTAGAAACGATAGGTGCGGGTCGACTGAAGTGTGGCTGTGTGTGCAAGCGAAATTCATCGCGATAAAACCCTTTGATGTGCGAGAGTTTACCGACAGCGGAGCGATGTGCCCGAAGCTTCGCCCGAAGTGTCGAAGTATTCGCAAATATTTGGCTACATACCGAATATTCGCGTTATCGCGATGAGTGCGGCCTAAGCATTACAGTTACAGAATTAGTACTTCGTCCTCGTCGGTGCGCATTGGAAGCACAGTAGGGTTGCCAATGCCAACTATACTTTATCATAACGTATCCTACTTTATTTTTTATAACTATACTTTGGTATAAGAATAATGCTAAAATATTTTAATTCCAATATCTACTTACTTACACTTCTTCTGTTACTTTAGAGTACGAGAAGAATAGTTAGTACATCAATTTAATAAGAAAGTCATTACATGCCTATTAGTAGTCAATTTTCTAAGACTATTTGAAACATTTAAAAGAAATAAAAAATGCTACCCAAAAACCAATATCAGCGATAAAGTAGCACTCTAGCCTCTCATCCCTCTGAGTCGTCTTTGTTGGAATAATGTGTGTAGGCCTCATTCATCCTACTGCTGGGACACGGGTCTCCCCTCAATTAAAGGGGTTTAAAGCATACTCCACCAACTGCAATCCAAAATAACTACAACTTTACTACCAACTAATGTTCCCCCGTTTATTATTGCTCTTTGTACTAATGCCATGTAAGTTTCAATTATTTCCTGTCAGCGTTGTTGTTAAACCAGCTAGTCAAACATCTCCTTTACGTAGATTCGACATAGAGACGGCAATCAATGATATAGATGGTATACAACCGCGCCACTCCCACCTCTGTTGGGTTCATTTCCGGACGCAAATCGTCTTGTAACGAATGTGTGAATCAACTATTGAATTTTGTACTACTGTACTGTACTGTGAATATATATAGAGTGTATTTATGTATTCACAACCTTCTATATCTTGTCTAATATATAAAATTCTCATGTCACAGTTTTAGCTGCCGTGCTCCTACGAAACGGCTTGACCGATTTTAATGAAATTTTATAGGTATATTCAGTAGGTCTGAGAATAGGCTGTTATGTAATTTTTTGCTACTAAAATGATCCTAGGAATAATTTACATGGCCAAAATAACGTTTGCCGAGTTAGCTAGTTTTCTTATAAATAGCTGCTATAGTTTCGAAAAATAAAAATAAATAATTAAAAACTAAATTGAACCATACTATTACACAAATGAACTGGAAACGCAAGATAATTAATATATTAGTTCAATAAGAAAGAAAATGGCATGTAACTTGAATTAGTATATAAAACACTTCAATGCCCCAGTAACGTTATTACACAGGTGAAGCCTGAGGCGAAAGCTAGTGTTTTATATTATTAATTATATTTCCATTTCGTTATTATGATTACAGTTCCATTCGCGTACAAATATACAGACAGGCAGACAAACCAAAAATTTAAAATACTTTATTGTGACTTCAATTGCTCATATAAAGAGAGCCAGCCTATTATTTTTTCAATACGTATAGTGATGCCTCTTTTGTCGCAAGTGTCCAAAGGCTGCGATGAAAGATGAAAAGAAAAAATAGTGGTATATTAGACATATGCATTATATACACATCGGTAAATTCGACAAATTTTATAAAAAAATATGTATATATTATAGTAGAATGTTGAACTATGTAGACACAGAAATATAGAGACTACACTAATCTTTTCTCAAGTTATCGGTGAAACAATCTCCGTAAATGGTAGTCAAACTAAGCTCACAGCGAGACGTGCACGCACATAAAGCGGTTATCTGTAGCGTGCCTTGGGCGGAGAAGCAGAATATGGTACAAAGCATAGGCGGCAAGCGAGTTCGTAGATAACATTTAGTCTAACCTAGTCAGTAACATGAACTTTTGTATATATAAAAAAAGAAACAGCTTTTTAGGCCCACAGCGTCAGTTTATATGGATTCAAGATGAAATATCATTCATTTATGATACCTGCTGTTGGACATTCTATTCCACACGTGATATTGCCTGCTTGGAAAATAAAATGGAAATAAAGTAACCTTTAGTTAAAACTAAGAATACCTGGCCACTAAGCACAGGCAGAGAGATAGGGAGTATTTAAAAAAATATATTAATAAATACTGTGCCTATGACTCCGTCCGCGTAACGTTTGTTAATAACGGTTAACATTTTTTTGTTTGTGAACCGATTACCATCAAACAACCACTAAATATGTGTTGGAATCACACAAAATCAGAAAAACCATTTTTTTGACCTCGTATATAAACAACGTGCATAAATTGTTCTTTTTTTTTATTACGGAAACGGCTCGTTTTTGATTTAATTGAATAATTAATTAAAACTAATTGCTCCCAAACAACAATCTCTCACTCTCAAATCTTTACTTGTCCTCCCGTTTCTCAACCCGCTTCAGTTTATGACTCGGACATGTGCAAAAGTAATTTGCACGACGCGATAGTAAAGTATCGTTATGGTGATTAGAATTACATTGTAGCTTCTAATTCCAGCTAAGCAGCGTTCGGACTGCCGTGGGCAGTTCCTGGATCTCGTAAAATAGATATTTGGGGCGGCCATTAAAGTGGGGTATTCTTGATATCATCTGATAAGGAGTCCGTTGTTATGTTCAGGCATAAAAGATGTTCTGTTTTAATGTCTGGAGCGAGTTAATTGGGGTCACAACCTTCTATTTAAATGTAAGACTTTATTTTATTTATATACTTTAACAGCAAATCTGGTCCGCTATATACATAGGCACAAGTTACGACAGAGTTATAGCTTTATCGGAAATCCTATGAGAATGAGGCAATTATTTAAATAAAGACAAATAAAGGAATACGAAACCTCGATGGTTATTACATTTATTTTTATACTATACTTATTTATAGTTATACTAATATAATTCCTACAATCAGTTTAAATTTGTTTCTGACCTTAAAAATCGCTAAATTGGTTTTAAGTAATTTGTCATTGGATAACTTAGTCTATGGAAGACACTAACAAAGCTTTCACGCTTTCACGCTAACAAATCCGCACACGGAAGTTTATCAAATCAAATCATCTTTATTTGGAGAATACAGTTACAGTTATTCTAGGGTACACAAAGTCAGGTACAGTGTATTCAGCCCGCAAGCAGGCGTGCAAAATATTTTTGTCAACTAACACTACTACACCTTATTCGAAATTATTAGAATGAATGCTGTATATACGAGTATATATGTGACATACTTAATATACTGTAAAGCATTGTCCCAGAATCCAATTAGTCAGTTATAATTAATAGTAAAATTATTGGAATGATTATAACGACCTCGCAATGAGAAGTTAAATTTAAAATGAACCCTTCAAAAATATCTTACTGGGAACTCATCACAATCAGGTCCCGAAAACCGTTTCATTCCCACAGAATCCCATCTCCACGTCTGTCCCACGACACTGACATTAACACTAAAATGTCGAGGTCAATAAGACCACGGGTTCAAATTTGGAACAGCGAAAAGGGGATGCTGCAGTATCCAACTTATTTTGTATGCATACACCTTTCAGTAACACAAACTTATACAGTTCATCGATAAACTAAATTGCATTCGAAAATGTATTTTATGTCTATAGGAATAACGTTAGTATAGACATTTTATAGAGGTTGAAAATAACATTGTCATTTACTCAGCACCCTTAATTTACCGGTAAGAACCAGTTCAATGACAATACCTTCGGACATTAGCATAACTTCTTAACCGGACATAACTGGCCACTCATTAATATTTATGTCCGAAGTATTTTTTTAAATTTCGGTTAGTACTTACAGAGATGCTGCGGCGGCGACACAGTTATGTAGTGGTCATAAGTTTTGTGAAAAAAATACCAGAATAACCGATATTAGGTAAGTTGAATACTTTTTTGTATTAACAAGAAATACTTGTATGATATAAGATATAACAGTATACATAGTATACATGTGTAATGTAACCAAGTGGTCCATGTTACATATAGTTTTTCTTATTTATGTAATAATTTTGTTTATATTTATTGTTCGAAGTAATAGTTAAGGTGCATTTTTTTATTTTTACCTGACTAATGAAGAAGGAAGGGTTATGTTTTTCGAGTGTTTATAAAATATATAGGTATACTATAAATCTAAATTTTTCGTACGAAACAAATGTAAATAATTTATTGACTAGCAAATGCGGTAGGTACCTGATAAGTTGTAAAAAATAGTTGGTATAGATGTTTTAACATTATAGATGTTCTAACATTTATACCAACCAAATATAGTTCGTATAGATGTTACGCTTATCCTACTTGTATCTGTCGAATAGTACAAAAAACAACTTACAGACCATCAACAACATCACTTCCAGTATAAAATGGTCCTGCGTAGTGCTACGAATGCTACTATGCCTCTTTGCTACGCCAGATCATTTTATACTGGATGTTTTACGGTCTACAAACTATAGCTGTACAACCCTAAACCAACGTTCGAAAATTTTAAATTAAATGGAAAAATAAACCGGTTTATTTTGCTATTAGAAAAAAAAAAATTTTTTATAACTTTTAAGATTTTAAAAGTTATAAAAAAAAATATTTTTCTTTATAAGGCAATCTCTAGCGGGTAACTTAGCGCTACCTGAATAAAAAAAACATTAATCGCTTAAATAATTAAGTTAAACTTGTTAGTCGTATACCTCAATGTTAATCTGTATAATATTGTTGGTTAGCAATAGCCACTTTGAGTCGCGGGTTCGATCCCCGCACAAGGTAAATATTTGTGTGCATGAACATGTCTGTTTGTCTTGGTCTGGATGTTTTCTATGTATTATATGTATGTATTTACAAAAAAAAATGTATTTAAGTATCATATCAGTTATCTAGTACCCATAGTACAAGCTTAGCGCTTAATTTGGGACTAGATGGCGCTGTGTAAATTGTCATTAATACACGAATATTTATGTATTTATTTATTTATATATTAATAACAAATACAACAACAAAGAAATAGCGAAATCGGTCCAGCCGTTCACACGTGATGCTGTGGCCAAGGGAAATAGGGATTCATTTTCATATAATAGATTGCATGTATTCGTAGGTACCGTAAGTTTAGCAGTTTTTATAGTACCACTAGTAAATAGTCGCTAGAATCAGCTAAATACCTAATGTGTAGTGCGATAACTTTCATTAGTGTTAGGTAAAAATTAAAAGACAACACTAACTTAGTAAGGTATCAATTTAAATATAATAAATAACACCAGTTTTACACCTGAGCCTCACTAATAAACAAAAGCTTTGACAAGATAAATCTAAAATATATAACGGCCTCGCCTATTAGTTAACTAGGACAGAACAAACCCGACAGCAACTGAAGTGTTATTTCTTAACGGAACGACACACAAAAATAAACTTCATTTTAATGTCATAGGGCTTGAAATCGAAAATGAGTCGTATTTCTTCGATGAAGGGCCGAACTAAAACTATCAATAATCGATAGTCGTCGCGCGGGGCAGCCGGCTCATCACTAATTTACAATTTTATGGGATGCGGGGTGCGCGGGTAGGGGGGTGCCACTCCATTAGTGGAGCTTGAACCCCCGCGCGGTCGCTTAACCCTTTCGTACTGAGTGAACAAAAGTATATGAGGTTTTCTCAAAGTTTTCTTATCTTCGGAAGAATGTGACAGTAAAGAGAAAAGCGGTAACCGCTACAACACAAATTAACAATTAGTTACTCCGTAAGTTACAGTAGCGGTTCCTTCCAAGGTTCCAATTGTAGGTAATAGATAAGTAACTTAAAGTCTGCGATACCTAGAACCTCCGAATCGTGCTTCGAATGTATAATATGCAATTAATATTTTGCGAGTTCGCGTCTCAAATCAGGACTTATTTTTTGGCACGTACTTATAGTGCTTTTAGTAACTAAAAATAAATAAATAATATAACCTATCCATTTTTCAAAGCGTCACAAATATCAGAAAAAAAACATATATATTTTTTAAATTCCATTGTAGATTAGTATTTACCGTAGGGTCTAAACAATCATTGCAAATTCTAAAAGAAAAAAAAAATGCTTTTCCTTGTTTCAAAAGTGTAGCCGTTTTTCTTTTCACCGTATGATATGAAAATAAATAAAAAAGATAATTTTAAATGCCATATGTCAGTCATGGTTTTGTTACATTTTAAAACTATTTTTTTTTTTCGTTATGCAGTGTACAAATATGATCAGTCGACTCAATAAAAAATAATATTTTTTTTTACAATTTCTTTGATATTCTTTCGCTTTTGTTTAAAAAAGTAAGAACTATTGTCTTGTATTGTCAGAATAGAGTGTGTAGACATACACACTCTATTCTGTTAATCTCATGTCTGGCTTTTGTATGTCCAATTGTCCAAATACGTAGAAAAAAAATTGTAACAATGGTATTCGTGTACTTATTGTGTTTCACAAAATAGAAAATCTCATGTAAAAAAAGTAGATGTTTCTGAAATCGACACCAATATAATGCCTATTTGTTATTCTTGTTAAATTTTACTTAATTATTTTGTTATTGTTAAATTAACAAATTTGTTATTGTGTATACTTGACAAATTTTACATACAACTACTTTTTTACTTATTTAATATTTTATTTCCTTTCTCGTCCCTTATCTTGCCACTCTCCCTGCTTACTCTCGCACTTGGCGTTATCACTTGAAAATTTGCACACCTCCTAGTATGTTTTGTTCTCCTTGTCGTTAAATATATAATAAAAGGTTGTTAAATATATTGTAACATTTGTCGTAAAATAGACATAATATTTTTGAATGGTACAAATGGATAATCCAAATTGGCCGTTGGAATCGAAAGTAATCTGTAGAAAATGTGTAAACTTACAGGCATTATCAATTTCAACACAGAGTTTACCCATAAATAAATAACTATTAATATTACACAACGCCATCAAGTCCCGAATTAAGCAAAAACTTATACTATGGGTAGGTACTAGGCAATTGTTAAATGTACTGAAATACATGCTTTTTCTAAAAACATACTTCTTATATATAACATAGAAAACACCAAGGCCAAGACAAACAGACATGTTCATGCACACAAATGTTTGTCTTGGGCGGGGATCGAACCCGCGACCTCAGAGTCTCCTATGTTATAGGTACTACTAATTGAAACTGATGTACAAATTTCTACACTAAATGAATTCAATGTCTGCCTAATCTGCAAACGGTACATTTCACGCCTCCCGACAAGAAACGCGTGCAAAGGAGAAAGGAGAAAACTGAGACGGGCAGAGAGGGAGATCTTTAAGATACGTCGCCATAGCAACCCTTACGACCCGCACACTCGCGCACAGGTTTAATGATAGTTTGTGACATAGACATATAAACTACACTGCAATTTAATAATTTATATATTCTTCATTACTTAAAATAGGATAGACTTAATATCGAGTATATACTCGTAGTGTCATTAAAAGTGTACAAAGGTAAGCTTATCTCAACAAGAAATCTTTTCCAGCGTTCCAGCCAACCCTGCCGGTAGTAAAAAACAGTAATTGAATATGATTTTAAAAATTATACTATGTTCATCATATATAGTCATTTTAATAATTTTGAAATTTGGTTATGTGTCAAAATTTACATACTACGTTTGAAACTGAAACAGTAATGTATGACTCCAACAACTCGCAGCTGAGCAACTGCAACGTGGTGGACTATGCTCTAAAAATTCTTCAAAAGAGGAGGAAATGAATTCCTCATCCCAGCACTGAGATGATTAAGTGTTGATATCATTGAAACATTTATGGTAGTAGTTGATATATCCAAATTTAGATCTTTCGCTTATCATTGTGAACAAACTTAAATCTCGGAGTTTTAATTATTTTGTAATAATGATAACAAAGTGATAATATTATTTTTTAAATATTTTTAACTTGCTGATGTGTTTCTTTTTTAACTTGCTGATGTTTTCGGCCCGCCTAATATAAACTGGTTACCGTAGATAGCTGGCATTTTTTCATGGCAACGGACAGACACAACGACCAAACGATTTCATAAGCTCAGTGAATTTCGCTTTTCGATTTAGAAATTCTGACTTCGGATTCGTGTAGAGCATCAAAAAATAGTACTGTAAAGTGACCTTGGTTTTTCGATATCAATTCGGGATTTCGAAAAAAAAATCGTTCTGTCTGTCCGTCCGTTGCCATGAAACTCAAAATTTCGAAATTCTGACTTCAGATTCGTGTAGAGCATCAAAAAGTAGTAATGTAAAGTGACCTTGGTTTTCCGATATCAATTCGGGATTTCGAAAAAAAAAGTATTTCGCTATGGTGGCGCATGCTGCGCGTCCGATGTTTTTTTATTTGGAACTCTACCATTCTTTTTACAATATTTTTACTTTTGAATTCAGTTTAGAATTATTTGTGTAGTTTAGTTATATGATGTCTATGGCGCGTACTCACACAAACAAACAGTAGTGTACGAACACTAGGTATTAGGAGAATTCGACCCGTCCGCCCCCGAAGTTTCAGTTATTAAGCAAATGCTTAGTAAACATTTGGGCCCACCTTTAGTTTCGTACTTTAGGTACTTAAATAGGTTGGGTGCTAAGCTTCAATCTAATAAATAGGTAAGGTTTATAAATTCACGTATAAGTACTGACTTATTTATATAGACCGTATATCACAAAGTAAAAAGAAGCGATTGTACTCATCAATATTACAATACAATAATAACAGTATATAATAGTAATGACACTTTATTGTACCAACAAAATAAAGATACAGAAGCATATAAAATTAAGTGAGGAATTTGATGGCGTCGTTACGCGTGTCAGTCTAATCGAACGCGCAAGTTAAGCAACGTCGACCGTAACCTGTCCATGGATGGGTTTATTTATCTCGAGCTCCTCCATGCTTCGGTAGGCACGTTAAGCCGTCGGTCCCGGCTGTCGTCATTGACAGTCATTAAGCCAAGTTAGTAGCTTGAAAACACTGGCCTTCCCCAACCTGCAATTGAGCAGTGTGGTGGAGTATGCTCTAAATCCCTTCGATTGAGGGGAGACCACACTACCACAATTTTAAGCTGTAGTTTGAATTGTCCAATCATAAATTTCGATGAGGATCGGCTTCAGTTTAAGCGGTAGGATCCCTGACATTGACATCTCCAAAAAAAGTCAGTGTTTGTTGCCACGGGTGACTTACGCTTAGTGTTTTAGAAGAAAATGAATTTTCATAGAGTTAACCGAGTTGCTAGCTAGAGATTTCGCTACCGTTACCCCGTAGATATTGTATGTTTTCTAAGGTGGTTACAACTGATTTCTGGCAGACTTCGGTATCTGCTGTCAATTAATGATATAATAGAGCCAATTGTGAGCCGAAACCACTTTTAACTGATTTATGCAGTCCAAAGTAGTTGTGATCAATGATATTGGTTAGGTTAGATTTTGCTTGGGATTAACAAAAGCCGAACGAGCGAAGCGAGCGCCGCTAGTCTTGCCTTTGTAGAGAGAGGTGAAATACCTGAGGATAGACTAGTCAAACATACGAGCGTCTAGACTTCGTGTATTGACTATAACATAGTCTGAATTTCAAATCAGTCAAAATCACTTTTGACTAAAAACGTCAGTCAAAAACGCTGCCCACAAAAATCAGTTAAAACTATTTTTGATTAAAAACGTTGATCAAAAATCAACTGTGCCTGATTTTTACCTATTAAGTATTATACTACTAAAGAAGGTATCCATCGCAACAAATAAAAATCGGCTATTTTTTTATACCACTAACGTGGCAAACAAGCATATGGCCTTATAAAAAGCCGGTACCATATGAACCTGTATCACCAAAGGCATCACACGCGCGTTGCCGACGCAGTAAAATCCTCTTTTTGAAGCCCCATGCTGTAGCCTCCTGATAATTTTTTTAATAGTTAAAATACGTATGCGTAGAATATACTCAAACCAAGGCAAACAGACATGTTCACACACAAATGTTTCTATTGTGCGGGGAAAGAACACGCCACTTCGGAGTTGAAGTAGCCATTGCTAGCAATTCCACGACCTGGGGCCCGCCGAAACTGAAGCCGATTTATACCACATTACAAAAATCAAACTGGAGAATAATAGATTAGTGGGAATTGTGTTTAACTTAGCTGGCAGAAGCTCTGAAGCTTACAAATAAAGCCAAAAATGTTTGTTAATCACTGAAATCTAAGACCTAAGGGACCGACCGCCGCCGAAGCTAAATCTTCGAATATATTGATTAGAAAAATAGGTCTTATGTTTAAGTTATTGACAAACATCTTCAGCTTAATCGATAGAGCTCCAGTGTTGCTATCAGCTAAGCTAAACACAAATACCATACATCTAAACTGAAGTTCAATTTTCACTATCAAAAAATACGATGGAAATCGACTTCAGCTTTGGCAGTAAGGTGTGTTTTTTTTTCCGACTTCAAAAAAGGAGGAGTTTCACAATTCGGCTGTATTTTTTTTTTAATGTTTGTTACTTAATTACTCCGTAATTTATAAACCGATTTGAAAAAAACTTTTTTTATTTGAAAGGGTATGCTTCCAGATTGGTCCCATATTTTTTTCATCATCATCATCGTAAGCCTGTATCTACCAACTGTTAGGTTTGTTATTTCATTACTCCGTCATTTATAAACCGATTTGAAAAAAACTTTTTTTATTTGAAAGAGTATACTTCTAGATTGGTCCCATATTTATTTCATCATCATCATCATCAGCCTGTATCTGCATACATAAATGTAGAGTAATGTTTGGTGTCGGTTTTTTTTTTTTTATTATTAGGGATCAAAATATTCTATGGGAATCGGCTTCAGCTTAGCCGGTAGGGCTCCACTCTCGTCATAGTTGTTAATAAATCTATATACAAACAGTAATCAAAGTATATAACTGTAATGGCGCGGCGCTAATCTATTGAAGCAGTCTCCCGTGTGTCGGCGACCTAAGTCGGCGGAAACTTTGCGACAAATTGCTTCGGCCACTAACGACTTTAGTTGTACCGGTTTCGGGTAGTTCAGTATAATGCGTGCAAGTTTACCGTGTTTATATTGCCGCCAGTACCCGCCTCATTAACTCAAAGAACTTTTTATATCGTGTGTATGAAACACCTTAGTGAAGCGGCGTTTTCACTTAGTGCAAGTTTATTGATCACATTCGAATGTGGTAACGTTTACAAGCCCACCAAATTGAGAAAAAGTTTCATAACTTACCAACTTACCAGACGCGTGTTACATTATCCAAATTTGCCGGGTTGCTCACTCTAAAATGTGAGCTGCTTGCTCACATTTTAGAGCAAGCCACATATTTTTGATATGTCTTATAAATTCACAACATGAGAGTTGTTCTCCATTGGGTCGATTTGTTTACGTCGACATGATCGAACGCGAACAACTCACACTAAGCACTCTGAACGAAGATTCGTTGAAGCAAAATGTTTTGAGTATTCGTTCGGCTCTTATACGTGCTTGATAAATTTACTTGCGGGAAGAAGTTTACAATACTACGACCTGACAACAAGGTAAAATTCCAAATAAACTAAAACGTAACATTATCAGTCAGAATACTTTAAAAATTTTAGTTTATTTAAAATTATTCGTAGTCAAGTTACATTATTTTAGTTTTAGTTATCTTATTTTCTTTCATTTGCTTTAGAATCGCATTCATGAATTTCTGCAATTCCCGAAGGCTGACTGGTTTTCTCTACCAGTTTTTTTTAGCGTTAAGCTTTTAGCGTTAAGTCGGCCTTTTGTAATTTTGTGTATACTCTTATGTAATTTTGTGGTCAATAAAGTTTAAATAAAAAAAAATATATGTATTTTTTAACGTTTAGATTGATTTTTTAAAACACTTGCGGGACTCAGACGCTGATGGCTATCATCGTTAAAATAGATTAATAAAAAATAAATATTCCTGGACAAATTACATATTAAATTAAATATTCCGATCTATTAAGTTCTATTGATATCTTCAAATGTTTTACATAAATTATTACCTAGTAGTTGGCTAATAAAACATCAGTGAACCCAACCAAAGTGAGACAATGTCTGCACTATAGTAAAACTAAAACATAACCATATAAACAATATAGCTATACCAAAACTACCCCATCCCTCCCGTTTTAATAAGTTTCTCATCGAGCTGAGCCCCTAATGTGCGGGCTTAAGGCAGCGTCCTTACACCCCGCCGCCACCCCAAGACATATTTCATTGGATCTCCTCCTTAACTACCCAACTTCACTAATATTTTATACATAACATACGCGATACGACTCCGTGATACTAACATTTAGTCACGTAATGATTTGTATGCTTTTCATACAATATTTAAGACAGGGATGGCGAACCTTTGTTAGTGAATGACGAACGTGTCATTTAATATAAAATAATAATTTAATAGGACCAGCTCGATGGTCGAATGGTTAGCAATGGCCACTTTGACTCCGTGGTCGCGGGTTCGATTCCCGCACAAGACAAATATATGTGAGCATGAACATGTCTGTTTGTCTTGGTCTAGGTGTCTTCTATGTATTATGTGTATGTACTAACAAAAAATGTAACTAGGTATTATATCAGTTATCTAGTACCCATAGTACAAGCTTTGCTTAGTTTAGCAGTAGATGTATGGTGTGTAATTTGTCCAGGAATATATAAAAATAATAACAATAACGTGAGGTCAAAAAATCTTAACAAATGATTAGAAAATAAAACTAGATGCCATTGACCTTCTTTTTAATCTTAATTTTTAGAGGCCTTTAGTGTTTAGGTTTGACTATATCAGCCTCATGGGAAAGTCATGATTTGCTTACTCTCTATCTCTAATGACAAGTAATCCAAAGAGGTAGAGATTAAATAAATAAATAATAAATATTTATTTATAATTTACACATCGCCATCTAGTCCTAAATTAAGCGCACTTGTACTACTACAACTAATGTAATGATAAATGTACTTAAATACATTTTTTTTTTTAAACACCGAAACCAAGACAAACAGATATGTTCAAAAGTTTATTTGCATCACTTGAATGAGAACCACGTAAGATAGTGTCAATAACTCCGGAAAACCCGTTTCTTTCAGAATTCGCATAGAAATCGGAAATTTTGACTATTTAACTTCATACTGTGGAATAAAAACACGCACAAGGTTCGTACCTTGATACATTGATCTTCTTCATCATTAGAGCGTACTCCACCACGCTGCTCAACTGCGAGTTGACGGAGGCTAGTCTTTTCAAGCCACTTTTTAAGGCCACTGACTTGGCTTGACGACTGTCATCTAATAACAACAGCCGAGACCGATGCTTTACGTGCCCTCCGAAGCACGGAGAAGCTCGAGATAAATAAACCCATCCATGGCCAGGCTACGGTCGGCGTCGCTTAACTTACGTGATCGAGAATACTACACGCGCAACCAACTCTTCGTTATTAACAAACATTAACCCAGAATATAACCTATTACTTATATTGTGATATAACGTAGATTTCTTTTATTTTTTTGACCGTCATGTTCAGGCAATCAAAATATTTCGTCGTACGAATTTAGATTTCTTCTAAAATCCAAAGATGAAATATCCATCGCAGATTGTCAATGGGAAAGGGTGACAACGTCCCCCCAAATGTTAAGGCGTCGAGGGGCGCGGGTCGACCCCCGGGCGAAGCCCTATAGGTCGAGGAGAATCCCAATACTTAACGAGCTGGGTAACACAATTATATATTTACTTGTAATAATATTGCGCCTCCATGTTTTGCAAGTTGGTACCGATCAATGATATGGGACGAGTTGATAAGTAGGAGTGTTGTAACGTTTTTAAAGTAATATTCAAACAAAACCTATCGGAAAATGACGTTCTGTTCAAAGAGTTTTAGAACCTAAGAGATATGAATGTGTTTATTAGAGAACCTATCGATATCATAATCTAACTAGACATTGCCTACAACTTATGCTCACAGACTCATACATTGTAAACAAAACACGTGAATTGTAAAAACTAATGGCGAAGATGACAGGGCAAAGATCTAACTACTCCATCAATTTACAGTACAGCCTGTTTTTCAAAAAATAACTTCAATATAATGTTATATAACTTGCTACCAGAGTATATAAAGACAATGTTCTCTCAAAAGAATGTATATATAGTATTGAAGAATTTAAAAAAAAATAATTCATGTTATTTATACATACTGTTTATTAAAAGATAATTAATTACCATTATGACAAATATTCATAAATTTTGTGTGTACTTTTTTAATTGTTGAAATATTAATTTTGATTTGTATGAAATTTCTAATTTGGACATTCTCTGTATTAATTTATATTTTTTATTATTTTGTTTTATTAGTAAGCTGGCATATTGATAATAGTAATAAATTAATAATTGTTTATGACATTTGCATGCCAAGTATTGGTGTGACACGCTTGTTCTAAATATGACTTATAACCGATTTCGATCCACCGTGTTACAGCAAATAAAGACATTTCATTTCATTTCATTTGCTACGTCTTTAGCGAGTAACTGTTAACAGAAGAACAACGAAATTCACTAGCTTTTGTTTAAGAGTGCTGCTATCTTCATGTTGAGGTCGGAAACTTTTCAGACCACCCTCGTACATATTCAAAATGAATTTGAATTTTGATTATAACACTCATCTCACAAACAATAACCACTTACACCAGCAGGCATACTAATGACTACATTTATCATTTCAACCCCTAGTTTCGTCAAATCGAAAACTACACAAACAACTAAATATCTAGAACAAAGCTAAAGGACAAATGACCCAATTTCCTTGAGTGTTCGCAACCATTGGATAACCTTCATTCGTCCGTGAAGGGTCCGAGCAGTGCGAGTCCGGCCCTGCGCGAAAATTTGACTAGGGCAACTATTTCACTTGAGAAAGGTTTATACGATACGATTTATCTCGAGAGAGATACGATTTATCTCTAGATGGACCGACGATCTCAAAAAAGTAGCTGGTAGCGGTTGGATGCGGAAAGCGGAGGATCGCATATGGTGGAACGCATTCGGAAAGGCCTATTATATCCAACAGTGGGTAGATACAGGCTGATGATGATGATTATACTATTTATACGAACGACAAGGAAAGACAATTTAACATTTTTCAAGCTATATGTTACATTTCAGACAAAATATTTACAAAACGCAAGTTTATAGATTACATTTAAACTAACATAATTATATACATGTTTTAACGACTAAAGAACCTACCTCACACTCAATGCCCCCGGGGTGTCTGGTGATTATAATAATAATAATAAATTTATTTAACAAAATATACTTAAAATAGGTACATTATGTCGTGTGAGTAGCTGGTGCCTGAAGTAGGCTATGGGAAGCCTGTATTAAAATTCATCAGGTTTTCACTTCTCAGACGTTTTATATTTTTAATACAGAACCATTATCCGAGTAATATCGTTATTTAAGGTACTCCAACATTTTTGTCCTAAATCTAATTAATTACTTATATAAAATTATGCACATTTACTCGTACTTTATAATCAAAGTAAACAAACTAAATATATATTTGTTGTTAGGTATATAATATCGGAAGCCATTTATATTATTTTAAGTTCAATATTTGATCTATTCTCATCATTTACAGTTGACCTGTAAATGCACCGTTTGACATTTGAAATCGATTTCACTCGAGAATATCATATACAATACATGCAATATGATAAAGATCACGGAATGATATAAAATAATGTAATTCTTACATAAAATGTTAATTTCTGCAAGATTTTCAATCATGCATCTTGAATGTGATATACTTATGTATGTTTCTTATCTCAAATCTTGCAAGCTAATATTAGAACACCATTATCAACTAGTATGGAATTAAACTGAAATTTGGCGCTTATGTAATTTTGTCGCAATATTATTGGAACTGAAACTAAGAATTAACGGCCTTGTGTGCAGAAACACGAAGACTCGAGCGAAACTTTGGAAAAGTTAGCAGTCAGTGACTATATTTAGTAGATAAACACTTTGAATGAAATCTTAATCTATTAGTTTTATTGAAAAGTTACAATAATCAAAAGATTGTTTTCCAAAAATTTATATTATTAAGCTTTAAATTATTGTCTTATATTTTCCACTTGTAATATGTAAATACTTCCGAGTCTGGTCATTAGTGGTCATCCCAATAAACTTCCAATGAGAATAATCGTCTCAAGACCTCAAAAATATATTTTTCACAAATCGTACTATGTAAATGGACCTCTACGCGGTTGGGCTAAGTTGGCCCAGTTGTGAAAAACGTGGAAAATGCACTGCACTTGACTTTTTGAACCAGTTATTTCTTTTAACACTTCATACTTTGTTCATTTAACCGTGGTTAAGCAGGGGCGTGTTTAAAACATAGAAATATTCTTTTCTGTCTTTTCCTTTTAGGGCCTATTTTATGTTGATGTGAATATAACATCGGTCATCTGAAGCAAAAAATGGTACAAGTCACATTGTGCCATTGTTCCACTAATTAATTTTGATTGTCCAGCTAAAATACGAGTTATTACTAGTGACATTAGTAAAAAAACATATAAACAAATATTACGCCATTCCATCTCATACCAAACTAAGCAAAGCTTGTACTATGGGTGATAAGTAACTAATAAACATACTTAAATACTTTTTTTATTAGAGAAAACAACCAGATCAAGACAGACATCTTACACATAAATGTTTATTTGTGCGGGTGTTAATCTCACTGCTCTCGGTAGAAAAGTAACAATTATCAGCCATTTGACCACCAGGTTCGTCTAAAATGTTATGTAACTGTTACCAATCTTCAAGAAAAAGAAGTAGCATTTTCAAATTAAGTAATAAAATTTAGCTGTTGAAATGTAAGGCATGTTAACCGCTGTTACGCCAAAAGAACGATAGGTCAGCATTTCGTTAATTATAAACAATTTTTATAATTAACGAATGAACTGCTGACCTTTTAATCTTATATCTAATTAATATGATACTATACATATTTTGAAACTTCAATATAAACGCTACTGTTAACTACACTTCTATGTTTTAGTATTGAATCCATACAAGTTTTAATGAAAACGCCCCCTCTTCAATAAGTGAATGCTATATCCTACACAATATGATCTACGGAACACTGAGTTGTAAAACGGAGAAACTCAAAGTTTAAATTATTCGCTCTTATTAAAGCGTGAATAGTTTTTTGATAGACATTTTAATAACGACGACCCCGGTGATCGAATGGCTAACCATGTCCATTTTGACTCCGGAGTCGCGAGTTCGATCCACGCACAAGACAAATATTTGTTTGAACGACCATGTTTGTTTGTCTTGGTCTGGGTGTTTTATATGTATTATATGTATTTAAGTATAACATCAGTATCTAGCACCCATAATACAAGCTTTGCTTAATTTGGAACTAGATGGCAGTATGTAATTCGTCCAACAATATTATGTTATATGATTATTAATAAATTAGTTAGATAAAATAATTCATAATTTCATGTCTATAAAAAAAAACTCAGTTATATACTCGTAAACTATTGAAGATGAAAAAATATGCTATAGTTCCTACTACATAATAAATAAGGATACTAGAATATTATTATACAAATGATTATATAATTGTTTGTGTAACAATTTCATTTTCTATTATTTGATTTATTTTTAAAATCGTCTTTATCTTTATAGACGTAAGGAGTATAAAATAAATATTTTATTTTTAGTTCAATATTTTTACATAATGGAGCTCTTTAACACACGCACCTTTTTGAAACTTGTCGTAGTGCTTATTTGACGCTTTTTGTATGCTTTTTGCTCCTCCGAGCTTAGGAAGGTATGATAAGCCATGAAACGCGAAATCATTGGCTACCACTAATACGCTATTGAGCAGCGTAGCTTGGTGTACGTTCTGAGCCCTCTTCTATTGAGGGGTGACCCGTAGAGCAAATAGGTTGCACCGAAAATGAATTAACGGCTGATTGAATTTGAAATTATATAGTATCCAAATGTCATGCTGTCGAGATCTCGGATAAACACTAAAATAATTTAAAGAATTTTTGACTTGCGCCCTTTTGCTCTTAGCGTGTGACTAGATAAAGGCGATAGTTTGTAGGGCGGCCCGGGGGTAGAATTACCACAAGATTGCTGCCATTCTTCAGGACTCCGGAGACCCTTGACCCTAGAAGGTACGCGGTCGGATTGAGCCCAACTTAATTAATAACCTTTATTCGTACACGTGAAGCCTTAGTAGAACTTTATGTACAATAGTAGTACTACTTTATGTTAGGGCGGTATGAAACCTAAAGAGAGTATATTGTTGCGTAGGTAAATAACGGTAGGCTACACAAAACGGAGCTTGTGTGATACCTTTTTTATTTATTGAATAATGGAAATGGTATTTAGTGAATACATTTTAATTTCTCTCAAATCAAAATAAAGAAAGTTCAATTCATAATTTTAATAAAAAAAACCGACTCCTAACATTACTCTACATTTATGTATGTAGATACAGGCTGATGATGATGATGATGAAAAAATCTCTTTGAAATAAAAAAGTTTTTTTCAAATCGGTTTATAAATCACGGAGCAATTAAGTAACAAACATTAAAAAAAAATATGATGAAATGATATAAAATATTAAAAATAAAAATGTTCAAGACAAAATTACAAGAATGGCTAAATGAAAAAAAAAACAATTAAATGGATTTCTTTAATTATTTATCATTATTATAATCAATATAATTATGAAACTATTACAATTATTCTAATTGCAACGTAGGTAACGAAAGTTATGCCTCGTTTAGCAGTCAAACTATGGTATAAATCTTAAAAAAATCATTACTACATGAAAAATGTAATTAATTATTAATTATGTTTTTTTTATTACAGTAGTTTGAAATAAGATTAAAAGAAATGAATAAAATTAAAAAGAAAGGAAAGAGTACAGGCTGGCAAAGGATCGGCGACTCCTTGGTGTTATTGATCTCCATGGGCGGTGGTGATTGCTTTCCATTAGGTGACCCACGTTCTCGTTTGCCCCCTCTCACATAAAAAATATATAAAAATAAAACAAATTGTGTTTTTATTTATATAAAAATAAAACAAATTGTGTTTTTATTTATATAAAAATAAAATAAATTGTGTTTTTATTTTTGTTTATATACATACATTTATATATATATACATTTATTATGTATTACTTATTACTCGGTACACACCAGTTACATTAAAAAACATGTAATTTTTAAAATACCTTTATTATCACTGAATACTGGTACAATTCTAGAGTTGATGTTACTTATTGTATAAGAGTAACAGCGTCATGTATTGTGCGGCGGTGAGTACATAACAAACTTGCTCATACTCCATACAAGCCATTATATCTGAGTTCGTGGTTAGCGTATAGCCAACTATTACTTTCGAACTTTCCCTTAGGCTCGTTGCACAATGGCTTCAGTGTTCAAGAAATATTAGAAATTTCACTTTCAGGTAAACTATTTTTACAAATGGTAGTATACTCGTATATTATTTTAAAAATTATTTATGACATTTGACATCCCGGGCCGTACCACCGCCAGTACCATCAACAGCATGGGGTTCTTCAAAAACGGCGTGACTATGTTTTTATAGGGTCGGCTACGCGCGTGTGATACCCCTGGTGTTACATGCATTCATAGGCCGTAGCCTATGTTACCGTAGTAACTGCTTTCCTCTTGGCACGCCGTATGCTTGTTTGCCACTTTAGTGGTATAAAAAAAAACCATAGTAGTAAGTATTATTTTCAAAACGATACCACTAAATTTTAATTATCTAAGCCAATCATTAAGTAAGTTTATAGAATAATTCATATAACAAATGCAAAATTAAATATTATAATTCTTTCAAAACCATATAGATAGGTACCGCTGCTTTTAATTTTATGAAGGCATATAACCAAATGAGTCTGTACTATAATGACTAAAATATTTCTACATGCATAATTGGCGAATTGTCAGTTAAAGGTTGAAATTTTACCGCGATGTTTTGTAAACAATCTGTTTTCTTCAACAAAATGTGTTTGACAAGTGCAGCGATATCAGGAAAGTAAAATCTTTTAGATTTCATTAATATAATGTTATTTGTTATATAACTTGTAAATTAGTAACCGATATTTATATAATTTTGAAAATTAAATTCAAAAAGATTTTTGTAAGGTGTTTTAATCCTGAAAGCACAGTCTCAAATATTGTACTAATAATGGTGCCTCGAGGTTGCACCTGCCCTTTCAGCTCATATTCGTTCTCGTTGCATGATTTTTAAATCATTTCTTAAACCATTGCATGATTAACACATATAAGAAAGAAAAACAAAAAAATCTACAACTTTATCACTAAATTATTATATATCTGCCAGTCATCTCATGCGTATTCTTATGTATCTGTGTTCTATGTGTGTGATAGACTATTTTTTTCATTGATTTACATATATGATAAGGTACATGTCGTTCATGTCACATTATTCATTTTGTTACCAGATGTACGCTCCTAAACTGAATAATTACAAAAACGAAATTAGAGCCGTAATCGTCGGTGTGCCCACAAACGAAACATTTACCCTACATTAAAGTAAATACTCAATTCGAAGAGACGGCCGTTTTAACTGTCCTCGGCGAGCGTGCTGAATTCAAAACAATTTACAGGGCACACTTCAATTTAAAGTTGTAAAGAGGCACCTCGTCATGAGAAGGACATCGGACAAAGACCGAGACCAAAACGTCCGAAATTTAAATCCTGCCCGCAGCTGCGGACTAGAGCGAACCTTAGAAACAAACAAATCGTCCCTCCCACCACCCTCCCTCGACCCACCCCCGCACGGGAGGCAAAACACGAATGGCCGCCTTATACTACCACATCTTACAGGCCCCAATTCCTACTTCCTTTCCATTACACAGCCAGCGCTGACTAAACATAATCGTCGAACTTCCTTACGACTCTACCCTTCCGGCAAACTGCTCACGCAACAACAACATGCAACAACTAACTTTACCCCCGACTCCTAAAGTCGACTTCGCTTCGCACCCACCCGGGCCGACTATCGATACCGAACGTTCGAATTTAATACTAATACGCAAGTCACTAACGTTGACTTTCGCGTAACTCTAAGAAAACATCCAATTTTCCTCGAACGACCGCTGAAGCGCCCGAGTTAAGAACGTCGACGTGCAAGTTGCGATGTTAACGCCGTACATTTGAATAGCTGTCGCGGTAGGAACTTATTTGCTGGGGTGTGCGGGAGTGTTTCTTACACAAAAGAAGGGGGTGCGGGGGGAGGGTCATGATAAATGGCACGATATTAATACCCGGGTCGGTGATATAGTATAGTTTTATGATCTTAGTTGGGACGTAATATAAATCTGCTTTTCCGGCCGAGCGCTTCTGTATAGTGTTGTTTAGTTAGTGCCTCTACTTGAATTTCTAATAATGTAACACGCTTGTGGGGACAAATGGAATTGTCCAATGTTTCAACGTTTTAACACAATTCTAAGAGGATATATCTTCTACTGTTGTTACGGTTTCACATATTTATGACGCAATGATAACGATGATGGAACCAACGTTGGAAACGTTGATGATGGAACCAACGTTGGAAACGACTGAACCAAGTCATTATTATTATTCCGTATTAAACTATCTAGAAATTGAAAAATTATAATATTTACAAATAAAATATTTACATAGATACAGAAAAAGAAACGAAACAAAAACTATAAATAAATAAAAAATCCCCCAATTCGTTGCCTGTCGGTAGCGTAGAATGCTGGCAGTTTTACTTCGCTTAAAAGCAATGCTAATCCTCTAAGCAAGGCAATTACCAGCCATCTGGTCGCGTGAAGCCTCGACCAAACTCCCGTATATCTCTTTAAAAAGATTGCGGGCTGATGAACCCCCGTCTCTATCCCAAACGGCTCAAATATGAAAGTTAGACCAGCATTTTTGCGCCGTTTGAAGGACTCTGCTGACGCTGCAGCTGAACCGGCCTTAGACTCGGTGACCGATAGGAGGTACAGATCCAATGCGTCAACACAAGTAGGATATCAAACTAAGGCTTACCTTAGTCATTACTAAGGTAAGCCTTGGGATTAGTACCAACCTCCAGGGCACTAAAGTCATTACTTTAGTGCCCTGGACGTTGGGACTTATCCTAACCTATAAGGCACTAAGATCATTTCGTCTGATCTTTTGCCATCGTCCTGAGCCAGGCAGTTCCTTTCGTTCCGGAAAATAGTTAAATGAATAGAAACAAACACTAGCTCTCTCTACGCAAGAGATCCAAAACAAAGAAACTCAAAATTGAGTATTACTAATACACCATAGCTAAGTTTAGATTATTATATATTTTATGCCATACAAATATTTGGAAATTGAACCGGTAGCCTATCGATAATCAACAGTCAACCGTTCTAGAACTGTTGTGTAAAAGGGTCCCGCGTAGCGCTACCTTTTCGTGGCTAGTCTAGGTCATCTTATAACAGAAATGTAACACTCTACCTGCGATTGTTTTTACAATGCTTGCAAAAGCCATATAATTATATTTAAAGTGTAAATCACTCTCTACGATCTTTAGAGCAACAGCCAACATCACCTGCACGTGGTTCACCCTACTGACTAACGTAAGAGGCTCTGGCAAAAGACAGGTAGGGCAACGTATTTACAAGCTGCCCGACTGGGGTAGTACCTCCACCTCACAAATCCCTTGAGAAGAGAATGACAATTCCCTTGAGAGGAAGAAAGAAGTTGCATCATCGTAGCGGGTGTGGCGGCGCGCAAGCGATATTGCAATTTGCGAGCGAGAATGCTACGACAAACGCTACGGGCTACATCACAGTAGAGAGGAAACGATGAAACTATGGTAGCAGTGGTGTTTCTACTGTTAATTAGTTATACTATTATGTTATTTCTAATTCAAATTTATCCGACTTCAAAAGCATGTAAAAATATTTCCATAAAAAGAAAATATAGTTTTACTTTTTTTATATTAATTAAATTAACCAAATACTCATTTTCAATCTTGTACAATCAGCCGTACGTAGAGCGCTCCGTCTCCAGTATAAGGTGGTTTCGAGAAGCTACCAGACAGGTAATATTACGAAGCCACCATATATTGGAAGCGTATGGGCCATTGATAACAACAAAAAAAAATTAACGAATCAACTATTCACACATAAACTCCAGTCTTGAATATTTAATATCTCTGGATTTCGGACACAAGTTTATTACAGTGTAATCATTGCATAGAGTATTAAGTACAGAATGAATTTTATACGCTGCTGCCTTAGCTAACACAGCACCTCACGTCTGGTGATTTAACTTACTCGCAGAAACACGACAATCTTTGAGAGTGTCGTTACTTAGCAGCAGACTTATGTAAGGTAGAGGTGCTACCCCAGTCGT
This sequence comes from Hypsopygia costalis, assembly GCA_937001555.2. Lineage (NCBI taxonomy): Eukaryota > Metazoa > Arthropoda > Insecta > Lepidoptera > Pyralidae > Hypsopygia > Hypsopygia costalis. The sequence goes on along the minus strand of OW443343.2, from coordinate 7,916,030 downwards.
ACTCATCATGCCTTTTCAGCTCTTCGCCAGAGACCTTTTTGCAGGAGGCACCACGTGTAGTTGAATTTGGGTTTGATTCTATAAAAAGTGATGAACAACTTAATTTTTAACCACGTAAATAAGGTCTTTGATGTTACAAATGTCCATAGGCTACGATAACTGCTTACAATGAGGCACCTCATATACTTGGTAGCATTAGTGGTATAATATAGTTAAGTAATCATTCTATCGATGACTAATAAATACGCTCATAATTTTGAATCAAGTCACTTCAAATAAACAAGAGATTTCAAATAAACAAGAGATTCAAATACATGAACTCTATATAGTCTATATAGTTAAGTAAACATTCTATCGATTACATAATAAATACGCTCATAATTTTGAATCAAGGCACTTCTAATAAATAAGACATTAAAATACATGAAACCTATAACTTAATCCATTAGCCAAAGATACTCATTTCCCAACACTAAACCTGGAGAAAACTATAACTGTGAGTGGTTTGGCATCCCTTATCTCCAGAACAATATTCATAAAGTGTTTGTCGCAGAGAGATTTTATTACAGCGCCTCGCTGCTCGGCTGTATGTATAAACTACTGTCCAGGGATCGGCAACGGTTGGACGCAGATAATAAATAATTCAACAGTGTGCCTTTTTAAACACTAATTCTACTCTACGTAACTACTACGTAACCTTGTTTATACTTACTTCCATACTAACATATTATTAAATTATTCTTTGCTGACATACCTCCCACTCGCGGAAACTTTATATATACCAAATTTAATTTAAAGTTAAATAAACAAACACATTTTCTTATAAAATTATACTACATCTATTATATTTTAATGCTAAAATGCTTGTCTAAGTAATGTCTAAGTAATTTATCTATAGTGATAAATATAGAAACCATACTAGCTCCAGAGCAACTCGCACAAGTACCTACTCTAGGAGTGGCATTAGTGGCATTGGGTATTTTTTCTTCTACAATGTACCTGTTCTTCTATAATGTTTTCTATAATCAATACATATAATAAAATCGTAACTGGCCGCTGTCTGTACATTGAAGATATATAAGAAAAACTAATATAGGGGGGCTTTGTGAACGCAATAGAACCCAAAACAATGATTTTTAGAATTTTTGTCTGTTTGTCTGTTTGTCCGTACGTTTGTGCACGCTAATCTCAGAAACGGCTTAACCTATTTGAATACGGTTTTCACTAATGCGTTAAGGTTTGCTCAGCTTAACATTTAGTGTTTGTTTCATTTCAATCGGTTCATAAATAAAAAAGTTATATCAATCTAAAGAATCACATATAAAATGGTACAAAATAACCAATCAGTTGAATTGACTGAAACTTTTCAGTTGAATTGACTGAAACTTTATGAAGGTATTATGTTAGTTAAAGTAAATAATACAATGAGAGAGATGCTTAGAGGTCGTAGCGCTAACGCAAGTTAAGCAACCCCTGTCGTGGTTCCAACTAGGATGGTTGACCACAATGTATGGGGAAACGAAATTAGTTGAACTATTTTACCCTAAACTTTACACGAGTAGTTCTATAGACGAGTGAGTAAATACGTATTTCAGGATTTTTCAAAATTCAAGCCCTGAAAGGGTAAAATGGGGCCAAAAAGTCTGAAAATCGTCATGGGTATTGTTTTTATGGTTTATAGGGTCCGCTGATTACGAAAAAAACAACTATTTAATAATCCAACATAGCCGACGTGACATAAAATCACCCCTGTGGGGTTGCGATGGGGTTGAAATATCATAATTATCAATATGGGTGTTGATTCTATGGTTGCCTGGGACGTCAATTACGAAAATAACATCGATTTGAAAATATAACACATTGGACACGAAATTACTTTAAAGGAGTTTTCAAATTTTACCTCTAAGAGGGTGAAACGGAGGTCAAAAGTTTGTATGGGGCAACGAGATTAGTTGGGCTATTTTATCCTAAACTTTACACGAGTACTTCTATAGATAAATGAGTAAATATGTATTACCCCAAATTTCACGCGAGCGAAGCCGCGGGCGAAAGCTAGTTCTATAATATAATCCTTAGATCCGAATCGCTAAGAATTATTGAAAGAAAAATTTCGTGCCGCCCTATTTTTTTTTAACTCTCTGTTTAGATAATTCACGATTCATGGTCAGCTCAAAATATTGTGACTTCTTCTTATAGTATCTGCATTTCTTATTCTACCCTCTCTTTCCCATAGCATGTATTTTGCTCACCAATAATACGCATTTTTAAGACTAAATAATAAATAGAGGAACCATAAATCCTGTAAGGGAGGAACAAACATTGGCTGTCAAATGAAATCAAAATTAAATTACACTTATGTGCTTAAATTTATATATGCGTATGTGTCAGTGATGGATTTTGCTTTATCAATATTTATAATGACATCAATAATTGTTCTACCATTCTCTTTTTTCGTGTCATTACTAATCTATAGGTATATTTGTTAGCCCGTGTTACTACTGGCTATCAAAGTTGTTATACGGATCGGTGCACGTAGAGCTATTTTGGTTCATTGACCGCAAACATTAATGCTACATAGCTGGCTGGGAATTAAATTAAAATAATGATTTTAATACTTGTATATACAAACAGTGTTACAGAAAAAATAAATGTATTTTAAAGGATAAAGTTTCTAATATTTTGCTATCCCTTACGCGAAACGTTGAACTTATAATTAGATGGGTGAGAGAAAGGAGAAGGGGATTCCTCTTCTCCCTAAGATCATGAATATCTTTATACAGCGTAGCAATTTTCAACTTCAGTAATGTATATGTTAATTTCTGGAATACCGCGAATTTCCGTGTTTTTACAACGTATCGCCAGTACCAAAAATAGCTCTATCTATTCCTATTACTGGTACAAATATATAAACTTTATGATTAGAACTACTTCATGGATTAAGGCAGTGATGGATTTCTACAATAATGTTCGTATGATTAAAGTAAATTTTACGACTGCCCTTGTGTCCATCCGGCGAGATCATTCAACCTTATGACTGATGTCGTCTTTATCGTAGACCCCTTATATTTTATTATTCAAACCAATTGTTGTGCACCCCTGATATTGATCGCAGACTATGCAGAAGATCGTAGCTGGTTTCTACTCAACGATTTAAGTCTAATTGCTCTAAAATTTATCACTGGCTGCGTTCCACTTAAATTTGTAGGTCTCTCTTATTTACTGCTGCGTATATAGTACTCACTAATTATACATTTATCTTGCTATCTTATATTTAAAGACTGGATTTTAGAAACCGATATATCTTCGTGATATGTATGTACGTACATACGAGTTATTTTCTTCCCTAAATTTGCAGTTTATATTATTTATTCGTTTATTCACCCTAAATACCTCTCTGGAAATATGTATATATAATATTTTTATCCAGCAATATGCACAAAGTGATAGATCATTTACTGTAACTGTCACAAATTGAATATAATCGTTATCAAATATAATAGTATACAAACAAATTACTTTTACAAAAAATAATTACTTAATTATCATATAGGTGATGTTGATCTCGACAGTGTGTTCACGCAACAAAAGGGCGGAGTTAAAAAATAACAAATGAAAAATTCGCTTAAAATGTCAAGTGTTCGTCCTGTTTTGACTAAATTTTAAATCCGTTTAAAAAATCTATAGCGCCTTAATAATGTTCAACAGTAAAAATACTGCGCCCTTTTTTAACCCTTCACATTCACATGCCGGTACAGATGACCTCACGGTCACGTCAATAACCATAGTAACCTTAAGGTCACAACGAAATTTTTCAAGTTGATATTCCCACAGCTTGTGCTGACTTGAAAATAGATGGGATACGATTTTTGTTATAATATATCTTTCGTAGAAAATAATATATTATTTTTATTTTGAAGATAATGGCTTTTCGGTACTCTTGTTTATTCATGTAGTTCGATTTAGATGATGTATCATTTAGCTTCAGTTTTAGAAATGCACGGATGTGTGTTTTTTACAATAAATTCTTATTATTATTATTATGTGGACACATTACAATTATTGTGTGATTTCGGATGCTAAGACATATCATCCGCCTGATGTCAAGCGGTTACCACAGCCTAAGGCACTAGCAACACAATGAGTAGATGAAAAGTGAATTCTTATAATAATGATGAAGTGATTAGAGCTTAAAATCATCTTCTAAAGAATATACTTTTATAATGTCATTATCATGGATGTACTTTTTCATAGATAACTGGTTACATTATATAGATATTTGAAAATAAATACGTTTATAACTTGCCTTACAATAGGTTTTAATAACCTCAAAGCAGTAAGTCCTAATGATAAACAATAAAATCAAGATAAAATATATAAGTCCACCTGTGTTCTACGAGTATGAACAACATTGTAAAGATCTAGAAATATGTTTTCCAAACGCAAAATCAATTCAAATACGTATTAATAACATTCTATAAACCAAATGTACAATTTTAATTAATATCTTACTTTCTTATGCCTGCATTTCATCTCACGCATCTCCCAGTCTGCTGACCTAAGGTCAAACTAACCCTTCATCTCACTTTCTCACGGTATCCAACAAAATGAATCTCTTAAAACCCGTTATTTAAAAAGATGATCGCATTTATTCGAATTTTAATATTTATTGCGTTTCGAATAAAACTTCGGGAAATCGAAGAAACGTGTAGAGGTTTCTTTGATTTCCCGAAGTTTTTTTTATACTATTCTTGTCTCCTCAATAATTTGCAGAATAAAAAAACTCTGCATGAGGTTCTTCAAAAAGAGCGTAAAAAGGTTTCTACAGGGTCGGCAACGCATGAGTGATGCCCCTGGCATTCACATTGACAACATGCAACAAGTGTTCATAGGCTACGGTCATTTCATAGGCTTTCCATCAGGCGGGCCGTATGGTTATTTACCATACTATGGAAAATGCTTTTTATTTAAATGCGAGTAAATTATAATTCTCGCAGTACGGTTAAGGAATTATGTATCTTCGTATAAATATCATAAATGTCGAACAAAGTATAAGTGTTCAATGGGGAATATGCATGATTTTTTTTTTATTTTTTATATGTTTCTACTAGTTATTACATTACCAAACATACAAATATCACGTCCAAAATATAAACTATTATGCAAAAAATTAAATATTAAAATCGCGATCAATTTAAACGCGGCCATTTTGGCGCGCTTGTTCGTGACGTCACCATTACACGAGTTCGATGTCAACAGCAAAGTGTTTGATTTACAAAATTACCAAAAAATAAATAAAGTGAGTGAATATCGACTTAATTACCATGGAAAAGTACAAAAAACCATATTATAAATATTGTGTCGTTCCTATGTGTCCAAATAACATCAACACTGCACCTGACAAAGTGTATTTCCTTATGCCGAAAGGTGAAAATCTAAGGAAAAAGTGGTGCAAGGCGATGAGAAGAGACAATGTATCGTGTTTGAGCTGTTTATACTGTTGTGAAGATCATTTCAATGTAACTAAGGATATTAAAAAAGTAAAATACATATACAAATCATTCTTACTTTTACCTACCTACTTGTTTTGTTTACAAACCTCTACAAAAACATAACCTAGTTTACAAAAAGTTGTAAAGATATTATTAAAAATTCTTATTCGATATTCTAAATTTATCTTTATGTATGTATAAGTATTATTCATGAATAAAAGCATCTAAATTATTAGAGTAAGAGGCGACACAATACAATAACAATTATTCCTCAAAAAAGAAACCATACAAATAGCTTGTTGACAGCAGACGTCTCGTGTAAAACTGACGTCACGTTTTGTTCCACCAATAGTGTTGCGTTTCGAAAATTTGCGCGGTAATTTCAAAACAGCCACTTTTTGATGATTAAATTTCATTATTAAATTAAAATAAATTCTAAAAATAATTGTATAGTGTGTTTTCAGTAGCAATAAATGTTACAAAAAAAAATATTTTGTCCATATTTAAGTCACGTGCATATTCCCCATTGTTTAGTTGTTAGACGAACAGTTATGCTCTAAAACAGGGTTTCCCGAAAGGTGGTCCGCGGAACCCAGGGGTTCCGTGGAAAGGCCACAAGGGTTCCGCGATCCGTCAAAAAATTAACAAAACATTTCTCGAAAATAAATTACTAGTTAGACCCTATATAATAATTATAGCTGCTAGGGTTCCGCTAGGAAAAGTATAATCAATTAGGGTTCCGTGGCAAAAAAAAATTGGGAACCTCTGCTCTAAAATTCTAAATGCTCAAAAAATTATCGCATATAATATAAAATTGGGTTGTATTGGTTTGTATCACGGACACGGCCGTGTGTTCTACGTGAATACGTTATATGCAATAAAATTATCTCAAAATGGCTTCCGCCTCACCCACACGCGATGTTCCGTAGTCCTTAATTAGCGTAATAAATTCTTGGATCCTTCATCTATCCAGTGGTTGGACTGAATTTTTAGTGGAGATGATAGATTTGTAGCTGCAACCACCATACTGTATCCCCGATTTTGTTATCATTCCTTTTTTTTGAGTTGCCTCCCTGTGGAAGCAGTTTTAAAGACGTGTTCACGTCAAAATTATAAAAAAATATGTATAGTGTACAAATAGTACACTACAATGAAAATTCCATTATCCCTAAGTATTAGCGACGGTTTAAGTATTGCATACATTACGCTGACGTTAACCCGTAAAACAACTAATAAAGTATCCTTTTGACCGACTAAACCAGTTTCATCTTACTTCAAAAATATTTTTCAAGCGGCGACCTCAGGTCACTGCGCCCCTCTCTCTGTCCACAGCATCCTTTCGGGTTGACCGTGAAATAATGCCTTTATTATTCAAACCCGTCTGACGGAGTTTTGTAATTTGTCTGCACTCATCTTATGCGGTCCTGGTAACAATTCCCACGGTACAATATAAATTATTCACATTTTGATATGAATACTTTCGTAAGTGAAGATTTTAATTGTGTGCTCGTATTTTTAACCGACTCCAAAAAAGGAGGTTCTCAATTCGGCTATTTTTTTTTTTAATGTTTGATACTTAATTACTCCGTGATTTACAAACCGATTTGAAAAAAAAATCTTTGAAAGAGTATACTTACTTCCAGATTAGTCCCATATTTTTTTCAGCATCATCATCTTCATTAGCCTGTATCTACATACATAAATGTAGAGTAATATATGGAATCGTTTTTTTTTTTTTGTTAAAATTTATTAAATTTAATTTAAATTACATGGAGTATTGAAAGAGAAACTGTATTGTTTTGTTACCGTCGCCGACTTTTTTTTATATAAGACGGGGGCAAACAAGCATGTTGATCATCTGGTGAAAAGCAGTCACTACTGCCCATTGAGATCAGCAACACTAAGACGTCGCAGTCTTAAGCATCTTGCTTATTTCTACCTACTTAGATATGTTTTCTTAATATATTGTTCGATATTCAAACCCGTCTGACGGAGTTTTGTAATTTGTCTGCACTCATCTTATGAGGTCCTAGTAACAATTCCCACGGTACAATACAAATTATTCACATTTTGATATGAATACTTTCGTAAGCGAAGATTTTAATTAAGATAGAATTTAATTTTAATTAGATTTTCATTTTAATTACATGGAACGGTATTGAAAGAAACTGTATACAGTTTCTTTCAATACTGTTCCATGTAATTAAAATTAGTAGCTATAGCTACTGCTGCCGACTTACAAAAGTTGTGGTTCTTAAGAATTTTGTATGGCTATGCTGTCTTAGTATATTGTTTGATATTCAACATTGTTTTGATTTGCCCTCTCTAAAGATTTTTATGAAATTTATTATAACTTGATATCCGGCTTTGCCCCGTGCAAAGCCGTGCAATAATATAGCCCATGTTACTCACTGATCATGTAGCTTTCTAAATGTGAAAGAATTTTTAGAATCGGTTAGGTAGTTTCTTAGTTTTTCCATTACAAAATAAAAATACATATCTTCTCTCTTTACAATAATATTCACTAAAGAGAACTAAGATAATATATGACGTTCAATAAATTTGTGAATGATAAAAACCTATCAAACGCCTTTATTAGGCGTTTGATAGGCTTGACTGGGCTTGACCCGTGATCAATAGAGAGATAATAATATGAAATAAAAATTATAAAGCTGAAGAGTTTGTTTGTTTGGTTGAACGCGCTAATCTCACGAACTACTCTAATATATATAATAATAAGAATATAGGCTATATAACATCACGCTGCCACCAATAGGAGCGGAGCACCAATGAAAAATGTTACCAAAATGCTTAGAGCTTCCGTTGCGTGCGCTGCGTAAACGGTTCAAGTTACTGCAAAAATTATATACGACGGAATTATTTATCTTAAAAAGTTCTAAAAAATAAGTCCGTGATAGCATATATCTATCTTTTAAGATTGGTGGATTGATCACTATAACCTTTCAAACGTTAACCTTATGCTTCACTTTCAACGCTCTGTCACACGCAGACGAAGTTGCGCGAAGCAGCTAGTATGAAATAAATTAAAAAACTAAATTAAATCAAATAAAATTTCATTTTATACAATTTTTTATATAAATGATAAAACATATAGTTATTGAGATATTTATTTATTTGTTCATTTAGTAACTATGAACATTTAATATATGTATTTAATAAATGTAAATGAATAATATTTGTATAGATTAGACAGCATAGTGTATTTTGTTACATCATTTTTACCTGTGTTCATGAATAAAGGATATATTGTATTTGTATCTGATAAACTGTCTTTCTAAATTAAACTAAAACTAAATAATATCATCAAATGTATATACATACATATATGTAGTGACGCAAATCCGTATATCATAATGTATAGGTGTGGGTAGGCGCGGGCGATAAGACAAAGGGGTGGTGTGTGGGGCCGAAACAAAATGTTCACAACGGGGGTTGAGGCATACGTGAAGACAGCGAGCGAAGACGTGCTCATGTTTACATTGAGTTGATAATACCACCTTATGTTGGGTTAACATACAATAGAAAGAAAAATTATTGACAGTTCGGCAAAAATCTTTCTTATGTAATATAATCGTTCTGCGTTCCGCATGTTCTTTTCAAAACGTCAAAATAAGGACTGTGGAGACTCGAAACAAATATTGCATAAATTGTAAATTTTTGTTACTCCCAAGTTATCATTGCGTGTTTAATTTCGAAACTTTTACAAATATTCAAAAATAAAAAGTACAATTTTACTAACACATAAGCGTAGACGCATTTGTAGAAGTTTCTTGTAATAGTAACAATACAATACAAATACTTTGTTCCAGAATATTTTACAGGCGTAAACATTTAACATAGTTACCCAGACTAGGCTAAGCCTGTCTGCGCAATGGGAATTAGACTAATTACATTTGCCATAAGTAATACTTAAATAACGCAGTAGACGTTTAATATGAAACGTCATACAAGAGTTTCGGAATAACTATTTTAGTTTCAAAAAAGTCTAGCTGAACTTTAATATTAGCTAGAATGCGTCATACAAAGACCATATTTAGAACGCATTCTTTGTTGTTACTAACAATAAAAACTATAAAACTTTCACACGTTTTGTGTACCCGATATACTGTAATGCGTGTCAATAAAAATGTTAATGTAAATTTTCATTTGTTTCAGATTTATTTGACAATATGTAATCAAAATCTAATGTCTCATCTTCAAACCTGGCCCAGAAATGCAAGAGAACCGTCATTATACGTGAAATGACATCTACGAAAATGAGGCAAAACCTTGGATGGAAAAAATAGAAGACATTAACAATCATCACTGCAGCAGCATCTTTCAGTACTTAATGTTTCCTTCAATATTTAAAACATCATCAAGATTTGTCATACATTGCTTGCCTAAAACGAATGTTAAAGTAAAATTTAACATTGCATCATCGATGCACGTTTTGAGGAATCGCAACAACAAAAATATAATGTGATGTTTTTGGAAGCCTAAAAACATAGCATCCCTGATGTAGTACGTTTTAGGCAACCATCATGAAGGAAAAAAGTTGAAGGTGGTATTAACAACTCTGTATAGATACCTCGGGGTCCATTCGGGCAGAGTCCGGGCGACTTTCGTGAGGGTGAAAGCAGTTTGAAAGTCGGGTCGGTATTGATCGAGTGTCTTGCGTCCTACCCCCTCCCGGCGGACCCCCCGCACACCGCACCCCCGCCGCTGGTAAGGAGAGCCCAATTCTGAGAATGTGCTCATCTTTAATATACACCACTACTTATTGTAATGAATGTTCAATATTATACTGGATGACTTTTTATAATATGTCCAAATCTGTGACAACACGTGGCTTACATCATTTATGTGCTACTCGTAAGATTTTGCAAAAAGTTTTAAAAGTAAATAATATTTTATCAAATAAAAAGTCCTTCAGTGTAAAACACACAGAGTTCACAATATAAAAAGGGTAATACTAAACAACACAAACAAAATTCTGTAAACTTTTGTTTTTTGCTTAAATATTTTGGTCTTTTTTAAGGAACCGAAAATTAAATTTAAGAATACTATATCAACTATTCTTATAAATTTAATATTGGAAATGATATGTTTAAACCGGCTATCAGTGTAAGAATGAGAGTTTTGTCGATGAGAAAGTAACTTGAGATTTAAATAAAACATTGAAAGTCCTAGTACTGAATAAACGTCGCATATTATAAAGGTTACCGACTATCTGCTCGATATAAGGCAGTTTGTGCTCAAAACGCCTAGATTTACTTAATTGTAAGTACAACGAAATACAACATTACCATATGTTGCACCTACAGAATGCAATCAATCCCTGAAAAAATATTGTATTTTTTCCTATGCCAAAATTAGGCAATGATGAATGCTGTTGCATGGATAGCTAGCTGTAAATAGATGCACAGACTATCGCTATCCTTAATCAGGGATTTAATAAATGTGCTATCTCTTTTCCTCACCGAGTGCAAACTGGCGCCAATTCTGCTTGCAAAAACATGAAATTAACTAAAGTAAGTGTTAAAAACAATTATTTTATGTAAAATCAATTAATGTGTTGTGTAATTTCATATGATATTGATATGTTATCTCTTGGGTTAATGAGTAATGCGTTATCGAAATACAGAAGACATTTTTAACTATTTCAATCAATTGCTCAACAAGGCTCGCTTGTTCGAACTAATTCCGAGGTAAAACACTAGGCTTACATTTCGGATGTTTGTTTTAAGTTGAATAGGCTACAATAATGACATCATAATTTATTTACTTAGTAAATCGTTTGTCAGCTGTGCTGGTTAAATATATTGTATCGTATTCGTATCAATTTCATAATTACTAACAAAACACGTTACAACAAAAGTAATAGATCGATTTCAAAATAATTAGGTTAACGTGCGGAATTCGATTAATAAAAATTTGATATTAATCATAAACATGTCAACAATGTCCCTACCTGGGATCTTGTTCCACTTCATGCTTGTTATTAAAAATTTGGCAGTTGCACATTTTGAAAAGAAAGCAAGAAATTTGTGGTGACAGAGCAACGGTGCTTGCCAAGACTTTTGTACAAATTGACAAAATATTTGATCTAATTTCAAAATAAGAAGTTTTTAAGTGTGCGTATCTTTTTATTATTTAGAACATTCCTTATTGATTAACAATGTAGTTTTAAGAATGTGTTTTTTTCATTTGATTATTAATTAAAAATTAAAGCCAACCATATAAAATGATTTTTAAATAAAAACAAATTTTGATAATTTGTTTAATCTTGATGCCTCCTAACTGACATTCTTCAAGTTTCTAAGAGTTGAAACATTTCTATATGCTAGGTTTCAACTCTCGGAAAATTCGTCTTTGTCTAAAAATCTCGAGAGAATTTCGGTCTACCAAGTATTAACATGATACTCCGGACTCTACTTACTGAGTATGACACTAAATACAACATACAATCTACAAAGTAATGGCTATACTGAGTTTCTTCATACTAATTTACATACGTATTCTCAACATGTTCTCTCATCTCATCTTTTTACGTTAAAAATACGGCACTTGTGGAGCATCGTGAACGCAACGCGATACCCTGGTACGTTCTCGTCTTACGCCCTCCACTTGATTAATGTGTGTACTAACGACCTAATCACCACTCGAGATCACATTCATAATCACAGGCTTTACGCACTTCTGTAAGAAAAAAAAATTGGTTGTCGTTTTACGCACAATAATTTTACGTGATAACGTCATAAGAAAACATCGGCCGATGGAGTGGAAGAGATACTCGTAATGCGTCATACATAAGCCGGACACTTAGATCGATCGTGCCTCTCTATCGCTTGTTCCGCGCTTTCGTTTGCACGCTCGGCTCAGGCGCAACGTGAGAATGAGTCATGCTTTTTCGTGCGTGCAGATAGCGATTTATAAGACGTTCTCACGTCAAAAAACAAATAAGTCTTAACTCCTTTTGCTAAATACTTTATTAATCATCTAAGGCCTCTACCTCAAACGGCTTACACTTTTTATAAATCAAAATCTTATTTTTTCGTTATTTTATCTAAAATTCAATACAAATTTCAAAGACAGCTAGCTATTTAGCTGTAATAACACAGATTTATGCAAAAATAATTCAGTCAACATTACATTGTAAGATATTTGATATTGAAATTTAATATATGTTTTTGACATAGCATATTTCGGCATCATCCCACTGTTGGGATACGGATCTTCCCTCAATCGAAGAAAATTGTTTTTGATGGTTAAAATATATTCGTAGCTCTTTAAAATTTAAATTTAAATAGATCATCTATATAAATAAACCGGACAAGTGCGATTCTGACTCGCCCACCGAGGGTTCCGTACGTAGGATCATTATAAATTTGACATTTTTCATTTTAAATAAGAAATAATTCGTCGAAAAAAGTAAATAAAATATATTTTGCAATGTGCACATCAAGCCCACATGATTCCCCATTTGAACTAGTAGCTTCAAATTGAAATTTGTTTTTTTACGACTTCATGGGACCGTAGACCTGAGTATACAGTTCAAATTTCAGTTTGATACCTCCACGCATTCTCGAAATAAAGGGTCTTGACAGACAGACAGACGGACAACAAAGTGATCTTATAAGGGTTCCGTTTTTCCTTTTGAGCTACGGAACCCTAAAAATGAAATGTTTAACGCAAATCTGGAGAATAAAACTCGACCTATTCGGCTTTTTTTTTCATATTTTCCTTAAGGCACGCTGAGTTTTAATACGACAATAATAAGAAATAATAACTTTTGACAGAACGAAATCTGTCTGGACAGCTAGTAGATTTGTATCAAAACTATTGCCACATAAGTTAAATTTCAAGTAGATGTTTATAATCGAATCAAGTATCTGTAACATTCATTCGAATCTCTGATAAAGTTCTCACTCTGTTGAAGACACTCGTAAATTAATGTGATGTAATACAGTCCCTACATACGACTTTAGCAATGCTACGAACCTTAATATTAACGGAATAATTCACTAGTTACTATTTATACAAATGAAACTCTACCACAAGGTGCATAAAGCGGACACAATTGAGAATAAGAAAAACATTTCGACGCTATATAAAATATACATATATACTATTTTTTATAAGTATATAATTAGTGATTGCTCGTGATATCACACTAACGTCATACAACATGCGTCACGCGTGGACTGTCATACAAATTTTCATGCGCGAAGAATTAGACAAATATTTACGATAAAAACATTTGTCAAATTCTTTTAAGTAGGACCAAATTACATATATATGCAAAATTTCATTATGATAATCCGAAAGAGCAATAATAAAACTTGTTTCAATATTGTATTAAACGTGCCACAAAAAATATCAAAGAATCATTCGTTAATATTTTAAGATGCACCGATTACACCAATTTTGTTATCGTTGATCCCACACGACAATCGTCAAATTTCGTTTTCTGGCAGAATTTAGCTAAAACACAGCCTAAATTAGACATTCCCTTTCTATCGTGTGGGATTTAATTCACGACCAAAATTCATATTATAAAACAATACCAAACACATAATTACACACCTACGTCAAGCTAGATATAAATACTAAAAGAAATAATTATAAAAAGCAAAATCGACAAAACAGAAGTCACAAGTCATTATATATAATGTATCCACAAATATATATTTGCATGTCTAATTTGACTAAACGTGAAAGATTCTATTATTGATCAGCCCCCTTACCACCAACTCTTATTGCAATTCAGTAACTGGAAGGGGGCAGGACACCATCAATGTAATCACGTTTAATACGCATAAACTCTATTCTATTCAAGAAAAGCAATTAAGAATTGCAACGAACTTTTATTTAAAACATTTTAAGTATAAAACAGGTTTATGCCACTACAACCCTGTAAATAGTTGCCAGTAATTCAGGAGCAAACTCGACGATCGGCTAATTAACAATTCGTAACCTCGTCCCGTCCCTTTTTGCAATGCTTCACATCGAAATAGTCGCCAAACGGTTCAGTTACAAGACATAATTAATGGGTATCTAAAGTGGCATTAAGATAAGAGAGGGGGCCGATCGATAAAAGGGTTAAGTTTAAGGAGGCTTGCTGCTCCGAGTTTCGCGGTTACGGTAGCTGTTGGGTGTTTCTTCTTTCGTTCCTTAGCATACCCCTCAATTGCCCCCTCATGTGACCAGTTGAAGAAGAACTTCGGTAGCTCATTGCGGAATGGTTTGTCAATCTAAAAGCTGGCTGCCGCGAGCGCGGGGCGGCTCAACTTTGCGTGGGCGAGTTTCTATCTTCTATCGTTCCTTAGTGGGTTGGGTCGGGGTCTGTGCGGCTGTGTGAGTGGGCTCCTCAACTTTAAGACTGTTAGTAGGGTCGCAATCAGAGCTACGTAGGGGAAACTGTACAATGATTGGCACTCTAAGAAAAATCTACCCTAAATTTGTTAATTATAATTTATGTAACATATTTAGACGTAATTTACGACATAAAAGGTATTCTTTAATGTATTGTTATTAAAATAAAAACACATTTAGTACGAAAAGGAAACATTTTTATTGAAAGAAAATAGAAAACATTTAAAAATATCCAAAAGTACAGTCATTGGCACTTACAGCACAATTATTGGCACTAACTTACTAGTGATTGGCACTCATCTTAGTATGTAATTATGGCACATTTTTATTAATTAAAACTGTAAAAAAATATCGAAAAATATATAATACTGGTAGATACGTTCTAAACATACTCCTTTCTTGACTCGTCATGAAAAAATTTGAACAATTCTAGTTCACTTCGAAAAGTGTCCCACCTATCAGCTACTTTCCCTAAAGGCTTAGGGAGAATAAAATGTTTGGTTTGGTTTGGTTGGATATGGCTTGAGTAAATTTTGATTTAATAATTTTTTATTATTATTCTTACATTCTTGTGAATATTGTGTGTATTGCCAGTATAGCATGACAATAATTATACTAGTTTCGATATTTTATAAAATACGCCAGTGATTGGCATTGGAAA
Source organism: Hypsopygia costalis (assembly GCA_937001555.2). NCBI lineage: Eukaryota > Metazoa > Arthropoda > Insecta > Lepidoptera > Pyralidae > Hypsopygia > Hypsopygia costalis. The sequence goes on along the minus strand of OW443343.2, from coordinate 7,900,502 downwards.
TAATATAATAATGAGCACTGCTGCTAACCGTTGCAATGATTGGCACACACGAAAATGTAGTGAATAGCACCACCTAAAGTACAATGATTGGCAGTGCTAACAATAGGCTATTTGACTAACATTTTTTTCGGTTTGATATGTAGGGACATCTCCATAATATAACCATAGGTGAAAGAATTACTTCGATAGCACAAATATCTCTCGAGATATCGTAATTTGAAAATCACAATTTAAAGACTGCCCCAAAACGCTCCATACAAATGACTACCGAATTATGACGTCACACGTTTGTATTTTGTATGCATCAAATCAGAAATTTGTACGACAGCTATGTTAAATATTACGTTTATGTAATTAGTATCATAATAAAAGTTATAGCATTTTTTATTGCTTCTCCAATGGAAATATATTTTTTTAATAATTTCATACTTTTAAAATGGACTTTCCCGCCAAACTTTGATCGACGCTAAAAAAAGTCTGACTGAAGATATTAGAATGAAAGTTTGCAGATCTTTATAGTTTTGTGTATTTTACGATATTGTTAAATAATTTATACAATTTTTAAACATTGGAAAATAGCCTATTGTGAAGAAAGAAACGAAAAACATTTTTGAACTGTGATATTAATATATTCTAAAATCTAATTTAATTGGCTATAAAAAACATAAGAAAAAAAATAAAATGTAGTGATTGGCACAGGTGCCAAATTATTGCACTTCCATATAAGCTACTTGACCAATAGTTGGCACACTAATAAATTGAGGTATGTTACCAAAAATAAGGAAAATCTAAATAAAAACGGTAACATTACTTAGAATTAATATAATTAAAATATTTCCCACCTTTTACTAAGTCAAAATTGTAAAAAAACAATGGTTTTTACATACCTCTTCTTTGTCGAATCCGTTAAAATTTGCGGGAAAAAACAACATGCCTTACGAGCGTTCTTTTTTTTTAATGCTGTGTTGCCATAATAATCTGGTATGAAAGTCTATTATAAAATTGTTAAAGTGTTGCAATGCTAGATTTTAAAAATAACAGAGTACGTATTGTATTGCCATGACAATTCTTAATATCTCCGTTTAAAGGTTAAAGTGCCAATGACTGTGGGGATGCCAAAGTTAGTACAAGTTACCCTACAGCTTTTCATTAGAGTAGATGGTTATCGCTGTACGTGTTTTGTTTGATGAGAACGTTCGTTTGTTTTGTACTCAGATTTTGGCTCTTTGCTTTGATTAGGATTGTTAATAATTAATCCAAAGACAAAAATAGTTTTTATCCAAAAACGCTTTAAATAAGAAAAAAAATATACTTATACAAACTTTGGTCACAGAAGTTTCTTTGGGTCTTATTAAATATGAAAATGATACTAAAAATTCAGTAATTAAATCTAAGATAACTTTATTGTTTAGTAATGTTGATACTGTTGACTGTGGGCACTTGGTGGAACCTTGTTGCCATTCTATTACCAATAGAGCACTTGTACTGTTCCACGTATATAGTTTAGATATATTATCCCTTCAGAACTTAATCATCATCATCGTCAGCCTTAATCTACTAACTGTAGGATATAGCCTTCTCCAATTGCATTCAACCAAATGCGGTCCTCGGCTTTTTACATCCGCCCACTTCCTGCCGCTTCTTTGAGGCCAGTTTTACTTTATGATTCTGTTTAATTTATTCTCCAAAAACTTATGCACTAAGAAGAATCTGTCACCAGGCTGTATCTCATGAACCGTGATAGTTAGACAGTTGAAATTTTCACAGATGATGTATTTCTGTTGCCGCTATAACAACAAATACTAAAACATAGAATAAAATAAATATTTAAGGGGGCTCCCATACAATAAACGTGATTTTTTTTGCTAGTTTTTGCTCGAAATTGATAACGGCAATAGGTAAACGCTTGAATATTCACATAGTTATTATATATTCACTTTAAAAATAAATAGTTACACAAAAATAAAACAAATATTTAAAGGGGGCTACCATATAACAAAAGTGTTTTTTTTTTTTTGCCGATTTTATAGATAATGGTACGGAACCCTTCGTGCGCGAGTCCGACTCGCACTTGGCCGGTTTTTTTTTTAATCTCTGAAGATTTTTATTGAAGATCAATAAAACAATTTCAATGCGATATAGGTATATACCCCCAAGGAAATGGCCGGATGTATAAACATATTATATAAATAGTAAAGTTAAGCAAAGAGAACTTATATATGTACTGTTAAAAAACGATAGCACAAACCAGACCGCACTTCACAAGAACATTACAATTGAGACAATGAATAGAAAACAAGACAGAATAGTACAATATTAGAAAATTAAACATAAATATTGAAAAACATCTCCCAAAACAAAAAATTAAAACTCAACATGCTGCCAGCAACAAAAATTGCACTTAACAAGTTGATATGAATCAAAAATGATGCCCCTGTTATTATTTTTAATTAAATTATAATATTTAAATAACTAGTCATCGCTTAAAAAGCTGTATCAAAATTTATATATATTTATAACGTAAAATTTTTAATTTATACAATGTTTAGTATTCTGGCGTCGTCCGCTGTACTTCTTTCCTCCGTCGAGACGTGTAAGTGGCGGGGCGTGATCCTGGATCAGACCAAATGGAATTATTATACAGACAGAGTCAGTAATTAAGTTAGGTTAGCGTCTGCTGCATAGAAAAAGGATTTCTGGCACTATCTGAAATTAGTTTGTTTGTTTGTTCTCATATTTTTATATACATTCGGAAACACGTATAATTTTTATACTTTGGAAGTTAGAGAAATTTCATTTTTTTTATGATTTAATTAAAACATATTTTACCAACAAAACATTGAACATTTTAGACAATTTCACTTACCTTGAAACAGCGAGTCAAATAAATATATATTGTTTCGAATACAGATACTAGAAGAGATTCTAATTATAAACAACTAAATTATACTAAAACAGATTAGTTTTTATATAATTTAGTTTTCTATAATTTCTATAAAACCTATATATTGTATCTATAAAGAAAAGAAAAATATAATTTAAGTAATATTACGTGAAGACATGGCAGTGGACTGTAGTAGGTAAAGATTTGGCTGGTCCAGTCGAAAAAAACATGTTTTATTTACACGAAAGAACAGTAATTACAGAGATTCGAGGGTTATCATAATAATAATAAAAATGGTAGGTAGAACGTTCCAATAATAAGCCAGGTAGACTATAGGAGCAGAACTGCGCAAATACAAAAAATCTTTTGTCGAAATGTATATATTAGAACTTATATGAAATTAGAATTCGTACTTACTTATTAGGTAGGTACGTAAATGGTTACATACCCACCATAAAACACAAAACATAAAAGACATTTTAAAATACCAAAAACATGAACACTAATCTTAAGTCTACTCACAAATCCACCCGACAATTTGACAAAGTAAGAAAAAAGTCCAAAATTACACTAGACACGACGCTGTCTGAAACTGTAAGGAAAAATATTTTAAGCTCATTTCTACAGATAGGGTTGTTCCAAAGTGAAATTAATTCACAAGCAAAATACAAATTTGTACCAATTCCACTGAACGATTTACGTAGAACCATATTGCTGCTTACTGTTTAACATTTAAAACACATTTATCAACATCTATATTAAGTCATATTGCTTATCCAATCTAAAACTTTGTGTGTTTGACTACATTCCTGCGAAATTGTTAGTTTCGTAAATAATTCAAGATTATTTTATCTGTTTCTGCATGTCTAGCCATGTTAAATTTCTAAAATTTTAAGAAATTTGGGACATTTCATGATTTAAAACATAGATACATAGACTATGCACACTATGACATTACATTCTCGTTATAAAATGACATAATTCTGATTACTTAGGTACTATATTTCTTCAACTATGTGTTGTGTATGTAATATAATGTTAATATTATTAATTTTGTCCCACAAAATTTGGAAACTTAATTAAACATCATATCCAAATATTTATAAATATTGTTACTTTGGCTATGTAAAAAAGTTTTTAATATTTTATTGAAATGTTGTCATAATTAATATGTATAAATTACTACCTATATTATATAAAATACTACCAGGCCAGTCTCAAAAAAGTTTTAAAATAAACTCTTAACTTACTAAACATTTCGATTCAATAAAATAAAAATTTTAATCATACCCTCTATGGAACCTCATTTTTTTTCAACCTATATTTCGCTGTAACATTGCAGAAGACTAAGAAAAAATAATATTTATTTATTTAAAATTAATTCAAAACACGAGTATGTTCAACCCTAATCAGGAGTATTTTGCAGCCCAAGGCTAAAGTAGGAGAAAAAGATTTGAATAAAATTGTCTTCCTGTACTCCACTGGACGGTTTATTTTTGTCGCTATTCCCAGCCACTTCTATTCAGATATTCTTGAATGAAAAATGAATGGAATTAAGATAATCGCATCCTGAATACTTAAGTTGCATTTTCAACACGTCAGATGTGAAGTCGGAATTTAAAACTGTTTTAATGTACCAAGATATTACTTTAACATACTTCAATACTCATACTCATTTACTCAATTATCATCATCAGCCTGTATCTACCTTCCTCAATGCTTTCCACCAAATACGACCCTCCACTTTCCTCATCCAGCCGCTTTCTTAAAGTCATCGGATCATCAAGAAGGAGAGCGTTCAACACTTCGTCGTCCTACGCGCGGCCTCCATTCTAATACCTTCCTCCCCCATCTACCATTACTGACTCGGCAGATGTGACCGGCCCATTGCCACTTCAGCTTGCAAACTCTGAAGGTTATGTTTCATCATATAAGTAGTAAATATTTGTTACAAATTCATTATAATTCGAGACATTAATAAATTAATACAATTTCGCTGCATAAGAGGTTTCCTTTTTTCAATATCATGGTATTTTAAGCCGAATATTAAGTATTGTCAGAGGAGCTCAATGGAGTCGTTGCGCATCTCAGTCTAATCAAACATACAAGTTAAGTAACGTCGACCGTAGCCTGTCCGTAGTTCCTCCGTGCTTCGGAAGGCATGTATAGCCGTCAGTGCCGGATTTCCAGCCAACCTTCGTGGCAGTAAAGATAAACATTTGGGGATATTACTTCGATATACTTCGATACCTATACTAATTTAGGCATTTATAATCGAAAAAATATTTAGTCTACTGTTCCCTATTTCTTACATAATATTAATTTTATCTTATAAAATGATACAATGACCATATTTCAAAAGATCTTTATTTTAAATTCAAAAGCGAATAGTAGAAAATAAATCGCACCACTATTGAAAAGGTTTGAAAAGATATACGTTAATTTTATTACAGTCGTCTATATTTGTATCTTTAATAATAATTAATGCATATTATACGTATATGTGCATATTATAGAATATGTATTGATGAAACTATGGAACTGCATGTCACCATAAAAGAGCACTCTTATATATTTATTTATTTGTAAAGAACTAAAATTCTACTTAAATTTTATAGTATGTACCAATAAACATCATTTCATTAATTTACTGAAACGGCTAGGTATAAAATAAACGATTGGCAATTTAACAGTAGGGTAAAGTGCCCGTTTAATTGATAGTCCGTGCATCACATTCTCGGGACCACAGTCAACCACACTTCTAATAAAGGAATACCGAATCGCCGTGACGCAACGCATGGAAATCTCCAAGAGTCCCGCGCGAAATCGTAAACGGACGAGCGGGTTGAATACAAAACACCGACCCCTACCTCTCGACCCCACCCTTCCTCCCCCCACCCGTCTTTATGCCCTTCTTCCTTAATGTGTAACAAAGACACCCCTCTTACGCTTCAATGTATTTGTGTAGTTTTATCACTGCATATGTGTGCGTTTAGTTCTCTGTGTATATTTACGTGAGTGTGTGGGTAATAGTTTGGAATATTTCATATTAAATTTCAGGCCTCTATCAATATAAACTTGTTGGGTTATCTTTTGTGTAGGTACAATAGTGTAATATAACTATTTGTTGGATCGTTATTGCTGTTATACGTTTTTGAATAATTTTAATGTTGATATATCTATATATGTAAACATTAAAATTATTTATTGTGTAACAAATGCAATCATTGTAAATGCTAGGATCGTATGAATTAATGGAAATGTGTTAAAGTCTGGAATGGTTTACAATTTCTAAGATAATTACATTAAATTTTAAATTCGCAAATTTCTTAGAAACACAAAATCTGTTTACGGGTCACAATACTTTAGCAAGCAGGGTTAAGTGAGGCTAGAGCGGCTAGTTTATATATTTTATTCTCTGAATATTTTATTTTATTGACATACTTAAATCGAATCGGAATATGATATTACAGTGATTGCGTAAAACCATTTTGTGATTAGGTATCTAACAACTTAATTCGCCAAATCCTCATCTCTAATGAAAAAAAAAACAAATAAAACAGTTTTTACTATTCTAATCACCCACTGAGTGACCAATAAGAAAACGTTTTACCGCAAATACCCGGGCTGCGGTCCAGTAATGGAGGTGATGGAGAGAAGAAAAAAGTTCAGTGGCGCCGCCGTGCAATTTGCGGACGAAAGTGTGAAAACTTCGCACCACCCCACTGTGGGGTGAAATACCCGGATAATATTTATCGCATAATATTTTATTAAGCATGTAATCAAATGTCATTTATTATTTTTATTGTTTGACTAAATTGTATAACAATACAGTAGGTAGGTATGTGTTGTAAAACATTCTTTCTAGTATTAAATGCTATGTGATCAGGCGTTTCAGGTTTTATGTTTTATGAAATCGCGCATAATTCAAATAAACTTTCGAGAGACAACAATACAAGAATACAAAATTTTTCGAGAGACCAATATTCTTTTGTTTGTCAAGTGATAGAAAAGAAAATCTTAGAATATCATGTAACCTTTAGAAATCTTTACATTTCATGAAAGTTTCGTTAAAGTAAGTTATTTCAGGCACATAAATTATATGAAATAAAAATATGTAGCTGTATTAAACCTTCCGATTCAAGTTACTTGTAAGAAAATTTCAATAATCTTAGACAGATTTATAGTAAATCAAAAATTGTGATCATATATCGATTTTCTGTCTTCATTTCTTGTCTTCATTTCTTGAGAACCGCTAAACAGATTTCTATTAATATACCTACTTAGGTAAGAAAATAGGCTACTGACAACTAAAATGAAAGATCGTTTTAGTTCTAAAATTATAAAAAAAATATTTATCAATTTCATAAAATACACAACTCTAGAACGATCTTTAATTTTAATAGCTTAAGTCCGACTTGTTTTACAATTGATCTAAGTTTTGTTGGAAAGTCCATTAAAAGGATGAATTTATTCCACAAGAAAGAATGGAATGGAATCATGCCACAGAAAGACAGACATTGACAACTGATACAAAAAAAGTATAGCTCTATTTTTAAGTCGGGGATTAAAAATAAATGCTATGCAAAAACACACACATTATGGCGAGAATATAAAAACACAATTGTCATAATAACGAAACTAATACAATATTTATTCAATTGAATAAAAACGACGACGGCACACATATCCCCCTCGAAGCAAACTGGTAATTAGAATGCATATTTTCACTTAAAAATTTTATTTCTCAGCGCCAATTAAGTACGGATGGCGTTCTAATTTTAAAATAAAATGCAAAAAGATATTTCTTCGTAGCCGGTCTCGTGTCAATTATCTTTATTACCTCTTTTTATTCGAATTGCTGAAAAAAGGTGGAACATCTTTTTATATAAATAAGATACGTTTGATGATGGATCGTAATCCTAAAATTAGATTACAAAATAAGCCAGGCTTTTAAGAATAGCGTTTAAGATATTTGTTTTGGAATGAACTTTATTAATTTACTGTTTCTTTGATTTACATAGTGAAAAAAATCTTTTATATACTCTTATACTGAAATTTAGAGATTAAAAAACTAAACACAGAATCTTAATGTCAGTCTGATAGTTTAAGTCTATGTCACACAGAATCTTAATGTCAGTCTGATAGTTATATTCACATTCGCCTTCAGCTCATGTGATAAACTCACACTCGTATTTTAAGAACCTTTATTATGCAACAGTTTCATAAACTACTATATTTTTTTTATTATTTATGAAGTGCCGTTTTTATCCTACTACTATGCCTACCAGTTTTTGCTTATTGTAAAGAACAACTAAAATGGTTTGACATGACTAAAGTTGAAACTTTTGTAGACAAACCATACGAATTTCTACTTTAATGAAGTCCATTTCTCTTTTAATTTAAAAGTTTTTTATTTATTTATTACCGAATACATCGACATTCATAAATAATAGAAATAAAATAATATAAATCTAGGTATTATTTTACCGACAAGAAAAAATATCGAATCTCAAAACCCCTTCGACTTCAAATCGGTTTAAAAAAAATAGATAATAATAACTTGTAACAGAATAAATTATGTTACAAGTTACAACATTATTACATTTTTTGTGTGTTATATAAATACTAGATGATGTCCGCGACATCGTTCACGTGAAAATTTTGATTTTTGAGCTTTGGAGTGCTCTTAAAACATATACACAAACATATTAACTTATAAACTATCACTATGCAAAAAAAAACATGTCGCTTTGACCTCTTGATTTGTGAAAACCAAAACCAAATGTATCCTACGGGAACCATACATTTTTCCAGGGTAAACAGCAGCCTCTCAAAGTCACTCACTCGGCCCTAAGCTACCACTATGCAAAATATCAAGTCGATTCAATTGCTCATTCTACGAAAACTATAAGCAAATTTATCCCACCGGAACCCTACTATTTTCCGGGGAAAAGCAGCCTATGTGCTATTCCAGAGTATTATCTAATTCTGTACTAAATTTCATCAAATCTATTCAACTGTCAGAACACGCCAGAGCGTGAACGTGTAACAAACATCCATCCATCCAAACTCTCGCATTCAAAATTAGTAAAATTCACTATGGAATGACATCGCAGTAACATAAATACATCATATCCATAGCTACAACTGTGGTTAAGTTACATATACATACCATTACGATGCTTAAATTAAAAAAAAATGGTCTTCCTATTCAAATTCGCCAAATTTTGCAATCGGTAAAGTAAGGTGTTTGCGAGAACGTGAGGGTGGCACCCCTGATTTATGTTCTCTTTCCGTCGTCCGGCGTCATTATGCTAATACTCCATTATGGGACAATGGTAATTTTAATTCATACCGACAATTATACATACATCTTATGAATGTACAAATATACAAAGTAAAAACACAAAAGAGCCTTACATACATTATTATCACGCTGTTGGGATACTGGTCTCTCTTCAATCGAAGGGGTTTAGAGCATACTCCACCACGCTGGTCAACTGCGGGTTGGCGGAGGCCAACGTTTTCAAGCCGCCTAAAGGCTACTGACTTTGCTTAACGACTGTCATCTGATGACATCAGCCAGAACTAGCGACTCCTACGACGCCGTCGAGCTCCTCAAAGAGCCTGCTTATAAATAATTTTCTTCTGCCTGAACTATGTTTTGAAGCGTGTTAAAACCGGAAAAAAGCTATATGAAAGTGAAATTTCGCTACCAGAAAAAACACAAAATCTCTAAACTCGGCTACTTCATAGGTCAAATTGATAGATCAAAGTTTATAGATAATACTCGTCATCTAGAACGGATTTAGCAACAGGACTGAATAAAGGAGTCGAAAAGCTATCAGCAAGCTATTATAAGAAAATCCTAGATTTTTAGCTGCTAAATATATAAATTGAGTGACTCTGATTATGAAAAAAAATATTTAGTGGACCAAATAAGTGGTATGCCACACTTTGATTAAACTTCGTTAGTAATCTCAAATTTAGGAAGCTTAATTTCGCCACACAAAAATGACATATTTCATTGTAATTAAAGAGTCGAAGAGTATCGCCTATACCTAAACTAACCAACCAATATCAGAGGCCAATTCTCGTAATTTTTCTACGAAAGCAGATTGAAAGTTGACCGAATCGAGATTGAATTGTGAATTGACTAAAATTAATTCTTGTTGTTGGCAGAGTAACATTCTTAGTTTGTTTAATCTTCACTCATATTTCGATATAATCCCGCTTAAATTTAATTTTGAAGTTACATATTGTGTTACGAGAATACCAAATGTGACATTTGTGAAATCGAGACTGGATCGAAACTGAATTTTGACTATATTTTAATAACGAGAATTGCCCCTCAGTTTTCGACTCCCCGAATTTATTTTTGAAATATATCAATGTTTAAAAAAATATCAGAGTTAGGACTAACTAGCACCAAAATCCTGTTATAGGTATGCAATTAGCAAAGTAAAGTATACTCATTAACACAGATGCCATAAGGGTCGGCTTTTATGGAATATTCAATTCACTCTTTATATGTAGAAATGTCATTTTTTTTTATAATAATTCGTAATATCCCTAATGAACCATTTTTACATTCCGTACATCCCTTTAATATAATATTATATGTATTAATAAATAAATATTCCTAGACCATTTACATAGCACAATCTAGTCCCAAACTAAACAAAGCATATAATATGAGTGCTGGATAATTGATAAATAAAAATAAATAAATAAATAACCATTTATTTCGGACGTAAGACATCCATAGAAGGGTTAGTAACATCTAATAACATCAACATCAACATAAATATACTTACACAAATTTTTTTTTTTTTTGTAAATACATACAGAAATAATCCACAGAAAATATCCAGATCAAGACAAACAGACATATTCATGCATATAAATGTTTGTCTGGCGCGGGGATCGAACCCGCAACCTCGGAATCAAAGTAGCTATTGTTAGCCATTCGACCACCACCGGGCTCGATTGTACTGTAATATATAATACAATCAGTGTGTCAGTACATCCCTTATTTTCTTTTTCAATGAATTTCCAGATATCACCACTTAAAAAGAGATACCTATAAGTAAGTTTGTATTTTTATCATACAACCCTCACTAATGGCTGGCTAACTGAAAATTAACCTTAATAAGGGAGCGGTAACCACATTAGTGTTTAGCAGGTCATGGCTGCCCAGATAAAGCCTAAAACACTACCCAATACAATCACCGTCATTAAACAACTTTTAAGCGAAAATATCCTGTAATACAATGAGTTAAGTTGTAAATACTTTTTGCTGGCCGGTAAAAATATGTTTGTCGAGATATTTTGAACTGGTCCGTTCGGTAATTTTCTTTAGAACGCTCCGATGGTGCGAAAAATTGTGTTTTTCAAAGGAAGAGTTGTTAGTGCGGTGGAAGATTGGTCGGTCTTGAAATTGAACCCGACAACTGCTAATGTTAATTGGGACAAATTGGTTCGATACAACTGATAACTAGGTCAAAGAGAAAGGTACCACTTACTTCTATTTAATGAACGAAATCAGGTTTTGAGAAAGTCTTAATTCTTCTTAATTAAACCATAAATAACATTTATATTGTGTATTTGTTAAATAATATTGATACGCAGATGCGTTAGTAACAGAGGATAACATTCTTATCACTGTACCTAAAGACAGTTGAAGAAATATACTTTAAGGTTAATATGATTGATAGTAAAATATAACTACTTCATCAGTTCATTAATTTTGGAGATCCTCTACAGCCTCAAAATCGCCACTATTTGATGAATCATTTTTTTTATTTCTTCATAGATCGTTTCTTGTTAATCGTTTCTTGGTAAATAGTTTCTTGATAAATTGAAGTCCAAAACAAAGTCATTTCAATCAACGGTAATGTGAGAGGCTGGTGATCTTGAATAGTTTTGAACCAAATTCTTTTTCTAATAATAAAATAAAAAACTAATCAAAATACTTTCTGCAAATGCAGAAAAATAATTTTCTGAATAACACATTTCTGAATAATTTCGGTGTGATTGAAGTTTGGAATTCTGTCATTGGCTAATTAATTATGCTAAACGGACTCTTTATATATCTTTAGAATCCTTTAGGGCCCCATATTTTTAGGCAACAACAATTTCAGTGCATATTTAAAACATTGGTTAACTTATTATTATATCATAGGTTATACAGCTCCATTGCCAAAAGCTCATCGGCACCGTACTTACTTTTCAGTACTACACAGCAAATTTTTGAGAATATGCCGCATTTTTGAATCGTTGTTATTTATTATTAGTTAGTACCAACTAGCAGCCCGCTATGACTTTGTATGAAATGAAACATACCGGCATACCTACCTTTCAAACGGTGAAAGATACGAGTATTTTTAAAAAGAAAGATTTTCTAATTATAATTTATGCTATAATTAGATTTCATTTTCTCGCGCTACTCTATCTTTTTTTAGTGCTAGACAAAATAAACAAAATTGTAATTTGAGAAAATATCTGACATGTAGCGACATCTACTAGTGAATAGTAGAAAAACATATCATCACTGCTATTCGATAATAGATGTCCACGCGCCGAATTTTAATACACACATTTTTATGAGAGTGGCGCTAGTGAGAGATCGTAGGTACGACATCTGTTGTCGAGTAGCTGAAATTATACTTTAAGAAAAAAATGTTATGAGTATTGAAATACTTTGGGCGCACAAAGCCAACTAACGCCACTAATAGACAATTACTACTTTATAAAGGGTCGTTCATTATTTAGTAAGTGTTGTAATTATATTTATTTTGGCTAAAAGTTGCTGCAAAAGGCTAGTAAGTACTAGTTACAACAAATGTGCTCAAACGATATAAAACCTACCTACTGAATAGAATAAACACTCATAAATTATACGTGTATTTGCAGACCGACGGTAGGTAGTAGGTAGGTAATTAAGTATTATCTTTCTTTTTTTTTTGTTTATTTTGTTTGTTTGTTGATTTAATTCGATGTTATAAAACTTTATCTAATGGTGGCGCTAGTTGGCTTTAAGAATTTTCAATGTAACAGCTTACCACTGCTTTAGTAGTACCTAGTATAAAAATAGTAAGTGAATAAATGAATATGAAATATGAATATGAATTAAAACTGGACATTATCAAATAACAAAATATTTAAATATAGTGAATAGCAAACCCTTCTGCCATTCTTGTCGTTAAAACCATGAACTCGAAGATTTGTCAAATTCATGAATGTCACATTGAATAATTTCGGGCCACAAGCGTCTTCAAATCCAGATTTCTGGTCTTTGCAGGTCTGTGCAAAAGGCATTAAAGAGATGATGATAAATCGTAAGCATTTATACCGTCTTAGCGTGAAAGAAAATATTATTCTGTTTGCTGGAAAATATCATATGATTCCATATTTTTTGTCTGATCAATAGGTATAAAACAAAACAAAAATATTACCTATATATTTTAATGTGGCGCCACCTATCGTCAAGAGCCACTCCCATAAAAATCCCTTTGACCTGGAATTCAGAACCGTAGCGTCGGGTTTGCAATAAAATCTCAAAGTGATTTATAAGATCTCGATGAGAAAACAAACAGTAAATATAACAAAGATGCTATTTCTTTTTTAATTGATAAGTAAAATTGACACTCACACGATTACACGACCAGAAAAACAATGTTTAGTGTCACCGCTATCTGTCTAAAATATATAAGTAATAATAATAACAACATTACATTGACATTTTCGAAGGGCCTATACGCGTTGGATCCATATCCCTACGCACGCTATCAAAAGACCGTGCTTGACCCGTGATTAAAAAGAGATACATAATAATAACAAAACTCTTTATTGCACCATGATATGACAATCATAAAAAAATACATAATACCTACATATGACAGAGTACAGTAGGCGACCTTATCGCAACCTTAGCATAAGGAAAAAATAATTGATATACAAAGGTAGGTGGCGCATAAAAACATAACAGAAACTTAACGTAATTACATAAGTACACATAAAGTTAGTAAGTTGGTATTTTAAACTATTGGACACATTAACTACATAGGCACAGAATAATATACACTAACATGGGTACATATTACAATGTTGAGACTGGTAATTGTTGGCACTTGGTGGGACTATGAACCACTTAATTAAATTATTTTTTGCCAACCTGTCTCGCTTGTATAGCATTATAAAATATAATACCGTATTTGACATTTTGCGGATACTTACATCCTCTTGTCATATGGAGTGTTTGACCTAATGCGTATTTGACCTAATGCGTATTTGACCTTTATCGTCGAATATAATTTAATTACGTGGAAAAGTACACATGAAATTATTAGTACCACAAATTACCTACTAGGTATGCTTATTCTATTGATAAGTATTTGTCAGCCCTATTAGATTAATTGCTATGGGAATAGGCATTCTTAGAAAACTTTATTTAGAATACCATAATATAATAACTTATTAGATAGCGGTCGTTACTTTTGATTAGATTTATTAATATTATTTTAAATCACACCAAAACTTAAAACGTAAAATTCATTTAATAAACACATTGCATTATAATGGAAACGGACGCAGCTGCTGGACCGGTCCGGGAGTAGCCAACACGGGGCTCTATCGGTATTGTCCGAAAACAACTTTAACTCAAAATTAATACAACTTTACCCTATTTTTATATATTGAATCAACGGTATTTTAAAAATTTAACATTCAGGTCGCTAATATCAAAGCACGTACGTACCTACATATATAAAATATATTTACATATGTTCTTCAGGCCGGCTGCACGCTTGTTTGTCACCCGACTTAATATAAAAATATTTAATAGTTAAAGATAACATTCTTTATATGCCAATAGGTTCTTAGGTATATATAAATAATAATAATCATCTCCGTATCATATTAAAAATATACAATTTCTGTCTGTGAGCCTATTCTTCTGTTTTAAATTACGCTGTGTACATTTTAATAAGACTTTTGAATAATTTACGTTTGAAGAAAGGTTTTGTTTACTAACGAGTACAAACGAGTATTTATATTATATTTGAACGAAGCCGGGATCGGTCGCTAGACATATCAGAACATATCCCACGTCGACACCGCCACGTCTAAACGAAAACCGATAAAATTAATTACCATCTACCATTTTTATTCGTTCTCTTAGTAAGAAGGACCAAGTAGAATTACAAATTTATAGTTCAATAAAATTATTTGGAACCATAAGGTACCAAACTATATTTAGATTCTCATAAACAGTTGTAAGTTACATAATAATAACAAATAACTTCTGAGGCTTCCATAGGTCTCTATTAAAAAATATATACATTGACAGAATATATATATATATATTGTCAATGTATATGCATTTCCACCACCATCGAAACTTTATGTGTAGATAGATATATCTACTTAAATTTCGACCATTACATCGGTAATACATATGCTAAGAATACTGAGCTATTGAGAAACACGTTCAAAAATACAAAATTCTATTTTAATTTCATAAGAAAATAGCTGTGACCTTTAACATAGCTATAAGAAAATATGTATTATAAATGCTATAAACGACATATACCTATATAGGTATAGGAGATGTTATATGTTATGTGTATGTTGAGATTTATAACTATTTTTATAAATTCTTCTGCTAAATGTTGCCAATAGTACAACTTTCATCTAACTATGACTAGCACATTCTCTTTAACCTACTTACCAACTTTAACTAAACATAGTTGATAGAAGAAAAACAAACAGTCGAAATAGTCATTAAAATGAACCAGAATATAAAATAAAAGGATCCGTAAACAAAATACCGTATCACTTTTACACCCTTTGTGGTAAACGTATAAAAATAAAACCCCTAAACCATAGTTAGCATGCCCGTGATATATTGGAATTTATACAGAGTTCCGCAAAAAGACGAATTTACTGACAACGAAGAAAATAACAAAAAGCATTCGATACAAGCAAGCATAAAATGCATTTCGACTTCGTTTTATTAACAACAATTATATTCAATTTATTTATTCGAGAACAAAATACGTTGTTTAGCATAATACGTTAATAAATACATGCGATACATTATAATACCTGAATATTAAATTATAATACAAAGGGAATAAAAATAAGAGTATAAATAATTCGCATAAATATTATGGTAAAGTCAAATCAACCTTATTAATAAATAATTTCAACGGAGTCAATCTGAATAAAAATAATGTATGCAAACTATGCATGCGTTATTATTATTACAAATTAATACTTATGTCTAGTTTTACACATAGAAGTCATCAACTGTATAGATAGATGCTCTTATTCGACAGTAGATACATTCTTCATAGTGATATTAAATTCAGGCTTGTAGAGCAAAATTTTAACTGATATTTAAATACTCTACGTCCGTCCTTTGCTTTAAAAATAAATGCAAGGATTTGTAAATATAACTCCAGAGAATTCCTGATAATCTGTGCAAAAATGTTTGCAGTTTCATAGAGAGCACTGATGTAAAAATAACTGTTGTAATTTTAATCAAATCGTGAATAGTATATTATACAGGTCTGTAGAGTGTATCCAGTACAAGCGATCAAATTTGTCATATTACATATAAGAAATATATACACAACTACTTATTATTCATTGACGTAAATTTGTATGAAAAGCATTAAAATATTCTAAGCATATAAAACTTTATGCTCATCTTAATTTTTACCTATTAGATTCAGAAACTCCAGCAAAAATATACATTCAAGTTACTATGATACACATGAAACAATCAAATGGTACCTGTGTTTTGTTGGTGAAGAATACATTTTATAGCGAAAATAAAAATCATAACTTTCAACACCTTTATAACAAACGTGTGACTGAAATATCGACATATTTATTCGATATCCCGAAAAAAGACACTGAACTCGGTGAAGAAAATAAAAATAACAAAAACTATTCGATACACTCGAGTACATAAATGTTATTCAAATCATATTTCTTTATAAATCTAACTCGAAAAAAAATTACGTAGTTCAAGATAGCATAATCAATATCTTCATTATCAAGATGTCTTGCCGATTTTTAAAACCAAGAAGAAAATATTTTAGTAACTACAATTTACAATTCTTCTTACAATTTATACTTTTACGGTAATACACATTACTATAAATCATCCTTTTGTAACTTGAAAAATTAGGCACTTGGAAGAGTATATCACGATGATTATTTTGTGGTACTATCTAAACATGTTATTTGTGTGTTACTTTATAGTCATAATGTCTCACTGTACTATATATACCTATTAGTACCCAATGTAATATAAACCTATTAGTACCCAGAATATAAAAATATTAAACAAAGAGTTTACCAATGCAAACCAATTTTTATATTGGTGTTTATTCAGTATTTTATCGAAATGAACGATGTAATGAATAAAATTGTATACACTCAACGACAAAACTCTTATTACATTTTATATGTTAACCATAAATATTGCGGCGTATTATTATAAATTTTATGTTTGTGTACTTATTTCATTATTTTATGTTTCATTGTGTCATGAAAATAAATTTGGGATTTTAACACAAATTCATAAACTTTTGTTTGAATGAACTTGTATTTATTGTACTTTTTGTTTCATTAAAAGTGTAACCGAAATCTGTAACTAATGTTATAAAGAATCTGTAATAAATTGTATTGAATAAATTGATTTCGTCTATTTATTTGAGTGTATATGTTATAGTCAATACTCGAAATGAAGGCGCTCCTAGGTTTGAATTGTTGAACCTAAAATACCTCACCTCTCTACCTAAAGAATACCTAAAGAAACAAAAGCAAGGGGAGGTTAGATTAGATTAGGTTAAGCTCGTGATTAACAAAAGCTGAGCGAAGCGAGCGAGCCTCGGCTTGCTTATTACCTTACGTTTAATTAGTCAAACCTACTAGCGCCTAGATTTCGAATACTGATTATAACATACACACCATTTTTTCACCAAGTTACGACGTAGTTATATAAGTTACGACGTAACTAGTTTAATATAATTTAGTTTCTATGCCTTTATTGTTCTAGAATAGCAATTTTAAGACCCGGTCTATATCAAATTTTCTCAGTCATGCCGCTTTTTATATAATTTTCATATAATTAAGTACATTCTGGCATATGCCAATAATCGTATCATTAAAAAGTGGAACGCCTAGCGGGCACATGTGTTTTCTCATTACTACAACATCCTTTAAACGAAGCATATAGAAGCACCTCAGGGCCAGCATAGCAGTGTCAACTGACAGAACACTGTTGTCGAATCTTTTGTGAGTTGCCCCTGCAATTTGGGCTCCTCTTTTCGCTTACCACTATGCTGAGTTAATATAAAAAAAATACGAGGCTTAAACACCAACCAACGTTCTGCGCGACGGTACCTGTTGATCCCGTGTCATCTTTTTATTCCCATACACCGGTTGCGCACTAAAAATGGTATAAATCAAAATAACCGATCGCGGAACAAAGACTCATTCACGTAAACCAGTTTTATACTCTTTTTAATGTTACGGGAAACCGCCACGCAGCATCCGCGGCATCTGGACATCTATTATTGAAAAGACAAAGTGCTTAATAACCGGTTTACATTATATTCCCAATATTTGGGTCAGTAACGGCTAGTTTCGATCCCATGATCAGTTTAGTTTTGGTTAGATTTTTGTGGAAGACGTTTCTGTGGAAATAAGTTCTATCTATAATGTTAAGTTTAGACAGTGATTTTAATTTTATAGTTTTGGTAAGTAAAATTTGTAATGTCGAAACCCGAAAATAATTATTGTATGTAATTTACTATTTATCTATTATGAAATCCCGATAAAAATTGCTATTAAATATGATAGCAATTTTTTTATCTATTATATATCAGTAAAATATTGTTAGATTTTCCACTCCCGTAAACCCCGATCTTGTAAATTTTAACGAAATCGTTAGAGCCGTTTCCAAAGGATGCCAAATTAATTAGCAGAATTTATTATGTTTATAAAAATGAAAGTTTTTAGGAAGTTTATTTATGAAAAAATCTAAAATGAATTGGTATTTAAATTCACACTGTCGTACTCGTGGAACTACTGGTAAACAGTACAAGTGATTTTATTAATAAGAAAAATTGAATTTGTTGGTAAATTAAGTAATCAATCAAGAACTAAGCAATCCATTACATGACGCCTGGGGCGTATCGTTTAATAAGTATGAATGGCAAATTGTATATGTCATGAATTAAAAAAAATATACCGAACCGAACCAAAAAAAAACATTCATTAACCACACATACCGCCATTTGAGTATCGATTTTAAGATCCCCTTTCTCCTATTATTATTTTTTTACATAACAAAGAAGAAGTAAGGTGGAGTTTTGCAAGGGCCGCGCGCCCCTTCGCTGCGTGTGTGTGCGTCGCGAATTGTCCGTGTGTGCCAACTTGGAGACGATCGACAGTACCGAGCGAAATAAGGGGAGTGATTTGTAGTTGGAGTGTGTAGTCTCAGCCTGATCTTGACCGTAGAATTTATTCGTAATGAGAACTGTTTTAATGCATTAGTGTATTGATTTAATTATTTATTAGACAAACATTATTCTATAATAACAATTAAATTTTAACATATAAATAAAGTACATTAAACTAAAACTAATCTAAAAACATATCTAATTTATCTTAAAACCAAAGAAAAACTTATGGGATAAAAAAAATATATATAAATAAATACAAATTTACTTACAAATAAGAAATATCCCCAAGATCGTTGTCTTTCGGCAGTGTCCCCAGAACACTGGCAGCATTACCTCGCTGGCCTTCTGGTTATAGGATGTGTCGACCAATTTTTGAGAAATATCTCTAAATATATTGTGGGCTGACTGGCCCCACGGTCCCAAGGACTCTACCACAAACGGCTCAAATATGTAACTGTTGCTTAAATTACTATATTTGCGGCGTTTGAGGCCGCTGCGGCACCGGCCTTAGACCCTGTAGTCGTGAGGTGGGACGAGGCCAGGGTATCAACGCATGTAACCACACCAAGGTGCATCCCAGCCTCCAGGGCAACAGAGTCATTCCATAATAACATTATTGTTACAATACGATATTCTTTATTATTGCACCAAAACAAAATAGACAAAGCACATTTCGTCTGCGTAAAAGTAAAAAGTCATTTTTTCTAGTTTCGAGTTTCGATAATCGCGATTTTCTGTTTTTTTTTTCATAGTTAATTTTTGACACATAATTTATAAATAAAAGACAATTTTATATGTTTTGGATCAGTTTGTCCTTTATTTATTACTGAATCGAACTAAACTCTCCCTTAAAGTATAAATAAATAAAAAATAAAAATGTAAGTATTCATTTTTCCATTTGAAATATAAAAATGATGATATTTCTGATACGGAAAGAGGTATAAACATGGTTGTCAGACTGAAATATGCGCTATGAAATTGTTGCCACGAAAATAGCAAAAAGTGAATTTGGCCAAAATCGTAGTTATTTTTCCACCTGCGCAGACATGTACTTAATGTCCTAAATAACCTGACCTAAAGAATTCTCTTTCAAGAATTCTTTGGTTGACTGGAAGAGATCCATTCTGGGAGAAATCCGCCATTGTTGTTTATTTAATAAAAATATTTTACGTGAATACTTGTTTAAAATTACTCCCATAGGGAGGCAAATCAAATAAACGAATGATAACAAAATCGGGGGTTACAGTTTGATGTTACAGCTACATATCTATAATTTTCATCCAAAATTCAATAACACCACTGGATAGACGAAGGATCAAAGAATTTATTACGCTAAGTCAGGACTATGGAACATCGCGTGCGGGGGACGGGAAGCGCTGCTATTTTGAGATAATTTTAGTGCATATAAAGTATTCGCGTACAACACACAGCCGTGTCCATCACAGCCACACCCCATTTTTTCATACCCTTCTTCCACTTAGGTAACTAAACTTTCATAACCAGTTACAAGAGAAGATTTTTTTCGCTATTTGGTAACTAGTTGTGAGAGAAAAAATATTTTTTTATCCTCTTTGGTAACTTTTGATAGTTACGAACGTAAACTAGTCGCATTTCGTGAATCAGTCTCATTTTTTTTATTCCACGTCGGGTGGCAAACAAGCATACGGCCTACTTGATGTATACAGTTCCTGTACCTACCTCAATTGGCAATTCGTTAAGTTAGTTACGAATAATATAATTCAATATTAAACTAATGATCGAAGAATCTACTATCATATACATTATTCACTTTTGGCAGCAGATGTATATATTAAAAAAAAAAAATCTTATCTCTTATGTATACCTAATTTTGCACCAAAAGCAAAATAGTTTCAGACCCCCAAAGGGTACTCAAAATTCGCTACACTGCCACTTGTAATAAGGCACTGACTGCCTTCAAATCTCAGTACCTTATTGAGATTAATTAATTACACGCGTGTAGTTTGTAGAGAACACTATAATTACAAACTTGTACATCGATCCGGGAAAGTCTGTGCTGAAACCAGCTGGAAAAACTCTTTACGTGGAGTGGAACGAATGTTTTCACGTCACTTAGCCTCTTAACCAGTTACAGGCATAAGCGCAATTTGTAAACAATTTTTAAACTTCAAGTGCTCTATTTGGTATGACTAAACATTGTAATTTTGATATTTTGTCTTTCAAACTGCTTCCATTGGGAGGCTATACAAAAAAATGAATCATAACAAAATTGGGGGATACAGTTGGTGTTGCAGCTACAAATCTCTCATCTCCATCCAAAATTCAATCACACCACTGGATAGATGAAGAATCAAAGAATTTATGACGCTAAGTAAGGACTATGGAACATCGCGTGCGAGGGAGGTGGAAGCGCTGCCATTTTGAGATAATTTAAGTATATATAACGTATTCACGTACAGCACACGGCCATGTACATGACACAGTAACACCCCTTTTTTTTTTTGTTTTTAGGCGACTATGACAATGCCCAAAAGGAGCTTATGTGTTACGAGTGTGGGTCTTCTCAACAGACGAGCTGGTATCGCCGTCAAACAGATTTATCTTCCGAAATAAATAAACCATCACAAATACATAGGTTTTCAAAATAATTAATTTAAAAACGAGAGCTGTTGTTTTGTCCATCGTGCATGCTCTTTGTAAATATTGTAACTGATATTTGTGTACGAATCATGATAAATATCATCGAATATATGATGAATATCGTTTGATATAATAATAATATGTTGATATATATGAATTGATATTTATTGTCTCAGCTAGAAAATTACCCGATCCGTTACGATGGCAACATTGGACAAGAAACGAAACTTTAGATTAATTTTCTCGAAGTAGCAATCTTATTATTAATTTCGGGTATTCTTTGTAACATGTAGTACCTGAACGGTTAGTTTTTTATTGAAATTCAATACGTACTCAGGCTCACGTAGAATCATTTAGTGTAGGTTAATAAATCAGGTAATAATTTTTATCAAACTTGAAGACTGTTTTATCCGTAAAGCGTAAACCGTAAAGCGGTTCCCGTAAGCGTATCGTGTGCGTTGCGATATCGTGACGCTTACAATTTCCAGAAGAATTGTTAGCGCGCCGGCACCTCCGCTAATGCAACATCTCCTTAAGGCTAAGGACTTCACTTACTCGCAGAAGCACGACTGATAACTACTGGAGAATTATGGTGCTAGTGGACTGTATAAATGATAGAAATATGAAGAAAACGCTTAGTAAAAACAAGTTAAGTTAATTAAAAAAAGCAAAAACCCGATTGCACCTACAACAGATTTATTAATCACGCGCAACAATAATATAATTCCACACAAGCAAAGCCGCAGGCAAAAACGAATATATATTTGAAATCATAGGTCATCGAGACCTTTATTTTGATACCCATATCGATATATTTAGAAGAAAAAAAATTTACTGCAACGACAATTTTGCGGCTCACAGCCGCCATATTTTTTTTTTATATTTGATGTAGCCTATGTCACTCTCACAGCAAATACGAATCTAACGACACCTCTCAAGCTAAAATCCATCCAGCCGTTCAGGCTGCAGAGCGTTCTATTTTTCAGAATCAGAATTTCTATCATTACCCTTCTTCTGTCGCAGGAGGGTAATGATAGAAATTATAATTGGTGCGGTCACATAAGTTGTACGAGAAGACACAAGAACTATTAGGCAAAGACAAGACAATATCAAAAACAAAACATCACATATAAAAAATATAGATTGAAACCAGCCAGTCGCTAACAACGACAATCTTGAATGTTATAGTTATTTGGCTGCAGTCTTCTTTAAGATGGAAGTATTTCCCCTACCGTTCTTTTGCCAGAGCTCGGTAGCTAGTTAGCACCATTCACTGTGTGCAGGAGGAGCTCGATAGCGTCGTTGCGCGTGGCAGTCTAATCGATCACGTAAGTCAAGCAACGTCGAACGTAGCCTGTTCGTGGATGGGTTTTCTTATCTCGAGCTCCTCCGTGCTTCGGAGGACACGTTAAGCCTCCGTGCTTACCGTAAGATGACAGTCGTTATGTCAAGTCAGTGGCCTTTAGGCGGCTGACCTCCAACCCGTAGTTGAGCAGCGTGGTGTTTTTTTTTTATTTTTTTATACTACGTCGGTTGGCAGACAAGCATACGGCCCGCTCGCGCGCCGCCACCCCTGTTGCCAACGCAGCATCTCCTTCCTTTCTTTCTGGTGACCTCACTCACTCGCAGGAACACAACAACCCTCAAAGGAATTGTTATTTGGCTGAGGTATTCTGTGAGGTGGAGGTAAATTCCCCAGTCGGGTAGCTTACAATTACGCTCCCTACCTCTCTTTTCGCCAGAGCTTCGTTTGACAGTGAGCAGGGTGCACCACGTGCAGCTGAAGTTGGCTTTGGTTTAAAGATCTTGATGAATCACTTACACCCCAAAGTCGTGTATTACATTACACCCCAAAGTGGAATATGTTCTAAACCCCTTCGATTGAGGGGAGACCCGTATCTCAGCAGCGGGGTGAATAAGGGTTGACAACGATTATGTGCAGGTGTGATTGCCATAGGTTCTAAAGATGTAGTGAGAAATAACAATGGTAGAGTAACAATACCATAAAAATGGTATTTAAGTTATTTTATTGTACTACGTCGGGTGTTATTAGTAAAAATAATTGCATAACTATCAAAACTATTCCAACGCACTATAAGAAACAAGGGGCCGAAGAAAGCATCTCTTAGCCTCCCCTTCTTGCACACACACACAAACTGTTCGCCTGTTTGTGTATTTAAAAAAATACTTGACACACATATAGCCATAGGCTGAGCTATCAATAGATTTGTTAGAACCATTTCTTTGACGGGGAGGCTTTTAGCGAAACACTCACAAACTTAGTCGTGCAGACGAAATGGGATAGGATTTACGACTTTGTGCCTTATGAGTCTTGTGATAAGTTTTTAGTTTTATTTTAGCGATGGTATTTTAAACTTTGTGTAGGAGTAATTGCGTCTTTTACTTGATATTTTTTCTTTTTTGGGAGGGCGCTGTACCCTTCCAGATTTTGTTTGATGTGCGCACGTCTTGGAAGATGTATGAAAGGGGTCTGCGAATTTTTGATCATAATATAGGACCTCGTTTGATCGGAATTCGTACCTTGATTTATATGTATGTACGAGTATCTTGATTATAAATCTTTGAAATTTCGACGCAAGATAGAATAGGGATGGCGACAGTATGAAAACAAATCAATTAACAAAACACAAATAGGGGTGTAGCGACTCAATAACACCAAAGCCAACATCATCTACATGTAGTGCAACCTGCTACCTAACTGCTTGCCATAACTGCTTCTCTATTGCTCGTTATTTGCGTGTAAGCGGTGACTCGCCACTCACTACATGAACCCCTGAAACGCTAGGAAATCGGGCGGGGGCAACACCGGCGTGAGTGGCTCAAGGATGCCGAGAGGTGTGCTGCGCTTTCTCCGAAGTTACTAGCGGCGTTACGCCCTTTAACACTTGCACTCCTTGAGCATATAACTCTAATGAATCCTCTCTGGACGGCCAATGAAGGCAAGCTTAGAGTCCTACGGGCCTTCTTAGGATTCCACTCCGACCGGCCAAGACGCGCCGGAGACGAAGGCCTTGACCGAATCTCGGGAAATTCGGTAACCGTGGTGTCATTAATCACCAACAACTTGCCATAAGCTGCCCCGCGGGCTTCATTATTATTACTTTTTTTTTGCAATTTTTTCAACTACTGGTATTTGGTAAAATATTATTATTTTTTTGTATTTTTTACAACTACTAGCATTTCGGTATTATCCAAAACTAACCTTGACTGCACGTGACGCACTCTGCTAATAAACAAAAGAGGCTCTGGCGAAAAGATAATTTTAACAAAAAAAACTGACTCCAGATATTACTCTACATTTATGTATATAGATATACAGAATGATGATGATGATAAAAAAAATATGGGACCAATCTGGAATTATACTCTTTCAAATAAAAAAAGCTTTTTCATATCGGTTTATAAATCACGGAGTAATTAAGTAACAAACATTAAAAAAAATACAGCCAAATTGAGATCCTTCTCCTTTTTTGGAGTCGTTTAAAAAATAGACCATGTTCCACGCGACTGGCGAAGCACACTCCCACCCACCTCGCAGAAGACCGCAGCCCTATAACAATATCCATAAGTTAGGATTGTTGTGTTCCTGCGAGTGCATTAACAGCGGGGGGTACCAGCTCGCAAGCATTACTTCTTTATTACCAGCGTCAGTAGGATATGGTAATCTTCTTTCTTCTTTAGCACCCGATGTGGTGTAAAATAAAATAAAAAAAAGCTACAAAAACCGTTACGCATTCATCAAATCTTGGGGAGTCCCAAGTCTAGCGTACGCAAAGAAGTTTAACTTCAAAAATAGAAGACAAACATACAAACATTCATATTATTTATAAAGTTGGGGTGTAACTGGTTCATCAACAACTTTAAACCTTGGTGTACTTGGGGTGTAAGTAGTTCATCAACATCTTTGAACCAAAGCCAACTTCACCTGCACGCGGTGCTGCCTGCTGACTGACCAACGAAACTCTATCGAAAAGAGAGGTAGGAAGCGTAATGGTAAGCTACCCGACTGAGGAATGTACCTCCACCTCACAGAATACCGCAGCCAAATAATAAACAGTTGTGTTCCTGCGAGTGAGTGAGGTAACCAGTAAGGAAGGAGATGCTGCGTTGGCAGCGGGGTGATATTTTATGTTTCTAGCGTTAATATGGCTACCGTAACCGCTTCACATCAGGCGGAACGTGTCCTTGTCTGCCACCCGACGTAGTATAATATAAAAATAAAGATATAAAACTTTCATGATCCCATAAAATTAATATGACTTTTTAATACAAGCCGATATTTTTTGAAATCACTTCCAGATCATAAAATTTACATACCTATAAATACGTAATGAAATATAAATAACAACTTAACAACACAGGGAGTATCCGTAACTGATCGGTTTCAATATTAAAATTAATATAAGACCGCAACCCCTTGGAATTTAGGGGATGCGAATAACTTTGGTATAAATCAAAATAGTGCAGACATACCTACTCGAATAAACATTCGCTCGCGTCGATGACGCATTGAATAATAAGAGTTTCAGACGAAGTTCTTTGAATATCATTTTGTTTATAATAAGTCGGATAGCAGACAAGCATACTGCCTATATAATGTGAAGCGGTTACCGTAGCCATATTAACGCTCGCAACATGAAATATCGCTCGCCCGCCGCCACCCTCGATGCCGGCAATGCAACTGCTTCCTATCTGGTGACATCACTCTCTCGCAGGAACACAACAACCCTCAACGGAACTGTTTATGGCTGCGGTAATCTTTAAGGATCCCCAGTCGGGCAGCTTATTTTGCAAGAGCCTCTTTCGCTAATCGACAAGGTGCACAACGTGCAGGTTTGGCTCTAAAGTGAGCCACTTAAGCCCCCAGAATACAAAACAACGGGCAAATGGCTGGCTTTATCAGAGATATAAACTACTCATCTAGTCGTGTAAAAAATTCAATTTTGAAATCGTTCCATTCCAATTTCTTTTTTCATTGAGAATCTTTCACTTTTTTATTTATGTATATATCCAGAGGGACGTATCGTCTATCCATAAACAAAATTGTTGTCATAACCATAAACACTAATAGAGACGCGAGGTGTTCCGTAACGTAACCCTCTTCACGTATCAGCAGCGTGGACAACCGGTGCGTGTAATGGATCTATCTAATGCAGTCTGCTATTGAAGTCGCCCCCGACAGCGACCTGCTGAGACGGACTACTTGGACACTGGACAAATGAGCCCAAGCCATGGACGACAAGCGTTGTGATGCTAAACTAATATCCTCATTCTAAACTAATATCATCGTTGTCAGCTTGTATCTACCCAATACTGGTTATATAGGGCTTCCCCAAAGCTTTCCACCGAATGCGATCCTCCTCATTCCGCAACCAGCCACTTCGAGCCACTTATTTGAGATCGTCGATCCATTTAGCTAGAGTGAGGGCGCCCCACGCTTAGTCCTCCCATACGCGTCGTGACCCATAATCAAAATATGGGTATAATAAAAACAATATTAACTATTAGTCCCTTACTCTTAACCTTTCCCATTACTTTCCATATTTACGGTCCCAAGCGTGTCGATATTTCCGCCGCACCGTGAGGTTTTAGCTGACCCACACCATGACATCATCTCGTCTGATTGTCTCGACAGTCCTACAAGGCTGTGGACCACCACTCTAGGAAACCTACCTTCCAAATTTTTTGTTTTTTTACTTTACTTTTAAAACTTGCAATTTTTTTCTTTGTAAATATATAAACAGATAGCTGTATAAGTTTCTTTTACTTGTTATGTTACAAGACCGGTCGGATTTCACGATTTTAAAATAAAATACACAACAAGTGATTGAGAAAGCTATGCTCGAGGTTTCTTTAAGAGTTTACTAGCCGGCACGAGGGCATTCGATGAAGAACCAAAGTTTCTGACATAGCTCTCAAAAGTCAGCTCAGAAAGTCATAATAATACTAACTTTCTAGAAAGAGACGAATCTCATGAAGCTCGTGAAGGTTAATGCTCAGTCGTTCTTCAATAAATACCTACAACATTCGAAAGTTTTTTTTTATTCTGACCCTCGAACTTTACTATACGTCCACATCATTATCTACAATTTATCTATTATACGATTTGTATAATTATCAATGGTAATAAATAAAACCCCCGTGGGAATAACTCCTATGACTTGCACCACACGCTTCTATCCGCACCACCTACTTGGCAACTGATAAGTACGACGGTGTTTATGTGGGCAGAAACAACGTGATTTATATGTTTACCGCGTGTGTGGTTATTTACATCCACCGACATCTAAGTTCATATAGTTGAAGTAAATCTATGTAGGTGAATAAAATTGGAGTTAGGTCATAAACTACACTACGTTTAGACGCCTGGTTGACGTGGCAAACATGAGGTAGAAAATACAACTTTTTCGCGCATTATTGTTCTTTCTTTTTACTGTCTGTTTAATTTCCTTATGATGGCGTAAGTGAGCTCTTGACGTGAATACATCTCGGCAATTAAAAAAAACTAATGATAACAAAAAAACTAATAATAACTTGACGAGCTCGGTGGCGTAGCGGTCAATGACGCGACTCACGCACCAACGCTCGTGGGTTCGATTCCCACATATGACAAACATTTGTGTGCATGAACATGTCTGTTTGTCTTAGTCTGGGTGTTTTCTATGTATCATATGTATATATTTACAAAAAAAATGTATTTACATACGTTTATCAGTTGTATAGTACCCATAACAAAAGCTTCTTTTTTTGTCTGACAATATTTATTTATTATTATCATTTATAACAAAATCGGGGTATACAGTTTGGTGTTACATTTACAAATCTCTCATCTCCATCGAAAATTCAATCACACCACTACATAGATGAAGAATCAAAGAATAAGCGCTGCCATTTTGACATAATTTTAGTGCACATAACATACTATATTATATCAATTTGTCTATAGTTTCTCTGTCTACGAGTTAAATACAGTGTCTAATGACACAACTGCAGTCTACTGAGATTATGATACTGAGATGTTTGCATCCGCTCCGGTCGGATTATAGATTACGATGACGGTCGACGGTCGATGGTGGAGACCATGGTAGAAAAATACCAGGTATGCTCTTCTCGTAACAGGTAACAATATTTACGGGACTTGGGGCACCCACCAATGTGTCTCCTGTGTAGCCACGATTAACAGCCTCACTACAAACGCGAATCCTCTCTTCCTGGTGATCTCACTCACTCGTAGGAACACAAAAACCCTCGAGGCAGGGAATTGTTATCTGGAATAAGAATACCGCATGGTATTCTGTGAGGTGGAGGTACTTCCCCAGACGGCAGTTTTCAAAATACGCTATGCCCTACCTCTTTTCGCCAGAGCCTCGTTTGTTAGTCATCAGGGTGCACCACGTGCAGTTGAGGTTGGCTATGGTTCAAATATGTTGATGACTTACACCCCAAAAAGTTTTGTTGATACAAATCCAAAAATATTTCTATTTCGTCTGTCAGATCTTTTCTATAACTTCTACTATAACCTGTACTACTTACTTGCCACATTTAGACCCCATAATTTATATTAGTAATCATATCGTAGGAAATTTCCTGCTACGTCTCGTCTACGGAATAGAATCACTCGGGCCGATTGCAATTATAGGTAAGTAAGTGGCGTTTCCTGCCGCCCGCCCTTCGGCCGCGGCGCGCCCGCCCGTGCCGGACTCACCCGCCCAATACACTACCTCGTTACTCACTTATAGGTTATCAAAAAAAAAAACTTTTACACGTATTAAAATTCAAAAACTGACTGGGTTTTTTAAGAATAGTAAAAAAAACACTCCTTTCATTAAAACTAGGTTCATCATCATTATTATCAGATAGGCCTTCTCCAATGCTTTCCACTATATGCCATGCTCTGCTTTCCGCATCCAACCGCTTCCAGCCGCTTTCTTCAGGTCATCGGTGCATCTAGAATGTGGACGACCAACGCTTCGTCGTCCTACGCGCAGCCTCCACTCTGGTTCCTTCCTCCTCCATTTGCCATCACTTACTCGGCAGATGTGACCGGCCCTTTGCCACATTCTGAAGGCTATGTGTCAACTTTGGTTCTCAGTCGAATTACTTCGTTCAATTTTATTTTAATTCATTAGTTGAGTTTAATTCACTAGTCAGAAAATGAATTGCTAAAGAAGTTTTCACTTCATACGTTCACGTTTTTTTTTTTATTAATCAATACGAGTATCTTAAATAAATAGAATTGGACAAATGTGATACTATACAACACTTAATTAATGAATAAATAAAACTTTGAACCTAAAGCACAAGGCTCGTCAGTAAGCACAAGCAGGACAGTAATTTGTAAGGCATGTAAATTACACTCGTAAAGCAGTTGTGAAGTCTGATTTGGGTCGATGCCTGCCCGAGATTCCTTAATTTGAGGACATCTAGGGAGCATGTAAGACAAATTAGACCGTGTTCACGGAACCACCCATGAAAACTAAGTCACTAAATGGACAAGAATTCACGAAGTTAGATAAGGATATCTTTTATCTTTCAAAACTTATGTAACTTATTGCTAGGTTACGAGTTTGCTATTTAGAATTTTATTATTAAGTAGACTTGCGCAAAACAGTAACTGTTCACTGAACTGAAAAGAGAGATGCAGTTCTTTTGACGCAAATGAACTATATCACTCATCTAGTTCATTTAGTTCAATTACTTCTGTAGTTCTTTTGACTCACTAGTTCAGTTTAGTTCAATATAACTTTGATTCAATCGACTCAGTAGTTCTATTGACTGATTCCTTCTACATTCTTCTCAGTTCATCATCATTTTGATGACATTGTATTTTTGTATTAAATAAGTATAACTAATTAAATATTTTATAAATTCCCTTACAAATATTGATTTTCCTTCATACTTTTCACAGGGTTAGGACTGTTAAGCTTGAGTAAAATGAAATTATTTAGTGGTTAAAATAATAATTAACATAAAAATTGAGCCTTGTACTACTACTATAGCATATTTTCGCTAACAGCTTATGGTTCTTATGTCCTTAGCCTTAGAGTTCTAATTCGATCAGTCAACCACGCACGAAACTATCTGTCTCGTTTTATCTCGAACAATTTTAGAATCTTCCGTCCTTTTCGCTCTCTATCGCTAGCAATTTTGGCATTACAACGTATCTCTCTCATTCTAGCTCGTACGCTTTATGTATTTCCGTTCTTTTTACTCTTTGTCACTCGATTGAACTAAATGACGCAGTGATCTATATGGGACAAGAAAGAGTGAGTGACAAGAACCGGCTTGTATGGTGAACTGGTACAATTGAACTACTCACTCACGAACTACACAAGTCTATTATTAAGTAAGAAGTTTTTATATATACGTAGCCTATCTTACTCTCCAGACTTTAAAACATCCCCGCAAATATCATGTCGATCCATTGGTTTCTTTCGACGTGAAAGCAGGATAAATAAACACTTTCACATTTATAATATTAGTATAAAGTATAAATATTGAATTGATAGTGTTGTGGTGAAATTAAATTACCACGTGACCATCCTTTTAATAAAACCGTAATAAAAATATGTATTTTTAGAAGGATTCGTCACCCGCCATTAAACAAGCAGATGGGAGTCATACCAATCTTTATTCCATTGCATTAAACTCTAAACTTCCACAGTTGGAGTATAAGGTTTAAGTTTGTATTTCGAACGACTCGTTCGGAAGACATCGTTGGATATTGTTTATTTACATCCATTTTTGTAATAGTTACGGTTTGTTGTTACGAATACAATGTGCCAGTTATCAAGGTTATAAATAAATATTTCTGAACAATTTACACAGCGCCATCTAGTCCCAAATTAAGCTCAAAGCTTGTACTATAGGTACTAGACAACTGATAATTGATAAATGTAATACATTGAAATATAATTATAAAAGTTTAAAACAACTATATAACTATAAAAGTAAAATTATAATAAGTATTGTTTTTACAAATTTCGTATATAGATTTTGTTTAATATGACTGGGGCTACATAAAGATCCCGAATACCTACCTCCAAGCTCACTCCAAGTAGGCGGTACGTGTGAATTCAAAGTAAACTATGCTTCATACTACACACTTATTTTATCATACCGAGAACTGGGACCGGTAATCTGGCTCTTTTTGTAAGCATTCGCCTAAGCCTAAGCCTAGGATTCAAATACTACAATTTCGACAAACAGTCAACTTCTTAAAGACGTACAAATGCGCAAGTTGTCTGCTTGCAGGCGAAAGGGGAGTAAGACCTGCGACCAAGGAGAGTAATCTAGGTGCCCATAGAAAACATCAGTATCTACTCCAAGTACGGTAGCGCTTGAGCTTTGTAAAGCAGAAACCTTTGTCGCTTCGCTCTGTCATAACAGTGAAAGAATTAGAAGATAACCAAGTACGGTGCGTAGGGACAGAGAGGACTAAACTATGGGAACAGATTTTAATGATTTTTACTTAATAGCACTGTCTACCTTTTAAACTTTGTGATTATTTGTTTTAGAGCAGGAACACTGCTGAAAAGTGTGTGCCGCGGTACACTGGTATACCGTGGTCAGTAGTTGATGTATCTCGAAAAAATAAGGTTATATCATAGCGCTAAATTGACGGCCAGAAGATAAATACTTACACAAATAAAAATTGATTTTTCAGTTATATACCTACCTTCAAAAATTTTTGTTTTCCTAGATCAGTGGTTCTCAACCTTTTTTTATTCGCGGACTACTACGAGGTTTTTGTTGGGTGTAGGGTCCCTGAGTGTCATATAAATCCATTATTCTATAACTCCAGCTTTTAGTATTTTGTATAACAAGTGTTCAATCTCTTTCATTATAAGTTGCATCACGGACAATAATTTACCTCTCACGGACCACTGGTTGGAAACCCCTGACCTAGATGACCTGAACACTTAAAACACAAAAAGTTTACGGAACACTGTTTTAAAGGATTATGATTAGAGGACACCTTCTCCAAAATCCACAATAACTATTATTCTGTGACTGATAATAATATTAAGTAGGTAACTAATTTACATAATATTTTGTGTCTATACTAAATTAGTTTCTAATTTCACGTTTTCATTTAATTTCCATTAATGACTTTGCTTTTTCATCCATAACTGTTATGTATCCATAAATAGTGAAATGGATTCAGCGACGAAGCATAGATACCTATAGCTTATATTCGCTGACTTGACAAACGATCCGAGACGAACATTTATAAAAATAAAAAACATGCTACACAGCAACTTCAGCAAATCGACGTATTTCGCTAAGAGGGGTCCCAAAATACACCCCACCGTCAAAATTACGCAATGAAACGAAAGCTGAGCGATACAAATTCGCAAACGTCTATAAATAGGGACCCCATAATAACTCCCCTTCGAACTGAAAAATTCAAAATGGCCGCCCCGCGTCTTGTCTTTATCTTTTTCTTATGTAAATGACGTTGAGAATTATGGGATGTTTAATGAGGTTAAGAACTTTCCCGACGATGGCGGCGCCAATGCTCCAGGGTATGACTTATTTAAAAAAAAGAACTCGGCGAATAGGAATTTTGAAACATGGGTTTGAAAAACGGAAAGTTTCAGAGGGTTTCAAGTTATTTTACTTATTATCGTCTATGGTACCCCCTAAAATTAATGAATCTAAGGCGCTGGATCGCGCCTAGATTTATTCAATGAAACGCTGGGTCCAGGTTGCGATAAATGTGTAATATAACAGTAGAACAATTCACATAAATATAAATAATTAACTTGCTGTTGCTGATCAAGCACCGAAGTTCCAATCCAACTTCTTCTTACTCGTCGGACATAGACAACTTACAGAGACTGTAGACAATAATGTTGTCAGCTTATAAAACAAAATAGTGGCAACCACAGATAATATAAAAGGGTTCGCCACACCACCCCCCTACGGAGAAACGAAAAGTATACATAAAAAACAAAATAGTGGCAACCACAGATAATATAAGAGGGTTCGCCACAAATCTTATAAACCGAGCATCTGAAGACCTATTTTCGTAATTATGTTACTATCGCAGAGTGTAAGGTTGACCGAATCGAAACTGAATTTATTTTTACTGAATATATTTTAAACTGAATTTACTAAAAATTTTAAACTTGATTTCATTCATCAATTATGATTGTTAGCAAAATAATATTCGCGGTTTAGTTAATTTTTTTCTTTTATAATTTTTTTTCTTTAATAATAATTAATAATAATAATATTAAATTTTAAGAACATTTATAAGCATGTTGGTTACTCTTTTGCGGCTGAACGGATTTGGATGATATTTAGCACACACATTTTTTTTAATAGGTACTACGTCGGGTAGCCGACAAGCAAGCGACTTGCCTGATGTGAAGCTATTACCTTAATAACGGTCGCAACCTGAAATATTGCTCGTGCATTACCACCCTCCCTGCCAACGCAGCACCTCCTTCCTACCTGGTGTCCTCACTCACTCGCAGGAATACAACAATCTTCAAGGTAATTGTTATTTGGCTGCAGTATTCTGTGAAGTGGAAGTACTTCCCCAGTCGGTACGCCTACAAATACGCTGTACGCTCTCTTTCAAAGCCTCCTTCGCTAGTCAGCAGTGTCCAACACGTACAGGTGGGGTTGGCTTTGGCTCTAAAGATAGAGGTGAGCTACCTACACCCAAAAATATGTTCTTTCTTGGCATATAATATATAGTACGCATATGTTTTATCTAGGTACCGAGTTTACTCGGGGCGAGGCCGTGGCTAGAGCCAGTTCTTCATATTTTTTGTTAGAATAATGGTATTCTATAATTTTCATTTTTAACTATAGTTTGGGGTGTAAGTGATTCATCAACATCTTTGTACCAAAGCCAATCTAACCTGCACGTAGTGCACCCCGCTGACTGACAAACGAGGCCCTAGCAAAAAGAGGTAAGGCATAGCGTATTTTTTAAGCTGTCCGAATCCAAACCGACCAAAAGGAAACGTACTCCCACTTAAGTACTTAAAGTGGGAAAGTATCTTGAGGGTTGTTGTGTTTCTGCGAGTGAGTGAGGTTACCAGAAAGAAAGAAAGGCTGGCAACGGATCGGCGACCCCATGGTGTTGCTAATCTCGGGCGGTGGTGATTGCTTTCCATCAGGTGACCCACGTGCTCGTTTGCCCCCTCTCATATAAAAAAAAACCTCTGGAAATGATAGGATATTCAGGAAATGCTAACTTGAAAACCTAGTGTGTAACTAACTGTAGATCGCATAATAAAGGGATTGTGTACGCTAGCTTGCCAAACCTAGCCGAATTTATTGCCAACCGGAAGTCTTCGCTCCCGCGTCACAATGGCGGCGGATCCACTTCCGGTGCACACTTGAGAGGGAATACATTAAGAACTTCCTTGGACTTAATGAATTGCGCCTAATTCTCATACGTGAACTGAGGCTAAACACGGAGAACCAATGTAAACACTGATATTTTCATTTTGTGATGGTTTGTGCGTTTGTTCACATGAAGAGGAGGGTCTTGACTCGGAACTCATTCAAATCAATGACACGTGCCTACTTTCTTAAATCTATTGAGGAATTGCGGACATAATTATTTTCTGATTACCTATGTGTATGTATATGTATGTGTGTTTATATATATATATAATATATGTGTATTTGACGAGCTCGGTGGCGTAGCGGTCAATGACGCGGCTTCGACACCAACGCTCGTGGGTTCGATTCCCACACAGGACAAACATTTGTGTGCATGAACATGTCTGTTTGTCTTGGTCTGGGTGTTTTCTATGTATCATATATTTACAAAAAAAATGTATTTACGTATGTTTATCAGTTGTCTAGTACCCATAACACAAGCTTCGCTTACTTTGGGGCTAGATTGCGCTATATAATTTGTCTGACAATATTTATTTATTATTATTTATTTATGTTTATATGTATGTGTATTTATAAAAGTAAAATGATTTTATTTAATATGTATTTGCAATCGTTTAAATTTATAACATAAAACTAAATTAACGTTTTAATTTTCTATTATACCTTTCCGGTGCACCTGCCATGTCTTATCTCTGCATCAACCTATGGTTGACTGGCGTGTATAGCATTAAGTCCGCCTTTGTACAATTTTGTGCATGAAGTTTAAATAAATAAATATTCAAATGAAGAAACATTACGAGTCTGCCTCTGACACTACTGACAACTGAAATGTCTACAGTTAAGTATTGTGTATTTTGGGGTGTATGTGGTTCATCAACATCTTTGAACCAAAGCCATCTTCACCTGCACGCGGTGCACCCTGCTGACTGACAAACGAAGCTCTGGCGCAAAGAGAGGTAGGGAGCGTAATTGTAAGCTACCCGACTGGGGAATGTACACTCCACCTCATAGAATACCGCAGCCAAATAACAATTCCCTTGAGGGTTGTTGTGTTCCTGCGAGTAAGTGAGGTCACCAGAAAGGAAGGAGATGCTGCATTGGCAGCGGGGGTGGCGGCGCGCGAGCTATATTTTATGTTGCCAGCGTTAATATGGCTACGGTAACCGCTTCACATCAGGCGGGCCGTATGCTTGTCTGCACCCGACGTATAATAAAAAAATAATAATTGTGTATAGTATGTTGTTTAATTTTTTTTATTTGTAGAATTTAGATGGTATGCATGTAGTGCTCCAATTGTTTTTTCAAGCATACTGTGGTTGACTGCATGAGATCTATTATGATAAATCCTCCATTGTATACAGTGTAATGATTTATACAATTCAGTTTTACGAACAAACAAACAAATAAATTCCCATTTATTCTATTAGTAGGGATTTTAATATAATTCCACCTGATTTGTGTATTTACTTAAGTTTCTCTCTTGTCAAGTAAGGACTTCAATAATCGATCCCACAAAATTTTGAACAAAGGAATTAACAATCCAAGTAACTTCTAAGGCAAATATCTCAAGTTGTGGATTTATAGACATAAACAAGGTTAGTTTGCTCAGACAATAGCGCTTATAGCGCATTGTCAAGACAAACTATAAATCTAGTTGTTTGGAGCATTGTAGATTCAATAAATCGACAAGTTGCCAACTTACTGACACCGGACTTACGGCCCAAGAAAGTATACAACTCGCTTACTGACCACCCAATAGTTTCTGTAGGGATGGGGCTTGTATAAATTGTCGATAAGTCGATAAGATAATCACTTACACTGCAACCAGAAACTAGAAAAGTAAGGTTTCTACTTTCTGGTTTCTGGTTGCAGTGTAAGTGATTCATCAAATCTTTGAATCGAAGCCAACCTCACCTGCACGTGGTGCACGCTACTGACTGACAAACGAGGCTCTGGCGAAAAGAGAGGTAGGGCATAGCGTATTTTTTAAGCTGCCCGACTGGAGAAGTACCTCCACCTCCCAAAATACCGCAGCCAGAAAACAGTTCGCTTGAGGGTTGTTGTATTTCTGCGCAGTGAGTGAGATCACCAGAAAGAAAGAAAGGAAGGAGTATAGGCTGGCAACGGATCGGCAACCATCTCCATGGGCGGTTGTGATTGCTTTCCATCAGGTGACCCACATGATTATTTCCCGCCTTCCATATAAATAAAGAGTTTAAAATGAGTGTAAGAAATTAAGTGCCCACGCTAACCTCATCTCTTTCTTAAGACACTTGATGCTAATACTAGGGCACAGCATAGTAATACAACCAGTACTTTGACTTCATACTAACGCCCAAATCGGCGCACGCAGGAAGTTTTGGTGCGCGGCGCACCAAAACTTCCTAAGCGGTCGTGTAAATGACGCTTGGCTGTGTGCGTGCGCCGATTTGGGCGCTAGTATGAAGTCAAAGTACTGGTTGTATTACTATGCTGTGACTAGGGTCACAAAATATTGATAACTATTGTAAAGTATTGTCCTCTAAGTATCTCCGAATTAGCGTAGTCAGCACTACTCACTCTCCTCGACTAATTTATCGCAATAACATTTTCGTACTGTTGAAATATTTACTTGTACGTGCTTACATATAAAGGACATCTATCTGCGTAGTCCTGCTGTTATAACATATAGTTTATTTATAACGTTGTCACATCTAGTTTTCCAGTTTACTTACTATTGCATGCTTCTGTTTATAGTTTTCTTTAAAATATTCTCAAGAATCACTGTTTCGCAGTATACCTACTATGGTACTTTACTGTCTTTTTAATTTAATTTGAAGGGTATTGTACCCTTTAAATTTAATGTCGTTATCCAAATTATTCTTAATTCTGTTCGACTTACTGTGTCGTGATGATCTGAACACGCGAATTTGCGAATCGTCGTAATTTTTTTATTTTATATGCGAAGGGGGCAAAGGAGTGTGATCCACATCAAGCATCAACTGATCACTCAATGGAAAGGAATCACCACCGGCCATGGAGATCAGCAACATCAAGAAGTCGCGGATCCGCTGCCAGCCTAAAGCTAAATTATCGATATTCGATGCTAGAGACAGTGTAGGTATACATACGGCATCTCTAGAAAGGCGGGCGGGAGCTGGCGCGCCATAAGTCTGGAGCGTTTAAGCTGAAACAGTAGCTCACTTATTACCTGAGATGGCGCAACTTGTTCTAACTGTCCAGTACAAGGACGCTAATGAGTTATCTATACTATTCATAATAATTTAAATTTTCTATTAGTGTTGAGGACTCATTAAAATTTTGTTAGGAAATTCACACACATTATTTAGTAACAATAGACTTTGACTTTTAGTCTGAATTAGAACTCTAATTTTGTAGCTGCAGTTCTGCCACTTCTAGCAATAAAAAGTCTTTAGTATAAAATAATAAATTACAACCAAAAATTAAACCACTTAATTTCTCATTGCGGTGTTTGTTCCCAACAGCCATGTCTAGACCCAGGCACGGAAGAGTTTTAGAGTGTAAGTGGTTCATCAACATCTTTGAACCGAAACCAACATCACCTGTGATGATATTGTCAGTCAGATAGTGCACCCTGCTGACTGACAAACGAGGCTCTGGTGAAAAGAGAGGAAGGGCATAGTATATTTTGTAAGCTACCCGACTGGGGAAGTACTGGAGTCAGCGAGTTGAGGTGGCAGTGGGCAGGCCCCGTCTGCCGAGTCAGCGATGGCACAAAGGCGAGGAAAGTTCTAGAGTGGAGGCCATGTAGCGGTTGAATGAATACGGAAAGCGTATATAGGAGGATCGCATATAGTGCAAAGCATTGGGAAAGGCCTATATCCAGCAGTAGCAGGCTGATAAATGATGATGATTATGACTTATAATAGTAAGCGCGTATATAAATACAGATATAAATGTCTTAATATTTTCAGTATACAATTTTCACGTGCGCCTTTATCCTTTCCCTCCGTCATACTCTTCGTAAGCCCGGCTCGCATCGGCCGCACTACTAAACACCCAAGTATTAATAACTTTAAAGACTCCTCAACTACCGAGCTACAGATACAACTTGTCTTGTACTATATTCTAGCACTATTCAATGCTTAATTTTAACAAAGTTGGTAAAATACACACAAAGGCGACGGATTTTTTATTACACTGCCATAAGTAGGTAAGGGTTCTGTTTGTAGTGTTGACGGATGATTAAAAAATATTAAAGAAAAAGATATACGGCAGCGACCCTAAATAATGGAAAAAGGACAAGGGAATTGTAACATTTTATTTAAAAACTTTTATACTATTTCGGGTGGCAGATAAGCATACGGCCCGCCTGATGTGAAGCGGTTACCGTAGCCATATTAACGCTCGCAACATAAAATATCGCTCGCGCGCCGCCACCCCCGCTGCCATCGCAGCATCTCCTTCCTTTCTGGTCACTCACTCGCAGGAACACAACAGCCCTCAAAGGAACCGTTATTTGGCAGTGGTATTCTGTGAGGTGGAGGTACATTCCCCAGTCGGGTAGCTTACAATTACGCTCCCTACCTCTCTTTTCGCCAGAGCTTCGTTTGTCAGTCAGCAGGGTGCACCACGTGCAGGTGAAGTTGGCTTTGGTTCAAAGATGTTGATGAACCACTTACACCCTAAATTTTTGGACTAAAATTGGACTTTTTTAATCCAAAAATCGGACTATTGTTGTATATTAGTGATATTACATCTTCAGCTTAATATGTAGTCTTTCCATTCATCCCGGGATATACTGCTCAACTGCGGTCAGTGTTGTTAAGCCGTCTGAAGGCTTGACGACAGTCAGTTGACAGTCGTCAACTCACTGTCAACTGACTGTCGTCAAGCCTTCAGCTTCAAGCGTCAGTTGACAGTCGTCAACTGACTGTCAATTGACTGTTATGCCGTCTAAAAGCTTGACGACTGTCAACTGGCTGTCGTCAAGCCTTTAGACGGCTTAACAACACTGACTGACTGACAACAGTCAGATCCGATGGCTTAACTTGCTCTCCGAAGCAATTACCACTAATCTAAGCGGAGGTTTGCCTTTTCCATTTAAAAATCCAATGGGAATCGGATTCTGCTCGGCGTTTGGGTCCTAGATCTGCATACGGTTGCAAAATGGCCTTTTTTGAAACACATGGCAGTTTTCATTAACAGTTGGGCATTTTAAATGCTGGTGTACATTACAACCACAAGAGGAACACCGACATGAAAAGTTAAAATATGAGTAATAGTTATAAATAAATAAATATTCCTGGACAAATTACACACTGCCATTTAGTCCCAAACTAAGCAAAACTTGTGCTATGGGTACTAAGCAACTGATACTATACTTAAGTACATTATTTTTTTGTAAATATGTATGTTACTATAAAAGCCCGACCTACGGTAAATCCTAAGATTTTCTAGTAAATCCTAGGTTTTACCATCTCTTATTGGTAAAAGTACGAATTATATAGCGATTAAAACTTTTACCACCATTCACTGGTAAATCTTAGGATTTACATCAAAGACACGGTAAATGTTATAAAATACATGCGCTAACGTGTTGGCGCATATTAATAAAGCACAATTGATAGTTTTTTTTTAACTGTTTGTTGAAAATATAATTATAAAATTCAGTTAGATTAACGAATGTACGCGTTATGTTTGTGCTAATTAGTTAATTAATTAATCTCATATGATATCTACATAAAAATATGTAAGGTTTTGACCAATAATTAAATGAAATAATAATAATTCTTTATAATGTATTTCATTTAATTATGATTTTACGTTTGAGGGAGTAATTCTTTACTCCATTGTTTTATTCCCAAAACCAACAAGTATCACCCGTCAGTGGTAAAACCTAGCATATACTATAGTTGTAATGGTAAAAGTCCGAAAAAATGTAATTTTTTAGTATTCTTACATTAATACCACGTCGGTAAATCTTAAAATTTACTGCTAACATCTTAAATTTACCAATATACGGGCTTTTACATTAACGTATACATATAATACATAGAAAACTCCCAGACCAAGACAACCATACAAGACATGTTCATGCACACAAATGTTTGTCATGTGCGGGGATCGAACCCGCGACCTCGGAGTCAAAGTGGCCATTGCTAGCCATTCGATCACCGATTTAGTACATTATTTCCAAAATAAGAAGGTCAGAAGATACCTTACGAGATTTGAACTATTTTGAACCTCTTAATATAGGTCTCTAATATTATAAGATATATCCATAACGAATCTGAGAGGGGTCTGCTTTAAGTACTAGTATAATATCGAACTATTGAGAATAGACAAAGTGCCCAAAATGGACATCGACCAGTCTGTGGACGTCCGGGGACCTTATAGATTCCTAATCAAAGATGCGGGCGAATCTTACCAAATTAGTAGGGGAGCGATCTTCCCCTTGCCGCAGGGCTGACTGTACTTACCCCAATAAATCTCGTTTGTGCATTAATGAATGGATTTCAAAAGATTTTACGTTTGAGGGTTTAAGTCGGAAAGTTTGTATGTAATAGTACGACATTTGTGATAAGTATTGTACTAACAAACCAAGACAGGTTTCACTGAGCACTATTAAAGGTTATTTTATCTGAAGGGTCATTAAATAATATCCCTTCCATTAAAAGAATAACCTTAAAAATAGAAATTATATAAGTAAAAGTATGTGACGAGCCCGAGCGGTAGTCGAATGAGTAGCATGCAATAAATACTTTGACACTGAGGCCGAGGAGGGTCGCGTGTTTGATTTGATCATTTTGATCTCTGCACTAAGTAAAAATAATGTGCGCATGAACAAACATGTCTGTTTGTCTTAATCTGGTTGGTTGGTTCTAGGTGGTTTTGTTTTTATTAAATATAATAAATAATCTCACTTTGAATAGAATACATTTTATTGCACCAATATGACACAACATACATACAAGAAACTTACAAAAATGAAATGTACAAAAGGCGGTATTATCCCCTCCGGATCAGTAAGTAGTACCATTGACTAGTACCATTGATGGTACAAGTGACACAACTTTGTATCTCTAGTACCATCAATGGTACTAGTGACACTAATTTGCGATCAGTAGTACCATCATAAATATTGGTTGTCGCTAGAAGCAATCTCTACCAGACAACCTTTAGAAGAGAAACAATGATAAAATTAGGTAGGTGCTTATGCGCTTACATTTTACTTAGTTTTTAAAACAAAATGGCTGCGTATGACAACTCGAAGAATATTTATTTGTTATTTTATGTGTCTATTTTATAGTCTTAATTCCATTGATATTATTTTTAATAATAGCATATTTGCACAGCCCTATGTCTCCAAGGAGCTCGCTATATCGGCGCGGCGTCTTGCTTGAGTGGCGACCGCTAATGTCCCGTCTCAAAGACCTTCCACTCCACAACAGACTGCATCGTTGATACCGTCGCACTACCGATGCCCTCTGCGACCCTAGTAACTGATGAATTAATTTAACGACCCTGTCTTTACACTAATAACAATGTTAACTTGATTTTAAACTGCTTAATGAAATGTGTTACGAGCCATATTAAATTTTGACTGTGATTTTTGCGTAAAATGACCAATTTTGGCATTCTCGATCTCGGAAACAAAAATACATTAACAATGTTGACTTATTGAATAGTACAGAATAGCTATTGGCATAGTACATAGCGGCCTCGCTTTTTGTAAATTTTGCTTAACTTTTTAAATAAACCGAAAATTGCAGAGAAAGGTTTTCATAAAATGCGCGCATTCACTATTTTGAGCTCCTGGATTGTACTACTGTTCCAAAGAAATGAAATAAAAAAAATAGAATGTTATTTGTTATATAGTCGTATAGTACATAGCGGCCTCGGAATTTTGAAATATCATTGATTTAATATAGAAAAAAAACATTGTTTTAACCAAAAAAACTTCGAAAATCGCTTTAAGTAAACTGTTAATTTCTCGAATAAACGATAATATTATTGAGCAAAATTTATACGAAAATAATTGTGACTTCATGATGAATAAACTTTGTAGCATGAATTTATTATCTTATTTCAATAAAAACGATAAGACGAGAGCTCGTCAGCGTGCAAATGTAATAGGGCTCTTAACATGACACGAAGGGTTGCGTACCATTATCTATAAAGACGGCAAAAAAAAATCACGTTTGTTGTATGGGAGCCCCCCTTAAATATTTGTTTTATTTTTATTTAATTATTTATTTTTAAAGTGAATATATAACTAAATATTATGTGAGTATGTCAAGCATCTACTTATTACCGTTATCAATTGCGAGCAAAAACGAGCAAAATAATCACGTTTGTTGTATGGGAGCCCCCTGAAATATTTATTTTATTCTATTTTTTAGTATTTGTTGTTATAGCGGCAACAGAAATACATCATCTGTGAAAATTTCAACTGTCTAACTATCACGGTTCATGAGATACAGACTGATGACAGACGGACGGACGGACAGCGGAGCC
This sequence comes from Hypsopygia costalis, assembly GCA_937001555.2. Lineage (NCBI taxonomy): Eukaryota > Metazoa > Arthropoda > Insecta > Lepidoptera > Pyralidae > Hypsopygia > Hypsopygia costalis. The sequence goes on along the minus strand of OW443343.2, from coordinate 7,856,639 downwards.
TTAGTAATAGGGTTCCTTTTTACCCTTTGGGTACGGAACCCTAAAAAAAATACATAAAGCATTTTTTTATTGTTCATTAAAAAATACTTACATATGTGTGCATGAACATGACTGTTTGTCTTGACTTGGGTGTTTTCTATGTGACTATAAGTTATAAGTATTTATTTACAAAAAAAATGTATTTAAGTACATAGTAATCTAGTACCTATCCATAGCAACACAAGCTTTGCGGTTAATTTGGGACTAGATGGCGCTGTGTAGATTGTTCAGAAATATATATCACTACATAGTATAAAACAAAGTCGCTTTCTCTGTCCCTATGTCCCTATGTATGCTTAAATCTTTGAAACTACGCAACGGATTATGATGCGGTTTTTTTTAATAGATAGAGTGATTCAACTGGAAAGTTTATATGTATAATATATGCATAACATAGTAGAAAAACACTGATAATTTAGAGGTTTCTAATGTGATGTCGTAAATAAACACATTTTTTTGCTCTTTCATTGCAAACGCTGGCTGAACCCAACAAGATAGATCAAAATAATGTAGTACAGTATTGTTCACCTTAAAATGGTCTACAAAAAAGTTCGCGATGGTATATGTCTATCTCTTAGTGGTAACACACAATAACCGTTATTTTATCCTTTGCTTTTTGCAAGAAATAATGCCTTATTTACGAAGCGATTTTAAGCAATACAGAATTAATCCTTATCCAATTAAGTACCTTAAATACATTGCGCATTTAATATAGATCAATATGGCCCTTCACAGCATGTAATTTAAATGAATAGTTTAGAAGATATTACACATTTAAAATGCAGGGACATAACGGCTGTGGCGGTACCGGCCGCGGAGCCGGCGGCGTGTGCCTATAACTGGGGAAGGACTGGATAGGACAAAGCGCAAAGACCTTCTGTAGTACATTTAGTATCAGCATTGCACCCGTGCGAAGCCGGGACGGGTAGCTAGTATACATATATATTTCACTCATCCAGCCAGTTCAATCGAAACCTACCTAAAGATTGAAATCCTAATTATAAATCGCCATATTGAAATTAAAAATGATGTAGATAGGCATAATTACGAGTATCTATTGTTGACTAAAGTCCTCTTACTGAAGCTCCTCGCAGTATTTGATTTGCTTCTATTCTTTTCGCAGAATAAACCAGCTAAAAGAAGATAGGCCAAAGCAAATTCAGCAGCAGATATCCGCATGTGGAGTCGCCTATTGCACCTTGACAAAACTTAATTTATTATCAATTTTTATATTTTGTTATTGATTTATTGTAAACATTTTTTAGGTATTTACAATTTGCAGTAAGGGATCATGTGTAACAGAAGTGCACAGACGCATCGGAACGGCAAAGAGTACCAGTGGTTTTCCTAATCTACCCATCTGAGATAATGGACATTGAAGGCGAAAGACCGGAGCCGAGTAGACACTTTTCAAATGTGGACATGGAGATGAATGCTTCTCAATCCTTGCTCCGCCCGCCGAACTAATGTCTCGACAATGAGGGAACTGCAAGTAAAAACATTCCTGCTACCACAATTTATCTTCATAGAATATTGGAGAATTTCAGACTCATCTACGAGAGAAGCCAGGAGAAAATATGATATATTTCAAAGGTAAGGCTGTTCTTCAATATATTCTTTGACACTATTGAGCATAAACTTCTAATTCTGCCCGTGCCTAGATTTTCAGATATTAATACGTCGCATCGCAGCCATACCTAGTGTTAATCTAATCCTTTCTCTATGATCTTGCGAAGCGAGCTAGGTAGTGACTAATGAGCCATCAGATAACAAATTTACATGATAATATGATACAGAGCTCATGTAAATAATGGTTTCGCCATTTTTTAAAACGGCTAAGCCTTAATGTTTTGCGGCAGATTCTACGATTTAGCTGCGACAGTATATAGCTTAGAGAGCCGTGAACCTATTATTAGAGAAAAGCAACAGAAACAATTATACAGCTCGGAACAACTTTTCAATTTTATGCCATTTTAGGTGACCTCTACCGGCAAATAGAAATAATAGGTACCGCCGAATACAAGTTGTGCCATCTGTTGCCAAATGGCATAAAATTTATTTGAAGCGCCATCTAGTATGCAATAGCAATTACCTTATGTGCGCCATCTAATGAGAAAAAGCAGAACCACATTATTAAAGAATTATTTTATAGCTTTGTTAAAACATAATGTTTTAAATTGTATGTAACTATGTACATCTAATAATTAATGTAATTAAAAATTACAATACGTTATCACTTTTACAATTATTAAATAGAAATAGTAATATAGACAATAAAAAATAAACTAAACTGTGTAAACCTATCTTAACAAAAACTATCTAAAGTAGGTCCGTTAGGCAGCGTGCCTAAAACGCTAGCAGCGTTACCCCTTTGGATGGCGATGCTTAGCCTCTGACCGAAGTAAACGCCGGCTCTTGGGTCCCCGGTGGCTTGAAAAAGTCTCTTTGAAATGTCTTCAAAAAGACTCAAGGCACAGGGGCCCCAAGGACCGAGGGTTTCGACTCCGAAAGGGCTGAATAGGTATTGGGAGCCGATACCTCGGTATTTTAAGGTTTTGTTCTTCTCCGCCAGCTCAGCCGCCGCTCCAGCTCTCACCGTGGAAACCTGAAGATGTGACGGGGCAAGGGTGTCCACACAAGTGGCGTCCCAAACCAGGCACCTTCCAGTCTTCCACGGCATGAGAGACATTCCGTCCGGCCTCTTGCCATCGTCACGCACGATACCATTCGGCTCTAAAATAACCGGTACGTTGACGCTGGCAAGAGAACGGCGCAAAATGTCATTCAGAGCGGCGTGGCGGGAGAAACGTCCGGCGCTCCTTTGACAGGAAAGGCCGTGGTGACCCAGGCGGTCGACAATAGCACCGCAAGGACAACTGTGGGTGGAACAGACATCGAGTCCCAAACTCAACGAAATTGATATGCGTAGAGTATCTGGTTCCAGAAAAGTACCCGTATTTACTGAAGGGTATGCATGAAGCCAAAACCCAGATTCTTTTCTCGCGACCGCCTGCAACCTCGCACGGTCTTGTGAACCACCGTTATTCAGGAGTTTCTTAAAAATATGTTCACAATTTATATTATCCCAGCTCCTTTGAACAGATAAATCGGTAGAGAAAACCGCGTTTGGAAATGCCTCCAGCCAAGCATTTCTGGCCTCTTCAAGCCCAGCGATACAATAATTGCTAAGAGACGGAATCAGCATTTCCTGTGTGAGCTTAGCTGTGCTATAAATAGAGGATAGAAAGGCAGGCAAAGACACATCCGAAATTTTGCGGATACCCAAACCACCAAATCTAATTGGCAGTGATGCTCGAGTCCAAGAATCATCCCCAAGATTTACATTTAAAATAACTTCCACCTGGTTCTTAAGTAATACGTCTACAGAATTCATTATATTATTAAACTTCCAAAGGGGACAAGAACGGAGCAAATAGCTGAATTTAGGCAGAAATAGGCAAAATTTTAAAATAAATATTGCATAATATGAATTAATTTTTTGTAGCCTGTCCGAATATTGATTGAATTTAGAAATTGAATTTTGTACAAAAAGAGGAATACCGTCATCAAAAATAGGTGATCCGAGGATATTGAGAGAATCTTTAGAAAGTAAATTTATACCCGGAGCTAAATTATTAAAGTCGTTGAATATTTTTAATTTATCAGAACTGGATACATTTTCGGATATAAAAAGCTCACATTTGTTTATGTTAAGGTCAAGACCAATGGAATTGAACTTAGTAATTATATTGCTCAAGTCTGACAACACAACGTCAGCGTTACCACCTAATGTTCCGTCGTCAAGGTACCAAATATAAAATTTTGAAAAAAGGGTCTGAAATGTAATTTAATTTAAATAATTTTGGCAAGAAAAGAAATAGTCTTACTCCTGTTTATTTCATAGAGATATAATCTTAAAGGTTTACATAAATAATTTTGTCTTTGTACATCAAATTATTAAAAGAGCAGTTCACTCAAAATAAAAACTCTTGGCAAGAATTAGTCAAAAAGAAAAAGAAGTTTGCTTTGACGGACGACTGATATTTTTAAAAACATTTTTGTATAATGATTTTGGGATTTAGAATGAAGATTTTATAGTCAAGATTTATAAAGACTATTGTGATATGTTCAAGAGAAGATTAATTCGATTAGTGAGTTTTCCATGAAAATTTTGTTTTGATCTAGCAAACCATCTGTCCCTGATGTTCGAAGGGTATACAAGTAATCTGAGCGTACCTATGGTTATTATGATTTTGTTTGTTGTTTACAACATTAGTCTGCTTAATCAAAGTTTCCTAATAATACGTAAACCTCGTATTTGCAGTGATATCTTTATTTTAGTACCCTTTTTATAATACCTAAGTAGGTATTGTGGAGTCTTGAAGTAACTAGCTATCTCTTTTTATGGGTAGACAGATCAGAAGATACTTACATAGATTGGGCATATTAGAGATAGCTGTACTGCCGCTACTTTAAACTTTAAAAAGAAGCTAAATCAAATCAAAAATTCTTTATTCCTTGGACTTTATAAAGCACTTAGAAACGTCATACAAATTAAATATAAGAACATGTATAAATCATTACTACTCTAAATCCGCAGAGCTTAGATTCACTTTCATCACACTATCTTGAATGTGAAAGTGAATTTAAGTGCCAGTTCCGGCGACGGGGCTTCTTGAGAAGAACTGGCAAGAAACTCAAGGCCGACTCTTTTAATTGCCAATATCGTTACATTAAATACAAATACAATCATTAACATAACATAACAAGAGCAATTCATTTCCAAATACTTTTATCATTTATGTAATCTGAGATACAATAATAAGCCTTTTGACATAGTCTAGTTTTGATATATTTCTTAAATTTACCCATGGATAATTTAAACGCGTCGTTTGGAAGTTTATTGTAGAAGCGTATACATTGACCTGGGAACGAGTTGAGATTTTATGGAGCCTCGTAATATGCACAGCGACACAGGGAGTTTATTTTTATTTCTTAAATTTAATTGATGAGATCACTGTTTTTTCCTAAATTTTGTTTGATTTTTATGAACGTAAATAAGATTTTCATAAATATATTGAGAATATAATGTCATAATAAAGGAGTACTACCTTACTCATGACGTGTGATAAATTTAAATTAGTATTTTACTCGTATTGTTTAAAAGATACCTACTAAAATGTTATATATAGCTTGCTTGACTCCCAGCCATGTAAAATTTCTTTATGTACAGTAGGGTTGTCTAGAAGAAATCTCTTGAAGAGATAAGCTCACCTTTGTATACTTGTCTGTTCACTAATTTTATGTATTTGTTGTTATGCAATAAAGAATAAAACTCGCAGTCAGCATGCTGAACGCTGCACCCCGCACCGTTTGAATGCTAGTCACAGCCTTATCTATGCTATCGATGCTATAGCAAAAATGTCGATGCTATAAGTATCATTTCTGCTTGGGCCCTTACTTCTTCTTTGTTGCTTCACTCTTGCCAGAGTGGTTGTGGTTATCATGATGAGGATACCGACAGGATTCGCCTCACGACGTCTCGCCACCTCTGCCTACTGGTCGTCAATCGGGACGCCCACCGCTGCCTTCACCTGCCCCCTTACCACCATCTCTTATTGCGATTCAATAATTGAATAGATTTATACCAATGAATAATAATACTTATTCATACCAATGAATAAGCGACTCTATTTTATTTAAAATAGAGTCTATTTTATTTAAAATAGAGTCGCTTATTCATTGCTATAAATAAGCATTCTATACAGTTATTAAATCGCAATAGGAGATGGTGGTAAGGGGGCAGATCGGTCCAACGCATGGGGGATCTGTCCGTAGTCTTGTGCGCTTACTACGAGTGGTTTAGTCCGATAGAAAAGTAGGATGAACTTTATATGTTTATCTTACCCTAGGGTTATTATTACTTTTCAGATTGTACACGTCATAAGGCCGAATGCTAAAATAATGGGAATTGACGTAGTGCGACCTAGTTATTCACAAGTACACGAAATTCTGTGAGTGAATATCAGATATTTTATTTTATTACTAGCTGACTCGGCAAACGTTGTTTTGCTATAAAAAATAGATAACAATCTATTCTCAGACCTACCCTATACGCACACAAAATTTCATAAAAATCGGTCAAGCCGTTTCGGAGGAGTATGGTAACTAACATTGTGACGTGACACGAGAATTTTATATATTAATTTTGACGCCTGCTAAACAAGCAAGCATGCCCGCCAAATGTGAAGCGATTACCGTAACCGTTAGACAATTGCACCCTCAACCTCCATTGCTAACACAGCATCTCCTCACGTCTGTATCACATGATGACAAGAACACGACGATCCTCAAGGGTATATTTTAGTTAATAAGGGTATTAACAGAGCGGTATTCTGTGCCGCAGAGGCACTTCCCCAGTTAGGGCTCGTGCTCTATATTTTCAGTCAGAAGCTTTCTAACACGATCAGTGTGTCCCGGAATAAAGTGTAACCCTGAAACTGAAAGAAAAATAGATAAAAAAACTATCGACAAAATATTAAATATATATATGTTTTCTATTTTTATTTTTTTTCATGAATTAAAATTTTTATTTTTCAATTTTTCATGATTTTTTTTTAACATTTTTATGACTAAAAGTACAGTTTAGGTAATGACAGTCACTTTTTTGCTGGCTATTTGGTATCGGTATTGTCATTGCTTACTAACTGATACGATTAGGTATTTTTTTTTTCAACGACATCAGCCGATTACTATTAAAGAAATCGGTATTTCACGAAGTCCTGAATGAAAAATAAAATTCTTATTCATGAAAAAAATAGTAATCATATTAACTAACATATACATAATATATATTTTTTTGTATATATTTTTTAATCTGTTTTCACCCCCTTTCAGAGTTACACTTTATCCCAGAGCACACTGTATATACGAATACCCCGAGATCATGAGTTCGATCCTGGCACAAGACAAACATTTGTGTGCAAAAACATGTCTGTTTGTCTTGGTCTGGGTAATTTCTATGTCATATTATGTACGTTTTAATAAAAAAAAACAATGTATTTAAATATAATATCAATTATCTAGTACCTACCCATAGTAAAAGCTTTGCTTAGTTGGGGACTAGATGGCAGTGTGTAATTTGTCCTGGAATATTTATTTATTTATATTTCCAACAGGAGTAGAAGCAGTACAAATGTGATATCACGCCAGTGGAACTATCGCTACTTCCATACAAGCACACGATACCAAGGCATGGAGACCGTTAAAGCACCAACCTTTCCTGACTCCGTAACTAGCGGGGATGTTAAGTAAGTACATAGATTGCGTACACAATGAACAATTATAATGTGTAGGTAGGAGGTGAACACCAGTATGCAGTTTCACCGCGCAGGTAGAGAAATATAGTACCTATCTTCCCCTACCTTTATTCTTCTGTGAGGTGCAAGTATTTTCCCAGTCCGGCTGCCGCTAAATACATGAACACAAAGTATTGAGTATATTTACTGGGTTGATTGTAAAGTCATTATGTATTGTGTCAATAAATACATTTATACTAATTACATACGTAAGATCACTCTAATGTTTTATATTTGAATAATTTATATCTAAATAGTACCTAATCGTCGTCTGAACATGGACTATTCAGCCCCAAGTGGCAGTCGCCAACCCTGAATCACACCATACATCTGATTACTGATCTTAAAATACAGTACTGTTATTGAATACTAACATTAATATTACAATTAACGCCATCTAATTGTCATATCTGTTTATTATGAATTGTTACCGATATCGTATACTGATACCATAACATTGTTACTGAATATGATATCTAATATTCTTATTAGTGGTAACTAACCCGTTTATAAAATGTATGTATAAATCATACATTCAAACTTAATACGTCAAACTTAATAGTAGGTACAGTTACAATCGTAGAAACGATATAACCAACTGGTGGTCTGGGGCCCTACCGCCAAAGTTGACGCCGATTCCCATCGATTTTTTGATTGCGAAAATATAACCTTAGCTTAGATTTATGGTACTTGCGTGTAGCTTAGCTGGTAGTACCTAACTGTAGAGCTCTACCAACTAAGTGAAGATGTATGTCAATAACTGAAACATAATAAGGCATATTTTTCGAATCAAAATATTCGATGGTAATCGGCTTCAGCTACGGCGCTAGGGTCCCGGGTGGTGGTGGCAACATGGTGAACTGATGAGCCACTTTTAAGTAATACTTCTTTTCAGGTTAATAAAGAAAGAGGGGGACCCAGTAGCGATGGACGAGGTGGTGTTAGAAATTGAGACAGACAAGACAGCGCTCCCGGTGATGTCTCCTGGCCACGGCACCATCGCGAAGTTGCTGGTCAAGGAGGGGCAATCCGTCAAGTCACAACAACCACTGTTTGAGGTCAGCGGTTCCATCTCACTTTTTTTATTAATGGTTTTACGGCTCTCGATACGTGTCCCTGTTGTGTGATGCAAACAACTCGTATAATGCGTATTGTGCAGGACAACGATTACTAATAGATATTATGTATAGATAACGGTTATACGTAGTTATAAGTTTATAAAATTATAAGATAGTTCGTAAGAAATAGTAAGAATCACTTTTTATTATGAAAATTTGAAAGTCGTATAACTTTGCTTGTAATAGATCCTTAAGTGTAATTATTGTTTTGGTTAATAGATGATAATGTATATTTTACGTGTTTAACATTAGATTGTAAGTTTTAAACCAATAAAGGATAGAAATTGACGTTTTTCAATATCCCGCTAGGGTGCCCTGAAGAGGCGTTACCGCGACGTAAGCACTTTGCACTAAAATGCTTATAACTTTGTAAATAATGATCGTATTTAGATAATTCTTGTTATAATAAGTTAGTTATATAAGCCCTCGTTATAGAAAAATAGATTGTACAATATTTGTAAAACTTTCGAATGTCAGGACATGCCGATAGGAAGAGATAGCAAATTTTAGAAAGAGATAGAGATAGAGTCGATTATAAATAATTCAATCGCTCTGATTGGTCAACCCTTTTCGCGACCTTATAGATTGACCTACTTTTAATTTCATTTTATTAATCGGAGCATGTCCTACGTTCGTCAGTTCCAGTTCCAGCTCCAGTTGAAGACGACGGGCAAACAAGAAAAATACTCAAGCGCTCCTGAATAAGAAAATAGAAGAAAGAAAACACTGAAGCGCTCCTGAGTAGAAAATAGTTACTCTGTAAGAAGACTTGTGGCAAATAAATCCACGCTGTGTACCTAGTGATTTGGCATCGGATTTTTACTCGATCACACTCTCTCCAACAATCCCAGCATCTCGCACATCGAGTGGTCCTTCGAGCCGGATCTTTTGGGGAGAGATCATCGAGTAATTTCCAAGATGCCTGTTACCAGGTCACAGCATGGTGGAAAACCACGAGGATCCACACCATCGGGAACAACGGCTACAGGGTCATCTGCAGAGAAGACTACGTCGTCTGAAGCCACCACCGCGACGGAGTCTACAGTCACCGGCGCCACATCCGCCACGACCGAGCAGACATCATCGCCACGGGCTGCCACAGCCAACGAGTCCAGCGCCGTGCGGCCAGTCATGCAACAGGCCGCCCTGGATTCACACGCGCCGCGTCTTGAGCAACCTGCCGTTCCGCAGGCTGCCACCGAACCTTTCGCGCCGCGTCCAGAGCAGCCCACCGCGCCGCCTGCTGCCACCGGTCATCACTTCCGTGCGCCTTCAGCCGTGCCGTCGCGTGTCAAGAGCTCAAGCCATAAGTCTGCGAAAACCCGTCGTCTTGCCGAAGCCCTTCATGAACTCGCCAAAGCGAAGCTGGAACTCGCCAAAGCTCGTATAGCAGAAATAGAAGCACAATCAAGTGATGAAGAAGACGCAGCATCTGCAGTCGACAGCGAGGGAGGAGAAAAACGCGTCCGCACGTGGCTACAGACCAGCCACCTTGCCATCACAGAGGGAGAGCATGAACCAGAACCAGAGGCGACTATTGAACCGGCTCCAGTGATCACTGCCGCATCCTGGAGCACCCCAGCGCCAACACCGGCGGGAGTCACCGCCGCACTCCCGTCGGCTCCGCGTCTCTCCGTGAACGAACACGCCGCAATACTGATGCCGCCTCCTCCGCCGCCAGCAGGAAGATCTACGCCTGCACCTACACCGAACCAGACAGCGATGCAGCCCTACAGGCCAACGGACACAGCCGCTCCGTGGCCACCGATCTCCAGCGCACCGCCTGTCAATGTGGCACCGAACTTTGCGACGACGCAGCAACTCCAGCCAGCAGCCTTTGCAGCTCCCTGGCACTTGAACTTCTACGCTCCGTCGTCTGCCTTGCCACCAACGAACATGACGCAGCCGTCACAGCCAGCAGCCATCGCAGCGCCCTGGCATCCGAACTACAACGCTGCGTCACCAGTGAACATCGCAGCGACGTCACAGCCGCAAGCAAGCACAGCAGCTTCTTGGCAGCCGAACAGCTTCACGCCGCATGCAACCGCGCCTACTCAAGAACAAGAACGGCGAACCGAGTTGCAAGAACTAACAGCAGCCATCTCACAAGCCGTCCTATCAGCCCGACACACAGGATCAAGAACGCACGAACTACCGAACTTCAATGGAGCGTATCAAGATTACTTGACGTTCAAAGCAGCGTACTACGAGTCGGCCCATCAATATTCAACAACGGACAACTTGTCGAGACTACGAAGAAGTTTAAAGGGAGCTGCAAAAGAAGCCGTACAAGGATTATTTATAGCGAACGCAGACGCAAACTGCATTATGAAGACGTTAGAAACAAGATTCGGGAGGCCAGACTCAATAGCAATGGCAGAAATGAATCGACTACGAGCATTGCCACGCCTCACCGACTCACCACGAGATATCTGCACTTTCGCAACGAAAGTCGAAAACATCGTTGCAACAATGCAAGCCCTCAACTGTGTGTATTATCTGTACAACCCCGAAGTCTCGAAGAATATAGTTGAGAAATTGACTCCAACAATGAAGAGGCAGTGGTATGAATATGCAGCCACCCAACCGAGAGAAGAGCCCGACCTGTTGAAGTTTAGCCGTTTCATAAGAAGAGAAGCGGAAATATGCAGCCCGTATGCACCGCCAGAGAACATAGGAGGATCAACAGACAGTTATGAAACTCGCCGTCGTCATCGAGTAAACAATATGCAGAATCAACAGTGGCAGCCGAAATGTAACCTGTGTGATCGCCAAGGACACGCCACAGCTGACTGCTACAAATTCAAGAACGCAACAGTGCACGACCGTTGGGATATGGCGAAGAAACACCGACTTTGCTTCCGATGTTTGCGATATAGGAAAAGTACACATAGCTGCCGTCCCAAGAGATGCGAAGTAAACGACTGCAAGCACTACCACCACCGAATGCTTCATTCACAGAAGGAAGACCTGAAGACCGAAGTCGAAGAGAAGATCAACTCAGCATGGGCGCCGCAACCAGCCTCGTATTTGAAGATTGCACCGGTGCACATCTCCGGACCGGCGGGAGAAGCGGACACCTTCGCACTACTGGATGATGGTTCCACCATCACCCTTATAGATGAAGAACTAGCTCAACAAATAGGAGCCAACGGCCCGGAGGAAACGCTGCACATCTCGACCTTCGATGGAGACACCGCCACCTACAAGAAGTCTCATCGTGTAACCTTCAACGCAAGAGGACATGGAGCAAACAAGCTACAGATAGAGGCGCGCACCATGAAGAACTTGGACTTGGCAGCTCAGAAGATACCTCAAGAAGCAATCACTGGGTGCGAACATCTACGGGACATCTCTCATCAGCTACAGCATGGCATCATGAAGCCAAAGATCCTCATCGGCCAGGATAACTGGCACCTTCTGCTGTCTACAGAATCCCGAATAGGTAGAAGAAATCAGCCAGTTGCATCGCGTACACAACTAGGATGGGTGTTACACGGCAGCCACACTCGAACCTTGGGACATCGAGTCAACTTCATCAACCACTCAGCTGATGAAGACATGGACCGAGTAGTGAAGAACTTCATAACAGCTGACAACCTCTACATCGATCCAAGAAGACCAAACAGCGACCCAGGGGAAAAGGCACTTCGTATTTTGCAAGAACACACTAAGAGGACTTCGGAGGGAAAGTACCAGACCGCCTTATTATGGAAGAGTGAAGAAATCAAGATGCCAGATAATTACGAAAATACTCTAAGGAGGCTTCACACAGTTGAGAAAAGATTAGATCGTGACACAGAGTTCAGGAAGAGGTACTGCGAACAAATGGAGGCACTCGTAGCAAAGGGCTACGCCGAACTTGCGCCGCCTACAAGAACAAACGCTAATAGAAGTTGGTACCTACCGCACTTTCCTGTCTTCAACCCGAAGAAACCCGAGAAAATGAGAATAGTGCATGATGCCGCAGCCAAGACTAATGGGACTTCACTCAACGATCAACTACTCATCGGTCCTGACTTACTGCAGCCGCTGCCGAGTGTACTGATGCGTTTCCGTCAATATCCGATCGCCGTAACTGCAGATATAGCGGAAATGTTTATGCAAATAGAACTGCGCGAACAAGATAGAGATGCATTGCGTTATTTGTGGCGTGGAAATCGACGTGACAGCAAACCGCCAGAAGAATATAGAATGAAATCCGTGATTTTCGGCGCGTCAAGCTCGCCTGCGACTGCAATCTACGTGAAGAACATCAACGCTGAGAAGTTCATAGAAGAAAGCCCACACGCCGTAGAAGCCATCAAGAAGAATCATTACGTCGACGACTACCTAGATAGTTTCAGAAACATCGAAGACGCCGTTCACATCGCCCGAGAAGTTCGAAGAATCCATCAACACGCACACTTCGAACTCAAGAAATGGTCTTCGAATTCCATCCAACTACTGCAACAGCTGGGAGAAGCAGCATCGGAAGACTCCATGGTGAACTTAGAAGATGGATGCCAGCTCGAACGAGTACTCGGTCTCATATGGCGACCGAATGAAGACCAGCTGGGTTTCAATTTGGACCTGGTGCGCGTCCCAGCAACGGTACTGAACAGCAACACGCCGACCAAGAGAGAAGCATTGAAGATAGTGATGTCACTCTTCGACCCGCTCGGCCTGGTGTCGCCAATCACCATTAGAGCCAAGCAGATACTTCAAGAAGTCTGGAGGCGTGGCACCGACTGGGATGAATGCTTGGATCAAGACCTGGCAGAAGCATGGAGCCGATGGATGCAACACCTCAAGAATCTCAGCGACGTCACCGTGCCAAGATGCTACCCAGGCTACAGTACGGCAAGATCACTCCAACTGCATGTCTTCGTGGATGCCAGCGAAGCCTCGTACGCCGCCGCGCTATATTGGCGCACTGTTTCTGAAGACGACAGCGTTAACGTGACACTCATCACGGCCAAAGCTAAAGTCGCACCGCTCAAGCTTACTTCGATTCCGCGACTCGAGCTACAGGCAGCAGTGTTGGGTGCACGCATGGCAACAGCTGTAAGGAAGGAACACGAGCAGAAGCCCGAAGCCACATACTACTGGACTGACAGCAGGACATCGCTCACTTGGATTCGCACGGGTTCAAGGTCTTACAAACCTTTCGTCGCTCACCGCATCGCAGCAATCGAAGAACACAGCGCGGCGAACGAATGGAGGTGGCTACCTACAAAAATCAACGTCGCCGACGACGCTACCAGAGACGTCCCTACAGACTTCACCAGCCTTCACCGTTGGTTCCGTGGCCCCGAATTTTTGTACGAGGAACCCGAATTATGGCCACAGGAAGCAGAAAGAAGTACGCAGAAGGACACGGGAGAAGAAAGAACATACGCCGTAACAACCAAAGAAGCGTCGCCGAGCCTAGTATACAGTCTACCTACAGTCGAGCGATTTTCAAAATGGGAACGCTATCTACGCGCAACGGCACGAGTACTTCAATTTATCGAACTATGTCGACCGCCAAAACAAATAGTGAGTTATAAACGAACAAAGAAAAATGCTACGGATGATTCAGATTGGCGCCGAACTTATAAGAAGAAACAAGCAGTCAAACACACAGAAAAAATCACTGCAACTTCAATAAGGCACTATAGGCCGATCTCAGCTGACTTGTTACGCCGCGCCGAGAACTTAATCATCCGAGCATCACAAGAAGACTCCTTTGGTGAAGAAATCGGCGATATGAAGATCGGAAGACCACTACAGAAAAATAGTAAGTTGCATCAGCTGACCGTCGAATTCACCGACAACGAACTACGGCTGAAAACACGAATAGAAGCAGCTACCGGTGTACCTGAAGACTTGAAGAATCCACTGGTGGTGCATGGCGAACACCGTGCAACAAGGCTGTGGATTGAACACATTCATCAGCAGCTCCATCACGCGGGCGTCGAAGCAACCGTCAACGAGTGCCGTCAAGAACGATGGGTCATACGCCTCAGACCCACTGTGAAGGCGGTCATCAGAAGCTGCATCAGGTGCCGTATGCGTACGGCGTCTCCACCGCACCCTGCGACTGGTGACCTCCCTCCATGTCGCCTCGCACACCATCAGCGAAGCTTCACCTACACCGGGTGGGACTTCTTCGGTCCACTCACAATCACCGTGGGACGGACCCACCAGAAACGATACGTGGCTCTATTCACGTGTCTCACCACGCGCGCTGTCCATCTGGAAATGGCCGCCTCCCTCAGCACCGACTCCGCCATCATGGCGCTGAGACGCATGATCGCACGCCGAGGACGTCCAACGCAACTGTGGTCCGACAACGCAACCAACTTCCACGGAGCCGACAAGGAACTACGCCAGGCGATCAACTCGGCCATGGCAGAGGAAGCATCAAAGAAGACCATCGACTGGCGCTTCATACCCCCGGGCGCTCCATTCATGGGCGGCGCTTGGGAGCGTATGGTGCGCTCTGTAAAGACAGCGCTCTCTGCCACACTGCATGAGCGCCACCCGTCGGAAGAAGTCCTGCAGACCTTGCTCGTCGAGGCCGAGCACACGGTGAACAGCAGGCCACTCACGCACGTCTCCGTCAGCACAGAAGACCCAGAAGCCCTCACACCGAACCACTTCCTCCTGGGCGGGCCAGGACGCCTGCAGTCACCGGGCGAGTTTAGCGAGCGCGACCTGAACCTGCGCGGCTGCTGGCGCGCCTCACAGCGCCTTGCCGACATCTTCTGGGCCCGATGGGTCCGGGAGTACCTGCCTGAACTCCGAAACCGGCGGGAGCCCCATGGACGAGGGCCTGCTCTGCACAACGGCGACCTGGTCCTCATCGTCGACGGCAACCATCCACGCAACACCTGGGTACGTGGACGAATCTGCGCCACATACCCGGGCCCCGACGGAGTCGTCAGAACAGTCGACGTGGCTACCAGAGGGGGAGTGCTCCGACGGCCAGCTAAGAAAGTCATCGTCATCCCGGTGAACACCAGCAAGCCTGCACAGGCATCTACTGCATCGTGTCGAGCGGCGGCGACTACGATGCACGGCGGGAGAAATGTGCAGGACAACGATTACTAATAGATATTATGTATAGATAACGGTTATACGTAGTTATAAGTTTATAAAATTATAAGATAGTTCGTAAGAAATAGTAAGAATCACTTTTTATTATGAAAATTTGAAAGTCGTATAACTTTGCTTGTAATAGATCCTTAAGTGTAATTATTGTTTTGGTTAATAGATGATAATGTATATTTTACGTGTTTAACATTAGATTGTAAGTTTTAAACCAATAAAGGATAGAAATTGACGTTTTTCAATATCCCGCTAGGGTGCCCTGAAGAGGCGTTACCGCGACGTAAGCACTTTGCACTAAAATGCTTATAACTTTGTAAATAATGATCGTATTTAGATAATTCTTGTTATAATAAGTTAGTTATATAAGCCCTCGTTATAGAAAAATAGATTGTACAATATTTGTAAAACTTTCGAATGTCAGGACATGCCGATAGGAAGAGATAGCAAATTTTAGAAAGAGATAGAGATAGAGTCGATTATAAATAATTCAATCGCTCTGATTGGTCAACCCTTTTCGCGACCTTATAGATTGACCTACTTTTAATTTCATTTTATTAATCGGAGCATGTCCTACGTTCGTCAGTTCCAGTTCCAGCTCCAGTTGAAGACGACGGGCAAACAAGAAAAATACTCAAGCGCTCCTGAATAAGAAAATAGAAGAAAGAAAACACTGAAGCGCTCCTGAGTAGAAAATAGTTACTCTGTAAGAAGACTTGTGGCAAATAAATCCACGCTGTGTACCTAGTGATTTGGCATCGGATTTTTACTCGATCACACTCTCTCCAACAATCCCAGCATCTCGCACACGTATGTTTTAGATGGCGCTGCAGACACTTAGAACTATTTTCGGCAAACATGAGATAGAGAATGTCGATATTTTATATAACTGTTTCCTACAATATTTTTGTGCTTTATATTACCATTACGCTTGCCCTACCTTTCTTTCACCAGAGCCTCATAAGTCAATCAGCAAGTGCGTTTACACGTGTAAACGTAGTTGGCTTTGGCTCAAAAATGATGATGAGTCTTACACCCCAAATATAGGAGTAAGCCAGTAAATTTTCATTAAACTACTACAAATTTTTCTTAACAAAATATTCTTATTTTTGTAATTACTTTATAATTTACAAATAATGAATATTTTTCAGGTGAATGTAACCGGTGTCGCGCCAGCAGGTGCTCCCGCCGCGGCAGCGAAGGCCGCGCCTGCCCCCGCCGCTCCTGCAGCCGCCCCCGCTGCTGCCCCCGCTGCCGCTCCAGTGGCCGCTGCTAAAGCTGCACCTGCTGCTGCCAAACCCGCAGCAGTTAAAGTTACCAAGAAAGCTGCTGGACCAACTGTGAGTATCATCATTGTCTTGCCCTTTTACTATTATTTGCAGTCGGCGAAGTATGTCTTTTTCTTCCAGTCATCCTTATCAGCCGTCATATCTACATCCCATATCATCTCTCACACAATCCAACCACCTCTTTTTTGGTCTTCCTCTCTCATCCATTCACATTCAAGTTCATCGTTCTATTTGTCACATGTCTTTCACTCCTCCCCATCACTTGCCCATACCACCTAAGGCGATTTCCTCTCATCTTTCCCATCACAGGTGTGAGTATGTGGGACATTTATATGATTATAGAATAGGAAAAGTTAGAAGAAGTTGTTGTAATTATTCGTCTTCATCATAGAATAGATATAAATTTTGATGGGGGGTTTAAGATAGACATCTTAAACCCCCCATCAAAATTTCATTATTCTGTATCTGTATTTACATATAGGTGACTTGATCTAGAGTTAACCACTATGATTTGTGCTTTTCTAAATTATGAAAGGATGAACAACCTCTAAAGATCAGATTAATTTTAAACAGAAAAAAAATATGATGTTACAGCAAAACATCACAGTAATTTACAGGGCACCTAAGTACCTACTCACCATCTAGAGCAGAGGTATTGCGTTTGGGCTCATTGTAATGACTTCAGTGAATAGGTTATAGATTAATGTCATCCAGGTCTGATCGAGCAGGAAAGAGTTTCCTTTTTATTGATTGGAAATTTACTAAATTTTCAACAGAACCTTCGTTTCTATTTTTCAGCTCACAGCACAGAGAATTGGCGACCCAACTAAAACTATATCAGGGACCCGAACAGAACACCCAGTGCCAATGAACAAAATGAGGAAGCGCATCGCAGAAAGACTGAAAGAGGCTCAAAACACCACGGCCATGTTGACTACCTTCAATGAATGCGATATGAGGTATATACACTATCTTCTATTTGAACAGTAAAATAACATATATGTAGACAGAAGGTCTGGGTCACAACTCAAAACTATGGAGATGCGAGCGATGGAGAGCACTATTCCGCGGTTGCGCTAAGGGATCGCATCCGAAAGGAATACAATCAACGAAGAACCAAAGTTGTCGACAAAGCTTTCAAAACCAGTAAGCTGAAGTGGCATTGGGCTGGTCACATCTACGACCGAGTTAGCCAGGGCAAATGGAAAATGAAAATGGAGTAAGGCCACGTATGAGGCTACGAAGTGTTGGGCGCCCCCTCTCTAGGTGGACCGCTGACCTCAAAACAGCGGCTGGATGTGGTAAATAGAGGATTGCAATAGAGGATTGAAATAATTGCAATGGATCGGCGACCCCTTTGGTGTTGCTGATGGACGTTGGCGATTGCTTTCCACCAGGTGACATACTTGCTCGTTTGCCCCCTCTCGTATAAAAATATAGCCCATAGACGTATATAAAAGGGAATTCGGGTAGACTGTAACACCGTAATTATTAACTAAGTTCTAAGGAGTAAAAAAATTTAACCAAAATAGTCTACAAAACCGAAATGCCGATTCAGCAAAGTTATGTCTCTTGTATTGCTATCGTCCATAGGCTTCGATATCTACTTACCTAACTTGGAAGTTTACGTGGAGGACATAGGCCCCCTCCCTTCTCGTTGCCTCTGGGACAGAACCTACACGTCACAGCAAGCTGCAGCCAGATACCTCTAGAATTGCTGTACCTGCGAGTAAATAAGATCATCAGACGAGAGGAGATGCTGCTTTCGCGGCAGAGGTGTCAGCGCGCAACTAACATTCCTAATATTGCAAGCGTCTTAGACTAGTCTTTACATCAATTTGTTACATACCCAGCGTGTTATAAGAAAATGAGATGTGGCTGTGTCATTGACACGGCGGCCGTGTGTTATACGTGAATACGTTATATGCAATAAAATTATCTCAAAATTGCAGCGCTTTCCCCTCCCAGCACGCGATGTTCAATCAAGAAGCCCCGTCGCCGGAACTGGCACTTAAAACTTAAAAACTTTCACTTTCACATTCAGGATAGTGTGATGAAAGTGAATCTAAGCTCTGCGGATTTAGAGTAGTAATGATTTAGATACATGTTCTTATATTTCATTTGTATGACGTTTCTAAGTGCTTTATAAAGTCCTTGCTTAGCGTAATAAATTCTTTGATCCTTCATCTATACAGTTGTGTGATTGAAATAAATGGAGATAATAGATTTGTAGCTGCCACACTAAACTGTATCCTCCGATTTCGTTATCATTCGTTTTTTGAATTGTCTCCGTCAAAAGAAAAAATGATGAAAATGTTGTTGTTTATTTTATTTCACAGCAAACTAATGGCGTTTCGTAAGGCTAACTTGGAATCGTTCACAAAAAAATATGGCGTAAAACTATCGTTTATGTCACCGTTCCTGAAGGCGTGTGCCAATGCATTAATTGACCAGCCCGTCATCAACGGAGTCATCATCGGTGAAGACATCATTTACAGGTTCTATAATCTATTTTATAACAACAGTGTGAGACGCATTGGCTCGCCGTTACAGAAGCATATAAACTCTTAAATGATCTTGGAAGACCCTTTGACGAGCTCAGTGGTCGAATGGCTAGCAATGGCCACTTTGACTCCGAGGTCGCGGGTTTGAGCCCCGCTCATGACAAACATTTGTGTGCATGAACATGTGTGTTTGTCTTAGTCTGGGTGTTTTCTATGTATTATATGTATTTACAAAAAAAAAATACATGTGGCACTCGGGGACTGCCGCGGTAAAGCTATTGCATAGCTATTTTATTAAATTAAAATTTTATGCCATATTTATCCCAAAATCAGTAATGATGTCAAAATCGAATGTCAAAAATAATAATAGAGAAAAAGTTCAAAAAAAGTCTTTAGTCATTCACCAACATCATAAAGTTACAAAAAGAGTAATGACCACATCGAGGCGCGAACGTAGAGAAACGATAGTTCAAATTGGTCACACATTTACAACTGCGCCATTGACTCGATAATACTCACTGACGAAATACGAGTATGCTTTTTAGAAAGGGGGTGTTAGGTTTTATTTTCGTTACGGAATTTCTTGATTCGGTCGCCGCGCTCAAAACCCGCGATAAAAGCTTTGCAATAGCTTAAACATATATTTAAGTATAGTATCAGAAAATGTATCTCGCCTTTGCATAACTATATTGTGTATACTACTTTTACTGTATAATTTATATACAATAAGGAATAGAGATTATATTTCAAGCTTGGTAAAAGGGTATAAGTATTTCTTATACTGTTGCAGGGACTACGTTGACATATCGGTGGCGGTGGCGACCCCTCGCGGCCTGGTGGTCCCAGTAGTAAGGAACGTCGAATCTATGGACTACCCACGTATTGAGCTGGCCCTGAACCAGCTCGCCGAAAAGGCTCGAAGTGGTAAAATTTTCTATCATCAATTTAAATTGCTTTCGCAATAACCGACATGACAAACTTACATAGACACGTCTGTTTTCCCCCACAGGTAAACTATCACCTGCAGATATGCAAGGCGGCACCTTCACGATAAGTAACGGCGGGGTTTTCGGCTCCCTGCTTTCAATGCCCATTATTAATCTGCCACAGTCAAGCATATTGGGCATGCACGCGATTTTCCAACGGCCCGTCGCAATTCAGGGCAAGGTACAGTCCCTTTGTTCCCTGAAATTCCATATAGTCAGTTCCACATTGCTCCGCTCCTTGCAACGGTGCGTGAGACTACGTTGAACAGATATATCAACTTTTTTTTTATATATGAGAGAGGGGCAAACGAGCATGTGGGTCACCTGATGGAAAGCAATCACCACCGCCCATGGAGATCAGAAACATCAAGGGGTCGCCGATCCGTTGCCAGCCTATACTCGCTCCTTTCTTTCTTTCTGGCGACCTCTTTGTGTATAAATCGTTTATTTGTTTCTTGTTTGTATAAAAGCTTGTATGTCCGTGATGTCGCAACTGGTCCTAACTGAAAATCAGTGCCGAGTCTACTGCAGATTTCGGTTTTCATACTGGGTTGGGACCATTTTGCGACATTGCACAGTGCGGTATAATTTCTTATGTTTTAATCTTATTGTGTGTATTGAACTTGTTTGTATAGTACTGTGTAATGTGTGCAAATAAATGTTTTTTCTTCTTTCATCTTCAGGAACACAACAACCCTCAAGGGAATTGTTTTTTGACTGCGGTATTCTGTGAGGTGGAGACACTTCCCCAGTCTGACAGCTTAGAAAATACGCTATGTCCTGCCTCTCTTTCTGTCAGAGCCTCGTTTGTCAATCAGCAAGGTGCACCACGTGCAGTTGAGGTTGGCTTTGATTCAAAGATGTTGATGAACCGCTTATCGTACCTTTTCTAAATTTGTTTAGAAAATCCGTTCACACGTAATGAACGAATCTCTGCATGTAACATTGTCTCTGTCGCGTCGTTCCAAATACCATCACGTGATACGAAGCAAGTACAGAGAAGTATATTTATATATATCGGCATCGGCATGTGCCGTGTGGTTTCCAGCAGACTAGAATAGAATTGCTCCGTCTCTTCCCGTGGATGTCGTTCAAGGCGACTAAGGGAAATACATTATAAAACATCGATCAGGCCTCCCCAACCCGTCTGGCCAGCGTGGGGAGTGTAGGCCAAATCCTCCTTCTGTCTGGGACGGAAGAGAGAGGGTCGTGCTCCTGTAGTGGAGACTAAAATGACCTGATGATGATATCGGCATCAACCCAAAATCATCCCGTTGTTGGGATACGGAACACCCAATCAAAGGGGTTTGGAGCACCACGCTGCTCAACTACGGGTTAGAATAGCACTCAACCGTTAGTCGAGGGAACGTAGGTGCACCTCTAAGGAGAAGATGATTTCATTTGAAATTTTATGTGAGATATGCATATTTTCTATCACCGCTAATAATAACCTATTCTTTTGTCCGTTTAGGTGGAAATCAGGCCTATGATGTACTTAGCACTGTCATATGACCATCGGCTCATCGACGGTCGTGAAGCTGTGCTCTTCTTGAGGAAAGTGAAGGCTGGTGTTGAGGACCCCACATCTATTCTCGCCGGTGTTTAGGAAATAGGAAAACAGTTAACAGTCGTAATGTTACCCTAAATGGGCATTTTATTTCAAAAATGGCAACTTTGTATACCTATCTAATTTGTATTGGTTTAAGCTGCTGGAAAATCGCTTCGGAAATATAAATTAATGAGAATAATTCTTTCTTAGAATGTTTTTTTATATACTACGCAAAGTGACAAATAAACACATGGCACGCCTGATATAGGTGTTTTTTTAATCTATGAACGCTTGCATCATCAAAATTTCCTTTTTTTACATCTATTGTCCTTAATTACTTCCACAAATAATTAAAGTAATTTTGCACAGAATCCTATACTATGGACATAATACTTAATACTTAATTTTCCATAACATTGCTAGCCGGTACCGATTTGGTTGCCTTTCATTGCCTATGTAAAAAAATACAAGTTGATTCTAAGTCGCAACCGATGACCGACGAGTCTATTATGCATCCAGATCTCCGCCAACCTGCAGTTAAGCAGCGTGGTGGAGTTTGCTCTAAACCCCTCCGATCGAAGGGAGACCAGTATCCCAGTAGTGGGATAAATAAGGGTTGACGACGAATACACCCACGCGGCATCCACCACTGTCTGTGACGACGCTGGGCAGGCGCTGTGCAATGAAGAAACGTCAGTTGCACACACGCAAAAATAGAAACGCCCTTTTACTCCCCGTTTCCTCGTGGTCATACTAGGTCGTCATATCAGTATGACTACGAGGATACACATGTCCTCGTGGTCATACCATACATTATATTTTTAGTAAAAAGATTTTACTTCCTCCTGTGTACATAAATACTTTTCCGCATGCAGATAGAAGAAAAAATATAATTGACATTAAATTATATTGACATTCAAATTATATACGACAAACTTTAAGCAAATCTTGTTTAATTCCGAAGTCGAAATTAATATTGGTTTTTAACCGACTTCAAAAAAGGAGGTTCTCAATTCGACTGAATAATAATAATGATTTTTATTTTCTCATCACAATATTTTTTTTTTTTTTTTAATATTTTTTTTGTATGTATGTTATTCGATATCTTTGCGAATTGTGAACCAATTTTCATAATTCTTTTTTTATTTGAAAGGATATGATTGCAAGGTGGTCCCATATTCACCAAGTCAGGATCTGATGATGGGATGCCAGGGAAATCAAGGGAAACCCTTAAATTTTATAAGCACGCATGGTCAAATTCAATTTTTTTTATTTGAAAGGGTAATTGCGAGGTGGTTCCATATTCACCAAGTCAGGGTCTGATGTTGGGATCCCAGAAAAATGAGGGAAACCCTTAAATTTGCCCTATGGTATTGCTCTGCGCTGGATGTCGTGCAAGGCGACTAAGGAATCTTGTGTCACGCGATAACTTTTCTCCCGGAAGACGGGCAGCAGCGTCTGCCGGGGTATTCCACCAATAAGCTGCGCTCGCCAACTGAAGTCGGTTTCAATTTTTTTTTAAATCAACTTTATTTCTTAGAAAAATTACGATAATACAGATCTATTTATTTTAAATCTCCTTTGTTGTCTTTTTCTTTTGTTTTGCCACAGGTTGTGCATAGATAGCAATATGACCACGAGGACATGTATATCCTCGTAGTCATACTGGTATGACAAATTAGTATGACCACGAGGAAACGGAGCTTTTACTGGGAAAAATGCCACTTCAAACTGGAAATAGTCACTGGCTGGCTAGCCGCTCGGTACAATACTACTCGCCCGCTACATCGCTAAAGCACTTGAGCAATGGTAGTGTACGTATATTATTCTGTGGCAATGGCCTGAATTGACATTCAAAATAATGACCTAAATTAATGTAAGTCAAGAAATTTCTGGAGAAGCTTCCTACCTGTACATAATGTTAATGTAAAATAGATTTTTAAATACACTGGCAATATATCGAACTAATTTCAATTTGTTTTACTGAATAAAGTACCTAGGTACCTAACGACATTTTAATTTATTGAACTGTCAGATGATTGGAGAAATAGCTCCACTACAAAATGCCACAGCAAAGATTACTAAAGAGTAAGGAATGTTTGCCGTACTGGAGATGTTGGAGAGGTGGACTTTGGCAGGACTTTAGCAGCGGATGGGAGGCGCAAATGATACGTTCTGGTACAAGCAAGCAATAATAGCTGTTTACTACCTTATATATTTTTTTTTTTTGGAAAATAATATGACTCACAAAAAAAAGAATTTTGAAAATCGGTTCACAATTCGCGAAGATATCGAAGAACATAGGTACCTACATACAAAAAAATCTGTCGAAATGAGAACCTCCTTTTTTGAAGTCGGTTATTAATACTAGGTTAGGTCAGTGTTTGTATGTTTTAAATCAACTTTAGTCGCCAAATCAGTATAATAGTCGCCCAGTTTCACAATTTATATGCTCGGTTTATTACTACCCATTTTTAGGGTTCCAACCCTCAAAAGGAAAAACGGAATCCTTATAAGATCACTCTGTTTACCGTCTGTCTGTCTGTCAAGACCCTCTATGCCCAGAATGCGTGGAGGTCGGGTCTGCGGTCCCATGAAGTTGTAAAAAAATCAAACTGCTAAGTTTACGTAAAAAAAAGATACGGCCGTTTATTCAGCAAAAAATGCATATTTCGACACATTCTCAATGTATACAAAACTCATAGGGTACTTCACGTTGACCTATAACTATGAAATTTGGCAAGTAACATCGTTATAGACCTCAAATACTAGAATAAATCTCAAAACTATACATTTGTAATTAAATCTTAAAAAATAGGTTAGATTTTTTTTTTTTTTATACAACGGCGGGTGGCAGACAAGCATACGGTCCGCCTGATGTGAAGCGGTTACCGTAGCCGTATTAACGCTCGCAACATAAAGTATAGCTTGCGCGCCGCCACCCCCGCTGCCAACGCAGCATCTCCTTCCTATCTGGTGACCCCACTCACTCGCAGGAACACAACAACCCTCAAGGGAATTGTTATTTGGCAGCGGTGTTCTGTGAGGTGGAGGTACATTCCCCAGTCGGGTAGCTTACAATACGCTCCCTACCTCTCTTTTCGCCAGAGCTTCGTTTGTCAGTCAGCAGGGTGCACCGCGTGCAGGTGAAGTTGGCTTTGATTCAAAGATGTTGATGTACCACTTACACCCCAAAAAATAGATTCATGAACTATTTATAATGATCCTACGTACTGAACCCTCGGTGGGCGAGTCCGACTCGCACTTGTTCGGTTTTTTTTTAATATACTACGCCGGGTGGTAGGCAAGCATACGGACTGCCTGACGTGAAGCGGTTACCATTGCCATATTAACGCTCGCAACATGAAAAATCTAATAGGGGTGTAAGAGGCTCAATACCATCTTCGGAGCCAAAGCCAACCTCACCTGCACGTGGTGCACCCTGCAGATAAGCGGACGAGGCTCTGGCGAAAGTCGCCAACCCGCCTGCCCAGCGTGGCGACTTAAGGACATTACTCTCCAAATGTGTACAAACCAAAATATATGGCCCCCAGTACCCGGCAGCCCTGCTATCCCGTGCCAAGGTGGCGGTATCGGTTCCGGCAGGGCGGGGGGTGCGATCAATCTCCGGTTGGCAGACCACAAACAACAACTGACTATTGGCACGTTTAACACACGGACACAGGCGTGATGAGGATGTGGGAGGGCTGGAAGTACAGTTGAGGTCTTGCACTTTCGTGGTTCAACAGTTAGGTACTTGTTTGAACGGAGGCAGTGTATCTGTATTGATGGTAGGTCTAGTAATCTATGTGCAGTGAATTTTGGCGTCCCTCAGGGAAGCATTCTCGGGCCTACCTTATTTATCTTGTACATCGATACGTTCCTTTAACTTCTTCTAAAGAATGCTGATATTGTTTGTTATGCAGATGATACTGTTTATAATTTTTCATGCCTCAAATTGGCTGGAAGTGAAATCGCATGCAGAACATGGTATGAGCTTAGTATTTAAGTGGTTGCAAATGAATCTATTAACCCTAAATACACAAAAAACTAAATTTGTTTGCTTCCATAAGACATTAGCATCAGCACCTCCCGCAACTCTGCCTGTGCTCCAAGTCCATGATTGCAACGGCACCAATCGGGGTACTTGCAATAGGCTTGTATCCCATTTTTTTTTTTCGATTCGTTATTTGAAGACGTCACAATAATATAAATATAGGTGAAATAATTACTTCGATTGCATAAAAACTTCTCAAGATATGATAACTTGAAAATCACAATTTTGGACTATCCCGAAAACGCTCCATACAAAAGGCCACCACGTTATGACGTCACACCGTGCTATTTTATATGCTTTAAATCAGAAATTTGTACGACAGCTATGTTAAATATTGCGTTTATGTAGCCAGTGCCGTAACAAAAGTTATGGTATTTTTTATTGTTTCTAGAATGGTAATATTTATTTTTTATAATTTCATACCTTTAAAATGGACTTTCCCACCAAACTTTGACCGAACATAAAACACGTCGGACATAAGTTATTAAAGTTTTACTAACGCTAAGATCGTTCTAGTTTTATGTATTTTACGTTACTGATAGAGAGTTTTTATAATTTTGTAACATGGGCAACAAGCCTATTGCAAAAGCATCGACAGCACCGATAATATTAAGTATCTGGGTGTATTAGATCAGAATGTAAATTTCATTGCACATGTTATCACTTTCTCTATGAGAATTCGTATATCGGGTTAGTATAATAATTACTTAGTTTACAAATTGACATTATAAAAAATAGATATCAGAACAACCAACCATGCAAAAAGTCTATATCTGAAATTTACAAGGTAGCAAAATGACTGGTATATTCTTTTATGAGAAATTTGCGAGACATTGCTTGTGACCAAACATAGCGGTCAATTTACTTCATCCTTTGCAAGTCTATTAACCTAGTGTATTGTTGTATGTTTGGGGCACTTGGGGCGGCGGCGCTAATAAGACTAGAAAGAGCTCAAAGATCTAAAACCTATGTTAAAATAAAAACCGGCCAAGTGCGAGTCGGACTCGCGCACGAAGGGTTCCGTAATAAAACAATACCGTAAAAAAATAAAACAAATATTTAAGGGGGGCTCCCATACAATGAATGTGATTTTTTTTGCCGTGTTTATAGATAATATTGTAAAACAAATATGGGGGGCTCCCCTTAAATATTTGTTTTATTTTTATTTAATTATTTATTTTTAAAGTGAATATATAACTAAATATTATGTGAGTATTTCAAGGTTTTGCCTATTGCCGTTATTAATAGCGAGCAAAAACGAGCAAAATAAATCACGTTTGTTGTATGGGAGCCCCCTTTAAATATTTATTTTATTCTGTTTTTTAGTATTTGTTATTATAGCGGCAACAGAAATACATCATCTGTGAAATTTTCAACTGTCTGACTATCACGGTTCATGAAATACAGCCTGGTGACAGACGGACGGACGGACAGTGGTATTCTAAGGCTCCAGTGGAGCCTTAGAATAGGGTTCCTTTTTACCCGTTGGGTACTCGGCGAACCTATAAAGTAGGTACAGAAGATAGTTGTTAAAACATCATTTGCAAAAAGACTCCCACCGTTTTTAACGACCCAATAATGTTTGCAATGTAATTTATAGCTATGTTCAATACGCCAAGCAAAATTAGTAATAAGTAAATGGCTTGCTTCGTTGACATACGAAACCACAGAAACCCTGCTTCTCACAGTGTCGTAATCAGGATACGTGTATATATATATATATATATATATATATATATATATATATATATATATATACATATTTAAATGTGTACGTGTATGTCTGTGTGGATGTTGACATATATATTTTACACTTTATCAAATCGTAAAAATATTTGTGTTATTATTATTTTTTAATACTAATTATTCCGCACACCGAGGGCAATGTTCAGCACATTGGTATCGGTACCCACAATACAGATTAGTGTAGTGTGAGTACCATTGGTTAAAAAATAAAGACAAGTCTATTATACATACATTTCAAACGTTCACATGTATAACAGGCAAATGTGTTGTATGTATTTGTTGTTGTTATTTTGTCAATAAATTTTATATAAATTGTTTTTATCAAGGACCTGAAACTCATAAAAAAATTTGCCACAGATGAGATGAAAATGCCCGATGCCAATAGAAAAACAAAAATGTCTACAAGTGTTTCGCTTTTAGTGGTTTTACTATTTTAGTAGATATAAGTAAGTTCAAAGTAGTTTTTTTATACATTCTTAGATAGTAATAATAAGTATATTGGCATTCTGTACAATTTTGAGTATGCATTGTTCGGATCGGAATATGGTCTCGTGCAACATTGATTGTCTTTTTTAATTTAAAGTATATTTATTATCCTTGAAATCAAAATTGTTTACTGTTCTTATTTTCATACTTGTATACTAATTACTAACCTTATTCTAATTTACAATCATGTATCATGATTCACGATAATCATTAGGCATTTTTTCTACTACTTTTTTAAAACTTCTACACTATTTCATTATCTTTGAGAAGGAACACCTTGAACTGAATTTCAGAAGGGATGCTGAACTCAAGCCAGTGAAAGTTTAGGAGTATCCAAAGGAGGTATAAGCACAGAAAGATC
Source organism: Hypsopygia costalis (assembly GCA_937001555.2). NCBI lineage: Eukaryota > Metazoa > Arthropoda > Insecta > Lepidoptera > Pyralidae > Hypsopygia > Hypsopygia costalis. Next base: position 7,828,072 of record OW443343.2, on the reverse strand, counting down.
ATGATCAGATCCAAAATGAAGGAATGAAGAAGTCAAGAATACTCTGAAGATCAAAAAACCTATATTTAAAACCTGGCAGGCTTCAAGCACCGAAGAAGACTGCATCAAATACAAACAAGCCAAATACTTTGCAAAAAGAAAAGTGGCACAGACGAGGGCCGAGTCAAGAGAGGGGTTTTATTACAGAATCGAAAAGATAGAGTCCAAAAGTGATTTTTTTAGAATACAGTAGACTTGTGTAGTTCCTGAGTGAGTAGTTCAATTGTACTAGTTCATCATACAAGCCAGTTCTTGTCACTCATTCTTTCTTGTCCCATGTAGTTCACTGCGTCATTTAGTTCAATGAGTGACAAAGAGTAAAAAGAACGGAAATACATAAAGCGTACGAACTAGAATGAGAGAGATACGTTGTAATGCCAAAATTGCTGATAGAGAGCGAAAAGGACGGAAGATTCTGAAATTGTTCGTGATAAAACGAGACAGATAGTTTCGTGCGTGGTTGACTGACCGAATTAGAACTCTAAGGCTAAGGACATAAGAACCATAAGCTGTTAGCGAAAATATGCTATAGTATTAATACAAGGCTCAATTTTTATATTAATTATTATTTTAACCACTAAATAATTTCTTTTTACTCAAGCTTGACAGTCCTAAGCCTGTGAAAAGTTTGAAGGAAAATCAATATTTGGAAGGAAATTTATAAAATATTTAATTAGTTATACTTATTTAATACAAAAATACAATGCCATCAAAATGATGCAATAGAACATAGAAGAATGTAGAAGGAATCAGTCAACAGAACTACTGAGTCGATTGAATCAAAGATAGATTGAACTAAACGAACTAAATGAGTCAAAAGAACTAAAGAAGCAATTGAACTAAATGAACTAAATGAACTAGATGAGTGATATAGTTCATTTGCGTCAAAAGAACTACATCTTTCTTTTCAGTTCAGTGAACTGTTTTGCGCAAGTCTAGAATACAGGACGAGGGCCCACCACACACTCCCACCACTGTGTCTCCTGTGTAGCCAGGATTAACAGCGGCGACTGCCAAATTTTTTTTATTAATTCTTCTACTATTCATCGTCCTACCATTCATCGTTTTAGGTAAAACAAAAACAAAATCTCTATGTATCAAGATCGAAAACTTGCACTACAATTAATCGGCATTTTAATTCAAAAACAATGTAACTTCGAAAATTTTAAAATATCTAACAAATCTTGTTAGAGTTTACTCACATTACTTATTTTTGTATATATTTATGTTTATTAAAATATTAAAAGTCCCGTGTGAATATACCAGTCAAATTCTTTGTTCTTCTGTAAATGTCTTCTAAATTCGATGAAATGTTACTGGTATTAAAATCCACTAACCATGTCATACTTCGCACCAGTAACACTACGAGTCTTCTCAGTCTAAAGTCACTATAAAAAAGGTAGGTACCTATTTTACAAATTATAGCTATTGTGTGAGATCTCTTTAGTGTTTTATACTTCTAGGCTTGACAAACTAAAAATTAATTACACCATTAAAGTGGCCAGGAATTTCTAGTAGAATACGTACCTATTCTAGTTGAACGATGTCCTGAATTTTTTTTTTTTTTTTTTTTTATACTACGTCGTGTGGCAGACAAGCATACGGCCCGCCTGATGTGAAGCGGTTACCGTAGCCATATTAACGCTCGCAACATAAAATATCGCTCGCGCGCCGCCACCCCCGCTGCCAACGCAGCATCTCTTTCATTTCTGGTGACCTCACTCACTCGCAGAAACACAACAAGACTCAAGGGAATTGTTATTTGGCTGCGGTATTCTGTAAGGTGGAGGTACTTTCCCCAGTCGGGTAGCTTACAACTACGCTCCCTACCTCTCTTTTCGCCAGAGCTTCGTTTGTCAGTCAGCAGGGTGCACCGCGTGCAGGTGAAGTTGGCTTTGGTTCATAGATGTTGAGGAACCACTTACACCCCTACTTGCCTACTTACACCTGAATGTATAGAGCACCACTAAAACCCGGCTCAGCCTTCCAGATTCCTTTCATTCCTTCAGAAGTGCCCACTTATCCGTGGGAAATTGTAGCGATTGATTTATTTGCAGCGAAAAATAGAGACTACATGGTAGTTATTGACTATTTTGATTAGAATAAATAAAATACTTACATATATTTTATTTATACTAATAAACTTTGAGTATTAATCGACTGGAGATGCCATACGCGGGCAACCCCCTCCGGCAAAGTACATTGGTCAACTGGTCATACACGTTATATAAAACTACTTAAAGTCGCTTCACCGTCATTTTGCATCGCTCCGTGTCGCGTGACGTTTGTCTCGAAAAAGGTGAGTTGTGCAGTATTATCGTGCAAAAGGCGATCTGATAGCTTAAATTCGCAACAAGATCGCGTTTTCTATCATAGGTAAGTATTTTTACTAACTATTAAATGTGTATTAAAGTACAATCTCCATTTAAAGTAAAAACCGTTGCGATACGTAAACGACAGAGAAATGTAAACATGAATACAGTGGTACAGGCTTTAGGGATGTGACAAAGTCAAAAAAGCGATTCAACATTTGAATGAATCATTCACTCATTCAATTACTGCAGTTCGTATAATAGTCAGATTTTTTATTAGATATTGAATTAAATAGTAGGTATAGATCTATGTTACATATTGAAATTTTGTTTGGAAATGAAAAGAATTGTTGGCTAAAAAAAAAGTAGATAAAAGCAATACATTTAGTGTGGGACTATGAGTGTATACGTTATACAGATACTATTATTTAGGCTTTATTTAATATAATTGTATTTCCTTTTAGATTTCCAAAAGATCCCTATTTATAAGAAAAATGGAGAAAATTTTGTAATGACGAAAATGATTCTTGGAAACCTATACATACAAGTGTTATCTGTTCGGAGCACTTTACTCCGAAAAGCTACAAAAATGCTAATAACAGAAAGACATTGATTGAAGGTGCAATACCGTCTTCGCGACTCTGTCCTTGTTTGGTGAGTCAGTATTTCTTTGTTTTTCTTAAATCTTTGACTACTTCAATATATGTAGTAGGTATACATTTAATTTTTAAACCCGGGTATTTTTCCGATAAAATCAAATGAAGGATAAAAATTTAAATATTGTCTGTCCCATTTTTGCCCCACAAATCCATTTCAAAATTTGAAAAAAAAAGTAGACCCCAAGAATGTATTCGTCACGAATACAATAAACTTATTCATTTTAAAAATCAATAAAAATACTAATTAATGAAAACCGTCTTAAGCGGGTTTTAGAAATCCCTACATGAGAATTTAATTTAAATAAATATGTGGCCATTCTAAATAGATTAACAATTTGTTTTATTGCTTTCCCTTTCCTCATTCATATGTATAAATAACTTTATATGTGGGGACAGATGACCCTTACTTATTATAATATAATTTCATATACATAGGTACTTACAAATACCAATCTACTTTATATAATACTAGCTACGCCCCGCGGCTTCACCTGCGTTAGAAAAGTATCCTATGCTATTCCCCGGGACTCAAACTATCTCCATACCAAATTTCATCTAAATCCGTTTAGCCGTTATTGCGTGATTGAGTAACAACCAAAGATCTAAACATCAAGACGAAGATGTTTGGATCTTTGGATGTTCACATTTAAAATATTAAATAAGGATATCTGTTAAAAAATCAATTGTCAATATTTCATGTTCTCAAACAGGGTTTTGTCCGATAAAATCAAATAAAGGATAAGAAAATATTTAAGCAACTGCATGAAGGGATACAAGTGCGTAGCTGGGTTTTTAGATGGGCGTACGCTCTTTTCTTGAAGGTTGTTTCCACTGACCTCTATACTACAAGTACGTACGTAGTCCAGCGTACTGGTATAATAGAAGACAGTTCATACCACAGTTTAGCTGCACGAGAGTGCTAATGACACAAAGACACATACATACAGACAGACATACATACAAACAAAAATATTTTTTGAATAATATCTTTAATGTACAGTATTTTCACTTTTACAATTTTATAATCAATTCAGTTCATTCATCAAACTGATTTGACTCATTCTTCAGATGTGCCCCATCACTAACTTTTTCGTATGTTGCTGCATAGTTACGTGAAATCTGTGTGTGTGCGTGTAATTTTTGATGTGTTGATTTTTTTTGTAGTGTGCGTTTATCGCAACAGCAAAATTTGTGTCTGCGAGTTAATTACATCTTTTGGTGGTGTGCTGTGCGTGTTTACCTCGCCCCCCGCTAAAAGTGGTGAAAAAATTTGTTCGAAGAGTTTCGTTATGGCATCTCCAGTCGATTAATACTCAAAGACTAATAAAACAATACCTAATTCACAATCCAAGAATTACAAAAACAAACAATGTAACCTAATCTCAAACCACAATATTTAGGAAAATGTTAGTTCCAATTTAATTAATATCTACTCTTTTCAATCGCTCTTTTTCCGCTAAATCCGTATTCAGGATAAATTCTTGTAGATCTTTGTAATCATTTTAGTACATTTCTGAATTTGAGAACGGTATCACAGCTGGCAAATGGCAACATTGATATTTTTGGGAAACTGTCAAATGAATTCATTCGCGACATTGATCAAGCTTGTTTTTCCAAATAAATAATCATAAATTTCGAACTATAGCGAAATATATAGTGTGCTTCATATAAAAATAACTTTATTTTCATAATATTTCTATCGTATTATGGAGTAATAGTGTCAACATGCGACGAGGTCACCCTGGCATTGGAGGATGGCGGAATGAAAATATACGGCATTTCAGGCCTAGAAGTGGCGGGACATCTCATTTCAGGCCTCCACGAGGATACGGCCTATTAGAGCCACCCAGGTAATCATTAACCTTAGTTTCAAACTACATAAACTATTTGCATCATAATGCGCGCCTAACATCCTAAACATAACAAACATAACATAAAAATGCGTCTGTAATATGATATATTGACATGTGTAAATAACTTGACTCTTACTTGGAATTTTGCGCTACGTAAATAATATTTAGTAAAGCTAGGCAATCTGGAGACATTTTGTTTTATTAGCTACTAATCATTACAGATTCCCGCCACCTGGTGTACGACCACCTCGTGCCAGAAGTCCTGCCCCATTTAACAACAACCATTCAACATTGTCAATTGGCAATAATGCAACTGAGCATCATGGCAGAGGAAAATATAGAGTTGATAATCGACCGAATGCCCATGCCCAAAGACCGTCTGATAGGGGTCACCATCATACTCAAAGAGCAATTTACCCACTCCTTCAACGCATAAGAATGAATGACCGTGTTAATTACCGAAACCAATTTGAAGATAGGTTCTATGAAGATATTGATTCGGAACAGTGTCATGTAAATAGTATGGGAGATATTGACCATAGGCAGCCAATCACTTCTAAAGATCAAGAATCCTATAATCAAAGTCAACATCATCACCAGCTATCCCCGTGGATCAACACTAACGACAAGAGAAACTACTATGATGATCGAAATCAGAGTAAGTCATATGCGTATGAAAATGTTGAAATCAACAAACCACCAATGCCAGATTATGTTGGTCACAGGCCACCTGCCTCTGACCACTATGGTGGTAATCCTGGATCAGCCGTAGATAATTCTAATAGCTTTAGTCGCTCAGTCGATGACACCGTTGATATTGTTAGAAAACGCTTATTAAATAGGAGTGATTCCAACCAACATTCAAATGATCTAGTGCACCAACCTGAAGAGCATAGAGTCACTAACCAAGAATCTAGAGATTATCAAAATACACAAGATCCCCCAACAAAAAAACGAATACCGAGGCAAAGTTTGTCAAAGGTAAAAATGAACTGTGATAAAATTAAGAATAATATTGTTCATCAACTCTTTAAAATGGACAAAGACAAAATTCATAAGCTAATGGATAATCCCAATTCATCAACTAAGTTTGAATATGCTATAAGCAGTCTCATAACAGAGTCACAAAATAGTTTAAATAGACATTTGAGATCTGTTGCAGAAAAATCACTTACCACTTCTAGTGATTTTATTCATAATGACAACAATACAATATATGAAGATACTTTTATGAAACAAATGCAATGTATATTGGATCCACAAGATAGTGTGTTCTTAGAAGATATTAAGCCATTAGTTATGGCTGAACTCAGCAAAGTTCTACAAGTGGATGACTACTATGACCAACAATATGATACCTCTGACAGCCAAGACAATTATTACTATCGCAGAGATGATGTTCCAAATTTGGAACATGATTCTGCTGTACCTTATCATTATGATGAGTACATGAATGAACCATACTATGAAGGCAATGAATCGCCTCATAATTATGAAACTATACAGCATTCTCAATATCCTGTAAACAATGATGATGTTAAGTTTCATTCTGGTGATTTTAATAACAGGACGATTTTTGAAAGACGGCAGTCTAGAGTTAGCAGAGACCAAGATAAAGAGAGACAAATAAGTATTGAGAGACGAAGACTCTCTAGTGTGAGTGTAGATATATCAGGTGAACCAAGGTTTGCAACATCTGACAAACGGACTGTTCATTCTAGCAGAAGCATTGATGGAAATCCTCATGAAGAGGCAGCTGGCACTAGTCCAACAATACCATTATTTGACACCTATGGTAAAAGTTTGTCTGATGATGAAGACCCGTTTGCTGAGTTAGATCAACAATATCATGTTGCTGTCGACCCCAATTTTATACAGACTTATGATTCAAGTCCACAACCATCAATCTCTAACAATGAGTCAAAGTCACCTACAATTAAAAAGGAAATGTCGAGAAACTTACAAACTCCAGAAAAACATTTAAATGATGTAAAAAATGAAATTGAAAATCAATTGAAAAGCATTGCTAAGTCTCCTCTGAAACTTTCATCAAATGAAAAAAGACTAACTACTGCTTCTAACATTCAAATTAAGCAAGAAATTAGCAATTCACCTTTCAAGCAACTTAACAGTGACCATAATGACATACTATTGGAAAATAGTGGTACAAAACAAGAACAAAATTCGGAACACAAAGAAACAGTGAAACCAGATGGAAATTCAGAAAACCCTGTTACTACAATTAAAACTTCAACATCTGATACCCGCAAAAGATCACAAGATCAAAAACCATCGCATAGAAAAGAGAAGCGTAAAAAAAGTGAATCTACTCAACCTGACTCAAATCAACAAATACTAAAAAAGAATATAATTATAAATGTCAATGATTGTACTGCTAAAAAACTTGACAAGTGCACAGAGGCAGCTAAATCAATATTTAATTTGTATTTTTCAAAAGATGAACACAATAAAGATGCATCAAATAAAGATTCCAGTAAACCAGAATCTGTTGAAAAGAATTATTCAGACAAGTATGTTAAAAGAAAAGAACAGACTGTCTCGTCTAAAGAAACAAAAAGTGATGCAAAAAAAAGACACCGCTCATCTAGTTCATCCAGTCATTCCATGCTTAGTCCTAAAGATAATGTTAATAAAAATAGTAATAGCTGTCAAACTCCCAAATCAGATCAGACCAAGACTAAATTAAAAGATATTAATATTTTCACAATCGAACAACCACGTAAAGTGGCCAGTGTACATCAAGCTCATAGAAACACAGCCGTTCCTAATAAAGCTCCCGACAAACCTGTAGTCGATAATATAGCAAACAACCAAACCAGTCTTAAAATAGTCAAACCTATTTACATTAAAAGACTAATATCAAAAGAGACACAAACAAAATCAAATAGCTGTAAAAAAAATACTACTCGCTTTACTCAAACAAACAGGAAAAAGTTGTCATCAAAATGTACCCAAACAGATCCTATTGTATTTCCGAAACCAGGACCAAAAGCAACTGAACCGTTTGAAAGAATGAAAGAAATTGATTTAGAAATACAGGTGTTACTACAGGAGAAGTTCAAACTATACAATTCCTTGGAATCTAGAAATTCATGCCCAAGTTCAATGCAGACACTAGGTATGACAGTGTTAAATGTGAGTCAGTTTGATGAAGTACATGATACTGAAACTGACAGTGTTGACATGACGGAGGACTCGATTGTAGCAGATTTTACTAATATACCAGTTGAGGAACTGGAACAGATAGCTTTAGAAAGTGTGCAGACTCTTAAAATCGTAACTGAAGAGCCTCAAAAATATGAGAAGAAGCAACGTCAGAAAGTATCAGAAAAGAATAGGATAAGTTCAGTGAGTCCTATATCTAAGGCAAAGAAAGCAAAGACACCAAATATTTCCCTTTTGGAACAGATTATTACAGACGATAGACCTATTGAAGATATAATATCGCTAGATGATCTTGAAAGTCCACCCATCGTTAAAAGCCGTCGGAAACCGCCCAGTAAATCTAAACCAAGGAAAAAGAAAAATAAGGTTGTGAAAGCTACAAAGGCAGTGAGCAATGTTCATTATAAACTAAAACAATGCTATGTATTATTGAACAGGAATGAATTTGATGATTATTTCAGAAACAAAGCTGTAAAATTAAATATAGATGATGATGTTGTATTTGTAAATAATCTTACAAAGCCTCTTAATGTTCAACCAGAGCCAAATGTAGAAAGAAAACCTCAAGAAATTATTGAGGTTAAGCCAGATGTATCTGATGAGTTAAAGGAAAATGTTGAAATGGTACATTCAGAACAAGTTGTTGTTGAGGAAGTAGTAAATGACATCCACTTTGACATGTTGGATGTGTCAGAAGATATTGAGATTGGTGATGTGTGTGAAGTGAAATCTACTGGAGATAAGGAAAGACTGGATGTTCCAGTGTGCGAAGAGATAATTCTAGACAACAGCCAGTCGTCAATGGAGGATGTGTCAACAGATACTGGTTTGGTTGATAACCAATGCAAGATGTATGACTATTCTACCGATGAGAGCTTACGGCGTGATGCTGTCACCGTCACGGGGAATGCTGATGCTGTACTTGCAATAGAGGTAATTTATACTTACATTGCATTACTTTTTTTTTCAAACGAGCATGTGGGTCACCTGGTGGAAAGCAATCACCACCGCCCATGGAGATCAGCAACACCAAAGGTTCGCCGATCCTTTTAAGGGTTCTTTTCTTCTTATCTTATACTTAAAATAAATCCCTATTAATAAGGAAAAAATTGTGTTTTCTATGTGTCATAAGTATGTCTTTACAAAAAAAAATGTATTTATGTATGTTTATCAGTTGTCTAGCACCCATAACACAAGCTTTGCTTACTTTAGGGCTAGATGGCGCTGTGTAATTTGTCTGACAATATTTATATTTATTTTTGAGCAAAGCCTTTGATCATTAATAACAAAGCATATAGACGTCACGAGCGACGGGCCGTCACCCGCGGCGGTGGCGGGCCAGACCGTCCATACCTTTAGGCATTGAATATATAAAATGATAGATTTGACCCAATTGGGTTGTTTCCAATGTTTAAAAATTGTACAAATAAATTAACAATATCGTAAAATACACAAAACTATAAAGATCTGCAAACTTTCATTCTAATATCTTCAGTCAGACTTTTTTTAGCGTCGATCAAAGTTTGGCGGGAAAGTCCATTTTAAAAGTATGAAATTATTAAAAAATAATATTTCCATTGGAGAAGCAATAAAAAATGCTATAACTTTTATTATGATACTAATCACATAAACGTAATATTTAACATAGCTGTCGTACAAATTTCTGATTTGATGCATACAAAATACAGATCTGTGACGTCATAATTCAGTAGTCTTTTGTATGGAGCGTTTTGGGGCAGTCTAAAAATTGTGATTTTCAAATTACCATATCTCGAGAGATTTTTGTGCTATCGAAGTAATTCTTTCACCTATGGTTATATTATGGAGACGTCCCTACATATCAAACAGAAAAAAATGTTAGTCAAATACCCAATTGTGTATACCACACGTGCAAGAAACAAATCAAAAATTTTTCGTTCTATTCACATAGCGAAATTTTATTGTAACTATTCAAAAAGAATATTATTTTTAAATGCAGGTATAAAGTATATAGTTCTATGTAAACTTCTCTGGAAGCGCACAGTACGTGACCAATTAGGCTCCAATGTGTGAGGATGAATTTCCTGTCGATGACGAGCGGTGCGACAGTAGAAGGAGGTCATTATGTTAAACTCCTCTGAACAACCACAAAAAGTTACACATGATATCATGCTACACCTCCCGTCTCCCTTGTGATATTTCGTGGTTTTTACCGAACCCCCTCCCCCCTCTTTGGAACCTCACGTGGACGGCCCTTTGAATGTGCACGCATTGAAAAACAAACCTTAATTTCCAGTGTGTAGAGAACAACTTCCTGGCGGCCTGCCTGGATGGCAATGTGTACTACTTCAGTGGTGATGGGCAGCTGATGACCACGCTGCGCGGCTCCAACCTCGCCGTCACGTGTCTCACCATCGTCAAGGAGAAATATGGCACTACTGTGTACACTGGTTCGTTGGATTCCAGAATACGATATTACGATTTAGAGGTAAGTTTCAAGTTGTTATAACACAATACAAAATATAAATACAAAATAATTTATTTCAGTAACAATGAGATACAAAAACAATGGTAGATGCTGGAGTCACCTTTTAAGCAAAAGTATGCTTGTGCGGGAGGCTCCGCTCTTTCTTAGCACTAAGATTTTCAATAATTAATAAACATTATTGGACAAATTACACATAGTCATCTAGTCCCAAACTAAGCAAAGCTTGTACTATGAGTACTAGACAACTGATTTTATACTTATAGACATTTTTTTTTTAAATACATACATATAATACATAGAAAACACCCAGACCAAGACAAACAGACATGTTCATGCACACAATTATTTGTCTTTTGCGGGATTCGAACCCGCGATCTTGAAGTCAAACTGACATTACTAGCCATTCGACCACTGGGATCATATTTTTTTATAATGCATTGCTTCGTAAATAGATTTTGCAGATAAATGCCATAGTATAAAGAATACATAACAAAAATATGCTTTTATTAGTTAAAACTAAAAAGTTTACTTTATTTTATTCCCAATCATATCTATATCATATTCCTATATCATAGGTAAATAAATGGCCCCGAGAACCAAACGAGTGTATCAAATTTCAGCTAATTTGGAGAGTTGAAATTTAACCCATTGTGAAGTGAAACAAATTTAAGAATAAAAACTAAGCCCGGTTTCATATACTTAATGTTAATTTAATTAGGAGTTTAATATTGTCATACACATGCCATCTTTTGGTAGAATCTGCTGAGGATGTCGTATTTTATAACTAGCTGATGCCCGTGACTTCGTTCGCGTGGACTTTATGATTCCGGCGTATTAATACAAACTTACGAAGTATTTTAGATACATAGATACAGATTGGGGCAGTGGGCAGTATTATACGTTAAAAGTCAACAAATTATTATTTTTATTTAAGATAGTAAGCATAGATTAAAAAAAAAAAAATGAAGAGAGTCTTTCCTTCGGGAGCTAATATGAAAAGACCTGAAGCGTTACTAATCCTCGATGAAGCTACATTGTTGGCCATTTCGCATTCATCTGAAACGATTAGATAGCAATCCTGAAACATTTTCGCTTTGTCACAGTTTCGTGTCACAAAGCATGTCGGTGTTTCCGTTCTGTATAAATCGAGTAGAATATTGAACATTGTATTTGCGTCCTTCCGCCTAGAGGTAATATGGCTGCAATACCTGGCGATGCTGCTGTGAGATATTATTTTGGCGCCTGATTTCAGCGAGGATTGCTCTCGTCACGTATGTTTTTCCAGTCCCTCCTGAAGCATCTAAGAAAAACAGTTTCCCCTCGTTGTTTAAAAGACTTTGCATCACAAAATCTTGCTACATAGCGTCCCGCAAATGCACGCATTCTTCTGGTTTGTGCGAATATATACCAATCGTCCATTTCAATTTTAGCGTACAGGTCTATATTAAACTGACTAAACAGACCACGTTACCTTTATATATATATATATATATATATATATATATATATATTTATATATAAATTTATATATATATATATATATGTTTTATATATATATATATATATATATATATATATATATATATATAACGTAAATAAATAAAAGTCATTATTATATTTCCTATAATAGGCTAGACGACAATGATCAAAAATTATAAAAAGTACTTAACAGTGTCATAAAATATACAAAACTAGAACGATCTGTGATCTTGAAATTTTGATAACTTATGTCCGACTTGTTCTATGATCGATCAAAGTATAGTAGGAAAGTCCATTTTAAAAGAATGAAATTATAAAAAAAAATATTAATTTTGGATAAACAATCAAAAATACTATAACTTTTGTTACGGCACTAGCTACATAAACGCAGTATTTCACATAGCTGTCGTACAAATTTCTGTTTTAACGTATACAAAATACATAAGAGTGACGTCATAATTATGTAGCCTTTTGTATGGAGCGTTTTCGGGAAAGTCCAAAATTGTGATTTTCAAGTTATCATATCTCGAGAAGTTTTTATGCTATCAAAGTAATTCTTTCACCTATAGTTATATTATTGTGACGTCCTTACATAACAAACCGAGAGAAAAAATTGTCGTCTAGCCTATTTACCGGAACCATTATGGTTCCGCATCAGGTGTTCCAAATCTTGGATTTTTATACCGAGATAGAAATTTCGTGTCCACGTTATCAAATCGATGCCATTTTCGTAATTGACGTCTCAGAAAACCATAGAATCAACACCCATATTGATATTATTATGACATTTCAACCCCATCGCACCCCCACAGGAGTGCTCTTGTGTCACGTTGATTATGTTAGATTATAAAATAGCTGTTGTTTTCGGAATCAGCGACCCGATAAACCATAAAAACAATACCCATGACGATTTTCAAACGTTTGCACTTCATTTCACCCCTTTAGGGCTTGAATTTTGAAAAATCCTGAAACACGTGTTTACTCATTTATCTACAGAAGTGCTCGTGTAAAGTTTCGTATAAAATAGTCCACCTAATCTTGGTTCCCCATACAAAATTCGGACCCCCGTTTCACCCCCTTAGGGGTTGAATTTTCCAAATTCCCGTCTTAGTGAGCATCTACGTCCTGAAAGGAATCCCCATACAAAATTTGAGACTCCTAGCACTTGTAGTTTCTGAGATTGCGTGATGAGTGAGTCAGTGATTTTCTCTATAGAAAAATTTTCTTTAAACTCTAAAAGACGATAACTTTTTAATCTGACATCAGATTTCGATGAAACAAAGCCTATATGTTGCTCAGGGATGAGCTTAATCTTTTAGTGAAAACCGCGTAAAAATCTGTTCAGTAGTTTTAAAGATTAGCGAGTACATACAGACAGACAGACAGACAGACAGACAGACAAGAAAATCAAAAAAACTTTTTTGTGTTCTGTTACTCTTTTTTTATCGCCCACACCCATTTTTTGTTAATTTTATCAAATGTACAGACACGCGGTTCCTACTGTTTTATTATATGTATATTGATATATTGTTAACCATATTCTGTGAATAAGATATCATTCATTTGCTTGGTACTAGATGGTGGTGTGTTGTTTGTCCAGAAATATTTATTTTAATTTTAAAACAAAATACTTCCTTTAATCTACATAACAATTATTATATATTACAGAATGGGTTGGAGAAAGGTCCAGAGTGCAATGTTCTCAGTCCCATACAAACAATGGACCGAGCATGGGACACTGTGTTCGTTGGCACCAGAACTGGATTTGTTTTGCAGTTTGAATGCAAGGTTTGTTAGAGCAACTTTACTTTGACCACACCCTCTGTCAGTAACTAAGAATAGTGGAAGACTTGTTGCAAGGAATAACTTTCCTTTGACCCTATCTCTGAGTGTTTCTCGAGTTGTGTGCTTAGCAACATTCATTTTTATTTATATAGATAAGCATGAATAATATGTTAGGGTATTATGAAACTATCATCATCCCACTGTGTAAGAAAAGTTCCAAAAGAAATTTAGATAAATAAAATCATAGAGCGCAGACCGTTAACTAGTTGCTTAATGTAAACGCCTTAACATTGTTTTAAACAGTCCTATAACTGAAATTTCTGTGTTATTTTTACAGAACAACATGTTAATACCAGTAAGCACAGTGAAATTCTCAGAACAGTCGATCTTAGCTCTCAGGGCACTCAAAGAGGGACCCCGGAAAGTGCTACTAGTGGCTGCCCGTTCAGAGGATGTGACTATAAAGGATGCCCAGACAGGCCTCCTGCTCCGTACTCTCGTTGGACCAAAGATGACGGTGTATACACTTCTTTACGAGGACGCGAAGGTGTACTGTGGAACGAGCAGTCATCAGATCCATGTTTTTGATTATGCTGTAAGTGGCCTTTATTCTTTTTAAGTGTTTTTTTTTTTGGTGCGATTTTGTCTGTCTATCATAGCTGCTTATTTTAGTAAAATAATTACAAATAGTCTAGGTAACGGAGCGTCCATAAAGTATGTGAGGCATTTTTGAGGATTTTGGACTCGTGCACGGTCTCAAGATTGCCTCTTGGAACCAACATATCCAAAAAATTACGTGATACTTACCAAGACCGACCCTCTCCCATCCCGTCATACGCTTGTTTGTCGCCCTAGTCGTATAAAAGAAACTATGGAAGGGAGGTTTAACAAATTAAACCTATAAAATTTACAATAAAGCGATTTCTAACTATTATATAATATATAGCTAGTTCTATTCACTCATTTTTTTTTTCTACCAAACTACCAAATAGTCAGACATTTGTTTATAATTAACTAGCTGGCCCGGCGAACTTCGTACCGCCTAATTGTCAATGAATGTCGTGGTATACATATTAGTTGAACAAAATTTATGATGTCTTGAAATTAATATAATGAATAATAGAAAATAATAGAGAAGCACGATGGCGTCATTGCGCGTGTCAGTCTAATTGTACACGCAAGTTAAGCAACGTCAACCGTAGCCTGTCCATGGATGAGTTTATATTATCTCGAGCTCCTCCGTGCTTCGGAAGGTACGTTAATCCGTCGGTCCCGGTTGTAATCATTAGATTAACTCGAGGTCCTCCGTGCTTCGGAGGGCACGTTAATCCGTCGGTCCCGGTTGTTATCATTAGATTATCTCGAGCTCCTCCGTGCTTCGGAAGGCACGTAAGACGTCGGTCCCGGTTGTTATCATTAGATTATCTCGAGCTCCTCTGTGCTTCGGAAGGCACGTAAGCCGTCGGTCCCGGTTGTTATCATTAGATTATCTCGAGCTCCTCCGTGCTTCGGAAGGCACGTTAAGCCGGTTGTTATCATTAGATGGCAGTCGTTAAGCCAAGTGGCCTTTAGGCGGCTTGAAATTACTGGCGTCCGCCAACTCGCAGTTGAGCAGCGTGGTGGAGTATGCTCGAAACATATTCAGTTGAAGGAAGACCCGTATTTAATATTACCCAGCAGTGGGTAAATATTACCCAGCAGTGGGTAAATATTACCCAGCAGTGGGTAAATATTACCCAGCAGTGGGTAAATATTAAGTTCAGTATTTTACTATGTCACAAAATAAAGTACCATGACACTTGACAACCAATTAATATTCATTTTCAAGCATTCATTCATAAACAATTTTCAAAACAACAACGGACAACTTTCGCGACGTAAAAGTTAGACCAATCGATTTGACATTTAATTGAAAATCAATAAATATCCCAATCCGTTTTCAAATTTAATTTTTCGACAAATTTGTCAATGTTTTAATACTTATTATCCTATACCCACATTTCTGAACGCACGCATACATTTGACGTACGCACGTTAACGTCACGTTTGACAGGTCCGACATCCACGAACATTTTGTATGGAAAAATGATTTTTCTTTGATTTTATTTTTTTCGTAAATTTTCCAATGTTTTTAATAGTTATTCTGCTATTCTGGACGGAGACAAATCCAACAAATCAAAAACCATAGCAATCGGTCCAGCCGTTCTCGAGTTATAAGTGTTGTAACAAACACGACTTTCTTTTATATATTAGGTTGGGGAAAAAGTCTTTTCGTATTTTATATGAAAATTCAAACCATTTTTAAATAAGTTTATTTACATTTAACTAAAGTATGTAGGTGCCATTTTGTTCGATAACTTTTTGCCATTTTGTAGGTAGAGACATGATCCCATTACTATATAAATTTTGGGACTTCTGTTCAAAAATCCACGACAAGTGGTTTTGGCAGTCTTCTCGTGATGTGACCCTGACATTGCCTAAAGAATTCTGAAGAGACCGAAACAGGTGGAAATCAGAAGGTGCAAGGTCAGGACTATACGGCGGATGCATTAACACCTCCCAGTCAAACTCTCTTAATTTTTGCTGAGTGGCTAAAGATGTGTGAGGTCTAGCGTTATCATGATGAAAAATCACACCCCTCCAATAATTAATTTCGGCTGCTTTCTCTCAACTTTTTGCTTTAATCTCATCAGTTGTTCACAGTAGAGTTCAGAATCGATAGTCCTGCCTGGCGGTAACAGCTCATAATGAATAATGCCCTTCCAATCCCACCATACACACAGCATCACCTTGTTGCGGGTTAACCCGGGTTTTGCCAGAGTCTGTGAAGCCTGACCGGCCTTTGACCACGACCTTTTTCGCACGTTCTTGTCGTACGTGATCCACTTTTCATCACCAGTTATAAGCTTCTTCAAAAACGGTTCGCTTTCATTACGTCGTAGTAAAGAATCGCAAATGAGTACACGGTTCATTAGGTTTCTTTCAGTGAGATCGTGCGGCACTCAAATATCGAGCTTTTTAGTGTACCCAGCTTTTTTCAAATGCGCCAAAACTGTTTTGTGGTCAATTCCTAATTCTTCAGCTACGTCGTAACTACTGATATGCCGATCTTGCTCCACTTTTTCAAAAATGGCATCCATTTTATCCGTAACAGGGCGACCAGAGCGACGTGCATCTTTCACGTCAAAATTTCCTGATTGATAACGCTTAAACCAAATTTGTGCTACTCTCACAGACACTGCACTAGGTCCATAAACGTCACAAATTTTTTTCGCAGCTTGCGTTGCATTTTTACCTTTTTTGTAGTAAAATTTTAAAATGAATCGAATTTCTTCATTAGATTCACTCATCTTGACAGTAAAAAAAACAAATGAAAATCACACATTTACCTAATTTGAATTTGTAATTATCTTTTTTAAAATTTAAACTTTTTATAGATATCATAACCTGCCAGATACAAATGGTATAACCAAAGAGATTTTATTAGAAGTTCATACATACTATAATGCGAAAAGACTTTTTCCCCTACCTATTATATAGATTTAGGGTAGTAATAAACCGAACATCTCAATCAATTTTATTGTGAAACTGGGCGACTATTATACTGACTTGGCGACAAAAGTTGATATAAAACATACCAAACCTAACCTAACCTAGTATTTCTGTTGCTCATGTTATTATTTTCCATTATATTATTAAATTACAGAGCGGGTCCCACAACGGTGTTCACGAGGGCGGTAAGGGCGCGGTCTGTTTGCGTGCGACGGGCGGGCTCCTGTTCGCGGGCTGTTACGACGGCTGCGTGTACGTGTACAGAGAGGGAGAGCCGAGGCCGCTCGCGCAACTCCGCGGCCCGAGCGTCATGTTGCTGTCGCTCGCTGTTGTTGGCAGTAAGGTGAGTTTTGAGCAGTAAGGACGCGGTCTTTTTGCGAGCGATTAGAGGGCTGCTAGTATTTTTTATAACTGTTTTTTTTTTTTTGTTATACTACGTCGGGTGGCAGTCAAGCATACGGCCCGCCTGATGTGAAGCGGTTACCGTAGCCATATTAACACTTGCAACATAAAATATCGCTCGCGCGCCGCCACCCCCGCTGCCAACGCAGCATCTCCTTCCTTTCTGGTGACCTCACTTACTCGCAGGAACACAACAACCCTCAAGGGAATTGTTATTTGGCTGCGGTATTCTGTGAGGTGGAGGTACATTCCCCAGTTCGGGTAGCTTACAATTACGCTCCCTACCTCTCTTTTCGCCAGAGCTTCGTTTGTCAGTCAGCAGGGTGCACCGCGTGCAGGTGAAGTTGGCTTTGGTTCAAAGATCATGATGAACCACTTACACCCCGAAATTTACTGTATATTTACTGGCTGACCCGGAAAACGTTGTTCTATTATATACATTAATGACAAATACTTTAGGACTTATTCTGATACCTACCAAATATACATAAATCTATCTTTATATAAAATTCTCGTGTCACGGTGTTTGTTACCAAACACCTCCGAAACGGCTGGACCGAATTTTATGAAATTTTGTGTGCATATTGCATAGCTCTGAGAATCGGAATCAACATCTTTTTTCATACCCCTAAATGATAAGTGGTCACCCTCATCATATACCCCTAAATATTTTATTTTATTGACAAAACTTTTTATTTTAATTTTATTATGATTTAGTTTTATATCATATCATTAAAAAATACATACAACCCTAAATATTTACCCTTCTCCCATCAACCCCTATTTTATTAGTGATATTAGTATAATTTATATGGCCGAACAACGTTTGTCGGGTCCACTAGTAAATTCTTAAAAATTGGTCTAGCCATTTTGTTTGCGACCAATGCCGTGACATGATATTTTTATGTATGTACGCGTTGGATTATATATGGTGGAGCAACCGCGCGGTGCTGGTGATAGATAAATCGAGCCACTAGCCAATTCATGTCCATTAAACGCGTTCGCAATGAGTTCGATGGCGACATTACGCGTGTCAGTCTAACCGGTCACGTAGAATGTCTAATCGGTTAAGCAGTCACAACGTCGAACGTAGCCTGTCTATGGACGATTTTGTTTATCTCGAACTTCCACGTGCTACAAAATGCACATAAGACCGTCGGTCCCGGCTGATGTCATTAGATGACAGTTTAAGTCAATAGCCTTTGGGCAGCTAGAAAGCGCTGGCCTCTGCCAATTCGCAGTTGAACAGCGTGCTAGAATAAGCTCTAAAGCGGAATCGCATTTTTTTGCTCTGTCCTTTTCTGTCACTCAGTAACGTCATTTGCTGGAACGAAAAAGATAGCGAGAGCTGTCATTACCGATGGTACCGCGCGCGTTTCTGACTGGCAGAAAGGGATAGAGCACGAAAAAATGCGATTCCGTGCTGACAAATGTGGTCTAACCTAACCGTAAAGGAAGATCCGTTGTTTTTAATATGAGAGGGGCAAACGTGCTCCATCTCCACCGCCCATGGAGATCAGCACCACCAAGGAGTCGCCGGTCCGTTGCCAGCCTATACTCCTTCCTTTCTTTCTGGTGACCTCGCTCACTCGCAGGAACACAAGAACCTTCAAGTGGATTGTTATTACCCGTATCCCAGCAGTAGGATAAAATAAATAAATATTCCTTGACATATTACACAGCACCATCTAGTCCCAAACTAAGCAAACCTCGTACAGGTCGCGCGGTGGTTTAAGATCGCTCGGCAAAAGTAGAAGGGGTATGCGCAGTGTTCAGTTCGTATTTAGTACATCGTAGTGAAAAAAATGCCTAAAAATAAAGTTTTAATACGGCAAGCCAGGAAAATGGTTTACGACGTGAATTGTTATATTAAAAAGGAAACGAAAACATGCCTTCAGATCGGTGGTCCTCCTGTTTTAAAAAATGGTTCGATCGCCTGAAAAAATGTTTAAAATGTAAAGGAGAGTATTTTGAAAAGCAATAAACATAATATTTTGGTTAAAACATGTTGTTTTTTTAAGTTACGCAAAACTTTTAGTGTGACCTACGTATATTATTAACTAAAACTTACTTTTGTTTTTATTTTTCTTAATATACTAGCAATAAATCACAAGCAAAAACTCGTGTTATTATAATTATGTTAAGTTACTAAGGATCAAAAAAATAAAATAAGAAAAAAAAAAACAATTTTTCTTAGTAATTTTGTGTGCGATTGTACACATGCGCCAATTGCCCCCACTATTTTTACCGAGCGATCTTAAACCACCGCGCGACCTGTACTATGGGTACTAGATAACTGATAATAAGTACATATTTTTTTTTGTAAATAAATACATATAATGCATTGAAAACACCCAGACCAAGAAAAACAGACATGTTCATGCACACACATGTTTGGCTTGTGCGGGGATTGAACCCGCGACCTCGGAGTCAAAGTAGCCATTCGACCACCAGGGTCGTCAGGATGAATATGGGTTGGTATGGAAACGCATCCTAACAGTTCTATTTGATTTGTTTCAGATTATAGCTGGTTACAAGGACCGGGGATTGTACATATGGAAAATCCCACTTAGCATACTGCAAGAAATGATTTTGTAAATACACGTTGTAGGTTTAAATTTAATCTCACTTTTGTTTCGTTACAAATACCACTAATTTTCTAGTTTATACAGTGTATATAAAAATTGAGTTGACTAATTTGTCTTTTATTTAAAACAAATCTTTCCCCTAATTCTAGATATCTCGCCTGCATGTGACGTAACCTGCTATAATTTAACAACTACTACTTATTAGTTATTACTTCGCTGAGGAGCTCGGCGTCTAATCGAAATGCTGTTTATTTTTAATGTAATATAAATTGTCATGTTTGTATACAATAGCGCAATAAATGAATATTGTATTTTACCATATAAATGATAGTACTTTTATACTGATAAATAAAGCAATTCGGGCAAAATTATTCCCTAACCATTCCAAAATATTCAAAAATGCACAACGTTAATGCTCAAGTTCTCACTTCTGCCGGCACTCCCGGAGTGCAAACCGTTTTTTTTTTTTTTTTCAATCGTGATATATTATCGTTGATCAATTTTAATCTACCAAAATTAGCACGAAACAAATGAACTGCCTGTCGAGATTTTCTTCCGAGAATACATCGTGAGGTTCTTCAAAGAGGGTCTGAAGACGTTTTTTTACAGGGTGGACAACCCACGTGTGTTGTGTGTTGCAGGTGGCCATAAACTGTGGTAACTGCTTTCTATCGGGCGTGCCGTATGTTTGTTTACCACATTAGTGACATAAAAAAATGTTACCTACTTAGTGATTAGAAGATGTGATGTCCCATCCAATTCTTACCTGCTATATCTCATTTGCAGTACAACTCAAGGACAAGAGACACAATGGCATTGTCATCGCCACAGAACTAATAATCTTTATTATTAGTTCTGTGGTCATCGCTGTGTATTTTTAACAGAGTTCAAAAAAGGAGGAGGTTCTCAATTCGACTGAATATTTTTTTTGTATGTATGTTATTCGATATCTTTGCGAATTGTGAACCAATTTTCATAATTCTTTTTTTATTTGAAAGGGTATGATTGCAAGGTGGTCCCATATTCACCAAGTCAGGAATGCCAGGGAAATCAAGGGAAACCTTTAAATTTTATAAGCACGTATGGTCACATTATTTTTTTTTATTTGAATGGGTAATTGCAAGGTGGTTCCATATTCACCAAGTCAGGGTCTGATGATGGGATCCCAGAAAAATCGAGGGAAACCCTTAAATTTGGCAGAATAAAATTGTGCCACTCCATTGCTCTGCGCTGGATGGACAATAATACAAGGCGATTAGGGAATCTTGTGTCACGCGATAACTTTTCTCCCGGAAGACGGGCAGCAGCGTCTGCCGGGGTATTGCACCAATAAGCTGCGCTCGCCAACTGAAGTCGGTTTCAATTTTTTTTTTAATCAACTTTTTTGACGTGTTAACGTCTTAGATATCGATGAACGCCGGCTGCACGCATGAAAAAGCATGAGTCATTGTCACGTTTGCCCGAGCCGAGCGTGCAAGCGAGAGCGCGGAACGAGCGATAGAGAGGCACGATCGGCCTAAATTTCTACTATGGTGCATCACATGTAGGTGAAGCAACTAGCAACTTGGACACACTTTGGCTCAAAGAAAGATGGTGGTGAGTTATTTGTAGTACAGTGCTACAAACTTATCTGACCCGGTGGCCAAATTTAGAACTAAAGCCGCCATCTTGAAATGTAGTATTGCCAGGTACAATTTATTTATTTACCGCGTATGCACATTCCATTGGGATATATTTTTTAAATACATATTATCTTTTTCTACACATATTTCATTTCTTACAATAAAAAAATCGTCAACGAGTTGTTTCTGTGCACAATTATAACTCTCTAATATTATATAATAGCTATGATCGCGACTTAACGTGGTGCATTTTTAAAATTAATCAACAAAAAATAGAAGGCAATTGATATTTAATTGAAACACCACACAACACAATTAATAAGTATATCAATGCTATTATTTTAATAGTGTATTTTTAGGATTTAGAGCCGAAATTATTTAAAAAAAACAAAACGAGTACATACTGAGGATATAAACAATTATTTAATTATCAAGCAAAATATCACCACAACAAAACCAGCCACTAATTAACAGATATAAAGAATAAATCAACGTGACGCAATTAGGGCAGACTGGAGGTCCGCACTGGTCGAGAGTCGAGAAGCAAATGACCGCTGCCGGCTCACTCCACGCCTTTTATAGCCAGCACGCACGGCGTCACTCAGCTGTCACTAGCTGACACTTCAGCAGTCTAACACGGCCTCTCCTGACTGTGCGCCGTCCTCGGGCACCTCGGCAGCCACACGCTCGCTGGGATGCCCTGCAGGTTGAGCGGAAGAGGGCCCAGGCTCTTCAACATCGTCTTCATTCTCGGGGTCTGTAAATACGTAAGACATAAGCAACAAGTTATGGGTCTCTTTATGCCTATTCTTACATTCGTCACACTTTCAAGGCCCTCTTTCAGTGATACACACTTATCTATTTGTATGCCTATTATTCGCTACCGACAGTCAAAAATAGACATACGTCCTCAATCACTCAGACCATCTTTTCACTGGATATCTAACGACCATGGTTTCGAAGCCCCTCCCCACACATGTGTTTACTGGACAGAGGCAATGTTAACGCATTGTCCATTGGGCAGAGGCAGTGTTTCGCATTGCCCACCGGACAGAGGCAGTGTTTCGCATTGTCCGCCGGGCAGAGGCAGTATTACGCATTGCCCACGGACAGAGGCAGTGTTACGCATTGTCCGATATAACGCGCTCGATGAACAGAGGCAGTATTCCGCTTTGTTCGAACGTTGACCGCACGCAGCCTTCGTACCGTTTGGTACAAACTTCCATCTCGCAGACCAATCTCCACATTGAGATTAAACGTGATGGATCTCTCACACATGTGTTAGGGCTGGGAATCCTGTCTATCTTGATTCCTTCGTAATAACTCACTCGCTCGGCTTCTACATATTTCACGCCACGCTTCGCGATTGGGACGCGAATCTTCTATTGCGACATCTCGAACTAATGATCGTATAACAGGTGTTGTAGCATCGGTGCCCACTAACAGGTTCAAAGCAGAAAGTTGCGTCGTCTTCTGCTTTGTAATATTTAACACAAGCTGAGCTTTCCATAAGGTTTCTGACCAAGTTGTGCTTTTGTTGTTGGTCTCGATTCGAATTAAATTTAAAACGGTGCGCACATATCGCTCGGCTTGACCATTAGCGTGGTGCATCTCAGGTGTGATGTAATGGAGGTCACAACCCAACTCAGATATCCAGTTGGTAAAACTGGAAGCCTCGAACATGCGGCCACGATCACACACAATCAGTTTGGGAACACCAAACAAAGATATTGCGTTATTTAGCACTCGCTTGAGTTCATTTGCGTCTTGTTGATATAGAGGATATAGTAAGCAATATTTAGTAAATGCGTCTACTAGCACAAATACAAATTTAAATCCGTTAGATATCGGCAACGGGCCTAGTACATCAACATGAACAGTGCTGAAGGGAATATCTGGTTTTTCCCATGATGTTATTGGCTGATGGGGAGCCCTGGGAATCCGTTTTTTCGATATGCAGACTAAACAATGCGAAATATATTTTTGTACAAAGTGCTTAAGGCCCGGAAACCAAAAATGTTTTCGGATGAGATGTAGTGCTTTATCCGACCCAATATGTCCATGTTCATCATGGAACAGACGCAATAGGCTAAGTCGATGACCTTTAGGAATAAAACATAATAGTCTCGATTCTTCACCAATTGGTGAGTAACGGTAATATAATAAGTCGTTCCGATATACATAACGTTGGGAGTCTAACTCACCCTCGTTAAGTTTTCTAACTAAATCTTGGGTCTCAGTGTCGGCAACCTGTGCCCTCTGAGCCCAGTTTAGGGGCTTATCTATGTGGTTTACTTGCGCCACTGGTGGATTTCGACTCAAATAATCAGCATGGGCCATCATTGTACCCTTCCTATATTCGATGGTGAAATTAAAATCTTGTAAATAAATCCACCAGCGTGCAACACGCGGGAGCAGATCCTTCTTACGTTCGGTAGCCTTCAAAGCGTTGCAATCGGTTATGATTTTAAATTGGATGCCAACAAGATAATGCCTAAAATGTTGCAACGCTTTGACGACAGCCAACGTCTCCAGCTCATAAGAGTGGTATCTGCTCTCGGCACCTTGGGTGACCTTACTGAAGTAGGCTACCACTCTTTTGTTGCTGTTACTATGCACTTGCATCAGTACAGCGCCATAGCCAGAGCTACTTGCGTCTGTGTGCAGTTCCGTGGCCAAACAAGGGTCAAAAATTGCAAGTATCGGTTCACTGGTTAATTGTTTTATGATATTTTGGCGGACCTGCTCTTGTTCGGGTCCCCATTCGAATTTAACATCTTTCTTTGTAAGGCGTGAGATACTTGCAGTTTCTGTCGCGTAATTTTTGATGTAACGACGGAAATACCCTGCCAGGCCAAGAAACTGTCTGACTTGTCTAACATTTCCCGGTACAGGAGTGTTCGCTAACGCTTCAATTTTTTGAGAGCTTGGCCTAACCTGACCATGACTTATGATCCGACCCAGATAATCTACGGTAGTAGTAAGAAAAGAGCATTTGCGAAGGTTAATTGAAAACCCGGCTTCTGTGAGCGTTTTTAAGACTTCGCGTAATAATTTAATTCCGTCCTCGACCGTCATGCTCATAAGAAGTACATCATCGATATATACAAGGACGCTACCTGACTCGATAAACTTTCGAAGGGTATTATTGATGATTCTCTGATACACCGTAGGGGAATTACATAATCCGAAGGGCATTTTCAGATATTCGTAATGCCCTTCGGGTGTCACAAACCCTGTTCGGTGTATTGACTCGTCATCAATGGGTATCTGGTGGAATCCAGATGCCATGTCAAGACTTGTGAAGAATCTCGAGCACCCAAGTCGATCTATGTGATCCTCTATCAGAGGAAGTGGGTATTTATCCTTGACTGTTATTCTGTTGAGAGCTCGAAAGTCCACACACATCCTGTCTGCGCCATCCTTCTTCTTGACAAGGATGATGGGACTAGCATATTCGGATTCTGATTCCCTAACTATGCCCTTGTTCATTAAATCCTTTACTATATCCCGGACTTTCAATTTTTCCTGATAAGATAACCGATATGGATGGTAGGCTATGGGAATATCACTTGTCAAGGTAATGTGCATTTTGCCCGTTTTTACTGTTGTAGTAGCGGTACCCGAAATTAAAAATGTTGAGAAATGGTCTAGTACACACTTTAAGGTATTAAGCTCATCACCTTGCAAAGGTGTATTTACATTACTTAGTCCAACATTCTCAACAGAATTTACATGCAATACGCGACCGCTAGAATGTGTCAAATATTGTGTATTTTTCGTACGGACAAAAGTAACGCCATCTCTATTGAGAACATCAGTTCCTATAATGATTGGTGTATTCATATAGGAAGAAGGTACTACAACAAAATCTACTTCGAGCGAAATACCATTAAACTCAACTGTAAGTGTAACTAATTCGCGTGCGACTATCTCGCTGTCGCTGATCCCTTTTAGAACACAGTGAGTAGGTTTGCGCGAACAAGAAAAGTGTTTGACGGCATTCGATGATATTAACGATACGTTAAGAGCGCCACTATCGATTAAGATATCTACTGGTATACCCTGTATCACCCCTGTGCTAATGTCATTATTCCGAGTACCATCAGAAAGCTGCTTACAAAGGTTCACTTTTCGTGAGTTATTATTTTGGCCATCAGCTCGAGATTTCGCAAAGCAATCGCTTTCTTTATGACCTATCTTTTTGCAAAACGAACATGTAATTTTAGAACGACTTTCAGATGGTTTCTGTTTCTTAGGACAATTAGCACGTGTATGCCCTACCTGATCACACGAATAACATTTGATTTTTGAATTATCAGTATTACGTTTAGTTCCGACTCGGGTGGGGGCTCCACGATTTACTTTACCGGGTTTGACGTAAATGGCAAGAAATGAGACCAAAGTTTCGGTAGTTAAATCCGCATTGGTTGCTGCTGCTCGAATTTGCACGTCGTTTATACCTCGTATTACTATCTGAGTCATTAGTTCATCACTCAGACCTCTAACTATACGTAATCGTAATAAAGAACGACGAGCATATTCAGAGTATGTTGAAAACTGATCCGACGTCGTATTCATAACTTCAAAAAGGATATCTGCGTAGTTAATTTTACGCGGGCAAAGTGATTTAAATTCCTTTTTGAAGTTAGACCACGAACGGTCGTTGGTTGTCCACTCATTCAACCAGGTTCTAGCATCCCCTTTTAAACAATTGGCTACCCTGGACAGACATTCTAAATCTTCCCAACGATTTGCTAACCTAGCGCGGTCTACTTCGTCACACCACACCTCGAAGTCGTGAACTGTTGGATCAAAGTTCGATACATAGTAATTATGTGGTTTAATCTGACCAATAGTAATAAGAGCATCTGCAAGTACCTGTGCTGCTGAAGGCGTACCACTGTCACGTTGAGGTGTGCTGCGACGTCTGGAGTGATCCGCGGGTGGCGGAGTATTAGACACGCTGGCGGTACTTTCTTCGACGGCATTCAAACGCGTAATTATCGTATTCAACACTTGCTTCACTGAGCTATCACGACTACGATGCTTATGACGACGGGAGGAATGAGAATCGCGGTGTCGTCGACGCGATCTACGTTTAGATCTATGTCGTGATTCATCACCCGAACTACTACGCGATCGTGATGATGATCTTGGCATAATTAATGGCTGGTTTATTGTAAATAAGTAGAAAACCTGATTTGGGGCAAATGAGCAAGAATCCCGGTTCTGATTTTAGGATTTAGAGCCGAAATTATTTAAAAAAAACAAAACGAGTACATACTGAGGATATAAACAATTATTTAATTATCAAGCAAAATATCACCACAACAAAACCAGCCACTAATTAACAGATATAAAGAATAAATCAACGTGACGCAATTAGGGCAGACTGGAGGTCCGCACTGGTCGAGAGTCGAGAAGCAAATGACCGCTGCCGGCTCACTCCACGCCTTTTATAGCCAGCACGCACGGCGTCACTCAGCTGTCACTAGCTGACACTTCAGCAGTCTAACAGTATATATTTCTTTGATTTTTATGATTCCTCTAAAACGGGCGGCATTTCGTTTAATAGCAATACTTAAGTCGATCGTACCGCCCCCGCCACCGGGCCAGATAAGTTTGTGGCACAACCATCCCTTACACTTATTTTTATTATTAATGCTTTTACGGCCCTAAATACAAGTCCTTTAGAACTCGGCTTTTGCATTATTTTTCTTATTTATCCCGGCTTTAGGGATAACATCATCATGAATATTCTAAATTTCTTGTTATAACCTAACAGTAAAACGCAATTTTACAATTTGCAATTTTACCCTGCTGTTTAGCTCAATTTATTAAAGTATGTACATACATAACTTTGATAGCGACGAAATGTATATTATTATATAGCCACAGACAGACGCATTTAAGTCGGTGTTCTAATCTAAGGTTCCACGGTTCCACTAGTCTCAAGTACTATAATGATACACATACATCAATGACATTCTGTACATGTATAAAAATGACCGAAGATTCTGACCGACGAAATTGATATACGTATCAATAATCAGTAAAATGATGAAATTTTGATTATGTAACCAAATTAATATTTTCACAGACAGAAAGAAGTTGTTCTCGACTAACTATGACTTAAATTTTCGAGTTTCCGTCAAAAAGACTATTGCGGTGTATATTTTACAAAATAATGATTCTGTATTTTCTGATAGTGTGGTATTAATCTACAAATCGATTATCGATATCTAATATTTTGTTGTTTGTGAACGCATCTAATTTTTGCCAAGTGGCACTCCTGTCGCCGTGAATTTGACTTACGTCAGTGTGGGTGTTTCGTTCGGCAGCCATTATTATACGTATAGTAATATTTTTTGCTATAAATTGCATACGAAACAAAGAAGAAATAAAATATTTTCGATAAATTCTGTATATTTATAGTTCTGGAAAAGTTGCCCTTATAGTACAAAATGAATCCAGAATAGTGAGTATCCTAAGTGTGCCGTGGTGATTTACGTCGAACAGGGACAAAAATCCATTCTTTTTTGCACGTTCATTGTCTTAATCACAATCTTTAGCTTGTAACATTTATCTATAAACGTGCTTCATCTATCACATATGTAACATATTCAGCAGTAAATTGCTGACTGACTATTGAGTGACTCATTATGCTGCGTGGTACATCGATGTGTAGTTGTGGAAACGTAATCGTGTGGAATAAGGATGGCGCATAAATGGATCGTAATTCCATTGTTATTCAATAACTCTTGTCATGATGTTATGACGCCAGATGCAAGGAACGTGGTCTATATTCCTAACTAAGAACAAGTCTTTGTTTATGAAGATACGCCTCCTTGACGAGTTATCTCTTCCTAGTTATATTTACACATAACGCCCTTTCTGCGTAGACGCATGAGTCAGTAACGATGTTTTAATTGTACGTTTTTTCTGTTTTCAGCGACTATTTGTTCAAACTACTCTTGATTGGTGACTCCGGAGTGGGGAAATCTTGCCTGCTGCTTCGATTCGCTGATGACACTTACACAGAGAGCTACATAAGCACCATTGGTGTGGACTTTAAAATTAGGACTGTAGAATTAGACGGCAAGACAATAAAGTTACAAATATGGGACACAGCGGGACAGGAGCGGTTTAGAACAATCACTTCATCATACTACAGAGGGGCACATGGCATTATCATTGTTTATGACTGCACAGATCAGGTAAGACATATAGTAACTGGGAATTAGTTTATATAAAATTTTCCGTTTGATGCTGGATATCATATTCTCATTCTCAAAAGCCACCACATACCACATTTGTAAACCACCACATTCACAAAACACACATTCGCCAAACATTAGAAATAAATACATAATTATAAGAATTAGGAATTAATTAATCAGGATAGGATTTATCTTTTGTTTTGTTTAAGAATATTTTTATTTTTTCCTTTGTTATTCTGTGTTTTGCACATGTTGTCTTATAAGACCAGATGCGGTCTTATAAGATCATGATGTTTTGCGATTGTTGTATTTTGATAGTGGTGTTTATGAATGTGGGCTTTTGAGAATATAATATATGATATAGTAATATAAGTAAAATATATGACATTAGTAAGAGTATGTGCTTAGTAAGATTCATTTCCAAATCTGCTTCATTATATTTGTAAACTACGCATTATATGGCAAGAATTTTTGAGCATATTTATATTTTGTAATATGTGTTAAGAACACAAGTTCTATACAATGCTTAACCAATAATTACTTTGGTTCTTCATCATCATCATCATCTTAAACTGAGACTATGTAGCGCATCTCCTGCACAAATACATATCTAAAAAAACTTCACCTTAAGCAACTGATTGTATAATGAAAGTTTTGTGACTGGTAATTAGGTAAAAAGAACTGTTACCAAAGTGGGCAGAAGAATCGAGTATATTATCTGGATATTGGATTATAGAGTTCTTAACCATTGCACACCTTCGCCACTCTATACAAAACTGCATGTTTAGTATTATATAAACAAACAAATGAGTGTAGATCAAATTGCCTGTAAATTTGAGTTCACAAAATAACACTTGAATCACATTAACAATATAAACAAATGATATCTCTGTCTGCACAAAAGTGTTTTGTAGGTAAGTAAGTGGATCAGTAAATTGGCTGGAACTGAACTTTATGTCATTACTACATATTATTAAGTAGTATTTACAAAAATTGCTTGAAATCTCTTCCAGATTTGGTTCAGAAAGGAAATGAGTTTGGCTCGTGAGAGAAACGGAGCGACCATATTGTATGGAAGTACTATTACTTACACTGTGACCATAGTTTATTAACGTACTCACTTCAAGAAAATTCTGGTAGTTATGAATAATAACGGTGTTAAGTTTATTGGTTACTTTATTGTCGCCAAGCTCACTAGTCTTAGCCATAATTAAAAAGCTAACTATCGACTGTTCTAAAATACCATCACAACTATAATGATTAACTGCATGCAATGCAAGGGTATATTAGTTGGTACACATTTTTGTTTTTTTGGTAAATGCATTTTTCTTTTTACTATTATTAGTCTCAGAAGACAAGCATAATGTTTCCCTGAACCCTCTATCAATCAATCACATACTTACATTTCTTTCAAAAGCATTGGCACCCTATCTTAATATGAAACTCCGAGTATTAGTAAAAATGTGTAAGATGTGTATGTATATAGATTAGTACTGGCTGATGCAGTAATTGAAGAACTTTATTGTCTTATTTTAGTGTACTGAATTCGAAGATAATGGCTAGCCTTGAAATGATTGAAATTAACTTTGTTCAATTGCTATCAATTAACTAACATGATCTAAAACAGCAGTTAAACAATGCATGAGAAAATTAATAGTTAATTACCTATTTTAGGCTGTTCTGAAAAATTAAAGTTCTGAAATCCCTATGGGATTGTTATAAATATGACGATTCCATAGGGATTTCTATGCTTGTAGTAAGGTTAACTATAGTTCCTGAAGAAGTACAGCATTGCCCGTGAAGGTGACATGCAAGTAGTAGCCAAACGTTGTTGGAGGGATGTCAGAGATTATTTTTAGTACCAAATGATGTCAATATCCATCACTGTGAAAGCTGTGCCCCTGTAAACTTTTTATGTGTGTTTTAATCCTCCAAATTCCAAGATGGATAAAAATATCTTCTAAACTTTTCTTACTTATCACTAAACTAAGTAGCACATGATTCCTGACCTTCCTTCAATAGTTGACCTTTATTAACATCAATTATTACTGCCTGCGTGGGCGAGAAACAATCGCTTTTATATTTTTGTGTAAATTAATGCTACACTAACAAACATTTTCAATTCCTGCAACTCGCCGCCCAAAATGTCCTACAACTTTTCATAGCAACCTGACAATAACCTATAGAAATAGGGCATATGGCACAAAAAATCTAATTTAATTGCAACCAATACACAAACAAAATGTCCACTAAGATTTCAATTTGATTCCCATAGGTAAGAGAGATCCATTGGCATATAATGTGCCTGAGGATGGTTCATGGTCTTTGATTTTTCACTCACTTTGCATAGGTGATGCAATTATGACCTACTTTGCATATAAATAAATAAACATTTCTGGATAAATTACACAGCGCCATCTAGTCCTTAAACAATGCTTGTACTATGGGTACTACTCTTAATACATTTTTTTTTTGTAAACACTACATAAAATACATAAAAACCATCCAGACCAAGACAAACAGATGTGCTCTAGCACACAAATGTTTATCTTGTGTGGGGATCGAACCCGCGACCTCGGAGTCAAAGTAGCCATTGCTACCCATTAGATCACCGGGGTCGTCAAATGGTCAACTTTTTTAAAATAAAACAGGTGATGAACATGTATCAACCTACATGATAAGCAGTTGCAGACTTGAATACTTGAAACACTAGATACAAAAACATTCCACCTTATGAAAGATTATTCTTTTGGAAAATTGACATACCTAGAGCGTGTAATATTTTGAGATAAAAAATTAATTACTAATACGAAACATTTTTTTATTCTTTTTTTTGTACTACGTCGGGTGGCAGACAAGCACACGGCCCGCCTGATGTGAAGCGGTTACCGTAGCCATATTAACGCTCGCAACATAAAATATTGTTCGCGTGCCGCCACCCCCGCTGCCAACGCAGCATCTCCTTCCTTTCTGGTGACCTCACTAACTCGCAGGAACACAACATCCCTCAAGCAAGGGGATTGTTATTTGGCTGCGGTATTCTGTGAGGTGGAGGTACATTCCCCAGTCGGGTAGCTTACAATAACGCTCCCTACCTCTCTTTTCGCCAGAGCTTCGTTTGTTAGTCAGCAGGGTGCACCGCGTGCAGGTGAAGTTGGCTTTGGTTCAAAGATGTTGATGAACCACTTACACCCCAATGAAAAACATGATTCAATTATATTCATATATTATAATTTATATAGTACATATATATTGAATTATAGTTAAAGTGTCCCTTATACGTGTTATCAAGGAATACTAAATACTTCACACAGTCTTACTATGCCATAAATTAGTCATTAGATGAAGAATCATTATTCGTGATTGCAATTCTAAGTTTTTTGTCAAGGATTTTTTTTATCTGTTGTATTCAAGGTTAACTCATTGTTTTTGATCTTACATTTAATTTTAGATTATTTTTCCCTGAGGACTATTCAATATATTCAATACGTGATGCAAAAACTTTGTACCCCTTTTTACGAAAATTGCGCGGACGGAGGAGTATGAACTACTATGAACACTTATAGTTTATACAGAGGAGTGCAGAATGCCAATATTTTTTTTAATTATGCATAAAAAATACATTAAATCAATATAAAATAAAAAAATAACACACACTACCATGTATCTGGCACAGACACGCATATACTCTTTTCTTTATTGTTAGATTAATTATGGTCGAATTTCGACCACTGGGCCACCACTACTTTACATGAAACTTTCATTAAGAAAAACAATCGATGTCTCCTCAGTGCAGAGTTTTAATATCTCAACATTTTATATAGGAAAATCAGAGATTATTGCATTATAGATTAGTACTATTTCCTTGTAGTAATATAGCATTTATTATCTTAAAAATCGTGTCGTGTAAAATAAAGAATGCCACATTATAATACTAATATTATAAAAGTGAAAGTTTGTGAGGATAGATATAGATTGTATGGATTTCATTTAACATTTACAGTATTCAAACTATGCATTTTATTTATATCTTTATTGCACATGTAGTCTGTACAAACTGTACTTATGTTAAGAAAAACTGTATTTATGCCCATGTAACTCAAAATATATAAAACTAAACCACAAATCGTTGAACCATAAATGATAAATATAAATACATAAAAGGAAAATGTGTATGACTTATAACAATGCACTGCTCAAACCACTTACCGCCATGTCGTAGAGCTGAGCGATGATGGATAGTTTAAGTTGATATTTGTTATTTTTGTTTGCTGGTAATGTAATAAATTAGTAATTATGAGTGGAGCTTGCTCTTATATACGGTGAAAGTCACTTTTGGGAATGAATAGGCTCCAAAACTACTGAACTGATTTTGATGAAACTTGTCACAATTAAAGACCTCGACATGCTTGCGGTTTTATGTCGAAAAAAAATTGAGATCAATCATTTCCTTGAGGATATGATCAAAAATATTTTCCGTTGAAATCAATGGAAAACAAACACTCAGCGAATCTACTCGCTCCACTCAACCTTGATTTCAGCCCCGTGGGCTAGAATCCCGCCAAGCTAATAATTGAGCTGACTTAGCACAGATCATTCATTAACTAGTACGAGGGAGTCTCCTCTCCGTCGGCTCCTATTTTCGGTGGCGGGACGTAATCGTAACACTAACAATAATCAACTCAAATTTAAACAAAATACGATTTATTACATTAATAATTACCAATATATTTGACGAGCTCGGTGGCGTAGCGGTCAATGACGCGGCTTCGACACCAACGCTCGTGGGTTCGATTCCCACATAGGACAAACATTTGTGTGCATGAACATGTCTGTTTGTCTTAGTCTGGGTGTTTTCTATGTATCATAAGTATGTATTTACAAAAAAAAAATGTATTTACGTATGTTTATCAGTTGTCTAGTATCCATAACACAAGCTTCGCTTACTTTGGGGCTAGATGGCGCTGTGTAATTTGTCTGACAATATTCAATATATAAAATTTCCCCAAACATATACATCAGAGACATATAATTTACTTACGTCCTTCAACCACTTCCTTTCAAATATTGTTGTTAAAATTCGTAGCTGCACATTTCCTGTCCTATATTGAAGTATGTACTCTGATTCCTGAATAAATCAACTAAATTGGGAATATTGGCAACGGGCCAATTTCCCAAATGGTGTTATAGTTGGTAAACACTGGCGTACTCTCACAAACCCACTAACCTAGTTCCTCTCGCATATTCAACTGTCAAGAACATTGACACGTCATAATTTTAAAAGCGTTTGTAATAAAAATTAAATTGGATATACTTTTCAGCGAAATTTATTGAGCTTATAAAATCGTCCGGTCGTTCTGTCTGTCCGTCCGTTGCCATGAAATCCAAAATTTCGAAATTCTGACTTCGGGTACGTGTAGACTGTAGAGCATCAATCAAGAGAGCAAAAGTAGTAATGTAAAGTGACCTTGGTTTTCCGATATCAATTCGGGAAAGTGGCCAAAATAAATAAATAAATAAATTTCGCTGTGGTGGCGCATGCTGCGTGTCCGATGTTTTATTTTTAAGATTATTTTATTGATGCATGAACTCTTCTTCTTCTTTTTTGGCTCCAACCGTTTTTTAGTCCAGTTATTTTGCCAATGTCGAGATTGAGAAATACACGTTTAAGTCAATAAGACTATTGAGCGGTACTAAATAGCCGGGCCGTGTGGTTTCCGGCAGACTAGAATAGAATCACTCCGTCTCTTCCCGTGCATGTCGTACAAGGCGACTAAGGGAAATACATTATAAAACATCGATCAAGCCTCCCCAACCCGTCTGGCCAGCATGGGGAGTGTAGGCGAAATCCTCCTTCTGTCTGGGACGGAAGAAAGAGGGTCCTGATCCTGTAGTGGAGGCTAAAATGACCTGATGATGTTTATGATGATGATGAAATAGCCGGGAGTCCACTTCTGTAGTCAATTATTGCTCAAAACTTATAAACTATCCGGGGGTATTAATTGACATAAACACAAAAATAGCCTTAAATAACAATTTAATTAAAAATAGTAATTTGCAATTTGAATAACAAAATATAATAATAAATGTTGAATAGGGGTATTATTTTTCATTAAAGTATTTTTTCTCGGATTTACACCTGCTTATTAGTGGCCATTTATTGACAAAGCAGCTCATGCATAGTAATGAAATCTTAAAATTACTCCAATTTTTATTTCATTATTATTTTTTTAGGAATAATTGCAGCCTTTTCATTTGTGCTCTTTTATGTATGAAGTTTAACCTAAAAATTCTCTATTCTTTTTTGACTGACGATGCAGACAGACAGACGGTAGAATAAGAAAGACATATATATCAAATTATTACCTACCTATATATGACATAATACAGACATATAATATACCTAGTGTGACATACTTTATTATAATATGAAATTTGCCATATAGGTACACATCTGGATTATTATGGATAAGATTTCTTTCTAAAAAATTGTATACTTGACGGCAAAGCATAGAGGTTATTGTAAAACAACATCTTAGACTTATCAACATCTCACTTATGCTTAACAGTCCGCCCATATTAATAAGACTGTCTGTCTGTTTGTTACATAGATGATACAACTCGCTTGTGCATATGATTTGGAACACGAGGCGCGATATAACAGTATAGCTTGTTAATATACATATATTTGTATTTGCATATGGGTTATTGACTGCAATACATCATTTTACAGGATTCATTCAGCAACGTCAAGCAATGGTTGGAGGAGATCGATCGCTACGCGTGCGACAACGTGAACAAGCTACTCGTTGGTAACAAATGCGATCTCACCACTAAAAAGGTCGTCGACTACGCTACAGCCAATGTGAGTGTGATATTACAATAAAACTCTTTATTTTACGATTTAAAAAAAAATATATAATCATCATCAACATCCTGCAACTATACACTGCTGAATAATTGGCATTCGCTAATGCCGTTCACCATATGCGATCTTCCTCTTTCTGCATCCAGATATTCTTTCACGAAAAGTCGCAAGTAGCATCCAATCCAAACATTTAAAAATTCAGTTGTTTTTTTTTAATACCACTGTGGTGGCAAGCATACCGCCCGCTTGATGGCAGGCAGTTCCTGTAGCCTCTGAACGCCTGTAACACCGTGACCGACGTTGATGAAAACACACTATTTTTTTTTATAAAATTTAATAAAATCCGAATTTAAGTAAACAATTATGAACGAAGGCGGAATTTATTTTGTGCCATTTTTAATTTATCACAATGTTTTAAATTTTTTTCAAGCGTACGATTAGTTTATTATAGAGCCTGTGACTTGTTCATACAATGTTCGTGATTGATCTCTTTGGTGATTGGAACTTTGACTAACAATATCTACATTCCTAATTCAAACTACTTTTAATCCCTGGGGAATAAAACGCTATTTTAGTCACTGTTAACATAGAACAAACTAGCTCTTTTCGAATAAATGCGACAAAAAATATTTTCCTTAGTATCGCCACATTCCTCGAGAATACTATATTGAAGAATTGCTCGTTGTTGAAAATACAGGATTCTTGAGGAACGATTAAGACTAAATTACTTTTCTCTGTTCACAATCTAGGATTTTTTAAATAAAATATAAATATTCCTGGACAAATTACACACGGCCATCTAGTCCGAAACTAAGCAAAGTTTGTACTATCATAATGTTTTTTATAGATATAACATTGGGACTTAGTTATCTAATACGCATAGTACTACTATGCGTATTAGATACCTGAGGTGTTAATATACTTTAAAAAAATCCTTTTTTTTAGTAAATACATACATATCATACATAGAAAACACCCAAACTAAGACAGAAATGTTCATGCACACAAATATTTGTCTTGTGCGGGGATCCAGCCCGCGACCTCGTAGTCAAAGTGGCCATTGCTAACCATTCGACCACCGAGCTCGTCTAATTTAATGGCGGCATAAAATCTTTAAACTAACGATGTTATTACGTCAGCAATACGCCGAGCAACTGGGCATCCCGTTCCTGGAGACGTCGGCGAAGAACTCGACGAACGTGGAGCAGGCGTTCATGACGATGGCGGCGGAGATCAAGGCGCGCGTGGGCCCGCCGTCGGCCGGCTCCGCGCCCGCCGGCGCCTCCGTGCGCATCGACCCCGGCCGCCCCATCGACACCGGCAAGTCCTCCTGCTGCTGAGCACACCACACCACGGTAGACACTAACATAATTATCTCACTAGGATAACGTTGCGGCGCCACTGGTCCCAATAAAACTGCTGTCTCGTGCTATCAAACTAGAAACATATTAGCAAACATCGTCGTCGAAAAAAAAATTGATTGTCTGTAAAGTCGGTTACGGACGATAATTTTACGTGATCACGTCATATGAAAACATCGGCCTGTAGAGTCGAAGAGAGATGGATGCGTCACAAGCCGATCGTGCCTCTAACGCTTGTTCCTCGCTCTTGCTTGCACGGTCGGCTCAGGCGGAACGTGACAATGAGTCATGCTTTTTTGTGAGTGCAGCCGGCGTTCATCGATTCATAAGACGTTATCACGTCAAAAAAGTAAAGCAAGACGAGTCTCCATAAATCTCTATGCTTATAAATAAATGATGTGCAACTTCTTGTGCACATTTTGTTGCCACTAAAATCCTTGGCTAATTAAAGGCTTAATATAAATACCTAAATATAATATGGAATGCGCGTGTCAGTCTAACCGAACATGCAAGTTAAGCAACATCGACCGCGGCCTGCCTATGGATGGGTTTATTTATCTCGAGCCGTACTGTGGAGGGCACGTTAGGCCGGCGTTCCCGGCTGTTGTTATTAGATGACAGTCGTTAAGCTAAGCTAAGCTTAAAGTTAATGGAAAAGTACGTCAGATGAGGGGTCATCTGACGTTCTTTTCCATTTTGGGTTTATATCCTGAAATCTTGCTAAATGAAAGGGGGGAGTGGGACGACACTCGGATACTCCCACAATATTCCTGCCTCTCCAACATTTGACTACGCAATTAAAAAGTACATTTTTAATAACCATAATAATTTACGCAAGCTTCTGGCAGGCGGGAGTTTCCCTGCGGAGGGCAACACTCATTATTTATCTTTTCTAGATCTTTTCGTTACGGACAACTTGTCAGACATGGTACCAGTAATCTGTGCGATTTTAGTCAAATATTCTAGAACATTGTTGCAGGCTGGCAGGCTGCGTGGTGGCATGCATGGGAGACGGCCGCCGCCCGCGCCGGCTGCCCCATCAGAAACAAATTACAATTACCACAACCGTTTCAAGATCGCATCATTATTATTATACATACAATTAATATAGAATCGAGCGGCCACCCGCGCTGCGCGTACGTAAGCTGACTTTCTTTAAGTTGCTTTGTCCGAAACATTGTTGGAACGAGGTGAAATGGATGGGTGTATGTTTATACATGTTTATATATAATGAATATCGTAGGTTAATTATATCTACGAATAATAAATGGGAAGCGGAACTACTAAAACTAACTCCACGAAATATCGCAGTAGGCGGGGCTTCGTAACGGACACGCGCGCATTGGCCGAATCC
This sequence comes from Hypsopygia costalis, assembly GCA_937001555.2. Taxonomy (NCBI): domain Eukaryota; kingdom Metazoa; phylum Arthropoda; class Insecta; order Lepidoptera; family Pyralidae; genus Hypsopygia; species Hypsopygia costalis. The sequence continues at coordinate 7,789,322 of OW443343.2, read as the reverse complement.
GAATATGGCGCGACCAATAGCACATTAGGCCTCTATGTGTGCGTCCCGTTACATTATATTTGATTATGTGTGCGTTAATTTCAGTAGTTATGTTTCTTCTATTATTATTCGTAGAAATTTGTGCTGTTTCCATTGATGTGAATTATGCAGGTTACTAAGCAGCATAGGTAATTGTATGCGAGGAAATTCACGTGGTTTGTTTTGTATGGTATAGCATAACTCTAGGACGAGTTCATTATTGTACTCGTAAAGTTTATAGCTAAAGTTAAGACTACGCACACTGCGCTGCCTGCATTTATATTGTAATCGAATTATTAGGCTCAATACTGGCGCTAAGTGCATAAATGAGACAAATGTGAAAACTAGCTAACTATTCTGTTTTGAATTTTGAACATTGATCGCTGGAGATAAAGCCCAATTTGGGATGACAAAAACCGAAAACCGCGTCATAATTTCAACGTATTGAGCCTACCTAACTGTACACAATGGTCTATGTATTTGTAAGTAGTTATCGCCGTATTTGCTATGAGATTATAATACAGCTAGATACACATTCATCTGCGTCTAAGTACATAATATTGCTAAGTAACCAGCACAATCAGGTGTTATACCACAGTATAAGTAATAGTACTTCATAACAGTATGGAGTTCATCGTTCAGTACAGTATGGACACTGTCGCTCGCTCGAGATGATCTCACCTACATTGAGACGAATAGATTACATAGATAATGTCATAATTTTTATATAGCGCTGTCATATAATTTGTTGCGCACATTATTGTGCTTTCCTTTGAAAAAACCAGCACGCGACGCGAAACAAAACGTATCAATCTGTCTCATTTCTTTACATGATGATTGCGTAGTTAGTCATTTCTTGTGGGAATGTGATGCATAAAGTTAATATACCTAGCGGAATAGAGAAACAAACTTATGTTTCTAACTGTTAATTGTTCAGTTCTCAAATTAAAAATGTGTTTCTAGCTGTTAATTGATATTTAGCAATGTAGAAACGCGGCGCAGTGTGCACCATTCTGTTACAATATACCGTTCTCAACATGTCCAATCGGTTTTGTAGGCTATTTACCTTTATTCCAGCTTTTGTTACATTATAATTTCATCACCGAGGTACTAATTTATCTTTGCACTGGGTGTTAATATTAATATCGTGAAGCGTACTGGGGTTGTGCTGTGTTGAAAATTTTGTGTTAGAATTACTTATGTGAGACTCGTGTCGCTATTTTTAACACAAAATTGTAGATATAGCAAATTGGCCTTAGATAATTTAGACAGAATACTTTATAGTAAACTTATGTAGCCATCGATTAACATAAAGCGGGATCATAGTATTAATTAAAAGACATATTATATCGATATCACAGAGATATTGTGATAATTTAAAATTTTAAACATGGCCGAATGTTTCAAACGCCGGTTGTCGTTCTGTTTTCCGACCAACACAGCAGTTATATTATCATCATCAACCTGTATCTATTCAGCGCTGGATTATAGGCTTCCTCAATGTTTTCCACGATTGTCTCCAACTTATGATCCTCCTTATACATATAACTTTATATTAATACTGCAGAACTTAAATTGCTAACATGTTATACTAACTTCCGTCCGTGACTGCGGTCCCAGTATCTTGTGAGAATTTTTCATAATCTTCTTATTCCATATCTACACAATAAAAATATTCCTACCAAATTTCAAAATTCTCTGACTAGTGGTTTAAGCTGAGCGATGATCTGTCCGTCAGGATTGTATTTTATATTATAGACTAATTGTTACCTCCAACTTTTTCCGCGAGGGTAATTTTTTTTTTCTTTTCATTCCGTAACTCTAAATATTTCCAAGGAGAAATAGTCGTATGTAAAATTTTATATGTACTAATAAAACATTGTCCAGTGAAAATCCCACGACAATCATATTAACCATTCCAAAGATATGTCTGAACTGAACAAACACAATACACTTCAATTATATTTATATGTAGATTATCAAATGTCATTATGAAGTCACAGTGTCTCTAAGTGTACAACTTTACACACACACGATTACAATACACTCCTATTCTAACAACTCGTAGCATAATCACAGTATAACTAATAGAACAGTATGGCCACTCCCTGCCACTCTCTCGTGTCGACCTCACCTCCTCTCTGAGACGAATCTGGAACAGTTTGTATGGCGTCGCACGCACACACGCTCATTCGCGCTCTGCACACACGTCATTGTTTATGTAATAGTGAACGACACTACATTTATATGGAGTGGCTGGGGTGTGGCGTAATGTAATATAAGGAGAATATTACAGAATGTTACCGTACAATTTTGACTGCAGTGTGGAAGCACCCTGAGAGAGCATAGAAGCATTACAATGTCACGAAGTTGGCAATAGTATAATATTATTTCTATGGTAAATTGATATTAATGAACTTAGTACCGGTGTTTGTAATATTGGACTATTTAAATTATTTATAATCTGTCAAACTATAACTTATGTATGTCGTTATTTTTGTACTATTACGTCAGAGTTAAGTTTACTTAAATCAAATCCGCTAACCCACTATAATTCTGTATTGAGGGTTTCTTAGAAATTAAAGCAGTATGCTGTATAAGGCTGTTTTATTTCAAGTACTTATAAACTAACCCATGCAACGCATTAAAACTGGCGTCCATTTTAGCCAGAAGGGCAATTCTCGTACAGTGGAACACAAAAGTGTAGAAAGGGAACTAAATTTATTAATAATAGCAACATTGTCTTTTTTTACACAAAAGTGCTCGAGGGTTGCCATGTGAGAACTGTTCTTACAAAGAAAGTGGCGCCCCTATTTATGTCTACGTTTTTTGTGTCGCACTGTATTTAAAATTGAATCAAAATTCAGTTTCCATCAAATGTGACGTTTGTGAGATTAGGACTTAATCCCACAAACGTCACATTTGATATTCTCGTATCACAATAAATACTTATTGTTATTATAGTGTGATTACATCGAAATACTATCGAAAATTAAACAATCTAAGATTGCCGGTTACAATAAGAATTGATATAAATAATTGATATTCATGAAAGAAATCAACTTTACAATTTTCAGTCAATTCATAAGTCGATGTCGATTCGATCAACTTTATTTCTGTGATGTAAAATTATTACGAGAATTGCCCTTCAGTTTACATGTTTGTAATTCTCAGTAGGTGCCCCATGGTGTAGTTCTAAGTATAATATAATAAAGGTACCTAATATTTATAAATAATACAACTATACTATTATTGTTTCACTTCAACTGAAATTACATTGTTATGTAATTTCAGTTGAAGTTACAATTCATCGCGAACAATAAGCTACTTGACATTTTATTTTCTATTTGTTATGTATGGATTTCACAGTAATATAAAATTACTTCGATAGCACGTGTGCCTTACTTCGGCACTGCCCAGGTCTCAGATCTTGATTTTAACTAGACAAAAAATTAGTCGTTAATTTGTCGAAATTTGTCGCCCAAAGAAAAAAAATTGTCGCTCTCCCGTTAAAGAGCTATAAGGTTTTTTTTTGTTGCAGTGCCGAAATAAGCTTATTTCGGTGTTGAATTTCATGAATCATGAATTTCATGGTCATGGTCATGAATTTCATGAATATCATGAATTCAGTGCCGAAATAAGCTTATTTCGGCACAGCCCACTCGAGATCTATTAAACTACATAACATAGCGAAGATATGATTTTCCCCAGAATTTGTCGTCAATTTGTCGAATTCAGACACCAAGTATCAGAATTAGTCGACCTCCCGTTAAAAAGTTATAAGTGTTTATTTGTGGCAGTGCCGAAATAAGCCTTATTTCGGCACTGCCCAAAAAAACTACACCACCTAGCGAAAATCTAATTCCACCCAGATATTGCCTTGAATTTGTCGAAATTTGTCGGAAATAAAACACAACTGGTCGACGCGTAATTAAAAAGTTACACGTCTTTTAATAATTCACGTTCTAGTCAGAGAGCCTAACGTAGGCAGAGTAGAATAACACCACCCCATTCACTATCGTAAAAAGCAACTAATGTATTGTCTAAAGAACACCTAAAGCATTCGTAGATCAGAAAGCAGTTGCATGCATTGACAAACTTTGCCAGACTCTGAAAAAGGAAGGAATTTCCTGTTGCATTTTGTGCATGATATAATTTTGATGCAATATCTCGGACTATACTTATTATGAGAATTATTAAAATGCGTGTAACTTTTTAAATACTCATCGACCAGTTGTGTTTTATTTCCGACAAATTTCATTTCGACAAAGGCTTATTTAGGGCACTGCCACAAAAAAATACTTATAACTTTTTAACGGGACGTCGACTAATTCTGATACTTGGTGTCTGAATTCGACAAATTGACGACTAATTCTGGGGAAAATCATATCTTCGGTATGTTATGTAGTTTAATAGATCTCTACATAGGCATACAAATAAGAACGCCATCAGAAGTTTATACGACAACTTTGTTAAACATTGCGTTTATGCCGTATGCGATTATCTTGTGCCGTAACAAACGCTAAAAGTTGTTTTTTTTTTTTTCAATAAGTATATTTTTTAAATAATTTCATAATTTTAAAATGGCCTTTCCCACCAAAGTTTGGTCGACCATAAAGAGGAAAAATAGTCTGACATAAACAATATTTTTTTGTCGTATCTTTCTAGATTTGTATATTGGACGATACATTTTTTATAATAACAACATTGTCAAGTAGCCTATTGAATCACAGCAAAACTTCACAGTGGAGCGTCTAAGACGCCGTCGACGCGAAATGTAAAGCTCAATTCACACTAAACTGAAAGTGGTCGCCAGCAACCCTACTAGCATTTTTAATGACAAAGCTTTCTAATCGTTTAATAGAATAGAATGCAACTACAGCGTAGTTGCATTCTATTCTATTGTAATGTACTTAAGACCCGTTTGTATCAACGCTTAACAACTAAACCTTGCGCCGGGCAGTTTCTTGGTCAAATGTGGCTTATCAGCTGGGATTTTTCGGAATGCCTAGTGACGGCTGTCTACCAAATACTGATCGTATCTAAACTGCTAAAATACCTTATCTGTACTAATATTGTAAAGAGGTAAATTTTGTGAGATTGTAGGGGGTAATCTCTGGATCTACTGAACCGATTTTTAAAACCATTTTACCAATAGAAAGCCGCGTTATTTGTGAGTGTCATATGCCATATTAACCCGAAACATGAAAAATCTTTTTTGTAAATATGTTTACCGCCCAACGAAGTGAACACGGAGCCAAGAGTTTGCCAAGAGGGAAACTCAAATTCCAAAAGCCTACATTCTTACTACTCTATTTCTTTCTCTATACTAATTTCTTCTGATTTAATTCATTGTGAATTCCAAGACACCCGTAGATTGACTGCAATGGGCTTTGTTGTTGTTCATAGGCTATTTGGTCGCCGCTGTTAATTCTAGCTACCCAGGAGACACAGTGGTAGGAATGTGTGTGTGTGTGACATGATACTGCGTCCGACATCAGCCTGTCCTGCCGGCTGGTACCGTGTCAGTGTGCATTGAACCTAGGAATTTTATCACGAGCTACTTCATAGAACTAGCAACAACATCTCATCATGTATTCATAATCGTGGCAGAGGCCGTGAAGATTCAAAGGGCACTGTAAGAAATTTGGACACAGCACCGGCAGTTTATCTGGAACAAAAGTGAAACTCGGTAAATAATAAATATTCCTGGACAATTTACACAGCGCCATCTAGTCCCAAATTAAGCGAAAAGTTTGTACTATGGGTATTAGATAACTGGTATAATACTTAAATACTTTTTTTGTAAATATATACATAGAAAACGCCCAGACCAAGACAAACAGACGTGTTCATGCACACAAAATGTTTGTCTTGTGCGGGGATCGAACCCGCGACCTCGGAGTCGAAGTAGCCATTGCTAGCCATTCGACTACCTAACTCGTTTTACCATAAATAAAATACTTTCATTCATTTTCAGTGGACGACAATTCCCAATTACTACAAGGGTAGGCAGAGATAGTCTGCTTTGAAAAGGTGTGTAAAAAAAGTACCATAGATTTAAGTGAAGAGCTCGATGGTGTCGTTGCATGTGGCACTCTAATCGATCACGCAAGTCAAGCAACGTCGACCGTAGCCTGTCCATGGATGGCTTTATTTATTTCAAGCTCCTCCGTGCTTCGAAGCTGTAACAGCAAAGTGTACCTACCCCTCGATTGAAAGCAATTCTGTAAAGACGTATTCAAGTCATTACAGAGATACAAAGACTTTCTTACCCATAGCATACGCACACCCGCAGCAGTAGCCATGTATGATAGCCTCGTCGTCTTCACAGCTCCGTGCCGGGCAACCGTTGCACCACATGCCGACACCCAACAACGGGATATTCCCTGAAACAGCATAATAATGTAGTTTGACGAGCTCGGTGATCGACTGGTTAGCAATGGCCACTTTGACTGCGAGGCCGCGGGTTCGATCCCCACACAAGACAAATATTTCGATACCTCCAATGAACACTACGCCAACTTAAAACATACACATCCAGATGCACACCGATAATATGAGTTATACATTTACTTAGCGGTTTGTATTTGTCGATTTTGTTGTGTCTGTGTGTCTTTTATAAATAAAATTCAGGTAGCATAATGTTACTGAAGTATGAATCGATTTAGATAAAAAATGAAAACTATCGAAATTTTAGTTGGCGTAGTATTCCTTGGAGGTATCGTTTTGTGTGCATGAACATGTCTGTTTGTTTAGGTCTGGTCGTTTTCTATGTATTATATTTATATGTATATACCTACAATGAAAAAAAAATGTATTTAAGTATATAATATAACTTATATAACTTGTACTATGGGTACTAGATAACTGTTATAAATCAGTTATTTCGTACCCATAGTACAAGCTTTGCTTAGTTTGGGACTAGATGGCCGTGTGTAATTTGTCCAGTAATATTTATTAATTTATAAAAATAAAAATGAATGTTGCGAAGTGCACAATGGACAAATATGTAATGGACAATAGAATATGAATGGACAATAGTAAAAAAAACTTAACTTTTGACAGAACGAAGTCTGTCCGGGCAGCTAGTCTATATAAATAAAAAATTAATGTTGCTAAGCGCAAAACTCAAGAACGGCTAGACCAATTCGGCTGCCATTTTGAGATAATTTTAGTGCATATAACGTATTCACGTACAACACACGGCCGTGTCCATGACACAGCCACGCCCCCTTTTTTTTGCTAATTTTATTGTTAAAAAAATATCTGACTAACGCGTATTGGCTACATTTCAAAACTTCGTCGTGTATGTGCAATAAGTATTTGTTTTGAGAGTGGAAATATCATGTAAATACCTAATTATGTAATTCTTTTTTTTATACTACGTCGGGTGGCAGACAAGCCACGGGCCACCTGATGTGAAGCGGTTACCGTAGCCGTATTAACGCTCGCAACATGAAATATCGCTCGCGCGCTGCCACCCCCGCTGCCAACGCAGCAACTCCTTTCTTTCTGGTGACCTCACTCACTCGCAGGAACACAATAACCCTCAAAGGAATTGTTATTTGGCTGCGGTATTATGTGAGGTGGAGGTACTTCCCCAGTCGGGCAGCTTAAAAAATACGCTTCGTCATACCTCTCTTTTCGCCAGAGCCTCTTCTGTCAGTCAGCAAGGTGCACCACGTGCAGGTGAAGTTGACTTTGCTTCAAAGATGTCGATGAACCTCTTAGAATAGAATTGGGGTGCAATTCTATTCTAATGATAACGACGAAAATAAAAAAGATGCTTAAAAACTCGATCTAGCTGGATTTCGAAGCTAACACGAAAACCTATGTAAGTAATTTAAAAAAAAGGGACACTTACATCGAGACGCTTTATGTACAGCATTTAATCCAGTTTCAGACGAGGACGGGTGAAAAAATAAGCCATTTGTCCTGCTTATTATAATAAGGGCACTGAATAATAGTATATTGAGGTACATTCTGTCAAATGTCCATTCTCAGATGTTGGTACGATGATTATATACCTCTTGTCGTGGGTGTAATATTTTTTAGTAATTAGACATAGGTCAGTGCCGCTAGATAAGGATAATTGGTACATTAGGGAAGTGTTAAGGCGTCTACACAACGTGTACCATACGGTAACTCGCTGTATTTAAAAAGAACGCATTGAAAACTACTAACTGAAAGATTCATTGATATTTTTTTTCAGCAATTTTTTTCAGCGTCTTTACAAATTGAGCACCAAGGGCTCACCAATCCTTTGCCAGCATATACTTCGTCCATTCTTTCTTTCTGGTGACCTCAGTCACTCGTCAGAACACAACAACCCTCAAGGGAATTGTTTTTTGGCTGCGGTATTCTGTGAGGTGGAAGTACCTACTTCCCCAGTCAGGCAGCTTAAAAAAATCGCTATGCCCTACCACTCTTTTCGCCAGAGCCTCGTTTGTCAGTCAGCAGAGTTCACCACGAGCAGGTGAGGTTGGATTTGGTTCAAAGATGCCGATAAACAAACAAACAAAAAGTACAAGATACCTTAAGCCTTTAGGTAGAGGACAGAATTAAATTTATTATTATTTTATTAAAAAATATATAAAATTTTAGAGATTAACTGAATGGCGGCATTCTGAAACAGAACTTGTTTTTTTTATAACATGTCGGGTTCCAAACATACGACCTACCTGGTCTAACGCGGCAGTATAAAACGCTTACAACACAAGTATTACTTGCGTGCTTACGTCGTTTGCGCAACGTTTTCTCACGTTTGGTGACCACACCCTTCGCAAGAACGGCAATTCTCAAAGTGATTGTTATTTGGCTGCGGTCTTCTGTATGGTGAAGGCATTTTCCCATACAGGTTCCACATGACCTACCCCTTTTCAAAGCTTCTTTTGCTAATCGGCAACATGTAAATGAGGTTCGCTTTGGCTATAAATCTGATGTGGAAATACACGCCAAAACGTAAAAATGGTTTTACAGTCATCATAGTGTGTAGGAGCCTTTACAGAACGAAACTGGTGACACCGGGTTAATTTATAGGCAGGTGTCATTAATCATGCTCAAAATATGTACTTAATTCTCATTAACGCCATTCTACAGGATTTCTACAACAGATAACCTAATAGCACTTGTACATGAGTTGTATGTATTAAATTAATACTTATTTGTAAAAAACGAGAAGAAAATGCCTATATAAAAAAAACCGACTAAGTGCGATCCCGGGAGACACGTGACGTCGTCGTTGCGCTCTCGGGCTCCTCTAGCTGCAAAGTACTAGGTTCGCATTAAATGAAAGGAGGAGGAAACCTTCTCTTCCTTTTTAATTACTTACTCCATCTCACGCCATGTACAGGATTTCTGTATTGTAACTCGATCGATTTCACTGGAATCTGCTATCTGATTTTTCTGTTTTATGTGGTTTTATGTGTGTCTTTAGAAAGAGAAGTCCGATCACAGAAATCATAGTGGTCTTTTCTTTCTAAATAAATACCTACATAAGACTTCAAGAGAGAGAATGCAGTGTCTGCTTTCTCTGTCTTAAAAGTGTATTTAAAAAGAGAGAGTGTAACCAGAGTTTCCACAATGGTCTTCCCATAGATAGGTATTGTGTGTCAGTGTGAGTGTAGCGAGTATAGTTAGGTATGAAGTTTGAACTCCAAATTAAGTTTAAACAACGATAGCAGTTCAATGTTAACCTATAAATTAATTAATAAATACAGGGCATGCTGCCTGCCTTTTTTGCGGTTTGCATAAAATGGCGGACGGACAAAGTGATCCTATGGGGGTTCCAAAACCGGTACTCTAAAATGCGCATCACGTGACTTCTCATTTTTATGTTTGTTTTATTCGTTTTCGTCACTTTTATAACTACTACGAATTGAGTACAATCAAGAGTCATAAGCTCAGTACATTCCGTTTAACATTTAATAAAATATATATTTATTATTCATTAGAAAATTCAAAACGGTCGTTTTATTGCTTTTCGCTAAAACAGCGAAACTGTGTCCTTCTGATTGTGATTTTGATACTAACTAAAAATACTTCAAGACGGTGCGTAGGAATTTCTGCTATTCACCGTAAAGTCGCCACTTTCGCAGTAAATGAAGACTTAAAAAAAATATTCTGTTAAAAATTTTTCATTGATCTGCTCCATATATATAACTTACATATAACTTTCAAGTAATTTGTCATCTGATTCGGTGCAAATAGGTGTAAACTGGAGATCTCGATAGCATCGTTACGCGTGTCTGTCTAATCGAACACGCAAGATCGACCGTAGCCTGTCTATGGATGGGTTTATTTATCTCGAGCTCCTCCGTGCTTTAGAGGACACGTTAAGCCGTCGGTCCCGGCTGTTGTCATTAGATAACAGTCGTTAAACCAAGTCAGTGGCTTTTCAAGCCTAGTGCTTGAAAACACCAGCCTCTACTAACTCGCAGTTGAGCAGCATGGTGGAGCCATGAAACCACTTCGATTGAGGAGAGACCCGGATCCCAACAGTGAGATGATTATGAGTTGATGCCGAAAAAGGTGTACACTAACCTCTAATTCGGTGCAAATCTATATTTAAAAAAAATCACAAACTTTTATACAACATTTATTTGTGTAGATAAATACATCAATATTTTGGCACAATACCAAGTTACAAATACCAAATTACAAAATACAAATTGTATTAACATACAAAATAACATCCAATAAAGCATACGAGTATCTACTTGACATAAAGGAAATACAAACTATGTAAACATAAAAATATACATTAATCGAGATCAAATCATATCACAGATCTTCTAAAAAAAACGATTTTGATAAAAAAAACTGTACAATAAAATAAAATAAAATAAAATATTAGAAGCTGACATTGTTGATTGTTGGCACTTGGTGGAATATTATTATCATAATGTTATAATAAGACACTTGTAGAAACACAAATACCATCTGTTTACCTTGATAATGCCTTAGCGGCGAAACCGGTCGGTAAAATTTTATTACGTGGAACAGTACCTACAAGTGTTTTATTATAATATTATGATATTAGAAGCTATAATAGAGGCACCAGGATGCTTGAATACTTCCATGTGTCCGTATTTGCACGAATACGAGACGAATATACACGGTAGGCTACACAAGCGCCCATAGGACCAAAGTCAGGTCACATCGACATACAAGTATAATTACAAAAAACAAATTTTAATACAGTGTGTCCCAGGACAAAATGTAACTTCGAAAAAGGGTGAAAATAGATCAAAAGGGAAAAAATTCTCGACAAAAAAAAAATTGTCATAATGTCCTGATTTAGGTGCACTCAAATAGAAATAGCTCATAGCTACCGCATTTTTTGAGTTAGAATACAATACAATTTCATATGGCCATAATTGTGTGAAATTTTGACTTAATTGAAAAATAAGTGAAAAGAAAAAACATTTTTATGACTAAAAGCACGGTTTAGGATGACTTAATGACAGTCACTTTTTTGCTCATTAATTGGTATCGTATTCTTATTGCTTACTAACTGACACGATTATTATTTTTTAATTCAAAGAAATCGCCCGATTACTTAGAAAGAAATTGATATTTCTTTACATATAGAAAAAATAAAAATTTTAATTCAAGAAAAAAAATAGAAAACATATTTTTTTGTGTCTATATTTTTTGTTTTTAACCCCGTTTCAGGATTACATTTTATCGCGGGACGCGGGACACTGTATAGATTACAATAATTTGACAAATCTATTTTAATGTGCAACAAGAATGCTATCAGCTGACAGAACCAAAGTACTTCGAGGCAGAAGGGTTCTGGAATGGACCACGGATTAGGACTATAGGGTCCTAATTCTAGGCATAGGTCTAATGTAAGTCAACGTGAGCAGTCGAAAGCGCCCTTTCCTTTAAAACCAATTATCTAAATCAATTAATAGAATGTTAGAGCTACGAACATATGAATATTTTTGTGTAAAAACTCAATGTTACCCATTGTGTGATTATAAATAGTTATACAAAATTGGCACAATAACCTTATCTAATGTTTACTACATATTTGTTAAGTGTATAACTTTGACTTCGTTATACACGGTGGAAACGACAAGTGATATCACTTGATTATTTCTAAACTATACAAGATATTTAAAAACTGTAACTTTATATGGCAGACCAATGTTGGCCGTGTCAATTAGTCTATACTAATATTATAAAGAGGTAAAGTTTGAGAGTTTCTGAGGTTGTTGGGGGTAATCTCTGGATCTATTGAACCAATTTTGGAAATTCTTTTTTGGTAAAAGAATTTTCATTTGATAGCGCTCGTGAAGCACTTTCAGGTTCAGTAATTAGTCGATATCTTCTATTGTTTAGGAATAATCTAGTGAGATCACTCATCGTTCGCACCCTGTATATCTTCATATATATTTTGGCCACGTGTTTATATAATATGATGTTCATTGTGAATTATTATTATACAGGTACGGTTTTTATCAAAAGTCATCAACAAAATTAGATTAACGTGCTCTAATTTTCAAGACATTCCAAGCAGTAGCACCGTCTACAACGAGACTGATTAAAGACATGCATAAGGGTGCTTACAGATAGAGACTGTTTACCGGCCCAAGCTCTCGGGTATTTTTTTTATTCTATGTCGGGTGACAAACAAGTATACGGCCCGCCTGATGGAAGGCGGTTACCGTTGCCATATAAACGCTCGCAACATGAAAACCCGCATTGCCATCGCAACAGCTCATTCCATCCTCGTGACCTCACTTACTCACAGGAATTATCAAAATTACACAGTAGATAATACAGAATGTCTTCTCATATTACTTTCAAAATATGATGTTAATCAACTTTTGTTGGTTACCGGTACGGTCAGCAAAAAAGAGACAAGTAACCCTGTCCGAAAATTAGAATAAATATATCTTTTATAAGCCTTAATTAATAATTTGGAAGGGCAGGATAAGAAAACAAGAAACTAAAAGCTTAAGTACTAATTACCTCTGTTAAACACATTCAGTTTCTTCGACGCTAGGCTCTATATCCTTCATATGACTTCTGAATTAGATTTTTTGCAGCTTTTCCTTTCTCCTGGCGAAGCCCTTGCACACGTATTTTTTTATATGAGAGGATCCAAACGAGCATGTGGGTCACCTGATGGAAAACAATCACCGGCGCCCATGGAGATCAGCACCACTGAGGGGCCGCTGACCCGTTGCCAGCCTATACAAGGAGGCTTTCTTTCTGGGGACGTAATTTATGGGCGCTAAAAAGTGACATGCTTTTGTATCCCAAATTCCTATGATTCTTTCTTTTCTAATGCGAGAGTAAAACTTCTATCTATCATATGTATGAGACTTTAAAGTCTCATACATAATTTCTATGATTTGTTTCTTTATGACTTTTTTCAAATCAGTAGTTTGTCTATTTTTTTATTGTTATTTTATTGTATAAATTATGTATGAGAATTGAAAGTCTCATACATAATTTATACAATAAAATAACAATAAAAAAATAGACAAACTACTGATTTGGAAAAAGTGTATAAATACATTCATAATATTTCACGAACATAATATGATTCGTAATCCGCAGACCGATTTACTTATCTACTTTGCTGACTGTACTTTACGTTCCGTCTATTATAAGGCATACTCCGTTGCTATTATATCATATTCAATTCGTGTTTCTAAAAAGACAAATCTAAAACGACCTATTACACTATAAGGTAGACTGTCTATCATAGTGTTGTCTCGCTTACACCTCACTAATACGACTATTACTCTTAAAGAGTCAAAATATCATTTGATTGAGGTGTTTTTTCTCTCTTTCTTTATTAATAAGTACGCATATATTGTAATTATCCGTCAAGTGAATATTTCTCTTACTGCCTATATGGATATATATGGAAGAGATCTGTTGTAAAGATAAGCACACACTTTTGATGTAATTATAAAATAAAATAAATAGTTAAATAAATACTATGAAAGACAGTATGAATACCTCGTAATGTATAACCCTAAAATGCTACATTGAAGGCTAGAACCCAAGTGACTCTTCTTGACTGATAGCCTAGTCAACGAATAATTTGTGGATGGAAAAGTCGAAAGCAGAATCTTTGACTTAGGAACTTTGTTTGGACTAGTTAGGAGATAAACATACTAAAAGTCCTTACCCCTCCGAGGTGAGCCCGAGGGGGGGGAGCACAAAGAAGGTCCCGTTTTATGGTTTTTTGTTTATTTCTCGAAAACGGTGCTTCGTACGAAGTTTTGTTGTACTACATAATAAAAGCTAATTAAATTCTCTACAACCTTGTCTTTTGCACTTTGTATCTATCTTCTATCATTGCCAAGCTATGAGTTTCTAAAAGTGGTCGATTTTCAAAAATGTGTTCTACACTCTTTTAGTTTTTAAGAGAGGTCTCCTTCTGTTTCGCTCAATACCAACTTAAAAAGCATAAGTTTCCATTTTCTCTTATGTCAGCATGCGATGAAGTGGGGATCGAAAACACCTCTGCGGCTTGACGGAGTTCAGGTTTTTTCAAGTACAGTTTACAAAAACCAACTTTGCTTCTCCGAACTGCAGTAGAAGTAGTGTCGCATCCCGTGAAGGCGTGTAGAAATAATATGTGTTTCAGGCCTAGCTGTTGCAATTCCTGACTTGAATAATAGGTGGTAGGTACTTTACCTCTGTTAGGCTTGACAAAGATAATATCATGGTCTGGTGGAGTCCTTGCTATAAGCAGAACTACCAAGTAAAAATATGAAATGATTTTGGTAAATTTGTACTGCACTGTTACAATGTGTTCCAGAGAAAAAAATACACTTTTGAAAATCGACCACTTTTAGAAGCTCATAGCTTGGCAATGATAGAAGATAGATTCAAAGTGCAAAAGACAAAGTTGTAGAAAATTTAATTAGCTTTTATTATATAGTACAACAAAATTTCGTACGAAGCACCGTTTCCGAGAAGTAAGCAAAAAAACAAAAAACGGGACCTTCTTTGTGCTCCCCCCCCTCGGGCTCACCTCGGAGGGGTAAGGACTTTTAGTATGTTTATCTCCTAACTAGTCCAAACAAAGTTACTAAGTCAAAATTTCTGCTTTCGACTTTTCCATCCACACTCCCCTTGTGAGCATTCATTGACCAAACTATGATGACTTTTCTTATTAACTTTTCGATTCACATTTTATTTCTAACGCACGTGATTTGACTCAATAGTACTGCGTAAACGTGTATATTGTCTATTACTTATTTACACAGAGATAAGGAAAAGCTCATTAACAACTAATGGATTGAACAATAAGACACCTACATACTCACGCCATTCCATTGAAGGCACGCAAAGTACACTAAATAATAATACTTTCTTTAAAATAGAGATCTAACTGTTTATAAAGGATCGGTAGACTATGGAACTGGAAGCGTTAATTAAATTGAACAATTATATTGAATAAACCTCCTGGAGCGCACGTAAAGATCAGTAAATAATATAAGAAGTGCATAGTCAAGTGCTTCTATAAGAAGTCTTAGGTTCAAATTACACCGCCGCTAAACGGGATAGAAGCGACTTTTTGCAACGAAATTGTTCATAGCAGAATGAATATTATGTCAATTGTATAATTTATAAACTTAAATACAAGCCAAAAAAGTCCCGATCTCACAAATGTCACATTTGGTATTCTCGTAATACAATACGCAAAATTTTACTGTAGTGTGATTGTATCAAAATCTGACCAGATATAAACGAATAATGTTACTCTACTCACAATAACAATAGACCAAGTAATGAATGAAACCAAGTAAACCTTCACTTAAGTTATAATTCAATCTTGATTCGGTCAACTTCAATTCTGCTATGAGAAATAATTACAAGAACTGACCTATTGCAATCAATACGCCACAATCTTTGTTAAACTGTTGTTCTAAAAGAGTTATTTTATCGTGCTTTTGGTTGCTTAGTCTCTTTCTTAGATTGCATCCAATGGTCTTAAGCCATACGCGAATGGCAATGGTATTAGGTCTTATGCAAAATGTCGCGTCCCGTCGTGTGCGCTGATCCATAGATTTATTCAAATGATGATCCCTCGCACACGTCTGTTTCTTTTGTCGTTGGTCACATAATATGTGGCACACAACAGACGCGCATAAAATGCAGCTACTTATATTTTGCACCCGTGTTTTTTCACGTAGGTACGTAATGTAGGCTACACACGCGGTTCGCAGGCGGTCTTTCGATGACCGTACGGCCTGTAGAACCAAACGTCGCCGGTCCTGCTTCTCCATGTATAGCAATCGGCATTAGACTTGGGCTAGTAAGGTATTCTTTACATTTCTTTACTTTACATCCATGACAATCATCTTATTCAGTAAACAATTTTTATTGACTAAACACTTTGACTATGGCTTGGGCCTAATTTATAGCGTCCACTGATTAGTCACGGCGCCGGCGTTTTGCCGGATAGACGAACCGGCCCGTATAATTGTATGGATCGTTTGTAAACGCATCCGAGATCCGTCATTCGATTTTTTAACGGATTTTGAGAACAAAAGGTCCATTCCAAAATTAATATCGCTTCTTCGGTCGGGTTAAAACGTCGTATCTGTGACGTAGTGGACAAACGACCTTAAACTTCACTTTTACACTACAGAGATTCGAACAATATCATTACAATACCATCTATCTTACACTCGATCAATAGAGACAATAACCTACCTTTACGTGCCGCGACCTCTCAATTCTGTACCAACGCTGTATGGGTACAGCGTTGGTATTCGCGTGCCGCGGTCCCGGTGCCGCGAAAAGTTTATCATAGTATAAAACTAGATACCTACCTACGTAGATAACGTTGCATACATTGAATATACTGGTAAATATGCGATCAAAGAAACCTTTTGACTAAAGACTGCTTAAGAACATAACAAGTACAATCAACCACTAGTAAAGAGTTACACTACCAATGTAAGATACATGCAAACTTAACATACGTATTATGTATAATAATTTGTAACAAAAAATTACATATAATTTAACATTTGACTGAGTATTTGGAAGAGCGCCTGGCTTGGTTATATATTACTAAAACTTTGTCATAGATTACGCTTTAATACCAAACCTTAAGGTCTTAATATAACCAATTCATTATAATATAATTTAATAATTGTAATAAATTCGTTACATAATTCATAATGGTACCATTATGATGATGACGTCTTAGTCAATGTAATAAATCGATGAACGCCGGCTGCACGCACGAAAAAGCATGACTCATTGTCACTTCCCGCCTGAGTCGAGCGTGCAAGCGAGAGCGCGGAACAAGAGAAAGAGAGGCACGATCGGCCTAAGCGTTCGGCTTGTGAACCATCTATTTCTTTTCCACTCCATCGACCGATGTTTTCTTATCACGTAAAATTATCGTCCGTAAACCGATTTTACAGACAACCATTTTTTGGTTGGATTTGAGTTGATTTTCAATTAGGTTTTAACCTAGTTGATGAATTATCTGAAGCCGAGTAAGCTCAATTATTTATATTTTAATTATTACCAATTTATTACATTGACCGTAACATACATATACATAAATATAAAGCGCGCTTAACCATTCATCGTAATATTAACCATCGTTATTCCCACTTCACCATGTTGTAGAATAAATATAGATTTTATTTCCTTTGGCACATAATATTTTTTTAAATGTCATACGTAAAAGGTGTGCAAAGTGCAGGACACCTATATGTCATCATCCTCGCGATGATATTTAATAGCTTGTATCGCCCCCTGTATCTAGAACTTCTGAGATAAACATGAGGTTTACAAGTCGCGCTGTGAGAGTTGATGAGAACACAGTAATCACTAATCACACAGATGCATTTTTTGGGCGCTAATAAGGCGGAAAGCATTTTCTTTTTCACTTATACAGTGAATTAATTAAATGGTATACCAGCTTAATATTCACATTCGATTCTACTCTTTAAAATAAGGTCTATTTTCGCTCTCAAAAATAATAGAAGATCGACCTTAGCAACATTTACGTTTGATAGGAAATGTTGTCAAAATTGATAGAACACTTTCTTAGCCGAACGTACACGTTGAAATAAGTCTGTGTGAGTATTATGTTCGCATCAACTCTCTCTGCGGGGCCTGTACGGAGTCCTTAATTTTTTAATCGTAAATATCATAAATAGAGAAGAACTTTTATGTTGTGAATTTTAAATCGTGTGTTACATAACAAAATTATGTGGTTTACTTGCTCACATTTTGAAGTGAGCAACCCGGCTCATTTGGATATGTAACACGCGTCTGAATAAATCACAATAGGAAACTTATTCTCAATTTGGTCGGCTTGTAAACGTTAACACGTTCGAATGTGACCAAAACACTCGCACTAAGCACTCTGGCCGATTACAGGTGACGATCGCAATCGAATTTTATATCTATATTTTTTTTATTTCGTTATGACTAGAAAATCATTGCACTAGCATTGTCTAAACTAAAAAAAAATATCCAAATATACTGGCTACCAAATATCTGCTTACGCTTGGCACAATTAGCTATCAGCAAAGTGCTGTAATTAATGTATATTCCAAGGTCAATCATGGTTTATTGTAAAACAAGATATTCTCTTCACACATGTTGCCAAGACCACGTCACGAGTTTTGATGATCATAAATCTGACATTTTTCATACAAAATATAGTTCATGAGGAACTCTAGTTCAAATCACGTGACCAATCTGTCACGAGAAGAACATACCTCGTATACCATGATCAACACCAAGAAATTAATATTACATATTGTTGAGCAGTTCTTAATTTAATCACCTTGTGGTTTGAGTATTAATACAGATTCAACTTACGAGTTGGTCATTTGTGCATTTACACCAACTTACAGGTACATAACGAATGTCGGAAATTTTATTTCCAATACGTGGAAGCATATCGAGCGACCTAACATAATGTGGGTGATCTTGACGTGAAACCGAAGCGACGCGGCGAAGCGCGACAACAACAGACATTCGACTACTACTGAAGTGTCCTACGTGACCATACGCAGGACGCGGAGTGCGCGCGTCGTTTCGCAAAGCAAAGCGATCGCGAATAGCTACTTTGACTCTAGGGTCGCGGGTTCGATCCCCGCACAAGATAATTATTTGTGTACTTGAACATGTTTGTTTGTCTTGGTCTGGACGTTTGCTATGTATCATATGTATGTATTTCCAAAAAAATACATATTTAAGTATATTTATCAGTTATCTAGTACCCATAGTACAAGCTTTGCTTAATTTGGGACTAGATGGCGCTGTGTAATTTGTCTAGGGATATTTTTTATGTCCGTAAGAGACAAGCGAATGCTAGCAATGTACGCGGCAGCGTCTAATATATTAAATTCGTTTACAACTACTTAGTTCTCGTTTGGATAGCCAGTTAACCACGCGTGCTCACAGACCCAAAGCCGTCTCACGAGCATGTCGTTAATATCAGGAATAAATTACTATCAAGTTTTCAAGTTTTAATTACAGCAGTGTTTCGAACTGTACATCCTTATGGTTCTTCGAGCCGGATTTCAACCAGCGACCTATGGATGGAAGCGAAATAGTATAATGTAAACGCACAAACGCCTAACACCTCATTTAGTTGAATTTAATCATATGAATTTAAAAAACGTATTCTCCACGTACGTTTTCCTCCTCCGGAGGCTTAATATGGTTTTAGATTTAGACAGAAGCTCGTTCAATGAGGTCGGGGGTAAGAGACGCCTGCGAGAGAAGTCGATGCGGCCGCGCCGGAGTCGTGAGAAGGGGACCACCTCCCTCGCACTGCTTGTTGCCGAGGCAGTTGCATGAACATACCTATTATAATATAATTGTATATTAATAGTAATAGGGTACGGGCACAATGATGATATTTAAATAGATATGCCACTAAGCGCCAAAAACAAACACTCGAAAAGTGAATCAATTGTTTTGATAAAGTAAAGAGATAGCTTGTTGTTTTGATAAAGTGATATGATAAGGATGGCGATAGTCTATGCCCCAACCTACGTAACTAGTTATAGCTAGTCATCCATGCAACAGCAGGAACCGTTTTCTGTCGCAATAGGCATGTGACCAATGTTTTTAAAATTATAAAAACTCTCCATCAGTAACGTAAAATACATAAAACTAGAACCATCTGCGAAATTATATCCATTTTAAAAGTATGAAATTATAAAAATAAATATTACCATTGTAGAAACAATAAAAAATACTATAAATTTAGTTACGGTACTAGCTACATAAACGCAATATTTAACATATCTGTCGTACAAATTTCTGATTTAATGCATATAAAATAGCATGGTGTGACGTCATTATGTGGTGGCCCTTTGTATGGAGCGTTTTCGGGATAGTTCAAAATTGTGATCTTCAAGTTATCATATCTCGAGAATTTTTTATGCAATCGAAGTAATTCTTTCACTTATAGTTATATTATTGTGACGTCTTTAAATAACAAATCGAAAAAATGGTTCACAAGCTTATTTAGTACCCGTATGCCATATCTAATTTCTTTCAGCCACTCGGTCGCGGAATTGCGCGTCCAGACACCATTGAGTTCCTCTTATTTTCACTTATCGTACCTAAAATATATTATAATAGCTGTTGCTCGTAGCTTCGCCCGCGTGAATTGTATTAAAACTTTTTTTGTGTGAGAATAAGTTGTTTTCCGGGAATAAAAAGTAACCTGTCACTCTCCAGACCTTAAACTATCCCGGTAAAAAAATCATGTCATTCCTTTGGTTTTTTGCAACGTGACAGAAGGACAAACAATCAAAGAAACAAACATACTTTTACATTTATATGGATATAACAAACCGAACATACGTCTTTATACAACAAATCGTACATAAAAATTGGGAATATTTATTATTAAAAATCACATGGTCCCACCACACCCCGGCCAGTCCATACAAATGTCGCCTCGTTTACTACTACATAAACAATGACGTCAGTGCAGAACGTGAATGAGCACGCGTGTGCATGCTTCGCTATACAAACTGTTCCAGATTTGTTTCAGAGGGGAGGTGAGGTCGACACGAGAGAGCGGCAGAGAGCGCCCGTACTGTACGTAAACTATTACTTATCCATAAGTAAAAAACATGCATACCGAGGCTTGGTCATCGTGTGAGCGTTGTCTGCCAGCACCGGTGTGTGCGTCCAGCGGCAGCAGTGTACGGGAACCGTCGCGGTCTTCGTCGCGCGCGTTCTCCTCCGCTTGCCTGACATACGTACATAATTAGACATACACCAATGATGTATAAATACTATAGTAAGCGACAAGCGTCCAACTTCGCAATTAGTTCACAAAAGCAAGCTGACGTTTGTAACAATTGATTAAAATTGGTAAAAATGCCGTCTTTTGTATTACGAGAATGCACAATTTTATGTTGATAAAGTAAATAAAGCCCAAGGAATCACATCACACTAAAGCACAGAAAATTATTTGATAACGACTAACGACGACAGCTGCAAACTGTTGCCTGTACATCGTTCTGTTCCTTCCAGTCGGATCCAAATAAGTAAGATCAACAAACGCTTCAAAAAAGTTGATGATGATCTCCAAGATCATCATCACACGACCTATCCAGGAATGGCATCTGTCGTATATCCGACGGGATGAAATGCGTTCCCTTCTTAGCTATGCGCATATTACAACAGCTGGTTGACGATGAAGGATACGCACACCCGTTAGCAGAATAGGTCTTACGCAATCAATTTTACACTGACGGCGTCATAACTGGCCAGAACACGGTGGAAGGCCAGGGCATTGCAAAACGATCTCAATTGCCTGCTTAAGGCGGTTTTACTTTGCTCAAATGGGCGAGCAATGAACCGATTATAATCCAGGAGTTAGCAGATCAACGTAAGAGTCAAATTCAGACCAGACGAGATGATAATTCAATAAAATGAAATTATGAGAAACATTTTATATGAACCGAAATTACATAAAACAATTGTCTATATGTACTGCTTGCACTTGAACACAGCATCTCCTCACGTCTACTGGCCTCACTCAAATCACGGGTATTTTTATTACAATTCAAGACTCATAGTTGGTTCAGGTTACGTATACTTACATAGTCATGAACCTAAGCACGAGTAAGTTGATGCTGGCAGCCACCACCGCTAGGCCGAAGAGAATGAACACAAGGCTTAGGGCCACATAGCCAGGCTTGCTGGTCAGGGCTTGGTCATTCTGTAAAAAAAAGTCACATTGTACGATTAAATACTCGCGCAAAGAAAACCTCTGGTATTCTTAACATCCACATTTTTGAAGTGCGTACTTCTATAGGGACGCTGTACGCTTTATGTTGTGGTGAGTGAATGAAGTTGTGTGTGAGTGAATGAGGTTGTGTGAGTGAATGAGGATGGGTGTGAGTGAATGAGGTTGTGTGAGTGAATGAGGTTGTGTGAGTGAATGAGGTTGTGTGAGTGAATGAGGTTGTGTGAGTGAATGAGGTTGTGTGATTGAATGAGGTTGTGTGAGTGAATGAGGTTGTGTGAGCGAATGAGGTTGTGTGTGAGTGAATGAGGTTGTGTGTGAGTGAATGAGGTTTTATGTGAGTGAATGAGGTTGAGTGTGAATGAATGAATGTGAAGACTGTGTCTGATGTAGTGTTCTTCTGATTGCCAGCTCGAAGCGATAGAGGTGCAGGTCAAAGAACACCATAAAGCAGAGTCTTCCACGGACAGGGTCAGGTTAAATCGCCAGGGAGGGAGCGAGAGATGAAGTTTTCCCTTCTGTCGTATGATCAAGCACACACCGTTTTTAAATAAAGTTTTAATTAATAAAAGTAAACATAAATAAAAGCGAATTTAAGCAATTTTCGATTAATTTACCTGAAGAGCTACGTAATCTCCGAAACCAATAGTTGTGAGCGTAACGAAACAGTAGTAAAAGCTGTCGAAGTAACTCCAGCCTTCGTATCGAGAGAACACTGCGGCACCTGTAACATCAACATATCAAAAAATTACCAGGCTGCTAATATGTGAACTATATCACCCCGTACAAGGTCTGCACGTATCGGAACTATTTAAGTTAATAGAACAGTTTCCTTAAGCCCTAAACCAGTCTTGCCTCAAGATGATAGTAATAAATATAATAAATAAATATTTCTGGACAATTTACACAACGCCATTTAGTCCCAAACTAAACAAAGCTTGTACTATGGATATTAGACACACGAGTGTTATCAATAAATACTTTTTTTTTTTTTTTTTGTAAATACATGCTTATAATACATAGAAAACCACATGGACCAAGACAAACAGACATATTTATGGGGTGTAAGTGGTTTATCTTTGAACTTTGATCTTTGAACCAAAGCCAACTTCACCTGCACGTGGTGCACCCTGCTGACTGACAAACGAAGCTCTGGCGAAAAGAGAGGTAGGGAGCGTAATTATAAGCTACCCGACTGGGGAATGTACCTCCACCTCACAGAATACCGCAGCCAAATAACAATTCCATTGAGGGTTGTTGTGTTCCTGCGAGTGAGTGAGGTCACCAGAAAGGAAGGAGATGCTACGTTGGCAGCTGGGGTGGCGGCGCGCAAGTGATATATTATGTTGCGAGCGTTAATACGGTTACGATAACCGCTTCACATCAGGCGGGCCGTATGCTTGTCTGCCACCCGAAGTAGTATAAAAAAAAACACAAATCTGTCTTGTCCGGAGATACGGTCAGCGATCTCGGAGTCAAAGTAGCCTTTGCTAACCATAAAAGTCCATAAAAGTCTGACTCGTGTGTGTTACAAGGCAGACCAAGCGTTCAGACGATTTTGTAATTCATATTATTGGCATTGATGTGTTAGGTAACAATCTCACTGTTTTAGGTCCCCTAAAATTGGTGGTTATTTAAAATCCGTGGTGTACCTCAGTTGAGATACACTTGACTAGCCATTTCTTTAGGTATTTAATGCCTTATTTGCCATATAGCTGTCTCTCACATCGCCAAGAGGGGAAGTCAAATTCCAAAAGCTTTCTACTCCTACTAAATTCGTTGTGAGTTCCAAAGCAGTCGTAGTTTTACCCCCGGGACTGCGGTGACTTCATTGTTCATTGCCTTTTTCGATGATCGTAACAAGGATTAAAAACGGTTGAAATCGCTCTGAAGATCATGGTGAGCTACAATACATTTTATCTATATATATATAAAAATCAATGCCAATTTTCGTTGTAATTTTATAACTCAAGAACGGGCTCACCTATCCAAACCAAGTGTTTAGGCTTTGTTCGGACTATTTAGTAGATGGTTTATGTGAAGTTTGCACAAAATCGGTAGAGCGGTTCTTCATTTATCACATTTTTTGTAACAAATGAATTCAATAAATGGCGGATCATTTTGTTAATGGGGATTTTGCTGTGAAATTGAAAATTTTTTCAGATGGGGATTGTGCTGTCAAATTGAAACTTTTTTCAGTGTTGACAATAAAAGCATGTTATTATGTCATTCATGCGGTCATTTCATTTTGGGCGTGCTTCAAATTTATGTTGCCTGTTCCAGAGTCGGTACCCCCGCCGTTTGTTTCTTCATGCTCAAAATGGAAAAACAAAAAATATTGTTTATCCAAACGTTTTGGATTAAGTTTTAAAATAGCTAGCAATTAATAAAATATTTTTTGTTTGAATAAATGAATTTGATGTTCCAATGAATTTTTTTTAGTACTTCACTTTATACGCGCCTAATTAAACTACTTATATTATTACTCATCAAATAATTTTTCAATTCGAAAGAGTACAAACAAACTCTTCAACTTTATAATATTATAATATAAGTGCAGCCTCGCGCGGCAATTGATCTGTCTCGAGCAGTCCGCGAGAGTCACTATGCGGAGCGCTCCGTGTGGATTGCTCGCTTGGTGTGAAGCCACCTGGTTACTACTGAATTCAGAAAGTGCTACTTACCAGTAGTGATAATTATAGACGACAACATCCCAGTAGCAAACATGAGATTCATTTCGGTAGCCTCCGTAGTGTTGCAACGGAGGTAGCATTTAGCTCGTCTAATCACAACCGACGCAAACTTGTTCAGACGCTCTCCTATACTTTGGAACATCACAAGACCTAATGGAATACCCACCTGGAAAACGAAGAATTTTTTTTTTTATTCACACAAATTACATTGCGCCATCTAGCCCCAAAGTAAGCGAAGCTTGTGTTATGGGTACTAGACAACTAATAAACATACGTAAATACATTTTTTTTTTTTGTAAATACATACTTATTATACATAGAAAACACCCAAACTAAGACAAACAGACATGTTCATGCACACAAATGTTTGTCCTATGTGGGAATCGAACCCACGAGCATTGGTGTCGAAGCCACGTCATTGACCATACTTAATAGGTAGACGGCGCCACACTGTGGCGGGGTGTAAGTGGTTCATCATCATCTTTGAACCAAAGCCTTCACCTGCACGCGGTGCACCCTGCTGACTGACAACCGAAGCTCTGGCGAAAAGTGAGGTAGGGAGCGTAATGTAAGCTAGCCGACTGGGGAATGTACCTCCACCTCCCAGAATACCGCAGCCAAATAACGGTTCCCTTGAGGGCTGTTGTGTTCCTGCGAGTGAGTGAGGTCACCAGAAAGGAAGGAGATGCTGCGATGGCAGCGGGGATGGCGTCGCGCGAGCGATATTTTATGTTGCGAGCGTTAATATGGCTACGGTAACCGATTCACATCAGGCGGGCCGTATGCTTGTCTGACACCCGACGTAGTAAAAAAAAAAGTGACTTCACAGAAATAAAACAAAAAATGCAAAAATTCGCCACCATCACAACCTTCCTGGTAGCTCAGTTGGTAGGTAATTGAGAGGTTGTGGGTTCAAATCCCACCTAGGCAATGGATGTGAACTTTTCCATTGTTAAAATATTTATAATATTCTGGCAAATTGGCCGAAATCAACTAATTAAATAGTGATTATATAAACTATGTTTTCTATTTTGAACAGAAAACTCATGTAACAAATGTGAACTCAAATAGGACATATGCATATTTTTTTACTATACGCTTTTAAATTAATAAAATTAACCCTCACCATAGCATATGCCATGCAGAAAGCTTTTCCTCCAACGGTGACTGGAGTAGAATGCCCATATCCAATCATAGCAAGGACCACAGTGGCAAAATAGAATGCTCCAGCAAATTTCCACTGTGGACCAGCTTTATGTGGCTTATTTTCTATAATCACTATCTCTATCATGTGGTAGTCTTCTGGTGTGATGTTATATTTACGGACAAGCCCATTCTTCATATCTGAAGAAACATATTTAATGTGTTGTTATTTAAAAAAAATATATATTATACTTATATTTATAAACATGTCTCTCTAATCTAATGGAAAAATCATATAATATAACGAGGGAATTCAAATATTGGGAATAAAAATTTTGCAAAACCCATTATTACAAAAGACAATTAAGAAGTATCAGTGCACTCCTGCTGATAACTTAGCATCTCATTTGAAGCCATAATAAGAACAGAGTTCTAGTACTGAATATGTGCATCAAAGTAAGAATCGAAATGGTTTGGTGGTAAATTAAATTCATCTCTCAGAGAAAGTTATAATGGCTAGGAGGATGGTAAGATATACTCACCAGTTAAAACTTCCCATCTTTTGCTCTCAGTGTCCGATTCAAGTGCGTCAAAAACTGCTGCACCAATTAGTAAATATGTAAATGTGCATACTACTAAAGAGAGTGTACGGACATTCTGCCGCTTCATGGCCACAACTGAAATGGTTAATACATGAATTTATTTATAAAGTAATAAATTATTATTATTAATGGAATTAAGTATTACTGTGAAAACCTAGCTTCTGCCCGCGGCCAATTATCGTGCAAAAGTAAAACCTCTTTCGTTTCTCAGAATACAATCTATATCCATGGAAAATTTGAAATCCGTTCAACAGACAAAAACAGTTTACTAGATTAGTTTTGCTTTTAGTTTATTTTAATTAGTTTTAATTTATATGTATTTATTTAATTTTATCTATTTTAAGTTTACTTTAAGTATCCAATATTGTAGAATATTAAATTTAGATAGGCAAATCATATAAAGATCGAGGTTTTATGTTTAAATAAACAGACACATATAATTTTCATAATTAAATACTAGTAATTTTTAGACTACTGATGAACACAATTTCCGCTCCTAATTTCCTCTCTCTGACCAAATTGATCTTACCTAAAATAGAAATCAATCATGAATATGAGCACAGAGTACTTTGTAAGAAACTGAGTAAGAGGAACAAATAGTCCTTCCGAATACATACCTAGTCCTTCCGAATCAAAATCTGTATTTTTTCAAAACTTTTTAAATAAATTAATGTAAATATTGCAAAGTTATGGATAAACAACTAAAGGCAAAACTCGGAAATGAATACAGTAAATTGTTAAACCAATTAATTTCATTTCATTTTCCTATAATGAGATTTTTCACACATTTGCCCGCATTTTCCAGTTTCAATCCACTCAAATAATTTTATTTTCTAATTCTATTGGGCTGATTGGGCATGGGCATGGGCGATATCAATAACAATCACCATGACACTTGTCATGTCACAGTTGTCACATCTGATCTATCACTTTGGCAACTTCGTGTAGTGAAAATTATATTCACAGATTATAAATATATCCCAATCTGGGTCTCTCGAAGGATAACTTGATAAGTGATGTGGTCTTGGCGAGAACTTCAGGAACTTCACAAAAAAGAATTGAATTGGATCTCTCGAGTTTTTTTTTGCTAACCTTGTACTTATGGATGGAGCCACGCGGCACGCCTCTTTGTTTCGATATTTTTGAAAAAGTGTTTTGAAATAAATTTAAAAATCTTAAACCGATTACAAAACTGATATTTTTATTAATAACTACAAGAACCAGTCAAGTGTGTGTCAGGCCACGTGATGGACAACTACGGAATCCAAACACTGTAGTTTGGATTTCGTAGTTGCCTATCACACTATTTCGTCTATAAATAGCTCGATAGAATTAATGTACAATTATACATGTAGGGCTAGAATATCAAAACATCACATATTTTTAGTTGAATTTTACGTTGAATGTGTCATTGTAATATGCTACGACAACCCAAACACAAAATTGAGGCTCTGCCTTTAAAATTGTTATTTCTTTATCAATTTTTTTTGCTCTATAAATTTATTTTTCCATAATTTTACATGGTTTATAAACTTATGTCTACTTCCTGTTTAACACTACTAACAACTTCATCTAAGTATTTTTAATGGAATTTATACTATTTTTTTTTCTTTGCTTTGTCCCTAAGGATGGATAAGGAATGAATAGCCACGCGGCACGCCTCTTTGTTTCGATATTTTTGAAAAAGGGTTTTGAAATAAATTTAAAAATCTTACCAAAACTGATATTTTTTATCAATAACTAAAAGGACCAGTTAAGTGAGTGTTAGGCCCCGTGATGGACAACTGCGGAAACCAAACACTAGTTTGGATTCTATTATTATAACATGCTACGACAACCTAAATACAAAATTGAGGCTCCGCCTTTAACAACTTCATCTAAGTAATTTTTAAAGGAAATTGTACTAAATTTTGTCGTCTTCCCAAATACATTTTTTATGTTGGTGGACTATTGTTAACTTGTAAAGCATACTTCGTTGTGATAGTTTTCCTTTTAAATCTTTATAATATATAACTGTTGTGATTTTTTTCACGTAACCAAAGCAAAAACCGGTAAGCTGGGGTAGAAGGGGTGGGCCAGATCGCGCCTGTATGGAACACAAATTTGCGCTTTCAATATTTAGTAAACTGGTGTTCTCACACTCGCAATATTTTTGAAAGACCTATCCAATGATACCGAACGCCATAAGATCGCCTAGGATAAAAAGGATAAAAAAGTGTAGGGAAGGTACCCGAAATTTTATAACAACTTTATTACTTTAAAATTACAAAACTTAATAAAATTAAATAATGTGTCAATCGCCGACGTGAGAATCGAAAGTGTCTTTAAACATCGCGTCATGGCGGACGGTGGCTCGATGAGTCAAGCGCAGGTGTTACGCGCCAGATGCCGCAATCATTGCATGATGTAGCGGGCGACCGATGCTGCACGGTCGACGATTTTCATGTATTGGGCTTCCGTAAAGCCACGCCCACACCAATTTTAAGCTTTCTACTTATTATTTATTAATACTAATAATCTCTGAGCTAAGCCGCGGACAGACAGACAGATAGTCAGCCAGATGAACATAGCGAAACTGTAAGGGTGGATAATGTTTACTACGGAACTGAAAAGGGAGAAATAAAAATCTATTATTAATAGAGCACTTGTACGGTTCAAGTAATTAAATTTATTTTTATCTTGATAATAGCTTAAGGCGAAACGGGTCCATAAAAATAAACAAGGGATTTTATTCTATAAAAAAAAAATCATTCAGTCAGTGAAAAAATCCTACATGATAACTAAAAAATGTAAACTCAAAAAACATCTAAAATATTCAATTGTTTTTCTTTGATAGCGTATTTACCTATTACTGAACTGAAATTAGTAAGAAAACTCTCAATCTTGAAAAGAAAATTAAGAACCTTATTATTGAAAAAAGTCAATTGAATATCTTTAAATTGGGTAAAAAAGACATAAATGGGATGCCTTTCGTCCAGAAAGTATATATATATATATATATATATATATATATAATAGGTAGGGGAAAAAGTCTTTTCGCATTTTAGTATGTATGAACTTGTAATAAAATCTCTGTGGTTATACCATTTGTATCTGGCAGGTTTTGATATCTTTAAAAAGTTTAAATTTTAAAAAAGATAATTCCAAATTCAAATTAGGTAAATGTGTGATTTTCATTTGTTTTTTTTACTGTCAAGATGAGTGAATTTAATGAAGAAATTCGATTCATTTTAAAATTTTACTACAAAAAAAGTAAAAATGCAACGCAAGCTGCGAAAAAAATTTGTGACGTTTATGGACCTAGAGCAGTGTCTGTGAGAGTAGCACAAAATTGGTTTAAGCGTTTTCAATCAGGAAATTTTGATGTGAAAGATGCACGTGGCTCTGGTCGCCCTGTTACGGATAAAATGGATGCCATTTTTAAAAAAGTGGAGCAAGATCAGCATATCAGTAGTTACGACGTAGCTGAAGAATTAGGAATTGACCACAAAACAGTTTTGGCGCATTTGAAAAAAGCTGGGTACACTAAAAAGCTCGATATTTGGGTGCCTCACGATCTCACTGAAAGAAACTTAATGAACCGTGTACTCATTTGCGATTCTTTACTACGACGTAATGAAAGCGAACCGTTTTTGAAAAAGCTTATAACTGGTGATGAAAAGTGGATCACGAACGACAAGAACGTGCGAAAAAGGTCTAGGTCAAAGGCGGGTCAGGCTTCACAGACTCTGGCAAAACCCGGGTTAACCCGCAATAAGGTGATGCTGTGTGTATGGTGGGATTGGAAGGGCATTATTCATTATGAGCTGTTACCGCCAGGCAGGACTATCGATTCTGAACTCTACTGTGAGCAACTGATGAGATTAAAGCAAAAAGTTGAGAGAAAGCGGCCGGAATTAATTAACAGAAGGAGTGTGATTTTTCATCATGATAACGCTAGACCTCACACATCTTTAGCCACTCAGCAAAAATTAAGAGAGTTTGACTGGAAGGTGTTAATGCATCCGCCGTGTAGTCCTGACCTTGCACCTTCTGATTTCCACCTGTTTCGGTCTCTTCAGAATTCTTTAGGCAATGTCAGGTTAACATCACGAGAAGACTGCCAAAACCACTTGTCGTGGTTTTTTGAACAGAAGTCCCAAAATTTCTATAGTAATGGGATCATGTCTCTACCTACAAGATGGCAAAAAGTTATCGAACAAAATGGCACCTACATACTTTAGTTAAATGTAAATAAACTTTAGTAAAAAATGTTTTGAATTTTCATATAAAATACGAAAAGACTTTTTCCCCAACCTAATATATATATATATATATATATATATATATATATATATATATATATACATTATATATACAACTCGTTTCATGGTGTTTGTGACCATACTCTTCCGAAATAGCTCGACCTATTTTTATATTCGGTAGTTATAAAGTCGTAAAGCATACCGATAGGAATTTATATGACAGGACAACCTTTGCCGAGTCAGCTAGCATATTCTATAAATTTATTGATTTATAATTATAATTCTCACAATCTACACTACAATGTAATTCACATTCGGCATCGTCTCAATCTTCAGTAGGTTATGGACGGCACCCCTTGAGTGTCTATCTATATCTATATATTTTTTAAATTGTTATTTTTCTCGAAGGACTGGAACAAAGATAGCCGCCATGACATTTCTGCCTCGATTCATGTATTTTCTTTATTCTAAGCTTTGCGACAACCTGCAATGTGCACAATGTCAACGTTGACGTTGACATTGTTCAAATTGTCACAATGTCAACGTCACATTGTGATCATTTTCCATTCCATTTCCTTCCATCTCATGGGATAGCTATTGCCTGGTTGATCTGAGAATTTCGTCATTTCCAATAAAAATTGAAATAAATACCGCTCTGTAACATTTAGGACACCACCATGAAAGTCGTGTGCAACAAATCTAATCCACCTTTAGGTAACATCAGTGATTTTCGTCATATTATTTTAAATATAACCATGGTGCATAAAGTATCTTAATAACTATCTTTCACATTGCTTTGCAGGTGGCTTATTAGCTGTAGAGTTGTATCGATCCTACGGGAATATAATAGAAGTATCTTGGGCCAATGAATCAACGGTAACGTTACCAAAATCTAGCAAACCAGTGCCATATGGAACTAGTAATGATCTGATAAGGATTTTAGAGAATGCCTTTAATAAATCTGCTGAACCGCTGCAGAAGGTAACGATGAACCACTGGCTGTCCTTTAGCCTTGTTCTGGAGGACGAGATCCCAAAATCTTTAGAGTATTTAGACAAGACACTTGGGCCGCTTACTTATTTAGTTGGAGATAATTTATCTGTATCTGATTTAGCCATATTCAGTGTGCTTTATGGTAAGTGAATTTTTGAAATTTTTATCTTGATCAGGTCTGTACATAGCACGGCCGCATGTGGCTCTTTGTACAGCCCTGATTTATATTTGTGCGACCTGTGACATATTTTCGATCTACTACTTTTTATAGTTTGTATAACTAGCTACAGTGTTTGTATAACTAATGCGACTGGAAATTATATATCTTCTGAAAAGCTGTTTTATTATGGTTAATTATTATCAATACTATATATTTATTTTTCTTCAAAAACTTTATGTAGGTATTGGTGTCTGTGGGCCCTCCAATAATTATGTATTGGCCCAGGACTGTATACTTATGGTTTGGACAGCTGTAATGTAATGAATTGAAGTAATCTATCCTATACAGTTGTAGTAGATTATACTATAATTATTGAGGACTTGCAATTCTATCATATTTTTCAATAACTGCAAAAGTTTGTGAGATTGAATGTTTTTTAAGTCAGTTTAACTGTTTAATATCTTTTATACATTATTAGCTGATATCACTACATAGTATAAAACAAAGTCGCTTTCTCTGTCCCTATGTCCCTTTGTATGCTTAAATCTTTGAAACTACGCAACGGATTATGATGCGGTTTTTTTTAATAGATAGAGTGATTCAACTGGAAAGTTTATATGTATAATATATGCATAACATAGTAGAAAAACACTGATAATTTAGAGGTTTCTAATGTGATGTCGTAAATAAACACATTTTTTTGCTCTTTCATTGCAAACGCTGGCTGAACCCAACGAGATAGATCAAAATAATGTAGTACAGTATTGTTCACCTTAAAATGGTCTACAAAAAAGTTCGCGATGGTATATGTCTATCTCTTAGTGGTAACACACAATAACCGTTATTTTATCCATTGCTTTTTACAAGAAATAATGCCTTATTTACGAAGCGATTTTAAGCAATACAGAATTAATCCTTATCCAATTAAGTACCTTAAATACATTGCGCATTTAATATAGATCAATATGGCCCTTCACAGCATGTAATTTAAATGAATAGTTTAGAAGATATTACACATTTAAAATGCAGGGACATAACGGCTGTGGCGGTACCGGCCGCGGAGCCGGCGGCGTGTGCCTATAACTGGGGAAGGACTGGATAGGACAAAGCGCAAAGACCTTCTGTAGTACATTTAGTATCAGCATTGCACCCGTGCGAAGCCGGGGCGGGTCGCTAGTTTAGAATATACTCTGGATAATGATACTTTTTATCTCAGTAATATGTATGCAGGAAAAGTTGTGGGCAGAAACTATTGGGAAATATTTGTTTCATTCTTGTTATAATTTATAACTATCTGTAAATGGCAAATGAAATCTAATATATAAAATACTCGTGTTACAATTTTAGTAACCACACTCCTCAGAAATGACTTGACCAATTTTGATGAAATTTTATATCTATATTTGTTAGGTCTAAGAATAGGTTGTTAACTATTTTTTTTTAACTATAATATTCATAAGAATAATTTATATGGCAAAACTACGTCTGCCAGGTCAGTTAGTATTTTGTAAAATTGTTATTAGTCTCTTAATACAGTTCTCATGAAACTACAATAGAAAAAATTGTAAAAAAAAATTGTATTTTCTTTTTAGTATCAGAACCTCACTTGTAGAATCTTTTGAAGTAATCAAATTCAATTATGTCAAAAAAGCTTTTGGTGCATCTTTTAAAAAATAACTGATCAGTGATCTCCTAAGTCAGTATTCTTGCAATTATAACAGGTAACGTAGCTAGTGCTTGTGCAGCCTCGTTTCATTTTATCATCCTGTATAATCTAGCTTTAGAGCTTCCAATCTAATATTAAACATCTTTTTCTAGGATCATCAAAGTTTAAAGCTGCAACTAAAGCAAAGCCTGCTCACAACATTGCTCGTTGGATGAAATTGATCGAAGCACTACCAGCAATCACTGAGGCATTAAAAGAACTGCCTACAGAAGTCAAAGAGAGATCATCTAAGGCCACCAGGTTTGTAACTTTATATTTCGTCTTGTATGACATGCAGACACAGAAAAAGCTATTTCTTATATAACATGGTTCTACATTTTCTACATGTGTAAAATAAAGAATTCTGGCCTTACCTACCACTTGCCATACCTTGGCCACTTCATACAAAAAACTATTACATAAACAGACCGCAACTGCATGCGCAAGTGGCTGTATAGATGCCCTAGGGTTGACTGCAATAAACAAAACAACTCGTCGGATGAGTTAACGAAGTTGGTACCTCGCGCTGTGATGTAACTCATTATATTTTAAATATTGTAGGTAATATTTTTTTTAATAAACAATGTTTTTAAACATTTATTTTGACTGATTATGATTGTGAGACTGTAAAAAATGCAGTTATGTTACGTGATAGACTAATTGTTTTTGTTTCACGCGGTGCTGGTTATAATTGATCGTGGTCGTCTATTGAAAATGTAGAACCAATATTAAAATTCAAGTCTCATAAACGTCGATGTCGACTCAAACCCAATTTTTTTTATAGATGTGCGGTGTGTATAAACAGTTCCAAATAGTCACAAACTGTGTAAGGGGTATTGTAAAACAATTTTTATAGCAATCAATCAATAATTATTTATTTGCACAAAATATAGGTAGATGGCATTAGACAATTTCCAAATTGACACATTATATGCATGGTGTGAATGAGCCTGTGTGTGTTGTTTTTACAATAGCGAGGAGCAAATAACCATGTGAGATATCTGATGGTATGGTATACCAAATGAGTTTGAGCAGCTGATGGTAAGCAATCACTACAACCCATGGATGGCAGTAATACCAAAACTTCTCTGATCCGTTGCCAACTTTTTCAGGGAAAAATAAAATATATTTTCTTGAAGACTCCAAAGTAGTATTTGTCCGGGAACACCGTTGCGGCAAGTTGATTCCATAATATGTTTAAGTATTATTAATTTAATTCACAGGCGATCTCCCCCCGCAGACACCGAGACCGGTGGCAGGCAACAAGAAGGAAAGTTCATTGAACTGCCTCATGCCGTCATGGGTGAGGTAGTGGTGAGGTTCCCACCTGAAGCTTCTGGGTGAGTGTTTGCAGTTTTCAATTATTATTTTATAGCAATATCAGCAGTGTCGGGTTAGCCTTAAAGCTAAATACAAATACCATTGGTTGTAGGGAATAGGGATAATAAGGAATGCAATCTCGTTCTCGTGAAATTTCGCGCGCGGGGCGGCGGCGGGGACTGAGGTAGCGGTTGGGGGACGATGTCTCGCTTAGATTCACTTAGACCTCGTCCCCCGACCGCTACCTCAGGCCGCGCCGCCGCCCCGCACGATATCTCGCGAGAACGAGATTGCATTCCCTAGTTGGTACTGCTGCATATACAAATTCGTTCATACAGAATATAAATGAGCGTAAGTGTGTGCGGTGCGGCCCCATACAAACTGTTCCAGATTCGCGGCACACTGGTGTACTGGTATAAGTTGGTGTGCCTAGGAAAAATAAGGTTATCTCATAAAGTTAAAGAGATTTTTCATTTATGGTGTTACTCCAAAAATGTTCGTTTTCCTAGATGTACCTTAACTTAAACCCAAAAAGTTTGCGGAACATCGATCTAGGTAATTCAATTATTATACAGGCTACGAAAGTAGCTTTCTTCATGGATAAAAGATTTCATTCTTATTCTATGCTCTATTATATTTATATTTAATGCTTCTTGATGCTCCTATTTTAATGTAAGTTTAATTTCTTTTTTTTAACAATTAGGTATCTGCACATTGGCCATGCTAAGGCTGCGCTGTTGAACCAATACTATCAGCAGGCGTTCCAAGGGAGGCTTATCATGAGGTTCGATGACACCAACCCTGCTAAAGAGAATGCAGACTTTGAAAAGGTATATACAAAGACCCTTATCCTACACTACTATAATATACCCTATAATCACACCAGTGCCGGCTGTACCTTAAGTGCGCACGTGCGCTGGACTACCAATTAAAAACATTTAAAAATTACAAAATATTACTTCATGTTTATTTTTAAATTACAATATTAATATATATTTTAACATATAAAAACATATAACAAATAAAATATCCAACTATGATGATACATTTTAAGCGCTTTGCTAAACTATTCAGTTATTTTCCCTGTAAAGAAATATTCTCGTGCGCTTCGGCGAGCGCACGAGGACTGCTAATACAACTTGTATGGGTGACGAGATAATGCCTGACGCGTGAAACAAAAAATAGTTCATAGAAACGTACCGAGAAATGAGTCAATTCTCGTGCGCCGCCCGAGCGAACCGAAAGCACCCGATGTTTGACGAAATTCGTCGTCTGGCATAGTTGGCGACGGCGGCGGCCATGTCTCAGGATCGGCTAAAGGCTCTTTTCGTGCTCAGTATTGAAAAAAATATATACAAACAATAGATACCCGATTTTAATAAAAAAAAGGTGATTGAACATTTCGCTTCAGAAAAATGTCGTCGCATTGATTTAATGTTTAAAAATTAATAAAAAATTTAAATATTTAATGTGAATATTGTTTTGTTGTAGTTTATAAATATAATATTCCGTGAGCAAGTGCACCATCAGTTCGATAACCCTCCACCCGCCACTGAATCACACTAACAGATGAGACGAATCTAATGACACCTCATGTGTGATAAAACCCGTCAAGTGTCAAATTTAGGCTGTAGAGTGTGCTAATAATCCACAAATACACATACACTCGAAAAACCCTTCCTTTTTGGTTAGTCGGTAAAAAGATAACAATAATAATATGAAGTTCGGTCTATTAACAGCCAACTAATCTACTTTAGACTTTATTATTGTGAGCCCTAGAGGCAGGGCATATTACCCAAAGAAATATAAATGGAAGTAGATTCAACACAAATTGTGCAACAAAGGATGTGCCGCATGCTATGAAATGACGTATAAGCTACATAAGCATTGTTATTTTTCTTTCACATAATTCATGATATTTGGAACAAAAATGGTAATTATACTACTCTTGCTTTTTAATCTTTACTTTCTACGTTACCGATAGGAGAGAAAGTTCCTCTTTATTCCTTCTCAAATATCCGGGACGTAAAGTCGTATGGAATTTCATTATGCGGATGTAGACTCAATTTTTGTGCTTCAGAAGCGAGCTATCCGTGCTATTTATATGATGAGTCCCAGGGAGACACTGAGAAATAAATTTAAAGAGATAAATATTATGACATTACAGTCTCAATATATTTATGAAAATCTTATTTACGTTCATAAAAATCAAACCAAATTTAGGAAAAACAGTGATCTCCATCAATTAAATTTAAGAAATAAAAACAAACTCGCTATGCATATTACTAGGCTCCATAAAATCTCTAACTCGTTCCCAGGTCAATGTATACGCTTCTACAATAAACTTCCAAACGACGCGTTTAAATATCCATGGGTAAATTTAAGAAATATATCAAAACTAGACTATGTCAAAAGGCTTACTATTGTATCTCGGATTACATAAATGATAAAAGTATTTGGAAATGAATTGCTCTTGTTATGTTATGTTAATGATTGTATTTGTATTTAATGTAACGATATTGGCAATTAAAAGAGTCTGCCTTGAGTTTCTTGCCAGTTCTTCTCAAGAAGCCCCGTCGCCAGAACTGGCACTTAAATTCACTTTCACATTCAAGATAGTGTGATGAAAGTGAATCTAAGCTCTGCGGATTTAGAGTTGTAATGATTTATACATCTTCTTATATTTAATTTGTATGACATTTCTAAGTGCTTTATAAAATCCAAGGAATAAAGATATTTTGAATTTGAATTACATATTTAAAAAACAGTATCTAATTTCTACGTTTTAATTTTATGAAACGCGATGCAGGGTGACATAAACTGAACCGCACCATATATTGATCAGTCAGAGATAGTCGATGGTGGTCGGAAGTATCGCAACCTCGCACACAAATTAAGCCAATCAAAATTTCTGTTTACGTGCTGTCAGCTCAGCTTGTAATTTATTATGTACATTCATCTCTTTTTAACACATGCAGTATAATGTATTTAGGCATTCACGTTATTTTTCTTTCTCTGTCGTCGTGTCTACATGTTTAGATAAGATAAATGTAGATCAAGTTTGAGTAAGGGTTTTTGTAATATAAGCTATTTAGTACCTACCCTACGACTACGAGCTCGGTGGTCGAAACTCCGAGGTCGCGGGTTCGATTCCCGCTCAAGACAAACATTTGTGTGCATGAACATATCTGTTTGTGTTGATCTGGGTGTTTTCTATGTATTATTTGTATGTATTTACAAAAAAAAGTATATAAGAACATATATCAGTTATCTAGCTCCTATAGTACTTATAAGCTTTGCTTAGTTTGGGTCTAGATGGCTGTGTGTCCACGGATAATTATTATTATTTGATTGTGTGTAACTATATATATT
The DNA here is from genome assembly GCA_937001555.2 of Hypsopygia costalis. NCBI lineage: Eukaryota > Metazoa > Arthropoda > Insecta > Lepidoptera > Pyralidae > Hypsopygia > Hypsopygia costalis. The sequence continues at coordinate 7,750,829 of OW443343.2, read as the reverse complement.
TATTACAGGTAATCTTAGAAGACGTAGAGATGTTAGAGATCAAACCGGACATGTTCACTCACACGTCCCAGTATTTCGATCTGATGATACAGTTCTGCGAGAAGCTCATGAAGGAAGGCAAGGCCTTCGTGGACGACACTCCTCCGGAACAGATGAAGAACGAGCGGGAACAAAAGATGGATAGTCGGAATAAAAATAATTGTAAGTTTTAATAAATTAGGCAGAGAACCAAATATACGGCCCACCTGTATTTTATTTATTTAAACTTTATTGACCGCAAATTATATATAAGGATACAAAAGGCGGACTTAACGCTAAAAGCAGTCTCCACCAACCCTTGGGAATAACAATGTAGCTGTATCATCATCATCAGGTCATTTTAGTCTCCACTACAGGAGCACGACCCTCTCTCGTCTGTCCCAGACAGGAGGATTTGGCCTACTCTCCCCACGCTGGCCAGACGCGTTGGGGAGGCCTGATCGATGTTTTATAATGAACTAGCTGGCCCGGCGAACTTCTTATCACCTTTAAATATTTTTACGATAATTTTTCCAATTTTTTAATAGTTATTCAGCTATACTGGGCGGAAACAAATGCAACAAATCAAAGATCAATTAATATCAAATCTTTATGATTACACCAGCATAGGCTCGTTATGTCCTATTTCTCTTTCACCAAAGCCCCTTTTGCTAGCTGGTGGGATGCAGCATATGCAAGTGAGGTTGGTTTTGGCTCTAAAGATACTACTGAGCCACACTCAATCCAAAATAACTTTATGTTGATGACAAATTATAAGTGCTTCTGTTTCATAATTGAGTTAAAAACTATCCCATATCTCAAGTTGGATCAAACTGCACGCGTGTGCAAAATTTGACTTAAATCGGTTCAGTAGTTTCGGATTCCATCGCGGACAAACAACGTGACACGAAATTTTTATATATTAAGATTTCCCTTAGTCGCCTTGTACGACATCCACGGAAAGAGACTGAGTGATTCTATTCTAGGCTGCCTAGTATTTTTTATTATTAAATATCTATAATAATAAAAAATACATAAAAATATAGACATTTTAATAAAATTTTACATTTTGATAATTAATCATTAACAAAATAACTCTTGACTTAAACTTGACTGTAATACTGTGTTATTTTAATATTTGTACGCCTGCAAGCAGGCGGATTACAATGGGAACATAGTTAAGACCTATATATAATCGTCTGCGTAGGTGGAAAAGTGACTAACTACGATTTTGGCCAAATTTTTGCCATTTTCGTGGCAACAAATTCATAGCGCATATTTCAGTTTGACAACCAACCTTTGTTTGTACCTCTTTCCGTTTCAGAAATATCATCATTTTTCTATTTCAAATGGAAAAAATGAATACTTACTTTTCTATTTTTCATTTGTTTGTACTTTAAGAGGTTTAGTTCGAATGAGTAATAAATAAAGGACAAACTGATCCAAAACATATGAAATTGCCGATAGTAAAATTGTCTTTTATTTATAAATTATGTGTCAAAAATGAACTATGAAAAAAAAAACACAAAAACGCGATTATCACGAAACTAGAAAAAATTACTTATCCATTTTTCCCTCTACGCAGATTCGTCTGCATATCAGTACATTAATACATAATTCGTTATGTATTAATATACTGATTACAAATAAATGATGATTATGATTAAAAGGAAATATTTTTACAGCTGTCGAAAAGAACCTCCAGCTGTGGGAAGAGATGAAGAAAGGCACTGATATCGGTGTTCAGTGTTGTGTGCGAGCTAAGATCGATATGCAGTCTCCAAACGGATGCCTGCGCGACCCTACCATCTACAGATGTAAGCCGGAAGCACACCCTCGCACTGGCACGGAATATAAGTACGCATAGACTATTTATTTATTATTTATACTAGCTGACCCGACAGACGTCCCGTCTTCTTAACTATGAATATTGAATTGGTTTCGTGACATCTGTCAAATGACTGACAGTTTTGTCAAAAGACATAAAGTTACATTAGAAAAGTAAATTTGATCGTTCAGTTTCATTAAATATTTTCCGCGCAACCAGTAATATTTATTTATTATTATAAAAATAAATAGCGAAATCGGTCCCGCCGTTCACGCGTGATGTCGTGAAATAGGGAATCATATATATACATATATAATGTTCATGCACACAAATGTTTGTCTTGTGCGGGAATCGAACCCGCAACCTCGGAGTCAAAGTGGCCATTGCTAACCATTCGACCACTGAGATCGTCAAATTATTTACAAAAGATACTTATTTACAACAGAAACAAAAACAGGTATTAAATTTTTCGAACATTATCATAGTAGTTAGTCATAGTACAGTGCGACCAAAAAGAGTAGAAAGCGATTTTTTTTTAATATATATATGAGGGGGGTCATCGAGCATGTCTGACTGACAAAAGAGAAAGAGTGACCCCACTCTTTCTCTTTTGTCAGTCTGCAGGGTTCACCACTTGCAGGTGAGGTTGGCTTATAAACAACTTATACACTGAAGCTATCAATTTGTCTATAGTTTTTCTCTATCTACGTTTCAGAGTATACCCAACATATGACTTCGCATGCCCAATAGTGGACTCGATAGAGGGCGTGACGCACGTGCTGCGTACGATGGAGTACCACGACAGAGACCCGCAGTTCTATTGGTTCATCGACCAGCTGGGACTGAGAAAGCCTTATATATGGGAATATAGCAGGTATGCTGCTGGTTTTAAAGTCAGTTTTTCAATAACTAGTTGGTCGTATTTTTACTTTAGGGACGGCAGTGGACTTCATTGTTCAGTGCCTATTTGGTGGTCGCCGCTGTTAATCCTGACTATACAGGAGACACAGTGGTGGGAATGTGTGATGGGCCTGTCGCGATAGTCGTTCGCCGCGAACTGAGACATCTTGTTTTATACTACGTCGTGTGGCAAACAAGCATGCAGCCCGCTTGATGTGAAGCGATTACCGTAATCATATAAACGCTTGAAATACTGCTAAATATCGCTCGCGCGCTGCTACCCCCGCTGCCAACGTAGGTACCTCTTTCTACCTGGTCACCTCATTCACTCCCATCAACACAACAGCAATCGAGGGAATCGTAATTTGGCTGCGGTATTCTGTGATGTACTTTCCCAGACTGGCAGCATACAAATATGCTGTGCACCACCCAGAGCCTCTGTCGCTAATCGACAGGATGCACCACATGGAAGTGGAGATTGGCTTAGGTTCTAAAGATCGTGGTGAGTCTCTTAAACCCCAAAAAGTGAAGAAAAAAAGGTGTGAACTAACCCTCAGTTGTATAAAAAAATATGTCATTTATGTTCAGGTTGAGCATGACAAACACGGTGCTATCAAAGAGGAAGTTGACGTGGTTCGTGGAACAAGGACTGGTAGACGGCTGGTAAGTATAATAGCAATGACTTACTGACGTGAATACGTCTTTGAAATTGCTTCCACAGGGAGGCAATTCAAAAGAACGAATGACCGAACGAATGAAGAAAAAGAACAAAATCGGGGATACAGTTCGGTGTTGCTGCTACAAATTTATCATCTCCATCCAAAATCAAATCACATCACCTTATAGATGAACGATCAAAAACTGTATTACGACGCTAATAGTATAGGATCCGTCATTGATGTCGTTGCTAGGTTTAAATACCTAAATCGAAAATGATTTCGTCAGCGATCGAGTAACCTTTTAAATCATGCATCTAAATAAAGCTTTTTTTTTTCCCAATACAATGGTATAAGGTTGCTAACCAAAAACCATTCAAGAGTCAGGGTTGTAAGGCTTTTAAGTTTAAAAATTAAAGCGTATGAAAGTGTGTGTGAGAGAGAGTGTATCCATTCCATTCAATGCGATAGAGGAAGACGCTGCATATCAGCTGCCACCATGCTGGATGTCATGCAACAAAAAAATTTGCGCACAATTTATGTCAATTCCATGTGGCTCAATGCAACTGCGCCTAATTGTGTAAAACACCCACCCGCCCTAACAATTGCGGTTGGTTTTTCGATAATCACTTGTGTAGTTCCTGAGTGAGTAGTTCAATTGTACCAGTTCACCATACAAGCCGATTCTTGCCACTCACTCTTTCTTGTCCCATATAGTTCAGTGCGTCATTTAGTTCAATCGAGTGACAAAGAGTAAAAATAACGGAAATACATAAAGCATACGAGCTAGAATGAGAGAGCTGTCTATCGCTAGCAATTTTGGCATTCAAACCTTATTCTTCCCACTGTTCTCACTGCACTGGTCTCCCCTCATTCGAAGGGGTTTATAGCGTACTCCACCACTCTGCTCTACTGCGGGTTACCGAAGATGTATGTACCCTGAATAGTGTTATTAGTACCATTAAAAACGGTGTATATGTTATAGGGACGACCCCCGCATGCCTACAGTGCGGGGCGTGTTGCGCCGCGGTATGACGGTGGAGGGGCTGCGGCAGTTCATCACGGCGCAGGGCTCCAGCCGCTCCGTCGTCTTCATGGAGTGGGACAAGATCTGGGCCATCAATAAGAAGGTATACACCGTGATAATCATGGTTTTTTTCAAGCTTTTATTTAGTTTCTCCGCGGTGTCTGTAATAAAATCTTGCTATAATGAAATTTGATCCACATTTCAGTGTTCGACTGAGCTGAAATTTAGCACACTCGATTGGTTCTCGTGACAATGCATGATTATCAAAATACCGCCTTTATGATCAAATATGGCGGCCGCCACAAAGTGACGATTTTCCATGATTTATGATATGGGTTTTAAATGATACTGCTTGATGAGCGAAATACAGTGAATATTTTTTTATTATACACTAGTAAAAGATATTTCCAAACCAACCAAAGATATGACCAAATTGTACCCATGAGTATTGACCCAATTGTCACATTCCACAATAAAATTAGTTCGCACCAGCAAACCGACGAATCTAACTTTTGTAACAATTGATTGGAGCATTTAAAAATGCTGTATTTCGAAAATACACAATTTATGTTGATAAAGTAAACAAACCCCAAGGCATATCGCATGAAAGTACTCGATAATGCTATGTTAGGAGTATATTATAATATTGTTTTTGGTGAATATAATAGAATATCGTTTATTTGCTAGAACATAATATACCAATTTCATATAGATAAATAATTAAATATTACTTGACATATTACACAGCGCCATCTAGTCCCAAACTAAGCAAAGCTTGTACTATGGGTACAAGATAACTGATATATGTACATAAATACATTATTTTTGTAAATAAACACACAGAAATCACCCAGCCCTTGACAAATAGACATGTTCATGTTCAATATATCTCATGTGTGGGGATCGAACCCGCAACCTCGGAGTCGATGTGACCATTGCTAGCCATTCGACCACCGTGCTCGTCAAAATAGATGATAAATATGTTACGATTAAGTACAGTATGTTCACCTTGTTTGTAGGCATGCAAACGAAGATGATGATGGTGATGATGAACTTTTTGACGTGATAACGTGTTATAAATCGATGAACGATGCCGGCTGCACGAAAAAACATGACTCATTGTCACGTTCCGCCTGAGCCGAACGTGCAAGCGAGAGCGCGGAACAAGTGATAGAGAGGCACGATCGGCCTAGGCGTTCGGCTTGTGATGCATCTATCTTTCTTCAACTCCATCTTTTCAGGCCGATGTTTTCTTATGACGTAAAATTATTGTCCGTAAACCAACTTTACAGACTTATTAGAGATTATTTTTGTTTCCATGTAAAATTTCATTATTTTTTTCATTTCAGGTTATTGATCCAATCGCCCCGAGGTATACCGCATTGGAGTCAAACCCTGTGCCTGTGAATCTAAAGGGCGTCTCTTCGGATGGCACTCTCAATGTAGCTTTGCACCCTAAGAACCCGGACATAGGGTCCAAAACCGTTTGGGTCTCGCCGAGGCTGCTCATCGACCAGGTAGACGCGAGGTCTTTGAAGGAAAGAGAGAACGCTACTTTCATTAATTACGGGAACATCATGATTGATAAGATTCACAAGTAAGTAGAAGAATGAATTATAAGTAATAGTATTACGTACAGTACGGCCGTTCCCTGCCGCTCTCTCGTGTCGACCTCACCTCCCCTTTGAGACAAATCTGGAACAGTTTGTATGGCGCCGCACGCGCGCACGCTCATTCTCGCTTTACACAGACGTCCTTATTTATGTAGTAGTAAATGATGCGACATTACATTTGTATGGGTGTGACTATGTATAATCACATATAAGGAGAAATTAATTAAATTGTATGCCCAATGCCTCCTAGTAATAGATAACCAAACTAATTAATTACTAATTGAACAAACAAACTAATTACTAATTGAAAATAGTACTACAATACAAAAAAGGATATTATTCATTGCATAGATAACATGTTAAATTTGAATGTTTTAAAGATACTCTACGTTCCCCTACATAAGTTACCAGTCTAGTACAATACTAAAATATACAATTTAAATGTAGTAATGCATACGCTGACGTGTCGTCATACGTGACCATTTTACGTTTTTCGACACTAACAGTTTTATTAAAGACTTATTTGACACAAGATAACTTACATCTATCGAAGGGCATAACGAGACCAAATGGGGCAGTACTTTTTTTTATACCACTAAGGTTATAAACGAGCACACGGTCCGCCTGATGAAAAACAGTTACCGTAGGCTATGGACGCCTGTAACACCAGAGACATCACATATGCGTTGCCTACCCTGTAAAAACCTCTACGCCCTTTTTGAAGAATGCTGTAGTCTCCTGGGAACCTCCTGTCACGCCTGCCCCATTAAATTGTTTTATCTATGTTTATATTATTTAAAAAATTGCAGAGCACCAGACGGCACTGTAACCAGCATAGACGCGACTCCAAACCTCGACAACAAGGATTATAAGAAGACTTTGAAAGTGACCTGGCTGGCAGACACCCCGCAGTCACCCATGGTGGAAGTGTACTGCGTCTATTTCGACCACATCATATCGAAGCCACTGCTCGGCAAGGACGAGGACTTCAAGCAGTATATTGGTCATAAGACCAGGGTGAGATTTTTAATTTTTAATTTTGTATTATTATAAAAATAATTATTTTTCTAAATGTTGAAATTTTATTTCTATTATAATTAATTCTTCACTTTGAATAAAAATAGGAGCTACTCCTTTTCATTTTTGATTCCCTAATATTGTTGATGGATTATGTTTGATGTAAACTATTGTGGGGCCCTGCCGCTTAAACTGAAGCCGGTTATGATTGGATTTTTTTATTGCTAAAATCTAACTTTAAATGTGTGCTAATAGTCGTAATCTTAGCGGCTAGTGACAGAATCGCTCTACAGACTAAACTGAAGATACTTATCACAAATTTAAACAGAAGTCCGATTTTAACAATTAAAAATTCGATGGCTTCAGTAAGACGGTAGGCTCCTGGTATATCTATCCAACTTTAAAAAAAGAAGAGGTCTGAACTGATGTTTGAAATTCTTTTTGAGTTTTAAGTTCACGCGGTGGTCCTTTGTGAATATTTATGTACAGCTAATCGTATACAGCTGTACAGAAATATTGACACATACTGATGCACATACGTGAATGACGCACAAAGTACTACTCGAATAGGATTGCTGGAGACAGGGTTGAAAAAAAAACACAGTTATTTTTATATTTTCTAAAACAAACAGTTCAAATAGTTTTAAAGAAGTGATTTTTCTGTTTTTGCGTTCTTTTTTCTTTTTAGTTCAAGCCATGAATTTCAAATCAATTAACCCTGTTATATTTCATTTCTAGACAATTTTCCGATTCATTAGCCAAGTTCAAATCTTGTATTTGTCACTAGAGAACATACATTATATTTTGTACCACGGCTAGGACGATACAGATATTTTCGTTACGGCCCAATTCTCTGACATGGTACTGTATGTGTCGGTGCGACTTAAAAGATGTTTTACGTGAATAAATATTCAGTTGACACTGTTGTCGATTCCAGTGGGAGATCCCAATGCTAGGCGAGCCCGAGCTGGCGGCAGTGAAAGTGGGAGACATCATCCAGCTCCAACGTCGCGGGTTTTTCCGAGCGGACGTGGCGGCCGGGGCTCCTTCCCTGCAGACTAGTCGGGCTGCGCCCCTCGTCTTGTTCCACGTGCCCGACGGACATACCAAGGACATGCCCGGACAGGTCAGTCATTATTTTTAAGGAGGGTAGAGATAAAGAGAATTGTCTCGTGTGGGAGACAAGTTAAAACTCGGTTTACGGACGATAATTTTACGTGATAAGAAAACATCGGCCAATGCAGTGGAAGAGAGATAGATGCGTCACAAGCCGCGCTCTCGCTTGCACGCTCGGCTCAGGCGGAACGTGACAATGAGTCATGCTTTTTCGTGCGTGCAGCCGGCGTTCATCGATTTATAAGATGTTATCACGTCAAAAGTGGTCAGCAAATAACAGTTCAGAAAGCCTCGAAAATGGCGAAGGTATGGTATGAACGCACCATTTCTATATAAGTCCATTTTTATATATTTTGAAGTAGCAACACCAGTGAATATAGTTTATAGATTGGTCCTGTGACTATTTCTTTCAATGTCTTTAGGTTTTTCAAAATTGTTTAAAAAATGGTGTTGAAAAAACCTTGGTCATTTTGTGAGAAATACAGCGAGTGCTGTGTACATCAGTACACAGCAGTAAATAAATACCTATATGATAAGCCTAGATTATCCTTTGGGTGTAAATGATTCATGAAGAACTTTGAACCAAAGGCAACTTCAGCTGCACGCGGTGCACCCTGCTGATTGACAAACGAAGCTCTGACGAAAACGAGAGGTAGGGAGCGTAATTGTAAGCTACCCGACTGGGGAATGTACCTCCACCTCACAGAATACCGCAGCCAAATAATAATTCCCTTGAGGGTTGTTATGTTCCTGCGAGTGAGTGAGGTCACCAGAAAGGAAGGAGATGCTGCGTTGGCAGCGGGGGTGGCGGCGCCCGAGCGATATTTTATGTTGCGAGCGTTAATATGGCTACCGTAACCGCTTCACATCAGGCGGGCCGTATGCTTGTCTGCCATCCGACATAGTATAAAAAAAAATCCTGTTTAAATTTGGATGTACAGCATCAAATGATGAAGTAGTTGTCTAGTTAATTAATTCCATTGACCACTAGATGGCGCTAGTGGAAATTCTACTAAACACGCAACTACATCGCGATGTAGAATTTACACTAGCGTCATCTAGTGGCCAATGGCATTAATTAATTGGACAGTAATCATTGTTTTACTTTTGTATTGAATTTTATTTTGGGGTGTAAGCATCATCACCTTCGAGCTAAAGCCTTCCAGCCAAACCTGACCTGCACGTAGTGCATCCTGCTGATTTTAAACGAGGGTCTAACGATAGAGGTAGGATATATCGGGGCCGACTTTGGACTGGGGAAATTGTGTGCCATATTTCATAGAAATCCGTTTAGCCGTCTACCCGTGAAAGAACATTTTAATTCGACCTCACAAACCTATCTCTATTTTTAAACATTAGTCGGATGTAAGTGTAGACTAAAAGTACTTAAAAAACGGTTGCTTGACCACACGACAGAAGTGAAAACTTCTCTCGCTCCGTCTCGCTCTCTCCCTATCGACTTTACGGGCGTTATGACTACACGCCTAAAGACAATTATCACTTCAAAAACCTTTTTGTAGCTAGATTGTTGTAAAAGATTAGCTGTTAGGATTGGTTTCTATCGTACCTGCATGGAACAGAACAAGTGGCGGTTATTAAGAAGAATGTCAATTTCATGGTCTGTGATATTATGTGTGTGATTTTGGTGTGTTTTTATATGTGTGATTTTGATCTGTTTTATGTTTATGTGTTTGCACACTTTACTTTGGTTTTACCGAATATAGAGAAGTTTTAATAAATTCCTTTCAAAAATGTATTACCTATTTAATTATGGTCACCCTACACACGTTTTTATTTGAAGGTAATGTTATCTCCATATATAATTTATAAAAGAAGGAGTAGTACCTATTTATTATATGTATATATACCAAGACAGAGCCCTCATTCCGCCAATCCGCAGTTGACCGGCGTGGTGGAGTATGCTCTAAACCCCTTCGATTGAAAGGAGACACGTATCCCAGCACTGGGATGAATAACGGTTGACGTCATGGCCTCATTAGTGCGTATATAGTATATAGGTATATGCAATGCGTCGCAATTCCTCAGCGAACTAGGTCGCTTTTCTAGATGACGTTTGTACCGATTCGTTGTCCGAAAACCGCGCTAGAAACTGCAAGCGTCGCCCTCTTGCGTTGCGTCATGCATCGTCGCAACGGAGGTGTGGCATACAATGCGTTGAATTCGTTACGACGACGACGCAGCGCAACACACTAATGAGGCCTCAGCCTAAGGCAGGAAAAAATCATACAACACGCTTAATGGTAAGCGGTTATGCATTTGAACAAACAAATTATATAACCAAATATATATAGTAATGAACTTCAGTATTATAAATAAATTAATATTTCTGGACAATTTACACAGCATCTAGTCTCAAATTAAGCGCAAAGCTTGTGTTATGAGTATTAGACAACTGATAAATGTACTTAATTTTTTTTTTGTAAATACATACTTATAATACATAGAAAACACCCAGACCAAGACAAACAGACATGTTCATGCACACAAATGTTTGTCTTGTGCGGAAATCAAACCCGCGATCTCGGAGTCAAAGTGGCCATTGCTAACCATGCGACCACCGAGCTCGTCAAAATTATTATGTGATCCACGATCTAAATGGTTTTGAGATAATATATTGCGTTAAGGATGGTTTTTTGATGATAATATGTTGTCGTATGGTGGCTTGCTACATAACTAATATTCGACGGTGTCATGGGTAATAGCGAGCGATTCCCCATGACATCTAGGTAGTGTCATTTTGCAATGAACAATGATCAGCGGGGATGCGAAAGCGCTCGTAATATTTATATTGCAAGCTCTACGGATACTCTCGCGATGGTACGTTTCTACGTATGGTTCTATCGAAAGTATAGAGATTACATTTTCATGGCGTGGAGGATGTTCATGTACTCGTGTGCCCGAGTACATGAACATCCTCTCGGCCATTGGGGATATGAGACTTGAAAGTCATCAGCTAGCTTCCGCTAAAGCAGAAAATTCCTTAAGGGCAAAACGAAGAGCGGCTTTGGTACTATTACCAGGCCTGTGTCACTCCGCCATTCGGCCGAGTTATTTACCTACAAGACCGACGCTGCCGGCAGCACAATTTAGTCGAGTGTCACTCACGCGCGCTCTCGCACGCGCTATGCGACGCGACCAAGATGGTTAAACAAAAGCGTTACTGTTCTGCATTCGGATGCACGAACACAAATTTTAAAGATAATGATTTATAGTTATATCTAAGCAGTGTGCGAGTGCCACGGGCGATCACTCGCAACTGTTAAAAAATGTACGCTAATTGATCTATCGGCGCGTGAGTTCTGCTGACATTATGACTTTAGTAGATTAGAGACTTAAAATACATACCTACACCAATGTTACAAATACTTTCCGTGTTAAAGATACATCCGAGCTATTATTGGGACGTGAATAGTAAACCTGATCTGTAAGTACGTACAGTCATGATTCCTGTTAAAACTTACACTAAAATTATACATTCTATCAGTGTAAACATTACCTAACATTATTGTTACTAAGTAGGTACCTACCTATGTACTTAATAATCACAAAGTATGATATAGTAACATAAGTAAGTACAACAAAGTAATAAACGTACACATACGTAAACCTACTACAATTTTTGGTAGTTTAAGTATATGTATTTTATTGAACATTAATAAACAAGCGTATGTATTTATACCTATCTACGCGGCTCGGTCGCGAGCGTTTTGGTTCAACCCTATGAGCGACACGCTGCCAAGTGACGTCCAGGCCGAGACAAACCATTTTGTAAAAGCAGCGGCTGTCGCTCGTAACGCGTTAGATATAGGGGTTACTTTCAATTGTCCCTGCCGCTGAAAGACTCAGGTACGAGTACAGCTGCAGAATTATTATGGACCGTATTAGCGCGTATCGAAGGTTGATATTTTAATTGTGATTTTTCCAATTGTGTCAGAAGTGAATATTCTGTTAGAGTATATTATTCTGTGCTATTACAGCCTATCCTACTATTTATGAAAACTACATTTTATCCATTAGAACTATTTGCTACTACCGCTTACATCTGCTATCAATTTTCCTAAAACAAATGTCATGCCAACTTACTTAAAGTATTCCAATCATTTCAATTGATATAACGTCTTATAATAGTATTATGTGTAATCTCAGACCTTAGCGTTTAATTAATCATTTTAGACCGACTCAATGATAAAGTATCAAGTGCTACTAAAGTTCTGTCACCACGACAAGGTAGAAATTTTGTAAACAAACCGACTTGTACTAAGTTATACCAAACACCAACAACGCAACCAATTTGAGAAACACAACGTATTAAGTTAGTATTATGACACATCGAACATTTTGAATTGGGTGGGTTATACGACACTGCTACGAAACGCTGTCGTTTAGTATGATGGTACCAAAAACGCCGTCTACGCATAGACTCTCAACATTTGGTTCGTCCGCCATCTTGAATAACATTCTTGTCTTGACTCTTGGTTGGAGTAGAACGCGTTGAGGTTATTTAGTGATTATTTTGTTGATGTTACGTTCTTTGTTTGGTTAAGTCTAATTTGTGTTATTGTTGAGTTTTAATTGTTTTATTGTTAAGTTTTTAAGGATCCAATTGTTATTACGATACTAATTAAATTTGATGAGATTATGAAATTACTCGTTGAAGGACTTCAGCAGACAACTCAAAAATGGAAAAATTGTGTTGAGCATGTACTCAAGGTAAAAAATGATTTTTTTTTTCTGAAATTGATAAATTGGTGGATAATACCATTGACAATTTTGTTATTAACGTGACAGAAGATTCCTTTGAAACTTAAGGGGGAGATCTATGATCTGTAGTGGAGGTCTTTCCCGTGAATTATTAAGTAAAATAAAGTAAGATATATAATGTTAATAAAAAAGTAGTAAGTAAATTATTTTGAACTTCGGAAAAAATGTTTAGAATCTCTGATCTTTGTTTACAAAATTTCTACCTTCACGTGGCGTGGACTTTAGGTCATATTGCTAATAAGAATGAGACGAGTTGCTTATAGATCCTTTTGCTTTAGGATGGTGTGCATATAGGGCGTTTTACTTAAATGTCCTTACGATACGAAAGACATCGGCTAGCTTTCGCTGAAGCAGAAAATCTCGCAGACCTTAAGGACAAAGCGAAAAGCGGCTTTGGTACTTTTGCGGTCTATCCTACTATTTATGAAAACTACATAGTACATACTAATACGGAACTGGGCTCTTTTAGCCATTAGGACTATTTGCTACTAGGTCAAATTGCTGATAAGAATAAGACGAGTTGCGTATAGGTTCTTTTGCTTTACGATGTTGAAGATAGGGCGTTTTACTTAAATGTCCTTACGAATACGAATAGTACTAAATTTGTGCTGTAAATTGCAGAGTTTGTTTTATGTGTGTTCGAAATTATTGCATGAATAAAATAGTAATTTGATATAAATAATGTTTAATGAACAAACTTAAATACTTCACATTTTTCTTGTATATAACAATGAAATCTTTGTAACGTAATAATTTCTGATAGTTTTGAACCTGTAACTCTACAAACATCTCTCAATGTTCAATGAGAAAATATTGTTGCCGAAGCAAATACAAAACAAACTACTTACATATTAGCTTAGGAATATTTATCCAACACAGCTTCTTGTACAAGTACAAAATATTATAACTAGGTAAACATTAACTAAACATTCTTCACAAACTTAACGCATTAAAACAACAATGGCTCATTTATATGACACCATACTTAAATTACATGCAAGTTACATACAACTTGTACGGAAGAAAAAAAAACGAATGTGCTTTAGATCACACGACTGAAGTAAAACTTCTTTAGCTCCATCTATATGTATGTATATATATCTGTTTATATATGTATAATATATAGGTACATATATGCGAAACGTAACTGGCTATGAGAGAAAGAAAATGTGTGCTCGCACCTCTCTCTCTTGCCCCTAGTAATATACGAAACATAACTCTCTCTTTCTATCTTCACTAACTTGTCTCCCTCTCAACTACCGTTCCCCTCGCGCAATTACACTTTTCGTACCGCTCTCGGCACGCATTCACCAGCTTACTCCCCAAGTCAAGCGTGCGTAAAGAAGTTTTACTTCAAAAAACAGAATCTTATTGACCGTTTTATTACTGCTTTGACTATTCAATGCAGGCAGAGAGTGAATGAAAATGCTATGATTTGATTCAAATCATAGCATTTTCATTCACTCTCTGAATGAAAATGCTATGATTTGATTGAATGAAAATGCTATGATTTGATTCAAATCATAGCATTTTCATTCACTCTCTGAATGAAAATGCTATGATTTGATTCAAATCATAGCATTTTCATTCACTCTCTGCCGCGCTCTCGAGACGTTATCCCACTCCCTCCCGATAAGTTTGCATTGTAAAACACGCCGCGTTTTATAAAGGACGTGGCCAGCGGTTTCTGTTAGCATGGTTAAACGATGAACCAAAATATACTTTAAAAACATGACCCTAAACTCGTTATTGAAACGAGCTTTCTGCATACCACACCAGGTCGACCTTAATAGTGTGTAATAATATTTAATTTTGATAGGCTTCATAAACGAATGGATGCGCAGATACAAATTCTATAGGAAATCTGTTGTCAGGGAACAAGACCAGCATTCTTTCCAAGAGATCTATAAGCGAGTTCAATTTTTCTTTGTTTTCGATTTTTTGCCTTAGTGTGCCCATGTTCCAGTACCTTACAAATGCTTGGTGTATGGGCGTTCCAATCCACTTGCCAGTATTATTGAAAAGTGTTATTAAAGACATACGCTGAAAAAAAAAAAACAATACATTTTTTACACCCAAACAATCATACGAGCCTGATCTAAAGCGGTTATCGTGATTTTTGGACATGTATACAGGGAGTATTATTCGTACATATATAGTAAGATATAATGTGTAACATAATATACAGGGTGCGAAATAATTAACTATTCCATACAAAATGTTCATAGCAACTGGACTATATATATGGAACGGTTTTCGCTACTTGACAGTGATCTCCATAGTTAAAGTTGTTTGTTTTAAGAGTACTGAGCTAGCTCCTAAAGGGAATCTCTGAGGGCTCCAATAAATTATTTCGCACCCTGTTGTCGACCGGAAGGAATTAAAGGAATTATACAAATTATGTTTTATACTTTGGGAGCGCTTACGCGCAAGAAATATGTCTTGTATTATAAGCGTCTAGAAGCTACGGTAACCGAATTCAGTTAATTATATTGCATCCTATATAATACATTAGCGTCAATTAGCGACTCTCCTTGTAGTTGCCTGAGTGGGTTATATTCCTAAACAGATACATATAAATAAACCCCCCAGAAGAAGTGAAAGATTACAAGCAATATACATACCTGCCCGTTAGTTCCAATAACTCTCCTGAAGCTTGTCCCGAGGAAATGCTTAGAACCGTATACAGAGCTCGCTATCATAATATATGGGATATTGCCAAACATACACATTTGCTTAAATAGTATATCATTGTTGTATACTCCAGAGAAAAGTTTGCTGTTTGTTGCCATTTCATATATAACTAGACCAGTATTCCATACGTCCACTTTGTAATTTATTTTGTAGCCCATTATAACTTCTGGGGCACGGTAACTAACCATTCCTACATTAGGTAATACCGAAATAGGACAGTTTATATAGCGAGCTGAATCGAAGCCGCATAGTTTTAGCTTGTTGCATGATACATTGAGAAGTATATGATTCGGTTTTATATCTGAAACGAAAAAATAAGATAATTAAAAAAAAAAAAATTGGTGCGACACAGGTATTTTCTCTCTCTCTTCTAGCTCTCAGGCATCTGCTCTATCAGTTGGAATTAACCCTAATTAACATGCTACTTATAGCATTGACGATCGACGATTTAGCTGCTTTTCGAAAGCTAGATGCAGCCACCGGACGCTCCACTCAATCGGTAATCGAGTTGCTCAATAGAGCGACAACTTTATACCCCGCACTTCTTTGAATGCAGGTCGCAGCTATTTTTGGACGCTCGGTGCAGCAATTAAACGCTACACTTTACTCACATTATGACGGCAGTTGCCTAAACTTCACCGTAGCGTCTGCGAAAAATAGAAAAACCAAAATCTATACGTCGCCAAAACGTGATGCAGCATCGATGCAGTCGCTAATACGCGCGTTTATTCCTACTGCGATGGAACGCAGCAAATTGGCAAAATGCGATGCAGCATCGATGCAGTCGCTAATACGCGCGTTTATTCCTACTGCGATGGAACGCAGCAAATTGGCAAAATGCGATGCAACATCGATGCAAGCAAATCACCGATGCTAAAAGTAACATGTCTGCTATGGCCCTAAGAGATATATGATTGAAACTCAATGTCTAAACAATATTTTTTTTATAGTTAAAATAAAAAAAAAATATATACCTACCTAAATGCACTATGTTGTTATTATTCAACGTCATTACTGCTGTAACCAACTGTGCGGTCAGATTTTGAACTACATCTACGTGGAACGATTTACTTTTTGCTTTCAAAGCTTGCTGCAGATTCCAAGGAAAACATTCCATAATTAAACAGAAGAAACCTTGCATATAAAAGCTTTTGATAATATCAATGCACTTGTAACGATGACCCGGTATGGTTCTCTGCAGTTCTGTTAACAAGTTCGTCTTTTGTAAGTCTACAGTTTGGTCGTTTGTCGGGCTGAAAAAAGTAAAAACAAATTCTTATCAAATTGATACTTGATGTCTAAAATCAAATAAAATAGTCATACATACTGAAGAACTTTGATAGCATATTTCTGGCCTTTTATATTTTCGGATATAAATATTTTTGAGAATTTTCCCCTTAGTATAAATGTAACTTTATGCGGCATTCGAGTACGTAATGCATCTGGTACGCATTCTTCCAGTTCTCTTGCCATAATCATATCGGCCTTGGTGACGATTGTAGATAAAGGAGATTTAATCAATGATTTATTTTCAGATTTACTTAATGCCTTATTTTCAGATTTATTCAATGCCTTATTTTCAGATTTGTTTAAAACTTTATTTTCAGATTTATTCAATACTTTATTTTCAGATTTATTCAATACTTTATTTTCAGACTTATTCATCAGAATATCAGTTTTTACCACTGTTATAGCACCATCTATCGAGGTTGTTTTGTTATCTGGTAAAGTACACTGCTCCGTAATTTTCATTCTGGTTGTTTTAGATTCGTTATCATCAAAATCAGGATTTGAATCCACATATAACGACGTTTTCACGTCACTTTCGACACCTGTTTCTTTATCAATAGTATTCTTAGAATTGTCCTTTGCTACTTTGGGATCGAATTCATTGCTGATAGTATTTTTATATCTGTCATCGTCAATGGAATTATTTGATCCAACCTCGCAAACGTATGCCGTACGGCATTTAGGTACCGCAACACCATTTGCTTCATTTTCTATTTGATTTTCGTTAATATCTAGGCGTTGTTTACTATCACAGTTTATACTTTCTTCGCATTCTATTTGGATAGTATTTTCTTGACAAAAACTTGTATTTAGTTCATCCGTAAACGAAACTGACTTATTATTTTCTGATGATGTATTACGATTACTGTCATTTTCATCGATGGTAAGGTCTATTGTATGATTTATTGTCAGATCTATAGTTTCAGTTGTATTTTTATCTAACTGATCATTTGGTTCTTGAACTTTTTGAATAATTCTTTTTTCCACATTATTTATGACAGCTAGAAATCGAGTAGTTAAATTTTGTTGTTTTGCTGGAGTGTCATCAATTAATGAATCCTTCGGTATTGATGCATAATTATTTTTGTATTGTTTTTCTGTAGATGTTTCGATATTATTTTCTGCGGTAGCTGATATTATATTACATGGAGTCATTAAACCTTCATGATTTGCCGGTTCCTTAATAAATATCGTATCAGATGTGATCGAATCAACATCTATTATCTTTGTTGATATAGTAGGACTCATATTTTCGCATACCACAGCCTGTTTTTGTGTAGATGGTTTTACATTATTTATTACAGTACTTGACATATATGGAGTCATTATATTTTGAGGATTTGCCGATTCCCGAGTAACTAACAGACATGGTGACGTAGATGTATGAATATTTTTACATTCCGTAATCTGTTCTTGTGTAAATATATTATTTTCTGTTGTCACTAAAGGTGTATTTTTAGTTTTTATAAATTCATATATATTATTATCATGCTCAATAATTGTTTTTTGTTTTTCTTCTGTAAAGATTTTGTCTTCTTGTTTATCTATTTCTTTTTTAACACTTTCGGGTGACACATTTTTTTTAATTGTTATAATATCTTCAGTAATATGTTTTTTATCTAAATGATCATTTGATTTATGTTTGTTTTTCACCGTATTTTGAGTTAAAAATATATCTTGTTCTTCTTCAGACATTTGAACGTCATCTGTAGTAGATAATAATGGGGAATTTAAACTTTGTTGTTCTGCCAAATCCTCACTTTTGCATTTTATAGTCTGTTTTTGATTATACATTAGGCCTGTAGTTTCTGTAGGATATAAATAAAGATTTTTGCTTTCCTTAGGTTTAAATGAATGATCATCATCATACACAATAATAACTTTTTGTTCTTCTTCACTGATGTTTTTAACTTCTTGTTTAACTATATCTTTTTTAACATGTGATTTTGAGATATTTGTATTACTTATTGTACTTATTATATCAGTAGTGTCATGGTTTTCATATTTAATTGAATCACTCTGGGACCTGAAACTGAATAACATGATACAATCAAACAATAAAATTAATCAAAATATTAACAGATGTCTATATGCCCAAGTATCATCACTGATGTCTTAGTATAGCATGTATAACTAATACAATAAAAAAATCTAATAATTTTCCTATTGATAATAATATTATAAAAGGCAAAGTTTTGGCTGATCAATGCTTAGCATAAAACGCTTGTCTGATGAAATCCGAGGTAGGAATGTTTCTATCAGTTTATGAAAGGATTTTTTGGAATCCCGCGAAATATTAGAATCCGCGCGTCCGAAATTGCGAGGGAAAGCTTAGTAGAAGACTAATGCCTAATATTTCCAATAATATACAAGTATTCTTACCTATAATCTTTTAAATTATGTCCGGCTTCTTTGGAACTTTTTGTTATGAAATTACTTTTGTTCTTTTCGTTCCCTTTCAAGAGATCATTGTTTAAATTTATGCTGTCGTTTTGAGTATCTTTAAGACTTTCAACTATTTCATCAATGTTGAAATCATCCAAGAAGCTTAGATCGACATTATTGTTGATATTTGGTTGTTGTTCATTTGGTCGACGGTGGTGATCTTCTTTAGAACTATCTTTACCTTCATTTCTTTGTTCAAAAATAATATTGATCACGAAATTAATTTCTTTAATAGTCTGTTCATCATCTTTTGTTTTAATTTCCAATTTATTATCATTAGTATTATTTATCGATATAATTAAATTGTCCTTTTGTGTCGACTTGTACTTGTCATGGTAATTATCATCGTTTTTCCTTATATTGTCCGATTTATCATTTTTTCGCCAAAGTTTGTTTCTTAAATCAATACTTTTGTGAAAGCGATGACATGGAGAAGCCGCTGAAGAAGACTTATATTTATCAGGAATTTGAACAACGCTTCTAATAGGCGAAACAATTTTATTTTCGTTTTGTTTCACACTTTCATATTTTGAGCTATTATTAACAGTTTTATCTATATTCTTATTATTTGTCTCAAACTTTACATTGTCTTTATGGTCACCTCTTTTATTATCATAGTATTTTATCTTTTCTTTTATGTTGGTTATTGATCTACTTACAATTTTGTGTACTGTATGTTTAGTCTTATGGCTGTCGTATGTTTTCTTATATGGTGAATTTCTTTTACTACTGGACGTAGAACGGATTTTGGGTCCTGTCTTGTCACTGTTATGTGAATCTAAATGTTTGGCTTTAATTTCCGGTTTACGTCTATTTTCGCTACTGTTACTAAATTTATCAGCATAATAAGAACTCCTTGAATGACTTGATTTTACTTCAGAATGACGTTTGTCAGGGTACCTTTTACTATCACGTTCGATGAACGTATTGGCTGGTTTACTACTTTTGTCATCAGTTTTATTTTTATGTAATTTTGATGCAGATGTTAAACTAACACTCTCATTCTTATTTACATCTTTGGCTCTATCCTTTTTCATAGCATCTTTATTCTTTTCGTTTGCAGATTTAGATATTATGTTTTCGTTTTCCAAGGGTTTTAAATTTTCCTCTTTAACATTTTCTGTATTAGGCAAAACAGGTACATGAAGACAAGTTGTAATATCTTCATCTTTGTTTGGTCGCTGAGTTACGGACGGCGTTTTTATAGTGTTAGCTGTACTTTTACTTCCTTCTGTGCTATCTGTCTTTTCAGTAATATCTTCAAATAAAATAGCTTTTTTCTGAAATATGATATAAACATAATACAATATTTATTATACGTTATTAATCCTAATATCAGACTTCAATTTGTAATAATTAGTTTCTGTCCGGGGTTTTGTATGCACAGACGAAATGCTATGCGGAAATCTACGTCTGTCCCAAACATCCAAATTATAAAAATTTTCTTATCAGTTTAATTGTGTTTCACAACATCTTGATACCCTAGTTTTCGGCTAGCTAACGAGGCTCTGGCGAAAAGGGGAGTTTGGCATCTAACATGGTATTTTAAATACAAAGAAAATATCAATGTAGAAAACAAATAATAAATATTTGAGGACAAATGCCATCTAGTTCCAAACCAAGCAAAGCTTGTGCTATGGGTAATAGATAACTGATATTATACTTAAATACATTTTTTTTAAATTACTTTCATACAGTATTTAGAAAACACCCAGACCAAGACAATGCACACAAATATTTGTTTCGTGCGGGGATCGAACCCGCGACCTCCAAAGTCAAAGTAGCCATCGCTAGCCATTCAACCAGCGGGCTTGTCAAAATTCCGCTTCTGTATCGCATGCGCCCATAGGCTCCGATGACTTGTTACCATGAGGCAGATTGTACGCTTGTTCGTCACCCTAGTCGTAAAAATAAAAACAATATTTTAGATTCGTAAAGCTTAAGATTTCAATTTCAATGACTTCATCGATATGCAACGAATGCGCGTGTTGCCACCCCCACTGCCAATGCAATCATATCAGGATGCACTGTCGATTTTTTGTATGTACATAGGGTTCACAACAAGTCCACAAAATGATCAATTTTTTTTATATTGTAACTCTATTTACAGTTTGCATTTAGGGACGCTCTTTCAAAATAATTATTATATTATTAAATAAGAATAAGGGGAGCCCGATTGCGTCCTTGCGAGTGCCAGCAATGGACTATGGACGGGTTTATTTATCTCAAGTGCCTCCGTGCTTCGGGAGGCACGCAAAAATGTCGGTCCCGGCTATCGTTATTAGTTGACAGTGGTTAAACCAAGTCAGTGGCCTCTGGGTAGCTTGTAACTAGCGGCCTTCATCAACTTGCAGTTGAGCAGTGTGTGAAGTACACTCTGTTAAATCCCCTTCGATTGAGAGGAAACCCGTATCCCAGCAGTGGGATGAGAATATAGGTTCATGCAGACAAAGAAAATAGAGGTATATAACAGTATAATGATTGTACAATATACAAGCTGTTATTTATTCATTTCACTGTGGTGTTTGTTATCAAACATTGCAAGTTTTTGACCCATTTCTCAGTGTATGATTGGGGTGAATTTTGTCACACTTGTTTGGTTCTAGTGACAATGCACGATTACCTAAATGCCGAGATTTTAATCCAATGCGGCCGCTACAAAATGGCGATTTATATATAATAATAATTAATAAGTAAATATTTCTGAACAATTTACATATCGCCATCTAGTCCCAAATTAAGCGCAAAGCTTGTGTTATAGGTACTAGACAACTGATAAATGTACTTAAATACATTTTTTTTCAATACATACGAGTAATATATAGAAAACACCGAGACAAAGACAAACAGACATGTTCAAGCACACAAATGTTTGTTTTCTACGGGAATCGAACCCACGACCTCGGAGTCAAAGTGGCCATTACTAACCATTCGACCACCGAGCTCGTCAAAATAATAATTTTATGTTTATTCTTGTTGAAGAGCATGAGCTTGCTTTTCCGAGTATTATCTTTCAAATTGATGCGTTGTTCCTACGAAAGCGTCGCTCAGAGGATAACACCTCGGTGTCGCCACGTATAGTTTAGAACAGGGCTGTCCAAACCATATACAATACCGGGCCATTACAAATTACTAAATATATTACCGGGCCGCAGAAATAAATTCCTACTTGACACTTTGACTACCTACTTTGAAAGTTAAGCTTAGTTATAAAACTTTAACTTTTTTAGAAATTAATAATTTTCATTCAATGTAGCGGTACAAACCTATATACAAACCGGTAAATGAAAAACACTTCGTGGGCTACACAAATATAAGCCGAGGGCCGCATGCGGCCCGCGGGCCGTGCCTTGGACAGCCCTGGTTTAGAATTTGACGACCCCGGTGACTCTGGGGTTGCGAATTCGATCTCCGCTCAACACAAATATTTGTGTTCATGAACATGTCTGTTTGTCTTGGTCTGGATGTTTTTTATCTTTTATAATGTATGTATTTACAAAAAAGAAAATGTTTTTAAGTATAATATCAGATATCTAGCACCCACAGTACAAGCTTTGCTTAGTTTGAGACTAGATGGCAGTGTGTAATTTGTCCAAGAATATTTATTTATTTATTCTGCACCACAAGGCATTCTTTAGTTGTGGTTTTCAAGTCTTTTACAAGTAGGTATCCTATTTGGTCTCCTATTTGGAACTGAACAAGAAATCCCACTGTGTCTTTGGCTAAATTCCACTCACAAATTATTAGCAATTTACACCATGTAGGGAGTAAACATGGTGTAAATTGCTTACATTAGATTTCTTTTTTTTTATGAGAGGGCGGGAAAAACGAGCATGTGGGTCACCTGATGGAAAGCATTCACCACCTCCCATGGATATCAGTAACACCAAGGCGTCGCCGATCCGTTGCCAGTCTATGGAGTATAGGCTGGCAATGGCAACTTTCTTTCTGGTGACCTCACTCACTTGCAGGAACACAACAACCCTCAAGGGAATCGGTATTTTGCTGCGGTATTTTGTGAAATGGAGGTACTTCCCCTGTTGAGCAGCTTAAAAATACGCTATGCCCTACTTCTCTTTTCGCCAGAGCTTCGTTTGTCAGTCAGAAGGGTGCACCGCGTGCAGGTGAAGTTGGCTTTGGTTCAAAGATTTTGATGAACCACTTACACCCCAACCCTTTTCGCCAGAGTCTCGTTTGTCAGTCAGCAGGGTGCACCACGTGCAGGTTAGGTTGGCTTTGTTTCAAACATGGTGATGAATCACTTACGCCCCAATCTTATTAGCAGAGTTTTTTATTTTATTATATTCTTTATTGCACATAAATCAACATAACATAGTTACATCAAAAGTGTACAGAGGTGAAACTTGTGTCTACAAGAGATCTCTTCCTGCTGACCCTAATAGAAATAGTCACTAAACAGATGATATTTTGTAATGAAAATTTCACTGACTTTCTCTTTTAGTCTGTAGCTCTGGTTTCTTATAAGAACGAATAGTTTAGAACAATATTTTATAAACTAAAAAAAATGAAGAATATGCAGTTGAATAGTAAAAACCTCATGCAAATCGGACCTGAAATATAACTCGTATCTGAGAAAATCATCAACATACACATACATACATGCATAAATACATAGCTAGGGGTCAAATAACCTCCTATTTGGGAGGAGTTCCTGTGTTGCCAGCATGGGTGGCAGAGCGTAAAAAAAATATTCGTGAAATAAATGTCAAAAATGGATTTTTTTTTTCATTTCAGACATGTCTGCTTAACTTAATAATTAAACTTGCATAAAATACTTAAGTAATTAAAGAATATTGTTATTGCACAAATGAGTTAATTTCATACTTTTTAATTATACACAATCAATTTTAAAAAGGAAATGTATTTATAAAAATTGTTTTTTTTGACATGTCACTTTATACGTAGGGACCGTCGATATGTTGCAAGCGTTTATAGGGCTATGGAAACTGCTTCACATCAGGACCATAAGCTTATTTTCCACCCGATATAGTATTTTTTTTATACAACTATGGTAGCAAACAAGCGTCGACCCGTTTGATGGAAAGCAGTCATTGTAGCCTATGGTCGCTTGCGACACCAGAGGCATCCCTCATGTGTTGTCAGCCCTGTAAAAACCTCTTAATGTCTATCTTGAATAACCCCATATAGTATAAAAAATTCTGTAAAAAACAGTAAAGTGTGTCATCATCATCATCAGGTCCATTTTAGTCTCCACTACAGAAGCACGACCCTCTCTCATCCGTCCTAGACAAAAGGAGGATTTCGCCTACACTCCCCATGCTGGCCAAATGGGTTGGGGAGGCCTGATCGATATTTGATAATGTATTCCCTTAGTCGCCTTGTACAACATCCACGGGAAGAAACAGAGTGATTCTATTCTAGTCTGCCAGAAACCACATGGCCAATTGCCATGTATTGAATATTTGTTGGAAGACTACTTGCCATGTAATGTAATAGCGGCCTACCTATGCTTTCATACTAAAACTAGTGAAGCCTAATAGGAGGCTTGACCAGTTGGTATCTGACATTCCAATGCTATCCTTACTTATTATTAATGCGAAAGTGAGTTTGCTTGTTTATTCTGCTTTCACATCTTAACTTTAATTTTGGATGTAAGTGGTTTGTCAACATCTTCGGACCAAGGCCAACCCTCACTTACACCTGGTGCATCCTGCTGACTGATAAACGAGGCTCTGGTGAAAAGAGAGATAGGCCTGTGACTCCATATGATATCACCTCCACCTCTACCACTTTTTAACAAGTTTTATAACCACAGTGCTAAAAAAATATTTTCTAAACTTCCTGTGACAATATGTTATTCTGAATTGTAAGACAACTATGTTATTCTGAATTGTGAAACAATAGATTCTGTGAAAGTGGCTAAAAGGGCCATTAGATATAAAAATGTTTCTTTTGGTGGACTAAAATTAAAGTGGAAGTTGTAGTATAATTGCTTGAACAAAGAAAAAGGCCTCAGAAATGGTAGGTACTTTACAGATAATCATAAGTATGTCCTAATTGCCTCTAATATGAGCATAACTTACTCAAAAGAAGACAATAAATGGATAAGGAAATTAAGAAATTGAAACAAATTATTATTATTTCACATGACATGTCAGCAGGTTGTATCTACAATAAAATAAACTCACCGTTTTTGATAATGGTTTTTCATGCACTTGTCCAATGCTTTGTAGAAAATTGGTCGCCCAACTTGTCTTAGCGAGCTTAGATGGACATTCACTTTTGTTTATACTACTAGAACACAGCCTTGATGTTTCTGCTGCAGTTGGTATTGTTGTTAGGTTCGTCAGAGAAGGCTGCTGACTGTTCTCGGTATTTTGAAGACTTTCTTTGCCACTAACATCCAATTTAGCTTTTTTACATAGAGGCTCTTCTGTAGGCACGATAATAATATTCGGAGTTTGGTATTGGGAAAAATACCAATGTTTTTGTGACATTTTTCTGTAAGAAAATCTATGAAATTTAATAAAGTTTATTTTTTGCAATGTTGCATATACACAGGCATACGTGTAATTCTAAGCTACAAAGAATTAGAATGTATTTTATTTCATACGTAACGTAGGTATACAAGAATGTTTAGTCTGCAAATAATACGACTATACGACGTTGACCAACTATATCACCGCGAAATCGCTGTTATACTGATTTATTGCTTACCTCGCACATGTACCTAATGTATTACTCTGAAAAACTTTATCGATTCACATCATATTTTGTGCGTTTCTTTCGGAATTTTTTTTCGAAAATAATTAAGTACGGCGCGGCGGTGAACTTGTCATATGTCTTGCATATAGTTGGAAAAAACGGCTTAAAATTAATAAACGTTTAAACGTTGTACTTTTTATCAAAAGCGCGCTTTAATAAGCGCGCTTTTTACTTAAACGCTTTTTTTGTCGTTGATGCTACTTGAGGCGTCTACGCTTATGGAAAACGTTTAAACATTTAGTCGCAGCTTTAAGACAATGCAATGGTTAACGATCACAGACAGTATCTATTTGCAGCCGATTTCTTTTCTCTATGTATTTAAAGTTTCGTATACCTACGCATATTGAACATACTTAACACAGCAAAGCAAAAAAAATCGCATTAATCGACCGACGACAACAGCAAAAGCGTTAGCGCAAACATTCACACGCGCGCTTACCAGTTGACAACAAAAAGCGTACTGCTTAAAAAAGCGTAAGCGTTGTTTATTTAAACGAAAATCATTTTTGAAAGAAAAGTGAAAGAAAATTAAACAACATTAATCCTAAGGCACCTGCGGATAAGGTTCAATATTGAATGAGGATTACTGACGCTTTTTTCAACGAAACGCATTTGTTTAAACAAAAATGAAACGAACGTTAATCGATAGTAAACCTAAACTTGTTGACGGTAAGGTTTATTATTGCATGTATGGCTAGCTAATACAGCACGACGCGACGTGGCAGTAATTATGTGTATCAATTATAGATGGCGCTATATCAAATTTGTCAAATTATCAGACAACATTGTAAAAAATTTAAACGAAAAAGGCTTATTTTTATAAGCGTGCTTATCTGCTTACGCTGATAAGCAGACTTTTTTAAGCGCTTTTCGTTTAAGCGCTCAACTCTAGTCTTGCATGCAAAATAGACATGTGTGCGCTATACCAAAACGTAACTAAAAACGGTTACCATATCTCTAGCCATAACTATCGATATTGTAATAGTTAGTAACGGTGGTCCGGTATCAAATATCTAACGAGAGCGCACCACAAGAGCCAAACGCGGCAGCGGGTCGCGCGCGCTAGCGCAACTGCGATAGCTAAAATAATTATGCCTTCTTACTCCCACTTAGCTATTCCCAAAGCCAAAGAAAGAGATGAAGCGAATATTCCTAATCGGTGTAGCTCACGCACGCGCTCATCGCCAACCGTTCGTTGTTGAGTACAATGAAGTAAACCTTCTTATCAAACTAAACACAACCTTATGTCCATTGCCATAAAGAATAACTTGAATCGTTAATAGGTCAAATTAAAATGAACGAATGGTTCATCTTAGATTGACCTATAAATGGCTTTTAGATAAACTCTCCGCGTATGGAAATAAGTTCCTGTTTAGTTTGGAACTTTTATGATAGATGTTCAAGTTAATTTGGTTTTTATTGTAGCTGAACTACAGTTAGCTAGCAAACGATACGTGAGTGATTTGGTATTGGAGTGATAGCAGTTGCCAGTTAGGTATATAGCCTTAGCGTTGATACCGGTATTCGGCAACGGTTATCAATATCGGTATTAAAACCGAATATCGGTTAGATATCGGTTACTAAAAATTGCCGATAACGCCCATGTCTAATGCAAAATACAAAATTGCAAATTCTTTCTATGACAGATTGACAGCTTCTAAATTATGACAATGACTTGCCATTGACAATTTAAAACAAAGCACAGTTTATGCACAAAATACAGAGAGTACAGCAGTGTACCTTTTTAAACGGTTTTATTTAGCTCACCCCGTTTGTTTTATTTATTATTTAGAAACTCTTCAAGAACGCTTATTTTATTATGTTTAGATGTTATACAATTGACTTAAAGTTCATTATGCCATGTACAATTTCAAAGTCGCTTCCATTCCATCCCGCGGCGGTGTAAATAGAGCCATAATACGTGAGCTATAAAGATCGCTTTCAACATATGTGTCATTTAACTTTCGTCGCTGACTGTACTCAAACGAGCTGATCTTCAGGAGCTACTGGTTAAAATAGAATAATTTTTTACCTTATAACCGCCGAAAATGCGTGAGCTTTTTAACCGACTTCAAGAAAAGGAGGAGGCACCGACTTTAAACCAGGGATTGAAAGCGGTAAAGGTATAAGGGTATGGTACTGGTATAAAATTACGATATCGTTTTGATTTAAAGGTAGAGCCAAAACGGTTGAGAATTGTGGTTACGATACCGGTAAAACAAGAAGAATACCTTTATTTTTTTACGGTACCATTATACCTTTATATTACCAGTACCTTATACAAAACCATTTCGGTACCGAAAAAATGATGCGACAACGACGCGACGTAGGTATCGATCAAGTACTTACCTACCAATGCGGCCGACATTGTGGAAAGAAAACCATTATTTTATAATTTAGATACCTAAAAAAATATACGATACCGAAATATTACAATACCGAAATTATTAAGATACCTTCTTTTAAGATATCGAAATTTAAAACCTTTATTTTATAATTTAGATATCTAAAAAAATAACGATACCGGAATATTACAATACCGAAATTATTAAGATACCTTTACTTTAAGGTATCGAAATTTAAAGGTATGACGTCATACCTTTAACCGATATATCCAAATTTTTTCGGTTATTCAATCCCTGCTTCAAACTGATCAGTTGGTAGTAGTTAAAATAATAATATTGTAAATAGATAAATAGGTTTAGGTAGGTTTTAAGCGACATTGTGTGTATATAGTAGAATATAAAATACGTATAGAAGATAGGTTAAACAAGGTATTTGTTTATTTTTATTTAGTTATTACAACGATTATTCTGTAAATATTTTATTTAACATTTTTTTGTGTTAAAAATCTAAGTTTGATTATTTTTTACTTTTTGAAGTTTTTTTTTTTTAATATTATTTATGCGAGTTTTAAACATTTACGACCACAGCGGCGGTTAAAGGGTTAATAAGTACATTTATGTAATGTAAATTGATACGTTATTTTTTTGCAAATTCTATTGCACTATAATTATGAGAGGTCGACGGCGTCGTTGCGCGTGTCAGTCTAATCGAACACGCAAGTTAAGCAACGTCGACCGTAGCCTATCCATGTATAGGCTTATTGAGTGGAGCGAGCGGAACGCTTATATACACCGAAGTCACTCTTGGAAATGAATAGGCTCCAAAACCACTGAACCGATTTTGTTGAAACTTGTCACAATTAAAGACCTGGACAAGCATGAGGTTTGTATCCAAAAAAAAGCTCATGTCCTTGAGGAATAATCATCAAATACATCAATTTTCCATTGAAATCAATGGAAAACATACACTCATTGAATCTACTCCTTCCACTCGATTTCGGCCCCGTGGGCTAGAATCAGGCCTAGTAATATGTCGAGCCTCTGCTTCGGAGGGCATGTTAAGCCATTGGTCCCGGCTGTTGTCGTTAGATGACAGTTGTTAAGGTAAGTCAGGGGCCTTTAGGCGGCTTGAAACCACTGGCCTCCGCCAATCCGCAGTCGCAACCTGGTGGAGTATGCTCTAAACCCTTTCAATTGAGGGGAGATCCGCATCCCAGCAGTAGGATGAGTTGACGATGACGACTGCATTGTAATGTTGAATAGCTCTTTATCCAAGAAGTGGCTACAGGCTATATATCATCAGGCTACGAGAAATAAGAAGGTTAAAATATCGACGGGTTGTTAGTAAATAAATGAAATATCAATTTATCAAGAGTTTTTTTATCAATGTTATTTATTTTATAGATTACACACTTACTTAATTATTACAAACGTAAGAAATCTTTAAAAGAAAATGGATAGCTAAATAAAATTTAACACAACTTGCTTGAGCCAGCTCTTTTAATTTTCAATTTACTTGATTTAGTTTAGGCATCTACCTACTTTCATAAATCTGAAGTATGAGTCATAATATATCTCATTGCACTATGTAGTGTTCAAGGCAGTGGCGTAACTATACTATCACAGGCCCGTGGCAAATTCATCGAATGGGCTCTCAGGGGATGGGGCCATCTCTAATAAATCATCTAAGTAACCAACACTAAATAAGTATTTTGTACATTTTTGGTTAATAATACCTATATAATTTTATTTTCAAGAAATATGATAATGTACCTATTAAAATTTATGTTGTATAATCATAGCCTAACTTAAAGAGAATACTATTTTTGTACTAAGCTCTCGAGCCTTGGGCCAAACGCAGAACGGGCAAAATGCCACGGGCCCCTGCCCGTTGCATTTTGCCGCCCGTTCTGCCCTTTAAATACGCCACTGGTTCAAGGGATAGGGTTCTATTTTTTTTTTTTTTTTTTTTTTATACTACGTCTGATGGCGGACAAGCATACGGCCCACCTGATGTGAAGCGGTTACCGTAGCCATATTAACGCTCGTAACATAAAATATCGCTCGCGCGCCGCCACCCCCGCTGCCAACGCATTTCTGGTGACCTCACTCACTCGCAGGAACACAACAACCCTCAAGGGAATTGTTATTTGGCTGCGGTATTCTGTGAGGTGGAGGTACATTCCCCAGTCGGGTAGCTTACAATTACGCTCCCTACTTCTCTTTTCGCCAGAGCTTCGTTTGTCAGTCAGCAGGGTGCACCGCGTGCAGGTGAAGTTGGCTTTGGTTCAAAGGTGTTGATGAACCACTTACACCCCAAAATATAATTCTAGCCCTTGAACACTGTATGAATTTATTAATTTCGTACTTGTAAAAAATACGAAATGAATAAAGTGTGAAAACTCATGTTGTGAACCTGTGTTACTACTGTTACACACTGTTACCATTAAAATTATGTGACTTACTTGCTCACATTTTGAAGTGAGCAACCCGGCTAATTTAGATATGTAACCTGTCTGGCAAATTCACAATATGAAACCACAGACATTCAATATAGTAAGCAGACTGTTTAGAAGTTTGAATGCACGCCAAAACAAACACACGTAAATACCACACAACACACACAACCGCAAATACAGGGACGGAGTTATTAATCACGAAAAACATATTCACAAAAAAACAAAATCTAAAACAAATATTGCATTGTGTCAAATCGCACATCGATCAATATAGGAATATCCTAATGCAATAGTGTAGTATTCCTATTATCACAACTTGTAATCTATTACAAATAATACTTACACCTATTTAATTGATGTGAATCCACTCAGACTCTCCTGTACGGAGATAAAGTCTAGCTCTTTCACTATAAGGTTTATTAACCTAATTTATAGCGCTGATTAATATTGAATCTGCCTCTGAAGTTATAATCATTAACTATTAATAGCCTTATTTTATAGTTATTATCAATGACTATTAATGTATCTTTTTAATTATTCAGCCAGGATTTAAAAAAAATATAATAAGTAGGTACTTATTTAACTGTTTTCCACACACATTTTATTAGCATTTAATTTAATCTTGCACAATGAATATAAATAATGTACAAGTTCCTAAATACGTCCCTATATATATATATGACAAGTACATAACAGCAGTTAATCAAACTGGCGACCTTTCAAAACATAGCGTGCGTCATTTCTTTTTAACTTTTCATGTAGTGTTGGTCTACGTGTAAAAACGGGATAGCAACATTCACTAACCCCCAAGAGCGTGCGAGACGGAAAGATCAACTCACACTAATATATTTTATGTTACGTCTGCTTACTATTGAAATTTAATGTCCTGTGTATAAAACTTATTCTCAATTTGGACGGCTTGTAAACGTTAAGACGTTGTAATGTTACCAAAAACTCGCTCGCACTCGGAGGTACATACTTGAACGACGCATAATATAACGTCTCATTTCTTACGTGCTCTTAAATAGACGTTTTGACGATATATTTTTACGAATATGAGATAAATACGTGATAGTGTAGTGCGCCCTTAGTGGCCGAGCACTACTTGGACCTGCTATAATACATAGAATATTATAACAATGGCCACTTTGAGTCCGACGTCGCGGCAGCGGGTTCGATTCTCGCATATGACAAATGTTTGTGTACATGTCTGTTTGTCATGGCCTGGGTGTTTTCTATGTATCATTATGTAAGTTTTTATTTTAAAATATGTATTTATGTCAGTTATCTAGTACCCATAGTACAACAAGTTTTGCTTAGTTTGGAACTAGATGGCGTTGTGTAATCTAATATGTCAAGGAATATTTATAACTAATAAACATCGTTAAGTCCAAATTCATCAAATTCAGATTTATCATATTCATATTTTAAGAAATTATAACGTTCTTCATCGCGATCTTGTTTAAAAGAGTTTCTATCTTTTAAGTAAGAATTTCTATCTTTAAAATAAGAGTTCCTATCTTTTAAGTAACAGTTCCTATCTTGTAAATATTCATTGTTATCTTGTAAATGTGGAGTTATAGGTGAATAAACTATATCATCTAAAGGTACGGCCTCCGCAGTAGCTTTATGAGACTTCATTACACCATCTCTTGAACCATTTGTGGAAAACAGAATTTCTTTATGGTCCATTTCTTCCAATACGCGTTCTGTATATGGAGTACTTGTTGATATTGGCTCGACAGATTTGGTTGTCTGATGGTTTTTCTCGCGCTGTAAGAGAATTTATAGGTTTAGTTATAAACAGTGATCGGAATAGGTAGAGTGATTTGTTGTACTTGCGTAATGCTGTCAAAATATGGACATGCCTTTTTAATGAACTGTTATCGAAAAATTTCAGGATTTGGGGATTTCATTAAATATTATTTAGGTTTATTTATAGCAAAGCACTTTTAACTAGTATTTTATTTGGTACATGTATGTGAAATTAAAAAAAATACTGATTAATTAACGGAATCCTATGTTTAGACTTAGCTTTGGAAAGCACGTAAAGTTAGATAGCTTTACGTGCTTACCAAATCAACCGGAACCCCGGAGAATTAAAGCCTCAATAGTTTCGAAATCCCGGAGGTATGTCCATATTAATATCAGCGTTTGAGATTATTGACCCTAAATCACTCTACCTATTCCGATCACTGGTTATAAATAAATCACTCACAATAAACCCTAAACCACATTTTTTATACTACGTCGCGTGGTAGACAAGCGTATCGCCCGTCTGATATGAAGTGGTTACCGGAGCCATATTAACGCTCGCGAAAAGAAATATCGTTCGCGCGCCGCTAACCTCGCTATCAACGCATGATGACCTCACTCACTCACAGGAAGACAATAATACCCCAAGGTATTCTATTTAGCTGCTGGAGGTACTTCTCCAGTTCGGCAGCTTACATTTAATATGCTGTACTCTACCTCTTTTTATGCAAGAGCCTCTTTCGCTAGTCGGCAGGGTGTACCACGTGCAGGTGAGTTTGGCTTTGACTCTAAAGATCGTGGTGAGCCACTACACTCCATTATTAATGCTCTTAACGTTTTTAATGTTTTTATGCTATATAAATATTGTCAGATAAATTACACAGCGCCATCTAGCCCCAAAGTAAGCGAAGCTTGTGTTATGTTATGGGTACTAGACAACTGATAAACATACGTAAATACATTTTTTTTTAAATACATGCTTATGATACATAGAAACACCCAGACTAAGACAAACAGACATGTTAGACATTCACACAAATGTTTGTCCTATGTGGGAATCGAACCCACGAGCGTTGGTGTCGAAGCCGCGTCTTTGACCGCTACGCCACCGAGCTCGTCGCTATGAGGACTATACTTAGTTATCGTACATACTTCTCTAGTCCTTTTAATCAATGTATCAAGTTCAGTTTCGGAATAGTCATGGAAGCTGTCGAGACTGATGTCGTCATAAGAGAGACAGTTTTTCAAAGGTGGCGAAGACACTGGTGACACCAGCTGCCTTAGATCTCTTGGTAGTCCATGGTGAGAGATTGAGGGCTTTTGACGAGGCTCTTTTTGTAACTGCAACAAAATAATTTATTTTAAGACTTTTTTTTATACTACGTCGGGTGGCAGACAAGCATACGGCTCGCCTGATGTGAAGCAGTTACCGTAGCCATATTAACGCTAGCAACATAAAATATCGCTCGCGCGCCGCCACCCCCGCTGCCATCGCAGCATCTCCTTCCTTTCTGGTGACCTCACTCACTCGCAGGAACACAACAGCCCTCAAGGGAACCATTATTTGGCTGCGGTATTCTGTGAGGTAGAGGTACATTCCCCAGTCGGGTAGCTTACAATTACGCTCCCTACCTCTCTTTTCGCCGGAGCTTCGTTTGTCAGTCAGCAGGGTGCACCACGTGCAGGTGAAGTTGGCTATGGTTCAAAGGTGTTGATGAACGGCCTTGAGTTTCATGCCAGTTCTTCTCAAGAAGCCCCGTCGCCGGAACTGGCACTTAAATTCACTTTCACATTCAAGATAGTGTGATGAAAGTGAATCTAAGCTCTGCGGATTTAGAGTTGTAATGATTTATACATCTTCTTATATTTAATTTGTATGACGTTTCTAAGTGCTTTATAAAGTCCAAGGAATAAAGATATTTTGATTTTGATTTTTGATTTTGAACCACTTACACCCCAGACAGGGTATTTGTTACTTTATAAAATCCTTATTGCATCTGCCTACAGTGATAACGTCTTATAAATCGATGAACGCCGGGTGCACGCACGGTAAAAGTATGACTCATTGTCACGTTCCGCCTGAGCCGACCGCTCGCGGAACAAGCTATTTGTCTTCCACTCGGTCGGCCGATGTTTTCTTATGACGTTATCACATAAAATTATCATCCGTAAACCGACATTACAGACAACAATTTTTTTTTTGTGTTTTAATTTTTAACCTGTATGTATATCTGATCCTTTCTTTCCCTGTTATTGAACAGCTGAATCGATTTTTATGTCCAAGTTTAATTATATAATAAAATTTCATCTAAATCTAGCCAGCTGCTTACAAATGAAAGAATATTAAACATCCATACATTCATCCTCACATGTGTAATTCTTGTGTTGCGGTGTTTGTTACCAAACTCCTCTGAAACGGCTGGACCGATTTTTATGAAATTTTGTGTGAATATTCGGGTAGGTCTGAGAATTGGCCAACATCTATTTTTTATATCACTAAATGATAATCCATCCCTAAATATATATTTTTTATTTTATTGACAATTTTTTTTTATTTTATTATGATTTAGCATTGAAAAATACATACAACTTAAAATTTTTACTCTTTCACCATCAACCCCTAAATTTAGTAATATTATAAATGCTAGTAATATGCCTCAGCTAGTAATATTATAAATGTGAATGTGAGTTTGTTGGTATGGTTTCACGTGGAAACTACTCAACGTTAACTTTGTACACCTATTCTCAAAGGTATTAGGAAGGACATAAATATTGTCAAATATAAATTAAATATTGTCAGACAAATTACACAGCGCCATCTAGTCCCAAAGTAAGCGAAGCTTGTGTTATGGGTACTAGACAACTGCCAACATATGTAAGTACATTTTTTTTTTGTAAATACATACATATGATACATAGAACACACCCAGACCAAGACAAACAGACATGTTCATGCACACAAATGTTTGTCCTGTGTGGGAATCGAACCCGTTGGTGTCAAAGCCGCGTCATTGACCGCTACACCACCGAGCTTGTCTCTTATTTATTTTTTTAATAATAAGTACCTATTACTTTTTATTAAAAAAATAAATAAACGGGGGCAAAAAGCCGTGGGAAGCTAGTACTTAATATATTGAACTATACAAAGTAAATTAATTAATTAAATGAAACAGATCATTCAAGTATTTTTGTTGGATAAACTGACTATTTCGAATGTCAAAATTAATTAATTCCGTGATTTTTAATATTAATAGATAGTAACAATTACAAAGGTGATCTTATCTCTGTAATCTAAGAGATTTCTTTCAGCCAACCTGTGCTATGTAGAAAGATTTGTGAAACAAGCAATTTTTCACAAGTTTTTTTTATGTGAGAGGGAGGCAAACAAGCATGTTGATCACCTGATGGAAAGCAATCACCACCGCCCATGGAGATCAGCAACACCAAGGGGTTGCCAATCCGTTACCAGCATATACTAAATAAATGAAATAAATAAATATTTCTGGACAATTTACACAGCGCTATCTAGTCCCAAATTAAGCCGCAAAGTTTGTGTTATGGATACTAGACAACTGATAAATGATGTACTTAAATACATTTTTTTTTTGTAAATACATACTTATAATACATCTAAATCACCCAGACCAAGACAAACAGACATGTTCATGCACACAAATGTTTGTCTTGTGCGGGAATCGAACCTGCAACCTCGGAGTCAAAGTGGCCATTGCTAACCATTCGACCACTAAGCTCGTCAATACTCCTTCCTTTCTTTTAGTAGGGTACCAACTTTTGTAGCATTAAATTTTACCTTTTGATCCTCAATCTTTGGATTTGCAGACCTGCATTTAGGTCTTAGACAGTACGGCACCACTCTCTCCTTACCAGCAGGTCTCTCCAGAGATATATTTTTAGTACAATGCCTGTGACATTTCTTTTGCTCTCTATCAACATTGGAATCAGAAACATTAGTGTTAACATTTATGACACATCCATTTTTCCGTTTCTTTACTTCTACTTTTTGGGTAACAACTAAAATCTTCATGTTTATAGACTCTTTAAAAGTTACTTCTCTTTTTTTCTTCTTTTTATGCTTAACATGTGAAATCATCATTGGTCTTGGCATCTGAGAACTGCCTAAGATTATCACATCATCATTCTCACTGATTTTTTCTGTTTTGAGTTCCTTTTTTATAGTTTCCAAACTTTTCTCCATTGTCACTTATTTTAAATTTTCTACAAATTATATTACGTTTATAATTCAAGACTAGTTTACAAAAAATACTTTAAAATATGTTTATATAAACTTATCAATAATAGTTAGGTACTTTGCGATAACTAGAATTGATTGTCAATTATTCTTAACTTTTATAAACTACCTTACAAGGCGGTGAATTATTTTTATTTCGCTACCTACATCTCTTTCACAATTGTACCATGGCATATTGCAAACAACACATAAATAGACAAAGTAGACTTCATAGATAAGACCACAGTTATGTAATAATAAAGAGTATTAAAGAGTGTTAGGACTATATTTTCTGCCCATAATGCGATCGCCGAACTTATTTTGGTTTTGTGCGCGGACAAACGAACACTTTTACGTTGTTTAGAAAGTACAATGTTATAGTTAGATTCTTTGAGTATTAATCGACAGGAGATGCCCTAACGAAATTCTCCGAACAAATTTTTTCACCACTTTTAGCGGGGGGCGAGGTAAACACGTACAACACACCACCAAAAGATGTAATTAACTCGCATTCACAAATTTTGCTGTTGCGATAAACGCACACTACAAAAAAAATCAACACATCAAAAATTACATGCCCACAGACACAGTTTTCACGTAACTATGCAGCACACATACGAAAAAAGATAGTGATGGGACACATCTGAAGAATGAGTCAAATCAGTGATGAATGAACTGAATTGTCATATACTATTTATTATAAAATTGTAAAAGTGAAAATTCTGTACATTAAAGATATTATCCAAAAAATATGTTTGTTTGTATGTATATCTGTCTGTATTTATGTGTCTTTGTGTCATGAGCACTCTCGTGCAACTAAACGCGGTATGAACTGTCGCCCGCGGTTTTCCCGGGCTGATACAACCACTGTCTTCTATAATACAAGTACGCTGGACTACGTACGTACTTGTAGTATAGAGGTCAGTGAAAATAACCTTCAAGAAAAGAGCGTACGCCCATCTAAAAACCCAGCTACGCACTTGTAACCCTTCTTGCAGTTAACGTATACACTCATAGTCCCACACTAAATGTATTGCTTTTACCTACTTTTTTTTTAGCCAACAATTCTTTTCATTTTCAGACAAAATTTCTACATCGTATGTCCAGAGAAATATAATTTTTCTAATTCACCTTACAAGATTTCAATGTAACATACATCTATACCTACTATTTAATTCAATATCTAATAAAAAAAAACTGACTATTATACGAACTGCAGTAATTGAATGAGTGAATGATTCATTCAAATGTTGAATCGATTTTTTGACTTTGTCACATCCCTAAAAGACCGATTCGCCCCTGTACCACTGTATTCATGTTTACATTTTTCTGTCGTTTACGTATCGCAACGGTTTTTTCTTTAAATGGAGATTGTACTTTAATAAACATTTAATAGTTAGTAAAAATACTTACCTATGATAGGAAACGCGATCTTGTTGCGAATTTGAGCTATCAGATCGCCTTTTGCACGATAATACTGCACAATTCACCATTTTTGGAGAGAAACGTCAGACGACACAGAGCGATGCAAAATGGCAGTGAAGCGACTTTAAGTAGTTTTATATAACGTGTTTGACCAGTTGACCAATGTACTTTGCCGGAGGGGTTCGCCCGCGTATGGCATCTCCTGTCGATTAATACTCAAAGAGTTAGATTATATATCACTGTATCATTGATCACTTAGATCATTGAATACCTACAGGAAGTAAATAGACTTAAAATGAGCACCGCAAAATGCAACACTTCACAGCACAATGTGAATTATATATGTAGAAAACTCGGCGTCTTGTAATTTCACACCACACTATAGCAGCTTTTTGCTGTCCATGCAACGTAATTGTAATAAAGTTATTTGTACAAATTATGGTGTTGTATTTTCATCGTAATCCGCTAAGTTTCAATTCGCGGGTAAAAATTATTTGAAGTAAATTTAATGACATTGACGTCATTGATAGTGAGTGATTAATAAATGACAGTTTGCGCTTTGCGCGAGAACACCAATGACCTTCCAATAAAGTTATTTTAGCGGTAGTCACATTTTGTATTTACAAAATAAATATAGGGCCCGCCTGATGTTAAGTGGTTTACCGTAGTCAATATATGTACGCGTATGAATATATAAATGTCTTTGATATTTTTGTTGTTGTTGATTTTTGGCACTTCATTTGCCAAAAATTCATACATTCATTCCTTGATTGCGCGTAATCAAAATTTTTTGTGGGAACGCAAACACCATCTGTTACTTTGATAATGTCTTAAGGCGAAACCGGTCGGTAAAAATAAATTTAATGATGTGGAACAGTACAAAGTGCTATAGTAATAACAAAATGTTTTTGATAAAAATTATATGAAAATTGTAATTTATAATAATTAGTACGCGTGAGAGGATTGTGAAGGATATAGTTGTACTATTTTTGGAATCAAAACAAACGGCTCTGCCAAGTCTGCTCAAAGCTTTGAGACTATGCGTCAAGAAAAGTTTTTTTATACTACGTTACGACAAGAAGCGGCTACCGTGTAGTCAATGGCGGCATTGGCGGCAACCCCACTGCCATCGCAGCCTTCTTGGTAATCTCAACAGAGTAGCGAATTTCTGCTCTATGGCAACCTCATTTTTTGCCACGCCATATGCCAAAGAGAATAAGGCTCTCCTGAAGTTAAGCAGTTACCGTAGCCTACATTCGCTTGCAATATTCGCAGGAACACGACACGACTTACCTCAAAGACACCTACTGTTATTTTTCTGCAGTTTGGGATGTAGAGAGTTCATTACCATATTAGAATCTAAGCGAATCTAAACTGCACGTGGTGCACCGTGGCCAATTAACGAGGTTCTAGGGAAATAGAGATAAGTTATATTGACTGGGGATAGGTACACCACGCAGAAAACCGCAGCCAAATCTCATTGCACTCTAACGTTGTTGTTTCTGTAAGTGAGTGAGGTCACCAGACGCAAGGATATGCTACATTAGCGGTACTTGTATCGTAAGCGTGTAAAGGCTACGCTTGATATCTGGCGGAACGTATACTTGTTTGGCACCCAACGTGGTATAAAAAAAGATCTTCTGTAAGGTAGAGGATATCCCCCAATTGGGTTCGACAGGACCACTCCCTCAATAGATATACCTAGAAGAATGATTTGGTCATGAAGACAATTTGCAGCCTCTCGTACGCCTTCCTAAGTATTTTTTTTATTACCTGCCACCTCTGTTGCTAGTGCAGTACTTCCACATATCTCCAATAATAATATGGTGATAAGCGTAAGTATTTATCGGTATCCACGCTACACCCACGCCATCCAAAGCAGATGTTAGTAAACCGTAATGTCTTCGGAATAAAGTTTAAAATTAAATCGATAAATGTGTTTTAAACATTCCCTTTCGTTACAGTCACTGCGCCACGTATTATTATAATATAAATCCGTATGACTATTTCTGCAATACTTTTCCATTGCTCCTAATGTAGTACTATGTAACTGGAATCCTTCAACTTTGCCGCCATGTATGTGACCTTTGATATTTGGGTCGAGACCGGTTGAACAAGCGGATTCTATAGAAAGTAAATGAGCGACACACGTGGAATTGTAAACTTTTTAGTAAGCGTGTAGTCGAATGTGTGTGTATACGTGTTGATATCAGATATATTGCACGGACTGTGTTTAACGATTTTGTTTTTTAAAGTGTTTGATCGTTGTGCTTTTGAATATTTTTCAAGAAAGGAAGAAGAAGTAAGGAAATTTAAAACAATATGTAAAATGTTCTAATATTTGTTATGTCACGTCACAGTATAAGTAGTACTATGTAATGTAGTATCGTATACTTATTTCCACGAGGGTGTTTATTGTTATGAATTTAAGTTTCTTTTTTCACTGCAAATTTAAAGATACTGGCTGCTAGGCGCCCAGTGGTCTAAATTATTATATTATTGACCATAATTAATTTAAATTATAAGTTTAAACAATATTAAGGTTCTATTGTCAAATAGTATACTTCTATAATCACTTCAATAAGACTATTAGACTTGTGTAGTTCCTGAGTGAGTAGTTCAATTGTACTAGTTCACCATACAAGCCGGTTCTTGTCACTCATTCTTTCTTGTCCCATGTAGTTCACTGCGTCATTTAGTTCAATGAGTGACAAAGAGTAAAAAGAACGGAAATACATAAAGCGTACGAACTAGAATGAGAGAGATACGTTGTAATGCCAAAATTGCTGATAGAGAGCGAAAAGGACGGAAGATTCTGAAATTGTTCGTGATAAAACGAGACAGATAGTTTCGTGCGTGGTTGACTGACCGAATTATAACTCTAAGGCTAAGGACATAAGAACCATAAGCTGTTAGCGAAAATATGCTATAGTATTAATACAAGGCTCAATTTTTATATTAATTATTATTTTAACCACTAAATAATTTCTTTTTACTCAAGCTTGACAGTCCTAAGCCTGTGAAAAGTTTGAAGGAAAATCAATATTTGGAAGGAAATTTATAAAATATTTAATTAGTTATACTTATTTAATACAAAAATACAATGTCATCAAAATGATGCAATAGAACATAGAAGAATGTAGAAGGAATCAGTCAACAGAACTACTGAGTCGATTGAATCAAAGATACATTGAACTAAACGAACTAAATGAGTCAAAAGAACTAAAGAAGCAATTGAACTAAATGAACTAGATGAGTGATATAGTTCATTTGCGTCAAAAGAACTGCATCTTTCTTTTCAGTTCAGTGAACTGTTTTGCGCAAGTCTAAAGACTATAGAAAAATAATATTAAAGACCACAGACTATAAAAATAAACAAAAGAGCTCATATGTTTGTGTGTGTCAAATACATGTTAGTGTATGTATTTTTTTTTTTATTGATTTAATGTATTAATGCATGTATTTTTTTATATTAGCATGCTGCACTCCGGCCATGCTACATGGATGGAAAGTATATTAAATATTGAAGATAAAATATTTTACTGAAATACGACATCATTTTATCTATATATATAAAAGAAAGTCGTGTTTGTTACAACACTTATAACTCGAGAACGGCTGGACCGATTGCCATGGTTTTTGATTTGTTGGATTTGTTTCCATCCCGAATAGCAGAATAACTCTTAAAAACATTGGAAAATTCTCGAAAAAATAAAATAAAAGAAAAAACATTTTCCCATACAAAATGTTCGTGGTTGTCGTAGCTGTCAAATGTGACGTTGTCGTACGTGCGTACGCCAAATGTATGCGTGCGTTCAGAAATGTATATTAAGCTCATTATAGAACAAATGTCATAGATTAAAAACAAATGTTACTCTATTGGTCTCATTTTTACGTCTTGAAAGTTGGCTGTGATTTGTTTTGAAAACAGTTTTGTGGATTTAAATATTTATTGCAAAGAGAATGTAACCACTACGTTTTAAGAGACGGATGTGCCATACAAATAGCGTAATTCTAATATGTATGAAATGGAAGCGAAAACAATCAGAATTTGTACCAAATTCGCTTCCGATTCATAGAGTCGTTTTTTTACTTTGAGTTGCGCCAGGCTGATTTATTGGTTCTAAAATATTTATGCGTGCGTTCAGAAATTAAATCAAGCTCCATAAATCTATATAATATATAAAATAATGTCGTGTCTTGGTCGGCAAAGTATTAAAAACATTGAAAAATTGACGAAAGAATTAAATAAAAGAAAAAACGTTTTCCCATACAATTAGTGCCAGTTAAAAAGGATTGGAATATTTATTGATTGTTATGTAAATGTCAAATCGATTGGTCTCACTTTTACGTCGCGAATGTTGTCTGTGATTTGTTTTGTGGATTGAAATATTTATTGTTGTCAATTGGTACTTTTTTTGTGACTTTGTAAAGTACTGAACTTATTATTTACCCACTGCTGGGATACGGGTCTTCCCTCAACCGAGGATGTTTAGAGCATACTCCAACACGCTGCTCAACTACGGGTTGGGCCACTAACTTGGCTTAAGGACTGCCATCTAATGATAAACACCAGGACCGACGGCTTAACGTGCCTTCCGAAGCACGGACGAGCTCGAGATAACATAAACTCATCCATGAACAGGCTAGGGTTGACGTTGCTTAACTTGCGTGTACAATTAGACTGACACGTGCCTCACGCCATCGTGCTTCTCTATTATTTTCTATTATTCATTGTATTAATTTCAAGAAATCATAAATTTTGTTCATATATATATATATGTACATCACGACATTCATTGACTGTTAGGCGGTACGAAGTTCGCCGGGACAGCTAGTTTTTAATAATAAGTAGAACTGCATTCACATTTTTTTTGAAAATCGCAGGCGCCTTAACCGGGAATCGAACTCGTGAAATGTGAAAAAAAAACCACATGTATTTTATTATAACCTTCGAAAGCAGTGTTTCAAAAGTTCCCGATTTATCGGGAGATCTACCGATTTCGACAATTCTCTCCCGATAACACGATTTAGTGACCCTATCTCCCGATTTCTGATTTCTTCTCTCCCGTGTGACCCCATCTCCCGATTTCAGATTTTTTCACTAAAGTGGCAATTAAAAATATTATTCTATACTGGGCAACACCAAAGGTAACATGGTAAAACTAAATCAATGCACGGGGGTTCCCTGTTACGCTTTAATAATAACTTGTTAATACCAAGTTCATTTCTGTTTTTAAAGTGAAACAGAAAGAAAGTGTTACACTTTGAATCTGTTTTCCGAAATACCGGTTTATAAGTGTTAATAACTGTTACAGCCAATAAGGTTTACATTGGCATAACTATACCGATTGCAACAGC
The DNA here is from genome assembly GCA_937001555.2 of Hypsopygia costalis. NCBI lineage: Eukaryota > Metazoa > Arthropoda > Insecta > Lepidoptera > Pyralidae > Hypsopygia > Hypsopygia costalis. The sequence goes on along the minus strand of OW443343.2, from coordinate 7,707,102 downwards.
TCACGCGGCGCGTACCAGTATGGTGCGTAGGTACACACGTCTAGAAAAATGTAGAAACAGTTTTCTAACAGATTGGTAACAGAAACGTTATATCTGTTACACTCTATAAGTGTTACTAGCGAAACAGGTTTAAAACACGCCAATAAGTGTTACAGGAATAATTCTGTAACAGATTGAATATGTTACCGTTATGAATGTGTATCCTTTATGAAGGTGTTTTTGAGTCCCTGCCCCTTCCTTGTTTGCAAGGGGCCCTTCAATACCGCAGCATACGCAAAACAAATTGCACCGAAATGCCTGTTATTATAACAGATTTTATTATTGTTTGGTAGGTAAACCAAACAACGCAATAGACTTTCCACGGAATCCATGATAGGTCTTCTGCTTCTGCTTCCAAAGTTGCTTTAATTTTAATATTGATGAAAAAATGTTCACAAAAATAGCCAGTAAGAAGTGGTATGAAGATGAAAATCATTAATATAATTAATTACTGTACTATATCATAATAAATCTGTCTTTTTAACTTTAGTTTTATTCCGAATAAACATCTCCCGATTTCTCCCGATTTTTAGCAGGCAAATTTACCGATTTAAAAATTTTCACTTTTGCAACACTGTTCGAAAGGGTTTTAATCCTATGGATTATTATTTCCTGAATAACATAGCATCTTAAATTAAAGGAAGATCAGGAAATTTAACATTTTATTTAAAATAAGTAAACACGAACTAAATAAAAACGAACCGGTGCTAGAAAAAAAATATCAAATGTTCAAAATGTGTTCCATTCTGTAGTATACAAATTCTCACTCTTATAATAATTTCACTGCCTATGGATTTCATTATCTTTGCGTGGTTTGAAATAATACGCCCAAGTTCATTAACTTTTATATTAAATTTCATGATCTTTCATTTAAAATGCTATGTTATTTAGGAAAAAGTAATCATTATGATTAACCCTTTCGAAGTTTATAATAAAATACATGTGTTTTTTTTCACAATTCACGAGTTCGATACCCGAATGAGGCAGGCGATTTTCAAAAAATCAGTGAATGCAGTCCTACTTCTTGTAAAAAATAAAATGATGTCTTCTTTCAGTAAAATGTTCTATCTTTAATGAATAAACTTTCCCTCCATGTGGCATGGCCGTGGACGCCCTGTATAAACTATTAGTAATTGTGCGAAATTTAATACTCTTCCGTAATGTTCGTAAAAAGGGTACAAAGGTTTTTTTTTCTTTGCATTACAAATGGGATACAAGACGCCTCCTCATCATCATCAACAGGTCATTTTAGTCTCCACTACAGGAGCACGGCCCTCTCTCGTCCGTCCCTGACAGAAGGAGGATTTGGCCTACACTCCCCATGCTGGCCAGATGGGTAGGGGAGGCCTGATTGATGTTTTATAATGTATTTCCCTTAGTCGCCTTGTATGACAGGCACGGGAAGAGACGGATTGATTCTATCTAGTCTGCCGGAAACCACACGGCCAGACAATACAATTTTATACAAGACGCCTATTAGTACCTTAATTTGTCTGGCAAATGATTTGTAATTTTATTATTTCCAAAAATGTTTCAGAGTTTATTTTTTAATCTGAAACATTTTTTACCAGCTGTTTCGATGAATAAACGAACGCGTAGTATACTGTGATCGCTAAGCTGACTGAGGTTATTGCTGTACTGCAGTTTTATCGATTTATATTTCTTTATCACGACATACCTTTATAATTTTATATGCTTGCTAGTTTTTGAGTACTGTACTGTTTATGAGGTATTATTATGTATCTAGTAATAGGCTTGTGAACCATGTGTTTTTGATTGGTTATTTAAAGACGTCACAATAATATAACTATAGGTGAAAGAATTACTTCGATAGCATAAAAACTTCTCGATATATAACTTGAAGATCACAATTTTGGACTATCCCGAAGACGCTCCATACAAAAGGCTACCATGTTATGACGTCACACCACGCTATTTTATATGCATTATATCAGAAATTTGTACGACAGCTATGTTAAATATTGCGTTTATGTAGCTAGTGCCGTAACAAAAGTTATTATTTAGTATATAGTATTTTTTATTGTTTCTACAATGGCTATAGGTTATTTTTTTTATTTTCATACTTTTAAAACAGACTTTCCCACCAAACTTTGATCCACCATAAAACACATTGGACATAAGTTATTAGAATTTTAACATCGCAGGTCTTAAAATTTAGATATAGATAAATGATAGTGAGTTTTTATAATTTTAGAACATTGGTCACATGCCTTGTAGGTTATATAAGCATGTCAGCATAATAACATGAAGCCTGACACAGTAAAGATATTTGTAAATATTTGTATGTATGAGGGCAATAAATACATAGAGTACCTGCAATAACACTGTTGTGATACGGGTCTCTCCTCAATCGAAGGGATTTAGAGTATACTCCACCATGCTTCTCTACTGCGGGTTGGCGGAATCTCTTATATGTAGGTGAATCTATTTATGTATTATGACGAGCTCGGTAGTCGAATGGTTAGCAATGGCCACTTTGACTCCGAGGTCCCGTGTTCGATTCCCGCACAAGACAAACATTTGTGTGCATGAACCTGTTTGTCTTGGTCTGGGTGTTTTCTATGTATTATAAGTATGTAATTACAAAAAAAAAATATATATTTAAGTAGGTACATTTATCAGTTGTCTATTACCCATAACAGAAGCTTTGCGCTGAATTTATGATTTGGGTCTAGATAAATGTTAATAGATATGTAAATTGTCGAGAAATATTTATTTATTTATTTATGTTTATTTGCAGCCGAAACCAGTCCAGTCCAGCCAAGCTAAGCAGCCAGCGCCTGCTGCCGCTTCGCTCGCCTCCGATGCGACACAACTTGACCAGCTAATCACCAAGCAGGGAGACTTGGTGCGATCACTAAAGGCCGCCAAGGCCGAAAAAGCCAAAGTCGACGAAGCTGTCAAGGCATTACTGGACTTAAAAGCGAAATATAAGGCTGCTACTGGTCAGGTGAGAAAGGTTTTTGGGTTTTATGATGCCGGAATTACTACTTACACACAAAATACTATTGTTTCGAAATTTTTAAGGAATGAAAAAAGTAAACACATTTCAACTGAAAGTAGATCCAGAGTTTACCCCTAACAACATCACAAACTCACAAATTTTACCTCTTTATAATATTAGTATAGATTTAGACAATAAATGAGGCTCTGTTAGATGAAAAGTTCAAATCCACTGACACAATCGAAGGAAATTCGTATGTGAAATTTCACCCGAAATCAGGGGCGGACCATGGCATTGGCAACCTAGGCCGTAATTTTTAGGGCCCGAAAGTTAGGTTTTTATTTTTATTTTGGAAGTGACAACTTCTTTAGTAGGTTCGGAAGTACAATATTGCCTAGGGCCCGCTTTTTAGCCTTAATCGGCCACTGCCCGTAATTTCGGGATTTTACTTCAGTGTAGGGCCTACACTGAAGCAAAAGTAGTTCAGTCATGTCAGCCGAGCCCCTGAAGGCCAGTAGGCCAGTACCTTGAACACGTGCACGGCGTCATCTGTAGTTTGATATCGGAAAGTGCGAGATGCTGGGCACATGGGGTAGCGCAGTAAGTGGTCCATAGTTTGAATTATAAATTATAATTAAGGCGTACTGTGAGGATTGTTGACGATCCCTAACTAACGAGACGGTTTAGAACCTTTAAGTCTGAGAAGAGATTTTGCGTCCCTTTGTGTGTTCTACCGTCTGTACAATAGGGTGTGTTCAGAGGAGTTGTTTGACATGATGCCAACGGCCTCCTTCTACAATCGCACCGCTCGCCGTCGACAGGGAATTCATCCTCACACATTAGACCCTAAGTGGTCACGTACTGTGCGGTTCCAGAGAAGTTTTCTCCCGCGTACTGTCAAGCTGTGGAATGAACTGCCTGTCGAGGTTTTCTCAGGGGACTATAGCATGGGGTTCTTCAAAAAGGGCATGACGAGGTTTTTACAGGGTCGGCAACGCGCGTGTGATACCCCTGGTGTTACAGGCGTCCACTCTAGTGGTATAAAAAATAATAATGTCAAATATTTGTAATAGGATTGGAAACCGGGAGCAACTGTACCGAAACCATCGGCTACTGATGACGGTTCTACGTTAGATCAAGAAATTACCAAGCAAGGGGATCTAGTCCGCGCGTTGAAAGGTGCTAAGGCCGAGAAAGCCAAGGTAGATGAGGCAGTGAAGGTTTTGCTGGATCTCAAGGCCAAATATAAAGTGGCGACTGGAAAGGTAACTATAGGACTTTTACTTTATGGTAGTTTTGACTATAATTATCAAAAAAAATAATTAAAAATATTATTTATATTGACTAATTATGAACTGCACAAGAAAGCAAATGATTGAATGAATTTCTAGGAAGGAATCTGATTCAATTATTTGAATGAATTATCTCTCTTTTGAACATTTGCCACGGAATTTTACATAAGAAATTTTATTCATTTATAAATTTCCCTATCTAACGATTACAGCGCCTAAGTACATACTCGTACATATCGATGTTGATTAATTGCAAAATCTTTAAATTTCACTTTCAAGGGAGCCAATAAGTAGAGAATTTAATTTAGTACTTCTATAATTCTCTTACCATTCGCTCTAAATAACACAAGGTAGTCTCTTTCTACTGAAGCGTCAGTGCACTAGCTGTGGAAATGTTTCAATACATATTTCGTATTTACTAAAAAATAGAAATTGAAACTGAAAATTCGCAGCATGATTATAATTATGTTACAAAAATTTCGACTTTCAGTTTTTACATAAAACATGCAGCAACACATACCGGTTGAAGTTTTCGATTAAACTTTATCCTTTATGTAAATATTTTAAAATGGAAAAGTACACATCCCCGCATCGGTGGAAATTGAACTCTCGTATATTTCCATTTTAAAAATATTTAGATTATTTCAGAAATCAACTATGAAATAAAACTAGTAATCGCCCAGTGGTCGAAATTCATAAAAGAAGACCATAATTAATTAAAATTATGACTTTAACAATAAACAAAAGACTATTAATATAAATATATATTATATATGTGTGTGTATGTCAAATACATGGTAGTGTGTGTAATGTTTTTTATTGATTTAATGCGTTTTTTATTAATAATTTTAAGAAAATATTACAATTCTGCAGTACTTCTCTGTATAAACTATAAGCACAGTATAAGTAATAGTACTAACGTACAGTATGGACACTCTCTGCCGCTCTCACTAGTCGACCTCACCTCCCCTATGGAACCGATTTGGAACCGTTCGCAAGGAATGCCACAACGTACGAATTGACGTCGCTTGTATTTTATTCTCCATTCAGTTTAAAATAATATGCGAGTATGTAAAAGATGAGAGTTATTTGTGCAGTGGATGGATTTCTCAACACATGGAAAGTAAAAAAAAAAAACAATTTGGATGGATGGATGGATGGACGGACGGACGGACGGACGGATTGATGGATGGATGGATGGATGGATGGTTGGATGGATGGATGGTTGGATGGTTGGATGGTTTAATGGGTGGATTGGATGGATGGATGGATTGATGGATGGATGGATGGATGGATGGATGGATGGATGGATGGATGGATGGATGGATGGATGGATGGATGGATGGATGGATGGATGGATGGATGGATGGATGGATGGGTGGATGGATGGGTGGGTGGATGGATGGGTGGATGGATGGATGGATGGATAAGTGGGTGGATGGATGGATGGATGGGTGGGTGGATGGATGGATGGATGGATGGATGGATGGATGGATGGATGGATGGATGGGTGAATGGATGGATGGATGGATGGATGGATGGGTGAATGGATGGATGGATGGATGGATGGATGGGTGGATGGATGGATGGATGGATGGATGGATGGATGGATGGATGGATGGATGGATGGATAGATGAATGGATATGGATGGATGGATGAATGGATGAACGAGCATTAGTTGATAAAAAATGCTATGCAATAGCTTTACCGCGGCAGTCCCCGAGTGTCACACGTTTTTTTTTCTTCACTACGCCCACCTGATGTTTAACCTTAACGCTCGCAACATTAAATATCGCTCGCGCGCTGCCATCCCCGCTGCCAACGCAGCAACTCCATCCTCTCTGGTGACCTCCCTCACTCTCAGGAACACAACAACCCTCAAGGAAATTGTTATTTGACTGCGGTATTCTGTGAGGTGGTGGTACTTCGTCAGTCGGGCTGCTTAAAAATACGCTATGTCCTACCTCTCTTTTCGTCAGAGCCTCGTCTGTCAGTCAGCAGGGTGTACCCCGTGCAGGTAAGATTGACTTTGGTTCAAAGATGTTGATGAACCACTTACACCCCCTTACATGTCCGACTAATAATTGTATAATGTCAGCCCTAGAGAACGTCACTCAAACATAGGCACGTGTACAGACGTCATTTGGTTACTACATGCAAAAGCGCCATTTTTGTATGGAGTGGCCGGGGTTTGCTATAAGTGTGTAAATTTCATACTCCTTTGTCCGCGCAATTTTCGTAAAAAGGGGTACAAAGTTTTTACTTTACGTAATAATATACAGATAATGTTAATAATACGTTCTACATTTACGTTTTATCTAATTAACTCACTAATTTTGTCCAGGATTGGAAGCCAGGCCCGGCATCAGTCCCAGTGGCGGCCGTTACGTCCTCTGGTGACGGCTCAGCTCTAGACCGAGAAATAACTAAACAAGGCGATTTGGTTCGCTCACTGAAAAGCGCTAAAGCCGAGAAAGCCAAGGTCGACGAAGCAGTGAAAGTTTTATTGGATCTGAAAGCCAAGTATAAGGCTGCTACTGGAAAGGTATATACGTTGATTATATCTATATATATATATATAAAAGAAAGTCGTGTTTGTTACAACACTTATAACTCGAGAACGGCTGGACCGTGATTTGTTAGATTTGTTTCCGTCCCGAATAGCAGAATAACTCTTAAAAACATTGGAAAATTCTCGAAAAAATAAAATAAAAGAAAAAACATTTTCCCATACAAATGAAAGTGTCAGTTGAAAAAGGGATTACGATATTTATTGGTTGTCAAATATCAAAACGTCAAATCGATTGGTGTCACTTTTATGTCGCGAAAGTTGTCTGTGATTTGTTATGAAAATTTAAAAATGTCAAATCGATAGGGGTGAAAACGCTTTTCCCATGGGGTTCGAGCGCAAGAATCAAATCAGAGTAAACATCAAAAGAAATGACAATTACAAATCACCAAAATGATAAAACCTATTTCAAAACTAAAAAAAATAAAACAAAACGTTTTTTTAAAAAAAAATTAACAAGGAAATCTTTATTTTTATGAAATCTTCAGTTTTTATGGATACGGGTCTTCCCTCAACCGAAGGGGTTTAGAGCGTACTCCAACACGCTGCTCAACTGCGGGTTGGCGGAGGCCAGTGTTTTCGAACCGCCTAAAGGCCACTGACTTAACTTAACGACTGTCATTAAATGATAACAACCGGGACCGACAGCTTAACGTGCCTTCCGAAGCACGGAGGAGCTCAAGATGAGCTAATGATAACAACCGGGACCGACGGCTTAACGTGCCTTCCGAAGCACGGAGGAGCTCAAGATGAGCTAATGATAACAACCGGGACCGACGGCTTAACGTGCCTTCCGAAGCACGGAGGAGCTCAAGATGAGCTAATGATAACAACCGGGACCGACGGCTTAACGTGTCTTTCGAATCACGGAGGAGCTCGAGGTAATATAAACCCATCCGTGTACAGGCTACGGTCGACGTTGCTTATCTTGCGTGTTCAATTAGACTGGCACGCGCAATGACGCCATCGAGCTTCTCTATTATTTTCTACTATTCATTGTTTTAATTCCATAAAATCATAAATTTAGTTCAGCTAATATGTACCACGACATTCATTGATTGTTAGGCGGTACGAAGTTCGCCGGGACAGCTAGTTTAATAATAATAATAACATTACATCAAACTTCTCAAAGGGACCCATACGCGTTGGATCTATATCCACGCCTATCAATTGACCGGGGTTGATCCGTGAATCAAGAGAGATAAATAATAATAATAAAACTCTTTAAGGTACCAAAATATGACAATCATAAAAGTCGTAAAAAAATATTTAGTACCTAAATGATCGGCAAAAGTACAAAACGCATTCAGAACCATGTCGGTACCCAATGTAGTGTAGGTTAAGGGACGGGGGCCCACCACACATTCCCACCACTGTGTCTTCTGTGTAGCCTGGATTAACAGCGGCGACCGCCAAAAAAGGCAATGAACAGTGAAGTCCATTGCAGTCTCATTCAGAACCATGTAGGTAGTACCCAATGTAGTGTAGTTTGCCAACCGTACAGTTTTCCCTTATGTGAGAGGGGGCCAAACGAGCATGTGGGTCATCTGATGGAAAGCGATCACCACCGCCCGTGGAGATCAGCAACACCAAGGAGTCGCCAATCCGTTGCCAGCCTATACAATACAATATTCTTTATTGCACCAAATGACAGATTTTACAGAAGTATTAGGATAATAAAAGTACAAAAGGCGGTCTTATCGCTAAGCGATCTCTTCCAGACAACCTTAAGGTAGAGGAAACGAGAATGATAGAAAACAAATGGGAGGCGCACAAACTACATAAACATATCTACATACACATACACATATAATACATACGCAATATAAACAATACATACACAATAATATAATTATAGTATATACAAACATTACATATACTAAATACCAGCTAAGATATATACATAATAAGTACAATATAGCGACTGACCAGAGAATAAAGGAAAATAAAAGAGAAAAAGATTACACAGGAACAAGTGAGAGATAGTGAGCTTTCACAAGATTTTTAAAGGCGAACAGAGTTTGTGCACTACGAATAGTTAATGGCAGAGCATTCCAGAGACGAACAGCTTGTACCGAAAAGGACTTAGTGTAATATTGGGAAGAGTGTGGTGGCGTAATGAGGCGAAGAGAAAGGGTATAACGCAAGGCACGACCGTGCGCCCCAGTGTGAAATGAGAAGCGCTCTTTTAAATACTCAGGAGTTGATGGATTAAATAGGATTGAATAAAGAAGGGATAGGATATGACCATTACGGCGAAGTCTAATAGGAAGCCACTTGAGCTGACAGCGAAATTGAGAAACGTGGTCATATTTGCGGAGTCCAAATATGAACCGGATACATAGATTTTGAAGGCGCTCAAGTTTATTCAATTGATCCTCGGTGAGATCGAGGTAACAAGAGTCGGCGTAATCAAGAATAGGAAGAAGCAAGGACTGTGCAAGCGCGATTTTGGTGTCAAGCGGTAGAAAGTACTGCAATCTTCTGAGAGAACCAATCTCCTTCCTCCAAAGCCTATCTCCTTCCTTTCTTTCTGGTGACCACTCTGGTGGTGGTATACAAGAATAGCTTGTTTAATAGTATAGGATTTAGTGTAAGTATTGTAGGTATATTATTAATTACACTGTTTCTAGGATTGGAAGCCTGGCCCCGCATCAGCCCCAGCGCCTGCCGCAGCGCCCTCTGGCGACGCAGCAGCTCTAGACCAACAAATAACTAGACAGGGCGACTTGGTTCGCTCGTTGAAAGGCGCTAAGGCCGAAAAAGCCAAGATCGACGAAGCTGTGAAAGTTTTGCTGGAATTGAAAGCCAAGTATAAGGCTGCTACAGGAAAGGTACATATTTTATCCTAGAGGAAGGAGCACGATTTGATCAGCAACCATTAATATGGATTTCGCAATGGTCTCTAGACTGGTTCATCCTCACACATAGACCCGAAATGGTCGCACTGTTCGATTTCAGAAATAAAAATTTTGGGGTGTAAGTGGTTCACGGCCGTGTGGTTTCCGGCAGACTAGAATAGAATCAATGCGTCTCTTCCCGTGGATGTCGTACAAGGCGACTAAGGGAAATACATTATCAATACATCGATCAGGCCTCCCCAACCCGTTTGGCCAGCGTGGAAAGTGTAGGTCAAATCCTCCTTCTGTCTAGGACGAATGAGAGAGGGTCGTGCTCCTGTAGTAGAGACTAAAATGACCTGATGATGAAGTGGTTCATCAACATCTTTCATCTCATCAACATTAACCAAAGCCAACTTCACCTGCATGCGGTGCATCCTGCTGACTGACAAACGAAGCTCTGGCGAAAAGAGAGGTAGGGAGGTAATTATAAGCTACCCGACTGGGGAATGTACATGTAAATAACAATTCCCTTGAGAGTTGATGTGTTCCTGCGAGTGAGTGAGGTCACCAGAAAGGAAGGAAGCAGATGCTGCATTGGCAGCGGGGGTGGTGGTGCGCGAGCGATATTTTATGTTGGAGCGTTAATACGGCTACGGTAACCGCTTCACATCAGGCGGGCCGTATGCTTGTCTGCCATCCGACGTAGTATAAAAAAAACAAAAGATATTTTACTCTCTCAACTATCGAGTTGGTAAGACGACTAAAATATAAGGGTTCTTCAAAAAAGGTGTAAACAGGTTTTTACAGGGTCGGCAACGCGCGATTGACTTCTTATGTTGACGAATCCCTTGGTGTTGCCAACCATAGACTGCGGTGACCGCTTTCCATCAGATGGGCCGTATACTTGTTTGCTATCTTGCTGGTATATATGTATATATATTACTCCAATCCAGCTGATCCGATCACATCAAATGTTGAGAATATTTACATAAATATAGCTCCGATATAGAAATACAATAGTCGGTAGTTAATCTTTAGAGTTACAACACAAGAAAAATAGAAACCCTTATACAATCACTTCGTTGTCCGTTTATCCCTGTCAAGATCTTTTCTCCTTGGTTCAGGGACCGTGGTGCCACCGATTTAACCTACAAATAGGACTGGTATACTGGTATGGTATATATAGTTTCTGCCATTCTTTTTACACAGGAATGGAAACCAGGTTCTACTCCAGCACTAGCCCCAACCTCAGCACCAGTTGTCTCAGGAGACGCTTCAACCTTGAACCTTGAAATCACCAAGCAGGGCGACCTCGTCAGATCACTAAAAAGCACCAAAGCCGAAAAGACCAAGATAGACGAGGCTGTGAAAGTATTATTGGATCTCAAAGCCAAATATAAAGCTGCTACAGGACAGGTCAGTTCTAAGGGAAATGTATAATTTAGATTGATCATCAAATTACGAGCGTGCCTGCAAGCACGCTAATAAACGAGTGTGTTGATATAATATTGCACAGGAAAGGTAATATTGCTCGTCACTTTTCCCGTCAACATCGTTGGCAATGAACCATTGAGAGATCCTACTCTTGAATGTCGTCCATAAGTGCTGGTTATGGTCGAAATTAGATAAAATCCCGAACGTTAGTAACGCCATTTTTATTTTATTTTTACTTTGCGCGGTATATCCAATCCTCGTCGCCACTGATAAGTACGGGACAGGTTACAGTGCTACAAACGTATCTGACCCGGTGGCCAAATTTAGAACTAACACATTCCATTGAGGTGTATTTTTTTAAATACATATTATCTTTTTCTACACATATTACATTTCTTACAATCAAAAAATCGTCAACGGGTTGTTCCTGTGTAATATTATAACTCTCTAATATTATATAATAGCTATGATCGCGACTTAACGTGGTGCATTTTTAAAACTAATCAACAAAAAATAGAAGGCAATTGATATTTAATTGAAACACCACACAACACAATTAATAAGTATATCAATGCTATTATTTTAATAGTGTATATATTTCTTTGATTTTTATGTTTCCTCTAAAACGGGCGGCATTTCGTTTAATAGCAACACTTAAGTCGATCGTACCGCCCCCGCCACCGGGCCAGATAAGTTTGTGGCACTATAAGTGAAAGACGGCTGTCAATACACTCGTTTTCGTTTATTAGCGTGCTCGCAGGCACGCTTGTATTTTGATCATCGATCATAGTAGCTTGTTCATACATTAGAGCCATCCATAAATTACGTCACACGTTAAGGGGGTAGGAGGGGGTCGACGAAGTGTGATATTGTGTGACAAGGGGGTGGGAGGGGTCCTAAATTTCATGACGTGACATTTCTAAATCTATTATAATCGTAAAACTCAAAAAACATTTGCAACTCAATATTTAAAATTGCAAAATATGTGACGTCACACTAGGGAGGGGGTAGTCTCACAAATGTGACAAGCACGGGGGAAATTCGTGTGACGTAATTTATTGGTGATCCCTTATGTTTAGAAGGATATTTCATTAAACAAACATTTTTGGCATAGATGCAAATGAACTTATATATGTAGATGAATTGCTATCGCAAGCTACTTTGATTAATCACCTTGGGAAAATAAAATAAATACATTATAAAATTTTTAATTTCTATTTTTTTTTTATTCTCAATATTTTATTATTCATAAACTATAAAAATAAACATACATGACCAACAGTAAATAAATAGAACAAAAAAGATGAAAATATGTTTATTAACAACTCAATATGGAGACAATTACATTTAACCTTTTTAACGTTACAAACATAACGTTACAAACTTATGATGCCAATTTGGTTATTTTATTATTAGATAGAAAAATAATTATGTTTATGGGTTAGATAGGACTGCGCCGTCGACACCATAGTTGTTTCATAGAATGAAATTTGTGTCTTGTACCGCGGATGCAGAATTATACAATTTTGTTACTACATACTACTCGTATAATAGATTAGTTATCTTGGTCAATAAAATTGCTGATTTAACTTTATCTGGTCATTAGGTATAAATACAATGACCTGGAATGTAGCTGGTAGTGTCGGATTAGCTAACTTTATACATATGGTTTCAGATAGTGTCTGCCCGTTTTCGAGTAGTTATTAAGCGATTGGTAATTGTAATTGGTGATTGGTAATTGCAATTGCGACTTTACAAGTTAATCATGACTATTTGATATTATACTATTGTTATTACACACTAGTTGTAACTAGTGGTCGTCCAGTGGTCGAAATTCGACCATAAAATATTGTAGTGTGTGCAATGTTTTTTTTATTGATTTAATGTATTTTTTATGCCTAATTAAAAAAATATATTAGCATTCTGCACTCCTTCTGTATATAAACTATAAGTGTGCGAAATGTCATTTCTCCTCTGTCCGCGCAATTTTCGTAAAAAAGGGATACAAAGTTTTTGCTTCACGTATTAATACAATAATAATATCGAACTTTTATGAAAAATTTCGTGTGTTTTTACCTATAGGTACAGAGCAAATTTAATGTTTGAGTTTTGTTTAAACTAAGTAGGTATAGTCAGCACAAAAACAAAAGTTTTTTTTAGCGGTTATATCCGAAAACTATGTAAATGTGTTTTTTAACCATTAACTAATTTTATGTATAAACATTAGTGTTATGTTTTCCAAATAAATAACACAGAAAATATTTTTTTGAAAAATGAAATTATTTTATAATATTATTGCAGGAGTGGAAGCCGGGGTCAAATCCAGTTAGTCAGAAAGCCTCAGGCGAATCAAAGGTAGGTAATTTTAATTAATTTAAGTTAGTTTTTGTATGAACTCTATGGAAAAATACTCACATTGCCAAGTTTATTTCCTTCTTTTTGGCCAACGGTAATTTGCGTAAAAATATAAAAATAGATTAAATAAAGATAGAAAAGAAGAAGTACTTATGAAAAAGCTTATTCATTGGTCGCGCGGAGTTTATTTTAAGGCCCTTTTTCAACCCCCCTCCCTGCACGAATACGTGCGTGCAGGATGTCGTAGGTATCCTAACAACTATAGGACATTGTTTATATATTATATATAATATATACAACACTTGGCGGTGCAAATCTTGAGTCGCAAGATATTACGAAGTTTATAACGATAATAAAAGCGTTTCAACTCTAGCGCGACCTCAGTATGGGAGAGACTTTTGAAAAACGTTTCCACGTTAAAAAAAATAATTCGTTTATTTAACTTTAGTGTATATGTTGTGTTAGGAATCACCTACAATGACAATGAACGGCGGCGAGGACAAAGCAGCGGAACTTACCGCCGCAATCACGAAACAGGGCGACCTCGTGCGAGACCTGAAGACTAAGAAAGCTGATAAGGTATCATTTTACTCGACGTTAGACGAGCTCGGTGGTCGATTGGTTAGCAAAGGCCACTTTGACTCCGAGGCTGCGGGTGCGATCCCCGCACAAGACAAATATTTGCGTGCATGAACATGTCTGTTTGTCTTGGTCTGGTCTAGTTATATGTATGTGTTTACAAAAAAAATGTATTTATGTATAATGTCGGTTATCTAGTACCCATAGTACAAGCTTTGCTTTGTTTGGGACTAGGTGACCGTGTGTAATTTGTCCAGGAATATTTATTAATTAAAGTTGCACACGGGTGAAGAAGAAGAAGAAACATTTATTCCCATAAATAACACACAATAATAAAGAAGAAAAAAACAACACGGTCACAATAACAATAATTAAACTTATTCTAATAAATACATCAATTAAAAGGCTCGACATATGCCACGAGTGACACCGCTGAGACAGTCAGCCTGTGACCACGGCCGGTGCAACCAGGTGCCCTACCGCCGAAGCCGAAGCCGATTACCTTTGGATTTTTTGATCGTGAAAATAGTTCTTAAGTTTAAGTTAATGACAAACATCTTCAGCTTAGTTGGTAGAGCTCTATGATTTCTACCGACTTCATCATCAGGTCATTTTAGTCTCCACTACAGGAGCACGACCCTCTCTTGTCCGTCCTAGACGGAATGAGGATTTGGCCTACACTCCCCACGCTGGCCAGACGGGTTGGGGAGGGTTTTTTTTTGTAAACACATACATACTTATAACCAGACCAGACCAAGACAAACAGACATGTTCATGCACACAAATATTTGTCTTGTGCGGGGATCGAACCCGCAGCCTCGGAGTCAACGTGGCCTTTGCTAACCCGTCTAGCCAGACGGGTTGGGGTTTTTCTACCGACTTATCTAAATACAATTACCGCCAATCTAAGCTGGAGTTTGGTTTTCGCAAACAAAAATCCGATGATAATCGGCTTGAGCTTCGGAGGTACGGCCCCTGGTTGCATCGGCCATGGTCACAGGCTGACTGTCCCAGCAGTGTCACTCTGTCTCTGTTGTCTAGGTCGATGAATCTTCCCGATAGCACAGTATAAGTAATAGTACTACGTACAGTATGGCCTCTCCCTGCCGCTCTCTCGTGTCGACCTCACCTCCCCTCTGAGACAAATCTGGAACCGTTTGTATGGCGCCGCACGCGATAACCTCTTACAAATCGATAAACGCCGGCTGCACGCACGAAAAAGCATAACTCACGTTCCGCCTGAGCCGAGCTTGCAAGCGAGAGAGCGGGACAAACGATAGAGAGGCTCGATCGGCCTATGTTTCTTATGACGTTATCACGTAAAATTATCGTCCGTAAACGGACTTTGCACACGCATATTCACGCTCTGCACAGACGTCATTGTTTATGTAGTAGTAAGCGACGCGACATTTGTACGGAGTGACCAGGGTGTGCCGATAGTGTGACATATGTCGAGCTGAGGCCTTTTAAGCGGAGACTTTTAGGCGGTAGACCCCTGGTCGGATCGTCAGCCAATAATAAAATTATGTAAAAATATCCGTGGTTATTATAAGAGCAGTCGACGTTTATCTTTTAGTTTTTCTCCGTAGTCATGTTACAGATTTTAAACTATTTCTTGTTATTTTTGTGATAGGCATCAATAGACGCGGAAGTAAAGAAACTCCTGGAGCTGAAAGCTAGCTATCAGCAAGTGACGGGCACGGCGTACGCCCCTCCGGCGCAGGCTCGCGACTCTAAACCCAAAGAGAAGAAAGAGAAGCCCAAGGAGGTCAAACAAGATAAAAAGGAGGGATCTAAGGAAAAGGTATTTTCATATTACATACTCGTACATTCATGACAATAGGCTATTTGACGATGTCCAAAAATTGTATAAATTACTAGCTGACCCGGCAAACGTTGTTTTGCCATATAAATAATAATAAAAAAAAAATTTAGGGGTGGACTACCCCTAACATTTAGGGGGATGAAAAATAGATGTTGGCCGATTCTCATCGATACCGGATAAGCACAAAAAATTTCATCAAAATCGGTCAAGCCGTTTCGGAGGAGTATGGCAACGAAAACTGTGACACGAGAATTTTATATATTAGATTTAGCAGTATCGTAAAATACACAAAACTATAAATATCTGCAAACTTTCATTCTAATATCTTCCGTCCGACTTATTTTAGGGTCGATTAAAGTTTGAAAATAGTAGTTTATGAAACTGTTGCATAATAAGGATTATTAAGATACGAGTGTGAGTTTATAACATGAGCCGAAGGGGAATGTTATAATAGACCACACGAGTATTTTAATACCTAATTATGTGCAGTTTCATACACTACTTTATCTAATCTCATGAAATATATGATAATAATATTTAAAATACAACCATGAAGTTAATTTAACAGCTATAATTCTTACTTATAAATCCATTTGCAGATCGAGCATGCGTAGTGCGCATGCGCGACGCTCCGCGCGGCGCCGCGTTCACAGATTATGTAGAAAAATTTTGCAAAGTTGCAATGTATTTGCATTGCAACCTGTTTAAAATACCTGTATCCAGGGCTGAAGCTGTATCGAAATGGCAAAAAAGTTATTTTACGATACAGTTGTCCAAAGAGCTGTATCGAAAAATAACTTTTTAAATTTATTTTGATAGCTTGTGCGTAAAGACTGTCATTAAGATACTGTGTTTAGTTTTTTAATGTGTAAATTTCAGTATGAGATTACATAAATAATATTTCCATTGGAGAAGCAATAAAAAATACTATAACTTTTATTATGATACTAATTACAAAAACGTAATATTTAACATAGCTGTCGTACAAATTTCTGATTTGATGCATACAAAATACAAACCTGTGACGTCGTAACTCAGTAGCCTTTTGTATGGAGCGTTTTCGGGAAAGTCCAAAATTGTGATTTTCAAATTAACATATCTCGAGAGATTTTTGTGCTATCGAAATAATTATTTCACCTATGGTTATAATATTGAGACGTCCCTACGTATCAAACCGAAAAAAATGTTGGTCAAATAGCTTATTGCCTTATAGAGATACAGAACATTAGATAGTTAATTGATTCAGGTGTTATTTTGCGGAAGTCAAATTTACAGGCAATTTGATCTACACTACTTTGCGTGCTTCCGCCACCAATTACTTCATGCAAACTACTGTCGGCCGGCACCCACCCACTACCGTTAGTAGTTGCATGCGACTGCCGCGGCTGCTTTGGTCGTCTCTGCTCCAGCTGCTGTGGTCGTCTCGGCGAATCTCCAACATCTGAAACAGAAGATACATGCGACCGCCGCTGCCCCGACTGCCGTGGTCATCTCTGCGACACGTGTTTCGCCTCTACGCGAGGCATCCTCAGGCGATCTGTACATTTATATTGCCCCTGTTTTTTTGTTAATAGTCACCAAAGCCAGCCAAAGAAGAGTCAGCGTCAGGTCTGAAGAAGATCACGAGGTTGGGTCTCGAGGCCAGCAAAGACACCAATTTGCCCGAATGGTACTCCCAAGTCATTACCAAATGTAAGTTGATTTTTATATTTTTTCACGTGATAACGTCTTACAAATCGATCAATGAACGCCAGCTGCACGCACGGAAAAGCATGACTCATTGTCACGTTCCGCCTGAGCCGAGCATGCAAGCGAGAGAGCGGGACAAACGATAGAGAGGCACGATCGGCCTATGTTTCTTATGAGGTTATCACGTAAAATTATCGTCCGTAATCGGACTTTACAGACAACCAATTTTAACCGACTCCAAAAAAGGAGGAGGTTCCCAATTCGGTTGTATTTTTTTTATGTTTGTTACTTAATTACTCCGTGATTTATAAATCGATTTGAAAAAAACTTTTTTTATTTGAAAGAGTATACTTCCAGATTGGTGCCATATTTTTTTCGTCATCATCATCAGCCTGTACCTACATACATAAATGAAGAGTAATGTTTGGAGTCGGTTTTTTTTTGTTTAAATTATTTAAAGCTGCTATTGTCAGTAATAATAGATTTCTACGGGATTTAAGGCGGACTTCGCTGGAAAACTAGTGCCGCTCGAGTGATTTTTTTATACCATGTCGGGTGCCAAATAAACATTTTTGGGGTGTAACTGGCCCATCTTTGAGCCAAAGCCAACCTCTCCTGCACGTGGTGCTCCCTGATGATTTACTAGCTTTGGTCAAAAGAGAGGTAGGGCACAGCGTAATTTTAAGCTACCCGTCTGGGGAAGTACCGCAGCCAAATAACAATTCCCTTGAGGGTTGTTGTGTTCCTGCGAATGAGTGAGATCACCAGGTTGGTTACGCTACTTCTCTTTTACCAGAACCTCCTCTGTTAGTCGGCAGGGTGCACCAAGAACAGGTGCACCCTGCCGACCGGGGATGACTTTGGCTCTAAAGATCGTGATGAGCCACTAACACCCCAAACACTACAATACTACGTACATTTTCAGCGGAAATGATCGACTACTACGACATATCCGGTTGTTACATCCTCCGCCCGTGGTCGTACAGCATCTGGGAGAGGATACGGAACTTCCTGAGCACGAACTTCAAGAAACTAGGCGTTAAGGACGGCTATTTTCCTATATTCGTATCTAAGGTAGGCATTTCAATGGCGTCGTTGCTCGTTAAGTTAGGAAATCTAATCACGCAAGTTAAGCAACGTCCACCGTTGCTTGTCAATGGATGGATTTATTTATCCCGAGCTCCTCCGTGCTTCGGAGGGCACGTTAAGCCGTCGGTCCCGGCCGTTGTCGTTAGATGACAATCGTTAAGCCAAGTCAGTGGCCTTTAGGCGGCTTGATAACACTGACCTCCGCCAACCCGCAGTTGAGCAGCGTGGTGGAGTATGCTCTAAACCCCTTCGATTGAGGGGAGACCCGTATCCCAGCAGTGGGATGAATAAGGGTTGACGACGATGGTAGGCATTATTTTATTTATATTTATGCTTACTGTATGTCGCACTATACAGGGTGTAGACGATACGTGATTTCGAATAAATTTAATTTCAAGAAGGAAAGTCTTGACATATTGTCTAAGCAATGAAACATTATCATTATTTATATATTTGAGGAGCCCGGTTTTTTCAAACATTTGTGTTCATGAACATATCTGTTTGTCTTGGTCTGGGTTTTTTCTATGTATTATATTTATATAAAAATGTATTTAAGTATAATATCAGTTATCTAGTGCCCATAACACAAGCTTTGTACTTAATTTGGGACTAGATGGCGCTGTGTAAATTGTCCAGAAATATTAATTATTTATATATTGTAGGCCGCGTTGGAACGTGAGAAGACGCACATAGCGGACTTCGCGCCGGAGGTGGCGTGGGTGACGCACTCGGGCTCCTCGGAGCTGGCGGAGCACATCGCGGTGCGGCCCACGTCCGAGACCGTCATGTACCCCGCGTACGCACGCTGGATACAGAGCCACCGCGACCTGCCGCTCAAACTCAACCAGTGGAACAACGTCGTCGTGAGTACCACACGTACATTTTGACGAGCCCGCTGGTCGAACAGAGACGGTTACATTGACTCCGAGATCGCGGGTTCGATCCCCGCACAAGAAAAACATTTGTGTGCATGAACATGTCTGTTTGTTTTGGTCTGGGTGTTTTATATGTATTTACGAGAAAAATAAAATATTTAAGTACATTTATCATTTGTCTAGTATACATAGTACAAGATTTGCGCTTAATTTGGTACTAGATGGCGTTGTGTAAATGGTCCCGAAATATTTATTTACTCGCTTTGTACGGTCTACTTTTTATCCTAACAATAGGAGAGAATCTTTAATCCGGTCCTTCCTTCTCCATTTCTCCTTAGAGCCACTCGTGCTGGTCTGAAATCCCATCCTCATAGGATACAGTTGTTGCCTTCTCGCACCAAAAAGTTCGACAACTCATTTCTCTGCCGAACCATATGTTATGGAATTCACTGCCGGCACAAGTATTTTCCTCTTCCTGTAACCCAGGGTCGTTTAGACGAAGCGTGAAAAAATATTTACATCGGTCGTCAAGGAGTGGAATCGCCAGCGCTGCGCTAATCGCAATGATGGCTGTCCTCACATTTAGTCTTCACTTGTGTTTTCCATCAGGCAGGGTGGAGATATTTAGACCCACCATATTAAAAAAAAGATAAGGTTGCTCTTTATTCTCTCTCAAATTTCCGATAAGTTACATATATGAAAAAACATTACATGCCTCAAAATCAGGGCGGTAAAGTAGTATGGAAATTGTTTACAAGAGATTGTTGTTGGAATAGGGAACTATTTGGTCTAGGTATAGTTGGCGCTATTCAGATTTATTTTCTCGAATCTGCATCGCGGTTAGCAAAATTAACAAGGAAAAGCCCTAAATCTCAATAGCGCCAAATATAGACCAAACAGTTCCCTATTTTGTTTTTCTCTGATAGTACGTAGAAGACATGTGGGATTGGCGCATGCGACAATCCCACATGTCTCCCACGTACATAGTAAACTTGAATCTCGGAGATAAACAAGAAATCTTTCGATAGCGATACCGCGTTTATGGTTGATTCGTTTTTGGTTTTTTTTTATTGATTCGTGATTAATACTAACAACATAATCGTCTCCTTGAATTTGACCAGCCTTTATAAGTACAGTCTGTATATGTTTGTTTGTTTCAAATGCCAGAGATGGGAGTTCAAACAGCCGCAGCCATTCCTCCGCACGCGCGAGTTCCTCTGGCAGGAGGGTCACACCGCCTTCCGCACCAAAGAGGAGGCCGCCGAAGAAGTACTGCAGATACTCGGTAATCTACAAACGAAAAATTATATCAAGAAATTATTAACCGAAAATAACAATAGTGTCGAATCTCATGATATATTGTGTAATGTTCGATCCCCGCACATGACAAACATTTATGTGCATGAACATCTCTGTTTGTATTTGTCTGAATGTTTTCTATGTATTATAAGTATGTATTTACGAAAAAAAAATGTATTTGAGTACATTTATTTAGTATTGCTTAGTTTGGGACTAGATTGCTATATGTAATTTATCCAGGAATATTTATGTATCATATACACACATATTTTATTTGGACATAAAAATATTTGAATATTTATTATATTATACCCATTTATTTCATATGTTTTCGTTATGTGTACACCCAAACACGATTTGCAACAAGTTCTTGTCAGATGTTCGTATTCACCTACACTATTCACCAATTTTATTCGCTTATATTTAATAGTGTTGCGGCTAATCGCTGCCTGTAGCAGAATTATCAGCGTTTTGTTCGTTGGAACAAAACATGTAGCTGAGCTAGCCCCTTTGTGAGCCATTTTGTGTTACTGTGGCACACATATGATTCTTTGTGTGTATGTGTGTGTGTGTTTAAACACTATATTTCACTTAAGTTTATAACCAATTATTATAAGACTGGAAATAACTACTTATGTGTGTGCTGGATATAATAAATAAATAAATATTTCTGGACAATTTACACAGCGCCATCTAGTCCCAAATTAAGCGTAAAGCTTGTGTTATTGGTACTAGATAACTGATAAATGTACTCAAATACATTTTTTTTTGTAAATACATACTTATAATACTATTAATAGAAAACATTCAGACAAATACAAACAGAGATGTTCATGCACATAAATATTTGTGTGCGGGGATCGAACATTACACAATATATCATGAGATCCGACACTATTCTTATTTTCGGTTAATAATTTCTTGATATTCTCCTCCGCGACATCGGAGTCAAAATGGCCATTGCTAACCATTCGACCACCGAGTTCGTCGAGATACAAATAAATGTTCCATTCATTCATTCACATAGATATATTTTAAAATAGAGGATATAATAGAAACATAAACTCGTCTTGCAGACTTCTACGCGCGAGTATACGAGGAGCTGCTCGCAATCCCAGTGATCAAGGGTCGGAAGACCGAGAAGGAGAAGTTCGCGGGCGGGGACTACACTACCACGGTGGAAGCTTACATCCCCGCCAGCGGCAGGGCGATACAGGTAAAATAATAGTGGATTATTCGCTAAGAGTACTTACTAAGAGCCTTATTATAGAGGACTAGTTGACCCGACGGACGTCCTGCCCTGTCTTAAATATTTTTATTGAATTTGAATTGGTTAAATTCAAATTCAATAAAAACATTTTAAGACAGGAAAAAAGGAATTCGAACAAGGCTCAGGCGAGAGGAAGGGCGAGCATAAGGCCTCTTGTACACGCTAAGAATTTTCACCGTGTCTACTGCAGATAGGACCAATTCATCATGTACAGAACAAGAATTTTGTCGGATCTAGGCACGAAAACCACCGCACCGCAGCAAAACGTCGCGCGTCATGTCTAACTCGGATAAGATTTTTTTTCTTGGCCAGCGAGGAAGCAGTGTACACAGTCCGTTCCGTGTGTAGAAACGACACGAATTCTTGCATAGGGCCGGCGACTTTTCTTAGCGTGTACAAGAGGCCTAATTGTAAGCTGCTGGACTGGGATAGTACCTCCACCTCACCGAAAACCGCAGCCAAATAACAAGTCCCTTTAGAATTGTTGTGTTCCTGCGAGCGGGTGAGGTCACCGGGAAGGAGGGAGTTGCTGCGTAAGCAGCGGGGATGGTGGCGCGCGAGCGATCTTTGCAATATTTCATGTTTCGATTTGCCAGCGTTACTATGACTGCGATAACCGCCTCCCATCAGGTGGAACGTATGCTTGTCTGCCACTCGACGTAGTACAAAAGAATAAAGGTCGTGTCATGAAGTATAATTTCAGCTTTGTGACGACTAGTACTTATGTTAACTCATGTAACCTTTTTTTGTAATGTGCAATAAATCTTCTTCTATTAAATAAAATTCTCGTGTCACAATGTTAGTTACCATAGTCGTCCGAAACAGCTTGACCGATTTTTATGAAATTTTGTGTGCATATCGGGTAGGTCTGAGAATAGGTTGTTATCTATTTTTTATGGCCAAACAACGTTTGCCGGGTCAGCTAGTTATACATATATATTTAACAAATCTACGGACAGACTAACAAACCTTTCAAATGATCACAGGGCGCAACCAGTCACCACCTGGGTCAGAACTTCTCCAAGATGTTCGAGATTGTGTACGACGACCCCGAGACGCACGAGAAGGCCTACGTCTACCAAAACTCCTGGGGACTCACCACGAGAACTATAGGTGTGTACAATATCAGGGATAGGTATTACCGCGATTATACAGGGCTGAACTTAGATTTTGAATAATTAATTTGATTGAATAATTAATGCTTGTAGTTTCTCTTAAGGGATCGAATCCGGAACGAAGAAATTCGAAGAAAAACCATGGAAATAACAATTACCTTGAGGGTTGTTGTGTTCCTGCGAGTGAGAGAGGTCACCAGAAAGGAGATGCTGCGTTAGCAGCGGGGGTGGCGGTGTGCGAGCGATATTTTGTTGCGAGCGTTAATATAGCTACGGTAACCGTTTACATCAGGCGGGCCGTATGCTTGTCTGCCACCCGTCGTAGTATAAAAAAAAGGTTTGACAAGAGCTTTAAAAGAAGTAAGAGTTGATGATAACTTGATGTGTAACTTGGGGAAAAAAATATTAGTATTCTATTTTTGAATCAGTTTCTTACGTTTTCATGTCGGTTAAAAAAATACCTTTATTTTTCAGGTGTATTAATTCTAGTTCACGGTGACGACAGAGGCCTAGTATTGCCTCCAAGAGTGGCAGAGATCCAAGTGATCGTAGTGCCGTGCGGCATAACGGCTACCAGCACGGACGAGGACAGGAAGAAACTGATGGACTCGTGCAAGGAGCTGGTGGACACCCTGGTGGCCGCCGACATCAGGGCCGAGGGAGACTACAGGGATAACTACTCGCCGGGGTGGAAGTTTAACCATTGGGAACTGAAGGTGAATATAATTATCATTTTAATTTTTTTTATACTACGACGGGTGGCAGATAAGCATACGGCTCGCCTGATGTGAAGCGGTTACCGTAGCCATATTAACGCTCGCAACATAAAATATCGCTCGCGCGCCGCCACCCCCGCTGTCAACGCAGCATCAGATGCGTTGGCAGTGAGGTCACCAGAAAGGAAGGAGATTCTCCTTCCTTTCCGGTGACCTCACTCACTCGCAGGAACACAATAATCGTCAACAATATTCTATCAGGTGGAGGTACATTCCTCAGTCGGGTAGCTTACAATTACGCTCCCTACCTCTCTTAAGCTCATGTTGCGAGCGAGTCAAGCTTATCATACGAGCTGTAACCGCAAAAGCGCATAGTTGTTTGAATGAATTAAAAAAAACAACAAAATAATTATACGAAATCCTGAATCCGAGCCTGACTTGTCTAAAACAAACATTTGTGTGGACGAACATATCTTTTTGCCTTTGTCTGGGTGTATTCTTTCTACTTATTATAAGCATTTGCAAAAACGATGTATTTAAGTGTATGTATCAGTTAGCAAAGCCAAAAAAGCGTTGCTATGGGTGTGTAGTTTACGATAGGCGCTTGGCCGTGTGGTTTCCGGCAGACTAGAAACTCCTCCTCCTCCTCTCCTGCGTCTCTTCCCGTGGATGTCGTCCAAGGCGACTAAGAATTATCAAATATCGATCAGGCGTCTCCAACCCTTTTGGCCAGCGTGGGGAGTGTAGGCCAAATCCTCCTTCCGTCTAGAACGGCGAGAGAGGGTCGTGCTCCTGTAGTGGAGACTTAAATGGACTTGATGATGATGATGATGATGATGTGTAATTTTGTCTAGAAATATTTATTATCATTTCAGCCAAAAGTCGATTATTGTAAAAATAATAACTCGTTTCTGGTAAAATATTACAATTTAAACTGCTCATATTAATATTACCTTTATCTAACATACACGAAATAATTAAATGAATAAAATATAAATAATCCTGGACAAATAACACACTGCCATCTAGTCCCAAACTAAGCAAACCTTGTACTATGGGTACTAGATAACTGATATGTTATTTGGTTCAAAGATGTTGATGAACCACTAACACCCCCGTTAGTGGTTCATCAACATCTTTGAACCAAAGCCAACATCACCTGCACGTGGTGCACCCTGCTGACTGACAAACGAGGCTCTGGCAAAAAGAGAGGTAGGGCATAGCGTATTTTTTAAGCTGCCAAACTGAGGAAGTACCTACACCTCACAGAATACCGCAGCCAAATAATAATTCTCTTAAGGGGTGTTGTGTTTCTGCGAGTGAAGTATAGGCTGGTAACGGATCGGCGACCCCTTGGTGTTGCTGATCTCTATGGGCGGTGGTGATTGCTTTCCATCAGGTGACCCACATGCTCGTTTGAAACTTTAACCTCTCATATAAAAAAAAAAATGTCAATTATTACTGATATGTAAGTATTTAAGAAAGGTAAATTGTAACACAATAACAAAATATTCTTAGATTTTGGCTCCTTGTACCGTCGCAATAATATTCGTTGAGGTCAAATTTCGGGGTTCAAGAATATATATTTAAATTTCGCTGGAAACCAGAACTCGTATGACTTGAAATTATTATTAAATATACTTTATATACAGGGTGTTCCAATACGCGTGGAGCTCGGTCCCAAAGACATGGCCCGAGACGAGTTCGTAGCGGTGCGCAGGCTCACCGCTGAGAAAATAACTATGAAGAGAGCGCACGGCGCCGCTGAACTCACCGCTCTGCTGGAGAAGACGCACCACGAGATGTTTGACAGGTAAGTTACAGAATTATATAAATATATAAGAAAGGAAGGAGGGAGTTATAGCACAGTATATGTAATAGTACTACGTACAGTAAGGACTCTCCCTGCCGCTCTCTCGTGTCGACCTCACCTCCCCTCTGAGACGAATCTGGTACAGTTTATATGGCGCCGCTCGCACACACGCTCATTTACTCTCTGCACAGACGCAGTTGTCTATGTAGTAGTTAACGATGCGACATTTGTATGGAGTGACCGGGGTGTGGTTATAGGCTGGTAACGGATCGGCGACCAGGGGCGGACTGAGGCCTAGGCACGTGCCTAGGGCCCGTAATTTTTGGGGCCCGAATATTAATTTTGTAATTAATTGATATTTTTGAAGTGAAAACTTATTTAGTAGGCCCGGAAATACAATGTTGCCTAGAGCCCGCTTTAGACTTAGTCCGCCACTGTCGGTGACCCCTTGGTGTTGCTGATATCCATGGGCGGTGGTGATTGCTTTCCATCAAGTGACCCACATGCTTGTTTGCCCTCCTCTTATATAAAAAAAGTTTTAATTAAAAAACTTTAAATCAGAATGCAATCACAAATTGCGGTCCTTTTGGCACAGATTATAAATGTAACTAAAAAACTTTCAGAGCAACAAAGGAACGTGATTCGTGCTTGTCTATGGTAGACAAGTGGGAGGACTTCACGTCAGCTCTAGACCGCAAGCACATCCTGTTGGCGCCGTTCTGTGGCTCCACACCATGCGAGGACAACATTAAGAAGGACAGCGAAAGGTAACAAAAAATAATAATAGGCCGGATTCTAGCCCACGGGGCCGAAATCGAGGTTGAGTTCAGCGAGTAGATTCGCTGAGTGTATGTTTTCCATTAATTTCAATGGAAAATGTATTTGATGGATGATCATTCCTCAAGGACATGCTCTACAAAATCAACTTTAGTAAAGTTCGAAAAACGTTCTGCATAGTGACCCAATTTTGGGTCTTTAGTCGTTTCACACCGCAGCTGTTCGGACCGCGGTGCGAATCGCCCAACTGCTGATTTTGAATGGGGCCATTCACACCGCAGTGGTTGGTGTGGTGTGAAAGGCCCAAGGTATTTTTTGTAATGGGTCGATTCGGACCACGGGGCGAAACCAAGGATTCTAATATTGATTTGTACAGATATAGAAAAAGAGAACTGTTTTGTTTCCCACTGCGGTCCGAATCAGCCCATTAAAAAAATTTATTGGGCGATTCGCACCGCGGTGCAAAAGGACCCATTCAAAATAAACTCTTGGGCGATTCGCACCGCGGTCCGAACAGCTTGCGGTATGAATCGACTAAAGACCCGTAATTTGGGTAATCGTTTTTCAGGACGGATGAAGACGACGCAGCTGAAATGAAAGGTCCAGCGATGGGCGCCAAGTCCCTCTGCATCCCGTTCAAGCAGCCCCGTGAACTCGCAGTGACCGACCGCTGCATCCACCCAGATTGTACCAAGAAGCCGCAATGTATTACGCTGTTTGGACGAAGTTATTAACTTATTTGAAATCTTCTTAAGAGTTTTATATGTTAAGTACATTTTGTATTGAGTAAAATAAATTACTGTTTTATATTCTTTGTTTCATACTATTATCTAAAAATGTAGTCCCAGATTTTCTAAAATTGACTGATTGTGAAAGCTATGGCCAATAATTTAAATATCTCTGAAGAGATCTCTTTCAGTGCTTGAAAGGATTCATAATAGGCGTGGTTAAATTAACTAGATTTATAACATATTTATGATTTGATTATATTAAATAAATAATAAGTTTAAAAATAATAAAATGAATAACAATTCCAGAGGCATACAACATACATATAAAATGATAAAATAAAGTCCAAACTAATCAATAAAATATAATAGATTTTTATTTTGGCTTTTTAGCAGCTTCGTAAGTCGATACTTAAATGAGTCTACCGAGGGGGCCCTTCTCACATTCAAAGGTTCCAAAGTCTAGCTGCTATGATCGTGAATGATCCTGTATACAATACGGAGTTGTGCGGTGGTATGTTGAGTGTAGGATTACCATAGGTGCTCAAACAACTATGAAAATCACGAAATTCTCAGTCCTCTGTAATCCAACGGCTCCTAAATACCTCAGACATAGAGTCATCTGTGAGGTATTTAGGAACCGTTGGATTACAGAGGACTTTATACAGCTGAGATATGATATGCAGATTTCTACGGTCTCTAATTAGGAGCATGCGGAAACATGATCAAATTTACGCAATCCAAAAACGAATTAAATCCAAAGATTTTGCAAATGTTCGAGTTTATCAAGAAGCTCCTCTGTGAGATCCAAATATGCGATATCTACATAGACAAGCAGCGGCAGTAGGAGAGTACAAGCTAGCATAGTCAAAGGTAATGAATAATAAAATTAATAATTATCTAATGGTAACAATAATGGCCGTAGCCGCTATTAATTGTGGAGGAGACTCCTAGCTGCTGTTTCAGTCAGTTCTTATAAAAGGGAATTATAATGGGATAGAGTGGGATTAAAGAAGGTTGTTCTTTGTATGATTTTATATGGCAACACAATATAACAGTGCTAAGATTAGTATAGTCTGTGGTAGTTGTGTGTAGTGTCCATGATTCATGAAAGTGGCTATGTTGTATCAAAAGTTCAAAATTATAGGGGCGATGACACATGACATTCATGCAACCGTTTAGGCCTTCAACACACATGACGTCACACAATTGTAGTGTACGTCCTTTCCACATGGCTCATTGTGGTGCAGCATGACGAGCAGTGTGCAGTTGTTTAGAGTTCATACAGCATGCAGCTAACAAAAAGACATATGGTACGATTACGCAATGAGTCATGTGTAGAGTGCTTTTATGCAATAATTCTTATTTAAATTATTTTATGGAATAATTAAAGCAAAGAAAACCTAAAAAAGAATCCTTTAGCTTACATAGATACAGGCTGGCCACTTCTACCAAAAGCTGCATCATTGATGCTTACTACTATTACATACAGAAATGACAAATTATGGTAACCAGGGAGTATCTATACAGAAGCATTATCATTTGTACCATTAACTTAGCTCTAATAAAAACCATTAAATTTTGAAAATACTTTAATTTTAATATTCATAACTTTTCTATAGTTTCTTCCAACAATTCTATTCTCTTTTTCTTTGCGTTCAATAATTGTACAAACTTTGCGTACAATGTCTCCTCTAGAGTCGATTTCATATTAATACAATTTTCCAATTCTTTCTGACAGTTTTCAAACTTTTTGTTGATTTCAACATTTTTTTCATTACAGTCTTGTATAAATTTGCGAAGATGTTTGTTTTCATCAAGCAAAAAGTCTATAATATCATTTTTGGACTCTTTGACTTGGCGTACTAGAACAGACCCATGGACCACAATGGCAGAGTCTTTAAATACTTTCTTCCACTTGAATACTTTGGCGCTTGGCTCATTCTGGTAGGGGACGAGGTCGTAAACGTACGAATCACTGCAACCAGTAAGTGCTAACTTAACATTGTTTTTGTATTCTGCTTTATCCTCGCCTTGAAAGGTTTTTCTACAACTTTCCGCAGCATTATATGAAAAATTTCCTGACCAACTGTTGAAGTCGTCAAATATCTGTATTTGAAACAAAGCATTTACATTTCCTTCCCATATTAATTTTATGTACACAAAACTTTCTTTCACTTTCACTTTGGAAATAAAAATGTGTTCCTCTATATCCATATTAAATGCACATATACATAGTAATTCAAAAGTATTTACATGAAAATTTGATGGGATGCTACGTACTGTACAAATAAACAAGGTTGCGAATTAATGCGAAATTAAACAGCTGAGAAAATTCAACAAAATAAAAAAATACACACCATAGACCAAAACAAAACACAAAAATTCTGACTTGACTTTCTGTGACTGTGTGTGACATTTTAACTCCCTCTTCTTTGTTTTGTTTTGGCAATCATACATCAGTCGAAGATAATTTTTGCCATTATCAATTTAATTCATTTCAAGTCGGCGAGTCCCTGTATTTTTTGAAATACCTACGGTCGTCGTACTTCGTCGTAATTGTGTATAACTTTTTGACGCAAACTTGATGAGCGCGGTTGTGCCTCTAAACAAATTTTCATAATTTAACGTATAATGATATTAATTAATAATAGAGACAGTGTATTATGGTGCAAGTAATCGTGTAAGTGCATAATATTAGTAAAACCTTTGATTCAAGGTATTTGAATAGTGCCTTCCGAGTCATTCCAAGAAGTCGTGCAAAATAGCAGAAAAATTGCACATCGGTTTTACTATTGACTTACTAGTGGCAGAGGAACAAGGATATTCCTGACAATATTTTTCGGCATGTCCCTGAAGACGGAATAAGATAAAATACAAAGGACGGCCTCAAAAAGACAGTGATTCCAGAGCCGTAAAGCCTATTTGATAAAAAAAATACTTTTGTATTTTTGTAATATAGAAAGAAAACCTCAAAAAACAAATTAAACTACTATTTTCTATCCAAAAATATAATATATGTAAGTTACTCTCTATTTGTGATGCAAGTATTACAATGATATGAGTAAGTGAGGAAATGATAAAGCTGTGAAGTACCTAACCATTGATTGCATTCGAGCACCATTCGAGAATGTGTGAAATGTGATCTTGATGAGATTGTTTACAGTTGCATTTCAATTTTATACTCGATTGCTTATTATATTCAATATTTTACAATGAGCAGCAGTGAAGACAACGAAGACGTTCATGATGAAACTCAACAGGATAACGAAAGGGTAAATAACCTAATTCAGAATAATTGCAACTTCGTTACTTATCCTTATTTTCGTGATATCTGATGCTGTACTACTGGTGGCTTACTGGCCTTGCTCGATATTTTGTGAAATGCTGTACTTTTTTCATCATCATCAGGTCATTTTAGTCTCCACTACAGGAGCACGACCTTCTCTCGTCTGTCCCAGACAGAAAGAGGCTATTTGGGCTACACTCCCCACGCTGGCCAGACGGGTTGGGGAGGCTTGATCGATGTTTTATAATGTATTTCCTTTAGTCGCCTTGTACGACATCCACGGGAAGAGAAGGAGTGCTTCTATTCTAGTCTGCCGGAAACCACACGGCCAATTATTATACTATATTATATTATACCTTATTATTAATATAAAAGGCAAGGTAAACAGAGGGTATTTGTGTTTGTACAAGTTTCTCTTTATATTTACAGACTGCTATAAGAGCAGAGCTATCAACATTATCTTTTGAAGAGCTTCAGAAATTAAAAGAAAGAATTGGTGCAAAGGTGTACAATGAGGCTCTATTTCGGAAAAATGAAAAGGCAAGTGCACCGAAAGTTTTTAAAAGAGAAAATAAAAATAGGCCTAGGGAGATGAGTTCAAAGAAAGCTGTTCCAATGTTGCTGGACATGCCAAAAGTGAAGAAAAAGGAAGTCCGTGACCCAAGGTACATTATTATAATTTTATAATTATAGTTAGATCTTACATTTATTAAGGAGAACCAGATCCTGTTATGCAGAATAGATCCAACAGACACACTATGCCAATTGAGAGATATACATAGTGAGAAACTTCAAATTGAGTTTTATGTATATGAAACAAATTCTATCAGTTTGATGACATATGCTTCCCAAAACATATACTGCGTGCGTGCGTTTTTATTATTTTTAAACTAAATAGTTTTTACTTAAAAGTAACAAAATGTTGCTAATGGGTGCGTTCAAGTATTACGTAACGCAATTTGTAACGCGCAGAAAAACGTTATGGCGCGTTACATGGGGTGAGGGAGGGACAAAAATCTCTACAAATTGCGTTACGTAATACTTGAACGCAGAGGGCGTTCAAGTATTACGTAACACAATTTCTGCATAATAGGCTCCAACTAATGGGTTATATTTGGTCAACTAAAGCTTTATTTTTGTGTACACAGCTTTACAGCCCACCTGGCAGAGTTACTATAGCCTATAGATATTTGTAACATGTGGTGTAAAAAATGTATGTTAAATACCATTAGTTCCAGCTTCAGATCGTGCTGTATGGACTATGTTTAGGTTCCTGGGATATTAATATGCTGCAATTAGCTGTAAGGCAGCCATTAATTAATAATTCAGCAGTACCTTCACTTCCCCAGAAAAGCTATTCTTTGTTATACTATTGTCTATTGTAAACTAATTATAGCTCATTACATCTTTTTTATATTCAGATACCTTCTGATCTGATGCACTGTCAATTGATTTAAATTTAATCATTACAGGTTTGACCCCCTCTGTGGTGAATTTGATAAGAAGCAGTTTAAAGAAAACTATAACTTTTTATCAGAGATGCGAGTCAAGGATATCAAAGCTATACGAACAGAGCTCAAGGAGACCACGGACCCTGAAAGGCAGAAACAGCTGAGACGGTTGTTACAGAGACTGAACGACCAACACAGAGATAGCAAGAAGAAACAAATTGAGGATGTTAATGCAGCAGATGAAAGGAAGCAACTTGAAGGACAATATAAAGAGGGAAGACAGCCACATTTTAAGAATAAATGTATGTATTTTTTCCTAATATAATTAAGGACTATAATGTCCTCAGTCACAATAGAAATTCTGGGTAAATCTGATGCCATTCAGTGATAGAGTCTGTAGGTATGGGAGTTTATAAATTTCTCCATGTAATGATGACATGGGTGCTTCGGGAATGGTACAATGGGTCCAAGATCTTATAGAAGCCTCGGTGACACGTCAACTAAAGGATCAAACTTTCTTACTTCCATCTTTTGTGCTACATGCTAGGGTGCTATGTCCTACATTTTTCCGTATTGCGTTTTTACGTGTATTCTATTGTTAAGAGCTAGGGTTCTAGATTTGGATGTAAAACGCCAATGACAACTTGCAAGGATTTATTCACGCAGGGTCTCGTCTGCAGGTCTTTACAACACGAAGTCCACATCGCTGAGGTCGTAGGTTATCACTTATTTCGCAGGTAGATTCGCTCGAAGTTTACTCTTCCGAAGTCCAAACTGAACTGCCTATGCGCCGCGGCGGTCGCTATTTATATCCGCCGGCAAGGGTTCCCGAATGTTCTCGTATGCACATGTATGTACTTCCCTTCGGTAGACGTCGTAATGTGT
This sequence comes from Hypsopygia costalis, assembly GCA_937001555.2. Classification (NCBI taxonomy): domain Eukaryota; kingdom Metazoa; phylum Arthropoda; class Insecta; order Lepidoptera; family Pyralidae; genus Hypsopygia; species Hypsopygia costalis. Next base: position 7,674,204 of record OW443343.2, on the reverse strand, counting down.
CTCGAACATTTTCATGTCATAGTGTTATGAACCTTATGACAGTATAAATACAGGTCATTATTGCTTGCAGCGAAGTATGTGGTGACTATTCTAGAAGGTTTCATTCTAGATGATTTGCGACAAGACAGCGACACTATCATCATTAGCTTGTCCTTTTCCCATTATTTAGGGTCAGCGTAGTATGATTTTTTCTTCCATTCAGCCCTATCAGCCGTCATATATACAGTTGTCCCTTTCTTATCCATGTCAACTCTCACACAATCCAACTTCTTACCTCTTTCTTGGTTTTCCTTTCCCCCTTTTTACCCGTATTCTATAGCGAAAAATATTTTAAAGGTTGGGGTCCCTTCAACATAGGGTTGCACCCATTGTGAAGTTTATATTGCGCTCGACCTAAGATACCATGTTATTTTGTACATAATGAAAAAGTTACAAGGATCAAATTGCAATACTTTTAACATGGACCTTTTAATAGTAAAAATCCATTATAATCAACCATCCATTGGGCTCTTTAACGAATAGTTTGTGGTGTAAGTAGCTCACAATTTTTAGAGCCAAAGCCAACCTAACCTGTACGTGGTACATCCTGCCGACTAGCGAAAGAGGCTCTGGCGAAAGAGAGGCAGAGTATAGCGTATTTGTAAGCTGCCCGACTGGAGAAGTACCTCCACCTCACAGAATACCGCAGTCAAACAACAATTCCTTTGAGGGTTGTTGTGTTCTTGCGAGTGAGTGAGGTTACCAGAACGGAAAGAATTGCTGTGTTGGCAGCGGGAGTGGCGGCGCGCGAGTAATGTTGCATGCCATGAGCGTTAACATGCCTACGGTGACCGCTTCACATCAAGCGAGCCGTATGCTTGTTTAGTCACCTGACGTAGTATAAAAAAAATAGTCATCATTATCATTAATATCAGTCTGTGTCTTTCCACTGCTGGATATAAGTCTTTTCTAAGGCTTTTCATGAATTGTCCTCTAAGGAATAGTGCTGTGATAAATTATATTATTGCTTACCTTTTTTGTGATTTCTAGCTGAACGGCGAGTAGAGGCTTTGGTGAAGCAATATGAGGACTTGAAGAAAGAGGGCTCTGGTAGAATCCAACGGCATCTCAAGCGTAGGCAGCAGAAGATGAAGAAACGCTCGCACAGGGCACCCACTGGAGTGAGCTAATTTATACTTATTGTAAAAATAAATATTATAATATCATATAAGTTTTTATTTATTGCCTCCGCTTGCTGCTCAAAAGTGATTTGGTCTTCTGCGATTTGCTGTCCAATAGGCTATGGTTACTGCTTACTGGCAGCAGGCAGGCTGTAAACTTGTTTGTTATCTTAACAAGACTCCAGATCTACTAGATTTCTTTATTGCCAAATGGCTGTCTAAAGAATGTTTCGAAGCTGCGCATGAACACCATAAAGGAAGAACTGCAACAGTCTGCCAGTTAATACCAGAAACGGCTGGCTGGTCACCTGACCGCACTTGCTGCAGCACTAACTCGGAAGAGCTATGTCAAGAGATTTAAGCGGAAGGATGTACTCCAATAGGCTTGTGAACCGTGTATTTTACGTTACTATTAGAGATTTTTTTTTATAATTTCAGAACATTGGTCACATGCCTATTACATAGGATAGCACAACTAACTGATGTGCTTTGAGTAGATGCCTTCACTGGGAGGCACACTCAACCCGACTATACGCCGTTCATCCGAACTTAGAAGTCATAATGATCACAGATAATAATAATAAAAAAAACCGTAGTAATATTATAACTGGTCAAAGATTTTCATACAAAATTTTTGAGCTTATGTAATTTTGAAGCTTTAGTAACAGAAAAACCGTAGTGATAGATATACTCGTACAGTGCGTTATAAAAGAGTAGTTACGGAATAAAATATTAATGGCAACGGGTTCGAAAAACCCGATTTTTATAATAAATATAAAAAAAACGATTTTTTTTATATTTATTTTTTATACCACTAAAGTGGCAAACAAGCATACGGCCCGTCTAATGGAAAGCAGTTACCGTAGCCTATGAACGCCTGTAACACCAGGGGTATCACACGCGCGTTGCCATCCCTGTAAAAACCTCTTCACGCCCTTTTTGAAGAACCCCATGCAGTAGTCTACTGAGAAAACCTCGACAGGAATCAATTTCATTGTTTACACAATGAAAAATAACATATAATAGTAGTTTATGAAACTGTTGCATGGGTTCTTAAAATACGAGTGTGAGTTTATAACATGAGCTGAAGATGTTATAATTGACCACACGAGTATTTTAGGACCTAATTATCTGCAGTTTCATACACTACTTTATCTAATCTCATGAAATTTATGATAATAATATTTTAAATACAACCATGAAGTTAATTTAACAGCTTTATTTCTTACTTATAAATACATTTGCAGATAGAGTTTCAGTATATTACAAAGTACTCTGTGAGATCGAGCATGGGTAGTGCGCATGCGCGACGCGCCGCGCGGCGCCGCGTTCACAGATTATGTAGAAAAATTTTGCAAAGTTGCGATGTATTTGCATGGCAAAATGTTTAAAATACCTGTATCCAGGGCTGAAGCAGTATCGAAATGGAAAAATAACTTTTTAAATTTATTTTGATAGCTTGTATGTACAGACTCTCTATAAGATACTGTGTTTAGTTTTTTAATGTGTAAATTTCAGTATGAGAGTAGATAAACTTAAATACGATCCGTACCTTGGGAAATTCTCAAGAATGCGCGAGGATTCCCCGGAAGACGCACGACCTTTTTTGGCTCGTATTTAAGTCTATAAGTTATGCAATTGACATAAAGTTCAATATGCTATGAACAATTTCGTTTGCAAAAAATCGCTTCCATTCCATTCCGCAGGGGTGTAAATTGAGCCTTCGACGGTACATCTGAATGCAAAATAAGCTACATCTTATTTCATACCCTTATTTTTAATCCGTCCTTTTATGCGCGCAGTCTAAGATTGTATCTTCAACTTGACTGTTCTTATCTAACTTATACCACACCCCGGTCACTCCATACAAATGTCGCGTCGCTCACTACTACATAAACAATGACGTCTGTACAGAGCGAAAATGAACGTGTGTGCGTGCGGCGCCATACAAACTGTTCCGGATTCGTCTCACAGGGGAGGTGAAGTCGATACCAGAGAGGGGCAGGGAGTGGCCATACTGTAGTACATACTATTACTTATACTATGCTTATACTAAGAACTGGAGATATTCTAGATCTGTATGTAGCGTACTTGAGGGAATATCGTCTAACGATTAAATGCATAACACTTTTTGAATTTGATCTAAGTTTAATGTAAATTATAATTTAGTTTTTGGTCTACACTGCCATCCAAGCACGTTGTTTCCCTTTCCTTCTTATCCACTAAACAGCTTCTTCAGTTCGTCAGATATCTGGTTCGCATATCGGTACCCGTTTAGGAGCAATCTCTCGTATGCAGGTGCAGGTCTAATTGAATCTCCATTTCTGAAAATTAAATAATCAGCATAGTCACTCAGGCGCCACGAATATGTTGGTTTCACTAACGCTTATACATTTGAACTGTTTGGGGTGGAGAGTTTAGGGTTGTCCCAGTTCCAGCTCTAGGGGTCCATCAGGCCGCTATCTTTTTAAAAACATATGCGAATATAGAAGGTTTGTCGAGAAGTCGTGCATCCGGAGGGCTGGATATTACCTTGCTCGGAATACTATTCAGCAAGGTAATGCTGCCAGCATTCTTGTAACACTATTGAACGGGTCACGAATTGGGAGAAAGATTTTCTTTATAATTTTATATTTAACCAGCGGACCCGACAGACGTTGTCCTGATGGTTTAGATTTGTGAATCTAAACCATCCAGGGCGCCACCCAAACGCATACAAAAAAAACATTCAAATCCTGTCCAAACGTTTAGGAATTCAGTGACATACACACGTACAGTATAATTATATATATAAAGATAAAGACGAAGATGACGTCACTGGCGAATAAACGTTTATATAAATCACAGTTTCGCGTATAAGGCACTCGAGAGCTCGTACCGGTAATCAGTACCCCTATGTAAGCACGTAATCTGAAGTCCCGTTTTGCAGCCCGTTTTGTATCATTGATTGGCACCATAATCGAATGAAAATGTTTTCCACACGCATAGGAAACATCCAGAACAAGACAGACATGCAAACAAATGTTTGTCTTATGCGGGGACCGAAACCGCGACCTTTGGTGCCAAAGTAGCTATTGCTAGTAAGCCAAATAAGCGTAGGACTAAAGGGTTTAAACGTTTTCAGAGAGTCTAACATGGTATCGTCTTGGTAGTATTAGTGAGGTGTAAACGATACAACATCATGATAGAGTCTATCATGGTGTCGTATCGTGTTGTATGGAAGATCTCTACATAATGTCCTTTACGACTAGTCGGAACATCACTACCTATTACATTTTGACGTCTATCTGATAAGTCTATCAGATAGTCTATCAGATAGACGTCAAAATGTAATAAGATGTCTGATTACGTCAAAATGTCTATATTAAATTTTGACGTAATCAGACAGTCACAGTCGTCTGATTACGTCAAAATATAATATAGTGAAGTTCCGACTAGTCGGTAAAGCCGACTATCTGGCCACTTTCGTATTCGACTACTAGTCGTCAAAAGCGCCGACTATCTGGTTTTATACTAATTATGCATTTTTCAATAAAATGTATATATCTACAGCAGCTTTGATTATGAAAAAACTGTACCTAGTTCGTGTAGTTTTTTCATTATCAAAGGTATTTATTTTCATTTTAAAAGTCCGTAGGTATCTGATTTTGCGCCGATTTTGTAAAAAAGTGCAAATTTTTCCCCATTCGTTTTCCAGACAGTATATTATGTAGATACTCAAATACAGTTAGTATGTATTCTTTCTGGAAAACGAAGGGAAAAAGTTGAGCAATTTTATACATAATCGGCGCAAACCTACGAGCACTGAAGTGCTCGTAGGCGCAAACTCAGATACAGACTCTTATTGAAAGTAACACCAGTACATAGTGTCCTTATTTTTAAGACCAAAACATGACCCTGATCCGTGCAATTATCGGTGACTAATCGGCTAGTCGGCACATCTCTAAGTAATAGGGCCTTTATCTAGGGAAATGTTATTTAAATTTTCAGCGCTGGGTCTTCGGTAGAGTGAGTGAAGTGGTCGCTATAAAATACTTTTACTCTAGTCGCAGGTGGCAACGGGCGTCAAAATACAAAATGAGTTTCGAGAGAAAAATAATGAATGATTGTCGAAGAATGGAAGATACAATATGTTTTTCAAGCGTATGCATATTTATCTTATTTTTTTACAACTTAAACCGTTTTGCGGATTTTTCAAATGGTTTTTAAATTACTAAGATATAAAAAGAATCTCGCGAAAATCACAAGGAAAAGTAATAGAGGAATATCCTAGGGCCGCCAGATGTCACTTATTTTCTGATGAACAAAATGTGCATGATTGAATAGTGTTAGGCTGTAGGTACTATGATCGTATATATACCTACCTGCTAATAAATAATGGTAATACTGCCGACCGGAAGTGTCTGGGGTATTGATTACTGATTTTCAACGATATTGTGTAACATATACGTAAAAATCAGCTATCAGAATTTAGATGAGGTGAGTTGTGTTTTTACGTACCGTGATTACCTGATACCTGGAGAATGGCCGTCTGGCCAAAGTAGCAGGTAGCCATACGATCATTGTAGACCCTAACGCTATTCAATCATGCACATTTTATTTATCAGAGAATAAGAGATGTCTGGCGGTTCAGGGATCTTGGATTATAAAAAAAGATCATTTTCTCAAAAAAACTTTAATTCTTTATACCTATATTAATTTTATGCAATTGAATATAATTATCAATGTAGGAAAACCGGTGTTTTAGTTTCTTCCAAGTTTGATAATCTGACCAGCTATTTTCGTTGTTCGGCATTATTCGATTTCCATGCCACTTTATCTTGGCCGTTATAAAACGACGGAGACTGCATCCGACGACCTTTCCGTGTTATTATTAATGCAAAGTGCATAATTTAAGTGCAGGTCGACAACGACTGAAAAATAAATAGAGCAGAGATACATTTGTGGATGTGATTACAACATTGTATCTTCAACACGTATCGAGACGTCCGCGTCGGTGCAGCATCGCAATATTGTGTTGCGTTTGTTGTAAATTAGATGGTTTTTTTTAAACAAATTATTTCATCATCATCATTTCAATAGAAGGACGTGTACTGCTGAACATAGATCTACCCCTCAGACTTCCACAACGGTCGATTTTGTGTCGTGTGTCTTAATTACGTCTCGATCAGGGGCCCTACCGCCGAAGCTCAAGCCGATTACCATCGGATTTTTGATTGCGGAAATCGATCTTAGGTTTAAGTTAATGACAATCATCTTCAGCTTAGTCGATAGAGCTCTATGGTTTCTATCAATTAAGCTAAACACAATTACCGCCAATCTAAGTTAAAGTTTGATTTTCGTAGTCAAAAAATCCGATGGTAATCACTTCAGCTTCGGCGGTACGGCCCCAGTGATCGTGAATCGTCCATCCATCCATACAGGAGGATGTCCTATCCTAGTCCTATTCTGCGGTTTCCTAAGGAAATTGGACATAATATTAGATTTATTAGTTTCATCCATGTTCATCACCCACCGGTTGGGGTGCTGTGTTGAGGTCTTTTAACATTATGTGATCCTTGAGCCGCCTGGACTATACCATTGGCAAAACAAAGGTGAGTGAATATACTCGCGGTTCATAGAAACATAAAGCCATTTTCCTTTGGAGGGCATGTTAGCCGCGTCGGTCTAGTTGTAGGTAATTTTATGCAAGTATATGAGGAATGGGGGCAAACGAGCAATGAGGGTGATGGAAAGCGATCCACCACTGTTTGTTGGTTTGGTGGTTTGAATACACTAGCCTTTACCATCCGTACTTGAGCAGTGTGGTGGAGTACCTCTTCTAAACTGTACTCCATCGGAAGTAATTTCACGAAATCATTAGGTGCATTAATGAATTTAATTAAGTTACGTCAAATTACTTACGTCGATTTAGTACCGGCGGCCGATGAGGATAAATTACGTATGACATGACGGTTTGGCTTTGACAGCGAGAAATAAAAAAGATGAATGATTAATTTAATGTGCGACAATGACGTCGCGATGTTATTACCCCGACAACGGAGCAAACGCAATTTTCCCCTAATCATGTCGGGTAACAGATAGCGCTATCCAGTTTTCTTTATCTATTGTAATATATATATAATATATATAAAACTATATAAATAAAAATGAATATATATATATATATATATATATTATTATTATAATTCGGTTTAATTAGACCAGTTAGTTTTCTTCGCATGTGACAATCTCCACTGGAGTTCAACCTGCACTTGTTTGTGCGTTTTTTTTGTCGATTGTTATTTGAAAAGAACTTTATAAGGCCGCCATGCCACGGGCTTAATATGCAAATCCATAAATTCAGACGACCACAGCCTAGGCAACTCTCTGCTTTCCTTTGTCTGTGTTATTATTGCCTGACATACACGGGTAGAGTACAATCAGGCGAGTAGGAGTACATTGCACCAGCTCGCTAAGAATAGTAACAATAAAATCAGTAGTAGTCAATGTAAGGCTTTTCGTCTGATTTTACTCTACCTGCTTCAAAGAGCTATATTCTTGTCGTGACGTTGCGATGTTGCGCTGTCGAACATGACCGACTTTGACAGTAAAAAAGTAAATCTAGAGGTCGATACTTATCAAGAAACCAAAGAACTTACTTTACTTTTAATGTGTGCATGTTTTGAAATGATTATATCATCATTGAAGTCATGTCAAAGCTGAAGTCTTACAACAGAATTGCGTTGCTTAAACTATGCTTGTAAAGTGACATAAAATAGTGCAGGCAGGTGCTAAGTGCAAATCAAACAATAATTATGATAGGATATTTTATTAAAAAAAAATCACATGCTTACTGAAGTCTTATGCAATACAATTTGAGATAGTAGAAAATATAAAAATCACAGTGTGCGCAATTGCACTTTGTTGTTTACCTACTTGTATTCGAGTACGTAGTACTACATTACTTATACTGTGATTCGAGTATGGGACGGGATCAAGTTAACGACTTATAGTACTGTCCGAATCAATAACTATCAGGTCTGAGTGCTTAGTACGGGTTTTTGTTCGGGTTCGATGCTGTCAATGTAAACAAACAGACGAAATAGAGAAGAACTCTCATAGTGTGAATTTATAAGACGCGTGTTACATATCTGAATTATCTGGCTTAGTTGCTCACATTTTGAATGGAGCAACTCGACTAATTTGGACATGTAACACGCGTCTAGTAAATTTACAATATGGACCTTTTTCTCAATTTGGTCGGGTTGTAAACGTTAACACGTTCGAATGTGACCAAAAAACTCGCACTCAGTTCTATCAAGTTTGCTTAGGTAGAGTGTGTTCGATACCCGAATTGGAGAAACAACAAAGTGCAGCACTTAATCACAGTATAAGTAATAGTACACTTAATACAATATCAGTCGAAATCAAATTAACGTTCTAGAAGATTGAAAGATTCAATGGATAGTGGTGAAACTCTACATAACATAGTGTTGATACTTTGCTTGTTGTTGACAGAACTTAATAGACATTTTGTTACCATAACAGTACCAATTCGTAAATGTAAGATGCTATGTAGAGACAGGTGCTATAGAGCTATCGTGCCGTGCAAGCGTGCTCTATTTAAAGGCTGTACAGCCAATACCTACTGGCAGCGGATGTTCCATGGGTCATTGATGTAGTAAATGTGGAGGGAGACTATGCCGTAGGAGTCCGCCCACTCGTGGAAGCAGTCAGGAGCGAAGGGGAGGACGATCTGTTCGAGACAAAAGAGTATTATCATCAAAATGTATCAATATTTTCTTGATGTCATATATCTAGTGGCGGATGAGACCGGCAGTTTTAGTGGCGGTAACTCTGCGTCACAAAATACATAGTTTCTATGTTTATCTCCAAGGCATACCTACTGTAACGGCTCGTTTTTTTATACCAAAACTGTATACCAAAACGGGTGCTAAAAGCATACGGTCCGCATTATGAAAAGCGGTTACCGCAGCCGCAGGAATATAACAATCCACAAGAATTGCTTTTTTGTCTATCTATCTATTCTAGAATTATTTTTTGGGTTGCGGTCTTTGAGGTGGAGGTTACTCCTCCCTGTGTACGGTGGGGCCTGATGTAACTACTTCTCCTTCACCTGACCCTCGTCAGTTTGTCCCTTGTCTGTCATGTGAACTATCTAATAACGTTAAGAGAATCCCAATGATGGACTGCTTGATGTGAAACGGGTACCACAGCCCATAATATACTTGAAACACAAGATGGATCGCATCTACGTCCTTGCCATCGCTCACGGCATCGCAGCACTTCCTCAAAGGACTGACTTCACTTGCTTGCAGCAGCAAAGTAAATGTTTATGGAATTTGTATTAGGCTGCGATCTTCTGGAAGGTACCTTACATTCCCTGTTAGGCTTGGTTTATAAAAATCGGTATGCTCTCATTCCCCCGAGTTTCCTGTTGCTAACCAGCAGGTTGCACCACATGCAAGTGCGAAAACTTTCATTGTACTAGGCCGGATTCAAGCCCACGGAGCCGAAATCGAGGTTAAGTGGAGGTCAGTGAATTTTTGCTGAATATATGTTTTTCATTGATTTCAATGGAAAATGTACTTATTTGATGATCATTCATCAAGGGCATGATCGATCTCATTTTTATTCGACACAAACCTCAAGCATGTCGAGGTCTTTAATTGTGACAAGTTTCATCAAAATCGGTTCAGTGGTTTTGGACCTATTCATTTCTATGAATGACTTTTCGGCGTATATAAGGGTTCCGCGCACTCCAGTCAAATAAGACCTTCCTACATAGCCTCACCTCTGGTAGCTGTTTGGGGGACGGTGGGATCTCGAACCAGTGACGCGTCTTCTGCGTGGCCAGCTTGCCCACCATCATGAATCCAGTGCCGATGAGCTCGCCCTTGTTGACCAGCGTGAACCACGGCAGCAGGTCCTCGCACTTCATGTCCTTCGTCATGTTGTAATAGTAGTGGGTACCTGCATAAAATATAAATGAATTTACCAATGGAATGCAATCTGCTAAGAATTACTTCGATAACATAAAAACTTCTTGATATACGATAACTTGAAAATCGCAATTTTGGACTTTCACGAAAACGCTCCATACAAAAGGCTAACACTAAAATATTTTTTCAATTCAAAGTACTTAGTAGTCCTGAGATTAGCGCATTCAAAAATACTAACAAACAAAATTTATTATATTATATTATAGATTTTACCGTACCCATATTTGGTACGCAGTTTTGCTTTTTGTAAAGCGTGCTAGATGCTAAGTCCGCTTCGCTGGTAGGTATCCGCAGGAGTCTTCCGTCTAGACCGGTGACCCACACTCCGCCATCTTGAAGAGTTGCGCCGTTCTCAATCTGAGGGCCTGACCCTGCTTTCAGAGACTCTAGAAACAAAAATAATTCTTATAGATTTCAATAATAACATATACCTTTCATTATTATGGAAAAGATAACATGAGCCACTCCTACACAGACTGGGTGAAATACTGGGTTAGGTTTGGTTTGGAATGTTTATATCATCTTTAGTCACCAAGTTAGTATAATAATCGCCCAGTTTTATAATTTTACATACCCTGTATATTACTACCAGTTCAACGACTTTAGTCTAAATGTTTAATATAGGGCCACCTAGACAAAGAAAAGAAAAACATAAAGACAAAAGAAAGTAAAACCGGGGCAGAATAAAATGATTTCTCTTTGCGCTCTTTTTGTTTATGATGTGTCCCCCTTACAAAATCTTGCACTCCACGAGTTGGAGTCCCGCGGCTCCGAAACCGCACAAGTATTTTTTTCTACAGCCCACTTACCACCAACTCTTATTGCGATTCAATAACTGAATAGAATGCTTATTCATACTAATGAATAAGCGACTTTATTTCAAATTTGATAGAGTCGCTTATTCATTGATACGAATAAGCGTTCTATTCAGTTATTGAATCGTAATAAGAGTCGGTGGTAAGGGGGCTGTAGTGATATGATGATATTGATGATAGGAATTGAGGATGAATTCCATGCCGATGGGTGACGGACGATGCCTTAGTAGCAAATGCTTACCTTCTGAAACGTAATATTGGGTGAGTGTCCAATAGTCCCTTGAGGGTTCACCTTCGGAAGCCGGCGCACGCCATTTCACGAATTTCTTTTCGGGTTTGATAGCCAGGGATTCGAAGTCGTCCACAGGTAACTAGAAAAACAAGTTGTAAGACTTGAATAGTCGTCGTCGATGTAACTTGAAGCAGGGGCGCCGGCTCCGTGGGTGCTCGGGGGCTCGAGCACCCATGAGAAATAAACAGTGGGTGCTGAGCACCCCTGAGAATAGACATCAAGAAACAGATCAGTAATCGCCTTTTAGGGATGGGCGTTTTCATTACCCGACCAGTTTAGCGCAGTGGTTAAGAGCGCCGGTTGAGACGCAAGAGTTCGATTCTCGTACCAACACAAATGTTTGTTGATGAAACAGATATTTGTGTTGGGTCTGGGTGTTTGTGGGACTCGCACTTCGCCACTTTTTTGAGTCATCAAATGAGCATGAGCACCCATGAGGTTTTCTAAAAGTCGGCGCCCCTGACTTGAAGTTTTTCTTCGAGTGACCTTCCTCGTTGAATGTTGTGAGTTTATTGTTCGAGGGTCAATTGTTTTTTCTTCAGTTATGTAATCTAGCTAGAGAATACAATATTATTTTAGACATTTATAGACGAGCTCGGTGGTCAATTAATAGTTAGCAATTTCCGGTTTGAATCCGAGATCGCGGCTTCGATCCCCGCACAAGACACATATTTGTGTGCATGAACAAGTCTGATTGTCTTGGTCTGGGTGTATTCTATGTATTATGTATAGGTATATGTATTTACAAAAAAATGTATTTATAAGTATAATAACAGTTATCGAGTACTCATAATACAAGCTTTGCTTAGTTTGGGAGTAGATGTCCACGTGAAATTTGTCCAGGAATATTTATTTATTATTTATTTTATACCTTAATTAGTTTAGTAGTTTCAGAAATCAAAATTGATTTGAAAATCGATCACGTTTCGCGAATTTACGTAGATATTTTTTCTATAATGTTGCATGTCTTGAGTGATTATCCTAGGTCATACAAAGCGGCTCTCATGTGCCGCATGCCGTAGGTAAGTGGTATATTAGATTCAAACGAGGCTCCAATCATGCTTCGCAAAACTGTCCATGTAAAGTATCCTACTTTCGACAATAACGTACTGGTAATATATTTAACTAGGGTTTAGAATCTTTGAAGAACCTATTTTTTTATACAACTTTTATAAAAGATGGTATGGTGCAAAGATATTCTGCCATTGCTGATGTAGGCTGAACAGAAATGGTTATGTATTGTACGGTCATGGCCGTTCGACAGAGGGGAAACTCCCGCGTATCATATATTTTTTTTATGTGAGAGGGGGGCAAACTAGCATGTGGGTCACCTGATGGAAAGCAACCACCACCGCCCATGGAGATCAGCAACACGAAACCAAAGAGTCGCCTATCCGTTGCCTGCCTGACTCCTTCCTTTCTTTCTTTCTGGTAGAAATACAACAACGAATTGTTCTTTGGCTGCGGTAGTCTATGAGGTAGAGGTACTTCTCCAGTCGGGCAGCTTAAAAAATACGCTATGCCCTACCTCTCTTATCGCCAGAGCCTTGTTTGTCAATCAGCAGAGTGCACCACGTGCAGGCGAGGTTGGCTTATAATCCATAAATTCTTCCATCCCATATCATCTTTATAATTGACGATCTACTACAGTACGTTTCCTAAGACATTTCAACTTCATTTAGCGGTATATCCGAACAATGTTGACGTAGGAGGTTTTAAGAACAGAGTCAATTTTTCCCTTGAAAGGCTGGCAACGGATCGGCGACCCCTTGGTGTTGCTGATCTCCATGGGCGGTGGTGATTGTCTTATTGTTTTCCACCAGGTGACCCACATTCTCATTCCCCCCCCCCCCCCCCCCCCCCTCCTTATAAGAAAAAAAAATCATCGAAGTTGTGGAACTTCGATGATTACCCCACTGGAAAAACTTCAACTGACAGTTCACGGTTGAAGTTTATCCAGTGGGATACTGCAAAAAGGGTGTGAACAGGTATTGCAAGAGTCAACGATAAGGGCTAGTAATACCCAATGCCCTGGGGCCTACTCTGAAGGGAAATCTGAAGTTTCGAGCGAACGCGGAACGTGGGGAACGTTTTCAGATACGGATTTCATTCGATTGGGTCGATTGAAGTTAACTTTCAGCCAGTAGCATTTAAATTATTATTTAAATCTACATATGTACTCGTATATAAAAATTAATCCCTATTTCACTTCACTACGTTTTCACTACCGACTAACCGATTTCATTTCACTGCGTTTTTTTATGTTGTAAGTACTTATTTGTTATTGCACGAGAAGGTTGAATGACTATAATACCTTTTGTAACTTTATGTCGTTTGACAGAACTTTCAGTCATTTGACAGGTTGCGCGAAGCCAATTAGAATACAATATTCATTGTTAGGAAGATAGGACGTCTGTCGAGTCAGCTAGGAACACAATAAACATGAAACGTTCGCTTTACGAGGTCGGTGGTCGAATGGCTAATACTGGCTACTTCGGCTCCGAGATCGCGGATTCGATCCCCGCACAGAACATAAATTCATGTACATGAACATGTCTGTTTGTCTTGTTCTTGATGTTTTCTATTTATTATAAGTATGTATTTACAAAGATACTCCGCCAACCCGCAGTTGAGCAGCGTGGTGGAGTACGCTCTAAACCCCTTCGATTGAAGGGTGACCCGTATCCCAACAGTGGGATGATTATGGGTTGATGCTGATTTACAAAGAAATAAAAATCTTTTTAAGTACCTTTATCAGTCGTCTAGTCCCCATAGTACAATCATTGCTTAATTTGGGACTAGACGCGTTATGTAATTTGTCCAGGAATATATATTTATTTATTTTACTCGTAAACACTACAAAATGTATTAAGATAAATCCAAAGATTCGCCCGAAACTTCTGAAGATTTTCATTTCGGAGTAGGCCCTCTGAATGTGTGAATACAAAGTAACCTATATCCTTTCGTATACATATCACACCTAGAGACGGTATGGTAACCAATTCTTTAATGCCCAATACCCTTAGACATAATGCTAGATGTGTCTGAACACTGGAGCTGACGCAATAACTCTGCACTCTGGCACTTCTCGGTTCTCGACCCTAACGTCTTTCATCCATCAAATAGATTAGATAAATGCAAGCAATCTGACGTGGCGACGGGACAATTGGTCGGTGAACATTTCATAGCCAATATTACGTTATATGCAAACAAAAACGGCTTGACTTCGCTGGCTCGGCTCGCTTGGCTTCGACCATTGTATTGTAGACCGTAGAATTGTATAGAATGGAAAAGGATCCTACTTATATATATATATATACAAGACTTCAAGATTCATCTTTATTTGCGGCTAGACAAGAGTCTAGCCCACACACCCACAGGTGCAGTTACAAAACATGATGGATCGTTCTTATTCTTTCAGAACAAGAAATTACTAACCAAAACAAAAATTCCGACTGAAAATAGTAACAATTTCTTTTGTTTATATCCCCCATTTTTTTCGCGTTGCCATATTGAAATAATATACCCTATGCAAATGCTTATGTCTGTCTGTGTGTATGTCTGTGTATATACATACACTCGAAAAACAACCCTCCATTTTTCGTCAGTCAGGTAGAAATATAGTAAAAATAACATATTACTTGGAATAAATTTTTGAAATTGATATCCAAATTTAGGAATTTTATCGGATTTTTTCTGACAATTATTCAAAACAATTTCAAGCAGGGACACAGCCGCCTGAATTATTAAGAATAATGTTTTACAAATAAATAAAATAGTAGCTTACGGCAATTTGCAAACCAGCCACGAATCCACCAGCGTCGTACAGGGGGCAGACGCCGCGTCCGGGAGGGCAGTACATCCTCAGTTCAGAGAGAGCGCCAGGTGGGCGCTCCGTGCGCTTCCAACCCTCAGTCTCAGCATCGGTGATGGTGCGAGGTATCTTGAAGAAGTACTCCGAGTCCGCCAGCGCATCAGACCAACCGTATTTGACTGTAAGGGTAGAGAAAACACGTAGTTTAGTTCTAATAAAACTGAGTAAACTGAGAAAAGCCCCCTAAAGAAATAGCTTCAGTTCCTTCCTGCCTGTATAGAGAAGATTTTTTTTCGAATTGGATACACTTGCTTTTAGTCCGGGGGCTTTGAAAACCAAAACTAATGTAACGATGGGAGGACAGGCGAGTGCCGAGTGCAATCATCCCGAGGAATATGCTCACGTAAGCCCCCGCAACAGATTAGCAGGGCCCCCTCGATCGCGGGCATTCTAGCGCTGAAAAATAACTCTAGTTTCTCCTGGAGGGGTCTCGCAACCGCAAGCGGCTGCTTCCCCACCGTAGAAGACACCCTGCGACTCCTCCTGTCCTCCCTTTCACTAGGTTAGTTTTCGCTTTAAAAGCCTTCGGGCTGAAAGCACAGCATTCCATTTCGACAAAAAAAAATGAATGAATTGACAGACCTAATGCCCTAGCTGCCTTAAATCTTACGGAATCGTGACATTATCTGTCTATTTTTAGTTATAAAATAATTAAAATATTACTAGTGAAACATTTTCAAAGAAACTAATGTCTAATCTCACTCTGGTAATTGGAAAACAAGCTTTACTTTACCATTTAAAGTTTTATAAATTTAAACATTGTTTAAACACTTACCGCGGAGTCCATCGTACTGCACACCTGAAAAAGTAAAACTCTGAATTAATTACAAATGTAGCTAACTAAATCATAAAATACAAGCACTAGAACAACAAAAAGAAACTTCTCTTTCTTATCACTTTATCTCGTCGAGAATCATTCAAACGATTTTCCTTAAACGTAACTAAGAAAGTAACTTTTTAAAGTAAGTTAGGTGTACGTCATAGACAGAGGTTTTAAATTTTGGTCGGAGATTGAAAAAAAGTGTCTTTAACTTTATAATTAGGCGTAGAACAATATTTACTTAATTTGTGGCCAAGAGTTATTTCTCTGTTGAAATCAATAGTTCAAACTACCGGTCCGACCCGGCTTCGTACGTGTAGGACTCTATAGGGTTACGCAGCACACGCCCAGTAAAGATCCCAGTCGTCTTTTTATACCACCAATGTGGCAAGCAAGCATACCGCTCGTAAAATTTCAATAATCATAGTCATATTTCCGTTAATTTACACATAAACCATTTAACTATTTGGCCTATGCCTATATATATATATATATATATATATATATATATATATATATATATATATATATATATATATATACCTTGCGAAAGCGGCTGGATGCGGAAGGCGGAGGATAGTATTTGGTGGAAAAAAATCGGGGAAGGCTTAAGTATATCCAACAGCGTTTAGATACATGCTGATGATGATGATGATGAAATAAACTTTCCTCATATTTCACTTCATTCTTTGGTGAAAACTGTGGTGGCGGTGCGCGAGTGTTATTTCATGTTGCGGGCATTTATTTAACTTTAACACTATTACTTATACTGTGCTTCTGTTCTTTAACTGAAAAATAGCGCCTTTGGATTTATACTAAATTAGGATCCCACATAATTATTTCTACACATATTATTGACGTGACAACGTCTTATAAATTGGTTAGCCGGGTGACACTTCAAGAAACTGGCTCACGTTATGCGCTTACAATGAGAGCGAGTGAAAGGCACGCGTCCCTTCTAAGAGCGAGAGAGACAGACATAAAAAGTGAAAGGCATGCGTCCCTTCCACTCGAAAACATTTTACCACTCAAAGTCGTTGTCACGTAAAACTTTCGCCCGTATACCGACTTTACAAACCAATTTTTTTTACAATAAAAGAGTATCTTCTTATTCGTTTATCGTCTATGGTACCCGCTTTACATCAGGCGGATCGTGTGTTTACCTCTCGACGTAGTATATAAAAAAAGCCTTTTATAGAATTACCGTAATGCGTCAGTGCGTAGGCCTGTTTAACATTATTTGAGTCCATTACGGCTCATTGGATAAAAGCAATGAATGAAATTACGGGCGCGCGTGATCCGAGCCAAATGCCGGATATATTGAATTATTCGGCGAGCATGTATGTCGTTATTCGTTTCGTATACAGCGTATGGTACTGTTAAGTTACTTACTATTAAGTTACTTATATAAAGTTAACTGACGTTGTGTATGTGTTCAAGTAACGCTGAGGCCTCATTAGTGCGTCGTGCTGTGTTGTCTCAACGGATCAACGCATTGTGCGACGACGTACTACCACTACGTCGCAATGCAAGAGGGCGACGCAAGTCGTCGAAGCGCCTAGCGTGGATTTCTGACTTCAGTGACAATGGATAAATACGTTCTAGAAGAGCGACCTAATTCGCGAAGTTGCGAACTAAATTAAGCGAGACTTTACATTAGTGAGTCCGTTGCGTCGTCGCAGCATCTACGCTATTTCGTTTTACATATATTTTTGTGACATGCTACATATTGCGTCGAGTCGTCACAAGCGGTCTTTCAACTCAGGTGTGGCATAAATGCGTTGATCCGTTGCGACAACGCAGACAATTAGTGGCGGCTGCTGGATTAAAAATGGCTAAAGGTAATCATGCATTGTCACGAGAACCAAACAAGTGTGTCAAATTTCAGCTCGATCGCAAGGAAGTAGCTGGGAAGTGGCGGTGAAACTAAATAAGTTTGAAAAAACAATTGCTAGATAACCAATTTTTTGTAAAGTCGGTCTAAGGACGATAATTTTGTGATAACGTCATAAGAAAACATCGGCAGATGGAATGGAAGACAGATAGATGCGTCAGAGGCCGCGCTCTCGCTTGCACGCTCGGCTCAGGCGGAACGTGACAAAGAGTCATGCTTTTTCGTGCGTGCAGCCGGCGTTCATCGATTTATAAGACGTCACGTCAAAATGTAACATTTCTAGTGGTGAACATTGTCTTACTCAGACGCTCTTCATATTTCTATTATATTCATTATCATAGATTATTTCCTGTTTCTGTATATTAGATAATTTGCATGCCACCGGTTCACTCAGAGGTGCAACCGCTAACAGGAAAATATTATGAAACAAGTATTTTATTATCACTGTTTGAACAATCAACGCTTAAAACTTAGTCTCCCATGCGTTCATTAATAAATTATAATTATTTATAATTTATTTAATACATATTTATATATTCCTGAACAAATTACACACGGCCATCTAGTCCCAAACAAAGCAAAGCTTGTACTATGGGTACTAGATAACTGATATAATACTTAAATACATTTTTTTTGTAAATACATAAGTACATATAATACATAGAAAACACCCAGACCAAGACAATGTTCATGCATACAAAAAGGCAAATATTTGTCTTGTGCAGGGATTGAACCTGCGACCTTGGAGTGGAGTCAAAGTGGCGATTGTTAACCATTTGACCACCGAGCTCGTCAAATAATTAATTAATTGGCCATACGGCTTTGCACGCAAACCCACCACCACCCATAAGCTCCACCGAACTCGCAGTTATGTGAGCCGAATCACGCACGGGAGATGCAGACAACACTATTTTTTTTTATTATACTACGTTGAGTGGAAGATAAGCATACTGCCCGCCTGATGGGAAACGGTTACCGTAGCGATATTAATGCTCGCAACATAAAACATCGCCCGCGCGCCGCCACCCCCGCTGCTAACGCAGCATCTCCTTCCTTTCTGGTGACCTCACTCACTCGCAGGAACAGAAGAACCCTCAAGGGAATTGTTATTTGGCTGCGGTATTCTGCGAGGTAGAGGTACATTCCCCAGTCGGGCAGCTTACAATTACGCTGCCTACCTCTCTTTTCTCCAGAGCTTCGTTTGTCAGTCAGCAGGGTGCACCGCGTGAAGATGTGTGCAGTGAAGTTGGCTTTGGTTCAATGATGTTGATCAACCACTTACACCCCCTACACACTACTATACTGTGAAACATCCATTACCTACGTAAGGGTAACTGAGGACTTGTCAAGGTCCAGTCAACGTCCTCTGTAGACCCAGTTATACCAGTATGTAAATATGTCTGACTTTGTAGAAAACAAAAACGAACAAATCCACTTCGTAGTCTCGGATATAGGGTTCCGTGACTAGAGTTATCAAATATCAAAATTTTTATCAAATATTAAAAATGACGAGCTCCGTGGTCGAATGGTTAGCAATGGTCACTCCGAGGTCGCGGGTTCGATTCCCACACAAGACAAAAATTTGTGTGTTAACATGTCTGTTTGTCTTGGTCTGGGTGTTTTCTATTTATTATAAGTATATATTTACAAAAAAAAAATGTATTTAAGTACATTTATTAGTTATCTAGTATTCATAATAGGCTACTTGACTAACATTTTTTTCTGTTTGATATGTAGGGACGTCTCCATAATATAACCATAGGTGAAAGAATTACTTCGATAGCACAAATATCTCTATGGTAATTTGAAAATCACAATTTTTAGACTGCCCTAAAACGCTCCATACCAAAGACTACCGAATTATGACGTCACAGGTTTGTATTTTGTATGCATCAAATCAGAAATTTGTACGACAGCTATGTTAAATATTACGTTTATGTTATTAGTATCATAATAAAAGTTATAGCATTTTTTATTGCTTCTCTAATGGAAATATTATTTTTTAATAATTTCATACTTTTAAAATGGACATTCCCGCCAAACTTTGATCGACGCTAAAAAAAAGTCTGACTGAAGATATTAGAATGAAAGTTTGCAGATCTTTATAGTTTTTTGTATTTTACGATATAGTTAAATAATTTATACAATTTTTAAACATTGGAAAATAGCCTATTGTCCAGAAATATTTATTTATTTAATGCATCCCACTGGAACTGACGCGTCAAATTGGCCAAATCTAAAGGGCCGCATTCTAGCCCACGGGGCCGAAATCGAGGTTGAGTGGAGCGAGTAAGTAGATTCGCTGAGTGTATGTTTTCCATTGATTTCAATGGAAAATGTATTTGATGATTATTCGGATGAACATGATCGATCTCAACTCAAGGCACACTGTGCTTTCTCAATTTGATGTCTGCTAGGCTTCTTTACCATTCCAGCCTTTTTGGTATTATTTGTAGAACTAGGGTGGAAAATTAGCATACGATCTCCCTGATGGTAAGCAGTCATCGTAGCCGCTTGCGACACCAGAGGCATTACTCATGCGTTGCCCTAAAATTTCTGTAAAATTCGTGATTTTCTCTACTCCCAATGGTTGACTGGTAGAGAATACTATTAGCATTAAGCCCGCCTATTGTACCTGTTTTTTTTGACCAATTTAAAATTTAAAATAAAAAATGTCGTGTGGCTGTGTCATGGACACGGCCGTCTGCTGTACGTGAATACGATATATGCACTAAAATTATCTCAAAATGGCGGCGCTTCTCAATCCCCGCACGCGATGTTCCATATAATTTGTAGAGAGTCAAGAATTGCCGCGGCACAAAAGAGCCTCAGAGCAACGGTGTCGCGCGCATCTCTCGCGATTCGGCTCATATGACCGCGAGGTCGGTGGAGCCATGGGAGGTGGTGGGTTTGTCCTTACTTAGGTAGCCTGCATGCAGGTCAAAGCGGAGTAAGACCTGCTACTGCTACGCTTGCGTGGTCGGCACCGACTCGCACTCGTTTACCGAGCGCAAGAGCGGAGCAGGTAAAGGTCCTCTCGTGTGGTTGGTTTACTGGACGAGAGACTCGCATCCCTGTCATATAACACGGGGCGCACTAGCTGTTAGGTACCTATAGGGTACGTTGTCCTTACTTAGCGTTATAAATTCTTTGATCCTTCATCTATCCAGTGGTGTGATTGAATTTTCGATGCTGATGATAGATTTGTAGCTGCAACTCCAAACTGTATCTCCCGATCATTCGTTTTTAGGGTTCCATACCTCAAAAGGAAAAACGGAACCCTTATAAGATCACTTTGTTGTCCGTCTGTCTGTCTGTCTGTCTGTCTGTCTGTCTGTCTGTCTGTCTGTCTGTCAAGAATTTCTATGTCGAGAATGCGTGGAGGTATCAAGCTGAAATTTGAACTGTATACTCAGGTCTACGGTCCCATGAAGTTGTAAAATAATCAAACTGCTAAGCTTACGTAGAAAAAAGTTACGGCCGTTTATTCAGCAAAAAACACATATTTCGATACACTCAAGGGAATCAAAACCTATAGGGTACTTCCCTTTGACCTAAACTATGAAATTTGGCAAGTAACATCGTTATAGACTACAAGTACAGGAATAAATCTCAAAACTATACATTTGTAAATAGATCTTAAAAAATAGGGGGTCTTTATTTTTTATACGGTGTCGAAATTTCAAATTGAAACTACTAGTTCAAATGGGGTATCATATGAAAGGGCTTGATGTACACATTGCAAAATATATTTTATTTATTTTTTCCGACGCATTATTTCTTATTTATAATGAAAAATATCAAATTTAATAATGATACTACGTACCTACGGAACCCTCGGTGGGCGAGTCCGACTCGCACTTGTCCGGTTTTTTTGAAATGCCACCCTATGGAAGCAATTTTAAAGACGTACCTATTCACGTCAATAAATAAAACCTCTAAGAGTTTCTTGAAGAAGTTATTGAAGAAGATATTGGCCATTTCGATTATAGATATGTACAAGTTAAAGAAATGATTGTTTTAGCACTGTATAAGTAATAGTACTACGGTTTTAGTCTGCACGTTTGGCAATCCAACAGCAATGGGGATGTTTGATATTTTTTCTGTCGGGTCCAGATTGTCAAAATTTGATGAATTTTTTGACAGTGAAACTTTAAGACGACAAGACAACACAAGACGTTAACAAGACATTTGACAAGATGATATGAATTAACAAATGATTGGACCCTATGCTACAGTGCTGCCAAAATACCCTCATTGGCCTGCAACAGCTATTAGAAGTCTAGTTGTTATTTGTATATTCTTGTGAGGTTTCCTGCTAATTGAACGAAAATATTTACCTGTTTATTGGCCCCTCAATTAGTATATATATGTAAACATTCATATACGTAAACAGGTTTTATATCTGCCAGTAATAATAAATCGACGACATGTCTCAAGTATTTTCCTTATTGCAATTTGTTTTTTTTAAGGAAAAAATAATAATACTTGTGTCACGTTACAAAATAATATACCTACATTATAAGGAAAAATTTCAAAATTGAAGAGGAAATTAGTTCATCAAGTTCCTCCCTCCTACTTTTTTTTATACCACAAACGAGCGTACGGCGCACCTGATGAAAAGCGATCTTACAGAAGACCTAGTGATATGACGTCTATCTATATATTCGGAATTCTGTGGAAATTATGTCTTTGACCCTTGACCCGCAGTCTCCACCAACTCGTAACTGAGCAGCGTGGTGGAGTATGCTCTAAACCCCTTCGTTTGACGGGAGACCCATGTCCTAGCAGTGGGATGAATAAGGAAGGGCTTTGGCTTTAAAGATCGCGTTGAGTCACTTACGCCTCAAATGTGGTGTTTGCAACATAAATATAATATTCTTGGACAAATTACACACACTGCCATCTAGTCCCAAACTAAGCAAAGCTTGTACTATGGGTACTATATAACTGATATTATACTTAAATACTTTTTTTTGTATTCGGTACCAAAAAATGTCCATAGGCTACAACTCTACGACAGCATTTGTGTTGCTACGGTGATAATTCACAGCGGGTGTGGCGAAATGTTTCTATAAACCAGTGGTTCTTAACCTTTAGTTGATGGCGGACCATATCATCAAATTTTTATAATGTCACGGGCCAACTAAACTAAAAATGGGAGCGGGGGGCATATTCTATCGGCCTATTCCTAATTGAATAATTTGGATCTGTGTTGTATTGAGTTAGTTCTGTACTAGTTTGATTTATATAAAGTGCCTTATCAGTATATACTTGCGGGGTTGTTTCGTTTCGGGTGAAATTTTCAGTCAAGAATATATCTTCTTCAGTGTTCTCACGGACCACTTGAGGGGGGGCTCACGGACCCCTAGTGATCCGCGGACCATAGATTAAGAACCACTGCTATAAACGTTAAATGAAACCGGTTGACAGTGACCTTGTGGTCGATGAAATAAAGATTCCTGTTTTTGCGTTTAATTGAAAAACAAACAGGCTTTGGCACAAGTACATAAAAGACTTCGTAAAAAATGTTTTAGGTCCTAAATAGAGTTAGACATAAAATCCGTGGTGCACAGCAGTTGAGCTACACTTGACTAGCCATCTCTTCAGGGTTTTAATGCCTTATTTGCCATATTGCTGTCTTTCACATTGCTAAGAGGGGAAGTCAAATTCCAAAAGCTTCTTTCTAATTTCTTCTGATTACATTCGTTGTGAGTTCCAAGGCAGCCGTAGTCTTACCCCCGGGACTGCAATGGACTTCATTATTCATTGCCTTTTTCGGCGGTCGCCGCTGTTAATCCTGGCTACACAGGAGACACAGTGGTGGGAATGTGTGGTGGACAAACGTCCCGAAAAAAAAATGTCTTGATACCTACAAAATGGGGAGCTCGATGACGTCGTTGCGCGCATCAGTCTAATCGATCAAGCAAGTTAAGCAATATCGACCACATTGCTTAACTTGCGTGATCGATTAGACTGATGCGCGCAACGCTAATAAATATATAAAAAGCTATAAAGAAATATTTAACTAACAACTAATTCAAACTAAGCAAAGCGTGTAGTATGGGTACTAGATAACTGATAAATATACTTAAATTCATTTTTTTTTTGTAATTAAATACATAATAATACATAGTAAACACCCAGATTAAGATAAACAGATAGGTATATGTATTATGCACTCAAATGTTTGTTTTGTGCGGGGAGTCAAACTGGCCATTGTCATTCGAACACCGAGCTCGTGGTCTAAGCAAGGGCCAGCGTTACATTGACTACTAGTTTCATTGTGGCTATTCTTAGCGAGCTGGTAACTCCGCAATGTACTCCTACTCGCCTGCGGGTACTGTCTTCTTTCTCGTGGTCTATTTAGGCAAACCTTACCCCTACTGCCTGTGTACGCCAGGCGTAAGGGGCTTATGTGACGATGATTGTGTATCTGGCAACCTGCGACATTGTGAGGTCTCCAGACGCGAGGAGATACGGCGTCAACACCGGGTATGTTAGCGTCGTCAACCCTTATTCCCATTAATCCCACTGCTGGGATACGGGCCTCCCCTCAATCGAAGGGGTTTAGAGCATACTCCACCACCACCACGCTGCTCAATGCTGGTTGGCGGAGGCCAGTGTTTTTTTAAGGCCGCCTAAAGGCCACTGACTTATCGGTTGCCGGAGCCGATAGTCGCCGTCGTTGCGCGTGTCAACCTAACCAAAGACGCAAGTTAAGCCAATTGGCTTAACGACTGTCATCTAATGACAACATCCGGGACCGACGGCTTAATGTGCCCTCCGAAGCACGGAGGAACTCGAGATAAATAAAACCATCCATGGACAGGCTACGGTCGACATTGCTTAACTTGCGTCTTTGGTTAGGTTGACACGCGCAACGACGGCGACTATCGGCTCCGGCAACCGATTTACATCGCAGGCCGTATGCTTGTTTGACACCCAGTTTATGCACAAAAACCCATTATAACAAAAGAGGTACACGTGTAACACTTTAATATAGTTTTAATGATGATAATAATAATGCAAATCATAAAATAATACCCACTTACTAAAGTCCTATTAATTAATAGTCATATTTAATTATGACAGATATAGTCAAGGGTCAGAGTGAAGTCTAAGATAACTCGACTCGACGAGCTCGGTGGTCGAATGTTTAGCAATGGCCACATTGACTCCAAGGTCGCGGGTTCGATTCCCGCACAAGACAAACATTTGTGTGCATAAACATGTCTATTTGTCTTGGTCTGGGTGTTTTTCTATGTATTAAAAGAATGTATTTAAAAAGAAAATTAAAAACATTTATCAGTTGTCTAGTATCCATAACACAAGCTTTTCGCTTATTTAGGGACTAGATGGCGCTGTGTAAATTGTCGAGAAATATTTATGTATTTATTTATAACTTGAATTACGAAGATTTTTTTATTTACTTTGTAATTTACATCTATATATATAAAAATCAATGCCACTTTTCGTTGTAATTTTATAACTCAAGAACGGGCTCACCTATCCAAACCAAATGTTTAGGCTTTGTTCGGACTATTTAGTAGATGGTTTATGTGAAGTTTGCACAAAATCGGTAGAGCGGTTCTTCATTTATCACATTTTTTGTAACAAATGAATTCAATAAATGGCGGATCATTTTGTTAATGGGGATTTTGCTGTCAAATTGAAACTTTTTTCAGATGGGGATTGTGCTGTCAAATTGAAACTTTTTTCAGTGTTGACAGTACAAATTATTTCACTTTATACGTAGCGAAGCATGTACCGGGCCGCTAGTATACTATATACATTATGTACAAAGTAATGTAAAAAGATAAGAATTTTTAAACTACGATGGATGACAAACAAGCTTATGGTACATCTGATGTGAATCGGTAACCGAAACCTACGATTGCTTGCAAAACAAAATCTAGCGTTATCGCAGAAAAAAGTATCATTACTCATTTTAGTTTTAGTTGGCCGTGTGGTTTCTGGCAGACTAGAATAGAATCACTCCGTTCCTAACCGTGGATGTCGTACAAGGCGACTAAGGGAAATACATCATCAAATATCGATCAGGCCTCCCCAACCCGTTTGACCAGCGTGGGGAGTGTAGGCCAAATCCTCCTTCCGTCTAGGACGGACGAGAGAGGGTCGTGCTTCTGTAGTGGAGACTAAAATGGACCTGATGATGATGATGATGACTCATTTTAGTTATATAAGTTAATTTATTGGATTCCAATTTCTTTAACTTTGTTTTGTAGATTTGTAAAGTTGTGCTGAGTTTTAGGAAGGAACAAATAAATCTGTAATTAAAACAAATTTAAAGAGCTGCACAACTAATTGAGAAGGACTAAGTATCTGTTCAATATGATTATATTTCATGTTCTTTTTGCTGGGGTTAAGCATGCGAGCTTGCGTATTGTCATTCCAGCTGGTCATCCGGATTGCAGCAGCTCAATTCCTACCTTTTAACCTCAGTCACGGGTACCACAGGAACATAACCCTTCAGGGGCTGGATCTACTGTAAAATGGGCTCCAGTCGGGCTAGTCAGTCAATGTGTAACTTGTACTTCTCTTTCCAAAACCACGTCAATCAAAACAACATCAACATAAAACGTCATAAAACAACATCAATGCTGCAACTATTTAAATTGCAGGCACCTATTATTTGATGCATGTTACTAATAAAAAATTGCAATAATTTAAAATATATATTCTAAATTGCAAAATGTGAAAAAGTAAAAAGGTTTGCCAAAAAAATTTGTGCATTATCAATGCTGCTGGTGTTGGTATCAATTTAAATCTGCTACAGATTTATCACAAACCTTTTTAATGTGGTTTCATTCCATTTAACAGGTAGAAGGATATCTGATAAATACGGCCTTTACATTCATGGACAAAGTTATTCATGAAATAAAAAAAAAAAACTATATTCTTCAATTCCTACTTATTTCCTTTCTTGATCTACCATCTCATTTGTTTGACAACAAATAAGTATAAAACGAGTAACTAGTTTTGTTTGTTTGTCCAACGTGATTGTGTACTCGTACATATTAATATTTGTAAGAGATATATGATTTCCAAAGACAGGCTTATTCCTTTGTGGAGTCCGTTTCAGCCAATTGCCATTAAGTTGAATAATGAAGTTTCGTCTATATCTGTACTAGTGGCCGCCCGCGACTTCGTACGCGTGGTTAGGAGTTAGTTATTAGCACATTTTTTTATTATATTCGAAAAAGCTAAATACCTCATGAAAGGAAAAAATAAAAGAAAAATAAAAACAATCAATATCTAGACGAATTTTTAGAATCAATGAAGTGAACGGATATTATTTTTTCAAAACCTCTTTAAAACCTAAAATACTTTTTATTGTTATAATAAAACTTCCCCCTTATTAGTAAGTAGTTATTATCAATAATTCTTATACTTAAATACCTGCCATAATTACTTTAACTTAGACTGTCTTGACTTGGACTGTCATACAAACTACCATCCCCCGTTGTAACTCCAAAAAGGGATTCATTTCTAAAGATACATAATTAGTAGGTACACCTCCACACCATATATAGAGCATACATTTTAAATTTCAAGTCCCTTACTTCAAAAACATAGGACTTTCATACAAATTTCCAACCTCCGTTTTAACCCCAAAAAGGGGTTGATTTCTAAAGATACATTATTAATACACCTCCACACCATCTATAGAGCATACATTTTAAATTTCAAGTCTTTTACTTCAAAAACATAGGACTTTCATACAAACTTCCAACCCCCGTTTTACCCCTTAGGGGTGGCGTTTCGTAAAATCCGAATATCTACACTCTATAAGGAACCTACCTTCGCCAAATTTTGTAGGTGTTATAGTTTCTGAGATTTATCAGTGAGTGGTATTTCGTTTTTGTATATATAGAAGATATACTCTATGTTAATATTATAAAGAGAGCATATTTGTATTTTTGTCGGCAAACTCAAAAACTACTTAATCGATTATAAAAATTATTTCGTCTATATAAAACTACATGATCAGCGAGCAACATAACTAAATAACTAAGAAACTAAAATTTATAGCACTCGTGCAAAGCCGAGAGTTAACCAGATACTTCTGTTTGTTTTGTTTGTATTATCTTTATTGTACATAACGAGCATAAATATATATACATAAAAACACTGAAAATATACATGTACCTACAAAGGCGGGATTATCTCTTTAAGAGACCAGCCGACCTTCGAGTGTTGGACATAAACTGACTTTATGAGGCTTAAGTGCCTACCATAAAATCTGAATAAAAATACAGCATTTAATAGTATTTATTGAGCAGAGAAGAGTGATTTTCGGGAAAAAGTCATAAATTGGAAAAATATTTTTTCTATTCGACAAAAATATTTTGGGAAAAAAAATATCACTTGAAAAATATATTTGATATAGCAATTTAAATAACATAATACTTCACCTTGTTTATATATTTTTTAGTTTAGAGTAAAAGTTAAAGATAATCTCACTTACCACAGCTCAAAGCGACTGCCGCGAATAGAACGATAAGTCTTTTCATTGTGGACGGGTTCGAACCTTGAGTGAACTGATACGGTCGAGTGCAAATTAAGACTGCAGCCGGTCAGCTCCGAGGACCATCTTATACACCGATTAGGACCCATTCCGGTTCTATTATGATATGATATACTATAAGGAGAGATACGCTATAATGTAGAAACAAGTTTTATTGTACGAATGCATATGCAAAACTTTTTTATAACAGATAAACAGCACCACAACCATACGAAGGTTGCACAGGACATTTATTCCTATTTTTTATGGTTGGTTGGTAAGCCGTTACTATAGATAGACTGTAATGGTATCTTGTAATACCAGGGGCATCATGCACAAGTTCCTGGCCCTATAAAAACCTCTTCACCAGATTTTAATGTACTCCATTTCCTTAAAGCAGTTGAGGTTGGTAAAACGAACATCGTCTGTTCTGAAGAGATAGCACTGAGTTCCACATGGAAAAAACGCACTTATATATTAAAACTCACGTAAGACATTATACTAAATTAATTAAATAAATTAAACGGGTCACTCACGTCTTTTTGTCCAGCCAGACACGTCCACCATTTGACAAAAGGTGGACGTGTCTGGACATTCGCCCTGATGAAGGTCTCCTTTTGAGATCGAAACTAGTCGGCTTTCCCGACAAAAAGACGTGAGTGCACCGTTTAATTTATTTAGAGGGATTAGATTTTTTTTATATCTATCATTGTCTCGTATCTATGTGAGTATGTGACTACCATTTGTGATTCTTTCCACTATGTACTTACCAGACATCTGCCTGTTGAATAGTTAAAATTATTCCACTTTTTTTAATGTTTGTTTGTTAAACATTGTACGTACATACATAGATATACTTATTGTAACTAATTAAATTGAGAAGTGTTTTTACTTATTTTTTAGTCCATTCAATGAATTTTATTATTATATATATAAAAGAAAAGAAAAAAAAACTATGTACATTAATTATAACTAAATCGCGTCAAATAATTCCTCCGCATTACTATCAAAAGGCATCGTGCCCAGAAGGCTGGCAGCATTGCCACGCTGAATATGCTTATACGTTGTGCCAAATAAAAGCCAGCCTGAATTCTGAACAATTTACACAGCGCCATCTAGTACCAAATTAAGCGCAAAGCTAATTTGGTACTACACGCTATGGGTACTATGGGTACTAGACAACTGACAAATGTACTTAAATACATTTTTAGTACATACATACTTATTATACATAAAAACATTCAGAAAAGACAAACAGGCATGTTCATGCACGCAAATGTTTGTCATGTGCGGGAATCGAACCCGCGATCTCGGAGTCAAAGTAGCCACTGCTAGCAAGACGACCACCGGGCTCGTCGATTAAATTAAATTAAATTTGATTTAGTCATAATCATTTAGTGTCATAATTATTGAACTAAGTTCCATTTTGATACTAAAACTGGGGTTCAGCAGTAATATCTGCAAAAAGGGTTAAATAGTATGTATAACGGATCCAACGAATAGTGTCTTTGGATTTGCCTTAAAAAAAAGTTAATATCGATGGAATAATTGTCAAACAAATTATGGTTTAAGAATTTTATTTTCTCATAAGAATTCATACATTCACATAAGGAGAAAATACAATCAAATTAAAATAGGTCTTTATAAATAAGTTTACCCTCAATAAGCGTACAAAATATTATCACTACTTATAATATTTTCTCTGTATATATATCGCTTGTGGTTTCCGGCAGACTAGAATAGAATCACTCCGTATCTTCCCGTGGATGTCGTACAAGGCGACTAAGAGCAATACTAGAGTATATTATTCTGTGGCAATACATTATCAAACATCCAGGCCTCCCAACCCGTCTGGCCAGCAGCGTGGGGAGTGTGTGTAGTGTCTATAATTGTTAGCACAAAATAAGTAAACCACCAAAGCAAATAGCAAAAGAAATTAACTTGTTTGCCACCCAAGTGGTATTAAAAAAGAAAAGTTACACTTTCATTCGCATATTTGACTTGCACTCTAAAATGTTAGAACAGATATTAATAAGCTTTGCTTAGTTTGGGACTAGATGGCAGTGTGTATTGGATAAATTGGATTCCAGTATCGTGTGATCATTCATACTAGATGAAACCGTGTACGTAGTACAGCAGATTCACTCCAGGATTTTTATTCCATTTAATATGTTCCCACGGGATGAAACAGTGCATAGAAGCTACCTGGGATATAAAAATGGGACCAAATGCAAAACGTTCGCATTTGACCACCAGACGGGAAGTACTTGCCGTATTTGACCGTTATCATTATGCCCACATTGATCCATAAGCATCAAATCCATTTTATATCTATAGTGACAAGTCTTAGAATTGCCAACATCACAAACAGGATGCTCTTAAGTGGTTGCGGTACAAATCACCCGTCTGCTGTACCTAACCGTGGATGCGTAGAACCAACAAGTTAACCGACTACGGCGAAGCCAAAAGGAAGGGTTATGATTTTGGCTGTCTATCTTCTTCTTCTTCCTGACTACAAGGTCAAGATTAGATGGGACAACCCATCTAATCTAATTGGCGTCGGCCCTGCTTGTCCTGGTTCTAAAAATAAGCTATATAATATGTATCATCATCATCAGGTCCATTTCAGTCTCCACTACATGATCACGACCCTCTCTCGTCCGTCCTAGACGGAAGGAGGATTTGGCCTACACTCCCCACGCTGCACAGAGTATTATTTTGCATATCTAGCTGGCCAAAAGTCCAAAACTTGACATGAGTAATATCCTTACAAAACTCGTTCCACAATAAAGCTAGATAACAAGAGCATTCAATAGTTGCATTTGTAACACCTCATCCCTCGTCACATAACCGTACATTTAACTGAGTGCCCGTGCGTCATTTTCGAACCTGTAAATTTCAACAACTTTTAAAGTGTTTTTTGGAACTGGTTATAAATATTATAGAGTTGGTAATCAAGATGGATGAACCAGGTATACAACCTTACTTTTAAATTATATAATTAATTTCATAATGCTTATTTAAACTATATTAGTAATTCATTTGAAAAGCATAGATTTTTCATGACTTTTGACTAATTTTTGTATTCGCAAAGGGTTTTGTTGTACTTCAGGGTGAGTCCCGATAGAAAATTGGTTTTAATAAGACAGCACCTTTCATCTACTACCTAAGTAACCAATATCTCGCTCCACCTTGTTCCCTTTTAAAAAATATTGCAATATCCGTATGAGTCCAAACAAAACGTAAAAAAAACTTTGACCTGGTTTGTACATCATTACTGTTGGTGTCCAATGACTCCTACAATGCATAAAATGCTGCGACATGCTGCTACAGTAATAACAAATAAGAAATGCTATATTGCCTATAGGACAACTATCAAAGGAAAGTGCAGATGCACGCAACAAACTATATCGACAAAAATTTTGCAAGAAAACTCTCTCGCGAAGACTGCATTCGGGACGTTTTCAATAATTTCCTTTTGACATCTTATTCTTTATTTTATATTGTCTATAGGACAACTATCAAAGGAAAGTGCAGAAGCACGCAACAAACTATATCGACAAAATTTAGCAAGAAAACTCTCTCGCGAAGACTGCATTCGGGACGTTTTCAATAATTTCCTTTTGACATCTGATTCTTTGATATCATTGTCATGGCCTAAACGAAGTAAAAAGTCAGAACCATTCCTGCCTGAGACTGCCTCGTTATTTAAACCAATTATTGTAAATGAGGTAGACGATTCAGATTCAGAATAACTTTTTATGCGTATTTTAGTTATTAATTTAATATTTATCTATGTGATTTTTCGGACACATATATGTTTTCAAGTAATAAATAAAACTCTAGATGTTTTTTAACTCACTGTGTTTTAGCATAACAATAAATGTCATAGTTTTAGCTGATATACCTACCATATTATTTATGGGTCATGATAGAGCTCTAAATTCAGTAACTAAATACAATTTCACAACAATTATATATCCCAGGTAGCTGTTTAGACACTTTTAGGTAGGTTAGAATACATAACTTATTTTGGCCAGCTAGATTACTTAAATACCCCTCTGTGCGCTGGCCAAACGGGTTCGGGAGGCCTGATCGATGTTTTATAATGTATTTACCTTAGTCGCCTTGTACGACATCCACGGGAAGAAACGGAGTGATTCTATTCTAGTCTGCCGGTAACCACACGGCCATAATATGTATTTATACTCCAATTTGGGCGTGGGCGTGAATATGTCTTTAATTTTGACGTGACTCGTACATCTTTAAATTTGCTTACCACACGGGGGCAATCCAAAACATCTAATGATATCAAAATCGGGGGATACAGTTGCGCGTTGTAGTTTCGAACCTATGCTCTACATCTAAAACTCAAACACACAACTGGATAGATGAAGGATTAAGTAATTTATTACACTAAGTAGGACTATTATTTCTTATCTCTAACAGTCCACTCAACACTGTCTCAATTCCGGAGGCAACTGAGAATCCGGCTACAACCGGGCGAGAGAGGATAGTATTTGGGATTCTTTCGTTCCTTTTCGTGAATTCATCTTTCTCTTACTTTATTTTTATTTTAACTTAAAATATTTGTATTACTGTTCAATTATGAGCAGCGATCTCTAGCGCACGCTACTAATTACAATAATTAAAAAGCCGCTAGACATACATAATTTTGGGTTATAATCTAGTTCTGTACTAATTATGCTGTTACAATATTAGTTAACTTAGTATTATAAAATATATAATATCATACGTACAACTAAACTTAACTAATTACTGTACAAATTAGGCCCCCGGGGTAATGTACCCATAATGCAGGCGGCGTTCCCGCGCTGGATGGCTAGGCTGAGCCTTTGCGCGAGAAAGCCGCCTGCGCGGGGGTCCCCTGTCGCCTCCCTCAGGCGCTTACTTAGCTCCTTGAAGAGCCCGTGTGCACCACCTCCCCACGGACCGAGTGTCTCGACGCCAAAAGCCACAAAATCGTATTGGGAGCCGAGACAACTATATTTGCTTGTTTTTGCCCGCTCCCGGGCCTCGGCCGCCGCGCCCGCTTTCTTTATGGTCGCTGGGAGATAGGTCGCCGCTAGTGTGTCGGCGCACGTGGCATCCCACACCAGCGCGCGACCCATCCTCCAGGGTACCAACGACATCCCGTCGGGCCTCTTGCCATCGTCCCGTGCGATTTGAGGCTCAAGAGCCGCAGGGACGTTTGCACTGACGAGTGCCCTCCTGAGGATGTCGTTTAGTGCTGCGTGGCGGGAGTGGCGGCCAGCACCGGAAAGACAGACCAGTCCGTGGTGACCATAGTGGTCCACACTGGCTCCGCAAGAGGCACAGCTATGGGCTGTACATACCGGGGCCCCCAGCCGGAGACCAATTGCAATGCGGAGGGTGTTGGGGTCTATGAAGGTTCCAGTGTTTGGAGAAGGATAGGAATGAAGCCAGTGCCCTGATTCCCACCTGGATACGGCAACCAACCTAGCGCGATCCTTACCAGTGTGGGAATTTAACAAGTTGTTTAAGGTGGCGACAGAAGCTATGTCATCCCAGGCCCTTTGATTTTTGGGTTTGGGTGGTAACTCCGGGCTCGGTCCAGCTAGCCAAGCGTTCATACCTTCGGTCAAGCACGAAATCTCGCAGTTTGTTGCCACAGGGGCTTTTAGAATTTTCCCTGCGAGATCAGTCGTGCTATGGATCGAAGATAAGAACGCTGGAAGAGCTACACTTGAAATTTTGCGGGTTCCCAAGCCACCATACCTAATAGGTAGAGAGGCTTGAGTCCATGCGTGCGCGCTGAGATTTATATTAATAATCGACTCAATTTGGAATTTTAAAGAGTTGTCGAGACGTGAAACAAGGCCTGGAAATTTCCAAACAGGGCAGCAACGCAGCAGGTAAGTGGATTTTGGAACGAATAAACAAAATTTCAGAATGAACAAAGCAGAATGACTAGAAATTTTAAGAAGGCGGTCCGAGTAATCATTGAATTTAGCGGAAGAACGATTTAAGAAGGGAGGGATGGCTTCATCAAAGATGGGAGACCCTAGAAGACTGAGACTGTCTTTAGCCAGGATTTTAATGTTTGGAGCCACATTATTAAAATTTTGGTGAATTTGTGAGGCCAAAGCAGAATCTACCTTATCCGAGATGTATAATTCACACTTATTAAAGTTCAGCTCTAAGCCTATTTCCAAAAATTTCATTTTAATCAGTGATAAGTCTGCCAGGACTGTATGTGCATCCCCACCCAAGGTACCGTCGTCAAGATACCACACATTTAATTTGGAATTTAGACTGTGTATAATCGAATTAATAGCTAAACTGAAGATGGCTGGACCGAGCGGATCGCCCTGCTGACAACCCACCGCCGAAAGAATTTCGTGGTTTTTATGGACTAATTTAGAGGGGCGGTGATAGCACTGAAGTAAGAAATTGTAGGTTTCCGGAATGTGCACTTTAATTTCATTCAAAAGGGTGTCTCGATTGACCGAATTAAAGGCATTTTTGACGTCTAACTTTAGAATTACCTCGCACAGATCGCTTTGTACAAAGGTGCGTACGGCGTGAACCGCTGCCTCGCATCCTCCGCGAGTACCAAACCCGACCTGTACGGGTTCGAACAGAGACTGTAATTTGGAACGTGTAAGCCGGACACATACTTTGGCTGCCAAACGCCGGAGGGTGGAGCCCACTGCAATCGGGCGCATGCCGCCATCCTTCTTCGTTAGGGCAATCAGGTTGGCCCCGTAGATTACTGGCGTCACGTCTTGACAAACATTTCCCAGAAGCATGAGATTCACCAGTCTGACGAGGGCAGAGGTGAGGCGTTCACCTGAAATACCTGTACCGTGGCTGGTGAGGTCTGAGAGGTGCTGTGGGGAAATACCGTCAAGACCGGAAGCCGAGCCTTTCGGGAAGGATGTAAGGGCTGAAACTACGTCGTTTTCGGTGGCGTTGAGGCATTCCGTGGGATCAGAAGAAAGGTCGACAAAGAGTGCGGTAGAAGGGCCTGGGGGATGCTTTGACTGTAAAGCAGCGATGGTCTCCGGTGAGTCGGGTGCAATTGTGTCGTTTGAAAATAAAAGCCGTGTAGCCCCTTTAAGGTCTCCGTCGTAGACTTTCTCCTCCACTTTTTTAAAAAGGTCAAAATTATTTTTAGTGGTTCGAGTACGCGGTGTAGGAAAAGTTGTGGTAGGAGATACAGTGTTGTTTTTTATTTTCTGTGTAAGAGAAATGCCGTCACTATTATTTTTATCGTCTACATAAAGGATCTTGTATGAAAAGGTCAGTAGTTCCTGCCAGGAGGCTAAGTCGTTATTTCGAACGCATTTAGTAATAGTATTGGCTAAAGCATCGGCTACAGTCGGTCTGGCGCCACGCGGAATGCGCTTTATGAGTGGTATCGAATGCTTATACTGACTAAGTAGAGTGTGAAGCGGGGTGGAAACAATAGGTGGGCTTGTTGATTGTGATAAACTTGTGACGTGACGGTTTGTTTGTGAAGAGGGGGGGCCGTGGTTGAGGATAGTTGATGGAGTCGGAAAGGAAAGGATGCGAGCATGGTGAATGCAAATACAATACAAATACAAAATACAAAATCTTTATTTCTTTCACAAAAATCATTTACACTAACAAGGTTTGGAGTTTCCAAGTAAGTATAAAATACTTGTATTAGGATAACTCCGCTCTTCCATAATATCCATTTTATACAATATATGGTTAGACGTAAAGATTAAGTGCATAATGTGGACACTAAATACAAATTCAAAACAATCACTATATAACAGTATATGAGTGGTGTGTGTGTGTGTGTGTCTGTGTGTGTCTGTGTGTGTGTGTGTGTGTGTGTGTGTGTGTGTGTGTGTGTCTGTGTGTGTGTGTGCGTGTGCCTGTGTGTGTGTGTGTGCGTGTGCCTGTGTGTGTGTGTGTCTGAGTGTGTGTTCGCGTGTGTGCGTGTGTGTGTGTGTGTGTGTGTGTGTGTTACTCTCCCTTCAGAAGACGCTCTAATTCCTCATACTCCTTAGCCATAAGCCAAGCGTTAAGATTAAACTTGCAGTCTCTGTAATTTAGTTCATATATGTATATTTCCCTATTTATTTTATTATACATACGAGGTCCTTGGTTAGATAACTGTCGACTGGCAAAGGCAGTTTTATTAGTTTTTCTATTTACAATAATATCCTTTCTTCTTTTATTCAGCAGTACAGTATCAAATACCAGGTTTTTATGTACCTTAAGAATGACCTGTAATATGTATAACTTCCTGACTGATAGTAGTTTACTTATATCATATAACTGGTTTGTCGGAAATCTGTACGGTTTTACATATATCACCTTTAGCAACGATCTTTGTGCTCTTTCAACCTCTAAGAACTTTACTTTTGTAGCTCCTCCCCATATTGGGATACAGTAAGTAATAATGGATTGTCCTAGTGCGATGTAGATACGTTTCACCAATTCAATTGGTGCCACATATCGCAAAGTTTTGAAAATCCATATGAGTTTACGGAGTCTATTACCAATTAAATCAATATGCGCATGCCATGATAACCTTTGATCGATAATTATTCCAAGATATTTCACCTTATTCATTTTACTGATTTCAGGACATGCACATGTGATGTTAGAGTTGTCCTTACAATTGTGAATTTTGAGAGTGAATTCATTTTCAGGTTGGGTCCTGTTGTAGATGGTGAAACATACAAAGTTCGTTTTTAATGTATTGAGTGTAAGTAAATTTGATTTTAGCCATTCAGCAATAGTTCTTAACCCTCTTTCTGCAGTCCTTTTACAGAATTTCCAATTAGCTCCAGAGAACACAATCGCCGTATCATCAGCATAAGTAAAGATACTGGCCCCTTCAAGTTTCATGTTGCTCAAGTCGTTAATGTAAACTAAAAACAACGTTGGGCCAAGGACTGAACCTTGCGGTACTCCAAAAGTAACATTAGTATCCAGACTTATGTGATCACCTATCTTGACCCTTTGCATGCGGTTATTCAGATAATCACTAAAGAGCAGTAATGCTTTGTCCCTAATTCCAATTTTTTCTAGTTTGCGTATAAGGATGGGAACAGAGACGGTGTCAAAGGCTTTTTTGAGATCTAGAAATACTGCCAGAGATTTTTGCCCCTGATCAAGTTTGTCAGATATTAATGATGTAAAAGCTGCGACAGCATCCTCCGTAGACATTCCCTGCCTGAACCCAAACTGTGCCACGGACAAAATGTTATATTTTTGTAGATAAGATGTTACTCCATTATTCATTAGCTTTTCTAGGACTTTGGAGATAGCAGGTAGCACTGAGATAGGCCTATAGTTATTTACATCGTCTCTATCCCCAGCCTTATAGACAGGTGTTACAATTGCTAGTTTCAGTAAACGAGGGAATATACCATCTCTAAAGCACAGATTTGCAAGGTGAGTAACGATTGGTACAATTATAGTATGAGCTAATTTCAGATATTTTGTGGTAATGTTGTCCCATCCTGGTGCACTATCCGATTTCAGATTCATAAGAATGCTATGTACTTCATTTTCATCTACATCCAGTAACCCAAAAGATGTTAAATGATGTTCTGGTAGAGGATTTACAGATTTATCTAAACATGAATCACTAACTTTGATTTCAGCAGCTAGCTTACTTCCAATATTTGCAAAATAGTTATTAACTTCATTAACAGATTCGGTTATGGTTGACTTAGTATATAATAGCTGAGTGTTTTCGGTTTTAGACGCATTTAGATTAGTAACCGTTTTAATGTTTTTCCATAAAAGTTTCGGATTTCCTCTAGATTTATTTAATAATTCTCTATCATAATTTCGTTTCAGGTTCTTGATCAAATTATTACAAAAGTTTCGGTATGTTTAAAGTTATATTATCAGGGTCTTTTTTTAATTTTTTATGCATTTTATTACGATTTCTTATACATCTTAAAATACCACTAGTCATCCACGGTTTAATTTCAATTTGATTATTTGGTGTTTTTACTTTCTTGGTATTTTCTTCGATTGATAAAGATAAGGTACTGATTAATTGTTCTACTACTGTGTTTGGGTTGTCACATAAAAGAAGTTCATGTAGGTTCATATTTGCTAATGATTTTAATGCCATTTCATAGTCCGTGATGTTTTTATATTGTCGATTTTCTTTGCGATAGTTATTAAATTTAGATAAAGTTAGGAATGTTGCCGCGTGATCGGTGATTGTAGTATTAAGTACTGCAATAGAAGCAGAGTTTTTAGTTTTGTCGATTTTAAGCATAAAATGGTCCAAACAGTTATTTCCCCTAGTAGGCAGTAAATGTCCAGGCATAATGCCGTAGGTTGACAGCATATTTAAATAATTCAATCTGTTTGTACGTTCGTGACTAGATTCGTTGTCCTTTGTTTTGATGTTAATATTTATATCACCAGTAATGATTATAGTTTTATATGACTTAATCTTATCTAGGTACCTGTCCAAACTATTGATAAAAGTTTCTGCATTTGAATTTGAAGGTGATCTATAAATACCCATGATAATAACTCCGCCCACATTAATCTGCAGGCATGATGCATTTTCTAATAATATTTCGGTAAACTTAACATTTAATTGGTTCTTCGCATAAATGACGACACCATCATTTTGATTTATGTGATTTGTAGTAGCAAATGCTTTATAGTTTACCAGGTTGGGAATTGGTTTGTCTGAACTCAGTCTGCACTCAGTCAAGACAATAATATCCATGGAAAATTTGAGATTTACTAGGGTTAGATTTAAATCATCTAGATTATGGTATACGCTTCTTATGTTTTGCGCTAGTATCATTAGTTTTTTATCAGATATTTGAATATGTTTTGTGAGGTCTTCTATGTCACAGTTGATTGCTTTGGCAACTTCAATACCGTCCAATTCATATAAAGTATTTAAAGAGTCAACCATGTGAGAAGTTGCTGAGTAGACTGGGTTCACTAACTATAATATTTATTGTGAAATAAATCAATTTGTAGTAGAATGTTTGGTTTGATTTAAAATATGGCATGAGAATACAATTATACATACACACGTAAGGTGAGTGATTGTATGCGACTTTGAGTGATAAGTTTATGAGCAGTGGGATATAAGAGTGAGTGAGTGTGTGAGGGATGCATGTGTGATACGCAGAGAATAAATTATTTTTATACAAATAGGGTGAGAGATTGTACGTGAATTTGAGTGGTAAGTTTATGAGTAATGGAATGTAAAAATGAGTGAGTGTGCGAGTGTTGTATGAGTTATATAGAGAGATTAAAGATGAGTATAACATAACGAAGTACAGTTTAACATAAGTAATCAGACCTATACACCTACTGAGAACGACAGCAATGAACACAATATTGGGATACGCCATATCTAGTCATTCTTCATGTAGAAGTTTTTGTACTTGGTTCTCATTTTTGATAATTATAATCGGGGATAATTCATCTTTCCTGACATACACTCTTCCATATGCCGTCCAGCAGAACTTGTAGGCTTGTGTTTTTGCAAGATCTCTTGCCAGAAAGTGTAATCGAGCACCTTTAGCGGTTAGTTGTTCCGCAATGTAAACTGGAACATCCTCATTTGATTTGAAGCCCAAGTGTTTGGTACACAGCTTAGTTTTATGTCTAGCATTAAAGGTTTTAGTTGACTTCAGAAAATCAGTTTTCACCATTGTACTTGTCATCTCCACTACAATCGGAGTATTCCTTATACCATCCTTCTTTCCTTTAATACGGTAGATATCCTTGATGTCTTTTCTTTCCATTTCACAGCCTACATTCTTC
Source organism: Hypsopygia costalis (assembly GCA_937001555.2). Classification (NCBI taxonomy): domain Eukaryota; kingdom Metazoa; phylum Arthropoda; class Insecta; order Lepidoptera; family Pyralidae; genus Hypsopygia; species Hypsopygia costalis. The sequence goes on along the minus strand of OW443343.2, from coordinate 7,634,023 downwards.
GAAGCGCTCAGAACCATGGCCACTAGATCTTCTTTCGATTCGTTATTATTTTTCGGGACATTTTTTATTTCAAAATTAGATTTTCGACTTATCATCTGAAGGTCTTCTATTTTATCCTCAAGGACGGTAATGTACTTTTTATCCTCCATTAACTGTAATTCTAATTGTGAAATCCTTTTTCTGAATTCGTCGTTTTGCGTAGTAAGAAACGCAATCGAACTCTCAATGTTGTTATTAGTTTGCTGAATTTCCTTGAGAGTCGGGGCGATTTTTTGAAATTCTTTCTCTTGTTTATTCATTAAATTTTCGATCATATTTTTCATTTCGTTTTTAAAATCATCAAAATCGGAGCGCTCAATATCATCTCTTGTTCTTTTTGAACGGGTATTAATAAAGTTTGGCGGGGTTATTGTAGCAGTTTGTTTAATCAGTTCGGACTCCGATACAGATCTATCCATTTTTATATACGTATGGCCGTATGATTCCAGTTGTAGTGGTACAAATAAGTCAGTGCGCAGTCAAGCTTACTTAACTTAGTTGTAGAAACTCGCAACGTAAACAAACACCGCCTAGTTATGCCTATGCGTAAGCGCAGTCTCAATGTTCCGCTATACATACATATACCATAGCAGACAGTACAGTCTACGCGTGCAGAAACAGTTGACGCGCGGCTACACTTGTTGTGCGGGAAAGAGACCAAAAATGGTAACTATCTCTTACCGCGGCGGGGTTGAAGTGGTGTCCCTGCGCTCGCTGGACCGCGTCCCCTCGTCGACAATCACTTGTTATTTAATATTTTTAAGGAAAAATACCAAACAATGATATGCAGCTATCACACTTATTAACACAACCAATGGATGAATTTGGTATGAAAGTTTTCTAGTAATTTTAGACTAAGCGCGTTGCACGTTTACTCTAGTCAAAACCTCGGACGAAAGAGGAGAATGCGAGTTTGGTGAATACGCAAACCTTTTATAGTGACGAAATTTTTTTGGCATACCTCACAGCACTGCATCTGAGGGAGGCGGCATAATCACACACACAAACACTTTTAAAAAAAAACACGTATAAATTAGAAAAATTGATGGTTATAAAATGGAAATTAGCTGACAGCAACCAAGAGACGGACTGTGCGCATGTGTTGATCGGTGTTGTCCGGGGAACGTAGACGCCTGTATGGTGGTCGGCCAATGGCATAGGGCTGGCCTAGTTGTTGCCCCGGGCAACGCGTATAGCGTCTGCGCGGCGACTTTTCTGTCGGCGTTTCGTTCTGACAGCGTCATAACGGTGTCAAAAAAACAGCTGTTTTAATAAAGCTTGGAAATTGGAAATCAGCTGATTGCGCCCGTGTTGCGCGGTGCCCACAATATCACACCTTTCTTATAAGACCAACATTCGTTTCTTCGGGTCTGAGATAATTATGGCCGCTGTAAAACAATTTATAAATATTTATTTTGTAGCTGACATAGCTGACACTGACGTGATGATTCTTAATAATGGTTAAATGTCTGTTACAATGATGTTTATATTGATTATAACCTGTCTTGTATGCTAATAAATAAATAAATAAATATTAAACGTCGCGTGCGGGGGAGGGGGAAGCGCTGCCATTTTGATATAATTTTAGTGCATATAACGTATTCACGTACAACACACGGCCGTGTCCATGACACAGCCACTGCCCATTTTTTTTAGGTCCCGTATCTTCGATATCCAAAGCCTCACTTTTTTTTATACATTTTAGCAGTCTACGTACATTAAACGGGACGGACGGGACTTTCACTGGCAGATAACTGATGTGATAAAGAGTAACTTAGGCTACTTTTATTTTAGAATCTTATTTATTTTTGTTTATTAAAATAAATAAATTAATAAAAAAAAAATGAAAGGTCTTGATGAACGAAACCCACTAAGTAAACTTTTTAGTTATTCAACTAATAAAATTTTGTTTAAACAAAATGGTTTTTTTTATTCTTCTTATGTTTACAGATGCAATATATTGTTAATATATATAAGGACTATATAATATACATAAGGATAACAACATCGGTCGTGTCGACGTGGGATTCCCAAAGCGTTTGAGGAAATAAGAAACAAGATTTGTCGCGATGAGATAAACGATATTAAAATCACATTGGTAAATTAATAGGTATCAGTATTGTGTAGAGGTAGCGAGGTAGATATGTAGATAATTACTTGACAAGGCAATAAAGCACTTTAGTTATCTCAATAGTTTATTATGAAGAATGATTGTCTGCGCATATCTTCGATGTCTGGAACAGAGTTGTTATAAGTATATGACAGTTAGGCGTTTGTTTGTTTGTAATATCTTTTTTTGTACATAATAGAAATTTACAATAAAGTAAGTTAAAGGAAAAGTGCAAAGGCGGACTTATCTCTCACAGGGATCTCGTCTAGCCAACCTTAGAATATCTGAGAGGATTTTATGAATAGGCAAGTGGAGTATCAACATTTGTGGGATGTAACATAATAATATATGTTAATTATAAATACATGTGTCATCATCATCCGCCTGTATCTGCTCCACTGCCACTGCTGTATATAGGCCTTTCTCAATGCTTTCCACCAAATACGATCCTCCGCCTTCCGCATTCAGCCGCTTACTTAAAGTCATCGAAACATCTAGAAGGAGGGCGCCCAGCGCCCAACGCTTCGTCGTCCTACGCGCGGCCTCCACTCCACAAATACATATGTACATACATATAATAAAATAAAAGTTTGAAGTTATAACGCGTTTTTACTAACTGGCTTTGGTACAATTAGAATTAACTGCTCTTTAATACCTAATGAATATCATGCGTGTGCGTGCTAAGCCATACTAATTGTGCCAGATTCGTCTCCGAGGGGAGGTGAAGTCGAAACGAGAGAGCCACAGTGAATAGCCATACTGTACGGAGTCGGTACTATTACTTATACTGTGGTTATGAAATGTTTCTGAACAAAAGAGTTTGTGTGAGTGACTCAGAGATCAGCGGATGTGTGTGCCTCATGGTTGAGTGCTGCGCTTTCTCCGAAGATACTTGTGGCATTATACCCTTTAACAATTCTACTCTTGGAGCATATAGCTCTAACGTCTCCTCTCTAAACGGCCAATGACGGCAAGTCAGAGCCGAGAATCCTGCGGGCCTTCTTGGGTTTCCACACCGACCGACGAAGATACGCTGGAGACGAAGACCCTGAGTAACTTTCTGGACATGGATGGTGTCGTTACTCACCCCAACTCGACACAAGCTGCTCTGCGGCTCTGCTATATATTCTTTGCTTTATCATTCATCATTTTCAGCCTGTATCTACCAACTGCTGGATATTGGTCTTTCCCAATGCTTTCCACCATATGCAATCTTCTGCTGTCCGCATCCAACCGCTACCAGCCACTTTTTTGAGGTCGTCGGTTCATCTAGAGAGGGGACGCCCTTCGTCGCCCCGTACGTGGCCTCCACTCTAGGACTCTCCTTCCCCATCTGCCATCGCTGACTCAGCAGATGTGGCCAGTCCATTTCCATTCTTTGCTTGCGGCCTTATTACATACGAGTAGCTATAGAAGTAACATATTATGTAAAGTAGCTATAACTATCGCTAATATATATCAACTAGCTGCTGGAGTTGTTACAAGGGCGGATCCAGGGGGAGCGTCAAGGGGGTCATGACCCCCCCCACCTCCCCCCTGGGCTGGGTCCACGACCTATATGGACCACTAATAAAAATTGTTAAACTTAATATTTTTAATTTTTTTGTCTCTATATACTTAGGTTAAGCACAGTCCTTACATACATTAATAAAATGCCAACTTTTTACCTCTATCTCTTATTATCGAAATTAAATTATAACTTGAAGTGACTTGACCACAACTACGTGACCCCCCCCCCCCCCCCCCCCCCTACTGGCGCCGAAGCTGGATCCGCCCTTGAGTTGTTAGGCTTCATACGTCTTAAAGCATCTATCTTATAAGACATGCATATATGTCTTAAAACAAGTATCGACTGTTATCTTTTCTAAGCATCTATAAGCTGCTATTGAATCATTTGTAAATATAAAGTAGCATTTGAAGCTGCAAAATTAGTTACAGACAATTTGATCTATACCACTTTTAGTCGCACTTATCTTTTGTTTCAGATGTCGAAGATTCACCGAGACGACCGCAGCAGCTGGAGCAGAGACGACCAAAGCCGCTAGCTGCTACGGCAGTCACATGCAATTTGCATGAACTAATCTGTGGCGGAAGCACGCACGCCTGTAAATTTGACTTCCGCAAAATAACACCTGAATCAAATAACTACCAAATTAGCTACAGTCAAGTGCTACTTGATCTTGTTCTCTCTATTCTACCTTTTTGTATTTTCAGATTGTAAAATGGGCTGTGTCCAGAGGAGTTGTTTAATAATTATGATGCCAACAGCTTCCTTTTATAATCGTGTCGCTCGCCATAGCAGGATATTTTCCTCACGCTTTGGATTATGAAATGACCGCGTCCAGCGCTGTACCACCGGAGATTCCCGGGGTTGTGGAATGAACTCTCTATTTAGGTTTTCCCGAGAGGCTAGACTATAGCATGGGGTTTTTTAAAAGGATTGTTAAGAGATTTTAACACTTTTAACGGAGTCGGCAACCCGTGAGTGATGCCTCTGATGATGCCATAGACTGCAGTAACTGCTTTCTAATATGCGGGCCGTAAGCTTGCAACCTTAGTAGTGTCAAATAAATGCACTGCTTCGCAATCGCAATGCAATTAAATTTATCAAAGATGTCCGAGATACAAGATGGAACGAAACGCCTGCCAGAAAAGTGTTAGCAACAAATCAATTACAGAATATAGGAAGCGAACGGGCGCCGGGCAGGCGTTGTCGTTTTAATGACTCGGGAACTCTTTGGCATGCAGCCCGTTGTTAAGTGATACGTTATACTGTGTATTCTTCAGATAAGAATGAAGTTTGCAATCCAGTTTCATACAAATATTATTGATTTATTACTGGCCGCGTACAGTGGCGTAGCTTACGCTAGACGGGCCATGTATCACAATTTGTTTGTGGACCCATCTACCCAAACACTTCAGAGCTGAGGGGGCTCTATCTCCTCCAACCGAACATGATTGGGGCTCTTGTAGCTAAGGAGCGGGGCCCCTTAGCTACAAGGGCCCCCATCGTGTTCATTCATTCATCGTTGTCATTGATACGGCTGATACGGCGGCAGCTACACCCTGGCCGCGTACTATGCCGTGTTCCCATTCCAATGTAGGTAATGTTTGTCGAATAAACCTGTTTATAAAGTTTTTCTAGGAGATTACATAAAGCATGTGGTTCTTTCTTTTAAAGGGGTTTGAATAGATTTTGGCAAGGTCGGCAACTCGCGATTGACGCTTGTGGTTTCGCAAGCGTCCGCAAGATTTATTCATTTAGAGCTTTCGCAGACGTACCTAATCTCCTTATTTTTTTTTTATATACTTAATTGAGGAACTAAGGATACTATGTCTGATTTTCAAAGTTGTATGGATGGAGCCATGATGGAACTCAAGGCCGATGGACCTCTTGTCTTTCATGTCGCAATTGAGGAGTCTTTAAACCAGGGGCCCTACTGGCTAAACTGAAACCGATTCCCCACCGGATTTTTTGATTGCAAAAATTAAACTTCAGCTTGTGTTTGGCTTAGCTAGTAGAAACCCTGTACAGATTAAGCTGAAAATATTTGGTAATAACAAAAAGTTAAGACTCATTTTTCGAATCAAAATATTCGATGGTAGTTTATTAGGCTTTAGCTTCGGCGGTAACTCAAGAGTACCTATATAAGTATGAAGGTACGTCAAGCAATGTCACTGCTTTAAACCAATCTATCACTACACAAAATACGTTTATCTGGGACTGTAGTGTGAAAAAGATTCTTTAGTAAGTACCTAGTTAGTTAGCTAGTCTGCATATAGACTCTATATGCAGACTAGCTAACTAACTAGGATATATACACTCTATATTATAGAGTGTGTGAGACAATCTCCGGAATTAAAACACTATAACAACTTTCCTTCAATTTATTTAAACTGTCTTCAAGTTCACTATTACAATATTTCTAACCTTCGCTCGCCACTGCCAACTAACAAGTCCCGATCCTCGTTTCCCTCCATCCATCCTGTTCTTTTATCACCATGCAATTCTCTGATTGGTTGTCATATACAACCAATCACGATAAAACAAATTGATATCCGGTGGTAATTATAAACATTTATACCGGTGATAAAAGAATAGTTGACTTATTAAAATTAAAGCTAATTTAATATGAATAAATTTTGACCAACAAGATTTTATATTGTGATATTAACAGTAAAATAAGTCAAGTATAAGAATGTTTACAGAATTGCCACAAGCAAGAATTGTTAGTCATGACACTTACTTTTATAACAATTTGGCTATGAAATTCCTATACCAATTACAACAATAGTTACAAACATTAATCAGTGATCTAACAAGTGTTAGTAGTGCAATTAATTGCGATTGTAAATAATAATAATAATAATAAATCTTTATTGCAGGCAAAACACCCATAGTACAAAAAAAAAAGCAATAATAATACAAAATATAAATAAAAGTCAAAATAAATTTCCAAATACAATAATATAAAAATATACAATTGTAGGATTTATCTCCTAAATAAATTTAAAAACTTAAAAACAAAAGTTCCTAACGTCACTTGCTATTTGCGTTTTGATGCACGCTCGTCCAGTGCCTGGAGATAGCGCTCGTCAAGTCTTCACTCAATGCTTTCAATATAGCGTTATCAGTACTGCGCAGCCTATTCCAGAACGAAGCAATACGACACCTCAGTACAGCATAAAAGTCTGGCACCCTCGCGTCAGCAAACATAGTAGACGCACTGCAAAATCTAGGCAGTCGCATGAGGATACGAAAAGCGTCATTATACTGTATCCGCATGGTATTATATGCACGTTTGGTGTATTTCGTCCACAGGTGACAGGTATACAGGTTCTGACAATATGCATTAAACAGGGTCAACTTAACCTCCCTGTTACACCCATGAAATCGTCGTGCTATCATGTTGCTTCTGACAGCGAGCGCTCTACGTTCACGCTCTATATCCCTATCATCTTTGAGGTCTTCGTAAAAAACTCACTAACAATCATCCAACCGAAACCCTAATCGTAAATCTAATTTAGTATTCCAGCTAAATACCTACTGAATTGTGCAAGCAAAGCTTGTATCAAACAATAAATAATTGAACAAAACGTTCGGCAATAGGTATCCAATAACACTGATACTCAATTAATGAATAGGAATATCCGAATACGATATCGTAACATTAGTATCGAAATATCGCACTTAATGCAACGAAATAACAATACATTTCGCAAGATATAATTCCGGGATTAATCCCATAACGACCTCCGAAGCAACGGATGTGGCATTCAACCATAAACCCCTCTAGTAACAGTTTTACTACCCAGCAATTATTCTCGTCAACAGACAGTTATGATGTTTATTGTTAAGAAAATAAAATAGAAAATACAGTTTCGTGACCGCAAATTTAACGTGGTAATGTAACGGTCTTGAATATTCTTTGCATTAATATATTGGCACATTCTTTCAAAACTAGAAAGTTATGTAATATCGTTGCGTGAACATTATGCGTGCACGCTGTACATAGGGTTTGGGTCCCGGGACGTCTCGGGTCTCGAAGTCCCGGGACTTTTCGTAATTTTAGTTGTCTCGAGTCCCGGGACTTGAGACTCGAGACTCAAGACGAGACAAGATTATCGAAATTCATTTTTATTCTCAAATAATTGAAGGAGCATAGCGCCATCTGTAAGTTTATTGAATAACTATGTGGTCTGCTTAGTAACTACCGGTTAACTAATAGGCCTTTTCATCACAATTTTTTTTTATGCGCATGCGTTAGCATCAGCCATCTTTTTCGTAGGTACTGTTTTTTGTAAACAACCATACTAAAGTACCCGCTACCCGTATCAAAAATTAAAATATTAATTAAAACCGATTTATTTTTTGGAAAAAGTGAAAAAAAAAGGAATGTTAGGATAATTGACTTTTTGACTCTGCAATACATTTGAACTTTCATTGGGTGTGTTTAAGATATTTAGCCATTTCCCCTTGTCAACTGTTTGGTCCACTGGCACATTATTCTTAATTGCATTTTTGACTCTGTAAATATCATAAATCTTTTATATATTATCTCATATTAAACATTTCCTTTATGATAAAAACTACTAAACATATTCAATTCAGCATTTACATTTGTCTAATTAATAACCTCAAATATAGATATTTGCCCCAAAATATTAATTACTTAATTTATAAATTTTTTACTCCCATAAATAATACTCAAAATATTTTTTCAATTCTTACAAATAAATTTACATTATTAATAAGAATAAAATTGTAAATATTAATTTCGTTTATAAGTTTTAAGCTAGTAAACAACTGTTGATGCCCAACTACTCAAACAGCTCACTTTTAACGGAATTCGTTTAATAACTTTAACTAAACATTTAATTTTCTGTATAATAAATGTTGATTTTTTGCAAAGAATTGGCTTTTTTTAATACGTACAATTTTAAACAAAAAAACTAACTTAATTACAATTTTACGAAAGCCCCACTAAAAAAAACAAAAAGTCTCGAAGTCCCGGGAATTCCCGGGACGTTGACTGTAGGCTGTCTCGTGTCCCGGGACTTTGAACTTGTCGGGAATTCCCAAACCCTAGCTGTACAGGAGCGCCTATGTCAAGTCATATCAACGTCGACCCTTACTCATTCCACTGCTGGGATACGGGTATCTTCTCAAACGAAGGGGTTTAGAGCAGTATTCATTTGTGTTTAGGGTACATCTAGGAAAACGAAAATTTTTGGCATAAATGATAAACCAGTTTTTATTTGTGGAAGTATTTTTTTTCCTTCGGTCTATTTAGTTTTATGAGATAACCTTATTTTTCTGAGGCACACCAACTAATGCCCACGGTACACCAGTGTGCCGCGGCACACACTTTGCGGGACACTGGTAATAGAGCATACTCCAAAGGCCACTGACTTGGCTTAACGACTGTCATCTAGTGACAACAGCCGGGACCAACGGTTTAACGTTCCATCCGAAGCACGGAGGAGCTCGAGATAATATAAACCCATCCATAGACAGGCTACGGTCACGTTGCTTAACTTGCGTATTTGATTAGACTGACACGCGCAATGACGCCATCGAGCTCCTTAAGTCAGAATTGTAAATAAGTAAAACATAACTTTTATGAGCTCGTCATATCGACTAGCTTTGACGAGCTCGGTGGTCGAATGGTTAGCAATAGCCACTTTGACCCCGAGGTCGCGGGTTCGATTCCTGCACAAGACAAACAGTTGTGTGCCTGAACATGTCTGTTTGTCTTGGTCTGGGTATTTTCTATGTATTATAAGTATGTATTTACAAAAAAAATGTATTTAAGTACATTTTATCAGTTGTCTAGTACCAATAACACAAGCTTTGCGCTTGATTTGGGTCTAGATGGCGCTGTGTAAATTGTCCAGAAATATTTATTTTAAGGTAATTTACTGAGACCTTAAGAAAGGTGGAGACTCTGTCCGGTGCGCTACTTCTATGATTAGAGCCTGATATTGCTGTGCGAGATAGCTAATCTACAAAGTCGTACACTTTGTAGATTAGCTATCTCAGCAGCTCTATCTCTGCAGCTGAGCTTGGCTTTGGCTCTAAAGGCAAGCTTTAAGTTTAACTTATCATGTACTGCCGTTCTGAAAGGCTGTGATTAGGGTTGCCAACCGTCCCGCTATACGCGGGACGTCCCGTTTATGAGACCCTTAACAAGACGTCCCGCTCAGCGTGTGAGCGGGACGCTAAATATCCCGCTTTTCGGAATTAGCTACGCACGCACATACATCAAATGCGCAATCTCAAGACAAATACTCGTTTAAAAAGTAACCTAGAGTTTTCACGATAAGGTGTAAATTATAATGTAATTATAGTATATAATTATCTTTTTTTTTAGTAAATGTTGACTATTATTTAACTAACAAAGTGTCTTATTTTACGTCTTATTCTGATTTGCAAAGAAAAGTGCACGTTTTTTGTATTATAGACAAAATTGATTAGATCCAGCTTTTTAACTCCTTGTCTCGCATTTGAAATCAACATTTCCCGCAAATTCGTATTTTGAAGTTGGCAAGCCTAGCTGTGATCATCAGCGTTGTCATATTTATTTTAGATCAAAGCGGGTTACTAAACTTTTTGTTTGAAAAACGCGGGACTATAAGAAAAATACAGTCATATTCATATATTCATTAGCAAGAGTTTTTTGTATAGAACGAATGGATAAGTGTTTTTAGTTGGTAAGTGTTTTTAGTTTTCATTATTTTCAGTTGACGAACTCATAATTTTTGTCGTGCACCGTCAAAAGCTAGAATTTTTTTAACAAGCGGTAAGTAATAAAATATTATTAACTATATTTATTGTCTCGACAATTTTCGGGGATTGTGGCCAAAAGGCTGGCCGTATTTCTACGCTGTATAGCGATGGGAATATTTTGGCCTAGATATTATTGTTTTTTGTACATATAATACAAAGAAACCACCCAGACCAAGTCAAACAGACATGTTAGATTTTATATATATATTTTTTTGACAAATTACACACTGCCATCTAGTCCCAAACTAAGCAAAGCTTGTACTATAGGTATACTACCCGTACTGATATAATACTTAAATACGTTTTTTATTTGTAAATACATACATATATACATAGAAAACACCCAGACCAAGACAAACAGACATGTTCATGCACACAATATTTGTCTTGTGCGGGGATCGAACGCGCGACCTCGGAGTCAAAGTGGCCATTGCTCACCATTCGACCACCGAGCTCGTCATGTTCACGCAAATAAATGATCGTTTTATGCGGGGATCGAACCCTTTACGACGCTAGTGCTTTAGCAGGGTACCTACCTAGTACCGTACGGTACCTAGTAGCTAGCCAGCATCAGTATTAGACAGAAAGGAGACCCATCCCCTTTAAGATCTAAAACAAAATGTAACTTTCTCCTTTGATGTGGCCTGCGGTTCACTGCATATTCACTTTATACATTATATATATATATATAGAACCCCTCGGCGCCCTGTGAAGGATATGTAACCACATAACCACAGTATAATTAATACTGCTACGTAGTGTAATGAAATCAACCCCTATCATTTGGGAGTGACAGGTCAATCGACGCGTCCTACGTAGAAACACGGACGAATAAAGAAAGATATTATTTGTCTGCTCGTAGAGGCGCCAGGATCGCAATTTCTGGAGTCACTGCTTGTCTTATTTAGGGTTCCGTACCTCAAAAGGAAAAATGGAACCGTTATAAGATCACTTTTTTGTCCGTCTGTCTGTCTGCCTGTTGGTCTGTCTGTCAAGACAATCTAACTCGAGAATGCGTGGAGGTATCAAACTGAAATTTGAACTGTATATTCAAATCTGCGGTCCCATGAAGTTGTAAAAAAATCAAACTGCTAAGTTTACGTAAAAAAAAGATACGGCCGTTTATGCAAAAATCGCATATTTCGACACATTCTCAAGGGAATCAAAACTCATAGGGTACTTTCCGTTGACCTAGAACTATGAAATTTGGCAAGTAACGTCGTTATAGACTACAAGTACAGGAATAAATCTTTAAAAAATAGGGGGTTAGATTCCTGAACTATTTATAATGATCCTACGTACGGAACCGTCCGGAGTCCGACTCGCACTTGTCCGGTTTTTTTATTTTAGTAAAATGGAACAATCGTGAAAATAGACACAGTGCAATTAACTTATAAATAAATAAATATTTCTGGACAATTTGACACAGCTTTATTTGGGAACTAGATGAGTTCCCAAATTAAGCAAATAGCTTGTACTATGGGTACCAGGCAACTAATAAATGTATTTAAAAACTTTTTTTTGTAAATATATACTTATAATACATAGAAAACACCCAGACCAAGACAAACAGACATGTTCATGCACGCAAATGTTTGTCATGTGCGGGGGTCGAACCCGCGACCTCGGAGTCAAAGTAGCCATTGCTAGCTATACATTGCGATACATTGTTGCGCTTTCGTTTGTAAAAGCAGGGACGTGGTGCAAAAAAAAACGTATATTTTTTTATACTACGTCGGTTGACAGACAAGCATACGGCCCTCCTGATGTGGAGGACACGCCACTGGTTGTTATCATCCGATGACAGTTGTTAAGCTAATTCAGTGGCATTTAGGCGGTTTGAAAACACTGGCCTCCGCCAACCCGTAACTGAGCAGCGACCAGCGCGGTGAAATATGCTCTAAACCCCTTCTATTGAGGGGAGACCCGTATCCTAGCAGTGGAATGAATGAGGGTTGACAACGACGATATACCCGTACTACTGGCCAAAGAGTCTTTTTAGTCTTTGGCCAGTAAGAAAACCTACTACTATGGGAGATCCCTAACAAATTGTAAAAATTACATCAGCCTATATATATACGTGTGCAACAATAAGGGAGCACTCGCGCGTTGCCGACCCTGTAAAAACATCTTCACGCTTTTTTTTGAGGATACCCAAGCTGTAGTCACCGGGGAAAACTTCGACAGGGAGTTCATTCAACTTATAACAGTAATAACTTTACTAATATCCGGCTCCAGCGACCAATCATTCATGGCACCTTTCGTCATGATACTGACAAAGAAATTACGAAAGAGGATTTTAATAGAAATGCGATATGACCAAATACGAGTACTGCACAGTGTTTGCAATAGGAAAACCCGGTTCATTCATTCGCTCAAGGCTTGAATGGCATTAGTGACGCGCTCGTGACACAAATTTTGAAATCCGGTGTGCTTACCCGACATGAGGTCGTTACTTCAGGTGTTAAGTAATAATAAATAAAAAAAAAAAAAAATAGTTTTTATTTTATGTAATTTTAAGATTTGTTTATGCTTATATTTTATTACTTTAGTTCGTAGTTTGTTATTATCTAGTGTTTATAAACACATATATGTATGCTAGTCAATATTATACAAAAAATTATAAACAAATAAAATTAAATTGCGTCAAAATATTCCTCCACATCAACGTCATTGTGCCCAGAAGCAGGGTTCGAAAAAACCGAAATAAATGGTTACCATCATAAAACGATTACCGATTCAATTGGTTAAATTATAAAACCCAAATCGTAACGTGTATCGAATAAATATGTTGACCCTAACCGAAATATTTAAATTTATCATCACTAATGCAATTGAGAAAGATAATCAATTTTATTCCAATACTGTTGTGCGAAATCAAAGCCAGCGGTCACGGGAAGTGTCGACCAAACGCTTTGCTAATTCCCGAAAAAGGAGCCGTGCACTCGGACCCCATGGGCCAAAGGTTTCGACCCCAAATAGCGCAAATGTATAGTTACCAATAAGGTATATATGATTGAGCTGTTTAAGAGTATAGATTAATTTGTTTAACCGTTTACGTAGGGTTGCTAAACTCAATTACCAATAAGCAACTAAGGTGTAGTTTGATTTAAATTCATAAAATCCCCTGGGGCCCTACCGCCGAAGCTGAAGCCGATTACCACCGCATTGGTTAGAAAAATAGTTCTTACGTTTAAGTTATTGCCAAACACCTTCAGCTTAGTCGCTAGAGCTCTATCGTTTCTACCAGCTAAGCTAAACACAAGTAGCATAAATCTAAGTTAAAGTTTGATTTTCGCAATCAAAAAATCCGATGGTAATCGGCTTCAGCTTCAGCGGTAGGTTCATACAGCCCACTACTATCTCCGCTATGCAACTATTTGATAATAAATTAATAACATTAACATTCAGTCAATGCAATCACTGTTTTTGTGTTTATATCATGTCATACGACATTTTGATATAGAATAAAGCACAGCAAAGTTCACATACATATGAACTGAAGTAATAACATTTTTTTTAGGCAATTTGATCTACACTACTTTGCGTGCTTCCGCCATCGATTAGTTCATGCAAATTACTGCCGGCCGGCATCCACCCACTACCGTTAGTAGTCTCGGCGAATCTCCAACATGACGACCACAGTAGCTGGAGCAGAGACGACCAAAGCAGCCACGGCAGTCGCATGCTACTACTAACGGTAGTGGGTGGGTGGGCACTAGTTTGCATGAACTAATCGGTGGCGGAAGCACGCAAAGTAGTGTAGATCAAATTGCCTGTAAATTTGACTTCCGCAAAATAACACCTGAATCAATTAACTAACATTTTTTTATACTACGTCGAGTCGAATGGCAGCCAAGCGTACGGACCGTTTGATGTGAAGCGGTTACCGCAGCCATAATTAACGCTCGCAACATAAAATATGACCTTATTCACTCTCAGGAACAGAACAACTCTCAAGGGAATTGTTATTTGGCTGCGGTATTCTGTGAGATGGAAGTACATTCCTCAGACGGGTAGCTTACGTTTTTACGCTCCCTACGTCTCTTTTCGCCAGAGCTTCGTTTGTCAGGTGCACCGCGTGCAGGTGAAGTTTGCTTCGGTTCAAAGATGTTGATGGACCGATTATACCCCATCTTTGTAACAGTCGGGTAAGTATCAGATTTCATATTTGTGTCACACACGAGCGAGTCACTAATTACATATTGAATTCATAATATAAAGGTATTTCGAAAAGGCTGTGTACAAAGTCAAAAATGTTTATTATTCAGACTGTAAGCAATAAATAATACCGAAAACCGTCAACAGATAACAAATGAGGATTTCTAGGGCCCGAGAGATACTCGGAACAAGTCTAAAGAAGGAAAAATATCTCGGCATGAGATAAATATTTGCGGAGAAGTTGTAGAGCGATCACTATCTCTAGAGATTCATCCTAGTACATTATTCTCTGTTAGTACTTTATAACTTTATACTGCCTACATAAACATTGTTTTGTGAAAAATATAACTTTCGATTGCGATTTCGGTACATTTGAAACATTAATTTAAATAAAAATATTGCCTCAGTTGTTCAAGTCAGTTCAGTCAACATGTGCTCTTGGAGAATACGGGTTACCATCTCTAAATACTAGCAAACAGGACGCATCTTGCGTGAAAACTCCGGATTTTGAATCTTAAAACCCGGACATGTCATTAGTGTTTTTACTACTAGTACTATTTTTTATTCTGTGACAAGACGGTTATTCGCAGCATGGAGCGGGCGGTAGTGATTTAAAACTTTTCACCCTGGACTACAAATGAAACCCCGCCCGGACGCTTCCCGGACGCGCCCTCCAAACTAGGACAAATCCGGACGGATATAGATAGAATAAATATGCTATTACCTGTTACTTCACTGACTCAGCGGCCCAAAGACCAACTTGGCCTGTGACTTGGCCTTCGACATCAAATCGCTATCGGTTTCTGTCTTGCGCCACTTTGAGGATTCGCTTATACACCGTCAAGATCCTTGAACACCTCATCTCTCCGCTGGTATTTAGGGCATCCGACACGGCGTTTTCGAATACAGAATGGAATTCCCTCTAGATGGCCGAATCAGGGAAATTGCGCTGCCATTTTCACCAAAAATAACTGCAAAAAAGCTTTATCAAGTTATAATATCTTTAGAAAACTATATACTTATTGGGGTAAATTAATTTAATGTAATCATTTTCCAAAGTCAATCTCGAAAAGCTTTTAACTTTTACAAATTTCTTCTGATTAAATTCGTTGTAAGTTCCAAGGTACCAGTAGTTTTGCTCCCAGGACTGCAGTGTAGTTCAATGTTCATTGCCTTTTTGGTGGTTGCCGTTGTTAATCCTATATACACAGGAAACAAATTTGTATAGAAGGAAATTTGTATAGACACCTTTAAAGTATGTATTTCACTGATTGTACGAAATAAATTAAATCTGAGGGGCAATGCTCGTAATTAAAATATAGTCAAAATTCAGTTTCGATCCAGTCTCGATCTCACAAATGTCACATTTGGTATTCTCGTAACACAATATGTAACTTCAAAATTAAATTTAAGCGGGATTATATATCGAAATATGAGTGAAAATTAATCAAACTAAGAATGTTACTTTGCCAACAACAAGAATTGATAATAATTAATTAATGAAATCAAGTATATAATTTTAGTCAATTCACAATTCAATCTCGATTCGATCAACTTTCAATCTGCGTTCGTAGAAAAATTACGAGAATTGGCCTTCAGAGCAAAATGCATGAACACTCGCAATCCCCAAATGTATTCCCCAGAAGTACGAAAATTTTAAAATCGGCCAACTAAATCTGTGACCGTCCAGGAGCACTACCGCCGAAGCGAAAGCCGATTTCCATCGGATTTATTTATTGAGAAAATCAAACTTTAGCTTATATTTACGGTACAAGTGTTTAGCTTAGCTGATAGAAACCCCGGAGCTCTACCGACTTAACTGAAGACGTTTGTCAATAACTTAAACGTAAGAATCAATTTCTTCAGTTTCGGCGGTAGGGCCCCTGATGATCTATATATTTATGTAATGATTTACGAGCTCGGTGGTTGAATGGTCGCGGGTTCGATTCCCGCACAAGACAAACATTTGTGTGCATGAACATGTCTGTTTGTCTTGGTGTTTTCTATGTATTATAGTAACCCATGACTACATATTATTTGTGCCCATAATGAAAATAATATATTATATCGAGGTTCATTAATTTTGCAGAGAAATTACGACGTGTTGACATAATATTGGGGACTGTTTGAAAACGAGCGACCTAAACAAAGATGTGGAATAATTGTTAATCAAAGTCTCAACGTTCCCAAGAGAGGACCTTTACACTGTGCGTAGGAGTATACTACGATTGGGGGTGCGATGGTAAATAAAACAATTCACATAATAATATGGTTATGACCACGCCAAGCGTAATGTTTTGAAGTTACTTTTTACGCCGCCAAAATCAAAGTGCAGTGTTAACAAAATCAAAGTGATGTTTAATTCGTCATTAGTACATGACGAATTCAACTTTAGCTTAACTTAGATTATTGGTAATTATGTTTATTTTTGCTGGTAGAAACCCTGAATCTCTATCGGTAAAGTTAAAATGTAATAACTTAAACCACAGAACTACACTGGTCAGCAAGATAACCCGGGCCACCCGCTACCTTGAAACTCTAATTTCGATTTTCTCAAAAAGTAAAAAGCTTACAATTATCAAAGTTATACCTGCAGAAAGTACGTTTCATAACGAAATGAAAACACATTGGGATTGATCAATTTATTAAGTGTTTATTAAGAATTTTACGAAGAAGAGTTTTTGTTAGTTAGTTTGATGGTATCAAGTGAAAAAAAAAAGCTGGAAACAAAGAAAAAAACCGGACAAGTGCGAGTCGGACTCGCCCACCGAGGGTTCCGTAGGTACGTAGTATCATTATTAAATTTGATATTTTTCATTATAAATAAGAAAAAATGCGTCGAAAAAAATAAATAAAATATATTTTGCAATGTGTACATCAAGCCCTTTCATATGATACCCCATTTGAACTAGTAGTTTTAATTTGAAATTTCGACACCCTATAAAAATACAGACCCCTTATTTTTTAAGATCTATTTACAAATGTATAGTTTTGAGATTTATTCCTGTACTTGTAGTCTATAACGATGTTACTTGCCAAATTTCATAGTTCTAGGTCAACGGGAAGTACCCTATAGGTTTTGATTCCCTTGAGTGTGTCGAAATATGCGTTTTTTGCTGAATAAACGGCCGTAACTTTTTTCTACGTAAACTCAGCAGTTTGATTTTTTTTTAACTTCATGGGACCGTAGACCTGAGTATACAGTTCAAATTTCAGCTTGATACCTCCACGCATTCTCGACATAGAAATTCTTGACAGACAGACAGACAGACAGACAGACAGACGGACAACAAAGTGATCTTATAAGTGTTCCGTTTTTCCTTTTGAGGTTCGGAACCCTAAAAATTGAAAAAATGTTGTTGGTCAGTGTTCAGTGTTTCCTCCCCTTGCTTGAATAACTGCTAGCATCCTCGTATTCAAAGACTTCACGAATTTGACGATGAAATCTTAGGGAATTTCATTCCACTCCTCTTCAATTGCGATTCGCAGCTCTGGAAGCCTTGGTGAACCCGGGCTCGAATCCGACGTTTCAGCTCGTCCCATAAATATTCTGTTGGATTCAAGTCCGGGCTTTGAGCTGGAGAGTCCATTGTACGAATGCCGACGTCGCGCAGATACTGTGTCACCACATGCGCAATATGAGGCCGCGCATTATCATGCATCAACTGCATATCCTGTCCGATACATTCTGCGTAAGATACCACATGATCTGCTAGGATTTCAGTAATGTAGCGATGAGAAGTCAATCCACGTGTCCGTTGGTTCCATGAAAACTAACGCTGTATGTGCGGTTAACGAGATACCGCTCCAGACCATTATAGATCCTCCTCCGTAGGCTACAGTTTCCTCGATGCAACACTGAAAATAACGTTCTTCAGGGCGACCATATACTCTCTGACGTCGATCACTTCCAAGTAAACTCACCCTGGTCTCATCAGAAGTACATGACGCCACACACTCTAACCTCCATATGCTCTCGAGCAAATTCAAGGCGTGTTCGACGGTAGGCTACCGTTAATCCTGGGCCTGTTACAGCTCTCTTTGGAGTCAGGTTCCATTCAGCAACTCTCCTTTTGACAGTATTTGAACTTATGACCCGTTGGCGTTCGTCATGCAGACTTCGTTGAACTTGAACTGCGTTGAGGCGGCATTTCGCAGAACAGTAAATTGGATATATCGATCATCTCCTGCTGATGTAGCTCTAGGTCTGCCCGTACCTGGACGGCGGTCAAATGCTCTATTCTCTAAGTATCGTATGTAAACTCGTTGCATCGAAGATCTGCTGATTTGAAGCCTTCGAGCGATCTTACGTTGACTAACGCCTGCTTGAAGTAGTGCTACAGTTTGAGCTACTTCCTGAGGTGTCGTATCCATTATCTACGAAAAAAAATTGCAAAAATATACGCGTCTGAGCAAACAATGAACAAAAACTAAAGTAATGATAGAAAATATCCGACTATCACTGCAGAAAAAAAGAACGCCAAGTGCGAACTCTAATCAAAGCAGAGTAAATCGGTAGCATTGTGTTTGTAGCTTGATTACAATGTGAATTGACGGTACTTTAGATTAAATTTATAGTCATCTTAATCGCCATCAAAAGCACTTTCGGTGAGTATAACTTTGATAGTGGTAAGTTGTATACTTTCTGAGAAAATCGGATTACTGTTACAGGATAGCTGGTGGCCCGGTTTATTTGTTGTCCAGTGTATTTTTTGGAATCAAAATAATCGGTAGGCATCAGCTTCAGCTTCGGAGGTAGGGCCCCAGATTACTGTATGATAATATTGTACTGTGGTATGTAATATTTATATTTTTTTCATTTAAATACCCACATGTGTTATTGACGTTCACGGTCGTGTCGCTCCAATTACCTACATAATCGAATGTTATGTATTGTACATACATTATACAAGCGTGTTTCATACATGATAACGTTTCATTGTCATTGGAAATGTTTTCACAATAATTATTTTCAATGCCAATATACAGTCATGGACAAATGTATTGCTCACCGTGGCAGTGTGGTTCAAATGAAAATAAAATGTTAGTTAGTATTAGTATAGTATAATTGGTATTAGGTGTAATGGGTAAAAAAACTTTTTCTTACTCTTGCTGTGATATTGCTTACTAAGAGAATTGTTATTTGTTTGCGGTATTCTGTGAGTTGGAGGACTTCCCCAGTCGGGCAGCTTACAAATACGCTGTATCCTAACTTCTCATTTGCCAGAGCGTCTTTCGCTAGTCCGCAGGGTACATCACGTGCAGGCGAGGTTGGCTTTGGCTTTAGAGATCGTGGTGAGCCACTTATACCCGAAAACTAATAAGCAAAACACGCTTTGTCAAAAACAGAGGTAGGTCGTCGTGTAGAGTAGACGAAAGTAATCTTTGTAGAATTGACACAATAAAAGCCACAGACTCTTCTTTCTCTGACTTAATACGAGTAAATACAGTCATTTCTCTGTCGAAGCATAATGTGGAATTCACTGCCGACACACGTATTTCCCTCTTCGTATAACCAGGATTTAGACAAAGCGTGAAGAAATACTTACATGGGTCGTCAAGGGGTGGACCGTCAGCGCTGTGCTAATCGCAGTAATGGCGGAGATCATTATTTAGTCTTCACTTGCTTTTATTTTATTTATTGGTGGAGATATTTTGACCGACCACATAAAAAAAAGTCTGTAAGATTGGAATCGTCAATAAAATACTTGCAGCTTATCTCTGACTACATAAGTTGCTCAGTATTAGCAACAAAAATAGATGACACAACAGTTACTATACCTGCACTGTTGCTTTGCATAAAGGTACATCCATACACACCCACCAGTGACGTCCGTCACGTCACGTCGTCAAGTCACGTTCAACGTTTAGGACCGTCACGTTGTAGATAATTATGTATAATGTGTGAATGTAATGAGGTGTTAGTGCCTCACCACAATCTTTAGACCAACGTAAGTGGTGCGGTGTAGAGAGGGAGAATAGCGCATGCCACAAGAATGACAGAATAGCAACGATGTTTGCTTCGGCTTAGTTCGGAGTAACTATATGCAAAGCCTGTGGAACAAAGCGGCCATGTAAAATTTTAGGGCGTTTTCATGCGAAAAGATAGTTATGTACATGTTTTTAATTAACTGCGGATCCACACTGTGGATCCGCACCGCTGGATCCGGCAAGCCCTAAAATGTACTAAATCCAGCTGGATTCCTGGATTGCGGATCCAGCATTGCAATCCTTATTGGTGACCCAATGCTTGATAGCCCCCCACTCACATAAAAAAAGTACGAATTCTATAGAATGTTTTTTGACGTGACAGTTCGGCTTGACGGTCACGTGGCAGATATTCTGCATGCACCTTTAGTTTTTGATTTTCCATTTTTTTATGCATTATTCTCTCCTTCCCTAGCGAGCTCTAGCCACCCTTTTACTATAAATAGGTAAGTGGGTTAGGTAATTACCGCTTCGATAGGGGATGAGTCGGCACTAAGGGCGAGAATCGAACCCATCACGCACGCAATCAGGGTCAGTGTCGCGGCCTGGCCATTAGCGATTGTACTGTGTCCATTGCTGAGTTTTCTATTCTTAAAGATGTAATTTTGTGTGAAAAGCCACTGATTTATGACTCTGTAACTGTAAAATTAGTCTTAATGGCAAACAGGCGTTAAGTCCACTTGGAGGTGAAATACTGCTGGGGGTTATGAGTGCAATGTAGCTGTTTGAAAAGGGTTTTGTAATATATGTTATAATTTTATTGGCCAACTGTTTCCCGTATTTTCGTTCACTGAGTATACTACCTTTACTACCATGTCTATATATATATAAACACACACATCTATTAGCTAGGGAAATGACAAATAGAGATAAACGAAACACGACCAAACTCGTATTAAACACTGTCCTTAAGACACAGCGTTTATGAATAAAAGGTATAATATGTGTAAAACAATCTATAATAAGATTCCAAATTCATTTAAGGAACACCTACTGAATTCTTTCAAAACGTCATTACGTATATGGATTTTAGAAAAAATATTTTATTCAATTAAGGAGTTCTTGGAATGTAAAGATATATATATATTATATATATATCTGTAGTCGATGTATGGTTTGGGTTTTTCTTGTGAATTCTTGCTTAACGTGTAATGTATAATAATAATGTAATAATGAATTGTATGTAATTAGAAGTTTAATTGACTATTGATAATTTAGAAACCAAAAATTTGAACACCCATATTGACTGTTACTTCTATTTACAGCAAATAAAGATTATGACTATGATTATGTGGGATGCGCATTATTCAATTTAAATAATGGATTGCTTCATTTAAATTGGTTAGCCGATTTACTTATACTTAACTTTAGAGTGAAGCTTATTAAGATAGAGTTCCCGGGAAGAGCGGGAACTCCATCAATTAACAGATTAATGCATGTTTAATACAGTAGCATCTCCTTGGGTTAAAGTGTAAACCAAAAGGGTTGTTGTGATGTATAAATACATCTCAACAACCCTTTTGGTTTACACTATATAATAATAATCTATAAGAATTCTTACTAAAGTAAGAATTCTTATAGATACTTAAGAATTCTTATAGGATATTTATAGATTAATATTGGCACCCAAGTGGGACCCTACCGCCGAAGCTGTAGCCGATTACCATCGAATTTTATGATTGCAAAAATCAAATGTCAACTTAGATTGACGGTAATTGTGTTAAGCTTAGCTGGTAGGAACACTAGAGCTCTACCGACTAATCTGAAGATGTTTGTAATTAACTTTAACATAAGGCCTATTATTGGAATTGGGCCTCAGGGACCCTATTCCAATAATTTCCGCTGAAGCAGATTAATTTATTGATTGCAAAAATAAAACTTTTATAATTATAAATTGGCGGTAATTGTGATATCTTAGCTGGCAGAAACCATAGAGCTCTATGACTAAGCTGAATATATTTGTCATTTACTTAAACCTAAGATATAAGATAGAAGGCGGTAGGGCGCCGGGTCACCTGGGGCACTGATCCCCACATAAGCCTAAAATTAATTACTGTGAAATACATAACTTTACAAAATACCAATTTTCCTGTATAATTAGATCAGTCAAACCACACCAATATTATTTACTTTAAATACTTTGTGACGTAAAGAATTGTAGAAGATGTGTAAAAATCACTAGGTGTCTTCAAACATGCGATGGAGCCACATTTTTTTTGAGTAACAAAGTATTTTGCTCCTTCATCAAATCAAAATAAAGTATAATTTAGTAGTAACAAGTCCGTAAAATTCTAAAATCTTTTTGACGTGACAACGTCTTATAAATTGGTTAGCCGGGTGACACTTCAAGAAACTGGCTCACGTTATGCGCTTACAATGAGAGCGAGTGAAAGGCGCGTGCCTTTCACTCGCTCTCATTGTAAGCGTGTCGTGGACGCGTGTCCCTTCTAAGAGCGAGAGAGACAGACATAAAAAGTGAAAGGCATGCGTCCCTTCCACTCGAAAACATTTTACCACTCAAAGTCGTTGTCACGTAAAACTTTCGCCCGTATACCGACTTTACAGGCAACCAATTTTTGTTTTTGAATATAAACCATTCATCTGTCTTGTATCAATAACATAAATAAATAATAAATAAATATTTCTAGACAATTTACACATCTAGTCCCAAATTAAGCGCAATGCTTGTGTTATGGGTACTAGACAACTGATATATGTTTTTTTTGTATTGTAATACATATTATATGTAATACATTTTTTTTTTGTAAATACATACGTATAATACATATAATAGAAAACACCCAAACCAAGACAAACAGACATGTTCATGCACACAAGTATTTATCTTGTGCGAGAATCGAACCCGCGACCTCGGAGTCAAAGTGGCCATTGCTAACCATTTGACCACCGAGCTCGTCAACTAAAATCAAAACTATATTATACCTGTCGCGCTTTGCGGTTTGCACTTTGTTTATGTGGGCCTGGCTGGGCTATCAACGAAACCTAGAAAATAATGGAACTTGGCAAACTTTATTGTTTCTTCGTAGCGAAGAATGTCTATGGTTTCTATAAAGTACAATTGCCCGAAATAACGCTCAATATTTTATGGTTTCGTGCTTCGGAGGGCATGTTAAGCTGTCGGTGCCGGCTGTTGTCATTAGATGACAGTTGTTAAGCCAAGTGCCCTTTGGGCGGCTTGAAAACACTGGCCGCCGCCTACCCGCAGTTGAGCAGCGTGGTTGAGTACGCTCTAAACCCCTTCGATTAAAGGGAGACCCGTATCCCAACAGTGGGATAATCAGGGGTTGATATCGACGTCGCTGTCGATTTTATTGTAAAGTATGGGTGGCAACCTTAGATGTGAGTTATATATCCTTTAGATTTTGTACCTACTGTTCATTTAGTACAGGGCTGTCCAAACCATACATAATGCCGGGCCATTACAAATTGCTGAATAGATTAGCGGGCCGCAGAAACAAATACCTACTTGACATTTTACTGCCTACCTTTGAAAGTTTAAGCTTAGTTATCACTACTTAGTTATAAAACTTTAACAATTCTAAAAATTTTTAATTTTCAGTCAGATTTCTTGCACAAAACGTGTACGAGCCGCACAAATATAAGCCAAGGGCCGCAAGCGGCCCGCGGGCCGGGCCTTGGACAGCCCTGATTTAGTACATTCGAAACGGCGAGCAAATGAACATAATTTAAACTGCATCATAATAATAATGATCATATGATGATTTTTATACTAAGTCGGCTGGCAGTAAGCAGTATTGGACAGCGTTTTATTTGATTACCAATTTTCCATTACTGGGTAGAGGGGTAGAGGCTATCTACTGACGTTTGGTGGATAGACAGCTGATTCCGGATAAGATTAGAAGGCTTTCCTTCACTGATAGCTTAGTGAATGGTTCGCATGGCCCAAGGTCTGTTTACACAATTTGGTCTGACAACCTTGATTGCGTAATACCTTATTTTATTTTTTTAAATGAGTCAAAGGGGATGCTTGACTCTAATAATAAATTGTGCAGCCAACAGCAAAAGTAGATGATGATTGCACAGATTTCGAAATTAAAATTGAAATAAAAATTTATATGTGATTTTCAACCAAAACTAAAACTGACCACAATAATATAGTTAGACATAAAAACGAATATTGAAATCTGAAAAAAATCATCTACTTTTTCAAAACTACTTGTACCTATCGCACTTTGCGGTTGGCACCTTTGTTTATGTAGGCCTGGCTGAGCTATCAACGAAACCTAGAAAATAATGAAACTTGGCAAACTTTATTGTTTTTTTGTTATTTAGTACATTCGAAACGGTCCCAGGCAGGCACCACTGTATATTGTCCGTATTGTATGGGAAGAAGTCGTATGTTGTACAATGTCCTTCATTACCATAAACTCAACCCTTGAGCCCTCAAGTGGCTAAATTATATCCACGCCTAAGACCTAGACCTGCTTCTCACAAGCTCAGCCGCACTAGAGCGGCTCCCAAACATTACGCGGTGGTGCACGCACCACCGGAGACTGCCCGGGCAAAGAGCCACTCGCTCGAGGCCCGTACGTACCCCTTGTGGGTACATGTTCTCAGGTCAGGTCATTCGAAACGGCGAGAAAATTTCTTACTTTTTCTGTAGACAGTACAGTTTCTTCTCAGTCGGACACTCTTAGCAGAGTGGTCGTGATCATGGGCAAGTCACTACGAATGGCGGCTCCTGTTATATTTCTCCATTTCGTTCTGTTGGAGGCATTGTGGATGCATTCGGACATGGAGGATTTTGTGAGAGACTTAATTAAATCTCCCCATCTGGTTCGAGAGCGGCCGCGGGGTCTCTTGCCTTCCACCTTGCCTTGGACTACAAGACGCTCCATAGAATTTTCTTTTCGGGTAATATGCCCAAAGAACTTCAGTATACGTATTTGCACAGTCGACGATAACCTTTCTTTAATATGAAATTCCTTTAAGAGCGATACATTGGTTCGGCGAGCAGTCCACGGAATTCTCAGTAGGCGTCTCCAACACCACATCTCCAGGGCATCGATTTTTCTCCTGTCCTCAAGCCTCAGGGTCCATGTCTCAGCTCCGTACAGAAAAATTGGAAAGACGAGACTTCGCATCAGTCGCACTTTAGTGTTTTTAATAATTCTGCGATCTTTCCAAATTTTTGCGAGCCTTTCGACAGCAGACCGCGTTTCAGCACAACGCCTACGTATCTCATCTTCACACCCCCCGGCATTGGTGATATTGGAGCCCAAGTAAAAGTAACTCTGGACGACATCACAGTTGGCGATAGTTTTAACAGATGATTGGTTGTTCTCGGCCCTGTCCACTATCGTCATTTTGGTTTTATCACGATTGATAGTGAGTCCAAAGTTCATACTGTTCAAGCAGTTCAAGAGCTGTTCCATGTCTTCTTTAGATGTTGCTAGAAGAGTGGTGTCATCAGCATATCTTAGGTTACATATCCTTAGACCTCCAACAGAAACACCTTTGTCCCAGTTCTCCAAGACAATCCGCATTATGTACTCCGTATAAATATTAAACAGCAATGGAGAAAGGATGCATCCCATCCACGCGAACCGCTGCTGTGCCATCCTCGTACAGTCTTCGAATGAGGTATATTAGATAATATAATAAATAATAAATATTGTCAGACAAATTACACAGCGCCATCTAGCCCCAAAGTAAGCGAAGCTTGTGTTATGGGTACTAGACAACTGATAAACATACGTAAATACATTTCTTTTTGTTTTGTAAATACATACTTATGATACATAGAAAACACCCAAACCAAGACAAACAGACATGTTCATGCACACAAATGTTTGTCCTGTGTGGGAATCGAACCCACGAGCGTTGGTGTCGAAGCCGCGTCATTGACCGCTACGCCACCGAGCTCGTTAGATGCTTTGGTACACCCATTATTGATAGAATTTCCCACAGTTTCCGCCATTGAACAGTGTCAAAAGCTTTTCGGAAGTCGACGAAGCATATGAAGAGGGTACTGTGAAATTCACGAGATTTTTCTATGATTTGACGTAGAATTAGAATCTGTTCTCTCGTACCTCTTGCTCTGACGAAACCAGCTTGCTCTGGCGCGATAGAAATGACTGAAGCCGATTGTTTATTACGTGCAACAACACTTTGCTTGCATGAGATATGAGAGATATCAGCCTGTAGTTGTTGCATTTCTTAGTGGAACCCTTTTTATTCAGTGGAACGAAAAGGGATCTAGACCAGTCCTCCGGCCAGTCGCCGGTCTTCCAAATTCCACAACAGATGGTGTGTATCATCTCTATTCCTGTATCTCCCATCGCTTTTATAATTTCAATCGGTATTTCATCCACACCGACAGCTTTATTGGGATTCAGATGATTTATCGCTGCTCTTATTTCGTCTTTCAATAAGATGGCTCAGGATATGATGAAGAGTCCCGTGATGAATAAGTGTCAACAAATAGTGACTCACAGTAGACTTTCCACGTGTTTACAATTTCAATGATCTCTGTAACTGTTTCACCATCTGTGTTCTCAATTGCCTAGGTTTTTGGTTTGAATTGGCGTGTGATGTATTTAATCTTCATGTGCAGATCTTTAGTACAGCTTCGTAAAGACTGTAAAGTACAGCTTCGTAAGTATCCTTAACCCGCAGCCCGCAGTTGAGCAACGTGGTGGTGTATGCTCTAAACCCTTTCGATTGAGGGGAGGCCGGTATCCCAGCAGTGGGATGAATAAGGGTTGACGATTAAGTGTCGTTAAACCGAAAAGTGGTTTTCTCTTTTTTTCACACATCTGCAATGTTATATGAGGATGTTGCATTTACAATATTCTTATTGCAATGTGTTAGTACCTGGCTTCCATTTAACGTTACCTCCGATTTTAAAAATTTGAGGTTCTAGGTTTCTGTACTAAAAATTGCCAGAACTGAGTTACAACACATACATGCTGATTTTAAGCTCTTATTTAAGATAAGCCGTAATAATATTTGATTACAGAAAATATTTTTTTTTATATAGAGGGGGGCAAGGGAGATCGGATGACGCACATGCTCGCTTGCCCCCAAGCGAGCATGTGGGTCACCTGATGGAAAGCAATCACCACCGCCCGTAGAAATCAGTAACACCAAGGGCTCGCCGATCCGTTGCCAGCCTTTTAAGGGAAATATTGACTCTGTTCTTGAATATTTCTACTATTAGAAACGTCTCATCTACTCCACCTTCCCGTCTAATGTCTCCATTGCCATCTTTAAAATTTGGGGTTATAAAATAAAAAATAAAATAAATATACCTGGACAAATTACACAGCACCATCTAGTTACAATCTAAACAAAGTTTGTACAATGGGTAACTAGACAACTAATACTTAAATACATTTTGTTTTGTAAATACATTTATTTATTTTGGCCATGTTTACATTACTCGCTTATTTAATTCACGTCAACTGCAGTTGACGTGAGTGTGTATTATTTCTTTTTCACCAGCACTTCTTCTTTATATTCCTTGTCATCTTTAAAAGTTCAAGCATGTGTGTGTGTGTGTGTGTGTGTGTGTGTGTGTGTGAGTGTGTGTGTGTGTGTGTGTGTGTGTGTGTGTGTGTGTGTGTGTGTGAGTGTGTGTGTGTGAGAAATGAAGTCTGCAGTCGAAGGATGCAAAAAAAACCAAAAATTTTATAACTAACTTTAATACTTTAAAATTACAAACTATATAAAATTAAATAAGATGTCAAACGGTCGATGTGAGAACCGAAAGTGTCTTCATACATCGCGTCATAGCGGGCGGTGGCTCGGTGAGTCAAGCGCAGGTGCACCACGCCGGGTGTCGCAATCATTGCATGATGTACCGGGCGGACGATGCTGCATGGTCAGCGATTTCCATGTATTGGGCTTCCGTAACGCCTCCCCCCGTAGATCGGTAACTATTCGCTAGCTATGCTGAGAAGGTTGCCGAGATGCTGCTGGTATTAACTTTGATATCCTTAGGCTCAATGTCCCTCGTTTCAGCTGCTCCCTCAGGATACACGGGATCTAAAGTTAGTGCTGTCTTCGTCACAGATTCTTTCTTGTGACGTCTCCAATAGAGTACTAGGGTGAGTCCCAATAGGAATAGACTGAGAATTGTGTAGACAGGAATCGTAGTGTGATAGACACTGTCTGCGTTATCTTGTTTCAGTTGAACAGGATGCTGAAGGGATATTTTTGCGTTCGTCTCGTGTAGATGTTGAAGGTTAATAGAGTTTAACCTTACTATAGGCTGGGACTTTGTTGTTACAGGCTCGTCGATAGGCAGCTGTACTATCTGCACGGCATGTCCTTTGATGCGGTTCTGAGTATTTGAGATGGTGAATTCTGGCGTTTTCAGCATACAATTTAGTGGAATAGATACTAGATAACTTCCTAGAAGATTCTTGTAATGTTCTTGTTCGCAGGATATATGTACCTTAGTTAGCGTTGGCAGGCTGATGGTGTAATGCTGGTCGTCTAGCCTCTCGAGTGCTGAGCTAGATAAGTTGACATAGGTAAATTGACACGAAGGGTTAATCCGCTGGTCTAGTATCAGGTGCTGCATACAATCTTCGCTATCTCGGATCTTGTACTGCAAATTTTCCTCGCAGAGGTACCATGCGCTTACCTTCGGACATTCAGTCTCTATGTACATAGAACCTGTTCTCTGAATTGCTACATAGGGTTGGATAGGAACAAATACCTGATTGTATCGGTTGGGGACGATAGATAATTTATATAGGGTATAGGTAATAGGAGAAGCGATCGGTACCATAAGTACTATAACTAACTTATTTCCTACGTAGTAATAACCCGATTTTATGATATCGAAATATTCCCTTAAGTCTATGTCTATAATTTCTCCCTTAGAATATAACTGTCTTAACTTAACTAACGTATTATTTAAAGAGTTAATATTAACCATATAACGAGATGTACTCCTACTCTGAATAAAAGCTAACGTGTTCTCTAGATTATATAGTTCCTCTGATAGATTATCAGTATTGTCTGTGAGGATCAATAGATACTGAGATAGATGTGCGTATTGAAGCAAATCGTTCTCTATGTCTGCGTCTGACTTTATTAATAAGTCGACTGCCCTGGCTAACCTTTTCTGATTTTCGACTATGTTGTCTAATATTATAGAATGTTTAGCTATCCATTCTTTGCCTAGGCTTACATGTTCATTTAGTTCGGTCTGTAATGATTTTTCATTATTCTGAAGAGCTTTTATGGCATCGTCATACTTTATAGCATCGGTATAGTCGAGATTACCAGATATACTCTTAATAATAGAACCGAGGCCGTCTATAAGTCCTCTTTTTCTACGAGTCTGTTGAAAGGTTCGCAGTTGTTCACGCACGGTATCTAGCTTAATAAAAAGGTGCATAATATGGGGCTCGTAGAGAGACAAAGTTTTATTAGAAAGGCTTATTCTGAAATGATCTACTTGTAATCTAACCGAAGTTACTGTCGCGGATATGTCGTCTAGGTCTATGTCATATAAGAATGAATGGTAATGAGTTATAAGTCGAGTCGGTCCAAGATTGAAGGGCAGGATGCCAGGTCCATTGTCGAGGTTGTTAAGTGCTATGTCTTGCGCCTTGGTCAGTTGGAGTATGATCGTCAGAAGTAGTATCCTGTAACAATGGGTTAGTTTTAGGGGTTCGTTTAAGGCGTGCCTTAGCAATAGGACCTCTCTTCTTTTCAGTATATATATGTATAGGTAGGTCCGCTAATACTACATCTTGGGTGTATCGCGGAGCTAATTTTTGCCTACTAGCCATGGGGTTACGAATGAAAACCTGCTGATCTGGCACATATTCCTTTTCGGGCTCGCGATCCTTATTCCTAGCTTCCGTAAGCTCGGTGCGCTCATGGAGTGACGTTTCATTTAGGATATCATAGACCTTAAGCATTCGTTGCTTATGATCTAGCACATACTGTTGGAGAATATGCTCATTCATATCAATGTCCCCTGGATCACGTGGGTCAAAGTGTCCGGTGATAACTTCGATAGGTCTACAACGCGTAAAACTATGAATAGAACTATTGTATCCTAATACAGCGTACGGGATGATTTTGATAGCGGATTCATTTGGGTATTTTAATTTAAGGATTCTAAGATGCTCTAAGAAAGTCGAATGGAGTCGTTCTACCGTTCCATTGCTATTAGGGTTGTGTGCTAATGTTTTATGGTGTTGAATTTTGTGTAGTTTAGTAAATTCAAGGAAAACCTGGTTCGTGAACTCGGGGCCTTGGTCGGATACTATAGTTATAGGCACACCGTGATGAGTAAAATAGTTAAGCAAAGCCTGTACTACACTTATAGCTGTACCATCTCGGAGGTGGTAGGCTTGTGCGTATTTAGAGAATGCGTCAACCAAAGTTAAGTACTTTTCGTTCTCAAGAGTGAAGAGGTCAACATGTACAACCTCAAAGGGCTTAGAAGGAGGCGGTACTATAGAAAGTCTCTGCTTTATGGGATTGCGGTCGTACTTAGCCATACCACAGATAGTACACTCGTTTATGTATTTCGCAATATGTTCTCGCATCTTAGGCCAGAAATATTTATGTGATAGTGCTAGGTAACACTCGTTGATACCCCGGTGGTTAGTCTTACCATCGTGATATTTTTGAATGATATCCTGCTGCCTAAGATAGTCCTTGACATTCTCAACCTCAGTTTTGGTCAGTACGAGGTCCATAGCGGAGCTCTTAAATTTATCTTGTATTATGGGGATGATTTTATACATAGCTAAGGGTGGATTAATAATTATACCTGTTTTAACCTTTGGATTGACGTACTCTTTAATGGCATTGATAGTATCTTCTTCGAGATTGGATTCTGACAGTT
Source organism: Hypsopygia costalis (assembly GCA_937001555.2). Classification (NCBI taxonomy): domain Eukaryota; kingdom Metazoa; phylum Arthropoda; class Insecta; order Lepidoptera; family Pyralidae; genus Hypsopygia; species Hypsopygia costalis. The sequence goes on along the minus strand of OW443343.2, from coordinate 7,602,571 downwards.
GTATGGTAGTACGCACATGCGTTTCAAAGGGTTTGGTAACGACTGGGCGTTTCTTTATATCACCTACGACTAATAGACAAATCTGCCTACTGAATCTATTGAGAGGCACGTCTGATATTGGAATTTCTAAAATAGGGTGTTCCACGCTTGTATGAGCTGTGGCAGTTGAGGTGCTATCTAAGGATGGGGGTCTTTCAGTTGGTTGAACGGCTACTGAACTAGTCTCCTCATTAAAAATCTCGACCCGAGATAAGGCGTCTGCATTTAAGTTACTTTTACCCTGCTTATATATAACGGTGAAGTTATACTCGCTAAGCTTAAGTCGCCATCTAGTCAGTCTTGAGCTAGGTTCTTTTAAGTTCATAACCCATTGAAGGGGCTTGTGGTCGGTGACTATTTTAAATTTCCTGCCAAATAAGTAAGGGCGGAAATACTTGGTAGCCCACACGATCGCTAGTAACTCCTTTTCAATGGTGCTATAGTTTGACTCGCTGGTGTTTAGCGTCCTAGAGGCATATGCTATAGGCTTGTCTGAGCCTATAGGTCCCTGGGAGAGGACAGCAGCTATAGCTACATTAGACGCGTCCGTAGTGAGTACAAATTCCTTGCTAAAGTCCGGGTAACTTAGAATTGGGTCATTTATGAGGAGAGTTTTACAATGCTCGAAGCAGTTTATGTACTCAGGGTTAGTAGTAGTGATTTTAGAGCCCTTTTTAAGACACCGTGTCATAGGTTTAGTAATTTTGGCGAAATCCGGAATAAATTTCCTGTAATAACCAAGCAGCCCAAGGAAACGTTTGATTTCAGAGGCTGTCTTAGGTAATGGGAATTTTTGGATAGCCGCAATCTTATTAGGATTGGGCTTTATGCCGTCCTTACTAATGACGTGTCCTAGATAAGAAGTTTCTAGCTTTAAAAACTCAGATTTGTCCATCTGGATTTTAAAGTTAGATTCTCTCAGACGCTTAAAAACCTTTTCCAGATTTACTATATGTTCTTGTAGTGACGTACTAAATACTATGATGTCATCAAGATATACGAGACACACTGTATTCTGGAGGTCTCTGAGCACGTTATCCATGACGCGTTGAAAAGTAGACGGGGAATTTTTCAAGCCCATGGGCATACGCATAAATTCAAAATGGCCGTGCTCAACGTTAAACGCGGTCTTAGGAGTATCGTCAGGGCACATTTCCACTTGATAGAAGCCACTAGCTAGGTCTAGTGTAGTGAAATAATGACAGTTACCTAGTTTATCAAGTACATCATTTATGTTTGGTATGGGGTATTTGTCATCTATAGTTTTCTCATTGACCTTTCTAAAATCTACTACTATACGCCATTTTGTTTTGCCGGAGGCATCTGCCTTTTTGGGTACCACCCAAATCGGAGAGCTCCACGCGGACTCAGATGGGCGGATAATACCCTGCTCTAACATCTTACCAATTTGCTCTTGTACCTCTTGCCTATGTATGAAAGGGTACCTATAACTTTTAGTGTACACAGGCACTTCATCGGTGGTACGAATATGGTGTTTTATTTTATTAGTAAATGTTAGGGGTTCTCCATCGATATAGAATACGTCAGCATACTGAGTACATAGATTTTCTAGATTGATGCGTTCCTCATCGTTGAGGTGGTCGGTACGCAAGCGAGATAGTACCTGCTTTGTGCGTGACGACTCAGACTGCTCGAGGTGGTTACACTCGATATTAAATATTTCTGCACTAATAGGCCTATCCATGGAGAATATTAAGTCATTACTAGTTGGATTTACTATCTCTATTATACCACGATTTTTATTCACGCTAGTAACGCATTCGTGTATCTGACAGTTGGATATTATCTGTTCAGGTATAAGTACATCACCGTCGCGGGTGTTAATAGGCACTTTAATTAATTTGGATGTATTAGCGGGAATTATGTCCTCATACCAATTACAGTTACGGGAGTCGTACATGTGAATGGGGTTAACTGACATTTTAGTATTTAAGCTTTTAGTCTTTAAGTCAATATTAGCCTCCCATTTAGTAAGTAAGTCCAGGCCAATTAAGCCGTCAAAATAGTCATGGAACTTATAAAGAAATAGGGTTATGTCGTCATCATCTTTGAACTCGGGGAAGCATGGTAAGGTCACGGAATAGTCATTACGAGTAGTAGCATGCACGTTTGTAACTTCAAATGGGTCATATGTCCATGGCACATCCGGGTAATAGGTTTTTATTATTTCGGGGTTAATAAAAGATTGATTGGCCCCTGTATCAATTAAAAGCTTTAAGGGAGGATGAGATATCCTTATATAAGGAAGTTGTCTCTGCGTGTGCAGATTAACTTCTATTTTTGTTTGTCTGATCTGTCGTCCTTGGGAAAATCCTGCTGGTGAGTATCGTCTTGGGCATTATCAATAGGTATTAAGTCAGTTGGCTGATATGCCTCATAGTAAGGTAAGTGAGCATCCTCGATATTTTCAGGGTAGTAATTTTCAGGATACTCAATGTATTCAGTTTGATAGTAGTTATTATAAGCATCACCATAGGGGTCATATTGATGCTCATAGCACTCATTCATATTCATTTCACGGGACTTAAAATAGTTAGTTGGCGGCGGATTGCCATGTTTTGTCCAGTCATGTCCTGTCGGGGGTAGTGTCTTAGGTACGAAGTGGCTTACTCCACTCATAGGTTTCTGAAAATTACCTTGTAAAGGTCGCGAAAATACATTGCCTCCCTGGGGTGAACGATAAAATGCATTACCTCCCGGGGGTAACGCAAAAACATTGCTGCGGGGGTTGTAGTTAGCCGGTGTAGCTGCAAACATCTGCTGGGTGCGCGACGGACCGCGGAATTGGTTATTAGGATTCTGACTGCCGATATTAGGTTTCCAAAGCATATGTGGGCGTGGTACCATTTGCATAGGCTGTTGCCACGGGCGAGAAGGCCCAGGCATGTTGAAAGCAAAGCCTTTAGGCTGCTGTGGTGACATAAGGCTAAAACTACTACTAGGCTTATTACTAGACATTTGTGGATTCATTTTTCTTTCAGTTAAGTTATCATTACGCTGCTGTAGGTACAGCGTATTCATTTCCTCGTGAACAAACTCGAGCGCTTTTTCTATAGTTTCAGGCCTCATGCATCTTATGCGTGATCCTAAGGGATCTTTCAAACCGCGTAAGTATGACTGTAAAGTGAGTTTTTGATACAACTCACGTTTTGACTGTATAGTTGTGGGGATAGTCTCATGTAGGTTTATATAAGTAATGATAGTACTATATAGGTTTTGGCATTTCTCATAAAACTCTTGTGGGGTGCATGAGCCCTGGGTTAATAGAGCGAGGTCATTATAGAGCGATGTCTCGTCCCTCTGGTCTGCAAAATTATTAATCAAAGCCTGACGGATGCCTTGCCAGCTATCGGGTATGCCGCTTGAGTTAATTAATCGGGCGGCCGGTCCAGTAACTTTGTTAAGTATACCATTGATTAATGCACTATTTCCTAAGGGATCATCCTGCGTTATATACTTCTGCACTAAATGGTCACATAAACTTATGAACCTCGTTAGCACGTAGGGGTTCCCGTCAAATTCAGGTACCAATCGAAGGCCCTTCCATATATTATCTAACTGGTCTGCCATACTACTTACTACTACAGAATTATTTACTATAGAATCTATAATAACGGGGCTAGGAGTCGGCGGAGATGCCGAGTCTTCGCTGTCACTAGTATTACTTAAATTTCTATTAAGATCTATTTCCCTATCTCTACTCTTACTATGTGTTCCAGATCGCCTAGGATGGAAAATCTTAGGATCCGACATATAAATTAAAGGAAAAATAGGAAAGCAACTCTAGATCGATTCTAAAGTACTTACATAATAATTCTTGGCTTCTCTGCGGTATCTATGTCCGGATAACCTTCTTCTGCAGCTTCGGGTTCCGATTGCCTTCGCCAGGTCTTCTGCTTGAGCACTGACTCTACTGCAATCCTACCGACTGCGCCAGAAATGAAGTCTGCAGTCGAAGGATGCAAAAAAAACCAAAAATTTTATAACTAACTTTAATACTTTAAAATTACAAACTATATAAAATTAAATAAGATGTCAAACGGTCGATGTGAGAACCGAAAGTGTCTTCATACATCGCGTCATAGCGGGCGGTGGCTCGGTGAGTCAAGCGCAGGTGCACCACGCCGGGTGTCGCAATCATTGCATGATGTACCGGGCGGACGATGCTGCATGGTCAGCGATTTCCATGTATTGGGCTTCCGTAACGTGTGTGTGTGTGTGAGTGTGAGTGTGTGTGTGCTGAACCTAAAAAGGTTTCCTCCACAAAAATTGCCAAAACTGAGTCACAACACTGCTCCTTGCAGGTATTGTTTACAGTTAGATTTTTTCACTATTTTATCAATGAAGAATGCGTGTTGTACCGTTATTAACATTATTTAAAATATTTAGTATAGTTTACTATGTGTCAAAACCTAAACAATCGTGTGACCTTGGTTACATATAACGATAATTTCACACGCAATACCGATTTATTACGGACATATAAAATTTAGCGCGCTAAAATGACTCCTTAAAGCGCGCTTCCACTAGTGAGCAATAAGATAATAGTATACTCGTAGGTTTGTGTATGTATATTATTATACTTTGTTTGCTTCTGTATAAATGGCTACAGGCAGAAGCTAGGTGAAGGGGCGCGCGCGCGGGCAAATCGTTGCTTTACTCATGTGCCGTCGCCGTGCGGATCTCCGCGCGTACCGTATCGCGCATTTTCACAACACTACAAAATAAAGAAATTTTCAATATTGTAATAAATGTGAATTTTATTCAAAGTTAAAGGTAAGGTAGGTGATACTGCACTTAGGAGCCCTGAGTGTACACAGAAACTAAAATCAGCATCAATCTCTCCATTTATCTCAACCACGCAAATAGCAGAGGTAAGTCGGAAATTGCGATTTTTGAATAGGTACACAAAGATCCCACCTAAATAATCTCTTATTTTTGGCCTAATTGATTACTGTAATGTTTAATCATTCTAATCTAAACTTAACTCTTCTCAATAAACTGGATCGACTTCTCAATAAATATTGCTACGTATCCGATTTATCTCCTGTCTTCAGAAAGATCATAATTGTGTATTTCAAATTAGTCGAAGTTTGGAATATAATATCCTGTTCATTAATAATGTCGAGATTTGAGACGTAAAATACAATAAAAATACTTACTCTTAATTGCACCAAAGCAGAAATAGAAAACAAAAATAGTGACAAGTTACAGATAAAGTACAAAGGCGGTCTTATCGCGAAGCGATCTCTTGCAAATAACCTTAGGGCAGAGGAAATTTAATAAACGGGGCATGTAGATCGATAGCGCAGTGCAAACCCTCAAAAGGGATATTCTTTGAACATAGACGTGTAGCATAAAGATATGCATAAATATATTAAATAACTTTATACCCTCTTTTCAATAGTTTTCAATCATCAATTTCCAGTGTACTTTTAATGAAATTTTCAGTAGGTATCTCTGTGACTTTCACAACCTTCAACTTTGTTCAATCGATTCTTAATTACTCCCAGTCTCTCTTTTTCATTCGGTTATATGTATCCAAATCTTTTACTTTACAAATGACTGAATTCGTCAAATTTATTCCTACCTATAAAAAATCCTACCTGGTGGAGAGAGACATTAAACGAATGTCGTTTACAAATGGCTTTGCGCCCATATGCGGTAACCGTTCATAAAAGGCAGGTAATATTGGAGGCACGTGACACGAGCTTTTGAGCCGTGACACAGACAGATTGCAGTCCTCGACACGAGCCCCGACAGGATCCACGAGTCCTCCATCAATCTCGCGTCCTCGCCTGTAATCGATTATTTGAGAACGGGTATTAGGTATTAAGATGTTGACGACTATATCTCGATTTTTATAAGCTTTTCTGCGAACTAGACAGTTAGCAAAAAAGGCGTGAAGAAGTTTTAATAGGGTCGATTGATGGTAGGGTGATTGATGCCCCAGGTGATGGAAGTGGCCATATACTGCGGTGACCGCTTGCTAAGAGGTAGATCAAATGCTTATTTGCCACCTTAGTGGTGTATAAAAAAAGAGAGATCTGAGGGGCAATTCTCGTAATTAAAATATAGTCAAAATTCAGTATCGAACCAGTCTCTCATATGTCAAATTTGGTATTCTCGTATCACAATATGGAACTTCAAAGTTTTAAGTGGGATTACATCGAAATACGACCGAAAATAAACAAATTAAGTTTAATTAATTTTATTATCATTTTTTATTAAATTAATAACAAGTGATAATAATTAATGAAATCAAGTATATAATCTTTAGTCAATTCATAATTCAATCTCGATTCGGTCAACATATTGCGATCGTAAAATATTTACGAGAATTGGCCTCCGGTTTGTAGATCGTAACAGTTCCATATATGAGGCTCCCGCGTAGTGCTACGAATGCTACGTACGCCACTTGCCTCACAATGGAATTGTGACGGCCAACAAGCTGTTATCTGTACCTATCACAGAGGGACACAGGGAGGGGAAGTACACCTACATCTACCTATACCTACCTACCTACACCTTACAGAAGAACACAGCTGAATAACAACATTAACAACTCCCTTATTGGGTTGTTGTGTTCCTGCAAGTGAGTGAGGTCACCAGGGAGAAAGGAATTGCTATATTGGCAGCGGGGGAGATTTTTGCAATATTTCATGTAGCGATTTTTGCCAGCGTTTATGTGGGTACGATAACCGCTTAACATCAGGCAGGCTGCTGCTGTCACCCGACGTAGTAAAAAATTCTTTATCTAGGCAGGGAGGACAATAAGTAACCTCAAACAAAACCAGCCGACATCATTCTAAATATTTTATGGGACTCAACCAAATAAAATCATGAAGCTACAATATGAATATAATAATATGGAGATAACATAAGGATTCCACTTACTCTGTCAGGGTCAAACAAGCCGGGAAATTGTAAATATTTCCTCTGTAACAAGATTATTAGGGTTAACGGGGTAACTTAGACATATTGTTATAAATTACATTTTTTCATGGGTCGGATTGAAGAGAATTCCGGAATATCATGCTCGAGATTAGAACTAAAATTGTGAATTATGTAAGCGTTTTGGCGGCACTAACGTCATTGATCAATAATAAAGCCCTTTTCTTGTACGGCTCGCTTGATATAAAGCCACACTCCGGCCACTCCATACAAATGTCGTCTCGTTTACTACTTCATAAACAATGACATCTGTGTAGAGCGTGAATGAGCGTGTGTGCGTGCGGCGCCATACAAACTGTTCCAGATTTGTCTCAGAGGGGAGGTGAGGTCGACACGAGAGAGCGGCAGGGAGTGGCCATACTGAACGTGTAGGTACTATTACTTATACTGTGATAAAGCGATTACTGCAGCCTAAAAAATTTAGAGTGTAAGGGCTTCATCAACATCTTTGAACCTAAGCCAACCTCACCTGCACGTGTTGCACCCTGCTGACTGACAAACGAGGCTCTGGCGAAAAGATAGGTAGGGTATAGTGTTATTTTTTAAGCTGCCTGACTGGGCAAATACTTTCACTCACAAAATACCGCAACCAAATAACAACTTCCCCGAGGGTTGTTGTGTTCCTGCCCGTGTGTGAGGTCATCAGAAAGAAGTAAAGGATCCTTCGTTATAAGGAGTATAGGCTGGCAACGGATCGGCCACCCCTTGGTGTTGCCGATCTCTATGGTGGTGGTCTCAGATCACAGCAAACAAGGGAGATTTGGTACGCAGTACAAATTGTATCGAAACCAGATGTCGCCGATTCTCCTACTACTTGCCACTCCTACAGGCATAAAACAATGCATAAACTACTGCACACATGCAAAACTACCCTTTTATTGGTTCTTACCCTAAAAGGACCGCATTGTACTATTACTAGCTCACATTCAAACAATAGAGTATTCTTTTAGAAAGAACTTTCTCAGTATCGATATCGATGAAGTGTGTTAAATATTGATACTTTTATTTGTAAGTACTCAATTAATTTTAAGATGACTAAATACGCGTATATGAGAAATTCAATAGGCTATTTGACCAACATTTTTTTCGGTTTGATATGAAAATCACTATTTTGGACTTTCCCGAAAACGCTCCGCACAAAAGGGTACTGAGTTAAGACGTCACCCAGTTTGGACCTCTGCCTGCAGGCCCTGCAGCATTTATCCATTTATCTTAAATTTTTCCATCCTTCGGATATATAAAATTTGTATTTCAAAGAAGCAGCAATAAATAGTTATTATTATTAAAAAGTACTTAAGTACAAGAATAATTGAATACTCAATAATAACATATATTTTATAGACGTTTACCATTAATTCAATAGGTAATACATAGTAACTAATTAGATTAATATGAACTATGATTAATTAGTATTAATATGAACAAGGACTAGGTTGTTTTATAGATACGACTACACCTCTATTTCACGGCAGGCGAAAGCGGCCGCACTACACGATTGTCATTGTATTGCGAGTATCGATAACACACAAATCCATTGCGCCGTCGGAAGAACCGATTCATTTATTATTGTTTTACTAAAGAAGCAATGAATTTTGTTTAACACGATATGATTCACTAGGTACTCTCACAATAACAAAATAATATTTTTCGGTTTTAAAAGAAGATTAAACATAAATATTGTAAATAATTGTAATACTGACACGTGAAATGAGATGCCATCTTTCACGTAGTTCACTTTGCTGCTTGTATTTTTGCAAATAATCACTGAACAAGTCGGCATTTTGTCAAAAATCGAGAGATGTGACAACGACGCATAGTAACTATCGTCTGGCGGCAGAAATTTACATCAAGCCAAATTATGGCCAGATGCGTTCGCACGAACTGAGCCGCCTTAGCAAATCTCCCTTGTTTGCTGTGATCTGAGGTGGTGGTGATTGCTTTCCATCAGGTGACCAACATGCTCGATTGGCCCCCTCTCATATATGTATAAAAAAAAGAAGAAAGCACATTTGATGATTATTTTGTGATACACACACCGTGTATTCTAGCTCTACATTAATAAATATACCAGATAAATAAATAAATATACCAGACTTACAGCATAAATAAATGAGCAGCTGTGGCAATCGAACACGCTAGGTAAGCAATATCGGTCGTAGCCTATCCATGGATGGGTTTATTTATCTCGAGTTCCTCCGTGTTTCGGGGGGAACGTTATGTCGGCGGTCGCGGCTGTTGTCATTAGATGATAGTCGTTAAACCAAGTCAGTGGCCTTTATGGCTTGAAAACACTGACCACCAATCTGTAGTTGAGCAGCGTGGTGGAGTATGCTTTAAACCCCTTTGAGTTTTTGATAAAGGAGAGACCCGTATCCCAACAGTGGGATTATTATGGGTTGATGACGTAAGAGGAGTTAGACCATAATATAAATAAATATTTCTGGACAATTTACACAGCGCCATCTAGTCTCAAATTAAGCGCAAAGCTTGTGTTATGGGTACTAGACAACTGATAAATGTACTTAAATACATTTTTTTTTGTAAATACATAATTATAATACATAGAAAACACCCAGACCAAGACAAACAGACATGTTCATGCATACAAATGTTTGTCTTGGGCGGGAATCGAACCCGGTGTCAAAGTGGCCATTGCTAACCATTCGACCACCATAAACAGAAGAAAACAAATTTGATGTGGTTTGATACACACACCGTGTATTCAAGCTCTACATAATACATAGCATTTTGCAATTCTTATTATTGGAATCGATGTGTTAGGTAACAACTCAATGTTTTAGGTCCCCAATAGTGTTAGATACTTAAAATCCGTGGTGCACGGCAGTTGAGCTTCACTTGACTAGCCATCTCTTTAGGCTTTTAATGCCTTATTTGCCATATTACTGTCTCTCACATTGCTAAGAGGAGAAGTCAAATTCCAGAAGCTTCCTACTCCTACTATTTCTTCTGATTAAATTCGTTGTGAGTTCCAAGGCAGCCGTAGTTGTACCGCCGGGACTGCAATGGACTTCACTGTTCATTGCCTTTTTTGGAGTCGCCGCTGTTAATCCTGGCTACACAGGAGACACAGTGGTGGGAATGTGTAGTGGGTTCCCGTCCCGATAAAAAAAAAATACATAGCATAAATAAATATACCAGCCGTACAGCCAACAGCATAAATAATTACTCCCGGAGGTATGGACGAATGAAGATAAAATTTTATTGTCACTATGGATGGTCGTAACTGTTTTGTTATTTGGCGGAATAGCCTCTCTCTTTCCATAAATAAGTCATAAAGGTAGCTTACGAACGGTATAATGCATATATACGTAGGTATACGTGTTAAAATAAACAATCATCATCATCATCAACAGGTCATTTTAGTCTCCACTAAAGGAAAACGACCCTCTCTCGTCCGTCCCAGACAGAAGGAGGATTTGGCCTACACTCCCCACGCTGGCCAGACGGGTTGGGGAGGCCTGATCGATGTTTTATAATGTATTTCCCTTAGTCGCCTTGTACGACATCCACGGGAAGAGACGGAGTGATTATATTCTAGTGTGCCGGAAACCACACGGCAAAAATAAACAATAGAAAAGTCATTTTTAACCTACTCCAAAAAAAGGAGAAGGTTCTTTATTTTTTTTAATCTTTGTTACTTAATTACTGCGTTGCTTATAAACCGATTTGAAGAAAACTTTTTTTATTTGAAAGAGTATACTTCCAGATTTTATATGAGAAGGGAAGAAACGAGCATGTGGGTTACCTATTGGAAAGCAATAACCACCGCCCGTTGAGATCAGCAACACCAAGTTGTCGCCGATTTGTGCCAGACTTTTAAGGGAAATATAGACTCTTTTGGGGTGTAAGTGGTTCATCAACATCTTTTAACCAAAGCCAACTTCACAAGTTATGTTATTAAGTTGCAAGGTGGGACAGCGTTTTCTCAGTAAAAGATGACGCTATGAGCTGAGATATTTTTACCTATTGAAAGCAAGGTAATTGCCCGTCATTAATTTAGTCCAACGCCGCTTACATACATTCACTCGCGGCAAATGTAAGTGCTAATCAAAAACAATTATTTACAAGCTGTATGTAATGCATAGGTATTGAACAAGCGCTGTGTAGACAATTTTGATGATGCCGTGACATTGGCCATTGGCCCGTCTATGTATAATAATGCCCTATCATAGGATATAAGGACTTAAAATTTAAACAATTGAATTAAAATATATATATAAACGAATTTTTCCTCCGAAGATAAGCAGGCTTTACTTCCGTCAAAGCCGTTTGGAAGATCCTCGTGGCTTACACACAAGAAATGTTCATTTATTGTTATTGGCATATGTTATTGGGTTGTTTCATTGTACGTCAAGGGTTATAAGATAGCATTGTTATTAATGTTTTCGAACCTAAGGACACGGTGAAATAGGGATAAGGCCATACCTTTAAATTATATTTTTTTGGCTGGCGAGCACTAATACAATATAAGTATAGTCAAGAACCCTTACTTAATCATAATATTGTTTAAAATTTTCGTTGCTTTACTATACATAGTTTCAAAAAATTGTTTTAGTAGGTACCTAAACTTAAAAATCTTAGTGCTAAGAAAGAGCGTAGCCTCCTGGCACAAGCATACTTTTGCCTTTTGCTTAAAAGGAGACTCCAGCATCTACTATTGTTTTTGTATCTCAAGTTACTGATATAAATTATTTTGTATTTGTATTTTGTATTTTTGTAATCAACAGCGGGTCAGTAACTCAGTGGAATGGCTCAGTGAAAGGTCAATGACACTTCTTCAGTCTCCCAGCACAAATGGGCTATTGTGTTGTATGCAGGCGACCGCAGATGCTATCTGCATCTGGAAGGTGACAATTCTTTGTAAACATTATTTTATTATTTACCAAGTTGAGAGACGAGGTTATCATCATGACATTCCGATTAAGATTGACATAAAAATAGCTATTTACCTATCTAAACAAAATAATATCTTTGGTATTAATTTTTGAACCAAAGTCAACTTCACATGCACGTGGTACGTGACAAACGAGGCTCTGGCGAAAAGAGAGGTAGGGCGTAGCGTATTTTTAAGCTGTCCGACTGGGCAAGTACCTTACAGAATACCGCAGCCAAATAACAATTACCTTGAGGATTGTTGTGTTCCTGCGAATGAGTGAGGTCACCAGAAAGAAAAGGAGGGGTATAGGCTGGCAACGGCGTGACACCAAGAGGTCACCGATCCGTTGCCAGCCACAGCAAGTTGGTGTTTCTGAATTGCTGATCCATGGGCGGTGGTGATTGCTTTCCAACAGGTGACCCTCATGCTCGTTTGCCCCTTCTCATTGTACATCATGTAGGTATATAGTCTTTACATAGTATAAAATAAAGTCGCTTTCCGCGTCTGTCTGTATTACCGATAAGTTTTCCTAAACCACGCGACAAATTTTCACTTTTATTAAGTCCTGAAGGTTTATATATAATAATAGCTTCCACCCACGGCTTCTCCTATATTTACTTTTTTTAATAAAAAGTATCCTATGTCCTTCGTAATAAGTTTGGCAATATGACGTGTACAAAGTTTCATGATGTTCGGTTGACTAGTTTCGGCGTGAAAGCAACAAACACACATATATAAATGTAAATAAAAATAATATTAGTAGCGATTAGTCACACAGGCGAATCTAGGGTGAGTTGCTAGTATGTAATAAATAAATAAAGGGTAAAGCTCAAGAAATGGAGACGAAAGGAAATTGTGACTAATGGGTCAATCAACTATTATACCCACACCCTAGAAATAAATTTAGCAGAAAATTTTTGAAATTAAAATATTCAATATTAGCAATCTGGGTTTCAATAATCATACTATAATATATCATCTTTTATATTCTAGAAAAGGCGCGAGTTTGATAAATATTTAGACCATATTTTACGTAAAAATCTACAAACCTACCCCAAAAACTGTCCGCGGCGTTACTTCAACGTAGGATGCTAAAACAATGAAAGAAAACAGTATTTCGATGTTTTTTATTTATTGTCAGCCTTTGTCATACAAAATTAGATGGTTTAGCTTAATCAGTCTTCTTAATAATTATAATTTAAAAGAAAAATAGTAAATAGTTTGTCTTTTGCGTTACTGAAGTCTCATAAAAATATGTTTTTTCTTCATAGAATTCAATATTCAGTGTAGAATATACCACAAATATTAGTAAAGATTGTGCAAAAATCTCTGTGTAGTTTCAATCACAAAATTAACAGTTAAATCCAAAATATGAAAGCACAATCAACAAAAATCTTAATCTAAAATTAGGGACGAAAGTAACTCCAAAGACAAATTTTGGTAACACCTGAGACATTTCACAGAAAATCAAATGGTATACTTACAATTTAACAACTAAATATTATTTTTTTCTTTTAAAATTAACATATTTTATCAGTCAACAAAAATAAAAATCAAACAAATTCTCAAATAAGGTCCCATAGATAGAACAAACAAAACTACAAGCAAGATATAGTTACTTTTCAAAAACATCAATTGAAGTCTCAAACTGGTAATAAATTCGATGTCCTCTTTTCATTATAGCAGGTGTTGGTAATATTTTAATAATGTCCTTATAATCTACGTAGCTGATATCTTGCTCATCAAGTCGGAATCTCTTAGCATCGTTCTTGCCAACTACTCTCAAGAACATAACCTTTATCTCTCCATCGTCTTCAATAGGAGTTAATGCTTTACACACATAAGAATAAGTCTTCTTTGGATCATTGCTGTACACCTGGACATGTAAAAAGTTCCCAATAACCACGTGCATATAATTAAAGTCTCCGTTTTTACTTGTGGACGGCTGTGATTCAAAAGACTCATCGATCAGAGAGTTGCCAATGGATATAATCTTCCTAGAGTTTTCTTTGTTGCTCGTAGCTACCTGTAGGTCTTCACTCTCTGAATCAGAAGATCCATAAATTGTTTTGTAAATGCTTGGACGATTCTGTACTTCTTTAAGTACAGCAAACGAACTGAGTGGCACGTCGTCATCCGATGACTCTTTTCTAGCATACTCAATGTTATCTTCATCTGAGGATTCTTGTCGCGTAGATTCTATATTGTTCACATTATAGATGTGCGGATTCAAGCATTCACAAAAACCTCTCTTAATAGATTCACAGAAACAGGACAATGATCTATACTTTAAAGTATTGCGGTGTTCTGTGAATACATGGTGGACTTTTAATGTTCCAATCAGTCGTGGAATAGTATTTGGTAGCATGTGCTGATTTTCCTGAATAGAGACTTCCTCTATCAAAAATAGTTTTATTTTGCTAATGTTTTTTAACTGTTCCATAAATTGAGTAACGTTTGCAATATCTGACCCAGTCGCGACTATCTTATCAGCAGTTCGCTTCAGAAATCCACCTATTCCATCTGCAGGTCCCTTTCCATGACCTGCTTCGAAAAACGACCAGGTTGTTGCAGCAAATCCATAATCAAAAAATTTTGTAGCAAGCAAATAAAAATTTTGTTTCTGACGATACTGAGTCGAGGGTCCGTCAGAAAAAAAATGTATCGTATCGATTGATTCGTACTCATTTCTTATCCAGTGCATAATGGGATCCAAATGTGCCCAAATGGCAGCAGGCTGATGGCAATTGGACGAAGAAATGGTACAGAATGAGTGTGCCACATATTTATTGTCAATGTTGTAAGTGTAGACCATGACTGTATGTAAAGATATTTGCTGTCGAGAGCCTCCAAAATGATGGGACTGCACCTCCTCATGATACTTACAGCTATAGTTTTCACTGAAGTCGACAATTACCGCGCATTCATTGGGTTTGAGATTATTCAAGCACTGGCGGAAGTTATGAAACTGAATTTTTATATTATAAACGTGCTTTTTTAGAGAAACTGCATCCTTTTCAAATTTTTGCAAAAAGTTTCTACTATCATCGCTTAGTTCTTCTTTTACATTCTTAATTTTTTTAAATTTCTTTCCATCTTTTTCGTATCTTTCTTCCTTTCTGATCCATTCAAAGTATTTTATAGTTCCATTAATTTTGTCCTGGTTGTACTCCATCTTTTTATTTTTACATGTCTTACAGACATCATACATACAATCTTTTGAACGATCATTGCATACTGTTGCTTGAATAATCTCATTCAAATTATCTGTTTTTATAATCCCTTGTTTTTTTAGAGCTTGGGCTTTGTGAGCGAAATTGGCGTGAATCTTGCACAAACATGTTTCACGGGCATCAACCGAAGGTTTAACAATGTAAAATGGACGATTCTTTGTAAAATAAAAGTAAGAACATAGTATTCCTGCATTTTCAGATTTGAAGTCTTTGTATATCCTTTTCATCGTGTCCAGCAGGTATCTCTTCTGCATTTTCTTCCCATTTCGTGTTACAGTCTCTTTCCTTCCGGCTGTGGCTCGAGAAATGTCATCACGTAAGAAAAACCTGTGTATTTTCTTTCTTAGCAACATAGGATCATTGTTAACTGGCACTGTGGTTGCATACTCCCTATTTATTCCAAACACATCTCTTAGCAACTCATTTTTCTTTCCACATTTTTCAATTCTGTCATTAGTCAGTATACTTTTAAATAGTTTTTTCTGTTTGTGACTTTTAATTTTCGCGTACCTTTCCTTGATAGAATTTGCCAATAGTGTGTATTTTTCGTGGTCTTTTTTATTTATTTCACTTTCTTCAGAAAATTTTATTCGACTGGATCTTTTTTTATACTTCTCATATTTTTTCTTTAACTTTTCGATATTTTCTCGCAGTCTTTTATTTTCTCTATATAGTTTGCTTCTGTCTCTCTTGACCTTCTTACGACCTTGCTTTCTAGATGAAAGCGAAGAGGGTGACGCAGCAGGTGGTGTCTGGTTTGCTTGAACACGAAAATTGATAACACTTGATGCTGGAGAACTCGGTGGTGTAACAGCTAAAATTATTTGTAAATTCTTCTTTCTTTGCCGGTATTCTCGTTGTCTTAGCTTCCAAATTGTGTTAGCATTCTTTTTTTCTTTAGGTGTCAAATCTTTTACAAGGCGTTTAGTTTTATGGTAGTGCTCGCGGTGTTTTCTTTTGAATTCTGCATACTTATCTACATTTTTTTTGAGCCTTTCTCTGTACCTTTTCTGTTTTTCAGCAGGTGTTAATGCCATCTCTATAACAGTTTTTCAATCTGAAAGAAAAAATAATAATATAGTCAGTAAACGCAGTAAACGAATAAATTTTGTAAACTATTGGTAAGTTATCTTTAGCTAACTTAGGATTAAAATGAAAATGTCTATGGAGTTACTTATAATGTCTCTAGCGTTACCGCCAGGGTAACTCAGTATACCGGTAACTCAGGTGACATGTGACAGTTTATTGTTTATAATACTTCCCACAACCAGAATTTTATATATTAATAACCACCTATCAATAATTATAATCAATGTTTTTTGACTGAAATGAAAAAATTATAAAAATATTTATTACGTACTTAAGTTCCGACGAGGTCGAGGAGCGTTTTTAAAAAATACAATTATTATTTTAAAATACTTTTACTTCACGAGAGTTCGATACAGACTAACTTACATTCTATCATTAGGAATTAAACAAAGGCTTGCATAAATGCTGAGCCGACAAAATGCATCGTATGATAATGCGTGGGCTGTACGAAGAATCATGCACTAGCGTTGATAAGTACGGTACCAGCGGGAAGTGCGCCGTGCATAACTCCTCCGTCACCGAGTTCGAGATTATCCGTAGGATTAGGATGATCTCGAGTATTTTTCTTATACAATTTTCTCCAAAACTTATATTTATAGGCTACAGCTAAGAAAACTAGAGTCATGATTATCATTACGTTTCCTATGCTAACACCTTTTACGACACTTTGGAACTCTACACTATCACCATTAACTTTCGAGCCACTTTTGTGCACTAAATAATTGAGGAACTTGATATCCGTCAGATTGATCCCATCAAGGTTGACGGGTTTCGGCAGCCCTGAAGTGTCGTTCACTCTTGGTAATTGCAGCAACGGAAGTTTATCTCCAAACATACTTCTTTCTTCAGATACATGTGTTTTCAGAATAATCCCTTGAATTTTCACAAAGCAGTTATCGCTTATGGTTAGCAGGTAAGTTCCACGGATAGCCTCTTGTGTTACTTCTTCACCACAGTGGTTGGTAAGTACAATTTCATTAAGTGTATAAATTATCCAACGACCTGATTGTACTGACTCTATCTTTACATCGTTAATGACAACGGGAACGGGGTGGCAACTCGGGGTACTGGTCGAAAACTGCATAAGTTCAGCGACACAATCATCGTTCGCCAAAGGTGAGACGTCACTTTCGTAACACAAGAACCGGTCTTCATCAATTTCAGGACACGACTGAGAGAGCGGCGTTACTTTCAACCCCTTCACAAGGACATATGGAAACTTAGGAAGGATTAAGGAAGTCTTACCGTTATTTTCATCAAAGATAGGCAGCGGAATCAACTTATAATAAATGTGAATTTCGTTTCTTATCAATGGAATATGTATAATAAACTTTATCTGATTTTGTTTGATATAAGCTTCTATTTCAGTACAGCGTTCTATCTTAACAACATTTTCAGCAGTAGCGGAAAATACTAACTTATCGCTATTTTCAATTTCCTTTAATATTAACAAAAACTCGTCAGTATTCACAATAGATTGGTGTAACACCTTAATTTTACTAAAAGCAACCGCGGTTTCAATTTCGTTAAGCCGAATGTAGAGCATTTGGAAGTTGTGTAAGAATGTAGTATAGACATGTATAACTTCATTAACTGTTTGATCTAACTTTGTTTTATTCAAGAAAAGGTTCAATTCGCGTATGCTATTTCCGATATCTATAAAGTTGCTTCTAGTAGAATTTGCAATTTTAGTAAAAGTGTCCATCATTTCAGTGACAATGGTCATTTTCGCATTTAAAGCGTCCTGTCGCGTTTTTATGTTATTAATTAACTCTTCATATCTCATAGCGTCATCATTATCCAGGTTGCCGGTTATTGCTTTTATGAAAGATCCTAGTGGGTTAATTAAGCCGCGTTTAGTTTTAGTTGAAGGAATTAATTGCTTAGATTTTTCTATAGTTCTATACATAATATAATCTGTTTGTGTCTCAACATCAATTAAATCTGTACTGAAATTGTTAGTGTCGATATAGTTATGAATATCATCTCTAATTGATACATACTTATTTATATTTAACTCTATTTCTTCATTAATTTTTCCTAAGTCTAAAATCTTAATTACTGTCCATTTGTCGTAGCTGACGAATGCTTGACCTTCCTTGACTGGAAGTAGTCCCGGATTTCTATCAATCCGGTGCAGTAGAAGGGCCTGACTTCGGATCATTTGGATGATCAGAAGCCACCACCTGTGAAGGGCGCTTAATGTCTTTAATAGGAACCTTAGTTTCACGGTTATTAGTAATAACAGGTACAATATTCCTATGAATTGCCCCAGTGACTTGGGCCTTTTGGTATCGGGGTTTGTCCTTGCTACGTCTGGTGTTTACTCCTTTTATAAAGATTTCATCCCCTGACTCTATATCAAAATGAATTTCTCCCGGCCGTTTTTCAATAACACCTTGTTTCTTTTGCATAACCTTATCGGTCAAATATTCGTATAAATATTTCGTTTTTCTGACGTGTTCCTTGACTAATTGTTGAGTAAAACGTTTTTCAAAGTTTACTGAAAATGGGCTATTTGATTCAGTGTGGCCGAATACCACTTCAAACGGCGTTAGATCTGTAGTAGAGTGGATAGAGTTATTATATGACATAATTGCATAGGTCATGACCGACGCGGCGTCAGTGACCTTGCGTTCGTATTTGGCTATACGATATATCTCAATAATAGTAGAATGAAACCTTTCTACTAAGCCCATTGAATTGGGATTATGAGGTGTCCCTATGTGAAGGTCGATTTTGTAGAATGACAGCATTTCTTTCATTAGGGTATTGTTAAACTCCATACCGGGGTCTGAACTTATTCTGTTGGGAATTCCATATAGGGAAAAGTACTTAATTAAGGCCCTAACTGCTTCGGGTGTAGATTTGTTACTCATCTCTATAGCTTGTCCTAATTTACTAAAAGCGTCAATAATTGTAAGATAATTTTTTCCTTCAATTGTGAAAGTATCAATAAACAATTCCTGAAACGGTTTAGTCTGAGTTTGGGATAGCTGCAGTTCGGGTTTTAACGGCTTTCGTTCGTATTTCATTTTTTTACATACTTCGCATGAATTAATTATACTGGCTACAGTTTTGTCCATACAATGCCAATAGAACGTACGTCTGAGATGCGCTAGGGTTTCCTTAATTCCCCTATGGCTAGTTTTACCTGTATGATATTTGATAATAATCTCACGTTGCTCACTTTCATCATCTACATTAACTACTCGCTTGGTGCATTCGTAGAATTTTACTGTACCCTTTTTAAATAGTGTCGCGGTAATTTGGGAAAATTGCTTACGGTGTAGCTTGCTTTCAAAATGAAAGAAATATTTTATTTTAGGTCTGGTGTATTCTTTAAGGAAACGTTTGACAAGATCAGAATTATCTTCAGGTAAGTGTACTTCTAATATTTTTTGCGATTTATTAGATAAGTTTTTAACTGATAATTTATTTCTGTTCCAAGTATGTACGAGTATTTGGTTTGGCTTCGTGTCTACCGCTTCTTGTAAGATAAGTATACCTTCTGTATCCGAATGAATTGCAGAATGTATTGTGTCTATATCATCACTATTTTGATTTTCAGATGCGGATGCTGTGCTGCTGTCTGCAGACGGTATTGAATACGGAGATCGTCGACGCGCCCTAGTTCCAGTCAAAGATTTTACCGAACCGGAGGAGGAGATTGTTATGGGGGATGGAGACCGTGATCGTTTATTATCACTTTTCTTGTTTTGACCTATTCCTGCAATTTGTTCTGTTAAGTCGCTTAAATATTGTTGTAATTTTTGTTCTTTTTCGTCTACGTTAACCTGAGTTGATAAATTGTCATTATCTCCTAACATGTTAACTTTTATACGCGACAAGGCGTCGGCGTTGCTATTTTGCTTGCCGTTTTTGTACTCAATATCGAAATCAAACTCTGATAGACGCAATTTCCATCTAGTAATTTTGCTATTTTGTTCATTCATCCCTTTCAACCAGGCTAACGGTCTATGGTCCGTGTATATTTTAAATTTCCTCCCGTACAAATAGGGTCGAAAATGTTTTGTCGCCCAAATTATAGCCAGCATCTCCTTCTCTATGGTACTGTATCGTGTCTCGGCATCATTCAGAGTCCTACTTGCAAAAGCTACAGGCTTATCACTGCCTATTTGGCCCTGTGAAAGCACTGCACCGAGCGCGAAATTCGAAGCGTCCGTGGTGAGTACGAACTGTTTATCAAAGTCGGGAAACTGTAAAATTGGGGCGTTTGTTAACAATTCCTTACATCTTTCGAATGCGTCTATATATTCTTTCGTAACTTCAATCTTATTTCTTTTCTTTAAACATGATGTTAGAGGTTGCGTAATTTTCGCAAAGTCTCTAATAAATTTGCGGTAATAACCAACTAAACCCAGGAAACTTTTTATTTCCGTTGTAGTACGCGGTAGTGGAAAATTTAAGACAGCTTTTATTTTATCGTCATTAGGCATGAGGCCATCTTTGGTGATAGTATGGCCCAAATACAAAACTTCCTTCCTGAAAAATTCGCTTTTATCTAATGTGACCTTAAGATTTGTTTCTCTAATTCTGTCAAATATTTTACGTAATTTTGAAATATGCTCTTGGAGACTTGACGAGTATACAATTATATCGTCAAGATATACCATACAGTGTATACCTTGCAAGCCTCGTAGGATGTTATCCATAGCCCGTTGGAACGTGGCTGGAGCTGTCTTTAGCCCGAAGGGCATACGTTTGAATTCGTAATGGCCTGACTGGGTGGTGAAGGCGGTTTTGGGTATATCAGCTTCGTTAACCTCAATTTGGTGGTAGCCAGAGGCCAGATCTAAGGTGCTGAAATATGTCGACTTCCCTAATTTATCAAAAAGATCTGTGATATTAGGTAACGGGTATTTATCGTCCACTGTCAGTTCGTTGAGTCGTCGGTAATCTATGACCATTCTAAATTTTACTTCCCCTGTTGCATCCGGTTTTTTGGGCACCAGGTGTACCGGTGCACTCCAAGGCGAATAGGACTCTTGTATGACATTATCATTTAATAATTTATCAACTTGTTTTTTAATTTCCTCATTTTGAGAGTGTGGGTGTCGATAAGGACGAACATGTACTGGGTCCTCGTTAACTGTTCGTATATGATGTTTTACTTGATTTGAGAAAGATAGAGGAATTTTTTCGCAATAAAATATATCACGGTACTCATAACATAACTTGAAAATACTATTACGTTCTTCATCGTTTGTGTGGTCTAATCTTAGCTTTGATAAATTTTCTTTTAGCATGTCATCAATGTCACAGCTTTCATCCATCACATTCAACTCGCATACTTCATCCTTGAACACGGACACATCAAAGGGTTCTTCAAAAATGATTTTTTGCTGTTTTGGGGTAGTATTTTGTATTATAGTTCCCGCAAAGAAGTTTTCACACTTAACTAAGGCTGTTGGCATACGTACTCCTTCACTGAATTGAATGAAATTTAGTATAGCCTCACCGTTTTGGTAGTTCGTGGGAACTTTTACTCTTGTTTCGGTTCGCGGTTCTAAAATTAATTGATATGGCGGTTTATAAATTATAGGTATCTGTGCATTTGGTGTTAGTAGAACTTGATTTCCCATGTCTATTTTGGCTGCTAATTTTGTAAGGAGATCGGAGCCTACGAGGCCATCATACCTACCGTCCACATCATATACGTGAAATTTGTGAGTAAGTGTACTCCTAAATGTCTTCAATAATGGAATACAAATTACTTCATCGTGGGTACTTTGTGCATGCGTGCTAATGACAGTAAAAGGCTCATACTGTTTAAAACTGCTAAAGAATTCGTTTGCTTTAGCTGGACTTATAAATGACCTACTACTTCCGGTATCTATAAGAAATTTTGAATTAATTTCCGGGATGTCAATGTGCGGTAACTTAAGGATACTGTCGCAATAATTAAGATGTATTATTTCACCGGATCGTCGGAGGCTTTTGTCTGAAAATTTTCCGAGGTTACAAATTCATCATCAATTGCAATTTCGGGGTTTTCAGGATAGTCATAATCGTAACTGTGAGTGGGGTTCTCTACATAATCAAATTGTGGTTCGCTAACCATGTAGTTATACTCATAACTTTCAGGATGGTATTCAATGCCTAAGGATGTTGGCTCACTATAAAAAGGCTGATTAGTAATCATGTTCTGTCTTACAGGTGCGGTCCGCATAGAGATGTCCGTATCCATTTTCGGCCTAAACTGCTGTTGATTTTGAATGCCAAATTTAAATTGGTTGGGATTAGCCTGCTGTGGCGGGTCTCCAAATTTAAAACCACTGTGTTGGAAAGGTGCACGTGGTTGTTGCATAGGGCTCGGATTATAATTTGGTCGAAGCGCATTTTGACCGCCGAATCGGAAACCTTGAAACTGTGCTGGTTTATTTGACATAAAGTATGGCCTATACTGTGGTGAAAAGTTGGGTCTAAAGCCCTGTTGCACCTGAGTTTGAGGAATACCAAATTTGAAGTTTTGCTGATTAGGCATAAAATCAAAAGGACCACTAGCAAAAGGCCTTGGAAGATTTAGCGCAGCTGGGCGTGGCTGAGGAGCAACTGACTTCGGCTTATTATTTTTAGCATTATATTGTTCTAAGAAGTTTACTTCCTCGGTTACTACGCTAAGCGCGGTCTCCAATGTATTACACTGTTTCAACCTTACTATGCGTATCATATCTTCTGATAGGTTATATAAAAATACATTTAGAGCTGTGTTATTGTATATGATCATTTTAGCTGCTTTAGTCCCTTCATCCTGCAACCTATTAACTTTTGCGAATAATGAACTTCTAACACTCTGAATACGATGACAAAACTGGATATATGATTCGCCCTGCTTAATTTTTAAGCCTTCAAGTTCAATAGCTATGCACTCTTCGGAGCGCGGGTCACCGAAATGTAGGCAAAGTACGTCCTTGAGCTGATCCCAAGTCGCTAAATTTTGGTGTTCACTTAGTAGAGTCGCAGCTCTACCGGCAAGCCTACTAGTTATAGCATGAAACAAGTATGTATTTTGATGGAGATTTCCTTCCCTATGGAAAGCTCTAAGTACATATTCGGCCTTGGATAAAAACAAATTTAATAATTTTTCGTCTCCATCAAATACAGGAATAAGAGATATAATTTCTCTAGGGATCGTATTTATCTCGTGCTCCATTTTATTTATTTATGTATTTATCTATCCGTATTTTATTTATTAATAATTAATATTATATACAATATGTATTTATAATTTTTACTAGCGTTATATTACAAAATAACAACACTCGATTTCGGTAGTGAATGTTAATAGAGCTAAAACTAAGTATATATAATTAATTAATTACGAATACTACGACACTTGTATCATACAAAATCAGATAGACGTAATTTAATTAGATCGACTATTTGGGGTCGTGAATTTGGAAATAACAGGGAGTATATGAAAACAGGAGTGAAGAGGTTTACTCACGCGCTGCTCAATCCCATGTCTTCCTGTGAGTCTGCTCAGCTTCTCTCGTTCGACACACGCGTACCAGTTATTTATTTTTTTTGTTCGAGGATACCCGAATCGCGCCGATCTTGACGTTAAAAATCGATTTCTGGATTTTACAAGCGTTAGTTCGGCTGCAGAATACCACGGGTATCCTACCGGCTGCGCCACTTAAGTTCCGACGAGGTCGAGGAGCGTTTTTAAAAAATACAATTATTATTTTAAAATACTTTTACTTCACGAGAGTTCGATACAGACTAACTTACATTCTATCATTAGGAATTAAACAAAGGCTTGCATAAATGCTGAGCCGACAAAATGCATCGTATGATAATGCGTGGGCTGTACGAAGAATCATGCACTAGCGTTGATAAGTACGGTACCAGCGGGAAGTGCGCCGTGCATAACTACGTACCTTCAAAATCACGGTAACTCAGCTGACAGCGAATTTAGACACGCACCCCGTCCAAGAGTTTGTCGCAGACTGGCGGCGTGTCGGTATTTTCAAAGAACTTCGCCGCCGTGCCGCCAAAGAGCCAGTTAATGTAGGTAATATCGAGCGAGAGTCACTAGCATCTAGTGGACATTTTGTGCAATTTCTCTTCAGTAACTCAGTATACGAGTGCAAATAGGAAAATTGCGGGACAAGAATTCAAAAAAATTTCGTAGACAGACGATTGCTTTTATTCGTATTTTATTTTAATACAATTAAAGCTTGTTTGTTAAGCAAACAATAAAATATATAATATGGGTGTTACACTATATAAGAATATCCTTTTAAATGAAATTGTGTGACACTACTACGGGTTCGGGACAGCCACATTTTATATGGAACAAAGGAATTGTATACTGAGTTACTGACAAAATTTAAATAATTCGAGTTGTTATCGAATGCAAAGCATATTAATTTTATTGCTTTGTGATCTAGTAACATGTAGTCAGTACAAATTTATAGAATTTTTATTGAATTAATGTTAATTTATGTTTATACAGTCGGGGACAGCAGAGTGTGGGTATAATAGTTGATTGACCCTAATAAGGAAAGGATAAGTACTATTTAACGTAACATCAAATAATTGCAAACTTAAGATAACTTACTTGCACATAAAAAAATACTTATTGCACATCAAATGCAGGATTTGATATGCGACCAGATTAAATGTGCAAATTAGGTTTTTTTGTGGATCAATTTAATATTTTCCATGGAAACTAGGTATATACCAGATATTTTATATTTAGTTACAAGATTCTAAAAAGAACACTTCTTCTAAGTAAGTACACTGAACAACAATCGGTCTAGATGGTACTGACACTTTTAAATTAACCGGTGATAGCTATAGAGGATTTCAATCCAAGTAATTTGCTGGAACGAAATGAAACGTCTGCAAATTCCCGTAAGATTTCTGCAAATAGAAACTCTGAAACCTCAACGGGGTGAACGTAATTACAATGTAATTGATACCGAACCGTTCGTATTTCTCTCGAATTCCACGTTCAGGGGTGAAAGAGGCTTACCTTTATTTTTGAAGTGAAAACTTCTTTAGCGGCGTTGTGCACCTTTTGGTATGGGTAAAAAATGTTAAACTCGCGTCAGGTCACGTGTCCTGGATCGAAAATTAGTAAGACAAAGCTGCGAAACAAAATTCAACTTTATGCAAAGACGATAAGATTGACAATTCTTTGAATATTTCAATGAATCGAAATAGTTTCGAAATGACAGTTCGTAAGACAAAGCTGCGAGACTACAAAATCTAACTTTAAGCAAAGACGATACGATTGAGATTGTTTTGAATAGGTTATGATTGTGTACGGTATCGCAATAAATGCATATTGTACCACATGAATGATAGTACTGTTATACTGATAAATAAAACAATTCGTGCGAAATTATTTCCTAACCATTCCAAAATATTCAAAAATGCACAACGTTAATGTTCAAGTTTTCACTTCTACCGGCAGGCATTTTGCGTTTTAGACATCGCGCTCAAAAAGGTTCCTGCTTACCGATCGCGAGCAGAATACCGTAGAATTACCGTAGACATATTCATTTCCGAGCGTTACTTAGGCTGTGCACTTACTTTGAACGACTTTTTTTATACTACGTCCGATGGCAGACAAGCATACGGCCCGCCTGATGTGAAGCGGTTACCGTAGCCATATTAACACTCGCAACATGAAATATTGCTCATGTACATATTCTGTGAGATGGAGGTACATTCCCCAGTTGGGTAGCTTAGAATTAAGCTCCCTACCTCTCTTTTCGCCAGAGCTTCGTTTGTCAGTCAGCAGGGTGCACCGCGTGCAGGTGAAGTTTGCTTTGGTTCAAAGATGTTGATGAACCACTTACACCCCACGTAACGTTCTTCTAGGTTGCGATCACAGTGTAGGTATAATACAGGAATACAGCCTACAAATCTTGATATATGGAATAATTTTGACTACGATAATTTTGCCTGAAGTAAAATTTTGAGAAAAAAATTGTATCTCAGCCCATAGCATAAAATTTTAACAAGACATTTAGACATTTAGATCAAAATCCCAGTGCGGCCAAACGTAATTGATATAGCAGTTGATACTGGCGGCCGCACAGTTCACCCTCCTGTAACCTTACCTGTTGCTGATAAATTGTGGGACTCGTTGGCCGTACCTTCCAACGAACCTTAATATTTCTGGTGACCCGCCGGGTCGACAAAAATCGCCGTTTTAATATTTTAAAATGATATATATTTTTTATACTATCACTGCTATCACAGGTGAATGGTTTCATCTATATTTATAAAAGTGAAATATCACTCACTGAAATAACACCTACAAAGTTGAAATTTGGCAGGTAGGTTCCTTATAGGGTGTAGACCTCCACTAATTAGTAGTGGAAAGTCCTATGTTTTTGAAGTAACAGACTTTAAATTTAAAATGTACGGCTCTATACGTAGTGAGGAGGTGTACTAATAATGTATCATTAGAAATCAACCCCTTTTTGGGGTTAAAACGGGGGATGGTAGCTTGTCTGAAAGTCCAATGTTAAGATTGAGCCACAGCGAAGCGTGGGCGAGCCGCTAGTACATTATAAAGCATATTTTTCAATCCTCATTTTATTTTCTATGAAAGAAATGTAGGACAAAAACGTGTTGTTGATCAACATACGCCATACTATTTTGAAGACTTGCACGTCGTTCCAGAATACATAGTGGTGCATAGACTAAGTTACTCGCTGACCACGTAGCCTCCTGCAGGCGATTTTTTTTTTATTGGGTACGTTAATTACTTCGTACTCGAGGTACATCCTCATTCATCAATAGTCCTATAGATCAATTCAATAAAACAGAAAAATTCCAGGAAAGGACACGTATTGGAATTTTCTCGGTTGTACCTCTTGAGATGGAGTAATTGATGGCCGCACTTCGGTTTCACTGCACCTGTTGAAGACAAATTGATGATTCCGTGCCTCTTACGTAACCGTAGCTTGCATTATACGTATCACTTCTTGTAGGTACGAGAAAATCCTTGGTTGGATTACAATATTATGGTTGAGTGAAAAATCTTACTAGTTCATGGATGATGGAAATGGACCTTTGACATCATCAGATCAGCAGACAGATCCTGACAAATCGTTGTGTAAAAATTAGTTGTTTGTACGGACGATAATTTACAACGATAATTTTATAGAATAACGTGATAACGTCATAAGAAAACATCGACTGATGGAGTGGAAGAGAGATGCGTCACAAGCCGAACGCTTAGACCGATCGTGCCTCGTTTGTTCTGCGCTCTCGCTTGCACGCTAGGCTCAGGCGGAACGTGACAATGAGTCATGCTTTTTCGTACGTGCAGTCGGCGTTCATCGATTTATAAGATGTTATCACCTCAAAAGGTGTTACTTTGCATTATTTTTTCTGTTATAAAAGTTAACAATTCCAGTAACGGCAACATTACATAAAGCATCACGTAGTTAAGTAGGTAGATAATCACGTAGGCAAAAATTACGTTCGTAATGTTTCATAAATTTAGACTCCTTCCTTCGAAATCGTCATGGCATCGTGTGGATGTGCGGAGAAGAGATGCGTTTTCATACATTATACGACTCGCTGTACGCCACTGGACGCCACATGCGGTGTCCAATGTATGAAAATACATCACTCGCTCGTCTCCGCTTTGTTGGAGTGCGAGACGGGGGAAATGTGGAGCAAAGGTTGTGTAATAAAATTGATATGATAACACTTAGGAGCCATCCATAAATTACGTAACACGAATTTCATGATTTCTTGACCCCTCCCCCGTCCTTGTCACAGCTGGTCACATTTGTGAGACTCCCCTCCTCCCTAGTGTGACGTCACGAGTTGCAAATGTTTTTGAGTTTTTCGCTAATAGTTCAAAGTTCGTGTTTTAACATTTAGATTATAATAGATTTTGAAATGTCACGTCCCGAAATTTAGGACTCCTTCCACCCCCTTGTCACACAATGTTACACTTCATCTACACCCCTCCCGAACCCCTTCATCCCACCCCCTTAACGTGTGACGTAATTTACGGATGGCCCCTTATACATAGAGTTCTGCATTAAAATAACAGTATTTCGTTTTTATGTATGAAATTGCGGTCAGTAAGTGGCTAATTGTTCATAATTTATTATCCATGTGGTTTGATTGCGCCGATAGCTCGTTATTTCATTGGAGTTTTTGATATTTCGTTTATTATGAGATTAACGGCTGTCCGCGACTTCGTCCTGACTAATATTCGGCCTATCAAGAAAAATATGCATTAGTTTTAAGTCAGTTATCCAACAATACAACTGATAATCGGATAAGGTAAACAAAAACTCTAAAAATAATCGTTTTGCATTCTATTACTTTATATAACTCCGCCGCTTAAAGCGCCAGTCCCAAGCCTGGATAAAGGAGGAGGGTTGGTTGAGATAGACACCACATCAACCATAAAACAGTCAACGCCGAGTCTCGGGCGGCGGTAAATAACCCGACAAATGTGGCTTCAGCGGCCGTGAGGTATTAAATCACCTCTAAAAAGACTGTTCCGCCAAGCCGGTGGAAAAAAGACAACTAACCTTGATGGAAAGCTCGAGAAAAACAAAGCCCCTAGTCCCCAGTAGCTCCATTATTCCTGGCTACGACAGCGGTCATGGTCACGGTAGAGCAGGGGGTGTTAAGAATCTCTGGAAGAGACACGGCTGTCACACCCAACTACAACTGGCTACATTCAATACAAGGACTCTGAGATTGCAAGCAAACACGGAAGAATTAGAACATGAATTAAATGGAATAAAATGGGACATTGTGGGATTATGCGAAGTAAGACGGAAAGGAGAGGATACTCTTAAACTGAACTCTGGCAACATACTATATTTCACTGGAGATTCTAACTCCTCTATTGGAAGCGTCGGATTCCTCATCAACAAAAGACTAATACAAAACATCATCTCTTTGAGCAGTGTGTCACCGAGAGTTGCTTATGTAATATTAAAAGTAAATAAACGATACTCGATCAAAATTGTCCAAGTGTACGCTCCTACTTCAGCTCACGCAGATGAGGCAATGGATACGTTTTATGAGGATATCGACAAAGCACTGACGTCAGGTAAGAAAACCCAGGCGAGCTTCATAATGGGAGATTTTAATGCACGCGTGGGAACGAGATTAGTAGATGAATCCAGT
Organism: Hypsopygia costalis; assembly: GCA_937001555.2. Taxonomy (NCBI): domain Eukaryota; kingdom Metazoa; phylum Arthropoda; class Insecta; order Lepidoptera; family Pyralidae; genus Hypsopygia; species Hypsopygia costalis. Next base: position 7,573,180 of record OW443343.2, on the reverse strand, counting down.
ATGGGCTCTCACGGTAGTGGAACAAGAAATGCACGTGGACAAAGGCTAATAAACTTTCTGGAAGCCAAGAGGTTTTTCATCATGAATACCTTTTTTCAAAAGAAACCCTATAGAAAGTGGACATGGGCTAGTCCAGATGGCAGAACGAAAAGTGAGATAGATTGCATTTGCACCAACAGAAGAGGTCAGAGTGACAAATGTGGGAGTTCTTAAAAAGGTAAAAAGTAGTGACCACCGACTACTACGCAGTACAGTGAGGGTAAACGCAAAGCTTGAAAGGCTCAAGATGCTGAAAAAACCCTTATCTAGGCTAAACATTCCAACAGGCCTTCACAAACGAAGAAACGAACTTCGAAGATAAGCTCCAACAAGACCTTCAAAAACCTGACATTCAGTATTTTGAGCAAAGCCTAGACGACAAGTACGACTTTTTTACCACCACATTGACCAAAAATGCAAATGAATTATTTGGCCGTTTATCGAGAGAAACGGACGAACTATCTGCTGAGACTATTGAGTTGTTGAAAGTACGAGACAAATTGGGTTCAGATACATACAATTCTCAGAAACACCGTAATCTAAACAAAACTATTTCAAAGATGATAAGACGTGACATCCGGAATAGAAACACCGAGAGAATTCAGAACCTAATTGAAAAATACCGAGGCCCAAAGGTATTCAACAAAGCCACGACATATGCGAACAGCCAGCTCAGTAGACTAGAAAACAGAGGGGGCGAACTGAAGAGTGGGCGACTGTCGGGCTTTCCTCACGCGTCACTATACAGAAGACATACCGGAGATTAGTGCATACGAAGTCAAACAAGCACTCAAACAACTTAAGAAACTAAAAGCACCCGGCGACGATGGCATCACTGCAGAACTACTTAAAGCTGGAAGTAGAGCTGTCGTGAAGGAGCTATGCTGGTTATTCAATGAGGCACTTTTCACGGGTGGAATACCAAAGAAATGGCAGAACAGCATAGTGGTATTGTTCCATAAGAAAGGACCAAAAACGAAACTCTCAAACTATCGCCCGATTGCGCTCCTGAGCCAAATTTATAAGGTGTTCTCCCGAGTGATTACTTCACGAATAAGCAGGAGGCTCGATGATCATCAACCACACCAAAAAACGTTTGAATTTAGCAGACCACTCTACCTTGCCTTCGTAGACTATGAGAAAACTTTTGACACAGTTGAACACTGGGCGGTCTTCGACTCACTTCAGCGTTGTAGGGTAGATTACAGGTATATTACGTTACTAAAAAACCTATTTAAAACTGCGACGATGACCATACAACACCAAAACTGCGCAACCACCATTCCGATTCAACGTGGCGTACGGCAGGGGGATGTTATATCTCCTAAGCTATTCACTAATGTCCTTGAAGATAAATTTAAAACACTGGATTGGAGTGGTAATGGAATTAACATAAACGGGGAATTTCTACATCATCTCCGTTTTGCAGATGACATTGTTTTTTTAGCAGAGACACCAAAAGACTTCGAGAGAATGCTAAATGAACTCAGCCAAGCATCCTCGAGGATTGGTCTAAAATTAAACTCCAACAAAACTAAATGGATGGGAATGGATACAAAGAAAAATATAACTGTCGGAAATAATATCATCGAACGAGTTGATGAATATATCTATCTCGGTCATAAGATCAAGCTCGGCAGAGAGTCGCAAAAAGGAGAGATAGACCGACGAATACAGCTTGCGTGGGCCGCCTTTGGCAAGCTCGAACACGTCTTCCGATCGAGGGTCCCACAATGTCTCAAAACAAGGTTATACAACCAGTGTGTACTTCCCGTCATGACATACGCTTGTGAAACATGGACGTTTACCGAGGGGTTACTAGATCGCCTTAGAGTAACCCAGAGGGCAATGGAACGCAGTATACTCGGTATCTCGCTGCGAGACAGGATCCGTAACTCTGTTATCCGCCAGCGCACCAAGGTTATTGACGTTGGAAAAAGGGTAACGAGACTTAAGTGGTAATGGGCTGGACACTTGTGTCGTAGAGACGACGAGAGGTGGAGCCAAAAGGTCCTTTACTGGAGACCCAGAACCGGTAAGCGTCATGTAGGCAGACCACCACCAGCCAGATGGTCGGACGATATAAAAAAGACGGCAGGGCTGACCTGGACAAGAATCGCCGCACAAAGAGAGGAATGGAGATCCCATCAAGAGGCATATGTCCAGCAGTGGACCTAAAATAGATGCTGAAAAGAAGAAGAAGACTTTATATAGATCGGTTATACAATACAATGCAATGCAATTTAATGCAATAAAATGTATTGTACATTTTATTGGTACAATACATTACAAAAGCGGTTTTAACATCGAGCAATATCTTTCAGACAAACTTTGGGTAGAAGACAAATCATCTCAAATTAAGGTCATACAAATTTGTCTTAAATTTCTCCAATATACAGAAATCAGAGAGTTTCCAATTTATTATACATGCATGTAATGCACTTGTAGAAGTGCACTCTAAAACAAACAACGGGCTCAGAGAAGGCATAGTGGCATATGTGGCTGATGTTACTAAGAGGGTGACGAAGTTGAAATGGCAGTGGGCAGGATATGTAACCTGGAAGTCAGATTCGTGGTGTAAGGAGGTATAGGAGTGGAGACCGTGGAATCGTAGGAGCAAAAGACCTACAGGAAGGCCACAGATGAGGTGGAAAGATGTCAAAGCTGTGGCGGGACACAACTGGATATCAATTGCCCAAAATAAAACAAAATGGAGAAGATTGAAAGAGGCCTACACCAAAAAATCGGTTCAATAAGGATAAAGATGTTTTTTTTTTTATACTACGTCGGGTCACAAACCAACATACGGCCCGCCTGATGTGAAGCGGTTAATGTAGCCATATTAACGCTCGCAACTTAAAATATCGCTCGCGCGCCGCCACCGCCGCTGCCAACGCAGCAACTTCTTCCTTTCTGGTGACCTCACTCACTCGCTGGAACACAACAACCCTGAAACGAATTGTTACTTAGCTCCGGTATTCTGTGAGAAGGAGGTACATTCCCCAGTCCAGGGTAGCCCAGGTATAGCTTACAATTACGCTCCAAACCTCTCTTTTCGTCAGAGTTTCGTTTGTCAGTCAGCAGGGTGCACCGCTTGCAGGTGAAGTTGGCTTTGGTTCAAAGACGTTGATGAACCACTTACACCCCAAAAAGATGAGATATACATGCGGAAATAACACGAGTATATATACTGTAAAATACATTGATGATTCCCATCAATGTAGGTCAAACATTATGATGATTGAGTTACATAAGGGTAATTCATAAGGTAATAAGAAAACGCACCTCTACAATTTGGTAACTAGTCATATAAATCACCGTATTATGTGATGACTTCCTAAATGAGAAAATAAACGCAATAACGTGTCCACGAGAAATAATATCCTTAAGTACATTTCCTCAACACGCACAAACGAAATGACAGAAAATCTATGACATTTTATAAATAGACGGGTCATAGGCAGGCAGCCATAAGCGAATATCACACCAGTAAAATTTGGTTACAGAGCGCTTATTCAATACCTGCGGAAGTATACATGCAGCAAGGATTGCTGACAATTTTAGACAGTAGGTTTAGCACCCTTAAGTCTAAAGAGGGACTTTGCGTCCCTTCGTGAGTTCTACCGATTGCACAATTGGGTGTGTTCAGAGGATGATGATGTCTGCGGCTCCTTCTACGGGCGCACCGCTCGCCATCGACAGTTAATTCGTCCTCAGACATTACACCTGAGGTCGTTGCGTACTTTGTGGTTCCAGAAAGGTTTTCTCCCACGTACTATCAAGCTGTGGAATGAATGGCCTGTCAAGGTTTGCCCAGGAAATGACATCATGGGCTTCTTGGTGAGAAGAGGTTTTTACAGGATCGGCAACGCGCATGTGTTGCCCTTGGCGATGCATGTATTCATAGAATATTCATATAATTGGCGAGAGTTGTCTCAGGATCGAAAGGCATGGCGTCGTCTGGTGTCGGAGGCCAAGATCCACTTTGGGTCGTTGCGCCGTAGCAGTGGATAGTCCATGTCGGTCGATACGTGCGTCGCTGTTGAGCTCATGTTGCACACTGGACAAACGTTAGTGTGGCCACAAACGCATTAATTACTGCGGTAATTCTCTTTGATGTGCGAAAAAAGACCGCCGCCGGAGCTATTGTCTACCGCCATTTGCCATATTGATTGGCATTGTAAAATTATGGCCATAAATAGTGGTTACACCTAGGCGTTGTTAAAATTATGGCAATAATTATTGGCATATCACGGTAGTGTAGCCGCAGCGGAATTTTATTTACAAATTTTCATTATTTTTAATTAGCACTATCGTCTTGTTGCGACGATAAGTGGCTCGGAACTGAGTGAATTCCGGGCAATTACCTTGCTTTCTTATTGCCACAACGGATGTAGGTAGAACGCATCTATAGATAAAAACATCACAGCAGAAAATAACGTTTCAAAACGTTAAATTACGCTGACTCAGGTCACAGAAACCGGTTCCTTTAATTTCATATCTGCGAAACTTGTATCGATCTAATGCACCATGTTTATGGTGGTTGCCAACTTTTTAATTTATTGCTCACTCCGCTACGGCTCGAGTTTGTACATTTTATTATACTAAAATGCAGAGCTTTATGGCGCCGTCGTTGTTTCATTTAAAATGGCGATGTTGGAAAATTAAAAGAAATTAATGGACGGAGAAAATTCTTGAAATGGAATAAGGAATTCTTGGAATAAGGACTCTCTACATGTAAATAATAAAATTCCGACTGTGTAAGGGCTATGTCGTCATATTAAATGTATTTATAGATGGAAACATAATATAGATCCTGTTTATTTCATAAATTATTATCGATACTCTTTGAAAGGGTTCGTGAAGTTCTTTTAGTATAAGTTTTTTTAATATCCTGTTTACTTTAGGAATAATCGAGTGAGATCACTTATCACTCGCAGGAACACAACTACCCTCAAGGTTATTTTTATTTCGCTGTGGTATTGTGTGAGGTGGAGGTACTTCCCCAGTCAGCCAGCTTAAAAAAATGCGCTATGCTCTCGTTTCGCCAGAGCCTCGTTCGCTAGTCAGCAGGGTGCACCATGTGTAGGAGAATCTCACCACGGCTTTGGTTCAACGATGTTGATGAACCACTTACACCCCTGAACCTCGTATTTACAAAGTTAACAAACATTGTCAAACTAAACAAATAATGAATATATAGTTAAAAAAAACTAAAAAACACGCTTTTAAAGCACGTAGTTTGATGTGTTTCTTTCTGGTGCACCACGTGCAGGTGAGGTTGTATTGTTGTTTGTTATAACCTTGAAACCTGATCGTGTTCAAAGTCCATTACGTGGCCTTTCTCACAAGTGCAAACACGACTATGATACGATATTCCATCATGGAATGCCAGTGCATATGTTCCGGCTTCATCATCAGACCTTGAAACCTAATCGTGGTCAAAGTTAATTACAAGACTTTTCTAAGAAATCCAAAAACAGCTATGATACTATGTTCCATCATGAAGTTCCAGTTCATATCTTCCGGCTCCATCATCAGATCAGTTCGACAGTACCATATTATTGTATTGTTATCAGAACTACATCCAGCTGCCAATTTTCATTACGCTACGATCCTTGGAAGATGGTTAAATTAGTTGCCTTAGATTCCATTACATAGTTAGTTACATACAGGTCGACCTAATAAAAGCGTATTAAAAATCCAGGAAATGATGACTCGCTGATCTAACAGATAAAAACCAAAGTATAAATAAACTCGTCCGCGAGTTTCGTGGTGAAATAGAATTTGGCACGCTTAACGTGCGATCGACCGCTTCTAATAAATTAAGCCAAGTTTCATATACAATGAGCCCTTTCTGTTTTGCAGTTTGCGGAGCGCCCCCGAGCAGTACCAGGCACTGCGAAATACAAATATATATAAATCTAGGTAACCTCACTTTCAGGTGTTGGGGTGTAAGTGGTTCATCAACATCTTTGAACTAAAGCCAACTTCACCTGCACGCGGTGCACCCTGCTGACGGACAAACGAAGCACTGGCGAAAAGAGAGGTAGGGAGCGTAATTGTAATTAGGGAATATACCTCCACCTCAAAGAATACCGCAGCCAAATAAGAAATCCTTTGAGGGTTGTTGTGTTCCTGCGAGTGAGTGAGGTCACCAGAAACGAAGGAGATGCTGCGTTGGCAGCGGGAGTGGCGGCGCGCGAGCGATATTTTATGTTGCGAGCGTTAATTTGGGTACGGTAACCGCTTTACACCAGGCGGGCCGTATGCTTGTCTGCCAGCCGACGTAGTATAAAAAAAACCTCAGTTATAATTAGGAACAAAGTGTGTTAACTCGACGCTTTGTTTAGCTCTTCGTTGTGGAACAAACAAGTTTGTTTTGCTCAGTTGATTGGACGGACTAACCAACGTAATAAGAGAAGTAAAATTAACGATTCTGCGAAATACATTTTCTCAATACAAGATGCAGGTCAACTGCCTTTGTTGGAGGTTACTTTTCACACAAACTTTATTATCATAACTTTCTTTTTATTGTCGTATTTTTAATGGAATATAGTCCTAATCTTGAAAGCGAACGAATTGTTAATCTACTCATTGCTGGATATAGTCGACGTGACCCCTTATTCATCCCACTACTGGGATACGGGTCTCCCCTCAGTCGAAGGGGTTTAGAGCATACTCTACCACGCTGCACAACTGCGAGTTGGCGGAGGAGCTGGATAAAGTGTCACTAAATTCTTTAATGCCTTTGATGTCATCGGTACATTTACGTATGTAGAGTGCAAATTTCGTTGTTATTTCTTTTACCAAGTTTCATTTTACAAATAAAATGGTTGAAGTCTCCTTTTAAGCATGAAAAATGCCTGTATTAGGAGGCCACCCTCTTCCATAGCTACATAATTGTTAAAATTAATAGAACGAGTGTTTAATTACGTGTTTGTGTGTGATACAGGTGTGATTGTGTGCACGCGCATGTGTGAATCGGTGTGTAAAATTTGAATTTGAATTGAATTTGACTAAGAACTTATATCCAGAACTTGGATTTTCCATCGAATTTCCTTGGTCCGAATTCTTATTTTCATTGAGTGCAGTGAGCGGAACGCTTAAATACGCCGAAAAGTCACTTTTGGAAAAGAATAGGCTCTAAAACCACTGAACCGATTTTGATGAAACTTGTCGCAATTAGAAACCTCCACTGAAATGGAACTGAACTGAAAAAAAAATCCACTGAAATCAATTGAAAACATACACTCAGCAAATCTACTCGATCCACTCAACTTCAATTTCGGCCCCGTGGGCTAGAATCAGGTCTAGTAGAATCTTTGAACAAAGTTGTCAAAGAGTAATATAGTACAGAGGATAGTTGTCCATAGTCGCTCCTTGTGTTAGCCCAACTGTACAACATCTAAGTACAGAATAAGTAAAATTTCTCCACACCGAAATAGCGAGGAGGACGCATGTTATTTATACGTGTATAATTACTGAAGGAACACTGTTTCTAATACTTAGAACAAACACTATAACAAGAAGGTTCACCTGCGTTGTTACACTTCTTTACTCAAGTTATTATGATCTCTGATTGTGCTCTAGATTAATTGCTAAACCAGCAACTCTGCTGAACAAAAATTGATTTCGGAACAAAGTAATGAAATTTCTCAATTACATTGTTGCACTGGCATATGTGCTGAGAATTGTAAAGATTTATAATAACTAGTGGTCGACCAGTGCTGGTCGAAATTCGACTATAATTAATATAAATTATGACTTAAACAATAATCAAAATATGTGCGTGTGTGTATCAAATAGATGGTAGTGTGTGTATAGCTTTTTTTATTTATTTAATGTATTTTATGGATAAAGGGGTACAAAGTTTTTGCTTCACTTATTAATATATCTATAGATGATATAAAGGTAGGTTGCTCCTTATGGTACTCCGTAAGGTACCTAATGACAATGTTCGGGCAAATATATGCCCGAACAAATGTGTGTAACAATTTGTACAAAAGCTGGTGACAATTTTCTGCGTATTTTTTTGTGTATACAATCAGACCCTTGAGAAATATAATAAATCTCTGGCTCATACAGACACGTCGGCATAAATCCTGCATGTTTCGAACGTGGCCACAATAAAAGGTTTCGTGAACGATGTGGGAGTCATACAATCGACATGAGGGAATATTTTTAGATGCTTAAGATGGATATAAATTGGGGTAAAAAGCAAGTAGGCAGCAATATGTTATTCATTCCTCTTTATCGGTTAGTTGACGGTCAGATTTACTGGGCTCTGACTGAGTAGGCAAATCCAAACGATCAAATGAAGTTTCGATGGACTGAGATTGTTCCAGATACTCCTCAACAATCTAAAAGTCAAATTCCAAAAGCTTTCTTCTCCTACTAATTTCTTCTGATTAAATTCGTTGTGAGTTCCAAGGCATCCGTAGTTTTACCCCCGGGACAGCAATGGACTTCACTGTTTATTGCCTTTTTGGCGGTCGCCGCTGTTAATCCTGGCTACACAGGAGATACAGTGGTGGGAATGTGTGGTGGGCCCCCGTAAAACTGCTCAACAATCTTGTCACGATGAGCTTTTTGTCACCTGTCAAAAATGGACGTGTTTGTAGGTGCATATCAATAAGCAAACCCATATTTTACTTATATATTATTTACTCTGTTTATAAACATTTTTTCCATGAACTGCCCCCTTACCACCAACTTCTTATCGCGAAAACCACCAAATTCTATTTCAACTTGTATAGAGTCTTATCTTGCTTATTCATTGGTATGAATAAGCAAGCTATTCAGTTATTGAATCGCAATAAGAGTTGGTGGTAAGGGGGCTGTACTTTCTTTTGCTTTTTAACACCCAGAATTTAAGAGGAAGTCTATAGAATACCTAGAAAATGCATTCAAAATACTCGTACCTTATCTATGCTTTTAAGGACGGTAGGCTATAAATTTCTCATTATTTGCTGGTACTTGATTAATAGAAATTTCCGTAAAAATAGATCTAGGCACTTATAAAAAAATTAGTTATCTCTAATTTTTAGTATCCATATTTTTTCCCCGCGTATATATAACGTGATAAAAATATATCAATTTTATTTATTGATAAAGTTGTATCTGATAAATGGTTATAAATATCGGTTGGGCAAAGCTGCGTAAAATAAAAAAATCACATACTAAATGTATTTTAAGTATTATAATAAAGAACTATAATATATTTTAGATATCTCTATTTTACAACAACATCTATCTCAGAGAAGGTGCTAGGTATATTTTTGAAACCGTTCGTTAAAGTTTACAAATGTTAATAAAATAAAGTCAAGTATTCTTTAGCATATTCGGTACAAATAAATGTAGACATATTTATTTGTACCGAATGGTACAAATAAATAGACATATTTATTTGTACCGAATAAATTACAAAAAATACTTGAACTTTTTGAAATTACAAAAAATACTTGAATTTTTTGTAATTTATTGGTTGTCCCTGCAATCATAAAAAATGTTACAACTCTTAATTCTAAACAGGCAATTGACAAATTGCCTGTTTAGAATTAAGAGTTGTAACATAAACAATAGCGAGGTAAATATGGAATATATGGAAGATAGAGGCGGGTGAAGTTTTTGTTACTTTTAAGTTTAGGTTCCTCACTCGCAAAGTGTAATTAGCTTCTTGGTTCAGTTTGTCTTTATGTAGGGTAATGCCAAATTCCCAAGCAGTCTCACATAACTTAGTTAGCGCCAGTCTTTGAGTTCCGATACTTCCAAGTTTCCGATAATATTACAACCTACTTTGAAACTTAGTAATTTTACTTAAAGTTTCCCTGTACCAGAAGCAATAAATCACATTAAAACATAGTTGATTTAGCCATTATGCGACTATTATTCTTATCATACTCTGTCATCACGCTGTACTACATAATTTTCTTTGAAAGAATGTTAGCAATTTGTTTCTATTTTTATCCAAATATACACAAAATCATTAACATCTTTATGGATTACGTCAATATTTATCAAACAAAAACCCTTTCTTTTCCGGAAGTTTTGGCGCCTCAAAAACCGGTTATTTCACTTTCCTCCGCGGCCAAAACAGATATAGCGAGCAAATCATCTCGAATGAGTCAGAACGATCAGTTTTTTGGATGCTTTCTCCCACACCTGCCCGAAAGGGGCACGTTAGCACGTATCGCGGATACGAACACTTTCCACTGGGGGAAATGGGACCAGCGTTTTGCATGGCCTTGATTCGAGTGAAGCCAGCGATGCCGTGTCTGCAGCCAGTCTTCGTTGGACGATAGAGCAAAACAGACGCATCGAACACGACTCCGCAAACTGACTTGCACGCGACGCGAGTGACGCGAGTGTAAAGTGCGATTAGTGAACAGTGTTCTTTCCAATCGGAGGATAAACCTAGCAAATCTGGAGCGACAAACTTCAAAAAGGAGGTGTGTTTCGTTTACTTTCCACAGAATTTTTTTGGCGCGCTCCTTTTTTGTTCGAATGAATGAATGGCGTGTTTGGTGAATTGGTAAATATTGTGGTTTAGCTTTTATGTGGTAATGTTTCAGTGTTGATGAATGCTCCGTAGAGAGTAATTTTAGCTGCCCACGCAAAAAATGTGAAAGTAACAGAGCTGCGTTCGTTCGGCTGTCGCGAGTAAGATCGAGTGCGGTTATCGTGATGTTGTTATGCCTTGTTGGTTCAATTACTCTTTCAATTATTGCTGCTTTGAGAAAAGAAAATTGTTTCATGCCTTATTAATCAATGAATCATAAATTTTCTCTTATATTAAAATCAATTTCGTTCCATCTATTACATTTATCGTGATCAGAGTTAAAAATTGCTTTGTTCAGTCGAAGTACATTATAATATTATTATGTTGGGTATATTGTACCCCTGTACGTTTACATTCAATGTCGAATTTGCATATACAACATTAAAAACGAATATATAAATAATAACCAGCGCATTAATCATTATGCCGGTGAAATTTTATTGTATGCAAATCTAGGTGAGTATTCAACGCAGAGCCTCCGAGAAAGTTAATTAAGCTTAATAAAATTGTACCAAATTCCTTTTGAAAGGAACGTCTTAGAGTCTTATTAAGTTAAAAAGAAGTTTCGTTTAAAGCTTCTGATTTAGAAGGCATTAGAAACAAATAATGAGAACGGAAGAAAGTTGTAAAATTCTACCGGATGTAAGTTAAAAGCTTGAACATTGGTATTGAGCTTTATAGGGATAATGCTCATATTGTTTAGTCAACGTTAAAGAAATTAAGTGAGTAGTACTCATTCCTTATTATCATCATTCATACTAATATTATAACTACGAAAATGTGTTTGTTTGTTTGTACGTCTTTCACGTCGATAGTAACCAAATGGATTGACATGTCTTTTTTTATGTGAATAGTTTAAGGTTTGCAGGAGAGTGGCATACATAGGCTACTTTTTGTCCATCTTTTTCCCACGTGAAAAGAAAAGCTTTATTAAACAGTGAAATAATTACCACGCAGGCGAAGTCTTTATTATTTTATTAGGTACACAGCGCTGACATTTTGTCACGCTTCGTTTTATTTCATTATTCATTGTTTGTTCCTTTTATTACGGATGTAGAAATATTTTTAGGGTTTGCCTATGTGGTCAATAGATAATTAATTGAGGCATGACAGTTACACAATATCTAATAGCGAGCTAAATAAACAGGTGCACAATTAGGAGAAACCGTTGACACATTATCTAATAGCGAGCTAAATAAACAGGTGCACAATTAGGAGAAACCGTAGACACAATATCTAATAGCGAGCTAAATAAACAGGTGCACAATTAGGAGAAACCGTAGAGACAATATCTAATAGCGAGCTAAATAAACAGGTGCACAATTAGGAGAAACCGTAGACACAATATCTAATAGCGAGCTAAATAAATAGGTGCACAATTAGGAGAAATCGTAGACACAATATCTAATAGTGAGCTAAATAAACAAGTGCTCAATTAGGAGAAACCGTAGGAATTGTGAAAAGTATTGTCTATGCAGAGGTCTTCTATCACGTTGTAAAAATGTATTACATATATTTGTTTTCCGTCTTAAAGTAAATACACTATTGAGGTAAGTGCTTAAAACTTGAACGCAGAGTTGCGAGCACTAACGGTAATTTACCCCGTATACCCCTTAGTGCTTGCAAGTTTGCCTTACCTCTAAGTAATTACTATCTTATGCATATAGTGCGGTACTATGTTTTAGCATGGCATAGTATAGGTGCGGTTCATGTAGTGTTCCAGCATACTCAACTCATTGGTGGTAATTGATTAGTACAGAAAAACTGGACCTTTCTCGATTATTGAATCTATACATATAACGGATTTTATACTATATATATAACGGATGCTGTAGCTGAGGCGATTTCGGCTGGAATTAAATTATTTATTCCAAACCGGCGGGTGGCTAATGCATGGGGTTCTTCAAAAAGGGCGTGAAGAGGTTTTTACAGAGTCGGCAACGCGCGTGTGATGCCCCTGGTGTTACAGGCGTTCATAGGGTACGGTAACTGCTTTCCATCAGGCGGGCCGTATGCTTGTTTCACACTTTAGTGGTATAAAAAAAATCTCTAGTAGTTCAAACCAAAACTATGGCAGAATTAGTCTCCGATATTCTATGGAACTCTAAACCCCTTCAATTGAGGGGATTTTATTTGATGTTATAACTAGCAGGTCTACCTGATGTTTAATTAAAAATATACAATTTTGGCGAAATATCCCTTTAGTTTTTAATAGGAGACACCTGGCCCGTCCTTCTCAACTGGTCCGGGCGAATCTACCCATGTACATTTTAAAAACTAGACATTTGGCCCGCAGACCAGTTTTTGCGTGGGTGAGATGTCCCACAACCCATCCCAACAGTGGGATTATTATGACTTGATGCCGATCTCCATGGAACTATGAAAATGAAATTTGCTTTTAGTTATTTTATGAAAATTGCTGTGGTTCTCCGGATATAGCTGCAAAAAGTGAGAGTCAGAGTTTTATAGATTTTTTACTTTGTTTCAGTCTAAATAAAATCGTGTTTTCCCGAGATAAAAAGACAAACAACTTTGTGTTCAAACTTATTTGCATGTTTCTTTCTTTGCCTTGATGTCGCCTGGATAAATATTTACAGCATTACAGTAAGCCACTTCGTTTGGAAGAGTTCTATTTACGAACTCTGTACTCACTCTGAAAAATAAATTGACATCGAGATTATTATTGGGTGAAATTTTGTGTCATTTTCTTTTCCTTTCGGCAAGATTTGCATGCGTTCAAAGTTCAAAGATACTAACCAAAAAGCGAATTTTTAAGCTCTTAATAAAATTTGTATAAAATTGTTATAAGGGGCCGTTAATTAATCACGTGAGGGTTTTTTTGCATTTTTTAACACACCTCCTCCCCTTGGTGATATTTGGTGAGGTGTAAATCAAACGCTTCCCTAAATTCACGTGTATTTTTGAAGCTACAAATAATCTTAAAATTTTTGGAATATTTTTAAATGCAGGTATAAAGTATATAATTCTATGTAAACTTCTCTGGGAGGAGTAGTGACTAGTTAAGACTCGATCGTGTGAGGATGAATTTCGTGTCGATGGCGAGCTGTGCAACAGTAGAAGGTGGCCATTATGTCAAATAATTCCTCTGAACAACCACAACAAATTAATACACGTGATATCTTACTACACCCCCCTTCCCCCTTGTGATATTTCGTGATTTTTACTGAACCCCCTCCCCCCTCTTCGGAGCCTTACGTGATTAATGGACGGACCCTAACGTGTGGAGCATGCCAATAATTACACATACGCACAATCAACAAACATCACTGTCCTTCGACAGTCGGGTAAAAACCTTGTTGTAATCTTACTTTAATATTAAAGTGGGCAGTGGTCACTATATAATTTCCCGAGGCCAGCCCCCTTACCACCGTCTCTTATTGCGATTCAATAACTGAATAGAATGCTTATTTATACCAATGAATAAGCGACTCCATTTCAAATGGAATAGAGTCGCTTATTCATTGGTATGAATAAGCAATCTATTCAATTATTGAATCGCAATAAGAGATGGTGGTAAGGGGGCTGGTGTCTTGTTCAATTATTTTCCCTTCTTTCTTTACATTATCTCTACTTGTAACTGAGCTACCGTTTCTCAATGTCGCAAAATTGTATAAAATTGAGTAAATTTCAATATATTTTACCAGTTTCTGTATGCGTATTTCAAAGAACAATAGCTATAGCTCTTGTCCTACAAAAAAATTCTTGGTTTCATGAGCCAATTAAGCCAATTAAGCGAGAATATCAAATAACATGACTCTACATTTTTAACGGTTATAACATGAATGCTCTCTAATCGTAGAGAAGGGTTAGCACGTGACAGAACCCGATTAAAAGTTTTAGAGTGGTCTATGCCAAGAGGCACACTGAACTACGAGACATACTATAGCCACACCCCGGCCACTCCATACAAATGTAACGTCGGTAACTACTACATAAACAATGACGTCTGTGCAGAGCGTGAATGAGTGGGTGTGTGCGGCGCCATACAAACTGTTCCAGATTTGTCTCAGAGGGGAGGTGAGGTCGACGCGAGAGAGAGGCAGACAGTGGCCATACAGTACGTAGTACTACATAAATTGTGCTATTGCAAAACCAGAAAAATACTAATACTTAACGCATTATTATTATTCCTCTACTCTATTTGTATTTCGCCTATAGCCTTAGGTTATAAGATCAGCATACGCCGTGGTTATTTTGTGGTCTACACATTCATTGATCAGTGAAAGTCTGTGCCAGAGCATTTAAAAGTGGGTCATAATATGCGTGCATTTGACTGCAACAAAGTTGCGATGATAAAAAATGTATTTAAAGAGAGCTCTTTTACTTGTCCATTAAAATTTTATAAATGCACTTCAACCGAACAGCGAGTTCATATTAAGGCTGCTCCGTTCGATTATATTTCCAAACAAACTTAGAAATATTATTACTTCACCGTTTGAAGTTGTAATCCAAAATTGAACATGACATTGTTTTGTCATGTCATAATGTAGGATTATTGCTTCATTTCATAGTTAAATACTATTCGGTTTCGAAATTATCAGCCTCGGCAAATCTACATATGTTTTAACACCAATTTAAAGGCAAGTTTGGACGTAGAGTAATTGACAAATACAAGACAAATACTTGTGTGCATGAACATGTGTGTTTGTCTTGGTCTAGAAGTTTTCTATGTATATGTTTTATATGTATGTATTTATAAAAAAAAATGTAATTAAGTATTATATCAGTTATCTAGTACCCATAGTACAAGCTTTGCTCAGTTTGGGACTAGAAGGTTATGTGTAATTTGTCCTGGAATATTTATTTATTATACAAATTGTATTATATCAAAATAATAAACATACATACATAGACATAAGAAGATGATGATTCAGTACTTTATTATTCCATCTAAAAGGTAAGAATGGATTTTCTTTTTGAAATTAAATTTATTTGAAATAGCTTAGAGAAGTAACAACAAATTTTAAAAATACCTACCGACGAGTTGCTTTAAGTGTACTGCGTGCTCTTAATAGAACAAAACTCTTACTTTCTTTGCTTATGTGCTCTGCGACACACCATTAACTTTAGAGACGAGAGACGTAACAAACGCGTACGCTCCCCATATACTGTTAAATATACATACAGTTGCCTCAAGTGACGAAATTTCACGAGCGTTCATAAAAAGTAACACTCCTGCGAGTAATAGACAAATGTTTGAGATATTATACTGCAAGATTGTTTCATTCTTGTATTATGTTGTTTTTTAAGGCTCTTTACGGTTAAAGACAATAGATAAAAGCAATGTTTTTACGTTTATGAATATCTTTCATCTACTATATAAAAATAAGTCGGGTTTTCCTTCCTGACGCTATAACTCCAGAACGCACGAACCGATTTCCACGGTTTTGCATTCGTTGGAAAGGTCTCGGGCTCCGTGAGGTTTATAGCAAAGAAAATTCTGGAAAAATTTGAAAAGAAAAGCGGGAAAATCTTTTTTCACATACAGCGCCATCTGGTGGCGAAACGGAGTTCGCCGGGTTTGCTAATTCGCTAATAAAAACCTGGAGGCCTACCGCCGAGGCTGAAGCCGATTAGCATCGGTTTTTTTTTATTCCAAAAATGAGAATTAGGTTAAAGTTATTGCCAAGCATCTTCAGCTTAATCGATATAGCTCTAGGGTTTCTACCAGCTAAGCTAAACATAATTACTGCCAATCTAAGCTAAAGTGTAATTTTCTCAATCATAAAAAAAATATGGGGTGTAAGTGGTTTATCAACATCTTTGAATCAAAGCCAACTTCACCTGCACGCGGTACACCCTGCTGACTGACAAACGAAGCTCTGGCGAAAAGAGAGGTAGGGAGCGTAAATTGTAAGCTACCCCACTGGGGAATGTACCTCCACCTCACAGAATACTGCAGCCAAATAACAATTCCCTTGAGGATTGTTGTGCTCCTGCGAGTGAGTGAGGTCACCAGAAAGGAAGGAGATGCTGCATTGGCAGTGGGGGTGGCGGCGCGTGAGCGATATATTTAATGTTGCGAGCGTTAATATGGCAGCGGTAACCGCTTCACATCAGGCGGGCCGTATGCTTGTCTGCCACTCGACGTAGTATAAAAAAAAAAAACACTCCTCACGCATCAGTAGTACCATACATGGTAAATATCGGTAGTCTCGCTAATGCCATTAATGGTACTTGTAAAACTATGGTTCTATTTATAATTAAACAAAGGCGTAGTATAGGATCTTGATGGCGTCGTTGCACGTGCCAGTCTAAACGATCACGCAAGTTAAGCAACGCCGATCGTGGCCTGGCATGGATGGGTTTATTCAATTCCAGCTCCTCCGGAGGGTACGGTAAGCTGTCGGTCCAGTTTATTGTTATTAATGGACAGTGGTTAAGGGAAGTGGCTTTTATTTGGCTTGAGACACTGGCCTTCGCCAACTCGCTATTGAACACCGTGGTGGAGTAAGCTCTAAACCCCTTCGATTGACGGGAGACCCGTATCCTAGCAGTCGGTCATCCTCAGACATAAGGGTTGGATTGTACTTCACAAATAATTTATGATTTTTTTTTTTATACTATGTCGAGTGGCAGAAAAGCATACGGCCCGCCTGATGTGAAGCGGTTACCGTAGCCATATTAACGCTCGCAACATAAACTATCGCTCGCGCGCCCCCGCTGCCACCGTAGCATCTCCTTCCTTTCTGGTGACCTCACTCACTCGCAGGAACACAACAGCCCTCAAGGGAACCGTTATTTGGTTGCGGTATTCTGTGAGGTGGAGGTACATTCACCAGTCGGGTAGCTTACAATTACGCTCCCTACCTCTCTTTTCGCCAGAGCTTCGTTTGTCAGTCAGCAGGGTGCACCGCGTGCAGGTGAAGTTGGCTTTGGTTCAAAGATGTTGATGAACCACTTACACCGCAAAATTTCCCACAGTGAGTCAAAAGAACCTCTCAATTTAGTTTGAAATAGCCTACAATAATAATGCAAAATACACAGTGTCGCATGTCGATTGTATGAATCTTGTATAGCGACAACTGCTACAAACCTCGTTATTTCGCTTTGTAAGCATAATAACTTTCGCAAATTATGTTAGCAAAATATAACTTTTTGACAATCATGGCTAAAATGAAAAGACAAATGTCATAGAAAGTTACAAGACATTGATGGAATGATTACGTGTCATGTCATAATGGAACTTTCTTTAATTTCGTCAAGCACAATAATTTGTTTTTATTTGCAACCGTGATGATGATTAACAATAATTTTACTATTTTATATTAATTTATATTGTTATGGCAGGCGTCCGTCCCTCTTCTGTAATAGCCCGGTATTTAGTTCACCCAGATCTCGTCTCCATAACCCATTGATTTTCAATCACACTTCGCAATAGTCTCAACGCCTGCCGAGACCGGCTCATGGGTATGTCGTTCTATTGACATATCCGGAACGGGTCACGGCGGGCGTACAACATTACATTAAACTTCTCAAAGCGGCCTCTACGCGTTGGATCTATATCCCCGCGCACGCCTATCAAATGACCGGGCTTGATCCGTGATTAAAAAGAGATACATAATAAATAGATATTATTTATTATTTTATTTTTAAATGAGAGGGGGCCAAAAGAGCATGTTGGTCACCTGGTGGGAAGCAATCATCACCACCTATGAAGATCAGCAACACTAAGGGGTATAATACAAAGCCAAATACGAGCCAAAAAAGGTCGAATTCCTCACGCATTCTCGAGAATTCTTCTATTTTTGCCACATAATGTTAAACAATTGGCATAAAGTTCGCTATGCTATGAACAATTTCGTTGTAAAAAGTTACTTCCATTTCTTTCCGCGGCGGTGTAAATGGAAGAAAATTTTGCACAAACACACCCACACACATGAAAACATGACATGTAAGTGTAATGAAACTATTCACTTAACTTGTCTTTATAGGAATCATTTGAGAATTGAATGGCATTTATTCGTATCACGCAGTTTTATGTTCACCTTTGGCATTTCTCCTAAGATTACTTCAAGTTGCCTATTTCTCAAAATATTCGTTTACATCAAATAACTTTTTACAATTGTACAAAATAATACCATTATGAATAAATTACCTAGGTACATTTAATTTAGATCTATTTGTTTAATTTCAACAATTTTTAATTTGTTTCAAGTATTTACTGTAATGTGTATTCTTCTGAGATTGTGTCTATATTTTTTACGGCGTTAGCTTGGTCATATATTTATACTATAAAATAATACTAAATATATACTATACTATATTATACTAATAGAACCTAGGTATATTATTACTTTTTTTAAACTACTATAGCCACCAGGGTACTATACCGCTTATGCTGGAATCGATTCCCATGCGAAAATCAATCTTCAGCGTATATTGTGTGTAGTTTAGCTAATAGAAACCCTGAATCTCTACCGACAAACAAGGGCGTTGCCTAGAGATTCTATTTATTTATAAGTTTTATTTATTGTACAGTCAAGAACTCGTGAAGCTTTACACGTTGCAGGGTGGCAGGGCCCCAGGGTTGGATATCACTATTAATTAAGATAACGCTCAACCGATTCCCATCATTTTGATCCTGAGATTAGTGTTAATTGTGTTTAGCTTAGCTGGTACATATCCTGGACCTCTAACGGCTAAGCTGACGATATTTGTCTTTAACTTAAACCTAAGACCTATTTCTGGAATCGGAATATTCGATGGGAATCGGCTTTAGCTTAGGCGGTAGAGCCACTGATTATAACATTACTAGGTATTAGGAGAGCAGACCCGCGGCACTAATACTACTTGTACAAGTAGTATTAGTGCCGCGGGTCTGCTCGCGTGGGTTAAGTCCTATAATCTTACCGCAGAACACAACTATCAATAAAAAACTGACGAATCGTGTAGTGATTTTCCCATCGGTATCAACCTATATTGATTCCACTATGGGAATACGTGCCTACCCTCAATTGATGGGGTTTAGAGCGTACTCCACTACGCTGCTCGACTGCGCGTTGGCGGAGGCCAGTGTTTTCAAGGCGCCCAAAGGCTGACTTGGCTTAACGACTGTCGCCTAATGACGGCTTAACGTACCCTCCGAAGCGTGGAGAAGCTCGAAATAGATAAATCCATCCATAGACAACTAGGGTCGATGTCGATGTCGCTTAACTTGCATGATCGATTAGATTGATATCCGCGCAACGGTGCCATCGAACTCCTCTGTTTTCCCATCAAAAGGCCAATATTGTATGCAAACGGACAGAAAGGGCGACGTTAACTTGTTTATTATGTTTTGATAGATATATAGAACAAAGCAAGACAATCGATCAGACTTGCGTACTGGATAGTTAATTGTTTAAAGGATAAAAATAGCGTTTTATTAATTCATATAACCTCCTCGTGACATTTTAAAAGATTAATGTTGATAACTTTAAAAGGTTAATAACGTTATTTGACATATAAAAGATTAAGTTAGTTAAAGCACACCCCGGCCACTCCAGACAAATGTCGCGTCGTTCACTATTACATAAACAATGATGTCTGTATAGAGCGAGAATGAGCGTGTGTGCATGTAGAGACCTACAAACTGTTCCAGATTCGTCTCAGAGGGAGGTGAGGTCGATTCGAGAGAGCGCCAGGGAGTGTCCATATTGTACGTAGTATTATTACTTAGACTGTGGTTAAAGATCCCTTTTAATAAATTAGTAAAAAAACCGCATCTATATACATATTGACATCCCTATAAAACATTTTATGTGAATGTTAGCCAAGCCTCTAAGAACATCTACAAAAGTTTGCGCGAACTCTAAATTCACTCTCGGTGATTTTTAGCCAATTCTTTTTATTCAAGAACGTTTACCGTATATTTTTATATTAACATAACGTTAATACGGATCCATCCATCCAAAAGAGTTAATTTTTTAACATAATTTTATTAGGTCGACCTGTATGTAACTAACTATGTAATGGAATCTAAGGAAACTAATTTAACCATCCTCCAAGGATCGTAGCGTAATGGCAATTGGCAGCTGTATGTAGTTCTGATGACAATACAATAATATGGTACTGTCGAACTGATCTCATGATGGAGCCAAAAGATATGAACTGGAACTTCATGATGGAACATCGTATCATAGCTGTTTTTGGATTTCTTAGAAAAGACTTGTAATGAACCTTGACCACGATTAGATTTCAAGGTCTGATGATGAAGTGGGAAGATAGGCATTGGCATTCTATGATGGAATATCGTATCATAGTCGTGTTTGCACTTGTGAGAAAGGCCATGTAATGGACTTTGAACACCATCAGGTGCATTTATAAAAGCGTGTTTTTCTTGTGTTTTTTAAACTATTAATTTATTAATGAACTCTTTTGGATGGCAAAAGAAGAAGAGTTTTATTATCAAAAGTGTACCCGTACGATGCCAGGGTAGGTCACTAATTATTTCATGTACTTCTCCATCCCTCATATAGATGGTAGTCTATCTGTTCTATGTGTATATCTACTGTGTAAAAGATAATTTAACTGCAGACACTATTGGCGGAGGTCATTTTTTTCAAGCCGCCCAAAGTGGACTTGGCTTATGGACTGTCATCTAATGGTAACCGCCGCGACCGACAGCTTAATGTACTCTCTATAACTCAGAGAAACTCGAGATTAATATAAACAGACAACGGTTAATGTTGCTTAACTTGCATGATCGGTTAGACTCTAATCGATCACACCAGTTAAGCTACAATGCAAACGAACTCATGGATTTTTTCCCACATTCTTCCAGAATTTTATATGTGGGAAACCTTTTTTTTTATACTACGTCGGGTGGCAGACAAGCATACGGCCCTCCTGATGTGAAGCGGTTACCGTAACCGTATTAACGCTCGCAACATGCGCGCCGCCACCCCCGCTGCCAACGCAGCATCTCCTTCCTTTCTGGTGACCTCACTTACTCGCAGGAATACAACAACCCTCAAGGGAATTGTTATTTGGCGGTATTTTGTGAGGTGGAGGTACATTCCCCAGTCGGGGTGAAGTTGGCTTTGATTCCAAGAAATTGATGAACCACTTACACCCCAAAAACAATCCATCCTAACGATCAAACTCTGTACAAAATTTCAACGTTTCCCTCCAGAGACATGCGAGGGCTACGGCGCGTAAATTAAATTTTATTAAACGCAGAACCCTTTCATTTAGCGAGCGAGGGTGACTGCGAAATATTTTCGGCTTGTTGAATTACACTTAATGAAAATGGGGTGTGATATACCCGATATGATATGAATAACTCGTAGGTACTTCTCCCTTACGGTATTTACCCTTCTAACGAGTTGGGTGCCTATAAATGTCTGCGTATTACGTATATATTTTAATTACAAGTATGTATTATGTATACCTAATTAATATTCCAAAGGGCATGATCAAAATTTTGCTCGTATTATATAGTGCCTATATTGCCGAGCAAAGCTCGTTGTTTTTATGATAGAAACGGATTTTTCCAGAATCATATACGTAATGTCCTTTAGTCCAACAGGTTCTACTAATAGTAGTGATGTATATTGTCTAGTGGTTTAAAATATTTGTTATTGTGTGAGATATTTCGTCACGGCACTGAAAACTAAGTTTTCTACCTAGTTAGATCGATTTTTCACAGCCGTAAAAAGCGCACCTTTCTAGGCTCTTACAAATTGTTCTTTACACAGAATACATATTCTTATTTCTATTATAGTCATTTACATAGCTGTGATTTTTTGAAAGGTGGAAGTATTTATTAACACTAAATTAATTAAATAAATTAAACGGGTCACTCACGTCTTTTTGTCGGGAAAGCCGACTAGTTATTATAATATTAAGATAATTCCATCGCACTTAGTAATAACACACTCAACGACTGCCGAGACCTGCTCATGGGTATGTCGTTCCATTGCTATATCCTGGAGCGGGTCACCGAGGGCTTACAACATTATATCAAACTTCTCAAATGGGCCTCTACGCGTTGGATCCATATTCCAGCGCACGCCTATCAAATGACCGGGCTTGACCCGTAATAAAAAAGAGATAACAAATATTATACGATCACTAAATCGCCATCAGAAAAGTTTCATTTAGCTGCAAAACAGATAAGGGGGTGTTTCGACCAAATAGCTTTCTCATCACACAAGGACCGCTTCTACTTCATTATATTTTCAATTATTAATCTTAATTGAACATCTTTTTTATGCCATGTTTTTATGAGACGGCAATGCAAAGAACCACTTAGAAAGGCACAAAGGCTTTGTTGACTTTGTTTTCAGTTTTTCCAGTCCCTGAGTCGCTGAAAGGGTGTGACAATGGTGTTGCGGACACACTTCTGCGCTTTGAGTAAAAATATTATTCTGAAAGCGTGCGAAATATGCGATTTTCGCTATCGAACGATACTGTCGTGTGTGTATAAAACGTGGAAAGTGGTTTTCATTTGAATTGGACTGTACCAAATTTATTAGTAATGGTAATATAATATTGATTTTTTTGTACTACGTACAGCATGTGGCCAATTTCTACCGCTCTCACGAGCCGACTTCACCTCCCCTCGGAGTCAAATCTGGAACCGATTGCAAGGGCTGCCACGCGGCGCCGTGTAATTGGGAACTTCGTTCGTAGTATATTATCTGTTGTCAAATAAAGTTTTAAGTTGTAAAATGATTTATTTTCTATCATGTAATCATTACCATTGATTATTAGTTTATTCACTAGAAAATCTCTAGTTCTTTGATAAACTTTTCCAGTTTATCAATAAATTTTACGTTATCATTGAATTTTCAATTTTATGATACTGATTTCTTTTTTATGTTTTTTCTACTACGTCGAGTGACAGACAAGCATACGTCCCACCTAATGTGAAGCGTTTACGAAGCATCTACACACACAGTATTTGTATAGAGTGGCCAGGGGCCCTACCGCCGAAGCTGAAGCCGATTACCGATTTTTGATTGCGAAAATCAAACTTTAGCTTAGATTGGCGGCACTTAGGTTAGGGTTAGCTGGTAGAAACCCTAGAGCTCTACCGACTAAGCTGAAAATGTTTATCATTCACCTATAAGATATATTTTTGCAATAAAAAATGCGATGGTAATCGGTTTCAGTTTCGGCGGTAGGGCCCCAGGTTGTGCCATTTCAGTAAACAGAGTTGCATACATTGAGCTACACTTGTTTAATGTATGCAACTCTGTTTACTATGTATTAGTATACATAGTAAACAGAGTTAGAGAGTCAGGTATAGTTCACTAATAATTGAAAAATGTGTCAGCCCTAGATCACATTACGCACACATAGGCATGTGCACAGACATCATTTGGTTTACTACATACGTGCAAACTCGCGATTTTTGTATGGAGTGTCCAGGATGTGCTGAAATACTACTACTGATTCTCAAATTTTATATATTTAAATGAATATGACCTTTCATCTGAAAAAGTACTTTATACAAAAAATGAATTTATGATGTAGTTTGTATTTCATGTCTTTGAAGCAGGATGTTTATTATAACTTGGTATTAAAATTCGTAAACGTATTTTACAGAAAGTACTTTTGACGATTTATTGCAGTCTTGATGTTAATGTCAAGTTAAGTCATTTTAACACTACTGATTTTTTTATTTATTTATTTACAAGCTTCGCACGGGTAGCAAGTCGTGTTTCATTTTACTCGCAATTTTTTTTTACGTCTTTACTCTCCAAAATAACCATCCTTATACCTTAACTAAATTATTAAAACAAAAATTAGCAGAATTGGTCGAGCCGTTCTCGAGTTTTGCGCTTAGCAATACATATTTACTTTTATTTATATAGATTACAACACATACCTACCGACTTGGAGAAATAAAAACTAAAACATACATGTTTTTTTTTTGTTTCTATACAACGTTGGGTGGAAAATAAGCATACGGCCCGCCTGATGTAAAGCGGTTACCGTAGCCATATAAACGCTCGCATTAGGAAACCTTGCTTGCGCGCTGCCATCCCCGCTGACGATGCAGCAACCTATTTAATTCCTGGTGACCTTACTCACATAAATAAAACGTAAATAGTAAATATGCCTTTACAAATTACACAGCGCCATCTAGTTTTAAATCACGCAAGGCTTGTACTGTGGGTACAAGATAACTGATATATGTACATAAATACATTTTTTTATTGTAAATAAATACTATGTAATGCATAGAAAATTCTCAGACCAAGACAAATATGTTTAAATTAAAAATTTGCAAAGCATATTAAAAACAGACAAACATCAAATGAGTAATTATTTTCGTAGTTCCTAAGAAATTCAGAGATTCTATCAGCGAATACGTCAGCATTCGGACATTGTTGGATCTATCTAGTATAAATTGTCTACAGAAGAACTAGTAAGTATACTGTGTAAATTCGTCTAGTCTGCTCGGATCGCAGTATCTCAATAAAAAGTAATAATGTGTTTTGTTTTGACCCTGGTGGTCGAATTCCTAACCATGTCCACTTTGACTCCCGGCTCGGGATGCGATACCTGCACAAGAACAAGACAAATATTTGTGTGCATGAAAATGTCTTGGTCTAAGTGTTTTCTATGTATTTATAAAAAAATGTATTTAAGTATTATATTATTTATCTAGTACCCATAGTACCGGGTGGGCTGAATTTGTTTACATGTTGCTATTTATCTCCAAAACTACGAGTCTGATCCTGATGCGGTTTTCAATTGTAATACCTACCTATGCTTGCTCTCTAAAAAATTTAAATAAAAACAAAATTTTGAAAAGACCCACGACGGTTAAAACTTAGTTGAAAAAGGATAAAATAATTTTGAAACCCCCGACTTAAAGAATTTATGCTATGAACTTGATAAAAAAAACCCAAGAAAATCCGTCGGGGGCTGCCATCTCTATTTTAAATTTCAACATAAATATAAATAAGTATACAATAAAACTGCCAAACTAGTTCATTTAATGGCAGCCCCAGCGGATTTTCTTGGTTTTTTTTATCAAGTTCATAGCATAAACTCTTTAAGTCGGGGGTTTCAAAATTATTTTATCCTTTTTCAACTAAGTTTTAACCGTCGTGAGTTTTTTCAAAATTTTTATTTATGTTTTTTTAAGAAGTAAATTCCGATCTATTACTTTTAATAAAAACAAATATTTTTTTTAAAAGGTCACATGGTTTTCTTCTAAACTTTATTGAAAATGTTAACAAATTCATGGCCTACCCTGTACAAACTTTGTTTAGATGGTCGTGGTTAATTTGTCCAGGAATATTAATTTATTTGTGTTTGTTTTCGCATGATTACTGAAGTAATCTTGGTCTGATCTTGGTGAACCAATATCCAAACTCGGTCAAAACCTTTGACATTTAGGTATATATAGTGAGAAATGGAATGAGATGAGAATATTATGATAATGAGATGAGATTACACTTTTTCTAGTGACTGTCCTGAACAATTTGTACCCAGTTAATAAATGTTATGAAACGATATTCAAAAGGAATAATGTCGTATATTAGTAAATCTTCAAGCCGTTCGACTACTCTCACTCGCATTATATGAAGATAGTTTACAGAATAGGGGTGCCAAGTAAGGTGAAAAATGCTCTGTCAGCAGACAGAGGCACGAGGGCCCATTGTTTGCGCCCGAAATAGCTCGTTCTTTGCCCGGCTTACATACACACCTGGGTATACTTTCCGAGTATTAGCCTTTTCAAATCCATATACTCGTACAGGGTGGAAACGATAAGTGATCTTATTCGACTATTTCTGAACTATACAAGATATTGAATAAAATATTACAGATCTTGTAATTTGATAGAGCCGGGAAGGCTCTATCAAATTCTATGATTCCATCTACCATAAATATTTACTGAAGACTGTGTAATATTATTACAACCAAAATCTATACTACTAATATTATGAAGAGATAAAGTTTGTAAGGTTGTAGGTGGTAATCTCTAGATCTACTAATCCGATTTTGAAAACTCTTTTACCAATAGAACTCTACGTTATTTGTGAGTGTCATATGAATACCATGTACCCGAAAATGAAAATACATAGAGTTTTTGAAATGAGCTTCAGCAATTGTTCCCTATTAATTTTCCTGTATATTTCTTCAAGAAAGAACTTAAATTGCGTATTCTTGTTTGCATATTTATTTTCTACTTCTCTTAGTCAAGAGAAATTATCTAGTGCAACTTCTTGTACCCACAGGGGTAAACAAACTTTTTAGAAGCGCTAGAGTTTGAAACTGTTTTTAGAAGTATTAAAAAACATTTCTTGTATTTGTTATAAGTATATATAAATTTAATTTATTCATATTTAATAATTGTAATATTTAATTTATTGTTAAATTTATTGTGTATTAATATTTTATATTAATATAATTAAATAATCACACTTTTACTGTAATGGTGTTATAAATGTTTTAAGAATAAATAAATAAAAAAATAAATATTTCTGGATAATTTACACAGCGCCATCTAGTCCCAAATTAAGCACAAAGCTTGTACTGGTATAAATACATTTTTTTTTTGTAAATACATAGAAAACACCCAGACCAAAACAAACTGACATGTTCATGCACACAAAAATATTTGTTTTGTTCGGGAATCGAACCCGCGACATCGGAGTCAAAGTGGACATTGTTAACCATTCGACCAGAGAGCTCGAAAATGTTTGAAGGTTACCAAATATTTGAAGGTTAGCCAACCTAGGAAGAGATCTCTAAAAGAGATCATACACCTTTGTACATAACATTTACTTGTAATAATGTCATGGTTTTCTTTTTTTTAGTTTGGTGTACAATGAAGAGAATACAACAATAAAAATAATAAAACATATTAGGTATATATAAAAATAGTTTTTACTGATTATTACCAGTCATCATCGTTATGATGTGTAGTATTCTCTTGAACAGAATTCTATTTCGTTACAGAATGAGAAACATAGACCAGTAGTAAGTATTGTTAAGTTCGGCCTATAACTTGATACTTAATAGAAAATGTGCTATTAATTTGTTAATTTCTTGATCAGTCATTAATTTTACAAGATTTCCCAATATATATTAATTAAACGCTATTAGCGGTTAATATTTAATTGCTATTATCAACATCAGATAGAGATAGATAGATATAATATTCTTTATTTGCATAATACAAATTTAAAGTACAGTGAATCAATAAATTATTACAGACTTGTCTACATACATCAAGGCGGCCTTATTGCTTAGAGAATTTTTTTCAAGGCAACCTTAGTAACGAATTAGTGCATCGCGTGGGCAGGATTCGCAAATCAAAAGAAATTAATGAAAATTAGAAGCATATTATAAGAATCATTATTATGTATAGACGAAGATATAATTGATACAATGGAACCTATCACTAAAACCATCGTACAAAAATGCAAAATATGTTCTTTAGCGTTTAGTAGCTAAATGTTTTCACGTGATTTGAACTCTCCTTCGGCATCAACTGTATTTTTAAGGAAAGACTAACAAATTCGTGACGTAGTTAGTACTGCCAACATACGGGAAGAACATACGTTGTGTCTTTCTACTATGACTAAAATGTGTTTCCAGCTTAGTCCGTAACTTCAAATCGAATTCACAAAGTCATTTCCGTTGCCCTGTGCCTCTAAGACACGTCAGTTTAATGGAACATCAATACGATCGTTAGAGACGATACGTGGCTTGTAAAGGTGTGATTAGATAGGTCATTTGATCATATCTCTGTACTTAAATTGTCAATCTGATTTATATTTGTGTGTTTACTTCACAAATTAAATAGTTCATTCAATTAAACATCCAACTATTAATGTAATGTAATGTATTACACTAATTAGCATTTTAGAAATATCTTTTTATCCAGTTCAGTGAGGTGGAGGTACTTCCCCAGTCGGGCAGCTTACAAATACACTGTGCCCCACCTCTCTTTCGCCAGAGCCTCTTTTGCTAGACGGCAGGATGCACCACGTGTAGGTGAAGTTGGCTTAGGCTGTAAAGATCGTGGTGACTGTGGTGAGCCACTGGGGTGTACCCAAATATTCTATAACCGTGCATACGCCGCAATCATAGTGATTTGGTCAAGCTTAAACTTCTCTTGTGAAATTATGAAGAATATGAAATATTATGCATCAGTCTCGTCAACGTACACAGTTACAAGAAGTTTGAATAGACTTATAGGTCTTGATCATTAGATGTGCACAAAGCGATAAAAAAATCCGTGCTATAAACGGTAAACCTGTGTCCGCTAGACGCAGGCATTGCAGCAATGCGACTAAGAGAATGCCGCGTTGCATTAATATTAACGTGAATTTAACGCTTTGACTTGTTATTATGTGGAAACTTCTTACCATATGAAACTAAATACACGGCACGTTCATCTGACCGCACGTTTGCGTCGGAAACAAAGGCATGTTTGTACAACATACGGCACAATGCGGCGTGTGGCACGTCGTCGCGGGCATTGTCGCCGCGCGCCGTTCCATACCCGAGTGGGATGCCTGCTTTGGCGGCGTGTCACACAATTACGAACATTTTGAATTATATGTCCTCAAAATCCTACCTTTACATTTTATAAATTGCAAACAAAAATAAACAATTTCAAATCGGTGTAAAGATGATTAATAAACTATGTCTGTAATAAAATAATAATAATAAAAAAAAGTCCTGCTTAATTTTTGTTGACGTGATAACGTCTTATAAATGCCGGTTGCACGCACGGAAAAGTATGACTTATTATCACGATCCGCCTGAGCCGAGTGTGCAAGTGAGAGCGCGGAACAAGCGATAGAGAGGCACGATCGACCTAAGCGTTCGGCTTGCGATCTCTCTTCCACTCCATCGGCCTATGTTTTCCACGAAAAATTATCTTCCGTAAACCGACTTTACAGCCAACATTTTTTTTGAAGTCGGTTAAAACAATTTGTGCGTGCTGCAGGCTATTGAACGCGTACTTACCTTTAAGTAGTCACTGCCACTTGAATTAAATGTTTGGCACTTAATATGTATCAATAATTTTATATACATTAATAATATACGCCTGATCTCTTGCCTGAACATTGGGGGTATATCATCAAACATGATTATAAAGTTCGGACTACACAAGATGTACGTACTTGTACAGAATGGACGTACATAACGTAATCGGTTTGTGTGGAACTAGGTTGAACCACAATATCACAGACATTATCTGCAATGCATAGATTACACCCTGAGCTGGAGCCAAGTCTACGACATTAGTTTGCCAATTCACCCGAAAATGTCACGATATGTCGGTTTGATAAATTATTATAACTTGATGTTACAGCAGTTAGAGCAAATAACAGAAAATGGATAGATGATATGCCTCGGGGCACTAACAAATTTATCTTTATCCTTGTTTTATTGATTGGCGACGACTCGTCGATCGAAGATTATTTAAACAAACAAACTACATAAATGTAATAGAATGTAATTAAAATTTATTAAAAGCTCCGCGGTCACCAAGTTCCCGCCAAAAAGTCTTCATCAAAGTTGAACAAGAGTCAGATCAGATTTTTTAAATCTGAATATTGAGTTTAGAATGCTGGCAATCATCTCCAGCATCGTCGCTAGAGTTTCAGACTTCATTAAAGATCAATATCACTACATAATACAAATCTCAAATCGATTTTTATTTTTTTAACTTAAAAAAGCCGGTCAAGTGCGAGTCAGACTCGCGCAACGAGGGTTCGTATAAGCAGTTAGGCAAAAAAATGTGCAGCTACATTTACCAAAAAATTTTTTTGTGAAATACTCGTAACTACAAATTTACGGTTTTCGGATTTTTTCCTTTACTTGTGTTTCTTCCCGAATTTCATGATTCTATTTCAACGGGTTCAGTAACTACCTATTCAGGTCAGGTTAACGCCATCTGTTCTCAAATGTAACGGCTATTCTACATTAGATGACACTGCATACCACTTTCCTTAGATAATTCTGGGAATATCCATATATTTTAAAGATCATCCAGATTGGTGCTTCATGATTTAAATAGAAAATGTTATCACTGCTTAACAAGCAGTGACATTAAGTTTTCTACATTTTTCTCGTTCTATAAAAACAAAAAAAAATCTATATCGATTAGCGAATGAACATTAGGTGAACTATAAAGCTCATTAGAGAACGGATCAGTTGATAGGTTAGTGGGGTCGGGCGGGGCGAGGTCGCGTGTTTGTGCCTCATCACTGAATTGCATTTGTGCGAAACTCTTTTACGCTAAACTACACGTCATAAATCGGTAACGGAAAAATTTATTTTATCCGTTACCGATTTATGTCGGTACGAATTTTAATTTTCGAAGGAGTTGTCTATGGTGATTATTTTCATATTATCATACCTAAAAATTGTTCATTAGCTCGGCACTGTCAACTTTCGAATAATTTGTCTATGATGATTTTATTTTTATAAATACATTGATTTTTTTTAAATATGTACCTACCTATCTACAGTAATATAACAGACGTAATAAATAATAAAAATTTTATTTACTTATCTTCACTGTTGAAAATTTATTTGTTTGAAAATTTTTAAATAAAAAAAATGAATCAAAAAATATATAAACTATTGAATGTAGATATTGCTATTGATTTCAGTGTTGATTCATTCCATACATCGTTGTCACTTAAGCTTTCATTAATTCTACAGCAAGAAAGAAACGAACCTTACTACGTAGTACTATTACTTATACTACGTTATTACTTATACTGTGCTTATACTGTGCTTTTACTAAGAGCTAATACATCGATGTAACACAGTGATTGTTTGTTGTGTCTTTAGCTAGAGTAACGTATATTGCTCCATGTTCCGTCTTAATGTCGATATCCTTCGTCTAATGTCGATACTAAGCCTCTAATCCTTAATTAGTGGATTTTGATAGGTTCGGATGTCCATTTATAGATACAATACAAATAATCCTCGCCATCTGTGTTGTCTGAGGAATAGGAAATGGTATGTTGACTGTATGAAAAATAAATTATGTCGTACGTGATATATTAAAGCAAGTATCACACAACATATATAATAAAACAAGTCTTTTAGATTTTTAATACTTTTTTTTATACTACGTCGGATGGCAGCAGACATGTATACGGCCCGTTGCGTTGTATGTGCCTAAAGGGAAAGCAAGCGTGCATCGTCAAGAATGAACGATTGATATAATTTGCATAAGGAAGAGATTGCGTGATAATACAGATAAGCTCGATACGTGTGCCTTATTTCGGCACTGCCCAGGTCTCAGATCTTGATTTTAACTAGACAAAAAATTAGTCGTTAATTTGTCGAAATTTGTCGCCCAAAGCAAAAAATTTGTCGGAGTCCCGTTAAAGAGTTATAAGGTTTTTTTTGTGGCAGTGCCGAAATAAGCTTATTTCGGCACTGCCCACTCGGGATCTATTAAACTACAAAACATAGCGAACATATGATTTTCCCCAGAATTAGTCGTCAATTTGTCGAATTCAGACACCAAGTATCAGAATTAGTCGACCTCCCGTTAAAAAGTGATAAGTATTTCTTTGTGGCAGTGCCGAAATAAGCCTTATTTCGGCACTGCCCAAAAAAACTACACCACCTAGAGAAAATCTGATTTCACCCAGATGTTGCCTTGAATTTGTCGAAATTTGTCGGATATAAAACACAACTGGTCGATGCGTAATTAAAAAGTTACACGCATTTTAATAATTCTCATAGTAAATATAGTCCGAGATCTTGCATCAAAATTATATCATGCACAAAATGCAACAGTAAACGTTTCATTTCCTTCCTTTTTCAGAGTCTGGCAAAGTTTGTCAATGCATGCAACTGTTTTATGATCTACGAATGCTTTAGGTGTTCTTTAGCACTACATTAGTTGCTTTTTACCATAGCCATATGTGAATGAGGTGGTGTTATTCTACTCTGCCTACGTTAGGCTCTCTGACTACAACGCGAATTATTAAAATGCGTGTAACTTTTTAATTACGCGTCGACCAATTGTGTTTTATATCCGACAAATTTCGACAAATTCAAGGCAACATCTGGGTGAAATCAGATTTTCGCTAGGTGGTGTAGTTTTTTTGGGCAGTGCCGAAATAAGGCTTATTTCGGCACTGCCACAAAGAAATACTTATAACTTTTTAACTCCCGTTAGTCGAATAGTTTAATTAGTCGACCTCCCGGTCGACTAATTCTGATACTTGGTGTCTGAATTCGACAAATTGACGACTAATTCTGGGGAAAATCATATGTTCGCTATGTTTTGTAGTTTAATAGATCCCGAGTGGGCAGTGCCGAAATAAGCTTATTCGGCACTGCCACAAAAAAAACCTTATAACTCTTTAACGGGACCCCGACAAATTTTTTGCTTTGGGCGACAAATTTCGACAAATTAACGACTAATTTTTTGTCTAGTTAAAATCAAGATCTGAGACCTGGGCAGTGCCGAAATAAGGCACACGCTCGATACTTCGTTATTCCGCAAGGAAATAAGTATGTAGCTAGCGATCGCCCGTAACTTCGTCCGAGTAAACTTTAATCCTCTATTTCAATTCAATACCAATAAATGGACAAATTAGATAAAACTACCCTATATACCCTATATATCATAGAGATCGGTTAAGAAGATTAGGATATTATCGCGGACAAATATCGTGTAATGCTCAGTTTTTGGGCAAGGAATTTACCTATATATAGACTTTTTTTTCGGAATTCGGCCGGGGGGCCACTCCATACAAATGTCGCGTCGTTAACTACTATATAATCGATAACGTCTGTGCAGGCTGTGAATGAGTTCAGTCAAACTGTTCCAGATTCAGAGGGGAGGTGAGGTAGATACGAGAAAGCGGCAGGAAGTTACCATACTGCCGTCGTGAATCCTTATTCATCCGACTGCTGGGATTCGTGTCTCCCCTCATTCGAAGGCGTTTAAAGCGTACTCCACCACGCTACTCAACTACGGGTTGGCGGAGGCCAGTGTTTTCAAGCCGCCTAAAGGCCACTGACTTGGCTTAACTGACTTGACTGTTATCTAACGAAAATAGCGGGTACCGACGGCTTAACGTGCCCTCCAAAGTACGGAAAAGTTCGAGATAAATAAATCCATCCATGGACAGGTTACGGTCGACATTGCTTAACCTGCGTGTTCGATTAGACTGACACGCGCAACGACGCCATTGCCATTGAGCTCCTCAAATTGTACTTAATACTATTACATATAATGTGACGATAAATATAGTATATCACTGTGTCTTTTGTATAGCCAAGATTACCACAGTAATGTTACCTAGCAGTAGTAAAATAACATTAAAAGTACGCAACTAGAAACCACTTTCGGAAGTAGTAAAGCAAATAAAGGCAGTATGAAACTTGAACGACATAGTGGCAACAAAGTTTTCCCTTGCAGTATGGCAGATTACAGCCCGGCTAATTCCAGTGGCAATGGGGTCGTGGCACGCGAACTGGGTAATATATTGCACTTTCTTAGCTCCATCGACCTGCGACCCGACGGCTGATAGTAATTGTTACCATCATTGGATGATTGCTTGTAGAATTATTAAAGACGATAGACACTGATCAATAATAAAAAATAAAAGAAATAATAGTCATTCATGAAATATAAATAGGCTTTACATTGACGACACCGGTAGTCGAATGGCTAACCATGTCAATGAATTGGTATTTATTACGTAGTAAAGATTTATGTTCATTACAGTACAGGATTTAATAATTTTAATAATCTCAATTTTTTTATTTAATTCAATTTAATCTGTAATCTAATCTAATTCATTGTAACTCGCTCGTATAATATGAATAATATTATCTGCTGAACCGAGCAATAATGTGTATCAGATTATCTATATTAAGTAATAATAATAAATTATAGTGCATGATGTATTTAACTATAAGTATTTGTTACATTCGGCTAATATGTAAACACACTATTGTTAATCTATGAAATAATGTATACAAATGTTGGTAAATCAATAAATAAAAAAATAAAAAAAAAGTCCATTGCAGCCCCGGGGGTAAAAGAACGAATTTAAACAGAAGAAATTACTTGGAGTAATAATCTTTTCGAATTTGACTTCCGCTCTGTTGATACCGGTTTAAATTAATAATAAAAAACTGCGTGGCTTGACCACAGGCAAAGCACAGGACAGGTGAAACCTTATCTTTCTTCTCCCTCCTCCGATTTTACCCGAAAGAGCGTTACAGAGCCGTGGGTGACGGCTCAATCTCATTCACTTTTCATTTGGACCAGCTCGGTGGTCGAATGGTTAGCAATGGCCACTTTGACCCCGGGGCCGCGGATTCGATCGCCGCACAAGACAAATATTTGTGTGCATGAACATGTCCGTTTGTCTTGGTCTGGGTGTTTTGTATGTCTTATATGTATAAATTTACAAAAACATTGTGTATTATGACGAGCTCGGTGGCGTAGCGGTCAATGACGCGGCTGTGACACCAACGCTCGTGGGTTCGATTCCCACATAGAACAAACATTTGTGTGCATGAACATGTCTGTTTGTCTTAGTCTGGGTGGTTTCATTGTATCATAAGTATGTATTTACAAAAAAAAATAATGTATTTACGTATGTTTATCAGTGTCTGTACCCATAACACAAGCTTCGCTTACTTCGGGGCTAGATGGCGCTGTGTAATTTGTCTGACAATATTTATTTATTTATTAATATTTATTTAAGTATTAGATAAGTTACCTAGTACCCATAGTACAAGCTTTGCTTAGTTTGGAACTAGATGGCGATGCATATTTTGTCCAGTAATATTTATCAGGATTTTTTATGCTACCACACTATAAGTAATAATTATGGAGCTCCACACCAAAAAGTCACATTTCCCATCGAATATTTTGGTCTGGATGTTTTCTATGTTTTATACGTATATATTAACAAAAAAAAAGGAATATTTACGTAGATCATATCATTTATCTAGTACCCATAGTATGTACAAGCTTTTCTTGGGACTAGATAGCGTAGTGTATAAATATGTCCAGAAATGTTTATTTGTTAAAAAATATTATTGAAAACTGTTGATGTGAAAACCTCTTCAGGCGCGCTGTGCACTTTATTTTGTGGCTAGTGAATAAATATAAATATAATAAATATAAATATTTCTGTACAATTTACACCCAGACCAAGACAAGCATACATGCGGGGATCGAACCCGCAACCTCGGAATCAAAGTGGCCAATGTGGCCATTGCTAACCATTCGACCACCGACCTCGTCCAAGTGAAGAGTGAATGAGATTGAGCCGTCACGGCTCTGTAACGCTCTTTCGGGTAAAATCGGAGGAGGGAGAAGAAAGATAAGTTTTCACCTGTCCTGTGCTGTGCCTGTGCTCAAGCCACGCAGTTTTTTATTATTAATTTAAACCGGTATCAACAGAGCGGAAGTCCAATTCGAAAAGATTCTTACTCCAACTAATTTCTTCTGTTTAAATTCGTTCTTTTCCCCCCGGGTCTGCAATGGATTTCATTGTTCATTATTGCCTTTTTTGGTGGTCGCCGCTGTTAATCCTGGCTACACAGGAGACACAGTCCCTGTTGACCCCGTCCCGGTTGAACATGTGGGTATCAACAATATACCCATAAAGATTGTTGTTCCAGCGAGAGAGTAATGTCAGACGCGAGGCAACAACAGCGCGGGTGTCGGTGTGCCAGCGATACTCCTTGTGTTATTTATGTTTAAATCTACCGTAATCGCTTCACATCAGGCAGGTCGTATGCTTGTCTGGCATGGTATAAATAAAATGTTCATAATTCCGGATATTTTTAAGACTATCGCACAAATGAGGATACAGACAGATCATTATCACCGCAGTGGTGAGTCAGGCATTCTGCAAAATCTCGACGTCATGCAATACTTTCACTCATAATATGCGGATTTCTTCGGTCATGGCCGAGGGTCATGAAAAATGGCGTTTAATAACAGCCATTGAATACGTTTTTGTTTAAAATAATTTCACTAAACTGCTGCAGAGCAAAAGAAAGGTCGGCTTTCACCTGAATATCGTATATATATAGTATGTACTGTTGTATGCACATTTTTTTGTGACAAAATGATGGTGAAGATTTATTTTATGAAGTGATGATGATGAATTGTTTTTCTTTTTTAGAGTTCCGTACCCAAAGGGTAAAACGGACCCTATTACTGAGATTTCGCTGTCCGTCCGTCCGTCCGTCCGGCTGTAATTTTATCATTTAATTTATTTCAGTTGTCGTTAGGTTTAGTTGTCGTCAATCCTTATTCATCGCACACATACAACAGACGGGACCGACGACGTTATCTACGTGCCCTCCAGCCAAGGGCGGATCCAGCTTTGGCGCCAGGGGGGTTCACATAGTTGTGGTCAAGTGACTTCAAGTTATAATTTCATTTTAATAATGATTGATATAGGAAAAAAGTAGGTATTTTATTAATGTATGTAAGTACTAAGTGCTGTACTTAATCTATATTGAGACAAAAAAATATATAAAAACATTAAGTTTAACAATTTTAATTAGTGGTCCATATTGGTCGTGGACTCAGCCCAAGGGGAGGGAGGGTCATGACCCCCATGACCCTCCCCCTGGATTCGCCCTTGCCACCAGCACGAGATAAACAAACCCATCCATAGACAGGCTACGGTCAACGTTGCTTGCGTGTTCGATTAAACTGACACGCGCCACGACGCCATCGAGCGTATACCTCTCTTGAGATAAATCTAATGTGTAATAAACGAAGATGAAGGCCTCCACCAGTTTTATAGACATCTCCCTGAAGGCATATTATTATCGCCCGGTCTGTTACGTTTTCCGAGCTAAACCGCTGAACTGTGTTTTACATTATGTAAAATCATCACATAAAAGCTCAGACGGATTAAGCTATCTCCCTACGTTCCATAACACCTGCGAACTAAGTCTGTTTATCCAAAACTTTAAGTTAAGTGCTCATTATGTTTAGGCGTGACGATGTGACTTGAGACTGTTACTTGTTATGTTAAAAAGTGCTTTTAGAATTGCTCCCACTCGATGGTGCGAAGAGAGATGATAGTGGAAAACTCAAATTAGAGGAAAGTCCCATGGAGTACACCTAGGGTTATCCGTTATGCGTGATTTTCGGGGTTGATCCGGATTTTTGCGTTTTGTCCCGTGTCCCGCAATTAGACTTTGCTGTCCGAAGTTCCAGAATACTAGTTTATTTTACGAAATCCACTTTAGGTACAGTGAGTAAATAACATGGTAAAAGCACAGTATAAGTAATACTACTACGTACAGTATGGCCACTCCCTGCCGCTCTCTGGTATTTACCTCACCTTCCCTCTGAGACAAATCTGGAACAGTTTGTATGGCGCCGCACGCACACACGCTCATACACGCGCTGCGACATTTGTATGGAGTGGCCGGGAGTGGTAAAAGTTACATCGTTTTTGTTAAACCAGCTCGTCGCCGGACGGGACTCGTCCGGCGACGAGCTGGTTTAACAAAAACACGACAACACGAAGAGGTGGCAATGCTACACACGCCCGTTAATGAGTTTCATTTGTCGAGCGCTCATCCCCGCGATTAAAATAGTATCGGGTGCCAGAACAACACTGCTGGAAAAGTTTTGGCACGTATTCATAGTGTTTTTATAGCGGCAAGTTATAATCGCAGGTGGTGTGAGTTATGTTATATGGGTGTGAGTTAATATAGTCGTACATATACCAATGGTACTTGTACTGTTCCACGTAATTATATTTATTTTTATCGACCGGTTTCGCCGCTAAAGCATTATCAAGGTAAATAGATGGTGTTTATGTTTCTCATAACACCATCTATTTACTACTTATATTTCGTGTGTTGTAGAATCACAAACACCATCTGTTTACGTCATAATCTATACATATACTCTATAAATATACATAACGTATACATGTTACTCGTACTGAGATGTTTTTACATATCTATAGGTAAAAACAAAGCGGCATGTTGTGGCAAAAAGAAAGCGAGGTAATTCATACAGCTACGCATCATTTGTGATATACCTAGTTATATAGCAGTTTGCAAGAGATATACGAGAGTTAGAGTAAGTGCTTTGTCACTTTTTAGTGCCGCCGTGATGCTCGCCTATGGCCAAAATATAAAATGTCATAGATGTGAATAGTCTGCTGACTCATTAGGCCTGTTTTCTGTATGATTAACGTACTGGAAACGGAGGTAAGTCGCATAATGTTACGCAGTGATACATCACGAGAAGATTACACTTAATTAACCAAGTATAAAAGCCTAAGACTAACGAGAAAGCAATCCAAACCATTATGACTCTAACCTTACATTTGTGAATTCTCCAATCTAATGCTTTTATAACATATTATAGCTCTTTGGTCACAAAATTCTAGTAATATAAAAATGCGTAAATTTGTAAAGATGAGTATATTAATGGATGTTCTGTTACTTTTTATGGCTGAACCGATTAAAATGAAATTTGAACTACATACTGGATGTGTTCTAAATGGACCCACTACCTCAAAAAAGCGGATGGAAGCGTCTGCATGCGGAAAGCGGAAGATCGCATATGGTTAAAAGTATTAGGCAACACCTATATCCAGCTGTGTGTAGATACAGGCTGATAATGATGATGATATTCTAGGTTGACACGCAGCGCAGCTGCTTTAATCCTAGTACTAAGTTGTGTGTAATTTCCCTTAAAAGGCTGGCAACGAATCGGAAACCCCTTGGTGTTGCTGATTCCGTGGGCGGTGGTGATTGCTTTCCATCAGGTGACCCACGTGCTCGCTTGTAAAAAAAAGCGTACATAAAAATTATTAATCAGAATATGTGTTTCTTCATGAATTGGTTGATGAAATGTTAAATTTTGAATTCAGAGGAATAAGTAATGCATCAAAAATAATATAAACAATATCTTAATATTTTTAACTATAGGCAAGTTAAGTTCCATCATCCATATGACAAAAATTGTTAAGGGATCATTTAACTGTTAGTACATTTCAACCAATAAGCGTTGGACATTTTGGAAATGAAACAATTGTTAACTTGATAACTAAAGCTACATTAACACGATCAAAGTCACTTATACAAAGTAACTTTGATGTATGATGAACGTGGTCCAAGTCGACTGTGATTGGACGGCGACAATCGTTAATAAAGAAAAAAAGTAAATAACTATTTATTACATGCACGACTTAATATATAAAAAAAAATACAATATGTGCCGCCAATATAGTCCCATCTCATCATAGCCACAGTATAAGTAATAGTACTAACGTATCATAGCCGAGACCACAGTATAAGTAATAGTACTACGTACAGTATGGCCACTCCCTGCCGCTCTCTCGTGTCTACCTCACCTCCCCTCTGAGACAAATCTGGAGCAGTTTGTATGGTGCCGCACGCACACACGTTCATTCGCGCTCTATACAGACGTCATTGTTTATGTAGTAAACGACGCGACATTTGTATGGAGTGGCCGGGTGTGCCGAGGCTTTCAGAGTACTGCCCCCCTACTACCATCACTTATTGCGATTCAATAACTGAATAGAATGCTTATTCATACCAATGAATAAGCAACATAGTCGCATATTCATTGGTGTGAATAAGTATTTGAAATAGAGTCGCTTATTCATTGTATGAATAAGCATTCTATTCAGTTATTGAATCGCAATAAGAGATAGTGGTAAAGGGGCTGGTATTCTACTAGAGCCACGGCGACTACACGAGCGCTGTATGCATTCCCGACATCCGGCTCCCCTAGCCAGAAGCCTCGCTGCGGAGAATGAGATAAGGTCATGATCATAAACTCAGCTGTTCATAAGAATTCCCTATAATTAGGTAAAAATATCTCAATGACATCTGACGAGCTCGGTGGTCGAATGGCTAGCAATGGCCACTTTGACTCCGCGGTCGCGGGTTCGATCGGCACATGACAAACATTTGTGTGCATGAACATGTCTGTTTGTCTTGGTCTGGGTATTTTCTATGTATTATATGTATGTATTTACAAAAAAAAAATATTTAAGTACATTTATCAGTTGTCTAGTACCCATAGTACAAGCTTTGCGCTTAATTTGGGACTAGATGGAGCTTTTTTTTTTATATGAGAGGGGGGCAAACGAGCATGTGGGTCACCTGATGGAAAGCAATCACCACCGCCCATGGAGATCAGCAACACCAAAGGATCGCCGATCCGTTGCCAGCCTTTTAAGGGAATTAAATACTCTATTCTTGAAGGCTCCCATGTCGTAATTGTTCGGAAATACCGCTGAGGGAAGTTGATTCCACAATTTAACCGTTCGTGGTATAAAATGCCTTAGGAAACGTACTGTAGCAGATCGCCAATTATCAAGATGATATGGGTGGAATTTTAATTTATGGCGAGTTGTACGATAGTGGAATTCAGCGGCAGGTATCAAATCAAACAGCTCATCCGAGCACTCCCCGTGATATAATTTGTATAGAATGCAAAGAGACGCTACATCTCTGCGTGTAGAGAGAGAGTCCAGTCGATCCGAGATCATTGGGTCCCCGACGATTCGAACTGCTCTTCGTTGTATGCGGTCAAATGAAGTAAGCAAGTATTGGGGCGCACCGGCCCAGAGATGCGAACAGTACTCCATGTGAGGGCGAACCTGGGCTTTATATAGTTGAAGGCGATGTCGGGGTGTAAAATACCGCCTGGCTTTATTGATGACCCCAATCTTCTTAGAAGCCAGTTTGGCCTTGCACTCCAAGTGGCCGCGAAACTGAACATCACTCGATATGTCGACACCCAAGATGGAAATGTTGGGACTAACACTAAGGGGAGTACCTTCTAATCTAGGAGCTACGATAAACGGGGACTTTTTAGCGGTTTTAGCTGTGTAAATTGTCTAGAAATATTTATTGATTTATAATGAGTATATTTATTTAACAATTTCTAAGAAATGATTTACCTATTTATGGTGTTTAGCAAAACATCCACTACTACGAATCAGACCCCACAAATCACAACTTCACAAGCGCTACGAGCTACAACCTTTAACCTTTAGCAACAAACTCATAAATCAATCATTCATTCACATAATAATGGTATTTTATAGGATTTTTCATTGAACAAGTTCCATTACGTGTTAGTGCCATATTAATGTCGTTCATTACACCCGTGGAGCCAACGGCCCGTGAACCTGACCCATTTTCGATTCAATGGCGGTCGTTCTCGGTGTTAATGCACACTATTGTTTTAAATCGCTTCTCAGGGCTTTCCAGTGTGATGCTTGAGCTGGTATTAAACTGGTGTAATGACTAAATTCTCATTCCATGAGAACAATAGCTAAATAAGTGATATAAGCATACAAAGTAACGTTTATAAATTATTAAAAACTAGCTGAACCGACAGACGTTGTCTTGTCCTGTTAAAATTTATATTATATAATAGGTTTTTTTTAATAAGTCAAAATAGTTTATATACTCTTTTTTATCTCGTATTTTATATCATACTCACGGTCAATGTTTCTTGTGCATGTATATAGCGTCACCAACAAATAAGAAATAAAATAAGTTGCAAAATTACAAGTGAAGGTTTAAAGACGTTGGTTTCAATGTATGTTTAGTTTCACTGCGCTGTTTCTGCACTCAGCCTCAGATTTTACATCTAGACACGCGGCAGCGTGTCAAGCCAAGTTCAAGCAAAGGAACTGGCTAGCCAGCGCCGAGTGTAATATTACACGAACCACTTGGTGCCACTTTTGGCCCTTCTATAACTCAAAACCTCTTTAACGTAAACACATAAAACTACGTGTGTTCAATTATATCCACAAGGACATCTAGAAGCGCAAATTTCATGAAGCTAGCTCAAACGGTTATAAAGATATGAAGGTCAAAAAGTCGTAAATTTTAGCACTGACTGACTGACATATTATAGTACCTAAACCTAACCTACTTCCAGATGACCTAGAAGGATGAAATTTGGAATCACAGTAATTGTGTGTAAGCGTAGGAAAAAATCTAAAAATAAAAAAAAGTTAAAAAATAGGGGGGTCTCCACACAATTTTTTTTCATTATAGCGTTGGAACCGTTACAACGTTACAAGCAGATATTTGAAACTATCCCAATATATGTATTATTATATTTGCTATATAACAGAAATATAAAGATAAAGTTAAGTCAAAAAATAAGTGGTGTCCCCATACAAAAAACTTGTAATACGCGCTAAACAACCGGCCAACGGTGTGTATACGGCGGCGCGTGGCACCACATAATTATACACAGAACAGAAGTAAATCTACATAAAAGCGCTCTCGAGCAACACATAAACATAGGCACGGTTAAAATTTTGCGGGGCGGTTGGTTTATACATGCATGGTAGTGACTTTATAGTCCACGGTTCACTAAAATAACAAAGATCAGTGCCCAAGGTTCGTTTCTCTGATTTCTTTTGAAAATAAGAAATAATATT
Source organism: Hypsopygia costalis (assembly GCA_937001555.2). Classification (NCBI taxonomy): domain Eukaryota; kingdom Metazoa; phylum Arthropoda; class Insecta; order Lepidoptera; family Pyralidae; genus Hypsopygia; species Hypsopygia costalis. The sequence continues at coordinate 7,530,160 of OW443343.2, read as the reverse complement.
TATTAGTTCGAACTCTTTGTACCTTAAAAGAAAGTCCATATTGCCCGGACCTGGCTAATTAAGCATAAACAGGAGAAGTGTATTAAAAAGGTAGCAGATAATGAATGGGCAATGCGCACTATTATCTCTAACATTCAAGAGAATGTAGACAATAGCATAA